>JAKWBJ010000212.1:2562500-3843750 GCA_023159175.1 Wohlfahrtia magnifica | reverse complement strand
TTTGATTTTTGAAAATCTAACCAATTACATATAAAATTTAAAAAAAAAAATTGTCTTTTGACCCTTGCTGGTAAACAAATGACTATATAAAAATTGAAATAATCGAAGAATCTAGGGCAAAATGGGTATGCAAATAATGAGGTAATCGGTATAAAATAAAATTTTTCAATAATTTTAAAATCGGTTTATTTTTAATTTAAGTTTTTGAAGTGCAATAATAATAAAAAAAAAACAAATATTAACCCCCATATTCATAACAAAATAAATGTATTTGAAATTTATTTAAACAATTTCTTATAGGAATTAAAAATTTGAAATAAAATACATTCCAAACTCATTTAAAATTTTGTGAATATGATGGTAAATATTTACATATCATTTTTTTAAATAATTTTCCTATGCCAAGAGTTGAATTTTTTTTCTACATATGCTTCTACCTATTCAAATTTCTCCTAAAAAAAATTTATATTAAAATTAAAAAATTAAAAAAAAAAATTAAATTAAAAGTAGAAAAAATTTTAATTAAAAGTAGAAAAAAAATTTAATTAAAATTAATTTTTTTTTACTTGTGGCCATGACAATATTAGATTATTCTTTCGATCTGTCAAAAGTTTTATGTGTGTTTAGAAAGTGTGATCATATAGACAGACCAGTGTATGTGTGACAGTTTTTTGAACAAGTGACATGCGATGTATTAATCTTTTGCAATAATAATCTTCTTTGTTTCAAAATTTTTAACTTATGGGCCGATTATGGATTGTGACTGAAGTTTAGTTGCGTAGCTAAACGGCAATTAGGAATTTGTAGTTGCATTTATAGCAATTGATATTAATAAATTTTAAGTTGCTTACATAATAATGCAATTTTCGACAATTTTCAAGGCAACAAAAGTTTGGTTACCATCCATAATCGTCCTATTACAAAACTGTCTTAAAAATAGAACAATGGTTACAATAAAACTTTAACTTAAACTTCGGGTCTTAAATTGGTTTTTTATAGTTAAATTTAACTATTTTATTAGCTTCGAATTCAGTTTTAAATTACTTTAATGATTCCTAGATATCAAGTTTATATGAATTTAGTTATATTATTTTTATTACCTAATATCCACCTATTAAAATTTAGTTTCAACATTTCATTTCTTAAAAAATATAATTCTAGTCTAAAGTCTACTTTAGACAAATTCATGACCAATTTTTTTCAAATATTTGTTATAAAAGTTATTAAATTTTAATAAATAATTTTATATATTAAATAATGATTATTATAAAATATCTGAGTGAAATCTCCTTAACCTCAAAACTAACGATGAATTTCTTTTAGTGTTGATTTTTGTTAAACGTAAACAACTCCCAACAAAAATATGTTGAAAATGGAGAAAAAATCGTTAATTCCAAATTCTTTACTGTTAATATAGTTCATTTTGTATGTGTGGAACTTAAGAGAAAAATGTAAACAAACCCTGCTCGCTCGCTTGCATATTTTAAGAGAGCACGTAATACTAACAAATTATCGATTTTATTTTATGTTGTAAAAATAATAATAACAAATATAAACACCAGCAAATATAAAGAATATAAAATTAAAACAAAACAAATTATTTTTCTATAATGCTGCTGTTTGTATGTGTATAATGCTGATTTAAGCAACAAGGAAGCGTTATACAAAACCTCTTGTATATGCGAAAAAAAGAAAAATATGAGACAATCTGTAAACAATAACAAAAGAAAAAACGGGGGAAAAATATAGAGGCCACTACTCACTAAACAGGAACAACTATAAAATAGAGCTATTAAGAGTAAACAAAACAGAAAAAAACAACAACACAACAGCTATGCTAGACATACAGACAGTTAAATTGTATGGAAACGAGTACACTACAAAACAAAAACCAAAAACAGAAAAATGAAAACACAGACATTACACACACTCGCCATGAAAACACACAGATGGGTATTAAATAACACTAGCGAAAAAACAGCAACGGCAACAACAACAAGGTAAACAAAACAAACCCAAACAAAGAAGATGAAAAAATGAAAAGAATATGTATATAAAATGAAATAGAGGAAAAATACAACAAAGTTATGTGTGGAGGTTAGCCATAGTAAATATGATGGGAGCGGGAGCCGCTGTTTATAGAGAAATAATGAGAGTAAAAGGAAATTAAAAATATGTTGAACTGTTTTGTTTTACGTATTGTTGTTGCTTTTAGGGGTGATAAACAATTGAATTTGATACAAATATACATACATACCTACCTAGAAGAGAGCAAAACAAAAACATTGTCTATTGTAAGTGCGTGTGTGTGTGCGTTGTTGTATTGTATGTAAACAACACTTGATACACTTTTTTTTCAAAACCCCCCTACTGAACATATGTACTTAAAAAGTGCGTAAATAAACATATTTAAATGTGTTTTCTAGAAAAGTCTAAATAAATTAATTAAAATGAAATAACATTGTTGTGTGGTGAAGTGTGTTGTATATGTAGTATGAATATGTTTTATTTATACAAATATTGTACAGACTAATTTATCAGTTTAAAATTTCACTCTAAACATGAAAACAATAATACGGACGGTAAAAAAAATGAAGAAACAATAACAACTGCTGCAATGTTTTTTTATTAAATAAAGTGAAAGGTGTTTTTTTTTGCGTTTTCTTTATTATTGTTTTGTTTTATTAACAAAAACCATTTTTTTATGAGTATGTATACATATATTTAATTTAAAATTTTTAAAGTTAAGCAGACTTAAAAGTTACCCTACCAAACTCCATCAAAAAAAAAAAAAAACATAAATATTTTAAAACACAATTGAAAAACATTTTTTAGTTTTATCAGCTTTTTCTTTATTTTTATACCTACTGTGTGTTTAGCTTAACATTCATCAACATATACCAATATAATAATACGACAATGACCCCAATAAAACAAGAACAGTCGAAACAAAATACACTGTTTACGAAAACATACCAAAAAAAAAGTAATTTTATGAGTTTTCGTTCTAGTTGCTTCACCAAAAAACACTCACGCTAAAATTGAGTTTTACTCTTAAGAACTTCCCTACTCTTGTACAAACATAATTTGAGAACTCTTTATAGGTAGGTAAGTATGTACATTACTGGTGTATTATACTGCCCTTTCATGTAATGCCGTTATTGAAACCAATATCAAAAAATGATTGATTAACTTTTAAAATAACGATTATTATTATAATTTTTTTTTTATTACCCGCCACCTCCTACTTTTATTATTTTTCCTTTCCACAGGTTTGTTTTTGATTCAAATATCTGTCTCTCTTTATTTCACTCTCACCCATACAATTTGTTTGTTTTTTTTTTTATTATTCTTTATGTTACCGAAAACTCGTGAGATGTTGCTTTTTGTGTTTCTGCTTGAACATGTTAGTTATTGTTAAATTTGTTATGGTTTTGTTTTAGTATAGATCTCGTTTTTATTCCCCTCACGCTACAGTAGCTGAAAAACGAAAGCAATAACAATACATAAATATTAAGGCGCCACACACATATATTTAAAATAAAAAATTCTGTGTCTATCTCCTAATTTCTCCCCTCCAAAACAAAAAAAAAAAAAAAAATCGCTCTCAGTATTTCTCATGTATTTTATTTAGTGTTGTTACACTTTCAATTTAGAAAAAATCACTAATTGAGAAGGAAAAACGTTTGTTTTAATAATACAAGAAAAGTTATTCATAAAAATATGTTTAAAATTAATAAAAATAAGTTAATTACTGTGTGTAAAATAAATAATACTTAAGAGAACATTTTTAACTTTATAGGGGATATTTTCATGGAATTTTAAATATAAACTAAATGTTAAATGTAAATATATATGTATAGAAACTTAGAAAAGTTTAGGTACTGCTAAAAACACAAAATTAGCAATGTTTTGTTTTGAAATCATCTAAGAGAAAGAAAGAGAGCATAATTTTGTTGAGAGAGGAAACTGTTATTCGTAAATGTTAAGTTCAGTGCTGCCAACTTTTTATAATCAAAACGCACAGACTCCCTATTTAAAAGGCGTTACTAATATATGTAACAATTTGTAACCAAAACTCGCTATAAAATTGAAAAGTATAAAAATGTGATAAAATTGTAAACAAATATTTTAAATAATAACATCTTCAATTCTACTAAGATATTTTAATAATTTTTGAGGCCCAATGACACCTCCAGACCAGAATGCGTACCAAACAGTCACTTCTTTCGGATGCGAGGGGTTTCCACTATCGCTTGGATTCTCCGAGCCCCATATGCGATAATTTTGTTTATTGACGTGATGAGTGGCAGAAAATTTTGTTTTAAAAATCGGCCACGTTTGAATTACCACTTAATTTTGCGTCTCCTCCGGTTGTGTTAAACGATTCATATGCGCAAATGGTAAACTTTTGACTAAATAGATAACACTTCAGATGACATAATAACTTTCACAGCAATAATTTTCTATTTTAAGGCAATAAATTATATGAATTAATGAGTTAATTTTAATTAGTGACATTCTGTTATAAAAAATTGTAATAGGAAAGCGTTAATTTAGAGCGTAATTTTCAAAAAGGCTCCAGAGAAAAAAATGCGACTTTTTGGGGTTTAAATGCGCTAAATATTGTGAGAAAGGAGTTAAATTGACAACACTTGGTAGTATGGTAGTATGCCGTCTATCTTCTATAGATTTTGCTGTACGAAATTAGAATGGTGTTTTTGCGTTGTGTATGTGCATACATATATGTTTCTGTGGGGCTTATTTATATTTTTTAGCATTGTGTGTGTTTTAATTTTCTGTTTTTTATTTTTTTTGGGAGCATATTCTCACGATAAATTCATATAGCCCGTGTATACACATCGCGCCGTTATCATCAGTGCATGAGTATGTATTTTAATTTTTACGAACACACATACAGGTCGTCATCAACGGACAGCCATCGTCGTCGTCAAAGTCTCCTCGGTATTTCAATACACACATTCATTCTTGATTTGTTTTTTGTGGCGCTTACATTGAGAAAGAAAAAATAACGGACGGCATTTTGTTTTAAATAAGTTAAATTAAGGAAATATGCATAAACTTAATTAATAAATTAAAAAAAAATAATAATAGAAAAATTATATTAAAACGATGGTGTTCATTATAATAAAGTTATAGAAAAATTATTTAATAAATAAAAAAATTAAAATAATTTAGTGGAAATTTTTGTTTTTATGTAAAATAGCAAATATTAAAAAATAAAAATAATAAAAATTATAGTGTGTGATATTGAAATTTTCATATGTGTATGTGTTCGCTAAGTTAATAATTTTATGCTTCGAAAATTTCTGATAAATAAATAAATTCCAAATACAAAAATTTTGTCAAAGGAAAATTCCCTTAAGAATTATAAGTATATACGAATAAAAAACGAAGACCTTAAGAAGAAGAAAAAATAGATTATTTGTGTTATTTAACAAGAGAGCTCTTTATGCTTATCATTGCTGCTGCTCTCCATTTTATAATATTAACCAAAACATCCCAAAAAGAGAGAGAAAAAGAGTGATACACTGTGGTATGGAAATAACATAAAGAGAGAGACATATATTTAACTATAAAACTATAATAGACAATACAACGAAGAGACATATAATAGGCTCCAATTACTACTGTTACAAATACTCTACAACGGTTAAGCTACGATAATATTTTGACGCATTGCAGATTGTTATTAAAAACTAAACAAAAACTATAAATTCTTGTCTAATTCTATATATTGTAATAACTAAAACTACTCTTACAACTATAATAATACTGTAATAGTAAAACAAAAATTCAGTGTTATTTTTACGTGTGAAACAAACAACCATTTAATTTAACACACACACAACTTGCTTTTCTCTCACCTACACTCTTAATATGATGCCCCTTGTTTATTATAACAATTTATAACCTTGAGTAACTGAGAGTAAAAACTATATGGCATATATTACAACAGCCGCAGCAGCAGCAGTATAAAAAAATTCATTCATAATTTTTTTTTTTTTATATAAAAAAAGCATTTTTTTTTTGTAAATTAATTAAAGCAGCCTCGTTTACAAATTTCAATAAAAAACTATAAAAAGTCGAATAAAATATTTATATTGAAAAAGAACAAGAAAAAGAGAAAAACAAAAAAAAAATAGAAAAACAACTTGTGTTTTACTGGTTTTTTTTCATTTGCTAAAAATAAACAACCGTTAAGTTTTCGTTTTGTTTTTTTTTTATATGCGAAAATGTATAAAAGTGTGTGTATGAGTGAGTGTATAACAGTGTATAATAAATTATTTAATCTCATTGTTTACATCTTTTAAAAAAATTATATGTGCATGTATGTATGTAAATTGCTGTTAACAATAACAACAACAATACACCACCACAAAAATAACAACAATATTGCTCTAAATCAAAGAGTGAGTAAGAAAGTTTAAAAAAGCTGAAAAAATATATGATAATCGAAATCATAACAACTACATAAAATAAACACATACGCGTGTTAACCATAAAACAAGAACAACAATAATCACTAAATATATTTTTTCTATAAGTACTTGTGTGTATGTGTTAAAAAATATATTTCGTGTGTGTTTTTATTATTGAAAAAAAATTAGCAAAAATACAAAATAGCAACATTCTCAAGCAATTCTTGCTAAACTTGTTTGCAAATTATACTCTCCTCCTCTTGTACTTCTTCACATTGTTTTTTGACGTAATAAAAACAAATAAATATTTTAATGTAATAAAATAAAAACAACAACAATAAATCCACATTTATCTCACACTCATCTCAACGCGCCTACATAAAAATGTATTAAGTAGTAATAAAAAAGAGAGAGGGGTCAAGAGCAAAAAGAGAAAGGAATTTTTAAGGAGAAAGAAATTTTAAAATCAAAACACAAAAATTGCCGAAAAAATCGCATTTTTGAAAGTAAGAAGAAAAAGAGGTCGTTCTTATACGTTCGTTGTGTCATTATTAAATGGGAAGATTACAATTATTAGAGGTATTGAATTAAAAAACAATTTCTTTTTATAACTTTTTAAGTTTATAAAGTATTTTAAGCAAATATTTAATTAATGAACTGATTGACTTAATTTATGTTTGAATTTCGTGAGAAAAAGATTATAATCAATCAAGTTATAATAAAATATAAGTTACGCTTTATAAGGAAATTAAACGTATACATTACTTTCTATGGTAGTAGCTATTTGCTTCATTGACACCCACCCCTGCTATATCGTATCCTTCTGCTAATCATATTATATTGATGCAAATGTAAATACTTATTTAATATTTTGTTTATATAATTCTTAAAAAAGAAAAAAATATATATATATATATATATATATAGGTATAATATATATAACTACATTTTAAATACATTTTATATGTACAATGTTTTCAGCAGCACCTTTTCATCATGATGAACTTCATTATCATTATTATGGCCAAACACTAGCCCCAACCACCTTGCAAAATAAAATAATTTTCTTCTGCATACTTGGCATAAGATTTGATTTTTTTTCGTTTTAAATTTAATTTAATTTTAAAATTTAGAGAGGCCAGGTGTTAACAAGGATAGGAGAAGAAATTTACTTTATAAGCAATAACAGCTTTATTTTGAATGGTACATTTATGCCATAATATGATGAATACGGCTGCACTGACAGTCGGTTTAATACGTGCTATATGGCAGCTATCGCAACCTATTGTTGACTTAGTCATTTGACAAGTTTTTCTTCTAAACTTTGTAATGGAAAACCAATTATGACAACGCTTGAGAAAATGAAGTTGTCTGCTTAGAAAAATTAAAAGAAAATAATAAATAATACCATTTTAGCTGTTTTAGCGTCAAATATAGCGTTTTAGTAACTTCTTAATTTCAATGCAGTGATTTAAGTTAACATTACTGTTCATTACGTAATTTTAACTTTTATAAGTATTTACTTCAGACTCAACGCTAATCAAATGTCAACGCAACGCCTTACGCTCCAATTTAAGCTTGCAAGTAACAATATTGTTTGAAAAAAAAAACTACTGACCAGGTGTACTCCACCCAATTTCATCATCTATTAACAATTAACATTAGCTTGCCATTGAAAATCCACCAGTAGACTAACGCTATTGATGAGATAGTTATTTTGCGATCATATGGAGACATTTAAATCAAATATTCACTAGTCCATTTACTGACTCTATTCACTCGTTCGTTGACAATTTCACCAGAAATACACTGGAATTGTTGTCTCTAACGTATATTTACATGCTGTAAAAGAAAAATTAACTAGTGCAGTCGTCACTAGAAAAAGAGTATTTACATCTAAGCTGCCTACACAGGGGAGTTGTAGTTCAATATGTGACTAACTACAGCTTCGAGAAGTTTTAGCCATTTTGTTTAGGTTAAGTTAGCTCTAAACAAAATATACGAATACAAATATAATCCGGTCACCCCATTCAATATGATTCAAAAATTAAAAGTAGAACAATTTTAAATTTAATGAAATATGGAAAATGTTTAAAATATATTTTCTAGCAAACATTACAAAAAAAGCAAATGCCATAAACCAAAGGCTGTGTAGTAACAGCAGCAAAAAAACAAAAAAAAAAAAAAAACAACGCAAACATGACAGTTTCATTTTTAAATTCTTTTTTAAAAAAATATGTCTAGACAGTTATAGACGTCAGTAAATAAAATTAAAATAATAATGTATATATAATTTGTTAAAAGAATAAATAAATAAATATGCACCATTTTCATATCGTATAGACGTACATGTGTACCTATTATATGACATAAAAATGAAAAAAAAATGGTTTTTAATTTATTTTATATTTAATTACACAAATTGTTTAGTAAACACAGGCACATAAGTTTTCTATTAAAATTTTATAAACAAAATTAAAATAAAATTTATATTAACAAAAAATAAAACAAATTTAACATACATATGTATATCATGTTGTTCACGCATAAGTTTTAATTGCCAATTAAGGGATTTTAAGCAATTAAGGCCTTAATTGAGCTTAATTTACCATACAGAGCGACAATTTTGAAATTGTTCAATTAGTACTTAATTGTACAATTAATTGCATAAAATTCAAAATGCAACCTTGTGTTGTTATGAATGTAGAATGAGGGGTGGCAACTCTGTGTGAAGTATGTTCAGTGAGGAGTGTATTTTTTGTATATTGAATTTTAGTTCTTTTTCATAAAACTTTATATATTTAACGCTAAAGTTTTATTAATTATAAATTCCAAATTCCAAATCCACAATTTTAAGTTTTTACGAACAAAATGTGTCAACATTTTTAGCTATCAAATACTAATTGGGCAACGTGAACACCAAATACAATAGCTCAATTTAAAAATTAATTGGCTCAATTTAAACGTATATCTGTAGATGGTATTATAAAAAAAATATAATTAGTAAACGAAGTGACGGTTACTCATTTAAAGACAATTTGTTAAGCTCTGTTTAAACGATGGCCAGATATAACAATTTTGTCAGATCTAGCAACTTGTTTTAAAGTAGATTAAAGTTCACTAGTCTTGTTTCTTTTGACAATGATGTCGTTGTCAGATGTTAACAATTCGGCTATTTGACAATCTGACAATGATCTGACATATTTTCTCTGAAAATGTTGAAAACAAAAATTGTAAGTTCTCACGGTTGTAAGACATTTTCTTTACATACTTTACATACTTGAATAGCCGCTAAAACTTATTTTGAAAAGCAAATCATTGCGAGGACGTTCTTTTTTTAATTTAAAAATTCTTGCATAAAATTTTCAATTGATTTCATTATTCATTTTTACTTAATGTCTAAAGCGTACCATTTGGCGTAAATTTCATTAAATTTTATAACATTTTTGTATACAAAAAGTGTTAGTTTGTATTCACTATGGACATTAAAATGTTTGCTAATTAACAAAAGTAAACATTTAAATTGAATAACAAAAATAAATTTTTTAATATTTTCTTATTTAATAAATGGAATCTTTTGAATTTTATGCAACTAATTGTATACAAAAATTATATAAAAAATATTGCTTTTAAAAGTAAATTCACAAAAATATACAAATATAATGTTTCAACAAATTTGAAAGTGTTTTCAATTAAACAAATTTATTTTAATTTGGCACGGTGATATAACTATAGGCTATAGGAACAAAACTTCATATGGCAATGTGTTTTTGCCCACATAGTTTATATTAGATCGTAAAGGATCCACTAGAGTCCTGAACAGAAAATAAGAAAGGTAAGACAAATAAGAGTAGATGTATAAGTTGAAGACGAGCCAATTGACAGTCAATGAAGTACAGGTGTCAAAAAGCACATTTACATCTTAGTGGCTATGTGTTGTCACATCAAATTAAAGTTATTTTTTCAATGCTTGTACAAACACCGTTAAATGCGGTTTTTTAAAGCATCCATCGAACCTTTTGCCAGATCTTGACATATATATGTGTACATATCTGAATCCTTAATACTTAGCTGGGATTCCTAGCACGATGGTAAGACACGCTTGTTACCTCCTTTTTTTACATCACGACAACTGCTCAAGAAGTCGCTCGTGAAAGCCTTCATACTTACAGTGTCCTGTAATAGTTGCCATAATGTTACATATTCGCGCCCTGAGAAATATGTTGCGTAGTCATACATGGGTTTTTAAATTAGTTGTCCAAAATATCATAGATGGCGGTAGTTGATTTTGTCTTGCAGGCGTCCGTTTATTAGTGAGTCTTAGCAGACAATATCATCGATGATCATAAGTGCTTTATTCGTTAAATAATACACAAAAACCCGCGTGTGGTCGACTCATAACAGCCAATGCCGCTAAATTTCAGCATTTAGTCGACACAACAGACAATGTCGTTAAATTTCGGCATTCAGCCGACTATAAGTAGACAATGTCGGTAAATGTCAGCTTGCTTTAGTATGGTGACATTACAATGAAGTTGTCATACATAAATTTCTTTGTGTCATTTTCAGGGATATTAATCAATGAAATTTTTCATTTCCTATAATTTCATACAAATTTCGATCGATAGTGGCAATGTCGTTCAAATACGCCACCGGGAGCTTAATTTAATATGAGAAAAGATTTGTAATTGTATCCCAAGGCGTTTAAGAAATAACATTTCATGCCATTTTGGATTTAAAAATTCAAACTAACTTGCAGTTTTTCCACTTACTTCCTTTGGTAGATAATTGTAAACTATTAACTCTTGTAATCTCTATAGTAAAGGCGTCAGTCAGTCAGTCAGGTACACAGCTAATAATACAATCATGGCTACAGAATGATAATGTTAGAAATAGAATGTTTTTTTTATTGTATATAAAAATAATTATCTAAAATAGCAACAAAATAACAAAAAAAAAAAAAAACAAAAAACAAATTATATAGAAACTGAAAAATGCAACAACACGCTAGTTAGTAGCAGCAGCCAACGTCGTGTAAAGGTGCAAGTGGCGACGAAAAGCCTCTGTGCCACATTATTATTTTGTTGTTGTTTATTGTTTGATGTTGAATTTGCAACCAGCCAAGCGAACAAAATATTAATAAACCAACACCAACTAATCACTACTACTACTGCTTGCTTGCTTTGTCTTCCTGCAACTATCTTGACTTTCTATATGACTGACTATCTGTCTGCCATAGTTACCTTTTAGTCAATGATTCTAAGCTTTAGAACCAGACTAGGTAGACCTTTAAACACTTTTTTTCTCTATTTTTTCTATTTCATGCAATTGCTGCTTATATTTATATATTACTCTTCGTATGCGAGCATTGGCTAAAAATAAATTTCAAATTAAGCAAAACAGCACATACAGAAATGAATAGGGGGGAAAACAATTTAAAGAAATAAATAAATGAACAACACCCACAGAAACTGAAAAAATGTTAGCCAGGAAATATGTTTATCATTATAATAATATAGACTTCTTTCTTTAGGCAAAAAAAAAAAAAAAAATCGTGGAAAATATTTAATAACCCATCTTTACTTTACTACTTTCCTTGTTTTAAAGTGAAACTGCTGTCGTATTGTAGGTTTTATTTTTATTTTATTAAAAGGAAATCTAATTATTGTGTTTCTCTCTAACATGCAACAAAATATTAATATGCTCATGCAACATATGCTGCTGGATTTAAAAGAAGTTATATAACGAGGTCTTGCTATACATATTTATAATATCCTTTTTATTAAAAGCAGAAAAAATCAAAAATTAAAAACAAAAAAATGAATTTTCTTTGGTGTTGTCATACATGACTTAAAAGAAATTGTCCAAGTTTTCATATATGACAAGTTGAATTTGTGTCATGCAGACGTCCGTGTATTAGTGAGTCCTAACATACAATATCATCGATAATCATTATTGCTTTATTAGTTAGGTTTATTTGATAAAATCCTGCATCGTTCTGGATATAAATCGACTTATAATATACAATGTCGCAAAATTTCAGCATGAAGTCGACTTATAACAATGTCGCTAAATTTCAAAATTCTTTACTATGATGACATTCCATGACGTTGTCATGCATAACTACTTTTGTTTATGCCATTGTCATGAGGATTCACCAATGAAATTTTTGATTTATGATAAATTTCATACAAATTTTCACTTGATACTGATTCTGTAACGATAATTCATTGATAGGATTATCATAGTGACAAATTCGCCACCGGAATTCTATACGACCCCTTAAGTCACTTGAATTCATTGATTTTGGTTTCCTACCATCTAATGGTAAAGCTGAAAATGTCTTCGTATAATGTAATCGGGAATTATTATATAAATGTCTTAAGCCCTATTAGGCCTAGTAAACTATAGGATTCTTTACTCCTAAGCTAAAGCAATATAATTTGTTTTTATTTTCATATATATGTTGCATGTTGTATTTTATTAATTCAAGTTCTTAAAATATAATTAGCAGCCTACTATACTTTTGTAAATAATAATTTTCATTATAATAACATTTTCTTTTCTTTTGATTTTTTTTTTTTTTCTTTTTTTGTAGGCTTTGAACTATTATAAAAAGAGAAATTAAATATTTTTATTAAACATGTTATCTCTTGTTTTGTAATTTTTGTTTAACGAAATTAAAAAATCTTTCACGTATTCGAGACTGTAGAAACTACTATTTTTATTTGTTTTTAATTTAAATTACAATTAAAACAAATTTTCCTATTGTAGGTTTATATATGCAAGTTTAATCAGTCCAACTGTAGTTGCCTAATTCGTTGTCATACTTTTGTTTTAATTAAAACAACATGTCTAACTTCTTTAATCCGTTACAAAAATGTTGAAATATGACAACGACAACGATTTAAAATATTTCTGCATGTATTTATAAAACTCTAGCTAAACCCCGGTGTGCTTCGCTGCCCCTATTTTCATTACTATCTTAATTAAATTTTTTACTCTTTTCCTACATATCATCTCCTTCCGGCTCCTACAAGGTTTTAAAAGGTTTAGCCTTTAGCTATGTTGATACATAAAAAAAAACACTTTCATTTTTACATATACGAGTACATACATTTATTTATAATGTTTACCCAGTGTGCTTGGCTATCCTTTTATAAAAAAGTAATACCCACTTATCCAATCTCACCCGCATTTTGGCTAATGTGGATATATAACAAAGATTGAACTATTATCGTTCTCCACACATGCAAAATTACATATTTAGTATGAATGGGAGCTGCCACGCCCACTACATTCAATCTTCTCCAACTACTGAATGATGAACTACTGAACTACTGAACTACTTCTACCATTGCCGTTCTTAAGGTATACAAAAATCAATATTTAGTTTATATGGGAGATGCCACACCCACTTATCAAATTCCGCCCACTTTTAAGCTAGTGATTTGTATTGACTATCAAGTCATTTAGACTAAATTTAGACTTAACTTTTATTCTAACCGTTCTCATGTTATACAAAAACCTGAATTTACTCTGCATGGGAGATGTTATGCCCACTTATTCAGTTCAGCCCACTTGTCTGATGATTTGTATTCCCTACGAACCTATTCGGATTAATTTTAGAGGCTCATACTGCTACCGTTTTGAAGATATCGACAAATAAATAGTTTTATGGGTTTGGCAATGCCGGTTTTTTTGAATAAAAAAAAAAAAAACGAAGTGAAAATAGTTCCTTTCAACGCACGTATTGGTTTGTAAATCGCCACATAATGCAGCCACATACGTAAGCCCAAAACCACTGTATATAACTTTTTAATATTTAGTTAATGATGATAGAGCCTAAGAAAGGAAAAGGGCTAGAGGCAAAATATCAAATAATTTTCTAATTTTTTTACTTTAGTTTTTCTAAGCTAAGCTTAGTTTAATACTGCTTTGAAACGAAATTTTTAAGCTCGAAAAACGTATAAGTTCTACTTATAGATTTTTAATACATAAGACGTTAGACGTTTCACATTTTGTAATTTTAATGGATGTTATCTTAAGCTCTTAAACATTTTTGTAAACGTATTTGTTAAAGACCCTTACCTTCATGGTGTGCAACAATACACGTTTTTAAATCTGTATGTTTGATAAATATTTCAGCAAAAAATGGATCAGGTAGTTCGTTTTTTAACGGGCAAACTCCGTTTTTGATTAATTTTTGCTCTGTTTTCATACACTAGTAGAACACACACGTTTTGTCTTTAATTTCATATAAGACAGCTTAAGAAATTATTTTTTTCATTGGAAAATAAATCATTGATCGTTTCAAGGCCTTTCTATGGCAAATAATTGTTTTATTTCTAAAAATAGATGTGTGTATACTTATATAAGCTTTAACTGTAATCATATTAAAAAAAAAAGAAAAAACAACAAAAATTATGACATTTTCAAACAATTTTAGAAAAAATCAAATGTCTTGGAACTTTAGTTCAAACAATTCAAAGATTTATAGAGGAGAAGATTTTTGTTTATGAAACCTTAATTGTTTAATAGTTTTTTTCAAACACGTTTTTGAACATGATTTGAAAACGGTATTGAAAACAAAAATACTTATATTTAAATGATATGAGTATGAGTAATACAATTTGTTTTTGGATATCTGAAGCCATTTGATTTCATTTCATTCAAAGACAAACAGAGGCAGTCAGTCAGTAAACAGCAGCAGCAATAGCATCCATTTATAAGTGTTACGCGTTTAGCATGAGATCATAATTTATTTTATTTTTTTCAATTCAAATGACACCAATAATAATAAAAAGATAAAGTTAAATTTAGTTTTTTGTCGCTAAAAGATCAAAACAAAACATTTTTATTTTTGGATATGGGTTTTCCAGGAATTTCTACACCAAATTATATACCAAACACACACACAGAAAACAACATGACAATGATGATAAAACTGATTTTATTAACTTCTTTTATTTGGACTATTTAAGTAATTTCCGTATAAATAGTCCGCTTAATAGTTGATGTGTCTTGTATTATTTAAACACCTGCTTTCTTATTATTAATATTTTTTACTACTCTACCGGTGTTTTTTACTCTTGGCTTTTACAATTTTTTTAATGTTAATGGTTTACTTAGCACGCATTCCATTCTCTAAATGTGCTGTTTTGTTTTTTCTATTCTTTGATAAGCTCTTACTAAAAATTTATAAAGCCTCTTCCCATCTATAGCGAGTATATACGTCATTATTGACCTCCAACTATTTTAGCCAGTAAAAATATACTGAAGAAAATAAAAACTACAACGAAATATGTAAAGACTTAAACAACAACAACAACAGAAAATTAAACGTTTTATTGGCTTATTGGTATAAAATCAAGTTAGGCCAAAAAAGAAAGAAAAAAAGAGAAGACACTAACGATCATTTTGTATGATTTAAAGTATTCATCAGACTCTTTGACTATGTTCATTGTATTTGAGAGAAATCCATTTGCGTATTATTATTTAACTCAGACCCCTTCCCGCTTACACTTATTTAAATTTTTCTCAACAAAAATCTATTTTGCATTTAAAAAACAATTAAAAGTTTATGAAAAAAAAAAATAGTTTTTTAGTTTTTTTTTTGCCATAAAATTTTTTAGTTTAAATGATATTCTGTAAATGAAATGTTGATAAATATAAATTTTTTAATATATATTTTCTTAAATAGATTTATTGCCTTTTTTAAACAAAACTAAAAATGTATTGTATATTTTGTAATTAATATTATTTTTTTAATTTTAGAGTAACGGTCCACGACAACAGCATTGCTCCTCTACAACATCAAATTGTTCAACAACCAATAACGTTGTTCAACAACAACAATCACATTCGCCGCAGCCACAGCAGCAACAATATATAACAAATTGCTGCAGTAGCACAATGCCAGCAATGCCCAAAGAAAAAGCCACAGCAGTATCATTAACTGAAAATAATTTTAGTGAATTAAAATATAAAGAATTAGCCACATCCGCTGCCGTAGTTGCTGCTACTGCAGCATCAGCTGCCGCCGCCGCTATGGCTACAACAGCAACAGCGTCTGCATCTCCAGTTGTTAGCGTTGCAACACCTCTATCGACAACTGGTGGTGTTATTATTCGTCAACAAAATTCCTCTACAGTCCTACAGCATCATCACCACCATCAGCAGCAGCAGCAGCAACGTAATTTATGCGGTTGCGGTAATGCATCTGCCACAGAAGTTTCTATGAGAACGAAATATATCACTAATGGTGAGTTTAATATATTTTTGTTAGTCAATTTTACTTTTTTATTATTAAAACCATCGTATATACTCCCGCAAGCAGTGTTTTGATTTCAATTAAATTAATTATCCTTTCGAATTTATTATTTACCCTTGTTATGATAATGCAGTACAATATAGTTTTGTTTCATTGCTTGGTCAACATCTATTGTACTGTATTATCATATATATTATTCTGTTTTCGAAATGCATTTGAGAGTCGCTGAAAATGAAATTATAATTTTAAAATGCACTGCGTTATCATTTAAATTTGTTAAAATATTTGCTTTTATTATTTTTATTGCTTGATGTAATCCCAGTGGCGAACGTCATAGTAGTGAATCATCTGACAAACCCTGAATGTTATCGAGACTGACGATGAATTTTCTTTGGTTTCTTCGGGTGTTTTCATTTACAGTTACAAAAGTTTAAATCAAATAAAAATGGACTTTGTTAGAAAATTTTATGACATTAATGTTTAAATATGATTTCAGCCATGTGTGCGCCACGTATAAGGCGCACAAACTTTTCGCAGCAGGTGTAAGTCAGTCTATCCATAATGAACTGTCAAACCAAATTAAACAAAAAGCAACTATCAGACGTTAATTGGCTTGTCGAATAAAGCAGTGACTTCTTAAAGTAATTGTCTTTTTAAAGTAATTGGCTTTAGTTTATTAGCGAGTCCCAATAGATAATGTCAAAAATCTTTATGCTTTATTCGTTAACTAGGCGGGAGATGTATCAGTTAAAATCCTGCATCGTTTAGCATGTAGTGGTAGACTTATAACAATGTCACTAAATTTCAGTATGAAGTCTACTCATAACAGCCAATGTCGCTAAACTTCAGCTCTCTTTAGTATAGTGACTTTCATTGACCTTGTCGTACATATGTAACTCCCTTTGTTTGTATCATTTTCATTTACTTGATACTGATATTCCGACGATGATTCATTGATGAATATGTCATAGTGACATTTTCGTTTAAATTCGTGAACGGGATTATCTTTTATCAGATTATACAATACTTTTTTGAAGCAAGCAAAAACTTTTGTTAGCACTGCACTACCAATTCGGCTAGCAAATTTGTATACTTTAGTAATAATTTGTAGCCTTTTTTTTAAATATATATTTTCTATTTTAAATTATTTTACAGGCCACTCTTCACCATTAGCGGCAGCTATGGCAAGTGGACAAAATTCCTCAATTTCATCACCCTCTTCATCACCACATCGTTTGTCTACAGCCTCTACGGTAAGCAGCGGCAGTAGCTCAAATCTAAGCTCAAATAGTACCTGCTGTCGTATACGCTATAATAATTATCAAAATTCAACAAATGCTGTTGCTAGTAATGGCATTGGTGGCAACAATTCAACAGATTATAATACAAATAATATACCTTCATCATATACCTTATCCACATCCTCGGTTAACTCAAATGCTTCCAATAACTCCTTAACTACAACAACAAATAATACCTTAAACCCAAATAATGCATCAACAGCAACAGCTATAACACCGCCTCTAGCCGTTACACCACCAAAGAAATCACCAAAAGATTTTATTTTCGGCAAATTCATTGGCGAAGGCAGCTTTAGTAACGTTTATTTGGGTGTCGATGTAAATACGAAACGTGAATATGCAAGTGAGTAGAAAAGAATAATTAAATATTTTTTAGTAATTAAGTATAATAGAGTTATTTTGAAAAGAAATGGAATTTTTAATATAAAAAAACTGATTTTTTAAATTAAATTCTCAACATATTTTATAGTTTATTGGCCAGAAAAAATTATTGTTTTTTAATTATTTTTCTTCTTTTATAACGCTTTTTTGTTTTGACCACATCATTAAATGAACTGTTTTTCGAATTGAAACACCGTTCACACGAAATTTGAAGCGGTATTGTGTAATAAAAAGTACAGAAAAAAATAAAAATACCGTTTATTTTTTAATTAAAACTAAACACTTTAATATGTTATTAAACCTTAAATGTTACCACAAACGAATAGTAATATATAGTAATTATATTATTTTAAAGGCTTACAGAAAATTAAACTTTCTCTAATTTGGTTTGCTTTTCATTGAACAAAATTTTGTTTTTAACAAACACATCTTATGAAAATTTCGATAGCGAAATTGTACTCTTCTGTTATTGACTTTGTTACCAGTACTATTAAAAATTTGTACTGCAGATAGTAGATATATATAGCTTGTCATTGAGTAATCACTATTGACCTTAGAACTATTCACCAAATTGGTCAAAAATTGTTTAAACATTTGTGATATTTGGGTCTAATCGCTGATTACATGATCGAATAACTTAACGTATCGAATAACGAAAACCAATACCATAATCTAAATTGAAAAAACTCTCAAGTCAATTAGTTATTGAAAGCGACGATTTAGACACCTGATAAATGACAATCATCATTATTAGCCATTTAAACTTTGTTATTTACACTTTCGTAAAGTAAGTGGTCATGCGTCTGATAGGAATTCCTGTTATTTATGTAGGGTGTTTTTTTTTTGTTAACATGATAACAAAAAATAGAACTATTGTCGGAATTAAATTCTTTTTATTATAATCTGATAGATAATTTCATGGCATTTATTTTTTAAACATGATTTTCGGCATATGTCCGCTAGTCGAAAATTTTTTTTACTACTTTATCCAATAAATCTGGCCGTATGGCGTCAATGGTGGCTTGAATATTGGTTTCTTCGAGAGTTGCTGGTTTGCTGGCACAACCCAATGACTTAACATAGCCACATAAAAAGTAATCCAGAGGTGTGGGGGGCCAGTGAACAGGGACACTTCTGGAAAGAAAGTTGTCACCAAATTGATTTTGCAATAAATCGATTGTTAAGCGCGCTGTATGGCAAGTTGCGCCGTCTTGTCGGAATCAGATGTCTTTGATGTTTAGATGATTAATTTTTGGAAAAAAAAATTCAGTCAACATCGCTCGATAGCGCTCGCCATACACCGCAACGGCAACATCTTGCTCATTTCGAAGAAACTTCGCGATGCAGCAGTAATATTCTCTTCGGCACGCACATTTCTTTGTCCTGTTGATGATGGTTGTGAATCTCTTAGAAAAGTAAAATTAGTGCGGAAACTGTTAATAACTGCACGTACTGCTTGTTCACTAGGCTGATTATGTTGATCGTAAAATGGACTAAGTGTGCTCCTTTTTCAAAGTAAATTTCTACAATTTAGAAGCGTTGTTCTGGCGCTAAACGATTCCTGAAGTTATGCCCAACCCCTTACTAAACAGAAATGTTAACAAACAGTTCGACATTATCAGACCACAGTTTCGATATTGATTTTTTGTTTGTTTTAGTTTAAAAAAATATATATCATAAATTGCATCTTTTTACCTCCTTTGCTCTTCATAGGGTTAATATATATTGTTTTTATTATTACGTACATATTTGTTTTCTTTGAATGTTAAAGAACTTGAATAGCAGCACAATTATAACAATAAAAACAACAACAGCAACGATCTAAATAATAATAACATTTTTTTTTATTTTTCGTATAAATTGTGTTTATCACTTACACGTGTCGTTAAATTTTTGTTTATTATTAAGTGGTGGTAATAGTTGTTATTGTCGTTGTTTTTTTATATTTTTCCCCATTTTATATACTTTTTTACTTTTCTAAATGCCACAAAACAACAGCAATAATAACAGCTTTTGATTTTATAGAAAGAAAAAAAAAAGATTATTAAAATAAAAAAATAATTGTTGTGGTGTAGGTTCATAAATAAAAAAACAATTTTTTACAGCAACTAACTGTTGCTTTTTACACTTAATGCTACTGTTGGCAGTTATTACAACTTTTCTTAACTACTTGTTTTATATTACGAAGATTGTTATTTTATACAATGAAAAAAGATACATAAAAATTGTTAGCTCTTTTTGTATACTTTTTAAAAGCAAATCTCTTAATGAGAGTTATTAAAAATAATTTAATTTATATTTTCTCTATAATTATTATGCAACTTTTTTTGAACAATTTCTTGGCTTAATAAACTCGTTTACTCAGCTTTTTGGTTTAATAAGGTGTGTTACTTTCATAGCTTTGTAACTGCTAGGCAGCCAGAGTATGTTTCTATGTTAAAACTTATCTTTTATTTATTTTTTTCACCCTTTTGTTTTCGTTTAATAAGCAAATGACGTTAATTTTAAGTAAATATTTTTATGTTTTTAAATTTTAAATCAAATGACGTTAATACGTGTAGCTTTATAATAAAAAAAAAAATTCATTCATTTAAAAAGAAGAAAAAAAAAACTAAAATAAGTCAATCAAACTATATAATTTAAAATCTAACAACAACAAATGATGGCACATTTCTAATATGTATGTTTAAACAGCCTAAAAAGACGTCAACAATGACGTTTGTTTTAAAAAAGAGATATATGCTTAAACGCTTAACATAGCTTTTCAGACATTTAATTAAGTAGATTTCTTTCTTCTAGCAGCTGTTGTGAAAACATTTGAAAACCCTTAACTAATTGATGATCCTCCTCTTCGCTAGGATTAAAATGAAGAATGAAATAGACTTTCTTTTTTTAAGCATAACATTTTAAATATTTTAAGTAACAAGCAGCTGTTTACTTACATTTTGTTTACTTATATTTTGTTCTAAAATAAACGTGTTGCTTTATAGTGCATTATCACCGTGACCCATTTGCTTGCTTTTGCTTCCTCCTGCTGTTAAATGCAACCTATAAACCTTACTGCAGCTGCTCTTCTATAGTTTTCTATGAAGATTAATATATAAAGATTATTATTATTATTTTTTTATATTATTTTTTTGAGTGTTGATGAGTTTTTTCTATGAATTGCACACGACATCTCCCATTGCATATTTTACAACCACTCAGTCGGTTGTTTTCTATTTATGAAAGAAAATAAATAACATGGATAATTTCTAAGAAGGTTAGGCAAGAACATTGAAAAATTGACAATGATGTCTTAAGAAGTTCTAAAATATTTTATTGATTTAAGACAACAAAAACAATAAAGAAAATAAATACAATGCACTCGGGATAACGCCAACACTCGCTTTCGTCAACATCCGAAAAATCAACCGTTTTTTAACATTGTCATTTACTCCAAATTCAGAAACGATCCATTCTAAACATTTTTAAAATATACAAAAATCAATATTTACGTTGTATGGGAGGTGTTATGCCCATTTATCGAATTCTGTAAATTTTTTAACTGATGATATGTATTGACTACGACCCGTTTTGGAAAAAATTTAGGGACTTACTGTTACCATTCTGAAGATATCGCCAAATAAAAACATCTATGAAAATAGATCTTTTCATCGCATGTATTGATTTGTAAATCGGTTGAGTGGTTCACGAGTTATTAAATGACTAACATAGGACAGTGAAACTTCGATATAACGAATCTGAAGGGGATCGAAAAATGATTCGTTATAGCTATCAGTAAAACCTTTTAATAGCGAAATTTGAAAAATACGAAAAAATCCTTATGACTTAGGTTGTTTATCCAAGCTATATTTTATATAAAAATAATAAAACAAAGGAAATGAAAAATTTGAATAAAATTTTGTGTAATTTTTGTTTTGAATGCAATCATCAATATTCAATGAGACTTTCCCTTTTTGTCAAAAATTTAATTTTTCTATATTCTGTCTTCGTTGTATAGAGGCTTTTCATATACACTTGCAAACACATTCAGATTTCGTTGTTTTAAAATCGAGACTTTTCCGTTTTACCGCTTTCTGACTTCGTTGTACAGAGGCATTCGAATGAATTCTTCGTTATATAGGTCTTGTAGCTCAAAAATGTCTTTGTTATAGGTATGGTGCATTTTTTGTATAAACACCTTTGCAATAAAGGGATTTTTTCAAAGAACTAAGTTCATCTGAGGGCAGGCAGTTCAATAATTCCATAACATTTTGGTTTAAAAATATTTATATATATATATAAAGTGTTTCTTTAAAGCATAATGCATTTAGTTAAGCGCTTTTCTAAATATTTAATTATTTTTTAATTATAAAGATCTAACCACCTGTACTCCGATCACCTGTCCTATTTTTCAATACTCGAATCATTTCACAAATTTTATTAACCGTTTGGGGCGCAACGACCTCTTTTGAATTAGCTAAACGGTATTACCGCAATGCTACTTCGTAAATCACTTCTCAATTATTGAAACCATTTTTGTTGAAATTAAAGAAGTCTTTTAATGATATCATTAGTGCTTGTATATGATCAATAACTACAGTCATATTTTTAATTTTCTTTATAATTAATGTCTTTTATAGCTTTATTTAATTTCTTTTGTAGTCTTTTAATAGCTGTCATAATCGCAGCTTGTTCAGCAGTGGATTAGTTATAATAAATAACAGTTAGGGGTAACAGTATTGCAATGAAAGTTACTGCACTATAAAAACATTGTCACGACATTAATAAACTGTCCTAGTTGAAAGATATTTAACAGAGAATTTCGATGACATTTTCCTAAAAAAAATGTTTGCTTCAAAAAAAATTTTTTTTTAAATTATTTTTGCCTTGATGATTATTAATTAGAACACACCATCTTATTTTCGGTTTTTTATAATTTTAATCTTGTTTCGTTTGTTTCAACAATTTTTATTATTTTGAAAACAGAAGAAAACAAAATCATTTATTTTCAGATTAAAAAGAGATTTAAATGATTTGGAAGAATAGTTAGTGTGGGCTTTAATATTAAAAAAAATCATAAAAGTCCACAAGAAAAAACTACAAGAACTATACAATGAATCCTTGAAAATAATAATAACAAATTAAAGAAAATCTAAGAAGGCGGCATTTAAAATGTTGATGGCGCCAGTTGAAGTGAAAGAAGAAAATCAAACGACCGTGTAGAGATTATTTAGTATAAAACATACAGAGTAGAATAGGAGAAAATCATTGAACCAGCCAACCAACTTAGAAAACATTAATATTTTTGTGTCTAATAGCAGCAAACACAAGCGGTGTTGTTTTGTGTAGTGTATTATACCACTAATAATATTAAATAAATAAAAACATGCGAATGAATACTTTGTTTTGTTGTATATTATTAACAAATTAAAGCATTTTTTTTCCTTTTAAATTCTCTAACGTTTTATTTTTAAAATTGTTTTCGTCTTGTTTGTTGTAAAAGTGTCTCTTCTACTCTCATGTCTTGGCTGCTGTTGCTGTTAGATAAACAGGAATGCGGTCGTTGTTCTTTGAGTGTATAGACAACAATTATTTAAAAATAAAACTTTTATATATATATATACATTTATCTATATATTGGTAGGTATATTTGTGTATACACTTAATAATAAAATATAAATTGTCAAGATGTTATAATAATCAATAGGTTCGTTCTAAAGGTTGTCTATTGAGACTTGACTCGTTTGTACGCTGTTTTAATTTTTATTTCATTGAATAACAAATATTTTTGCAACTTTGTAATATTATAAAACCGGTAGAGTGTGAAGTGTTGTTTAATTGACTGACTGACTGACTGGTTGATATCCGCCGTGAATGTATTTTTGTTATAATTTGTTCGCAAAACAGAATTTACATTTTTTTTAATTTAAATTATTTGGTTAATTTTTTGTTCTTGGTTTATTATTTCTTTTTTTGGAATTTCCAATAGGAATTGTTTGAAATAAAAAAGTTTGTTTATTATACAAGTAGTAACTGATGTCAAAATTTTTCCATGCTACACATATTTTATGTGTCTATATATGTAATTTTTTTTTGCTTATCATTTTGTCAGTAAAAAATAATTTAGTTATTTTTAAATTAATGAAATAAATAATTGTTTTATAGGAGTCACGTACAAATCAAAGATAATCCACCGGCAAAATATACTCAAAAAAATGCAAAAGAAAATAGTAATAGGCCTAAAAATATAAATCAGGTGATTGAATAATTTTTTGTCTTAATTTTAAAAATAAAAGTAAACAAAATAAAAAGTTATCACAGTCTAGAGTTCTAAAGCTTTAAAAAATTGTATTAATGCACAGCAACTGGTAGCACATTCCATTCACTGTTAATTATTTCATTATACTCTTGCCTACCTTTTGTCCCAATTGTAATGAATCTTAAAAACTAGACATTTTTTCAGTAGGAAAAAACATTACAATTGTCTAATTGATGTTTGGTTTTTGTTTTTCTGCCTTAGGCTTGCCAGATGGCCTTAATTTCATATGATTACAAACATTTTTAGGGCTTGTCAAGAATCAAGAAAAAATATGGTATCAGTATAGAACTTCTGAGCGAAAAACAGATTCAATTGCGTTTTGTAGACCTCTACGAAATTTAAAATTACACCTATAAATGAACGATAGTCTGAAGGTGCCAGGTCCAGGCTATATGGTTTTTGCAGCAAAACTTCCCAGCCAAGCTCAGACAGTAGAAATCAGAATTAATTGATGTAGAAGCTCATCATGAGCGATTCCTTTTCAATCCTATCAGACAATCGCTTTCATGGTGTCAAATCTAGCTCTGCTTGGTCCATGATTTTTTTCCTCACATTATTATCGTAAGTGATCAATTTATCATCGCCCGTAATCATTCGAACCTATCAAATAAGCAATAGTGTTGCCTGATGTAATTAATATTACCAGATATATTAAATTTTAGAGCCATCTACTGACAATTTATAACTGGAGTTTTTCAAACATTTTTGACTGTCAGGATTTTTTTTTTCTATAAAGTCAATAATTTTACAATGTTGAATCTGGCATTCCTATTCTGTCTTGGCACAATCAAGGGTAACTGCTTCTGGGTCCCGCTGTAATAACTTAATAAAATTAAAAACATTATTGGTGTTGTTGTAATTGTTTTCAGAATCTAAATTTTAACAATTATTTTAGTGTCACAGTTCATCAGATTTTATCTGTTTTATGTCCCACCCATCAGATGGTAGATAACAAATTTCTATCTTCATAAAATAAAACAAACTGTTCTAAAAAAGGTGGATCTGGATTTAAGCTATATTCAAAATGCAGCTACTAACAACGATTTAAAGCTTTATAAATGGTGTACACCTTATGTATTCTTTAATGTTGTTAAGAATCGCCTAAATTAGACTTTGTTCATTCATGCTAAATTATATATTTCAGTTCCGCCTTGGATTAAAAAATAAGACTGATTGAAAAAACTTAATTTTTAATATATTTTTTTTTTTAATAAGAAAAAAGTTAGCATTCCTTCCATAGTGTTTTATGTCGTTTTTATATATGTATGAGATACTTAATATATAAGAAAATATTCACCCTTATTCCAATTGGCGGCATCGAAACAAAACGATATGATTTTGGGTTGTTTACTTCAGATTGCAATTCTTTTTGTCGTTATCGAAGATTATAGATGACTGTTAAAATATATTTTGCATTGTACAAGAAAATGTGACGACGTTATTTTGTTTAAACGACTTTGATTTTGTCGTCACCATTTTTGGTAACGACTTCGACTTTGCGCTTGAAATACAAATGCTGCTCTTCTTTTTTTGAGGCAATAATTTTGATATGTGTACCATCGACACATCCAATAACGCCAGGAAATCATTTTTTTTTTTTTTTCAAAATATGTTAATTTTGCTTCATTTTTCTCAACTTCTGTCATTTCAAATTTAACCCACTGCCGACAAACTGTCGTTTCCAAGGTTGCGATAGCCCCAAATTTAAATCGTTACCAATACCTTGTTGGTATGACCCTTACGCCAAAAAAACGTAACGTCGCTGCCAACTTGGTTGTCTTGGGAATAAATGTAGATCTAACTCCGCTTTTCAAATTTGGTGCTATTGCTTCTAAGACATAATTAAAAGCAGTCTTATTTAATCTAAAATAGTTTTCAACCTTCAAAGAAATAAGTTATACGTTTATACAATCAGTAAAGTAATACACTGAAACTGTTTCTTACTTGCTGTCCGGTAGGTTGAATATATTACATTTCTGTCTCAGAAGCTTGCGTTCATATATAAGATTTTGTTTTATTGTTTTTTCATCTCCACTTGAGTCTGAATTTATTTCACAAACAAAAAACATATTAATTTAAAAAAAAATCTTTTAAGTTTAATTTTTTTTAATAACAATCAATCTACACAGCTGATTAAAATATTTAGAGATAATAGATTTGTTGACATAATCGATAAATAGTCAAGGTCGCCGTAATTTTCTTATAAAATGATAAATTGCTATCGGCGTTGAAACAAAGTGATATCTCAAAAATGACGGCGACATTGACGCCGACAACTGGAATAAGGGTGATTATCTTTTGCTAAAAATACTACGACCGTTATTTCATTTTTGTTTGTTTATTATTTCAATATGTCTTTTGTTGTAGTGTTGTGATAACTATTTTAAGACTCTTTTTGACCGGTTTTTCAAGCATATTGTTTTTAATATTTGACTAGTCATTTTTGGACGTAATTTTAGCCACGCGAAATTAAAAATCTAAATCTAATTAATATTTTTTAATCAATTTATTAAAAGATAAACAGTTTTAGAAATTTTTAAATTAATATTAATTAGAAAGAAACAATTATCACGTTTTTTATTTTTAAATCATTTATAATTTACTACAATAATTGAGTATTATAACACAATTATATTGCTTTTCTTTAAACTTCGAAATCGTTAAAGCGTTTTTTTTTCTACTATTTAAGTAAACACGATTTTAATATTTACATTGCCATTTACGGTCAATTGCATTATGTATGCGCCTTGATCTCCACACATTTCTGTTTCTCTGTTTTTGCTTGCAATCCCACCCCCTGAAATAAATTACACTCCGCAAACATTTATGAATGGCTGGTTGGTGTGCTGTAGTTTAGAGTTTTTAATAAAAATCGACCCCTTCGTTATTTACAATTACACACCACACACAATAACTATAAAGTAGAACACCGCATTAAGAAAAGAAAAAAATCAAAATCTAAAGAACCTTTAAACAGTTTAAACAACAACAAAAATAAACAAAAACAGAAAAAAAGTAGAAAAATGCCTAGTCATTGTAGTAGATAGTGTAGGAAGAGTAAATTGATCATTATTATTATTTATTATAGACAAAAAGATGTAGATGTGTGTTTATGTACTTTTCGCCTGCTCCACTCTTAGAGGTTGTTCAACTAAAAAAGAGAGAAGAAAACAACACAGTAATAGTTTATTTAAATACAAGAACAACTATTATGTATGTTAAGAAAACAATGATAATTTGATAAAAAGAAAATAAAAAAAACTTGTGAAATAAATACCAAATCATATGATTATGATCGCTGTTTTTGCTGTGTGAGAATGATTTGACAATTTTTTTTTTATTATTTATTTTGTTTTAATTTATAATTGTTAAATAGTTGGAAGAGATTTGAAAAAATTTAATTAAAACATAGTTTTTAACGGCGTTAAATAGTTATTTTTAAGGGAAAGTTTATAAGAAAGAAGTGCTTGATTTACATAACGTTTACATTTTTGTTTTTTAAACGTATTATTTTATAAACAGAGGGAGAGAGAGAAAGGTAGAGATTAACAAGAGCTAATTGTTGTTAACATTATCGTAGTACTTTGCATAGGAATATTTGGATTTTTCAAATTCTATCAAAGTTTTTCGGTGTTAAACAGTATTAAAAAGAGGGGCTTGTAAGTGTTATTAACCCCCTAAAGTACAAAACCGCTTTTAAACGGCCTTAAGTTTTTTTGCATTTTCTCTGATTTCTTTCGAAGCCTTACATTCCATATATATGCTATATGTATATTAATTTTTATAATCCTTTTAATTTTTATTCTACAACACAGCAGTAAAGTCATAATTGGAAAACACGTTTTCGCTTGTGCATTTAAAAATTAAGCCAAAGAGAACTTTTTTGGGAAAGAAAACTTAATTTGCATGATGTTTTTATGTTTTTTTTAAGGATTGTTAATAAAAGCTTAATTAATCTTAACATTGTTGTTAAATACTCGTTAAGAAAGTAATTATATGTAGTTTATTAATTTTTTTTGTTTACAGCGTATTAAGCAAATATTTTTTTAATGTTTTATTTTCTTTTTATTGTAAAAATAATGATTAAATAAGTGCGTAATAGTAAACATAGTGTTACGTTTATGCTGCATTACATGTTTCAATATTAATTAAGCTAAAATTTTAAACATTTTTTTAAACTTTCTTGGGTAAAATCAAAATTTTTTGAAATAAACAAATAACCAGATCTTACCAAAAGTATATATTTTTTACATGTATGGTTCGTTTGTATGTTTTTTTTTAATTTGGTTACAATTAAGAAGTTTTTCATTTTTCATACGCGACGTACATGGACGCGTAAACTATAAACGCCATTTCTCCTTGTCGTTACAGGTATTATTTATGAATTTTTTTGTATGAATTTCATCATCATTAAAATGAAAACAAATGTTTACAAAAGTGAATAAAAACGTAGAAAACCCTTAATACAGAAAATAATAATAGATAAAGACAATTAAAATAAAATTGCGTTCATGTATATAAATAAATGGAAAACAAGCGAAAAGTATTGCCATGCGTAGAACACTTAAACACACATTAAAACGGAAAATAATAAAATAAAAAAAAACGCAAACTATAATAATAACAAAAATACAATATGTACAATATATGAGTGCGTACTTCCTCAAAAAAATTAACAAAATCGTAAAAAAATAACCAAATGAAGAGTAAAAAGAGCATGAATGAATGAATAGGCCTACTTTTATTTGTTTTTGTTATTATTTGTGTACTCGTTTTTATTTCAATGCTTTTGTTTTTCTATATAAATAGGCAAAGTCCATTGTTAGTTTAATAGTAGTAGTAAAATAGTTATTTTAAAGAAATAAATGTATTTTTCTTTGTTATTTGTAAAGGGATATTCACAGACTGTGTTGAATACAACAAACATATGATGCTCCTTCTTTAAGGTATTTTCTTACCCTTAAGGGTACCAGCTGCTTAACTAAGTTTAAATTTTTTGCTCTGGTCATTGTCCTTTAAGAATAAAACTGAAACTTATGTTTTAAAACTTGACCAAAAGAGCAGCTGTTACTTTATAAGGCCTGGTGGGCCCACTACTCCTTTGTAAACAAGATGATTGTCCTTTTTGTTTGTCTCTGTAACATAATATTTAACAAAATTGTATAATAACTATAAAAGAAGATCGACAGTTTGTTCACCTTTTAATTAAAAAAAATATATATTGAGTCAAGCTAACAGCATAATTTGAACTGTGCGTGACTTCCTTTTTTTTGCTAATATCTGTCTGTGTCTACGTTTACACAAAATTATTTAAAGTTAAATGTCCTTTTTTCGTTCTTTGAGAAGAAAAGAAATGCACCTGGTTAGAAAACAACAACAGCGCGAAGACCCTATTTAAACTTAAGGTTTATTAAACCCTATTTGTGTTCAACAAATGGCAGATGTTAATTTTTTTTAAGGTCTAAATTATTTGTAATGTTTTGTTGTTTGCAGTAAAAACACGTGCCTCTTTACTTTCTGTGATAAAAAAGGAGTTTACATGCATCTGTGCTGCTAGTGTAGACAGATAGACACTCCTTTTTTGTTTAATTTTTTTTTTTTTTTTTTTTTTGTAGTCAACTACAACAATAAATGTTAAAATTCTCTAACGCTTAAATGCTTTTGTTGTTGAATAGTTATTTGTTAAGTAAAATTGTATAAAAATTTTTTTGTTCTGTTTGTGTCGTAATAAAAAGCCTAAATATGTCAAATTATTTTAATATTGCGTGTAGTCTTTTAGGCGCCTCAAGATTATTAAATAATTAACCCTTGGATTTTTTTAAATTAAATATATAACAATTTTTTACATTTTGGTTAAAAACTGCCCAAATATCCTAAAAATGCGCTAAAAACTTTTTAAAGTGAAAGTAACAGCTATGGCAACACTTGTCAAATGTATGCTCAGTTGACATAAAGAGTGGCTACATAGTTTTATTTTTACAAAGCAGAAATTTTTTTTTGGGGGGGGGGGTTTGTTTTCGCCTTTCCTGTGTGTAAAGGGTTAAGACAGAAAAAAAAAAACACAAAAACTTCTAATAATACATGAGGAAATATTTGTATTATTTTAATACGACAAAAAAAGAGTATCGCGTGTTAAACATTTCTTTTTTATCTTTACATTCTATGTTTATTTCTAACAATTATATTATATTTTTAGTAAAGATATTTGTGGCCCTTACTCCTTTTAATATTTTTATTAATAAACATAATAATGCTGACTTAAGCTTTTTTCTTTACTTTAATTTGCCTTAACATTTATATTTATTTTTTGAGATGACGCCAAGTTAACAGACACAATTACCAGCAGCCATTGACACTAACAAAAGTTACTGGTTGGTTTTGTAAGTGGTTGGTTATTTAACTATAAATGTCCTGAGCGTAGGTTTTGTTTTTAGCTGTGTGGAGCCTTTTATTTATTCGTTACTTTAACTTTAGTGTGATGTTGTAGCCTACACAGTAATTGTTTAAATGACACTGCAAATAGAACTGCTGCTGTGACTGTTTTTAGGGTGTACTGAACGTAGTACGAGGACTATAAAAAAGATTTGTTGGGTGCCACTTTTTATTAACAATACTTAAAAAATATTGCAGCACTTTTCTGATATGGTTAATGAGATATTGCAGTACAATATATTTAATTTTTCAAGGTTTCCTTTTGTGTGCTGCTTAATTCTTTGTTGTAGTCTTAATATGGCGTTACTTTTTTCTTAAAAACAAAATCAATTTACACTCAGACCTCGTTTTATGCGATCATTCCGTTCCACGAAAATACGCACAAACCACCGAATTCGCATTAAACGATACACTGCTTCCATATAAAAACCTCTGATACGTTCCTGAATTTTAAAAAATGCACAAATTTATATCAAAGAATTAATAGCCAAACAAAATTGCATAAAAAAGTAAACAAAAAATGTACTTTATTTACAAAAAGAATTAAAAAATAAACAATAAGTTTATATTATTAATTTAATGAAAAGAAGAAATATAAAAATAATTTTATAATAATATTTTATATATCAGAATTAGTTTAAGTAAAGACGTGTCAATACCGTTTTTGAATCGTTTCTGTATCACTTTTTTCACTAGAGAAAGCAAATAATGTGTTGTCATTCTTTGGTAAATCGTCATTTTCAAAATCAGAAATATTTTCATTATGACTAGAAACAACGGACAAGGAAGGTTGAATTTGTCAGTTGTTTAAACAGCTCGTGATGTCCAGAAATTAGATCATAATGGTTCATTGCCCGATCCACACTAAAAGAACTTAAGAACTTACACATTTTTTTTAACTATTTCTTCACAGTAACTTTCATAGAGATTGTTTTATTGGCATTATTCGTAATTAAAATAATAATGTCGTCATAGAATAACGGAACTTATATAAATAGTGCTGCTAAATGATCGAGCTTAGAGAATCGCCTCCAGTTTGCCAAACAAGGGTTAAAATTTTACTCGATAATGTCGATATTTTCTCATCAGTGTTGCTACCAACACTATCTAGATATATAGCTTTCCAGCACACATTTAAGTTTTGAAGTCGTATTTTTGATGCTGCAAATGCAGCCAATTCAATTGAAGATTATAAATTTTCCACACTACGTTTGTTGTTAAGGCTTCACCCACTTAAAAAAAAAAAAAATCGAAAATTTTAAAACCACATAAAACGAGGTTTGAGTGTATATTGAAATTAAACAATTTTCCAACAACGATTTGTTTATTTATTTAAAATTTAATTATTCTAACGTGGGTTTTTTGGGTTATGGGAGTATTAGTAACCAAGTAATACACATTTTTGAAACTGGATTCGAAAATAATCATAAATTTTAGATTTTTCTGTAGATAGTAACGCATTTAGGCAAGATGTTCAAAAAATATGTTGGCTGGCCAAATAAATTATAGTTTTTAATAAAAAAGAAACATAATTCTTTAAAATTTGAATTACATTTGTTTTAATAGACATTCGTTAGCTTTAAATTACTTTTTGAAAATAAAAAATTTAAAATCATTAGCAAAATTACACACTATGCTAATGGAAAAACAAACATTGTTCGCTTTTTTTGCTATAGTAAAAAAATCATCACAAAGCGTTTTTCTTCAGATCATTTTTCAATCATTTTTTTTTTTTTTAAGAGCAACGCATCAAATAATTGTATTTTTACCAGAATTGTAACCTATGAAGTATGTCGATTTCCAAATAGGCGTGTTAGTTTGACACAATCGAGACAAGTTTTAACCAATATATTGGCATCATCATGCAACAGACGATATACTCCTCTTACTTGTTCTGATTTTGAATAAGTTTGAACTTTTATTTTAGAAAATTTGTTGTTTTTAAGAATTTTTGAAAATATTTTCTCTGTGTGTAGTCTGTTTTTTCCACCCCTCTCTTTTCTTAAATTTTTGCGTCGTTAGTTTTTTTTTTTCTAAGTAGAAAAAATTCTAAAACTTTTTGGCGCGTAAAATTTCAACTTGTTCTTGTTGGTGATTTTTTTTGATGGTTTCTTTAACTCGTTTTCTTTAAAATTCAGTTTTCTTTTTTTAATTTTTTTTTATACAAAATGGCAAAAAAAATCTGCCACCACTACTCTTTATAGTTCAATATGAAAATATTCTCATATAAAGTATAAATTCCTGTTTTTAATTTTTATTTGTTGTTGTTATTGCTGCTGCTGTCGTTGTTGCAACATAAACAAAAAAGCCCTGCTCTGTTTGTGCTACAACATAATTTTGTTTGTTATGTGTGTGTTTAGAGTAGAAGTGAATATCTGTGATTTAGATTCTGTATCCATCTTGTTTTGTTGTGTTCAAGTTCAAAAACCTTTTTCGCAAGACTTCGTTTTTGAAAAAAAAAAATAATTAAATGCTAAAGAAACTGTCCAGAAAAAAATGTTTATGACTTTACTTGTCTGTTTGTCTAACATACGAAACAACAAGCTGAGGACGGATCTATAATTCTGCAGACAAGCCAGTTAGTAAGCCAGACAAAACAAAACAAATTCAAGACAATAATGCACTTAATAATGGCCAGATAGCATATATTTTTTAAAGGGTTTTTGAACCCCACTCCTCTTTTATTATGACACGTTTTTTCTTGCTTTTTTATTAAGTTTTGTGGTCTTTTTTTGTTTATGTTGAGGTTCTAAAAATAACTTAAATCTTCAATAATGATGGGAAAATGTTTTTGAATGATTTATTTTTTGTATAAAATTGGAAATCAAATAATAAAACTTATAAAATATATTTAAAGTTCACTCACATAAAATTAGTTTTGATATCAAATTACTAACATTAATTGGATTTTTGCGCTTAATTTAAATTTCAAACATTCTTGCTAACGTTAAATGTTGTTGGTAAAACAAGAAAAATTATTGCTAAAGAATGCTGTTAAACAAGTTTTTATTTAAGCCATTTACGGATAAGAATCATCATGTTAATTTTTTTCTTTACACTACACAATAAATGCAACACTGCAAAACTAGAAAAAAAATGTATGGCAACACAAATAAAATCTTAACTTCTAGTAACAGCCACTATATTTTATTATTTATTATTGTTGTTATCCATATATAATATATATATGTGTGTATGTGCCATAGTGAAGGTGATCGTAATGATGCTATAAATATAAAAGAGAGGAGTAAATGGTTTGTTGTGCATCTCACCTGAAAGAACTTTTTTAAGTAAGGAAAAGAGTAAAAGAGAAACGTTCCTACACAATTGCATACCAAACAAGTCATTGAGCTATAAACAACAGCAACAACTACACTTAGTAATAATAATGAAGCAATAACAACACTACAATTTATAACACAAGGAGTATTTTATTTTTGAAATACCTAAGAGCATAATGCTAAAAGGCTAAACTAGAGAGCTTTTTCAAACAGGGAGTAAAAAACAAATAAAGAGAGAACTTGATTACAAATAATTTCTAATTTATAATACGAAACTAGTTAACCACCATAATAACAATAACAATAAAAATAAAGAATAACCTGAAAACAACAAAAAAATGTAGTTTGTATGCCTTTATTTTTAATTATGTATATTGATGGTTTTGTAGACTGCCTTGACTATAAAACAACAATAACAAACAGCATCTCCTAACACTAACTTTTCTCTCTATTTGTTTTCTCGTTGTAAAGAGAGCAATTGCAATTGTAACGTGAGGTAAACATTCTATTCGTATTTACAAGAATAATTTATGTAGAAACATATTAGGGGGAGCGATTTAAAGGGGTACATAAGTAACCGTAGTTGTTATTATTAGTACATATTACTAGAAGCCATCAAAATTAAAAAAGCAAAGTAATAACAACAAAAAACTATCAAATTGTGGTAGAGTGACATTCCAAAGCACCTTTTTAAACAAAAATTAAACTCACAAAAAAATCTTGAAATGTTAAATTTTCTGAGCCATATTACAACTACACCCATACACTTGTATTTACACAAACTCATATGAACGCTACTGTTGTAAGTGTAGCTTTATGCCCCTAGTATACTATATAAAACACACAAGGCCGTTGGTTAGAAATAAAATGCAAAAAACAAATCTAAAACTACTTAACTTTTATGAAAATACAAACAAGACAACAATAAGATTTTTAAAGGAAAACGGTAACATCAGGTTTTGTTGTTGTGTTTTTTGTTATTTGTTATGTTATGATCATTTCTACACTTATATAGTAGGTATTTATATATAGTGTGTTGTGTTATTGTTTAAATTAAAGAAGGCCATTGTTTCAAATTTATTTTGCATCTTAAGTGTGCATAGGAGAAGAACAAAAGAATTATAAAATAGAAACATAATTGTAAATAGAAATTAAAAAATAATTAATTCTAATTTAAAATTCTAATAAGAAATAGTTAATATTTTCTAATGATATTAAAGCATACCTTTAGGAGAAGGTATATTAATATAAAGCAGTTAAAAGGACGAATAAACCACACACACACTGTTACTCTAAAACAAAAAACATTATGTTTGTGCAAGTGCATTATAAGTGGTGAAGTTCGTGTATTTATATTTGAATAAACGCATTGTGTAGTCTTTTTATGTTTGAACAAGTGGCTGTACAAGCGGTTTACACAAATTTTATTATATTTTACTGTGGCAAAATGTTCTTTTTGTTGTCTAATCTATGAGCGAAATAAAAGAAAAAAATTGTTTGACAAGCTAATTTGTGTAAGAATATATTTTGTATATTTACTGCATTTTTTGCAATTTTTATTTGTTTAATAATATAATCCTGTTTTTAATGGTTAATTAATATTGACTCATTTTCAATACACGTGTGCTTAAAAAATTTGAAAAACATTCATTAATCTTTTTATAGACTTAGACTCGAAAACATGACACGATTTTCTATTATTTAAAATAACTTTAAAGGTGTTATTAAATTAAAAATATTTGAGTTCAATGAACAGAGTTTGCTTATTTTTGCTAAGGGGGAAAACTGAAAAACATTTTTGCAAGCAAATGATATTTAAAATAAATAAAATTTCAATAGAAAAATATTATTTTTTTATTATTTTGAATTAATTTTATTTGTTAAAAGATTTTAGAATATTTATTACTATTTTATAATATAATTTTATCAGTTTTTGTCACTTAAAATTTATTTGCTTTATTAATTAATTTTAAACTTTAAAAAGGCTAATAAAACATGTTTTGTTATAAAAAAGGAATAACTCGTTTAATATATTAGAGATTTTATTTAATTCTCAGATAAATTTAAAGAATTGCTCTAAATAAACCATTTACGCTGAGATTTTGTTTGGGTCTTAAATGGTGATAACAATAAAATGAATTTAAAATAAAGAACAATATTTTTGAAGTAATTGTTTTGTGCTTTGCAAATCGAGTAGATAAAATAAATAAAATGTTCAAAGAACATTGCGAAGAAGAAAACAAAAACTGCAAAAATGTCAAGTTCAAATAGACGTGTTCATTTTGCACAATCGTCTTAGTCCTCCGATATACAGATATACATATGGTCATCGTCAACACCATCTAGTGAAAAAAACAGCGATTACATTTTTTATGATACAATATGATTTGCTTAATTTGTTGCATTTGTTTAAAATAAAATGAATCTTCTTTTTTAACAACCATCCTCAAGATGGGCCTGAAACAAATATTTGTTTTCGGTAAATTTTTTGTTTGTTTTGTTTTCATTCTTAAATAAAGAGGTTATTCAACTTTTATTTGTTTATGTATAAAATGATAATTAACACAAATATTTTAACCTTGAACTTGTTTTTTTTTTTTTTTTTTTTTTTTTTTTTTTTTTTTTTTTTTGAATAGAAATCTGAAATGGAAAAATTTTAATTTGATACCGAAAAAATTTATAATTATTTCATACATTTTTTTTGTTTGTAGACTTTAATGTAAATTTTTGTTTATTTTACATTCAAAAGATTGTAAATAAAAAAAATGTTTATTAATCTTTTAGCAAAGACATAGTTTTTTTTTAAAAGTTTTTAATTACAATTGCAAATCATTTTTTTTTAACAACTAAAAATAGTCAACAAAATAATAAAAATTCCATCCTATTTTGTTGGAGTGTGGCTCCCTCCAGAGGCACACTTTTGTAATTTGAGCTAAACATAAACCAGAATTTTTTTATTTTCTATTTTACGAATTACAATTTATTTATTTTTTGTGTTTTTTCTTCTCCCTTTCTCTTTTCAGTTAAAGTATGTGAAAAACGTCAGATTTTGCGCGAACATAAACAAGAATATATACGCCGTGAACGTGAAGTCATGCATATGATGACCAATGTCCCCGGTTTTGTTAATCTCTCCTGTACATTTCAGGATGCCCGTTCTCTGTATTTTGTTATGACTTATGCCAAAAATGGTGATTTATTACCGTATATCAATAAAGTTGGTTCATTCGATGTGGACTCGACACGTCATTATGCTGCCGAACTAGTGTTAGCTTGCGAACAAATGCATCGGCGTAATATTGTACATCGTGATTTGAAACCTGAAAATATTTTACTCGATGAAGATATGCACACTCTGATAGCAGACTTTGGTTCGGTTAAAATCTTAACATCGGATGAGAGACAACAGGTGAATCACTTTTTAATGTCAGGTGGCATAGATCTTTCGAAAAAATTACGGAGCCAATCGGGTGGTAGTGTGGGTAGCGCTGGTCTCGACTACGATGATGATGCTTTGGATAGTCAGAATGAAGATGAAGAGGAAACAGCAAATGATTCATCGGGTTCTTCGAATAATACGGGCGGCAGTGGTGATGATGAAGTGGATTCACCGCGTGCCAGACGTCAACAGCAGCCACGTTATCATCGTAAACGTCGTGGTAGTTTTGTTGGCACTGCCCAATATGTTTCCCCAGAAGTTTTGCAAAATTCACCCATTACCCCGGCCGCTGACTTATGGGCTCTGGGTTGTATTATCTATCAAATGATGTCGGGTCTGCCACCGTTCCGTGGTGCCAACGACTATGTTATATTCAAAGAAATCTTAGCCTGTAATTTAGATTTTCCCCAGGGTTTCGATCGTGATGCCGAGGATCTAGTCAAAAAACTCTTGAAACTTAATCCAGCCGAAAGATTGGGTGCCCAAGACTTCAACGGCCGTTATGAAAGCATACGCACACATCCCTTCTTCATAAGTATTGATTTTGATAAGGTTAGACAGCAAACGCCACCACCCATATCACCTTTTCTGCCCGATCTCATTAAAGAAGAAGAGGAATTTAAAATTTGCGATAATCTAGAGCCCGGTTTGGATGAAAAGCAAATGACACGTTTGCTAGGTATGGAATTGGGTTGTATAAGTGATGATGATGTTAGCGATAAGAAAAAGACTGCTGCTGCTGCAACCAACACCACCAACAAATCAGCACACACGCAAAAAACATCAACAAGATCCTCGAATTCCTGTTCCTCAAATTCATCCTACAAATCGGGTAAAAGTAAGTAGCGCCTTTAAAACTCTTTCATAATAGAAAAAATTTATTTGTTTGTTATTTAAACTTTACAGATAGTTTTGATTTAACCGATGCCGAAAAACATAAACGTTTGGAACAGCAGAAAACTGACAAATGGCATGCCTTTGCCGATGGTGAAGTCATTTTGAAGAAGGGTTTTATTAACAAACGCAAAGGTTTATTTGCCCGTAGACGCATGTTTCTATTATGCACTGGCCCGCGTTTAATCTATATTGATCCGGTGCAAATGGTTAAAAAAGGTGAAATACCCTGGAGTCCTGAATTGAGAGCTGAAGCCAAAAATTTTAAAATATTTTTTGTGCATACGGTAAGTTTATTTTTAAATCCCTTTAACAATTTTATTTTTAATTGAGTAAAAACTGACGTCATAGAGTGGTTTGTAGTCGTCATATTGCCACGAACAGTTCAAATATAGTTTATAATAGAAATAGTCGATACGTAAAGGAAAAGATGGTTATGAAGGAAAGAAAGTTATGTTATACCATTTTACACGAGTTGTAGTTTTTTTTTTAATTGTTTTATTGATTGTTTTGCCATTTGATGGCCAGCACGTGTATTTTGTTCGTTTGTTATGCTTTTACTCCTCGTACTCTTCCATGACGTTTCTATTCTTTTCTATTTTCAAATTATTCGAAAAACTATGAAAGTATTTCTCTGTTTTTGTTTTTCGTTTACCCACTGAGTGCAATAAATATTTTATTATTTTTAGTTCTATTATTGCAAATGTATGCGAGTCTGATATTCAAAAGAAAATTAAAAAACATTTACTTTTTCTCTAGTAATGCTAGGATGAGTTCTACTGATTGATTTGATAGCGTTAAGAGGGGTGACTTGGGTTTCCCCCCACTCTTTGTTTACCTTTTTTTAGAGATTATAAAAAGAAATTTTCTAAACAATAACAAACAAATGAAGGTCATAATCAAATCAAATTAAAAAAAATGAAAATATTTTGTCTTAGCACAAATCAAAATACATACATAAATCAAGATAAATAAAATTTATGATACTCAGACATAAAAAAAAAAAATTAAAAATATTTTGATACAATTTTTTTTTTTGCCACAAACAAATTTTATTTATAAGTTAGCAATATTTAATGATAAAGGATAGGTGTAGGCTAGAAAAATAAAATAGGCAATTCGATTTTAAGGGGTCATTGCTATGGTGCGCAAGTTCGTAGGCCTGTTAGGGCATTGTAAGAGGTATATAGTTCTGTGCGTGGAGACTATTCTTTCATGGTAGCAGTTATGAATACTGTACCATCCAGATCGCAACTGTGCCAAACTTGTCCTGGTCCGCGTGGGAAATTGTCTTTCAACTTCAGCAATCGGCGGGGGTGACTGCTGAGGACCCTATTCTTCCTGTAACTACTTATATTATATCTTATACCGCTCGCTGATGTAATAAGCTCTGAGCATCTGAAATATATCGTATTTCTTTAATCAAAAATAACGAAAAAAGACAGTGTAAGGCCCATTGGAGATTATATATGAGTTATGCATATAGAAAAATCTAATTTTGATTATTTTTGCTTACAGTCGCTTTTTTGTTTGGTTGCACTGGCTTTAAACACATGTTTTTTTAGTTTTCTCTGATTATTAAAAAAAAACAAAACTTTTAAACTAGTTTTCTAAAAACATTTTTTTAAACGAAAATCGTATCAATGACATTTTATAAAACATTGTAGGTATTGTTTTATAATATTATTGTTTTTATAATTTTTATATTATAGATTATTTTTAATTACAATCGCATTCTTTTTATAATTTTTATATTATAGGTTATTTTTAATTACAATCGCATTCTCCTCCCCCCCACTAGTCTTTTGCTTTATGAGTACTTAAGAAGTAATCGTAACCTTTTTCAACTTTTTCAAATTATTATGGCATTTTTATTTAATTTATTATTTTGTAAATAAAATTTTAAATCGATATAGAGGCGCCTGCTTGTTTTTAAATTAAACAAAAAAAAATCTTTAAAGAGCAAGCAAGAAAGCAAAATGACGCCAAACATAATGAATGAAAAAAATTGTTTTAATTTGCAAAGCAAATTTATGAAAAAGAAATTAAAACCTACAGGTTGTTATAGCAAGACTATGATAACGACGATGTGTTGGCCTCTTTTGGTTTCCAAAGTAGTTCATAATGGTAGCAAATACATATTTGTTTTAAGTTTTTAGCATTTTTTTTTTATAAATTTTTTTTTTCTTAACGTGGTTTTCTTCTTTTGTAGCGATTTAGAATTGTGTTTGCATTCTAATATTTTTTTTTACAAATTATTGACTTGCTGCTATTTCTTCAAATTTTTTCTGTTTCTTTTGTTTTTATTAAATTTATTTTAAGAACCTGTTAATTATTTTATGGCCTTTGTCTTTTTTTATTTATATTTTTATAATTGCCCTGAAAGTGAAATTATTAATGTGTTCCTATTTTTGTTTTGATTTATTTGTTAATAATAAAAAAATCAACTAAATAGAGAAAGACTTTATTTCTGACTCCATTTCTTCTTCTGTAATTGTTATGAGGAGAATCCCCGAATTCGGAACTTATTTTGTAAAATAAATATACATATGTACGCACATATTTTGTGTTGGTGGACGTTTTAGAGTAGACAATATTAAAAAATGAGATTGATGTTTTGCTTTGTCAGCGAAAGAAAGAGTTATCCCGATTGCACTGTGTTAGCATTTTATTTAAAGACACGTGCAGCTCTTTTTATATATTGTTCTCTGTGGCCATTAAAATCAGAAATAGAATAAATCGATTAAAGAAAAAATTTGTTCGTCTTCAATCTAGGGCAAAAATGTCCAAAGACAACACAGTTATAACAATATAACGTTCTGTATTAAGATTTTCACCTTTATTGTGTTTGACGTAGTCACTGTAGTATTTGGATATTTATGTAAGAGATTAAAGAAGACTGTTGTTAATTGATGTCTTTTTAGAACAGAACAAGTTAAGGTTGTTTAACTAACGCATTCGTTGCTGACCACGAGTATACTCGCGGTTGGTAGGGTGTTAACCATTGGCAACTCGTGTATACTCGTGAAACTTAATGAGAGATATGTCTGGCAAAGTCAAATTTATTCAATAATACGTAATCTCGTTATTTTCTTAGACGAAATAGAATTTAAGCAGTGAAACACTCTAAATATGTGTGGCAATGGGAACAACCTCGAGCAATTAAAGGCTTGGCAGTGAATGTGTTAATTATGTATTTGTAATTTGTTTTGTTTCCATATCGATTTAAAATGTTACAGAATACTTTTTTTTAATCGAAAATTTCCCGTTTTCTATTTTTAGCCCAATCGTACCTATTATTTAGATGATCCAGAAGGTTTTGGCTTAGAATGGGTGGCGGCTATAGAAAAAATGCACACACTTACCTATAATGAACAAATTAATACCTCAACAACAGCAGCAGCAACAGCATCATCAGTATCAATAGTAACAACACCAACATCTAACAACACTACCAACCCCTCATGCAATAGAATAGCAAACAATCAACAACAGCAAAGTTCTTCCTCCTCCACCTACTCTGCCTACAATAATAGCTCTTCTTCAACAAAGTCTATAACAAAAACTTCCTCAGTCATATCTGCGTCATCGACAGCAAAAGCAAATACATCATCAACAAGAATAGCAACGCCGCATAAAACATCATCATTGTTAACGAAACCGATAACAATATTAAAAACAGCCTCAAATTAAAACTGGCGTATGCGATGAATAATCATGAAGATGATGATGATGACACAGAGTAAAGGTGTATTCTTTTCTAAAGGAGGAAATAGTTAAATAAAATCTAGTATATGCATACGATGACGAATGACAGGCAGGGCCGTATAGCGAAATTTAACAATCATTTTTTATTATTTTTACAAAATGCAAAACGATAAGCAATGAGTGTTTAAAAACAAAACATAAAACGTTAAAGAAATTTATAGCAAAACTGGTAACTATAAAAAACAAGAATTATAACAACTATACTATACCTAACTACTATATATATATATAGAGAAATTATTTAAATGAATTATTTTTTTTAATTGTAATTTAGAACAAATTTAGTTCAAAAGAAAAAAAAATTGAAAGAAAACGTATACAAAATAATTTAAAAAAAAAACAGCAAAACCTAAAATTTAAAATGAGAGATACAAAAAACCTAGCGTAATTCGTAAAACAAATATATAAATGAAGCAATGGTCTTAAAGCAACAACAACAACAACTGGAATCTTAAGGCGGGATTTTAAAACAATAAATACAATTGTAACACTAAATTACACTTGTATTCTAAAATGCATATGAATATGTATTATTATTAGGCAAATGCCTTTAACCATTATTGTTCGAAGTAGTTATTGCTGCATTTAAATTTTGTTTTAATCTATTACAAATATTTAAAAATACAACCACGGCTATTAGGCATAGCACTGTAAGGTTGAATAATTAGTACACGACCATATGACGTTTAAACGTAGAGACAGCAAACATTTTCTTTAATCTCTTAACACAAATCACTCTTTGAAATTACAATATGATTCTATATATGATTTTTTAACTTTATTGTCATTCAAGACAACGACAAGCAATCACTCTTTTTACGGTTCTCGAGCCAATGTGGTTTTTTCTACATTTTTGTAATTGATTAGCGAATAATTTTAAATTTTTTTCTTTAATCTAGGACTTCGACTCGAGAACCGTAATGAGAGTGATTGTTTGGCTTTAATTTATTACAAAAATTTAGAAATACAACTACGACGTTCATCAAAACACGCTAAGATTTTTGATACTTGCGTGTCTGATTAAAGACAGCTAACAATATTTTTCTTTAATCTATTACAAAACTGAGTCCTTTAAATTTCAATACGGTTATACAGATCTGTTTATTCTCTTTCAATTTTATTATTCCTTCGAATAAGTTTTCAAAAAACGAGACTTTAAATTACTAAACATGCCTTCAAATGATTCAAGCTGTTGCTGTTGTTCTGAAACAACAAAGAGTTGGCAGAGAGATATAGATTCAGAAAATGTATGTTATTTTATAACACACTTTATTAAATTTATACAAGAAGGTAATAATAATTATAAATAAAACTCAATATTATTATACATACATACGTTTAGATAGTCTCAATTTATTATTATATATAAATAAAAGAAAAAAACTAAATATAAAAATAAGTTTAAATTAACTATAAAACAAAAATAAACCACAACCAAGTAATTATATATTAAATATATACAAAGTTTAGAAGTATTTAAACATAAACATAAAAACAAAATCATTTTAGAAAATTTAAACTAAATATTATTAAATAAAAAATCATTAAAACTAAAAGTTAAAAGTAAAAAAACAAAAACATTAATTTTAAAAATAAAACAAAAAATAAACTAAATTTTAAACAATTTAGCAAAAATTTAGCGAAAACTAAATAACTATATTATATTGAAAGAAATTTATATAAAATACATTAGCTATTAAAAAGAAATACAATATTTAACGGCAACAACTACAACTACTATTATTATTAATAATAATATTTAAAGAAATCTAATATTAAATTATAATAAATTTAAAATAAAACTTAAGAAATAATAAATATGAAATGAGATAAACAAAACTTTTAATATAATATTAAAAAAACAAATTAAATTAAAAATATCCAAACAATGCATATAAAATTTAATTTAAATAAAATTAAAATATATAACTAATTATACATTACAAATCCTTTATTACTTATAATTAAAAACTAAATTAAAAACAAAAACTGAACTAATTTATTTTATTTAATTTATATGAAATTTAAAACCTAATTTCAAAACTTTATAATTAAAGAAAAAAATAAAAAGAGAAGTTGCTCTGTATATGTATTTAAATGAAAATCAAAAGAATTATTACTTTAAATAATATTACTCAATCCTCTTAACTTTTTTCTTTTAAAACAATGGCCTTTATAATAGTATTCAGCGTAAGCGTTATCTTATTTATAAAAATTTTGTTAAAAAATTAAAGACAACCAAAATTTCGCTTTAATCTCAAACAAAACGCCAAAAAAAGCTAACTTTTACAGCAAAATATATACAAACATTTATAAATATTTCATTAATTTAAATGAATTGGTGTTAAATCTTGGTTTAAACTTGAAAAAGAATATTTTATTAAAAAAATAAATTTTTGTTTTTGTTTCTTTTTTGTGTATGAAATGAATTGAATTTATGTTTAGTTATATCTAAATATTTATTATTTAATTTTAAAATTAAAAGAAGCAGTTTTTTATATTTATTATTTTCTTCCCCTTTATTAACTTTTTTCTCTTGGTTGAGTAGTTTTATTTAAGTTTATTTATAAAAAAAAAAAATATAATAAAAGACTAATTGAATTATATAAAAATTTATTTAAAAGAAAAGTAAAATTTGTATTTGTTATTAAAAAAAGGAAAAGCAAAAAGTAATATTACACCTTGTATTTGTCATTACACTGGAAAAAAGGTTTTGTGTGTAAGCTTTTCTATTAATATTTTCTAAAAAAAAGTATAATAATTTTGCAAAACAAAAATTATACAAAAATTCATTTAAAATTTAATTCTTAAATAAAATTTTTTTTTTTAACAAAATTAAACATTTTTATTTTATTTTTTCCTCATTTATTTTTAATATTTTTCCACAATTTAAAAAAAAAGTTTAGCAAATTAACGTATTGAATAACAACGTATCAGGTTTACTTTTCGATAACGGCTGTCGTAATATTAAACTCGATCAAATCAACGCATCGAAAGCGACATGTAGTCGATAGTTTGGTAAAAATCTTAATTTGGAGTCGTGTCAGGCTTGCTTTAGAGTAAAACTAGAAATTATTATCCGATCTGTTAAAATACACGAATTATGTAATCAGATGTAATTTAAAAATCGCCAAACATACAGACTGCATGTTGGCTGACTTCCAAAATGTACCAATACAGAATTTGTACACAGTTTTACTGCGGTATTTACATTTCGTAATGTTGCAACGCTTCGAAACAAAGCAACTTTATACTTTGTGTATTCTGTCGTTATAGAATATAGAATATATCACATTTAAAAATAAACGGGTATATCACACATTCTGATCAAAATGGTTTTGATTCCGCATTTAGATAGATTTTTCTTTTTTTATAAAATTTTGAACGATTTTTTTTATGCAAAAATAAAATAAAATGTGTTATATTCAGCTATGTTCTGTAAACCGAAAACGAGTAAAATTGAAATCGAGTAAATTTTCAAAGACAAATACAACATAAATGAGCCAATTATCTTTAACTTATAATCAAAAAAGTGATTTGAAAGGTATTTAAGTGAACTAATAATAATAACATACCCGATTGTGTTATATTTATACAGTTTTTCTTCATATGTCTTGCCTGAGAAGTAGACTACAGATTTTTAAAAATCAAAAAATGGTTATAAAAATTTGTTTCGAAATGAAATCACACGTAGCTGCGTTTCTAATTCTTGTCGGCTACATTTAGAAACAGTATAATTAATTTTTTATTATTAATATTTTGTATTGAAACATTTTGAAACATTCACCATTTTTCGGCGTTTCGATTCGAATTTAAATTATCTCCGTTTTTCAAATTTGGTATCCTGCGTTTCGATGCCGTTCAGTTTCTTTCGATTGTATATGTTCTGCTTAAGATCGTAGCTACGTTTTTTTAAGTTGCTAATTTTGTGACGGAGGTTTTTGATTTTTGTTTTTAGTCCAAAATTTATTATTTGGTTAAAATTTATTATTTTATGAAAATATATTTACAAAAAAATAAAATAAACAAATAAATGTTTTCTTATTGAACCTCTTAATGTATGCACTACTTTTTAGGTTTTATTTGAATTTGCTTTTGAGAAAATTATTGTTTTATTTTGCTTTCGATCGAAACGCAGCTGAAGGCGGAGACGTAATCGAAACTGAAAATAGGAGGAACAATACGTTGTTCAAATAAAAAGCAACCAACAGCCGTCTGTCGTTCACGCATTTTGCTATTTTTCGAAAAAGAAAAACATGCTTTTGTGTTGTACAACATAAACAGAAAAAAATGCCAGCAGCTTTATTGTCGAATATAATTGATGCAAAAAAATTGCATTCAAAGATCAATTTATATATATCAGAATTAAAAATTGTTTCGGTTTGTTGAGTTGGCGACGACGGAACCTATGTCTTTGCCCGGCACTTCAGTCACATAGACTCAGGTTGCTAGGATTTCTAACCTGGAGGGACTTATATTGGTTATCAGCTGGCTGGTAAAGTGACATTCTTCTATGACTGTTGTTTTTCTTTTCTTTTTATGCCTTTTTCCTTTACGTTTCCCTATCTTCATTTTAAGGCTTCCGCAATGGACTTATTAGTTCTAGATTAAAGACCACAAAATATTTATTTCATTAATCTATTACAAAAAGTACATAATAAGAAAAACAAACCGAAAAATTCAAAACTTAGAAGAAATAAGCACCTTTATTAAAAATTTGTTTTGATTTTTCAAGTTTAATGGTAAAAAATTAATGTATAGAGCAATTTTTGTAATAAAATATCTTTTCCTTTTTTTTAAATTATACCCAACAGGCTTATGTGGTTATCAGTTATGTTTTTGTATTTCGAAATTTTTGTAAGAGTACATTTAGCATATTTGAAATCGGTAATAAATACAATGTAAAACAACAAAATTTTAAATTCGAAAACATTAACGACAAACGTAATAAGTGCTTGTTGATTAGAAAAACAAAATAAGCCAAATAATTGAATGCAACAACTATTGTAAGCTGAAATTTTATATTAATAAACATACATACATAATATATACATACATGCATAATTGTATTAACAAAATATCTAAATTTATTGTAATTATTATTTTCAAATATTTGCAAGACGAACGACATGGGTAGAACGAGAGTTTAAAATGAAACAGCAGCCAAATCGTCTTACTCGTGATCGCATAAGCTTTCGTATCAAATAATGTTAATATAAGTTTCAAAATGTCAAAATTACGATTGAAGTTGTTTGATCACGTGTGGTACGATTTGGGTCCTGGTCTTTTGAGCTAAAATTGTAATAAATGGTAAAAGAAAGGATTTTTTTTATTATAATTTCTAACTAAGACTTGTAGAGAAATTATACAAAGAAAAGAAGATAATGGGCATTATCAGGTTGGTCGTTGGCGTAATTCGACATTTTCGTAGTACATTAAGAAAAAATGTAACTTTTTCTCTTTAATCTATCACAAAAAATGTAGAAAAAATAACAACGATCACGTGAAACACGATATAGCTGAATACAATAAGAAAAACACATTAAAATGTAAAAATGTACTAAAAAATGTTTAAACCATCTTATACGGAAGTTTAAAATAATAGCTAAACGGTTTCATAAAATTGGAAAACTTAAAATTTACTACTTATATACATACATACACTTAAAACCATTTCTTAAGAGAATTTAAATAGTTTTTAATTTTAATTTAAAAAAGATTTTTTCTATTTAAAATTTAACGGCCGTATTCATAATGAAAACCTAGGAAGTGTCTGGCATAAATATGATTTGTAATACACTTGCTAAGCTCAGATCAAAAAACTTTCAAGTATTAACACAAATTTGACACAAATCAACCTAGTGTCTAACCATTGTTAATCTCAACTTAGCAAACTTAGCACTAAGTGTATTACAAATACTTATGCTTACCATTTGCTAGGTTTTCAATATGAATATGGTCGTAAATGCTTTAAAAGTAAATAATTTATTGTACATGTTCTGATTTGTATATAAAATGAACGAAAGAAAGTATTCAAAAACAGAGTTTATTCCAAATCGAAACAAATTTGTAAAACGAAATATGTACAAAATAACATCAGATTCGGAAGTCTTAATATTTAAATTAAACAACTGTCGAATTTTCAGAATACAAAACAGGCAGAATTATGTTTTGTTTTTTGTTTATAAACAAGCGTATACTTGATCTTAAAAAGCATCATAATGATTATTGTAAAACTAAAACAAAAAAAAAAAAAAAAAAAACACATTAGTTTTAATTTAAAGTAAAGGAAATTAATATAAAATTAAGTTAAAAGTAAATTAAAAATATTTTTAAAAGGAAATTTTTGAACAAAACGAAAAAAAATTATTGTTTTTAATTGGCTTTAAATTGGATAAAAGAAAGAAAAAAGAAAAAAGGTTTGTTTTTATAGTTTTAGGGCCATTATTATAACTTCCCTTTATAGTTCGAGTTAGCAAAAGGTAACTTTAACTGAAGTGAACTTTAAAGTCACGTTTAAATTCTTTTCGTTATTACAGCATACTTCTAAAATAAAGTTAACTTTTTTAAAAAGATGTCAGTGCAAGAAGAAATATCGATTACTTTTAACATATTAAATAGTACGCAATGGCAACTTCATGCCATTTTTTGATGTTTAATGAAACAATAAAAATATGAATAAAGCAAAAAAATAAATAAATGAAATAAAAAATTCAAAAGCATATAAAATGGTATTTGACATCGATTAAAACAACCGCACAATACCCAGCCTTCACCGATAGAGAACGCCTAATTGGTAATGATACGATAAAGAAAGTTACTATTATTTCACAACGGACAGTCTTCGATGCAAAACGTTTAATTGTCTGTAAATTCGTAGACCAGAAGATGCGGGATGATATGAAACACCTGTATCTGTTCGTCGACTTCAAGAAAGCCTTCGATACCATCAAAAGGACTGCTATATAGAAAGCATTGAGAAGAAAAGGAGTGCCCCAGAAAATAATCCGAATAATACGAACAATGTACGAGAATGCAGAACTCTCGGTTCTCCACAACAGGAGCATCAGCCAACCATTCCATACTAACGCTGGAGTAAAGTAAGGATGTCCACTCTCACTTCTACTATTCACCATCGTACTCGATGAGATCATGAGCGAAGTCTGTTCACAAAGGAGAGGTATAACATGGAGTCTCTCACAACAACTCAAGTACCTAGATTATGCGCACCTCCAAGACACAAGACCTCCAACATGCAGTCAAAATTAAATGACCTGGAAAAACTTTCTCGCAATGTTGGACTTGAGATAGATATCAAGAAAACCAAAGCTATGAGAATTAACAACAATAGCACAGAAAACATCATACTACAGGCCCAGCCAATAGAGTATGTAGCACAATGGCAACAAACGGCGGTGCAGAAATAGACGTTAACAACAGGCTCGACAAAGCAAGGTCGGCATTCGGACGATTACAGTCAGTATGGAGAAGCTCCCACATATCCAGGCGAACCAAGCTCAGAATATTCAACGCATGTGTAAAGTTAATTCTGTTGTACGGCAGTGAAACCTGGCTTGTGTCTAACACCATCACGCTAAAGCTACAGGTATTCACCAACAAGTGCCTTAGAATCATATGCAAGATATTCTGGCCTAACACCATAAGCAGCATAGATCTATGGAATTTAACAAAGAGCCCATTCTGAAGTAGATAAGGCAAAAAAGTGGAGATGGATCGGCCATACCGTAAGGAAAAATCATAGTAGAGTATTACAAGGATGGCACTTGAGTGGAATCCTCAAGGATCAAGGAACCGTGGTCGACCAAGACGATACTTGGCGATGCACAATTATCCAAGAACTAAGGCAAAACAATCTTACATGGGAAGAGGCAAAGACAACAGTAGCAAATCGTGTAAGATGGAAATGCTTTGTGGCCATTCAATGTAATGAACAAAAACCAAACCAAAAATTTGTGTAGAACAAAAGAAGTAATAATTTGAAGCACTAAAGCCACAATTGAAATTGATGCTTTCTTTGAGGGTGTGGACTTGTACACAAAAATATGTCGCGCACGTCTTGGGAATTGTGTGGTGATTTGTTCCGTAGCACTTTACGGGATGGTGGTTTGGCGGTGGCAACTATGGCGGCCCAACCGTTGAGGAAGTTAATTAAGATCTTAAATTCATTCGAAGTCATCATTATTTAAATAAATATATACATTTGTATGTATGGTATATAGTAATATTGAGTTTTGTGTTGTGTTTCGTCTAATATATAAAAAAACACAATCAACAAGTGTCGAAACAAATTTATTCATACTTCAAGTAGTAGCTTCAGTATGGCAAAGTCGAATATAAAGTTAACTTTTAAAGTTAAAGGTAGGACGATCTTCCCTTTGACATAATGTTTACTTTTAACTTGAAGTATACTTTTAATATTAAAAAAAATTATCTGCCCGGTAACATCCTACCTTTAGCTGACGGCAAGTTGTAATAATGGCCCTTAGAAATTTATTTATAAAGAAAAGAAATTAAAAAAAAGCTTACAAAAAGCGTAACGTGCATAGACGTAACCTTAAATTTAATTAAAATACATATGAAATTGCGAACCGCACTTTAAACAGACGAACGGTCATTCGACTTAATTAGTGATTCCAAGACGATCGAAATAGTTAAAAAAAGGTATAGTTTTTTTTTTTTTAGGGATAACAAACATCAGCGTGAGCATAAGATACAACCTATCAGCTGTGGTGGTTTGATTTTAAATCGATCGATATTGTTAAAGATGAATCTAGACTTGTTATTTAAGGGACAATAAGCATCAGCATAAAAATAAGGTATAACCTACCACCTATAGTGTTGTTGCATACTGAGAAACACTCTTAAACTACATACATATATGAGCATGAAAAGTAACTTTTTCTGGAGTAGTTTAAACATTTTTGAAAATACGTGTGACGCTGTGGTATGGTAGGTAAGACACCCATATACTAACCCAGAGGTCCTAGGTTCAGCACCCGGCCAGAGCATCTGAAATAAAATAATGTTTTTGCTTTAGCGGTATCAGCTCATAACATTAGCTAGTAACTGGTTATGAGTATGTATTACTGCTATTGAAGATGGATTTGCCGTTTGGAGCCGGCGTTAAATAGCAGGTCCCATTTAATGAGTATAAAAATAGAATCAGGTGCAACTCATTGTCAGAGAGTAGTCCCTGTGTTTCTCTATGGATAGTATGTGAATTATAAATTTAAAAAATTCACTAAACGTGTCAAGTCATTAAACGAGAATAAGTTTTCGGCATAACACTATAAGGCATATTTTCAGCTTCTATCTTCACTTCTACAGCCGACGGTACTATTTGAACTAAAATTGAGCCTTTTAGATTATCTAAGGCTAGAAGGCGTAATACACTCACACATGACCTGACAACAATGCAAGTTTTTTTCTATTATGGGCATGTCAATGATGATGCTGTGATCATCATCACAACGATATTCTGAAGAAAAGAATTCACTGTGATATTCAACAGTGTCGACAAGTTTAAAAACACTAAAACCAGTGTTAAAAGAACTAAGTTGACAACGCTGATATTCACTATTGTAGTAAGAAACTAGGTTTCTGGATGTACATACATACTTGTACTTCATTTTGTTTGAGCTATTTTTTAAAGCTACATTCATTTTGAACAGGGCCATAGAGTAGAGCTGCAAAACTATCTATAGTCGGCCCATTAGATAGTTTCACTAGTTTGCAAAAAACTATCGATACTATCGGATTCTTTTAAGTACTACGTATGGCAACAATATTAGAATTTAAGTGAAAGGAAAAGAATAATAATAAATGTAAATGTTGGAACCAATAATAGGCACAGTATCTTATTTTCCAATATGTCATAAAATTTTATGTATTGGGGTTTTTGATGGAAGAGTAATTCTTATATATAGCGACAATGTTCAGACCATGAAGTGCTCCAAAACTAAAGTAATGAATGCGATCCAGCGAAAGAAAACTGCAGAGGCTATGGGAAGAAAGCGTTAAACAACTGCCAGTTTTAATAAACTTTTAATTGGTACCTTAAAGATGAACCCCTTCAAGTCATCAAAAAACCTTAAAAATGAACTTATAGCTACTGTGTCAAGTTGCACGATAAGAAAAAAACACTTATGGACTTATTATTTAACCAAAATTATTAAACCAAAACAAAGTAAAATAAAAGCAGCTGTTTAAAAAGGTACCAACAGTGTGAGCGCAAAAATTGCTTTTTCCTTTGTTTATTTTATTTATTTACATAAAAATACACCCCTGATCTAATGGTTTTTAAAAAATTTCAAAATCAAAGAGAGCCATACGACTGCCAAATTTTTATTTTTATTTTCTCTCAATGTCGTACGTTCTCATTACATATTGAATTTACGCGATACTATCCGCTCACTTCTACACGTACGCTCACTTGTACGACTTGTATTATCGTGTAAACCCCACTTTAGAATTTGCCGATAATATCGATAGTGAAAAAAAACTATCGATTTTACTATACTATCGATAGTACTATCGATTGTTTTGAAGCTCTACCATAGAGCACTATCGTAATAAGATATTTGTTTCAATAATACAACAAAATATGTTTTAACGAAATAAAGTAAAACTTTGTTGAACACCTTGGGTTTGATCAGCTGGAGCATAAGAGACTTTCTACTTACGGATAGTCTCATATGCTAATAGCTAAAGAAATACCTTTGGGGTTTAGCCAGACATCTAATTTTAGTACCACAACCATTGGTAGGTATAGTAACTTAGGCTCCTCTCTAGTAACTTGGTTCGGCTCTAAGTAGTGCAGATGAGACAATTGTGGTTAAGACCTTAACCTTAGGAAAAGGCTATTTAAGACTTGGTATAAAGTACCGTTGCAATTAATAAGCTTAGGTTATGTAGTCCTTAATCCTGAGAAAGAAAAGGTTACAATGACTAGACAATGTAGCCCTAACATTTTTACTGAAACTAAAAGTTTTAATTCAATTGCATAATAAATTTTCCGAATGTAATTTTAGATTATCTTCTAAGGTTTGTCCTCAATTACTTTTTGGTCTGCTACGCCTCTTATTTCCGTGGTGAATGCGATTCTAACCTAAATTAGAGCGTTGAGCGTTACGTTGAGAAGCGTCTAGCGTTGACGCTGAAGGGACACATGTATGTATTTAAATAAAGGTAGAAATACATAACACGCGTTAATTCGTCGGCAACTATCGTGCGCCTAAAAATCGCAAGTTACACAACACACATTAAAAACACATTTTACGTCTACTGTTTCTTATTTGTTCCCATTAGTACACTGGAAAATAATTCATGTTTGTTGTTTATTTTTCTATCGTCAGCTGATAGCTGTCGAAAATACACAAAGCGTTAAAGATGAAGTTACATAGCACGTGTTGGGCGTTTAGCGCGTTTGATACTTCGAGACTTCCACGCTTTAGAGAGGGCACTTGGATCAGCTAATTGCTTAATTTTTTTTCCGTTTACATTATTTTATTTGTAAAAATTGAGAGTGAAATATATTTAATTCAAGCGCTTTTTTGAATTTATTGAATTAATTTCGTTTTTTAAAACAATTAAGCATATCACAAGAAACGCAAGTCAGCTGTTAAACTCTTAATGTTTTAAAAGTTAAAGGTTGACCAACTTATTCGCGTTAGAGGCGTAGCACACTTTGCATGCAACTTGCTTTATGAAAATACACTATTTCAACTTTTTTTGGACAAAAACGTGCAACGCACAACTTTCGTAACGCGAGTTATGTACTTCCACCTTAAAATGTTTGAAGTTAACCAACTTTCTGCCGCCAACGCGTCATAATGTTTTTATGTAACTCGTTCTATGTAAATACACAAGTTTAACTTTTTTGACAGAAGTCTAGAGCTTACACAGGCACTAATGCGTGGTATATATTTCTACCTTAAGAGCGTTAAAATTGTGTCATAAACAGTAATGTTAACTTAACGTTTCAATAAAATATCACTAAATAGAATTTAAACAGTGAGTAAATCGCTAGATTTGACGTGAAAATAGCTAAAATGGTTTTTAAGTTTTTTCTTTTATTTTTTCTACGCAGCCAACTTTACTTTCTAATGCGCTGTCAAAATTGGATTTTTCAATTGTAAAGTGTTGACGCCGCGCTATTTTGATCTGTTTCATACAGTTTGTATCGGAATTTTTAACAGCTAGATAACGCTTAGCGTTCTGATTTAGTGGTGGCTGTAGGGTATGTATTGTACAACAAACAGAATTCGATCCACGTTCGATACAAAATGACTAGCAGGACAATATCGTTTGCATACACACAAGATCATTCAGATCAAGGGTGGCCAAAGAGAGAACTGTATTTATAGTAGTAGTAGTAAATTATTTTGAAGAAAAAAATTGTGAAGGTAAACGACAAAAAAAAAAAACAATTTTTATACGCAAAGCGACATAAATGTGCTCTCATTAAAAGCTATCACACAACTGAATGAAATTGTTGTTTGTTTTCTAATATCTGTTGAATATTTTCGTTGCGTTCGGGGTGCATACATATAGGAAGCTGATTAAACTTATTCACTTGAGTGCTACTAGGGTCTTATTTATTCAGATTTTCTAGAAAACAATAGTGAATACTTGCAGTATGCTTACTTTCTCTTGTCTTATGAATGATTTTATAAAAAGAGAGCCGACTAGATGTTCAAATTTAAGATATTGTAACTTGATTAGGTTCAACATAATTTTGGGTTTCATTAACTTTAGTTTCATAAATTTGATATTTGCATGTTATTTCTTGCATTTTGTACAATCATAATATTCTTTAACCCTTCAAACCAAGACGTGTATACTCGTCCTACTTTCAATATAATGAAAAAAGGATAACTCGACTTCACTGTTGGCTTTCCATTGCTACAGACGACTAAATATGTAGATGATTATGTTTGATAATGTAAATATCTAGATACACAACACCACTCAAAATATATATATAGATGGCAGTGGAAATAGATTTATACCATATAAGTTTGGTAGAGTTAGTTAACGACATAAACGCTATGATGAAAACTAGACATTATGAAAAATCTAGAGTAAATAAAATATTTGTTTTCGGTCATATTTACTATTTAGTTATTACAGGTTTTTGTTGTTTTGAGCTTAAATAATATTTTGAAAAACAAAAATATATACAAAAAATCTCTAGGGGTGCTTGACTGAGTTATAAGTAATATTGTATAATAATTATGAATTTTATACAATATTCAACTTTAACCTTAAAACAAAAAACTAAATTAAAAAAAAAATAGATATGGTATCTACATATGCTATAAATAGATATTTAATAAGTAAAAAATGTAATAAATAAAACTTAAAACGTATACATAATTATAAAAACAAAATTAAAATGCTTTGTTCATAAACAAAAAATATTTAAAATAATTTTAAAGGATTTATTTATAGAAACAAATTTCCATAAGGAAAATTATTTTTTAATTTTTTTTTTAAATAATTGCAAAAAGTAAAATTATTTTCTTATTTAGTATATAATATATATTCAGTATATATATATATATATATATATATATATATATATATATATATATATATATATATATATATATATATATATATATTCAGTATATTCATTTTAAGTAAAAATATATTTATTAAAAAGAAAATATACATATTTTAAAATAAAATATCTAGTATTATGACCATATAATGTAAATAGCTATTATACATACGAGTACATACATACATATAAAGTCTATTTACTAAAACTATTTACTTAAATATATATACAATTCAAATACATACATATGTGCATACATATGTAGTATATAAATATTAAAAAAATTAATTTATGCACTTGTTATTAAAAAAATTGAATATGTTAAATAACAACATAAAGTAAAAAAAAAATTAATATAAAAACAACTTGTCTTTCTTCGAAAAACAAAAATAATAATTAAACAGAAATGTTAAATAAATGGTGCAATATTGACATAAAATATTATAAATAAATTACCTATAATAATCATAATGTAAATTAAAAATAAAAATAAAATAAAATAAAAAAATAAAAGTTACACGTTATGGAACTGAAGAGAGAGAAAAAACTTAAAATAATATTGTGTTTTATTAACTTTGAACCACTCTGTTGTTAAATGTAGACATCCGTTAGCATTCCAAGCATTTATTTTCTAGCTGTGTTTAGTCAACATAACAATTTCATGTATGTGCAAGCACAAATATGATAAATGAGGACACAAACCACATGTTTTAACAATAATATGTGGCCAAGCCTAAAAAATCAAAAGCGCTAAAATCTGTTTCAAATGAGTTAATCGAAAATGCAATTTAATTCCAAGTTTATTTCGTATTCGTATTGAGTGCAATTAATTAAGAATTAACCACACTATGCCTAATGTATCTCCTCAGATGCAAAAATATATTTCTTTTATCAATTTACCAGATATGTTGGCAAGAAATGTTGGTTTTTCTAGCAATTGGAATGTGTCCATTGTTTAAAAAGAATGCTTTTAATGATTGATTTTACTATTTCGAATTAATGCGTTGTTTTTGGAAAACAATCAAGGTGAGATGCTTGTATATAACTGTATATACAACGGGTTATACATTTTTTTGGTTTCAATAGTAAGGTAAAATAAAGAACACATAAAGCTATGATTTCGATTAAACCTTTATTTCATAATAATGCTTGAACCTTGTCATTATGTACGAAATATCTCATTTAAATGACTGCCTGTTGATTGGTTGCAGCTGACGATACTTTTGGGTTAGTTCTCGACCATTTTTTTTTTCGCAATTTTCGGGCGTTATCTCGGCGATAACTTGGCGAAAATTGGCTTGCAAATATTCGCGTAGACATGGTCCTTGACGTAGCCCTAGGTTTAACGGTGTCAAATCGCATGATCTTCATGGCCAATTGACGTCGCCAAATCGATAATTACGCGAATCAATAAATCCAAAATTGGTCATGTTGAGTGGCTCGTTGTACCGTCTTGATGAATTCACATATCGTTCAGTTCATAATCTTCAATCGTACGACAAAAAAAGTTGGTTATCGTAAGGCCATAACGCTCTGAACTGACGGTGACGGTTCAGCTCTTGACCATAATTCGCACCGAACAGTCACTATTTCCTGATCAAATAGCTTTTCCATAAACATTTTGGGATTATCTGAAATGGCAAACTTTTCACTAAATAAATGACATTTTCGATGATAGTATTTAACAGCTGATAGCATTGCCAGAACGGCGGTTTTAAAACAGGGTTGGCGACCTACTGGGTAACCCAGTTTAGCACACCCGGTTGGGTATTATATTTAAAAAAAACCGGGTGGGTTTTTTATTTAAAGGTTTTCGTAGTTTAGTTACAACAAAAGTAAATATAATTTATGTACTGTCAGTTCTAAGTAATTCGGTCCATTTTTTTAAGCTGCAAAAAGATAATTAATTAGCAAATTATTAAAATTTATCAAACCACTGCTTACATCTCTTTTCCCCACCTCTGAGACGATTTATGAATCCCGTCTCAGCAAAACATCTCGTCTTTTGAGGTGGTCCAATTCTGAAGACAATTTTATATTTCTTTAAAAGAAGTGATTCTGTGATATGCTAAATGATATTGTATCTGTTATAACAGTCAATAATCGAAAGGAACAATGTTCGGAGAATACGGCGAGGGCGACAATATATAATTTGATATAATAATGCACGGTTGAAACGAATTAATTGCTGTTCCAATAACTGAGTTCTGGCAATCCATAGTACCTTGATCCCACCAAAACAGTGCAAAATTGCAGTATAAATACTAAAACAACGTAACTGTACTAATAAATAAAAGATATTGTCTAATTGAACGAATTTGGAAGAGTTGGCTTTTTGCCAACTCTGTTTTAAAACCTCTAAATATATAAACCGTTATAATTGGAATTTTTTTTAGTATATTTTAGTAGTTTATTGTGAAACATTGGTGTAATATAAATTTATTCAAAGCATTGGCCATCGTAAGCTATAAACCTTTCGCAACTTTCTGGCATTATGTAGATTTCGCTGCAAAAGAACTGCTCATTTTTTGAGGCCAAGAACAAATATACCCAATTTCGTTTACCCTATGCTTAAGTAAAGCTTATGCCAGCGAAAAAAGTGTTTTGCATCGATGGAAACAAACGGTGGTCGGACGGGCAAAGTCTGGTGTGTGTGTTATAAAGCAGGTGTGGTTAATCTTCCAACCACTATTTTATAAATAGTTTTTGTGACCAAACGTTACAGATTCATGTCTGTTTTTCGGCTAAATGAATAGGGTTTATGGGGTGACAGTTCGCTATAGTAAGCCGAGTGAAAATGTCTTTAGCTTTACTCGAGTGAACTATGCAAAATTTAATGACTTGCCTTCCGTTGTTGATTGGGATGCTATTATTTTTATTGATAATTAGTATAGAATAATAGCGAATTTTTATGGTGTTTTATATCACTGAGTTTCTAAAGCGATTTCAAAATTTTAATTCGGAGAAGTAAGGCACCTCCATGGAGTAATGCTTATTTATCTATATAATATAAGAAAAGGAAAAATAAAATGTACAAAAGATATAAGATGTCTGGCTCTCATGCTAATTTTATAAATTACTGTTCTTTAAGATCGGAATATATTACTGCCAACAAATATGCATATAACAGATATTTAAACAGAATGAAAAAGAAAATTATAATTAACCCAAAGGTATTTTATAATTTTATTAATTCTAAACGCCGTGCTTATCCTATATACTTCAAATTCGGCTGATCTTTTCACTACTACGTACTCTGATAAATCATTTGACAAACAGACTGCTTAATCTTATAATATTGTTTACTCATCAAATATACATTTTTCGCCAATTGGTACTGAGACAGTTTTATCGAATATAATGTCATTGCAGAATTCATGTTATTCTGGTGCAGACGGAATACCTAATTGTATCCTTAAAAACTGTCCTGAACTTCATTGTGGTCCTCTGTGATTGCAATTTTCAATAAGTCGCTTGAAATGGGTTACTTAATTACTTTCAATTTGGAAAAAAAATCATTTGCGAGTAAATACATTTATTAAAAAATGGAAGCAAACTTGAAATTTCCAATTATCGACGAATCGCCAAGTTGAATGTACTACCAAAACTTTTAGAAAAGATTTAAACCGAGAGTTTATATCATCAAGTTTTATCCCTTTTATCTTCATGTCAACATGGCTTTCGAATATCACGATCTACTGCTACCAACATATTGGAACTTACAACTACAATAAATGATGGTTTTTTTCATTCCAAGCAAACTGATGTTATCTATATCGATTTTAGTAATTCGTTTGATAAAGTTAACCATACATGGGACGTAGTAACAATTCAATTCGCTGGCTTAATTCGTATCTTTCTGGAAGAACTCAACAAGTAAAATTTAAAAAAGCTGCTTCTAAAGTCGTTTAGGTTCCTTCGAGAGTACCACTGGGGAGTCATTTGGGTTCTGTATTGTTTACATTATTTATTAACGACCTTTCTTCTGTTATTTGTAATTCAAATATTCTAATGTATGCCGACGACGTTAAACTTTTTAATTCCTTTAATAATATTTGTGGTCAATCATCTCTACAAACTGACTTTGAATATTTCTCTCAATGGTGTAATATTAATTTATTGGACTTGACTATTAGAAAATGTAAACACATGTCGTTTTACCGCTCACATAAGCTTGATACTTCATATTATTTTAAAGAAACCAATCTGGAAAAGGTATTTATTATAAATGATCTTGGAATTCTGCTAGATCATAAACTAACTTTTTGGAATCATATTTCAATGATAGGTAATGAAGCTAATAAAGTATTAGCATCTATAAAGCCTTAGTTTAAGGAGTTTTCTGATCCATACATTACGTAACAGTTCTTCGGATCTATTATATGGAATCCTTACTATCAAACCTATTCCAATATTATTGAATCTGTGCAGAAGCAGTTTCTTCTATTTTGTTTATGTACTTCCTTCATATGAGAGCAGACTTGCTTTAATAATTACCTACATACGTTAAAAAGCTGGAGAATAATTTAATATAATATAATAATAATAATATAATGTTTCATTTTTATTAAATTTAATACGTGGTGTTATTGTTTCCGAAAAACATAATTGTTTTTAATGTTCCAGTAAGATCTTCTCGTAATTTCCAGTAATGAAAATTTGAGAAGAAAAATAATATTGTATTTAAATTAATAATTATTATTCTGCAACACCTTTATATTTCACTCAAGCTATGTTACTTTAACCTGTACGGAACTGTTTTTCCGTAGACGAAATAAATAAATAAATAAATATATATATATATATATATATATATATATATATATATATATATATATATATATATATATATATAATGACACAAAAATAAATCTCTTTTCTCTAAAGAAGACAAACTATCTTAATTTTTGGAAATTTATAATTGAAAGTAACATTAATGTTAAATCAGATTAGTTTATCTGACATTCAATTTTAAATGAATTGGGGAGAGTTGTAACTTGTTTTGTGTTCAGAATAATACAAAATTTTATTTTTTCAGTTTTATGTTACAAAGTTCAAAGTATAAAGAATTTATGATTAACTACCGTTATATTTAAGAGAACAAATATAGTTTACAAAAGATTTCGAATATAAGAGCAGTAAATTATAGATACATAAAAATAAGATCATAATTTATGTATTATAAAGTAAAAAGAGAATAGGAAAGAATGCTTATATATTGAAAGCTTGAGGAGAATTTATATACATATATTATATTATATTATAAATGAGAAATAGATGATCTAAAGTTAAAGGGTTTTCACTTATGAGGTGTCCCAACATACCGGCCCCCTTGAAAGGACTTTCAAATTGGCAGCAACGCAATCTTCCTAATTGGACGCCGAATAATTCCTCTAGAGGTGCGAACGTCAACTACACGGATGTGGTTGTCCTTTCCATGCGTTACAGAGACTATTCTTCCAAGAGTCCAATGCTGCGGAGGCACGTTGTCCTCATGTACAATTACCATTGCGTTGACCTTGATGTTTTCGGAAGAATGATGCCATTTGCTTCGTGTTTGTAACTCATTAATATATTCGTGATTCCAGCGCTGCCAGAATTGCTGTTTGATGGCACTAACACGTTTCCATTTTTCCACAATATTAATTTTGTCTGCTTCTACGATTCTTTCTGGGAGAGCCTTTAGGGATGTTCCAACCAAGAAATGTGCGGGAGTCAATGATTCCAAATCATTTGGATCATTCGATGATTGAGTCAGAGGACGCGAATTCAGAATTGCTTCAATGCCGGTTAGAGCTGTTTCTAGTTCTTCGAATGTTAGACGTGCGTTAATGAAGCTCCGATTTAACAGACTTTTAGCAGATTTTACGGCAGCTTCCCAAATACCGCCAAAATGGGGCGCTCTAGGGGGAATAAAATGAAAGTTAATAAAATTGTCAGAACAGTACTTAACTACTGAATGCTGATTTTCAGATTTGAATAAAAATTCCTTCAATTCTTTCAACTGGTTACAGGCACCAACAAAATTCGTTGCGTTATCGCAAAAAATGTCTGATGGCAAGCCACGTCTGCCAATAAAACGTTTCAAGGCTGCTAGGAAACAATCAGATGTTAGACTTGAGACGACTTCTATGTGTACAGCCTTTGTGGTAAAACAAACAAAGATAGCGATGTAGGTTTTTTGCGGCGGTTTTCCCCTAATTCGAAGATAAGTGTTTACTGGCCCACAAAAGTCTACTCCACACTTTAAAAATGGTCTCGACGGAGTTATTCTTTCGGGGGGTAGGTTTCCCATGACTTGTTGCAGAAGTTTCGGTTTATACCGCACACAATGAATACAGGACCGTACAACCTTTCTTGCTATTTCTCTGGCATTAATAACCCAATATTCCAATCTTATGAAAGACACGAGAGACTTAGGACCAGCATGATAATTTGCTAAGTGAAGATGTCGAACATAATTCATAACAAAGGAAGATTTGTTCGGCAGCAATATTGGATGTTTCCGAGAATTATCGAGATTGGCAAGTTCGAGGCGACCACCAACTTTGATCAGTTCAAATCCATTTGTTGATTCCAAAAAGGGATTAAGATTTTTTATATGACTCTTTATAAATTGATTCTTCTTTAAAAATGCTATTTCTTCTGAAAAGTATACTTGTTGTAAATTCCATATTATACAATAAAATGCGTTATGTATTTCATCAGCTGATAGTGTTCCAAATAATTTAGGATTTTTGATTCTTGAAGCCAATTTGCCAAAGCGTTGCATCCACGCTACTATACGAATGCTCTGCATATGTGAGCTGTATTTTGAAAGTGCTTGAAGAAGGTAATTGTTTCCTGTAGATAGTACAAAAGCTGATTTTCTTCTCTCACGCATGTCTTCTTCTGAGTCAAAAGATAATGTTTTAAGTTGAGGCCAGTTATTTGAAATGTCCTTTAAAAAAGAAGGGCCATTAAACCAATTAGACGCCTCCAGTTCAGCGACCGAGCATCCTCTTGAAATCAAATCTGCTGGATTTTCCTTCGTTGGCACATGTCGCCACTCTGCATTAATTGTTAAATCTTGGGCCTTGGACACGCGGTTGCCTACGAATGCGGATAATGTGGCTGAATGACACTTGAGCCAATGAAGCACTATTTGAGAATCTGTCCAAAGAAATACCATATAATCGAAATTAGTAAACAGACCTCTAACCTTTGCGTAAAGTTCAGCAAGAAGTAACGCGCCACAGAGTTCTAGCTTTGGAAGAGACTTTTTCTTAATGGGTGCAACTCTTGATTTTGCTGTTAGTAACTGCACATAAACGTTGCCCACATTGTCTTCAACACGAGTGTACAAGCATGCTCCATATGCACGTATTGAAGAATCACAGAAACCATGAATCTGCAAGTTTTGTGGAGAAGAAAATTTTAGACAATATCTGGGAATTGAAATTTTTTGAAGTAGCGATAAATTCTGCAGAACTGTTTGCCAAGCTGAGTATAAGTTTTGGGGCACTGATTCATCCCATGAAAGTTTAAGAAGCCATAACTCTTGTAGTATTATCTTAGCTCTGATAATTATTGGTGCGATAAGTCCCAACGGGTCAAATAAGGAAGAAGCGATTGAAAGTATTACCCGTTTTGATATATTTGAACTGTTTGGTCTTGATTCGAACGAAAATACGAGTTCATCTAAATTTTGAATCCATTTTATACCTAAAGCGCTTGTTGTTGAACCTTCATCAATATTGATATGTTTTGTTGTGTCATGTATGAAATCCGGATGATTTGAGTGCCATTTGTCCAGTTCGAAACCTCCTTTTCTCAAAATTTCGGTTACTTCATGTTTAATTTTTAAAAGTTGCTGCACTGTATTGGCTCCGCAAAGCATGTCATCTACATAAAATGAAGATTTTATGATCATAGATCCTGTTGGAAAAATATCTGCGTATTCATCAGCTAGGTAATTTAAACTTCGTACTGCGAGATATGGGGCAGATGCTGTGCCATAAGTCACTGTATTAAGAGCGTAGGTACATATCTCTTCATTAGGAGATTTTCTCCATAAAATATACTGGAAACATCGATCTTTGTGGTCAACAAGTACCTGACGGTACATTTTTTTTATGTCTGCAGTCAAGGCGAATTTGAACAGTCTAAATCGAGTGAGTAGTATAAAGAGTTCGGGTTGTATGGTTGGACCAACCATTAATAAATTATTGAGAGATACACCAGAAGTCGTTTCACATGAAGCGTCGAAAACAACCCGAAGCTTTGTAGAAGTGCTAGATGGTCGAAGCACACAATGGTGGGGAATAAAATAGTGGGGTTTGTTCAAGTTGGATTGTTTTACTAAAGTCATATGTCCAAGCTTCTCATATTCATCTAAAAATTCTACGTATTGAGACTGCAATTCATTTGATCGTAAAAGTCTGCGTTCCTGACACAAGAATCTTTTTAAAGCTATTTCATATGATGATCCTAGCTCCTTAGGATTACCTTTAAATGGTAAACGAACCACTATTCTACCAGCGGTATCGCGTCTGACTGTATCAATGAACAAAAGTTCACAATTTTCTTGCTCCCTAGTCCTCATCGATACAGTTTCGGAAAGATCTTCCAGTTTCCACAACCGTTGTAAGTTTTCGTCTATGGAACTCTCTGTCGTCATTATGAATGTAGAAGAATTTGATGATGAGCAACGTTTCTCATAACGTCCGGAGACGACCCAACCGAATAAGGTTTTTTGAAGAATTGGAAGATTCAATGCGAGTCTTATTTGTCCAACAGAAAGAATATCAAAAAAGCTTTCAGTACCTAACAACAAATCTATACGATGTGACTTGTAGAAATTTTCATCTGCTAATTGAATGTTTGAAGGTATTTTCCAGGTAGAAACATCTAGCTCTTTATCTGGGTGATATGCAATATGTGATGTAATACAGAATGGGAGCGATAGTTCAAAATTAGTGAATCGGGACTTTATGGTAGTTGATGTACTATGTCTGATCTGGGACGATGTATGACCAATACTGTAGATTTCCTGATTATGTTTTTTGCGAGGTAAACGAAGAGTTTGTGAGAAATGTTCTGTAATAAAATTGGCCTGAGAACACGAATCAAGCAAAGCACGACCAATTTTATACTCTCCAAAGGCGTTACGAACCATAATTAAAGCTGTTGCGAGAATAATCTCTTCACCTACAGAGTTGTTTACGTGAGTATGCACAGAAGCTCCCTTTGGGCAGAATTCCGTTGCGTTAGACGACAGCATTGTTTGTTGAGATATAGTTTTAGTTTCACTGGAAGCATTTGTTGGACTGCGATGCAATAAGGTGTGATGCCTTTTGGAACATATTTTACATCTATGACGCGAAGAACAATTAGACCAAGTGTGCCCTTTAGCAAGGCAATTTATGCACAGATTAAGCCCTTTTACTTTTTCAAATCGCTCACAGACTTTCATGTTTTTAAACTCAGCACACTGTAATATATTGTGTTCCTTACTTTCGCAAAGATGACAATTCGAATTAGAACAAGTAAATGAATAGCTATGACGTTGACCTTTTTTCGTTGTTTTATCTCCACTATTTCCCTCATTGCTGTGAGCATTTGAACTATGAAGAGACTCTAAATATTGGCAATGCCTTTCTAGAAGTTCTGCACAAGATGACCATGTTGGCAGTTTTTTAAAATCTAATGATTCATTCCACTTCTTTTTAGTTTGTCCATCTACCTTATCAATAACCAAATAGATAAGCATTGCTTGTGCAACATCTTTTTCCGAACCTAACGACAATAGAGAATCATATAATGCTGAAGCCCCATCAACAATACTACGCAATTGGCTAGGGCTTGACTTCGACATAGGTGGCAATTGAAAAAGTGATGCAATATTTTCAAGAAAAATTAGTGTGCTATTATCATACCTTGATTTTAGTCTCTCTAACGCCTTTGGATAATTTTCATTTGTCACCTGGAACGCCTTTACCGTCTCCAGAGCTTGTCCATGCAAACAATTTAACAAATGGTTGAACTTCTCGATGTTTGAAAGTGATGTTTCCGAATCAATGATTTGATTGAAAGAAGCAAAAAAATTTTTAAATTCTGAATATTGTCCTCCAAATGATGGCAACTTCAGCTTTGGTAGCTTGGAACTTGAACCTGGTGTGATGTAAGAAACATCCGCTGTTGTAGAATTGTGATCGGTCGAAGCAGAGCATTGATTTTGAAGTAAGACTTTCGTTGCAACATACATCTCTTCAAGTTGAGAACCTCCAGTATCATTGACGTCAATTTGCTCGATTTTAAGCTGAATATTTAATGCCATTCTAAAATATTCTTCCAATATTTCAAGCCGACATTTTACCTCTGATGACGTCATTGGTTTAGCTCCACCTTTCGCACATTCCTGAATTCTCGTTATTCTTTTGATAAACTGTGTTTGCTGTTGTTGTAGTTCTTTAAGCGACATGTTAAAATCAATGTATAAAATTTATTTCTTTTTGAACACGAGAGCTATGATGCACAGCAGCAGAATAACAAGCGGTGATATCGTTGAATATTGATGTTGTCTTTGACCTTGAGTGTTCTTTTCCAATAGAAATTTTAGCATAGAACGATGTGTTAGAATTTGTTGGTTCACGAAACAACAAATTATCTAATACGACAATAAACTCTGGAAGTTTCCAGAAATTGAAATATTTTGCCAAAAGAATAAATAAGCCAATATGAAATTAATTATTTGAAAAAATGAAATTACAACTCGTGCCCTACGTTGGGCGCCAATGTTAAATCAGATTAGTTTATCTGACATTCAATTTTAAATGAATTGGGGAGAGTTGTAACTTGTTTTGTGTTCAGAATAATACAAAATTTTATTTTTTCAGTTTTATGTTACAAAGTTCAAAGTATAAAGAATTTATGATTAACTACCGTTATATTTAAGAGAACAAATATAGTTTACAAAAGATTTCGAATATAAGAGCAGTAAATTATAGATACATAAAAATAAGATCATAATTTATGTATTATAAAGTAAAAAGAGAATAGGAAAGAATGCTTATATATTGAAAGCTTGAGGAGAATTTATATACATATATTGTATTATATTATAAATGAGAAATAGATGATCTAAAGTTAAAGGGTTTTCACTTATGAGGTGTCCCAACAATTAATTTTAATAATTTTCCAATTGTCGAATTCACAAAACCCTTCTATCAATTTATTCATTGTTAGATTGTACTGAAATACAAAAGTTGCATGCTTGTTGTTGGAAATTTTCATATAAAAATGTCATACACTCATACAATTTCTTCATGTGTTTTTAAAAAGTTTTATTGATTTCCGTGCTATTAATGTAACATGAATGCCAAATGTTGGGAAGAAGAATATAAACACAAAGAATTTTTTTTTATTTTCAGCAGCAAAAATGTTTAAAGAAAATATACACATACTTGAGTACATATTTTAAGTCAAAAAATTTTTTTATTGTACTAATTATCATTTTATATACGAAAATTAGTTTGTAAAAACTGCTTTGTTTCTTCATATTTGGTTTTGACTTAAAAAAATACAAAAGTACATTCATACACTGATACAATACAAGAATGATAAAACAAAATTTACGACTTGCGCATAGTGTCCATAGTGCGTAAAAGTTACAATTTCTTAGGAAAAATGTGTTTGTGTGCGAGCTGGCAACCTTGAAAATAAAATTATGTGCACATAACAGTGGGACAATCTATTATTTTACTCCTCAAATTATTTGGTAATAAAATTCGTTTGTATAAATTTATTTATATTCTTACGTTTTTACCATTTAAAGAAAAGGTGTTTTTATGAGTTCGTAGATTGTAGTTAAAATAAAATAAATTTTGTGTTTGGTTTTAATTATAATCCTTTATTCAACACAGTTATGTGCACCACTGCTTGTAATCTTTTTATAGGCAATAACAATTTTTATTCCTAATTACTCTGTCTGTTTACATCTTTGTAAACAACAACAATTACTCGACAGATCTTCCTTCCTAAAGAACTTCTAACCCAATCGTAGTTACAACTTAGGTTTGAACACAACCTCTTCAACCAGAGTTTAACCACTCTAAACTCTCTAACACTGAGTTCAAACCAATAACACATTGGCTGAGTTTACACCAAATAAACTGATTGCTGTTCGCATCGATGTACTTTTTATATGGCTGAGTAAACAATACATCGAAAGCTCTCGAATCTCTTGATATTTCAGGTAGATTTTATTTCTTTCTTTTATTTTCGTTTTAGTTTTTATGTAGCCATGAGATTGTAAACATCTGCTTCGGCTTTTGGTATTTGCTTGTTTATTGTCTGCTATTCGTTTTCTTTGCTGCTTTATTATTGTTGTTGCCGTGTTATTTTTATTTACTTCATCGTTGCTAATGATTGTTGTTGCAGATTTGATTATTTGTAAACAGCACTTATAGTTGTTCTTGCAGCATTTGTTTATTTATTTTAGCGATGTAATAAACACAGGGATGCCCAACCTTATTTTTGTAACAATATATTATGCATTTATTCAACAAAAATTATTAAATAATGTTTGCAAAAATATTTAAAGACCATTGAAGCAAATGCAATATAGAAAAAAAGTATTTTAGTTGTGGAATGTACTTATGAATGAGGTAACTGGATCCTGAAATTTTTATAAATAACAATAAACGAAGGAGATTAACTAAAATGAAAATACAATAAAGAATTTGTAGAGCAAAAATAATAAATTAAATAAATTGAAAAGAAAAATTATTAACCAATAGAAATACACGTTGCACGACGTTACATTTCCAACATGCGCAGAAAGTTTAAATTTTGTTTTCTTGATGGCGTAATATTTATTATATAACTCTGGGATACAATGGGTGCGATAATTTACAAAAACGCCGATTAAATATCCAGATAAGAAATAATTCGAAAATTTGTTGTCCAAAGTAATCCAAGAGCTACTTTTTAGAGATCGCTTCAAACGAATGAATCATTTTGTTCCCCTGTAATCGCCTGGCCGATTTCAGCAGCTAAGTAATATATGAGAACCCTCGGTTTGTCGAAATGGATCCATTTTTATCGTCAGTAATCTTACGGTGCAAATCAAGACTTCTTTTTATGAAGTTCATGCAGAAATTCGTATGGTACCCAATTTCCTTGCTTTTGAACCTTACAAACCATTTCAGGCACATTGGAATTGGTCTTCAGCTATCCTTTTTAAAATTGAATAAGTGAAGTAAAACTGACCAAAAATTATGAAGCAAGAAAAAAAACTTTGTTTGTTTACACGACAACTATTTTTCGTAATTCGCTCTTTTAGTCATATTTCAAACCCCAACTATGAACCGAATTACATATTTCTCCATACAAACAGAATTTGTTTGTAACTCAAACTTATTTACCCTGTGTATTACAAAAAATTCCATACAATCTCTCTAATTTGTATCAGATGTTTATCCACGCTAAATTTGTTTGCTTAAGTTCCTAATCTTTTTTTCCCTTTTTAAAAAATTTATCGGCAAATGACAGAAACATATATATAAAAATAACAGGAAGAAGAAGAAGAACCTTAAAAACAAAAAAAAAAAAAGGTTCTATGTGAACGGACTAATTTGTAGAAGTAATTCAAACTGCGAACAAAGTAACCCAGAGGCTGGTGTGAACATGGTTTTACACTATTTCGTTAAAAATGACTGAGTAAAATGACAAACGACAGTTATTATATACACAAACTATGTGTAGAAGATACGCAATAGTCTTATAGGCTCACATTTGGATGCAGTAGAATCTTTAACTTATGATTAACGAAACCTCAAAAATATGAATGAAATATGAAAAGGCTGCTAAATAGATGGGGACAGCATGGTTAGAACAGCTTTGACAGAATTGCCATTATGTCTGATAGAAATTTTTAGGAGATTGAAAGAGATGATATAATAGTAAAGTCATCTTGGTTAGAATTGCTGCATAATTCAGAGTACCTACCGCATAAAACCTACATGCAGCAGAATGCTTTAAGTATTCAAACTTAAGTTTGAATTTAAAGAACACATTCTTACGAACGTGAAATGTTGCTCAATCAATGTATTGTCTCTCTATCTCTCCTATATTTTTCTATATTTAAAAATCACTTATTTTTTAATTTTAAGTATAATTTTAAAAAATTATTAAATTTTTTTTTAATACTTACAAAACATATAACTTAAACTAATGTTGCATCTTCCATGAAATCCGTTAGTTGTTTACTTTGTGCAACGACAAGACAATATTGTCTTTATGAGGCACATTCATCCATCTATTTTTAAAACATGAAAACATTTCTTTACCATACTCGGACGTCAACCATTTGCGAATGAAACACAAACAGTTTTGGTCAAATCTTGAATGCCTACAACAACGGCAAACAGATAGACAGACAGTCAGACAAACACAAGTTGATTTCCTTTTAAACATTTTGTCCGTTTGTTCAACTATGCCGTTTATCATCTATGGAGCAGTTTTCCTCATAAAAACCATATAAAATACGGCAGCATAAGCAGCAGCAGCAGGCCGGCACTTACCAAATATGATTTCAAATGGAAAAATCTAAAAAGAAAATTTAGCGAAAATAGAAAAAAGCCTCTATTGAAAATGCTGTTTAAGACCAAAAATAGTTAACGATTATAAAGAAGAAATACAACAACAACACGCACTTATGTATGTATATTCTTTATAAAAAATACAAATAAAAAATAAAATAAAAAAATTAAAAAGAATATGTGCCTTTCCGTCTTGTCCAATGATCGATAAAATATTTTCAATCATAAAACCAAACAAATGATAGACAAAATCTATAGAAAATAATAAAAAAAATACATGGAAAAGCGCAATGGACAAATGGTTTTAGCAGCGAACGAAGCTGGCTGGAGACAATTATTAAGAAAAAAAAAAAATAAAAATGAAGAAATTTATCAAAAAACATGGAAATAATTAACATTGAACTTTTTATTTTGCCATTTTATGACAAAAATATGGTGAGAAATTAGATTGCTTTTGTCTCTGCTTGAAACTCAAATGATATGAAGCTTTTTTTCATGATTTCAAGTTGAAAAATAATGAATAAAATCGTTGAAAATAAATAAGTAGATCTTGGGCTATTTGAAGCTGTCGGTATAGCAGGGTTATTTATCGTAACTCAGCAGTATGTAAATGATGATGATTTAAAGGGCTTATGCTTACCATTTCAGGTTAAGACAAACGAATCTTGTTTGTTCAGTTTCCTCTAGGAACTTTAGCTTGTGAGTTGATATAGTAAGGCACTCACATAGTAATTGTTCAGATGTTTCATCGTAATAAGTGATTCTTTGGCTATTTGGTTTTTCAGTGTAAAAAAAGTCACATAAGGCAATGCCAAAAATATTCACTCAGGTTCAACGTTGTCAACTCTGCGCTTTTAGTACTGTTTTCACGCGAAAAATTAGTTAGTTATAGAGCTAGTGCTTAGTGCGTTTGCTTTTCTAATTTTAGTGCATTTTTTTGTTTTTGTTGGAACCAAATCATTATTTCAAATGGTAATAAAAAATTTTACAAAAAAGTAACAACACAATAAAAAAAAATCTAATAATTATGGCACTGTGCGACGGTATGTTATCATGGTGCAAAATCCACGAGTTTTCTGCCCACAATTCTGGTCTCTTTCGGCGAATTGTTTCACATAAATGTCCCATAACGCCAAATAATACTCTTTGTTTACTATCTGACCTTCTGGCAAAAATTTATGATGCACCCTTCCGTTGTAATCCATAAAAACCGTGAGCGTTGCCCTCTATTTTGACTGAAAACGACGTTTTTTCGCTCTCGTCTCATTTGGGGGACGCCATTCACTTGCCTGATGTCTGAATTGCGTGTCGTACTCATAAACCCACATCTCGTCTCCAGTAATGATCCTTTTGATGAATGTGAGATCAGATTCAGCCTCGCAAATCATGTCTTTTGCGACCTCAACACGGCCAAAATTGTAAAAAACCACCAACACACATAGAGATAGATGTACTCTTGGCTACGTAGCTTTAGATTTAGCGGGAATATCAACAACAGATGTACAAACCTAAAAAAAAACTCCAATCAGAACGATGGGACCTCCACACGGGGGTTATTCCGAAAACTTATTGGGAAGTTAACACAGCTTGTACATAATTATGTATAGCGCATCAACAATGTCGATGATTTTCCTAGGACATCTCGGTGCAAACAGCCTTTTCGAAATGTATAAAAGCAGTATTTATTGGTGAACGCCACTCAGCGGTCTGCTCTGCTTATTCGTCACGTAGCATACATACATACATTACATATTGGGTGGGCCATCTATCGGTTTAAATTTGAACCAGCGGTTATTTCGAATCTGACAATACTGATGTCATTCTATTCTATCACAAAATTCAGTATATTATCTCCAATGCCGGCATTTATTGGGAATTTGTTTCCAAAACAAGGACAATTGGTCGTATTGGTCATATTTTCGGATGAAGCTCATTTTCAACTTAGTGGGTACGTTAATAAGCAAAATTGCCGTATTTGGGGCTCAAAAAACCCAAACGTGGTGTTACAGAAGCCAATGCATCCATTACGAGTGGCTGTTTGGTGTGGCTTGTGGAGCGGAGGCATCATTGGCCCATAGTTGCCCATCATTGGTCAATAGAAACACCTATCGCACCATGATAACCGATTTTTTTGTGCCCACTCTTCATGGTATTGATGTGAACGATGTTTGGTTTCAACAGGATACTGCTACTTGCTACACATCTCATGCCACAATCGATTTATTACGTTAAACGTTTGATGGACATTTAATTAACCGAAATGGTGATGTCAGTTGGCCGCCAAGAAGCTGAGATTTGACACCGTTGGACTATATTCTGTGGGGCGCCGTTAAGGACAAGTGTTATGCCGACAAACCAGAGACAATTGAGCATTTGAAGAAAAAGTTCTGGAAAATTGATCCAATCAAATGGGGTACTGTGAGGCCAGCCACGGAAGCCATATGAATGATATAATATTTCATTTTTAACCGCAACAATTGTACTTCACAACAAAAAAGAAATTTGATAAAATTTCATACCGTTTTTTTAATTATCGCACGATAGCGCTCGCCGTTCACACTAACAGTTCTGCCTTCGTCGTCTTTGAAAAAGTACGGTCCAATGATGCCACCGACCCATAATCCTCACCAAACAGTTAATTATTCGGGATGCATTGGTAGTTCTTGCAATGCTTATGGCTGCTCTTTACACCACATATGGCAATTTTACTTGTTCACGTATCCGTTCAATCAGAAATGAGCTTCGTCGCTGCACACAATTTTCCGATAAAAAAACATGGGTTTTGATAATAGAATACAATATTCTACAAGCGTTGTTCGTTTTTAAGTCGTTTCATGGTAAAATTATAGACCAAACTGAACTGTTTGACAGTAACATGTAACAAGAAAACAGCTGAGCTGCCAAAAACAGTGTTTCCGAAGAGAAAGTTGCTAAAAAATTCACCTGAAAAAAAAACTGAAACAATTTTCAATTTAGTGTGTTTTTTTTCTTGACTTCAGTGCTTTTTGAAATTTAAAAGCGGACAACGCTGCTCAGGTTTGCCATTTCACTATAAATACTATAAACTAAAAAATGAATATCGCTTGAAACCATTGAATTTTATTCTCAAAAATCGGGCTGTGTAAGAAATGTGAAGATAAATTTTTCTATCTTGTTCAAGATTATCTTCTTACTCATATGATGCAAATTCTTTTATCTCCTTTTGTCTATATCACAAAAAAAAAAAAAAAAATTACACTTTAATTACATCTAACCTTTTACCTGAAAGCTCACACAACATGCTTGTGCTTCAGCGCATATTCCACATAGCATTTCATGCTTTCTACACATGTAACGCTTTTAAGAAGAAATTGTTTTTTGTCTTTGTATTCATTAGTTGTAGAGTAAATTTTGTTGCATCAAAATCAGCTGGATCTGTTCAATGCCGCATATGACGCCTCATATTCTATGTTTAAGAAATTCTTCGTCTTCGTTGTCTGCAACTAGTAACGCACAACTTCACTGATATAACTTTTTGACAGAAGAATAGTATTGTTATGTTTTAACCTTCTTAAAAAGTTTGAGTTCTTTTAAATTGCGAAATATAACATAAATATACGAATTTGTTGTTTTGATTTACTGTCTGTTTTTGTTTGTACACTTTAACTTCCACTTATACACAAATTACTCAACACCTTTATTGACGCCTAAACACGACTTTACTTTGTCTTTTAAATTACAACTTTACACAATGACTCAAACTATAACTGAGCTCACTAACAACCAAATGTAACAACCAAAACCGGTACGGTAGCACTGTTCAATACAAAAGTGGTGACACTATTAATAGCACGGATAAATAATGTTAGGTGGCAGATACACCTTGACACAAACCAATAAATTCCATAAGGTTTATAGCTAAGACAACTACTGCACTAATTTAGTGTATCCTTTCTTTAGGCATTATTTATTTTCGTAACAGTATGTAAAAAAGCTTTTTACTCGTCGTGTGGGCATTCGAATTTTAACGAATTGATAACATAAGTATGTTGGAAACGAGTGCACGAATGTAGGTAAGGTGAAAGAGAATCGAATGTTAACATTCCATGATGTTTAAAAAGTTACCTTATTTTTTAATTAACATCGTTTATGCGATAGAATATTTAAAATAAAAACATTCCTTTCTTCAAATGGTACGTTTAATGAATTATCATTATCATCATATTGAACAGGCACTATTGCAGGACACTGCTACCCATGGGATCTATTGTGCCACTGTCGGTCTATAGTTGTTCAGCACATCTGCTGCATTTCTAATGAACATCAGCAGATCTGAAACCACGATGGTGGATATGTCACCCAGTGAGAATATAAGAACATTTCGACCTAAGCCTATTAAGAACCCTACATTCACACAATTTGTGTTCCGCTGGCTCTGATGCCTGTGAGAGCACAGTCTGCAAATATCCAAATAACCACCATCCTCTTTAGATGCGCTTTTCATCTACAGTGGCCCGTAAGAAACTCCCTTATGTGTTTCAAATCCGGTCTACCATACTTGAGAACTTCAGAGCGACGCCCAAACTGCGGTCTGATCGTCGCCCTAGAGTGGTGAAATCACCTTTGAACTTTCCAGTGTTCCAAGCATCTAGCGATTTCCCAATCCTTGATTAGATTGAGGATGGTAGTAAGCGTTGTTGCACAGCAAGGTTTTGGACTAATATAGGGTGTCATTGAACCCTTTCTGACCAATGCATTTGCTCTTTTATTACCATCTCTCCCACAGTGTCCAACAATTGGACCTTATTTCCAAGCGGAAGCTTTTGTAACGTATCGTAGCAATATTTGACCAGTTTAGATGTCATACGATTCAAGCCAAGTGCCCTTAAGGCAGGATGGCTGTCAGAGAATATATTAATGGCCTTAGCCTTGATCCCACTGTCTAGGTTGAACACCGCGCATATAGCAATGGCCATAATCTCAGCCACTCAGTGAGATCGACAAGTGTCGGCTGGGCCCATGAAAACCAACAGCAGCACAGTCATTCATTTTGGAGCTATCGCTATATAAGTTTAGATCAAACTCATTCCAAACTAAGGCCCCACTAGACAAACAGTCCCTGTGCGGGAATTCAACCCTGAATCTACTAAAGTACAGATCCAGATGGTTCTCCGACCACCCTGAGTAGAATGGACAGACTTTGCCGCCGAACATGCCGCCATCCTCATCACATACATAGATGTGAAGCGGTGTCAAATCAATCAAGGTCTCCAAGGCTCTCACCACCGAAAGAGGTGAGTATCTGTACCCTGCCTAATTTATTCATGGTGATAGCTTCTTCAGCCTTTCTTCACCAAGCTATCGCCGTATAAGTGAAACGTTTAATGAAATAAAAGTGTAAGTTCTTAACATGAATTTATTTTCTTTTGTAAATTGTAAATTAAAAAAATATTTTTTGTATTTTGTAAACAATAATAATTTTTGGGAATAAAAAAAAAAAAAAAAAAAAAATATAAGAACAATAGCTTAAAAGCCATAATAAACTTGCATGACAAAACAATTTTTTTCGTATTAAAAATATTGTAAATTTATCTTTAAATTTATGAATAAATGAATGAATGAATAAACGAAAATGAATGAATAAATGAATGAATAATTTATAAAACAAGTCCATTAACTATTTGTGTCAAAAAAAAAAACATTAATTGTTGTTAATTAATATTTGTCACACGCTTTTTTCCCTCTAAAAATTATTTTTTTCAAGCCCATTCTTCTACAGAAATCTAGCAATGACAGCGAGAATTTTTATGAAAAAACGAATCAAGAAATCTTGTGATTTGAAAACCAATGGGCCATATCTGTGTTATAAACAAAAAAATTGAAAAAAAATTGATTCAACAAATGAAAAAAATAATACTTTTTAATAGAGACAATTAACCCAAATGTCAATTGCGAAAAAAAATCAACAAAAAGACACAAAATATTAGAAACGACAAAAAGAATTGGAAAAATAAAGAACATGGAAATGTAAAAAAATATAGTCGATAAAAACAAGACAAAAATTATAGACGATAGAGACCGACTGTATGATAATTCACATATGTATGCTACGGAAGTTAAGTAGCCACTCAGACCTTGAGATCGAAACCACTATAACTAGTTCCTGAGATAGCTGATTCTATTAATTCTTAATGCCTTAAAATATACATTGCAATGATATAACTCTTCAGAAGCCCAGAGCAGTATCCCAAAGGAGTTTCGATTTTGCACAGACGGTCTTAAGCTCTAATCTACTCTGCTTAATCTTGTATCTGTCAGTGACCCTTATTTGTAATGAATACATGCTTCGACGACGCGATGCTATTCATTCATAGGCACTGCACTGGCATATACAGTCTTGCTATCCGTTACTATCTGTATGTCCTCGCTTAAAAAACGATTAACCAACGAGTAGTCCACTTGACATGCTTTGGTTCGAAATTATAAGAAAAGATTCAAATCCAAGATTCTTTAACACAGACACTCCATTTAAAACTTTTTTCCCTTGAATAGTTATTCCAATGCACACAGAGGGCTTTAGGGAGAGTGCCTTCACTTAGAAAGACACAGTTTACATACAAATGGCGAGAATTGAAAAGATTGGTAGCTAATCGTCTACAGATAAGCTCAAGGTGAGTGTGAGGAAATTGAAATGCTCAGGAGTCGAAATGTAAACCAAAAATTTTACCAAAAAATAAGGCAATGGATATGGAAATCTGATGACTGATTCGGCGATTGTATTAAGCATTTGGAAGAATCATTTTTCCAAGCCGTTAGTATCTAATGAGAGCGGCGATGTTGAAGATACCATTGCTCGAATCACTGATGATGGTGTTGAGTGTACAGTACCCAGACAATATGAGGTCAAAAAAGCAATATCTCGATTGAAGAATAATAAATCTGCTGGAGTCGACGGATTGATAGCCTGCATGCATCATCTTATTAGCAGCACTTGATTGGAGGAACGCATGCCCAACGATTGAAACCTCAATGTCCTATGTATAGTCCCTACCGGGAAAAAAGTATATACAATGCTAAAGTAAAGATCACCACCAATTAGCAAGGATGTTCACCACTACACAATAATATGGAGGTGGCTACAAGGGATTAATCATCTACTTAGCTTCAAAAATCAATTTGAATGAAACTGAAACAAAGCAATGGATGCTTTGTGGACAGCCAATATGCTCCCTGGAGAAGTGACGGAGAAAAAGTCTCTTTCCCATCGCATATAATAGTCAACGAGAAAATTAGACCATATCAGTGTAGCCTCGTAAATCCTCCACCGATCAGATATTCACACTACGCCAAATCCTGGAAAAGACTCACGGGAAAGAAATATTACCTATTCGTTGATTACACAGCCACATACACGCAAAGGTGTTCAAAGCCATAACTGAGTTCGGTATTACTGTCAAAATGATTGTGCAGAATGACCCTAACTGTCACGAGATCATCAGTTAATATAGGAAATGAATTTTCCGAATTATTAAACACCAGAAAGGGTTTTAGACAGGGTGATATTTTGATGTGTGATATTTTTAACATTTTGTTAGAAAAGACCTTACGCGATGCGACAGTTAACACAATCGGAACGATTAAACCTTGTTGGCTACATATAGGGCAATTGGCCGGTCAGTGGCAAGCTATGCAGCGCCCGCGTGGTCACCAACAGTAAGCCCAACACAGTGGGAAAATCTACAGAGATTTCAGAATGCAGCACTAAGGACAATCATTGTTTGCGTCCAGAAAACAGCAGAATAACATCTTCACCAAGAATCGCAGATCCTTCCTGTCAAGGAACACATCATCCTGCTCACGAAGCAGTTTCTTTTGGCCTGCCCTCGGAGAGACCAACCGAATCATCGAATTACAAGCATTTATGCACCCCCCAAGAATATGAGGGCAGATCTTCGACAATACCAAAGTGAGATACAACATTATCTCAGGGATCCGCTTGATTTTGTACATTTCTGAAGGATCATCGTAATACGGTTGGGAGGGTGCTAAGAAGCTTTTACGAGAATGTCGTAGGAGGTCGCCCACCCTCTTGACGGAAAACATAAAACATCTTCCCAGAGAGACCAGAGTTGTCATAGCGCAACTTATATCAGGTCAATGCACTAGGTTATACTCATATTGGGCAGGCATCAATGAAGATATTCCCAATATCTGTCAGGCGCTTAGAACAGATCCTTATGATGTCCAGCGTTTGTTTGCCTGTAGTGCAAACCCAACAATTCTAGTCCCCAGATCATTCTGGACAAATCCGAGGGAAGCAGCTCAACTCCTGGGCCTTAGAATAGGAGAAGAAGGAAGAGAAGAAGAAAGAGAAGAAGAAAGAGAAGAAGAGGAGAGAGAAGGAAAGAGAGAAGAAGAAGAAGAGGAAGAAATGAATGATAATAAATAATTCCTGTATTTTCAAGTCAAGCTGCTACAACAACAACAATAACAAAACCGGAACGATTTACACCCAGAGGCACATGCTACCAGCGTATGACGATAATATTGATATTATGGAGGAGAATAGGAATTTTACACGTCACAATGTGAACGTTGATGCTCCGGAGAAAATATGCTTCGAGTATATACCTGAGTGGCGACGCAAAAGAGGGAGACCAAAACTCTGATGAAAGGTGGTTATTTCCAATCTGGCAATACCTATTATATTCTGTCACAAAATTCGGTATATTATGTCTACTGAACGCAATAAATCGATTTACGCCTGAGCAACGTTAGAATTTATTGCAAATTTATTTCCAAAGCAAAGACAATTTGTTGGAAATTGAAAAAAATCAAAAAAATTTCAAAAAAATTTGGTGGGTACGTTAATAAGCAAAATTGCGTATTTGGGGCTCAGTTAGCCAATGCACCCGTTTCAAGGGACTGTTTGGTGAGGCTTGTGCAGTGGAGGCATCATTGGTATATATTTCTTTGAAAATAAGGACGGCGCAACCATTACGATCAAGGGAGACCTATCGCACCATGGTAACCCATTTTTTGTGCCCGCTTTTCATGGTAGTGATGAGAACGATGTTTGTTTTCAACCAAACGACACAAACGATTTATTGCGTCAAACGTTTAATGGCCGTTTACTTAGCCGAAATGGTGATGGTAGTTTGCCGCCAAGAAGCCGTGATTTGACACCTTTGGACTACTTTGTGTAAGGCGTCGTAAAAGGCAAGAGATACAACTCCATACATTCGAAAAAGTTGTCGAAAATTGGTCCAATCAAATTGGGTACTGTGAGGCCAGCCGCTGTAGCCATATGAATGAAATAATATTTCATTTCTAAGTGGAAGAATTGTATTTCACAACAAAAAAATACATTTGGCAAAATTTCAAACCGTTTTTGTTTATTGCATTTTTAAATTAAAAGTTTTAAATGCCCCACCCGATATAATAACTCATAACAATGGCATCAATAATTATGATTAAGTTAGAACAGTGCACTTTAGCAAGATGTGCATTCCTACTTTCTATCAAAGAGCCACAAAAGTTTCCACTAAGAAGCATTATCCAGGCCCTAAACTTGTAGTTATCAGATAGATTTGAGTGCTGGGTCGTGCACGGGTTAGCCAGATATTTAAATGACAAAAAAGTACGCCTTAAAAAATCGCTAAATAACATGGAATAACAATTCCATCAATTAACAATTAACATCATATGCAATAATAATTTTACCCAATACTAAGCCAGTTTGTTGTCGTACGATTACATTGAGGAAAATAGTGGACGAAAAAAGCGTAACCACTACTTTATGTAACCATTGCCTTTTATGTCCACATTTCTTACAAATTATTTAAAATTTAATAATAGTGAAAAAGATGTTAAGATATTTTAGTAATTAAATTCGAAAAAATAAAAAACAAATATTTAAAAAAAGAAAATAATGATTACGCTTTTCCGTCAAATATTTTTCTCAGTCTGACAGTACCTTCAGAAAAAATTGTAGACAATTGGAAAAAGAATGTGTCATATGGGCTCTAAAACGGCGCCGTAACTATGTAATTTATCGGGATATTTCAAACTACTTTTTTCTATACTAAAAAATTGTTATTGTTTGTAAAAAAGTTTAACACAAAAAAGTACAAAAACCTAAAAAGTACTTTAGCATACTTATGTAGGTGTTATTATGCAGAAGGCAGTACATTCACTAAAAAAAGTACGAGTACTGCTGAAAAAAGTACGTCTGGTTACCCTAGTCGTGCAGCACTGTGTAATTTAAGGAGTAGCTAGCATTATAATGAATTTTTTAATACCTCTTAAGATAAAGAATTTCTAAGCAAACAAGCAAAAACTTTTCTGCGTATACCAACTGTAGGGTATGGTAATGCCATTATTATATAAGATAGACGAATTTAATAAAAAAAAAACATATTTTTATTGAGTTCACAAAACAATATCGATGTATTCAACGACGAATAAAGTGAATTGTGTCTCTGTACATGAGAGTCATTTTAACTGATCGGCTGTCTGTCTCTTTAAAAGCCTGTCTGTTAGTCGATACGTTTGCCTGGGTTTTTAATTAAAAATCACACACGTTGTTAACATGTGTTTTCTCATAGTTTGCAAAAAAATGGTTCAAAATCATATAAAAATTGAAATTGGGGACACACACATAAATGAGATATAAACAAAACAATACCCCCGATCGTCTAAATGATTGAGGTAATCAAAAAAAAAAAAAAAAAATAAAAAAATTAATTGCTAAAGTGACCGGCAAAAATAGAAGAAGAAAAAGTGTAATTTTCTTCCATTTAAAAATTGTTTTTCTCTTCTTTTTCTCAGTTAACATTTGATTATTTCTGATTAAATTTCATTTTAATTATCCGAAATGCAACTGAAGAAATCATCACTTCATCGAGTAAAATATCATTTTGTGGTGTTTGCTACTATGAAGATGGAGAAAGATAATATGGGGGTGAGGTAATAATTTAAATTTTAAACACGTTTACATTTAAACTGAAAGAATTCACACACAAAGTTGCTTAAGTTTAGAATCAGAGAAGTATTCGCTTTTTATTTCAACTTCTTTATGATCATCTTTACTTTACTTTGGTTTCATTTTCTGCTTCTGTATACTGTTTGTTGTATTTGTATTGTTTATAGTCATTACTTCATCATTTCATCAGCCAAATATGGTTCTATTATTGTCATTTATGTTCTTCTTCTCCTCCATCACCATCAATACATGTCATAAATCTTCTCTGTTTACTTAGGCAACAACTTTAAGGACTAAAAGCTTGGTTAGCCGTTTGTAGCTACGGCTGGAATTGCGCATGAAATAAGTTTATGACACATTTTTCTCAAGAATTAAATGCAATACAAATATACCAGTTGGTTTTCATGATCCATTGTCCATCATTCGCAAACAAACAAACAAACAAACAAACACTCAGTTAGTTGTTTGTTCTTCATCTTCAAGCCCTGCCAGCATGTAATACTTACTGTTTGATTGTGTTTAGCCCACTTATATGTATGTGTGATGGTTGTGCTAAAGACATTGATGACATTCTATCACAGCAGATCATTAAATTAAATATACCAACGTTCCAGATTCGAGTATCATAACATACTTGCAAAAATGCATTTATAACGAAAGAGATTTAAATTACAATTGAAAAGTTTTTGAAAAAAATTTTAATTATATTGGCCGTGTGGATATGGTTTACAATGGATAAAATATTTGTGCGTAGATTTCATGAAAATTATTTTCTCTTTTTAAAGGACAAGAAAGAGTAGTTGCGTTGTGGATAATCAACTTTTGTTTACTATAAATAATATACGAGGTTTGTTAAAAGAACAAAGTGACTTTTTGAATTCCATGATAAGAAGTGTTAAACATGGTCGGATGGCAACAATTCAATAATGGCAACAATGTGTGAATAGTACAAGAAAAAACAAAAGCACCGTTATTAAACAATTCAATAGCGTTAAATAATGATCCTAATTTACTTAAACCAGATTCAGGCAGGGAGCTGATCTTCTCTTCCATTTTCACACGTACGTAGTCACACGCATAGGCAAAAAATAAACAAAGAAAAGAAAAGAGAAAACAAGTGGAAGAATACAGTGCAAAGTGGCCTGAGTGAGAGACTCTCAAATTACTACCATAATTGTAAAATGCATTAATATGAGTTTGCCGCATGCTGACTTTAACTGAGTCAAACGCGATACCGAATTATGATCATATTATTAAAACGAAGAAATTAATCGACCTAATCGTTGCAATAAAAGAGTTTGGGAGAGCCATCATGTCAAGTTAAATCGTTTTTATGTCAAGAATTCATTAAGAATTTGTTAAATTCTTTAGGTAGAAGTGCATATCACGCGTTAGTGCGCGTGTGAGCTCTAGACTTCTGTAAAAAAAGTTTAACTAGTGTATTTGCATAGATCGAGTTACACAAAAAAACATTTTGACGCATAGGCGTCAGATAGTTGACTAACTTTTAACTTGTTGTGTATCTTTGAGAGCTATCAGCTGACACTAAAAAATAAATAAACGATTATGAACGATTTTCCAAAGTACTTATAGGAAAGTAAATAAAAACAGCAGACGGAGAATGTGTTTTTAAAGCATGTTGTGTAACTTGCGATTTTTCATGCGCGTAATTTCTATAACGCACGAGTTAACGCATGTGATGAATTTCTACCTTTTGATATAGGTTTTTCCTGATCGCTTTATCCAGTACAAATGGGTTGTTTTTTGCGAGGTTCTTAGCTTTGAGATGGCAACACTGCTTTATTTGACAACCGATTTAACAGCTGATAATTGCTTTTTGTTTAGTTTGTTTTGCTGTTTCATTATTAGGCGAATGGGGTGAACATAAATTGATATTGATATTGAATTTTCATTCAAACTTTTGTTCTCCGATGAAGACAATTTTTCGTTGAATGGGTACGTAAATAAGCAGAATTGTTGCATTTGAAGTAAAGATAATTCACGAGCTTTTGTCGAAACATCATTTAAGCGACAGAAAATTATTGGTTGTTGCGCTTTATAGGCTAGCGGAGCCATTGGTCCGTTTGTCTTGAAAAACAGACACGATTAGAAGCTTATTCGTACCTCAATTAGCTTGCATTAATCTTTCTGACATGTGGTTCTAACGGAACGTAGACACATGCCACACAGCGTTCGCTACAATTGATTTACTCAAAAAAACTTTTGATGAAAGAGTAATTTCATGTAATGGTCCAATCCATTGGCCACCAGTATCGTGTAATTTAACATAATTGGACTATTTTTTTGGGACACAATTGAACACCTAGAAATCAACATTCGAAAAGATATTGGCGAAATAATAATTGGTGTAGCAGAATACGCCTTATACGTGCCAGTCGTGGCGGTTATATGGCCGAAATTTAATTTTTCTTTAAACATTAATGTCCTAGAACAGAGCCCGTTTCATTGATGTTAAAAATATATTTCTTTGTTTTAGTATGGTTTAACTTGTGTGACTAAATAGAAACTTTTTTGAACCCAGGAAGAATAGGTACGGATCTTTATCATAGCACCAAAGAATATCGGCTTTGGCACCAAAGATTATCGATTTTTCATTGATATTTCAGTACTAAAACAAATTATTTTTGTGGCACCAAAGCATGATTTCAGGTGTACATGCCTTTTGAAGTCTCTTACGATTCATGCCATTCATTTTGAAGCTACTTTGATGATGATTTTTTTGCTATTTGGTTTTTCAGTGCAAAAATAAGATTAGTGACATGTGGCAATACCAAAAATGCGATTTTTCCATAAATGGAATAACAAACGAACAACGCTAACAAATCATTGAATTTTTTTGTAAAAATTCGTTTATCTACAGCAACGAAGTTGAATTTTTGAAGTTGAAGTTGGGTCCGTCAACAAACAGAATTGTGTGAAGAGTAGCCATAGACATTTCAAGATCTGCCAATGAACCCTGAAAAATGCACTGTTTGGTGCGGTTTGTGAACCGACGGCATCGTCATGGACCGTATTTCTCCAAGAACGATGAAACGTTACAGTCAATGGATGACTGATTGATGATGATTACTGAGTTTTTCGACAAAAGAGGAAGAATTGGTCTTGGTTACATGTGGTTTCAACAGGACCGTGCACATGCCACACACTCCACACGCAAAACGATACCATTAATCTATTAAGAGACGAGTTTGGTAAGCAATTAATGTCACGTCCATTGGCCACTAAAATCATGCGAATTGACCACACTTGACTATTTTTTGTGGGTATACGTGAAGTCTCTAGTGTACAGGGACAAACCAGCCACAATTCAAGCCGTTGAAGACAACACTCTGCCATTGGTGCGATTCCGGTCGAAATGCAAATGCAAAATTTAAAATTTTCTGTTTTTTTTTTAATTTTCAAAACCCAAACGTTTAAAAAATCACCCCTTATATGGAATGGGATTTTACTGGCTCGACTGCGTTTGGTCTGTCATGCTTGGCATTTTTCCACCAATAGAATCTAGTATGTTGTCCTTAAGTTTATTCAAAGAAATTGTTTTGTTAGCTTCGACTTGACTAAGAAATTGATATTGCATCAAAGGTAAATAATATAATAAAGCTAGGGATAGATAATTTCATCCCATCCAAAAATCTTCCGATTAAATCAAGAAATAAATTTTGATTTAATCAGACGTGCAAGCTTGCAGTCAGATCCAGAGAGGAGGTATTCAGAAATTGGCGAAATAATAACAAATGCGATCATACTGATTCGCTACGCAAACAGGCGAGATCTTTATGTGCCCCAGTACTTAGGCGCGAAAAGACTCTATACGAACAGCGCCTACGTGCTAAAGTTCTTACCTTTCCGCGGGGAAGTAAGGGCTTTTGGTCATTCATTAAGAGGCTTAAGAACAGTTCCAGTCCTTATTAAGGATGACCAAACATTCATTAACCCGGTTGATAAGGCAAACCTTCTGGCTGAAATGTTTGCAGGTAATTTGAACTTGCCGGAGAGCGTTCAACCACTGCCCGAACTTGAAAGAGTATCAGTGACTATGCCTAGTATATTCTTTCGAGCCCGTGCAGTTAAAAAGGTTCTTGCAAATCTCGACGTTAATAAGTCTTCTGGGCCGGATGGCATTCCAACGATGGTCCTGAAGCAGTGCCCTTCGACTAATCTTTTCAGTGCGTCTTATCGTGCGGGTGTTTTTCCATCTTGCTGAAAGATTGCCAATGTAACGCCAATCGCTAAAAGGGGTGAGGCTAGTAACCCTGAAGACTACCGCCCAATAGCAGTTTGTTCGGCACTTTCTAAAGTTATGGAGACGGTGATTAATCATCACCTTGTAAAATATTTAGAGTCCAACAATTTGCTGAGTGATCGCCAATACGGTTTCCGTAAGGATCGCTCTACTGGTGATCTGCTGGCGCTACTCTCTGAAAGGTGGAATAGGTCCATTCATAGATTTGGTGAGAGTGAGTTTTGGCCCTGGATATTTCCAAGGCGTTTGACAGAGTCTGGAACGAGGCTCTCATTTCCAAACTTATTGATTTTGGTGTCGGTAGACACTTCTCTCGATTCATATCGAGTTTTCTCAGAAATCACACTATAAGAGTGGTTATAGATGGGATCTCATCCGACGAGTTCAGGGTAAATTCAGTGGTACCGCAAGGCTCTGTTCTTTCTCCAACTCTATTTCTAATATTTCTTACCGACTTTCTGTTTCTCACTTTCAATCCTATTTACTCTTTTGCAAATGACAGCAACATTTGTCACTCATATTCTTTTGATCGTTGGCCGAGCCTTTCGGAGGTCGGGGCGAAAAGGCAAAATAAGAACGACACGCTTACAAACGACCTAATGAAAACCTTTGAGTGGGGTCGCGCGAACAGGGTCGACTTTAACGCGCGCAAGACCCAATGTTGTTTTCTGACACACAGACGTGGTGGTGTGTTGTCATCTGTATCTATGGGTAATGTAGATATTGAGCAATCAGATGCTCTTGATGTTCTAGGCATGAAAATCTCGTTGGAACGAGCACATATTTTGAGTGTCGAAATAAGCACTAAGGTTTCTCGGTTTTTTAAAACGGTGTAAGAATTACTTCACTCCATCTGATCTCCTTAATATTTATAAGACCTATATCCGACCCAAATTGGAATACAACTCTCATGTGCTTCAAAGTCTATTTATGAGCTTCTCGACCGCGTACAGAAGAGGACGAAGGTTCTTATTAATGATGGTAGGGTAGCCAACTCCATCGATTTATTAGAGCACCGGTACTATAACGGAATGTGTACTAACGAAATTAAGAACCTAATTCCTGGTAATCATATATTTTTACGTAGTAGTAGTAGTTGATTGTCCAGTGAATCGCACAATGCATTATAGGGAGAATTCCTTCTTTGGTCGTGGAACAATCTTCCTGCGAATGTGTTTCCTGCCACTTACAACATGAACAAGTTTAAATCGAATGTCCATAGACACTACTCTATCCATTCTCCTTCACACAATCTATTTTCCTAGTACCAGACAATTCACTGCATGTGTAGGGGTTATCCCCTGAGTGCTAGTCTCAAGAGAGAAAAAAAAAATAATAATAAAAATAAAAATAAATAAATAATAATAATAGTTGAGGGGTAACATATCACAATTAATAAGCTTTTACAGTTTTTTTGGCATATATCGCTGATTTACTGGAAGATCATTTTATATACATATGTATGTATGTATATATCTATGCTGTATACTATTGAACATAAACCAAAGTTCTGTCTCTCTCATTGATACATGAGGCATCCGAGTTGCAATTTAGGGCTACACTGTCGAAACCCACTCCCTGCTTGGGGTTTGAAGACTATCAAAATATTTGCTGCATTAGCATTGGTTGCAATGCTATACCACACCGAGTCTTAAATAACTTCATTATTTAGGTTTAAGCCGCAAATGACACGTATACTTCCTCCGAATGACAGCACCCAATTACTGATCAAAAATTAAAATTCTCAGTGCTATTGACACACAAATGTCTGGTAAGATCCCTGTGAATAGACCCCTATCTATTGGGTACCAGACTACTCAGGGATAGGTCAAACCCTAAGTCTTACAGGTCACCAAGTGTCTATCGAAGACATCGAAAGCTGTATCAACAGTCAATCTTGGTTGACTTAATAATATTTAATATTTTATTATTAAATAATTAATACTTATGAATTGTTTTCATTCTAAAAATGGCAACTTTACTTATTGCTTAGCCAAGAATAAGCCTCGTTTTAAATAATATTTTTGTAATTTTTCTCATGCTCTAGAATTTCTTATTATTTTAATATAATTTCTGCGTGTTTGGTAAGCAGACATACTTTCATTGAATATATGGCGGTTTAATGAATATCTCTGTTGTATGATAAGAAGTTGATGGGTCAGTTGCATTTTAATTGCTGATTCCAAAGAAATATGTTATAAGTTTCTTGAACGATATCTATGCTCTTTGGCGCTAAAACAATTCTAAACATTTTTTACCCTTTACAGTTCCACTGTGTATGGGTGTGTGTTGGTGTGTCTGTGTATAATATTAACATTTTAAATCGTGTGTGTCCACCCCCTTGTCCTGGTTAATTTTTCAATTTCTTAATTCATTCAATTTTCATTCATTGATATCTTGTTTCGAATTTGTGTTGCACTTAATTTTGAGGCACACCATCAACAATCACCTAAACATGTACTCGTCGTACACATGAGTGATATTTGCCACATTACAGAGTGTACTAGACTCTTATGTGCAACAAATTTTCTGTTTTGGTTAAAAGCCAGAGCCAAAGTGTACTCGTAGGTGTTAAAGATTACACACGTATAATCAGTAGACAAACATTATTCACTTTAAGGCAATAAACTTTAAAGTTTAAAAGCTAGAAGGGAACACACACACACACACACCAACAACAATAAGAATTATTGTAAAAGTATTTATAATGAAAAAGAAGAAAAACAAAATCAAGCAAACAATAAATAGAGTTCATAGCACATGCGAAACTTACAAAGTTGTACGAACCGCAAAGGAAACTTTGTAGGTTTTTTCTTTTGCAGTCACACGTTTACTGTGCTTTGTGAATAGATACGAGGGTAGGCAATAAATTTGAAGAGTTTAAGTATTTAATTAAAAATTATTTATTATTAAAGCAATATGAATGTAACATATGGGTTTTAAAGTTGTTAAGGATAGGTTAGATTAGGTTTAAAAGGCGGTGTTTGCGCACCCCACCCAGAAACCAAACAGAGATTCATTGTGGAAGCCTTTAAAGAGAAAAAGTAGGAAAGACAGATAAAAGAAAATAGAAATGAAGACATAGAAGAAGAAACATTAAAAATAGAAGAAAAGCATGACACACTTACACTGGGTGTCACCTTACCAGCTGATGCCTGAAATGAATCCCTCCAGGTCAGAGATCCTGGCGGACGTAACCGCACTGATGCCCTAAGCCCTGGCGTAGCAAACTGGGCTTACATCGCTGGAGAGCCGGGCAAAGACAAAAGATATGTTCCACAGTCTCTGGTTCCCCTCATTGCCACATATAAAAAATCTATCAGTATTCTAAGAAATTCCCTTCTAAGATTCAGGCCCTCGAGCTGTCGACTTTAGGCCAAAGCAGCCTGCTCTGCTACGAGACCATTTGTATACTATGGCAACAAAGAACTCCAGTGGTGGTCTGACGGACACATCCGCCAGTTCAACACACTTAGCTGCTCCCGCTATTGCCAGCACTTCAGCAATCTCGTTCCCCAACAGGCCGCTATGTCCAGAAACAGTTAGTGTGGTGGTGGTTTGATATAAAGAAAATTTGTACTTTAATTTAAAAAAAAGTTGTTTATATTACATATATATCTTTAAAAAAAAAATAAAATTTCGTAGTAGAAATTTTGTCTTTTGTTAAAAAAAAAATTCATAAATGAAAAATTATTTTCATTCATTAAAAATGAAAAATGAAAAATGAAAAATTATTTTCATTCATTACGTAACTTTTCAAGACATAACAAATTAAAAACTTATTGAAAAAATTAAAAAAAAATTAGAAAAGAAGGATAGAATATTCAATTGCATTAGAAAAAGAACAACCTCAACTATTAAAGAAAAACTTTATCTATTTTTTTTTTGTGTAAATAAAAAAAATTGCATTTCAGTTTAGAATTTAATAAAAATTAATTTACCAAGTTAAAGACTAAAAAGTTTATGTGAAATTGGTCAGTAGAATCTTTTTGAAAAGCAGACGTAAAACCTATTTTTCCGCTTGAAGGAAAAACATTAAAAAAATAACGTAACCATAAGTAATAACGTAACCATAAGAACAAAAAAGAAAAACAGTTTGATAAACATCACATCATACTACTCTCCTATGTATGTATATTGGAAGAAAACCTAACAATTTGCTTTTATGAGAAGGGGAATTTCGAGAAGAATTTTGACAACATAAATCTTTTAAAAATTTAATTGAAATCGTTAAAAAAATAAATAAATTTAATTTTTTTCTCTTTTTTTAAATTATTTTTATTTAATTTTTTTTAAATAAATTCTTTTTGTTGTTTGTTTTAAATTCTATATATTCATTTTCATTATTTTAACTTGTTTTTATTTTAATGAACTATTATTACATTTTTTTATAGCAAAAATTAATTTAGAAATCCAATTTCACCACTTTTCACCACTTCAAAATACGTGCGAACAAGCGCTTGGGAACACCTGTATATTTTGTGTGAAAAGTGAGTAAATTTTAATTTTTTGTTGCTGGTGATTTCAATGTTCACGATTTATCTTGGTTATGCCATTCTGGTCGCACAACTCCTAAAGGCCAATACGTTGAGCTATTTGCTGCGTATAATCACCTTGCGCAACTAGTGAATGAACCTACACATATATCGTGTGTAGATGGGCATCAAAACAACACCCTCGACCTTTTCCTCACTTCACACCCTGAAAAGTATTAAGTTGAGGTTCTTGCACCTCGGTAACTCAGATCATTGCACCATTTCTGCCCCTTTTTCATTCTCCACCCTTCATGACGCCTCACCTTCAGCTTAGAGACGCTCTGCTTTTATCTACGAAAAAGCACGTTGGGTTGAGCTCAAATGCCTAAAGAACATTTTAATTGGAAACTTTGTTTCCTTGACTCAAATGTTGATGCCATGGCAGAGATGGTCGTTAGAATAATAAAGCTGGGGATGGATATTTTTATTATTATTTTATTTATTTATATTATTATTATTTTTATTTATGGCGACCTGCTGGCGCTACTCTCCGAGAGGTGGAACAAATCCATTCATGGTTTTGATGAGAGCAAAGTTGTGGCTACAGATATTTCCAATTCGTTTGATAGAGTTTGGTGTTGGTAGTCATTTCTCTCAATTTATATCGAGCTTTCTCAGAGATCGCTCTATAAGAGTGGTTATAGATGGGATGTCATCTGACGAGTTCAGGATAAGCTCAGGGGTCTGTTATTTCTTCAACTCTATTTTATAACGACTTTCTTCTTGTCACTTCCAATCTTATCTATTTTTTCGATTGCAACATTTGTCATTCATATTCTTTTGATCGTAGGCCGAGCCTTTTGGAGATTGTGGCGAAAAGGCGAAATATGAATGACATACTCGCAAGTGACTTTGCGAAAATCTCCAAGTGGGTCATGCGAATCGGGTCGATCTTAATGCGCGCAAGACCAAATGTTGTTTTCTGACGTGGTGGTGTGGTGTCATCTGTAACTATGGGTAATGTAGATATTGAGGAGTCAGATACTTCTGATGTTCTGGGCATGAAGATTCATTGTGATGTTCGTTGGAACGATCACAATTTCAATGTGTCGAAAGAAGCATTCAAGTGCCTCGATTTTTTAAGACGGTGCAAGAAATACTTCACTCTATCTGATTTTCTCAATATTTACAAGACCTATATCCGACCCAGCATGGAATACAACTCTCATGTATGGGTGCTTCAGAGTCTATTTTGGGGCTTCTCGACCGCGTACAGGAGAGGGCGGAGATGCTTATTAATGACGGTAGTGTAGCCAACTCTATCGATTCCTTAGAGCATCGTCGCATTGTGGTTTCTGTTTCATTGTTCTATCGGTACTATAACGGAATGTGTTCAAAGGAAGTAAAGGATTTGATTTCGCATAATCATATATTTTCAAGCAGTACTCGTTTTTCCCGCAGAGCACATCCCTTTGTAGTTGATTGTCCGATTAATCGCACAAGGTATTATAGAGAGAATTAGTTTTTTAGCAGCACCGTTCGTTTGTTTGACGATCTTCCTCAGAAAGTTTTTTCGGTCACTTAGGATATGGATCGGTTCAAATCAAACGTCCACAAACACTACTCTATCCATCCTCTTTCCCACAACCAATTTTCCTAGTACCAGCACAATGCACTGCATAAGTAGATGTCATCCCTTGAGTGCTGGCCTTAAGATTAAAAAAAAGAAATTATTTATTTATCTCGGTTAAAAAAAAGGAATATGAAAGTCTAAACGTTTTATTTTATTTTTGCGAAAGGAATAATGGTAAGAAGTAGACCGGCATCATTTCGGTAGAAAGTATAAAATGCTATCCTCAATAAATTTTGAATTTTATGTGCGAATCTTAGTTTGCTTTACCATACTGAGCACGGCCTGAATACAGGGTAGCTTCCACTTCTAGAGTAATAGCGAGACTGCGTGGGTGAGTTCGTTACCCAGCACAGCTTGACGCCGCACACATCCAGGAATAACGTGAGAGTCTCTCTACACAATGAAATCAACTTCGAGCTGACCAGTGCTCAATCAGCTCCTTATAGCAGCCTGACTGTCAACATAGATGACCATACTCTCCCCTCTAGCGATAAAGTCTGGAGGCCACTACACTAGTTCGGAAGTCTATAGGACAGTGTCATGTCACCATCTACGAAGTAGACCTCCGCACCAGTACCTTACTCGGTCTTAGAGCCATCCGTGAAGATCGCATGGCCATTCAACAACCTATCAACACTTTGCCATAGTTCCTGAATTACGGACGAGTCACCTCATGCGTACTCCAATCTAGTCTGCCCAAGATGACAGAATGTCCATAGTCCCTAACCTTAGCAAGACCTCCTTCCAATAGCTTTAACAGGCTCCTAGCAGCTATACAATGCGTCTATTAACTGTTCCGTGCGTCTTTTGTAAGAGCCACCCGAGGGCAGCACTGTGTGGTCGTAGAACGTTTTCTAACCTAAAGATTATGGTATGCTTAAATCTCTCTTGCACCTTTATTAATCTCTGCTGGAGTATTAATTGCAATATAGAGTCAAAAAATTTAGTCGTCAAATTGGCTTGGTTATTGATCAGCTAAAACCCGGATTTTTGAAATCCAATGACGACAACACTGCAAGACGTATATTCCAAAATGCAGACATTTTAGTACAAACAAGAAACCTTGACGTGAATTTGGTAAAGCGAATGCACCTAATAATGGTAATAGTTTCAAGTGGTTTTCAAATAAATATTGACATTTTTCGGGAGTTTGTACTTGATACTGCTAAATATTTTGTGAAAATGTATCCTTGGTAAAATATATCTCCAGACCAGAAATAATAAATTATGCCTTATTACCAATAGGGCAGTGGTCAGAAGAGCCTCAAACAGCTCGAAAGTTAAAGAAAGAAAGAAAGTTAAAAAAAAAGGTAATAATTTTCCACAAGAAGCGTTGAGCTTATTAATATTTGAACAAAATCCAAAAAATTTTCAATAAAGTGATGATGATGACGACGATAATGATGATGTTGATGGCAATTACAGTCATATGTAAGTACGATGATACTGGAAACTGTCGTTTTCATTTACTATGAGTATTTTTATTATGAGAAAAATAAAAGTATTGAGAAAATAAAAATAAGAAAACTAAAAATATCCACTAAAGTATGCATAAAAACTATTTATTTATACATTTCTAACTAAAAGAGATCGAAATACATTGATTTTAGTTCTCGGGAAAGGGGGCTTCCAATTTAAGCATAAAATACCCCACTGTGCGTCGGTTCGTATTTTAAATGACTCTAAGACATAATTATCGCATCTTCTAGCTCTTTAATTGTTCTTGGCTTATGGATGTACATTTTGTCTTTAAAATATCCTTAAAGAAAAAAGTTCAACGCTTTCAAATCATATGATCGTGGCGGCCAAATAATATAGCCACGACACGAGCTAACACGGCCAATTTTTTCGTGCAAAGAAGCCATTACTCATTGGCTGTGTGGCAAGTGGCACCATTTTGTTGGAACCACATATCATCCGGGTCTATATTCTCAATTTCTGGCAACAAGAAGGCCGTTATCATCTCGCGATAGCGAACACCATTCACGGTCATTGCATGGCTGATCTCAATTTCGAAAAAGTACGGCCCGATGACACCGTCATCCCATAAACCTTTGTGGATGCATCTGCTTTTGAACAATCCTGCAGACCCGGATTGCTAAAATTTGTGTTCAATTCTCCCGATTGTGGACATATTTGGTCTATTATGCTGAGGAAAAAAATTACGAAGTGCACGAAATGCAATCCAATTTTCGTAATCAACAATCTTAGCGCGCTGCTCTATTGTTTACCTCTCCATGGTTGAATTTGTCAAACACTGAAATACTGAAATGTAAAATTAAGTTGGGCAAGAAACTTGACGTTAAGATGTGACTCACAATTAACATCATATTTTATGGTTGGAGCACCCTTTACATTACGTATTCAATTCAATGATTATAAAACAAATTGAACTACCAAACAACCCTCGACTTTAAATATTGTGTTTAATGCTCTGGCATATTGCAAGACCTATTGCCTACTTTAGACGTAAGGTAAAGTGAAAAAAGCAGAAAAATATTGTACTTATACTCGACCGGCTTAATGGCCTTGTACTCGTATTTTATTTGCCGTATATTTTTTAATATTGTTGTTGTTGCTGTTCGCGTTTTTTTCTATTTCTTTAACTCTAAACGAGTACAAATTTATTTGAACAATACGAGTACATACTACAACGAGACCTCTATTATTATTTTTTTTAATTTTTATTTTTATTTTTAATTTTATTTATTTTTATTTTTGCACTAAATTTTCGCTCTATTTGAAGTTGACATTATTGTTGGCAGATTAGTTTTGTACACGTACGACGGAATACCTATACCGTTTATAAGTTTCTATAGGTTTTTCGTATTGGACTTCGATGGTGGTTATGTTGTGTTGACTCTAATGTTGACAGTGATGATGATGGTCATGATATTTAATAGAATACGTTGTATATATAATTAATGAATCAAACTGACGATATGTTGTTGATGATGAAGTAATAAACAACAATAGTAACATTTAAAAAACATATAATTGAAATAAATTACATGAAATTAAAAGAAAAAATCAAATAAATGTTATAGTAGGTTGTTCACAAATTATTGTCATTTTTTCAAGTTTTTTTTTTAATTTTTTAATTTTCGCTTCTGAAATATACAATTAAGCTGTTATGTAGAATAATTTTTGAAAAAAAAAAACTACATAATTTTGATTGATTTGTGTAATTTTTTATTTTTTTTATTAAGATTGAAGAGCAAAATAAATATCAAAATATTTGTATAGAATATGAAAATATCTTCTTAAAACATTTTAATTTGTATCTAAAAAACAATAGTTATCAGGTTTAGTTCGACTTTATAATACTACATACGTAATATATTTTTAGGAATGAAGGCAAGGATTGTAATGGACTGACTGATCAGACTTGGTGCTTTGATTTAAAAGAAAACACAAGCTTAATTTTAGACAAACAAAAATTGTCTAAAATTTTATTGGGTTTGGTTAAATATGTCCAAAACAGGGTCAATGTCACCAAATTCGATGGTGTTTCTAAATAGCACAGAAAACTTATCCGTGGAAAAAATGGTGAGTCCATATTCACCTAAATTTACAGAGTGATTAAGGAGTTCAAATAATTTATTTTTATTTGGTAACTCAAGAAATAATGGAGCTTTTCTATATATTGTTAAAAGCTTGTATGGCCAATTTCCGTGAAAAGTAAGTCAATCATGGATAGAAGTTTATTGAAATTTTTACAGAAGTACAAATGATTTCAAAATATTCTTCAATTTACTTATTTACGAAGATGACAATAAATAATTATTTAGATTAAAAGCCTGATTAAGAATAATTTTTAATTGAGTGGTGATAAACACACTTTGAATTAGCGTTGAACAGGTCAATTGGTGACAGTCAGCTCTTTTTATGGCCTTTATTGATAATGATGGCGTGACACTCGAATATATTTAGACAGCTTTACGATGCCAGGGTGTAGTCACTAAAAATAAATATATTCGTCTTATATATTATTTTTGGTATCATCTCGTTACACAGATATGCAGAAAAACATGGACGAGCTGAATCGTGTGTCTAAAGGAGTAGGTCTGATGATCAATCTTATCAAGACAAAAACTATGTCTGCTCCACCGATCAGGTTGAATATCTAGTTCTGTGTCGAGAATTAAAGTATTGAACGCTCGAAGAGTTTCTGCTATTTGGGCAGCCCAGTCACATCCATGGTGAACTGCTGGAGAGGTGGCTAACCGTGTTAACAGGGCTAAAGCAGCTTTTGGTTAATTGGAAAAAGTGTGGAAATGAGCAGCTGTTTTCTTTTCTTTCTTGTTACTCCTCTTGGAAGCATATGGCTTCCACAAATCATCTCCATCTAACGCGCTTTACAGCTGTTCACTTTGCCTCTTCCCATGTTAGGTTGTTCTGTCTCAGTTCTTGGATAATTGTGCGTCTTCAGGTGTTTTTTCGTCGACCACGATTTCTTGAGCCTTGAGGATTCCACTCGAGTGACATTCTAGTGATACTTTTACTTTTCGGATGGTGTGACCGATCTATCCCCACTTTCTTTTCCTTATCTGTTTCAGTATGGGGTCCTCATTAGTCATGCTCCACAGTTCTGTGTTACTTATGGTGTTAGGCCAAAATTTTCTGCATATGATTCTGAGACACTTGTTAATGAATACCTGGAGTTTCTGTGTGATGTTATTCGATACAAGCCAGGTTTCACTTCCATACAGCAGTACCGATTTAACACGTGAGTTGTATATTCTGAGCTTAGTTCGTTTGGATATATGTGAGCTTCTCCAAACTGACTGCAGTTGTCCAAATGCCGCTCTTGTTTTGTTGAGCCTGTTATCCACGTCTGTTTCTGCGCCACCGCTTGTAGTCATTGTACTTCCTAGATAGCAGAAACTATCTACATACTCGACTGGCTGAGCCTGTAGCATGATGTTTCTCGTGCTCGTATTGTTTATTCTCATGGCCTTGGTTTTCTTAATGTTTCAATCTTTCCAGGTCCTCCAGTTTCGACTACATATTAGAAATCTTATAGACAAATGTCATCCGCATAGTCCAAGCCTTCGAGTTGGCGTGAGAGACTGCATGTGATCCCTCTTCTTTCCGAACAGATTTTGCTCATTATGTCATCCAGCATAATGGTGAATAGCTGAGGCGATAATGGGCATCCTTGTTTAACTCCAGCATTAGTATGGAATGGTTGACTGATGTTTCCGTTGTGAAGAACTGAAAGTTATGCATCCTCATACATCGCATCACATCATTATTCGAATTATCTTCTGGGGTACTCCTTTGGTTCTTAGTGCTTTCCATATAGCCGTTCGACTGATGGTGTCAAATGCTTTCTTGAAATCGACGAATAGTAGATACAGGGGGGTACGCCATTCTATGGACTGTTCAATGATTATTCGTAAAATGTTGGCCTGATCTACACACCTTCTGTATGTGCACATGTACTGAGATTATTTTTTTCTCTCCGTTACTCCTCTAGAGAGCATAATGGGTTTACACTAGAGAGATCAAACGGTTTTTTAGGTTTTGCCGAATACGGTTTTTTCAAAATCTTCTTTTTTCGAATACCGAATAAATCGCTTGATTTAACACGAATAACCGGTTAATTTAAATAAGTATAATTTTTATACGTTTGTATATTTTTTAATTGAAAATATGCTCTCGCTTAACTATTTGTATACATTTAATTTTTTTGTATATATGACAACCTTGAACGTCTCACAAAGAACGTGAAAACCAAGGTCGAACAAGATATGCCCTCTTGAGCAACAATACCTTTTCTCATCTTCTGTAAATTAATATTGATTTTTATATATAGAGAATAATCAACTAGACTAATTGAAAGCCCACAAACCCACAAACGCCAGCTCCGAACGGCAGATGTAATAGTTAGTGAAGTTTTTCGCTAGTAATGTCGTGAGGAAAATTGTCAGACGGTGTGGCCTGGGATTGAACCGCCGACTTCTTGGTTAGAAGGTGGGTTCTTACCTAACATATCACAGTTACACACACACTTACATACAGTGCTCCTCGAAATCTAAACAAATTTTCTTGTCGAGGCAATTAAGGACTCGTATATTACTAATATATTTATTCAAAGTAAAACATTTAATTTTTGTTATCTTAGGCATCTAAACTATAACTATAATTACAAGCCTTTAACTCCATTCGCTACCAAGTAATACAACAAAAACGAAATTAGCTCCTTGAAGAGCTGTTCGAAACTTAAACAACTTTCAGTACTTTGTATAAAAAAATTTGTTTTTTTTTGTTAGTATTGATTGCCACTAATTTTATTTAAATAAAAGAACCGGTTAACCGGTTATTTGAATTATTATTAACCGAAAACCGGTTTTTTAAGTGCTACTTTTCGAATTATTCGAAAACCGGTTTTTGAAGAAGTCAGAGGGGATTCTTCAGATGTATTTGTGTGGAGGGAGGTTGAAGTCTTTTTAGTAAACACCAGAAACCGCAATTACTTTTTCTTCGTCATGTCCTCTACTAGGATTCGAACCTAGGCCGTTTGTGTTGTGTGCCCGCGCACTAATCACTACACCACGCCCCCCCTAACTACTGTGAATATGATGGCCAAGACTTATATCGAAGTCAAAGCTTTTGCTAAGGTGTGATGAAGCGTTAGTAACAATCCAAATTAAACGTTGAAAAATGAAAGTGAATTTGTCACACCCTGTATTGGATTAATACCCGCAAAGTACCTGAAGGCGCGGATGGACAAGATAATAAATAAATACGGCACAATCTGGAAAAACATAATTGCGATTACGGGGAACATAGAGAGGTGTAGGAAGTTTGTGGAGGCCCCCTGCTCCAAGACTCCAAGATTGTGTGATTTAACACCTCTCGATTATATTCCGTGGGATCACGTGAGTCGCTGGTTTATGCTGATAAATCTGATAAAATTGACGCCTTGGAGGCCAACATTGTTCATGCTATTCGTGACGTATGGCCACCAATGCTTAATAAGTGGCCCAAATTGCAACGTCCAGAATGCAAGAACACCACCGTTGCCATATGTCGAAAATTATTTTTGCATGTTAATGCAGCAGCTAGAAGGACATAAAGACTAAGAAAATTAGATGGTCTGGTATAGCTCAACTGGGCTTCCAAAATTTTTAAAGGAATGGCGTGACTATTGAAGTTTTTTTTATATAAAAAAGATTGACATGACTCTATTTCAGTGATATCCATAGATCTTTGAGCCGATAAGACTCGATTAATCTTGCAACAGAGCTGGGAAAGCTATCTTCGGTACTAAAATGGTTGATTGGATATTAAGTGTAATGAGTGCTAATACGAAGACTTAAAAATTGGCTGACGAATGTATAGACCTCACCTTAGAGGAATTGCATATCAAAATTCCTCTGATTGAAATTAAGCACGAAGATGAAATATCTTTTGTAGTGTCTAAGGATCTTTGCAGATTATATTAACAAGAGTAATATATCGGTTACTTTTTTAGAGGTTCATAACTTTGAGTTGGCAACACTGCCTTTATTACACAACCGATTTAATAGCTGATAGTTGCTTTTTATTTAGTTTGGTTTGATATTTCATTATAGATAGACTTACACCGCCGCCAATTCAACAAATGGGCTGAAGCACACATTGATATTGAATTTTCATACAAAAATTTTGGTGAATGGGTACGTAAATAAGCAGAATAGTTGCATTTAGACTGAGGAAAACACACAAGCTTTTGTCGAAACACCATTTACATCCACGGAAAATTACTGTTTGCGCTTTATGTCCTGTCGGAGTCATTGCCTTGAAAAACGATGATGGTCAGAATGTTACTGTCAATGGTGAACGGTATAGGGACATGATTAAAAATGTTTTTCTTACCTCAATCAGCTGACATCTATCTTGCTGACATGTGCTTCCAACAGAACGGTCATATGTTATATGCTATTTAGCTCGCGCTACAAGTGATTTACTGAAAGGAATTTTTAACCAAAGTCGATTGATTTAACTCCATTGGATTATTTTCTTTGGGGTTATGTAAAGTCGCTTGTCTACGTCGATAAACCAAAGACAATTGAATACCTAGAAATCAACATTCGAAAATTTGTTGGCGAAATACGGCCGCTTATGATACGAAAAATTTTTGAAAATTGGTGTTCCAGATTGCGCCTTGTACGCGCCAGCCGTGGCGGCGACATGTAAACATTAATATCATAAAATTTTCCATCCAGCAAAGCCCACTTTATTGATATAAAATATATTTCTTTGCTTTATTATGACTTAAACTTATGTAACCGTAAAAGAAACACAGTGGTTTGTTTACAATATTCTATAGTCGGGTTAGACTGTTCATAGCTTGTTTGCTTTTTCATACATTTTTGTTTAATGTTGTTGACACTCTTTATTCATTCTGAATGCATTTCTAATCATCAACATCTGAAATCTAAAATTTATGCAAATTTTTTTTAATTTCATATTATTTTCTGTTTTAATTTCGTTGTGCTACTAATAAACAAATAAAACGCTGCGCAGGTGTAATTCAATATTGTTTATCGCTGCGTTAAAATCTTGTTCATATACGAGTATTAAGCAGCAACGAGTGAACAACAGCATTTTCATTGCTAGTAATGAACAATGAACAGCAATTGCAACAACAATAGCATGAGCAAAGAACCGTTTTATGTTTTTGAATTTGAATTGAAATTTGTTGTTTTGTTTTTGTATTCGGTTGAAAGAAAAATTTACCTCCAACGAACCAAAAATGTCACAAAACTCTGTTGGTGGTCACTTTGTTAACGTTTTGTTGTATATTTTTAATTTAAACATTTAAGAAAATAATAACAACAACAATAACAATATAAATAATAAATGCATGCATAATAGATAATGATGGCATGATATATATTTTTATTGTTGTTGCCGTAGTATTAAACATGCATTTTTATTGGTGTTGAATTTCAACCGTAATCGTAATAAAATATATGTTTATATATGTTCTTAAGAAAAGGGTCTTTCAGTAGAGACCTATAGGTTATAATTGCTTACATCTTAAATATAAAAATGAATGTGTGTTGTATGTATGTTTGTTTGTTTGTTTGATTGATTGTTTGATTGTTTGTTTGTGCCTTAGACAGCTAAAGGACTGAACCGATTTTCTTGAAATTTTTACAGCATCTCTTTGTATGTATGTCTGGAAGGAACTATAGACTATAGAAGTTTTAAAAATTCCAACTGGGCGGTGTCACGCCTATAGAAATTAAATATTAATTTGTATATATCTTCAAAATGGTAACAGTAAGACTCTCTAAATTTGGTCCAAGTAGACTTAATATTGATTTAACTATATCTTAAGAACGGTAAAAGCTAAAGTTTCAGGATTTTGTTCAAATGATTTCATAGTCAAAAAGGGGGCAGAATTGGACAAGTGTGCGTGGTACCTCCCATACAAATTAGGAATTGATTTTGTAAGTCCTGAGAACGGTTGAGGCAAAAGCTTTTGAATTTGGTCTGAATGACTCCATAGTCAATATAAATCATCAGTAAAAAATTAGGAGGGATTAGACAAGTGGCGTGGTACCTTCCATAAAACTAAATACATATTGATTTCATTATATCTTGAGAATGGTTAAAGCATAAACTTCAGTATTTGGTCCAAATAGTTTCATGGTGAATAAAAATCATCATTCAAAATGTTTGCGGACTTGTACAAGTGGGCTTGGTACCTCCCATATAAAGTAAAAATTGATTTTAGTATTTCTTGAAAACACTTAAAGCTAAAGTTTAAGTATTTGATCCGAATAGATGAATAGTCAATACAAATCATCCAAAAAAGTGGCCGAAATTGGACAAGTGGGCGTGATACATCCTATACATAGACAAAAAATCCTGAGAACGGTAATAGTAGAAGTTTTTTAATTGAGTTCAAACAATATCGTGAGCAGTACACATCACAATCAGTAACTGGAAGAGATTGGATAAGTGGGCATGGCACTATCCATTCGTACTAAATATTGAAATTTTTAAATGTGGAGATTAAAAACTATTAAAGCTTCGTTATCTATATTGCAGAAACCATACTGGATAAAAGCTATCTATATATGTATCTTACATATAAAAATAAATGTGTGTTTTTTTGAAGACTGAGTACAGTTAAAAAGCAAAAACTGCAGTGTCTTTATGGAAGGAAATATAGACTATCTCGAATGATTGGGTTTGGATCGGAAAAATGTATAACAAATGTAACTAAGAAAGGGTTTAAGATAATAATAGGATACTCTGAAAGACGAGATAGAGCTGCTTTTGACGGGCTGAAATGCTGTAATTTCAGTTATTAACTTAAGAATCCTTTTATCGATTATATTTTTTCACGGTGTACAGTATTTTCATATATTGATTCATTTATGAATTAATATAACAAAATAATTCTGAAAAATTTAAATACAAGTGATATTTGGGAAGTAAATCAACGAAAGCGCAGAGAATTCGTGTCCTTTTTGTTGTGCTTCCTTTTCTTAATGGAAGACCCTATAGTAAGTGCACTTACCCATACATTAACATAATCGTATAGGTAAATTTTCTCATACATAAATATTTAAATAAACACCGCCAACTTTTAAGTGATGACTGTATGCTTTTGGTTAATAATCAGCAAATATAACTAGACACTTCATTAGCTACGAAGTATCTACTAAAGAGTATTTTTAGCTTTTGTTTTATGATGATACACAAATGATACATGTTTTAACTTACTGGTGGTGGGGACACGGATTACGAAAATAATATAAAACATTAAAACTTGTTAGAGTGGAATACGAGTCTACTCTGAGTAAAAATTAATGTTTTAAACTAAAATGCTGAAAACTTTCACAGAAGATAGATATCTCTGGACACACCAGTAACTGATGAAAAAATTAAGAAAGTAGTGAAAATGATGTTAGACAATTATCAAATTAGAGGGGGTGGAAAAGCCCAAATGGCGATGGCACTGCGATCTAGGAAGATCTACTGTGATAAACACTCCGTGGTCGGACGCATTAATGAACAAGATGCAACGAGTGGCAATCACTTTAAAGAAAACCTATTCAGTCTTCCATAGAATCAACATCCATGAGCGGATGACTGTTTGCTTGCTCTGGTAGCACCACCTGGAACAGCCTACAAAAGGATATCCTCAACCTTCGCTATGAAGGCCACAATATCCCCAAAGGGCAATCGCCGAACCTGTTCAAGTTCACTAAATGGCTCCATTAAAGTTTGCCAAAGCAACACATTTACAGAGAATATGCTCCGTTGTTTCCTTCTCCTCCATGCACAGACGCCATTTCGTGTCAGGTACCAAAAATGTTGTTACGTTTTTACTTTTTAAAAACGTATATTTATGAGTTCGTAGATTGCAGTTAAAATAAAATAAATGTTATGTTTGGCTTTTAATTAATAATTCTTTATTCAACACAGTTTTGTGTTCCACATCTTGTAAATTTTTCTCTCTTCACACCGAGTTCAAGCACATAAACTTGTTCGCTGAGCTTACACCAAATAAACTAAACTGCTGTCCGCTTTGATGTGCTTTGTATATGGCTGAGTAAACAACACTTTGAAAGTTCTCGAAACTCTCGATATTTCAGGTATATTCCATTTCTTTCCTTTACGTTATTTTTATAAAGCCATGCGAATGTAAACATCTACTTCTTTCAGCTCTTATTGTTTGTTAGTTGTTTGTTAGTTGTTTTCTTTTCTGCCTATTTTTGTTGCTGCCGTTTTATTTTTATTTACTTTATATTTGCTAATGTTTATTGTTGTCGATTTGGTTATTTATAAACAGCACGTATAGTTGTTTTTGCGGCTTTTATTTATTTGGTTTAGCGATGTAACAAACGACAGAGGTGATATTCGAAACAATATATAGTGGAGTAAGCCCAATAAAAGCTTTCATGTCTATAGTGGGAAAAGTTCCCAATACACACGTTTTAGCCACACAGGCCGGTCTCTGAAGATTCATGCATCTGTAAATGCACCATGCAATTGCTGATAAGAAACAAAAGATTTAACAATCATCGTATAGGCACAATAAATGATCCTAGAGTTAAGACCCCAGGTGCTGCCTATAAGACTGCCATAAGCAGTATCTTAGCCCTGGTAGCCTTACCCAGAACAGTACAATGAGAAAGTAAGCCCCAGGTACTTCATATCTCTTGATAACGCTATTTCAGTTCCCTTCAGTGAAATAGGCCCCTAGATCCATTTCCATCCTCCTAGTGAAAGGAACAATCCCTCTAAACCACGCAGATACAAGATTAAGGGATCGATACCACAACATCGTACTTGCCAACAACGATGATATGCGTATCCTATAGCATCATAGCCAGATTCGTGTAGTCTGGCCAGAAGATCATCGCATGCCGACCCTAACCGAAAAATGTACTAATAGATATGTAGCTAATGGCGCCGGCTCCTAGATTTGCTTATACCAGGGAAATTTCAATTTTATAGAAAATTTTATTTATTAAGAAACTGATTAATTTGAACTATAAGTACTGACCCAAAGCATCGTTTATCTGTATATGCTGAATAGAGTCACAATTAGAGAGAAATCAGGACCAAATGGCACTGGCGTTGAATATAAAACACAATGTAGGAACAAAGAAAAGACAAGTAATGTGACCAACTAGTTTGACCAACTATTAATATTTGGCTCAATGTTTTCTTAAGTTACGATGAGGTGATGTTTTTGCAAAGCTTGACCGAAATTGATAAGTAATAACTCATGGTTCGCTAATAGTTGCTTGTAATTGAATTTTTGTCTTATCATCCAGATTGAACATGAAGAACGATGACTGGACAAGGATACAATACGTTACTAGAGACAAGTCTCTGGTGATATTTCAAAGGGTCTGATCTTTCTATTCGGACATCAGATTACCAATAGGTTATGCGAGACACTAGAGGAAACTTGATCTAGAGTTAGGATTTTCAATTGCTGAAATTTCCCACTCTCTCGAGATTTTTTCCCTGGATCCCAGGAAGCAAAAAAAGGTTTCTACATTTAGAAATTAGCTGCTTATATTCTTAGAATAAAATCCTAGGCAGAGAAGAATCTTAATTCACTTCTAGACTCACTTGGCCTAGATTGAATAGTAAGCGTACCAATCAATTATTTAAGCTGAGCCGTCTCTGGTTGGGCGTAGATTGCTCACATTTGGCTCGCGTTTTTCAGTGGCTTATCGGAGCTATCGACCTATTTAGCCAGCCTCTTTGGGCTGTCGGGTTGATTTTCGACCTAATTTAGTGAATTGTGCCCTTGTACAAAGCGAGGCTTATAATTTTTTTGTTTTTTCTTTGGTTTTCAATGTTAGCAGAAGACAAAAATGTTTTAGATCAGCCATGAGCTTTTCATAGAACAATTGTTCTCATTCAATTCACACGTATTCTTACACTCTTGTTTTAAATCGTCAATGAGACGTCGACAAATGCACATGTGCGGAGAATGTACGCACATTTTTTTAGGCAAAGAAAAATTATTAAAAAAGGGTCTTACGATCTTGCTTTTAGTTGTCTCTGAAACCGCGACTATGCACATCTGTGGCGGGTGTATGTTGGATTATTTTTAAGTTTTTTAAAACATAAACTTAACTCTCTCTGAGAGTGTAATTTCCATGTTCTCACTAACACAACTACATTTTTACTTTTGCACCACACTGTTTTAGATGGAAACCTAAAATTGTGTGGAAATTATCTAAGAGAAACCTAATGATACTGCTACGATACGATACATTACTGTCAAAAGTAATAAAAATGAGCCTACATTACAGTAATTTTCAGTATGTGTATACTACTGTAGCAAAATTAGCAACTGTTGATGCATATTTCATCAGATCGATCACAAGAAGTAAGTATGTACGTAAATCAATGGTACTTGATATATTGGACCTACCAAATGCTGAATACGGCGTGCAACATTTGATTATAAAAAAATTAAAAATTAAATTAGATGCATGCGACGGAATTTCAATGACAATGGATGAGTGGATACGACTTAAAAATAGGAGATAACTGAACATAGCAGATTTTTGTGGTATTTAAGTGTTAACTTCGTTTTTAAGTAAATTTCTTTGTTTTTAAATGAAAACATCATTACTTAAAAACAAATAAATTTTCTCTTATTTTCAATGATCGGTATCCCGGGAAATTAAGAAAAATTTTCCGCTTTGCCGGGAAACGAAAAACAGCTCGGGAAAAACACTCTACTTAGAGTAGAATATTCCAGTATTATACAGCAGGGGATGGTATGGTGTAGTGGCAGAACGTAGGCATGTAACACATGCGGCCCAAGTTCGAATCCGAGCAGAGGACCTGAGTGTTTAATAAAGAAACTTCAACATCGCGCCAGACAAATTTATCTAAAGAAGCGCCTCTGACCATCCAGCTTACCTCTGGCGATGATGACAAACATCAGACGAATGATCAGGAGAAAACGCTACCTACTTTGAAAAAATAACAATGCTTAGTAACGATCACCACTTAGTAAGGCTCTGCACCACTACACACAATCATATGGAGGCGAGCTACTTACTTAACTTGAAAATCGACTTGAATACTGAAACTGAAACAACGCAATGGATGCTTTGTGGAAGGCCAATATACTCTCTAGAGAAAAAAACACAGCATTACCATATTGCATTGTTATTAGTTATTGTTGTAAAAATACTTTTCTCTAAAGTCATTTGAGTTTTTAGAAATTATGCGCAAGTATTATATGTAATTGCAAGCGATTAGCGTTAAACTTTACAAAATGTTTGTTTCTCGGCAAAGGTTTAAGTAGTAGCTACGTTAAGAGTCCTTTTTTATTGTGCCTAACAAACTCTGTTCGGTACCATTCCTATGTATTGCTTTAAAGCAAACATGCACTCTCATTCATATTCAATCTTCATAAAGGAGTCTAAAGAATAAAGAGCAGAAGAAATGAATAAAACCGTATACAAACCGCTTAATCAGAATTTTAATGTATCAGTGTGTGTATGTGTATTTATGTTAAGGCGTAGGTGAGAATTAAAACAAATAGAGCAGAAGAATAAAACAGTAAGACAGACAGCCAGAAATATAAAGAAATATAACGACCGATAAAGACAAGACACATACAAGACATGTAGACAGAGGGACGAATTGAATGGAATAAACACCATAATATACAATAAACAAATAATTCAAATGAAAAGGCAGCAAAATGATACTTAAATGCAACAACAATGTTAGTAACAGCAACAACAACAACTTTAAATAAATAGAAACCATTTAAATCAACAACATAATGAGGTTGGAAGAAATTCATGATACACTCAGAGGGCTAAGGAGGGTATAAAAGAAAGAAGAAATACTGCCTTGATTATTATTCTAAAGAAATTAAAAAAAAAACATTTAAATATTTGTGGAGTACTTCTCATATTATATAATTCTATACAAAATGGTCTTAATGATATACGCTAACGATTAGTGAAGTGGGCGTTTAGCAGAAATTAAATTATGGCAGTGGCTGGTTAAGAAAAATTGTTTTTAAATTATGTATACAAATATTGTGGGTTTCTATTAAGTGTTAATTTCTTTTAATTAAAAGGGTTCTAATATTACATCATTAACAAATTAAATACAAAATTTTGGTCTGCATAAATCTCAACACATTAATTTAAAAATCTCTCTGCATATTTAAAATTTCAAATATTCAATATTTGGAACAGAAAAACTTTTAAAATGACAATTCCATTTATTTAAACTTCAAATAAGTTCTGTCTAAGACAAAGTCTGCACCGTTAAATAATTTCAGTATAATAACTTTTATTACAACCCTGCTCTTGGTAACTATAATCTATTACCGTATTACTATCAAGTTTTGAGCAAGTTGAGTTTCTTTTGCAGAAATTGAAAGAAGAGAACCTCGGTAATGTTAATGAAAATGGAAAAGTGATTTTCGCGAAAAAAAAACCTTTACCGAAACCAAAGAAAGGCTTAATACATATTTTATGGACTCAGCACCAGCCATTTTAATGGTTAAAAAGTGGTTTAGTAAGCTACGTTGTGGTTATAACAGAACTGATGACACCAAAAGTTACGACCGCTCGCGTCTCAATACCTAAAATATTTAATCTAATCTTCTGAATGATACTCGAATTCAGTGTACTAACGGGCCTATTTACCGGACATTGTGCTCTTAGATAGTTGGTGTTTTTTTTTTGGAAGCTAATAACTTTAAGTTGGCAACACTGCTTTATTTGACAACTGATTTGACGGTTTTTTTATGTAACTCCTCTAGGGAGCATATATTGGCTTTCCACAAAGTATATATTGCTTTGTTACAGTTTCTTTAATCTTAGTGGTAAAGAGCCTTGCTAGCTAATTGGTGGTTATCTTTACTTTAGCATTGTAATTTTTTCCCAGTAAACGGCGTGTTTTTCCTGATCATTCGTCTGATGTCTGTCATCATCGCCAGAAGTATGGGGGAAGGTCAGGGGCGCTTTTTTTATTTTTTTTTTAGGATGGAGTTGTCTGGAGGGAAGATTGAAGCCTTTTTTTATTATTAATAAACATTCGAAACCACAATTCAATTTCTTCGTCATGTCCTCTGCTGGGGTTCGAGAACCTGGGCCGTTTGTGTTGTTATGCGTACGCTCTAACCACTACACTACGCAGCTAATACTTGCTTCTTGTTTAGTTTGGTTTGACATTGCAGTATGGATAGCAGAGCAGATTCAGGGCAGTACTTGCAAATTTGACGGTGTACATAATCGTTATCCAGTGCAGCTAATTCGAATAATTTTTACTGATAATGTGCATCCTGCAAGACGCCGAACTGTGGCACCGAAGAAGCTGCAGCCGCTGTACAGGAAAGCATTGAAGATGATCTGAATCAACCAATTCGTCGCCGTTCTCATCAAATAGGGCTACGTCTTTCCACTTTATGGAAGATTTTACGAAAGGATCTTGGCTTAAAAGCAGTGTTGCCAACTTTTGATAATCAAAACTCTCAGACCACTTACTCAAAAGACGCTAAAAAGCGCTAAATTATAATTTATGTATCCATTTGTAATCAAAACGTGCTATAAAAAAGCGTTAATACGATAATATTTAAAAACAGAAAATATACTTAAGTTGTAAAAAAATATTCTATTATTCAAATTTCCATTTTTAAAATTTTTTAATTTGAACGATTGCTTCAAAAATAAAATTAAAAACAATTTGAAACAAAACAACTTAAAAACTTTCTCCATTTTTGGGTTCAGGTGTAACATAAAGAAAATACATATCAGAGATGGTATTAGGCAAGGTTGTGTTCTCCACTGCTGTCCTCCATTGTGCATTGAAACACGGTATATCTCCTATATTTTTGACAGAGTGAGCTTGAGTTTTTCCAAAAACAAAATTATGGGAATCAACGTTAATACCACATCGATTTTTTGAATTGGAAATAGAAATTTGGGTATTTTTGCTATCTCGACCGCATCTTAACGACGACCGGCGGTCCAGTGCTGACATTGAAAACAGATTAATCCTAGGCAGTCAATCTTTTGGCCGACTAAATGTTCAATATATCTCCAAAAACGAAAATTCACACCTTTAACTCGTGTGTGAAATTTATTTTTATATGGTTTTGTGTTATGGCATGCGGCTGTGATTTATATAAATTCCATTCTTTTTCTTCTTAAGTCCTTTAGCTCCAAGTTGAGCATACGGCCTTAATAAACATTCGCAACATTCTTCTAAGGGTATCACTAGAAGCGCCGCCATTTGACGAGATTACACTATCAAGGTAGCTGAAAGACTCGACATTTTCTCTTAGGGTATATCGTTACCGAGTTAAAAATGTTCATCAGGACCGAGAAAATTTATCTTTAGACATTAGTCTTACCGGGGTTAATCGTTAAACCAACTGTACGCGATTCGGTAATAATGTAGCCGTGTCCTGATTACAATAGACATATGTCATCAGCATATGCAAGATCTTCCAGGTTATGTTGGACGTTTCATTGGATTTCACGGTTTTCATCATTATCAATTGCCTACGTTATGATATCATTCAGAACTATCAGGAGCAATAAGAGTGATTTCAATTCCATTCTGGCATTTATAAACTGCAGTCTAGTTTATACGAATTAATGAGTTTATTGAATTTAATGACATTCTATTTCTTAAAAAAATGCAAATCGAAAAGCGTTAACCTAGCGCGTTTTTAAAAAAAAAAGTGATACAGAGAAAAAATGCGACTTTTCAGTAGTTGAAAAGCGCTAAATATAACGCGAAAGGCGTTAAATTGGCAACACTGCTTAAAAGCTTTTAAAACTGAACATCGTATGCGCCGCCAATTCGGCGAATGGGCTGAAGTACAAACTGATATTGATATTGAAATTCCAAACAAAATTTAGTTCTTCGATCAAGCCCATTTTTGATTGAATGGGAACGTTAATAAGCAGTATTGTTGCATTTGGAGTGAGGATAATCCACTAGCTTTTATCTAAACACAACTTCATCCGGAGAATATTACTATTTGGTGTGCTTTGAAAACGGTATAGGTACATTCATGATCAAAAATTGTTTTGTACCTTAGTTAGCTGCTATTAATCCTGCGGTCATGTGCTTCCAATTGGACGGAGTCACATGCTACACAGCGTGCGCTACAATTGAATTACTCGAAGAAACTTTTGATTGACGAATAATTTCACGTAATAGGGTGTCGTGGTATAGTGGTTGGAGGGCATATATATAACACAAACGACTCAGATTTGAATCCCCAGCAGAGGACATGACAAAAAAAATTTATTACGATTTCGAGTGTTTAATAAGGAGATTTCAACCTGCCTGCGGACAAATACATCTAAAGAAGCTCCCCATGACCTTCCAGCTTACCAGAGACAATTAAACACCAGCAAACCAACATTCGAGAGATATTGGCGAAATACGACAGCATATGCTACACAAAGTTTGTAAAAGTTGGTGTTCCAGATTGCGCCTTGTACACGAAAACGTGGCGGCCACATGGTCAAAATCATATTTAAACATTAATGTCATACAATTTTCTATCCAACAAAGCCCGTTTCATTTATATTAAAAATATACAATTTTCTTCATATTATTATGATTTTAGCTTGTGTAACTGTAAAAAACACCCGATACTATTAGCATATTTTTAGGAAATGTTGAGGATGATTGGAGTAGATTCTGCACGATTTATACATCTGAATACTTATTTTGCGTGTGCTCTGCTATTTCGACCCAGATAATAAAGTTCCTGGGCGATGCTGTGGTGACTTCAAAAAGAGCATTTCCTCCCACGCAATATAGGACAACAGGTTTTATTTGTAGCCTCAATTTGCTATGGTGCACATATAGAGCTGAACAAAGTGATTCCTCTGATCGACATAATATAAGGACCGATACTGGACGATCAGATAATGAATGAAAGAATGCACCACTTGTCCATAATCGCAACCATATGTTTGTCGATTACCAGTCTGATCATTTTTTAACTGTATCTTCACGCAAGACCAACGAACAATCAAAATAGTGGATATTTTCAAATGAGGTTTCACTAAAAAAGGTTACAGCTCATGTCTTTATTAATTTTGATGTAAACCGATTGTTAAGAAAATCTTCACCAAGAAGTGTTCGCTCCGCAATAAAAATTAAAAATGGTTGGCTAGACAGTCCTAAGTAACCCGATGGTTTTGGGATATTTAAGGCTTAATTTTCTCTGTCTTTGTACAGACGGTGGTCACAGGGGACTTAATCCGGTATGTGGAGTGGCGGAGGCAAAACTGTCGTGATGAAGGAACATTGTATTATAGTGGTGTACAGTTATGAGTACCTTATTCACAATTTCGGGAGTCTTTCTACGAAATTGTGAATAAGGTATTCATAACTACAACTCATTAGTGGTTGTACCGTCTTGTGGTTAAAGCAAACATTGAGCTTTCTTTCTTCCTTCATATTCGACCTAACTTAGTGTTTTTGCATTTGGAGATGTTTGCCTGACTGTTATCTCGCAGTTTTAAAATTATGCTCAAGCAACGGTTTTGAAACAATCATCGTAGACAAAGATCTTAGGTCTGAAATATCGAAAAGAATTAATTAAAACAAGATGCCAACATCATCTGAATTCGAAGTTTGGGACCTTCTACAGTGAGTTTTCTATAGTGGCATCATATCCGTTTTCGTGCAAAAGCCTCAGGCTTGCCTTTAATTAAAGGCAGGATTTTAACGCGCAGATAATTTGTTTTTGATTATTATAAGTATACAATAGGGTAAAAGTGTTCGTTAAGCTAAAGGGAAGATCATTCCACCTGTAACTTTTAAAGTTAAGTTTACGTTTGAACTTGCCAATATATACACTATTTTCAATATGGCAACTTCGAATATAAACATGAAAAATAAACATTTATATATTAATAGTTTTTCAAATCAAAATGGAAAACATATCAGGTAATTTTAATTGTATAATAACATAATAAAACAAAATCACAAAAATAAAACCACAACACACAAATTTTATAAACAAAATGAACAAAGCACGTCTGGCCACTGCATTTTTAAAGAACATGTTTAATTTGGCAAAAGTTATCGATATTGTTCTAGTACTGACATATTTTTAAAACCGTTAACTTTATTTTGCAAGTAAGTTGTAATAACGAAAAAAAGTTAAAGGTGACTATAAAGTTCACTTTAGCTAAAGTTACCTTTTACTAAATCCAACTTTAAAGGCAGGTTGTAATAATGGCCATAAGTGCTTTAATTGCTTTGCATATAAAATAGTTTGGGTTCTTAAATTGTCTTTAGTAACAAACAAGGAACTCTATACTACTGTAGTTAAAACTGCAAACATACGATTGGAACAAGTGCGTTAAATAACAACTTAAGTATTCATTTTATGCCATCAACCATCCTCTTTATGATGAAAAATCAAAACACTTTTAATCTATATTTTGATTATAGTTTTTATATGAATTTATTTGTGAAATTTACCTGTTCTATGGTTACTTTGGAAATTTCCAATTAGTAATACTCACTAATTATTTACGTGCTATATTGACGAACGTATGGTTAGCACGTAAAAATTTATCGGTTTATGTGTTTAAAAAAAGAACTGATTTCCAATAAAAAAAATAATTTGAATTTTCTTTGATAAAATACGCGGGAATCACAGAAGAGACGAGACACACATGATTTTACGATACACGTACGAGGCAGGCAGTCTAATCTAAAAGTAAACAGCCCTTGAAATTGAAAAAAAAAACAAAAAAAAGAAATAAAAAGTTGCGGCTGAGGGGACAATTCATTTGTTGGATTAGCTTTAATGCAACCCTCAATGAGTTCGGTTTTTTTTCGTTCTTTTGTGCAATTGGTTTTGCAATTATTTTTAGTTTTTCCAACTAAAGATACTTTTTTGCTTCAATTTTTTTTTTTCAAATAAACAACTTTACCAGAGTAAATAAATCGTTACAACTTACGGAAACGGACGAAAAATAATTCCGCAAAACAAAGAATATCACAAAAAAAAGAAAAATAATCGGAGGGAGCAGTAAAAAATCAAAGTGCGCAGTTACAGTTTATTCCTTTACGTAGTTTTGGCGAATTTCTGTAGCACACGTTACAAGAAGATGATGGCTGGCGGTCGCAGCATAAAAAAATTACATTTCATTTTGAAGTCAGTCTGAAATCCGGTATAGACTAGATTAGAACGTGTGGAAGTGTTTTGTGACGTAAACGAAAAAAATAAGATTTACGAGAGTTAGTTGAAGTGGAAAAGTAAAGAATAAAACGAATAAAGATGATTTCGAAAAAAGTGTGTAAAATTTTGTGAAAAAAAAATCAAAATTAAAAATTAGAATTTGAAAGGAAAATTTTAAATTGTTAAAAAAGAAATAATTTCGCCTAAAATGAAATCAATGTCTAGTTTAGAATCAAATACAACACCAAAACAACAATCACAACAACAACAACAACAAGAAGAGCCACCACAAACAGCTCAAGTGCAACTACCGCAGCAAGAAAATGCAATTATGGTTGTTGTTGATGGTGAACCGGCAATAAAATCAACAGAATCGGCAACAATTAAAGTACTAGAGGATGAAGGTTTATCGACAAAAACAACAGCACACATGATTGAACACGAACATCAAACACTTAAACAACAACAGCAACAACAAAAGTCAACAACTGCAATAACAGCAACAATAGCAACATTAAAACAACATCAATTTTTGCATACAATGCCAATAAACACTAAAATAACAACAAATCCACCGGCACAACCATCACCTCTACAACATGTGACCACTACCATCGGTTGCAACATGAACAATCGTTTAATAAATGGTTCACTATCGTTTTCATCATCAACATCAACATCGTCTTCCACACTTACAACAACAATGACAACAACATGTAGAGGAATAACAAATGCGCAGGTACGTAAATTACACAAATTACAAGGGAAATCCGGCAAAAAAAAAATAGAAAAACAAAACAACAATAACAAAAAACTTTAGTTGTTGTAACTACTTTTTTCTTTTCTAGATTAACAGCCATAAGCAAAACTAAAACCGAAACAAAAATATTATTATTTTTTTTAAACCGAAATATTTAAACTGCAAAATAGACCAACCGATACACCAAACTAACCAACCTACCTACCGACCGGCTTTAAATGGCTCTGTAATGTCTGCAATTCTGCACACTAATAGCCGAAACAATAATAGCAATAACAACAAATACAGACATTGTTATACATACATACATACATACATGCATACATATATGTACATATATTCAGACACAGATACACATTAACAGACACACTCCCATACAATTTTACAAAGTCGTTTGTTATGTAAAACTTTTGTTCCGATTTTTTATCATGTTTTTTGTTTGCAAATATTTTACCAGAGATCAAAACTCAATGTTAAGTTCACCATTAGTTCAGGTGTGGGTAACCTTAAGTGCGGCATGACTTCTCTGATTATGCTAATAAAGAGTTTTTTCTTCAAGGAGCGCAAAATTTTTTAGGTTTTTGAAATTAATCTAAGGAAGAACACTTTAACTCACTTAAAAAATTCAATAATACGAGGGCAGTTTAATTGCCTCACTGAGTGTGCTTAAAACATTAATCTATCATTAGTTTTTTATTCTTTCCAAACATAAAGATTTCTCAAGATCCTCAAAATATACGTTTGTTTCGAAGATAACCCCTTTGTTTGAACGAATTTCTTAGCACTCAGCCATTACTACAAGCTTGGAATTTTTTTTTCTCTAGATGAGGTTGTTATAAGAAGACAACTTTAATAATAGTTTTTGCAATAAATCAATCATAAAGCGGCGTTTTGTTGGAACCAAATGTCGTTGATGTTTAGCTGATTAATTTATGGAAACAAAAATGCAGTCAACATGACTCGATAACGCTCGCCATTCACTGTAGCCAAACAAAAACTTTAATGGGTGCAATGGCAATTCGTTAACGGCTTGTGAATTTGCTGCTCTCCAAATACCGAAATTTAGCTTATTTAACCAGAAATGGGCTTCATCACTAAACACGAAGTGCTCCATGAACTTTGTTAACAGATTTACAGCGTTGTTATGGTGTTGGTAGATTCGTTATGACTTCAAACCTTACGGAACAGATATGTCAACCCAGTTTGACATTCTCAGTTGCCAAACCATAGTTATCAACATCGATAGTTCTCATGCAGCTAAAAGACACCCTATATAATCTATTAATCTATTAATCGCTTAACCTTTCTTTGAGAAAATCGATGGTCTTTCTAAGAAGTCGGTCGGTCTCTGGTAAGTTGTGATGTTTCTATGATGTTTTGTCCGTACTTACAAAACGGCATAAAAGCTCGTTTAGATTGAGTCTTAGTACCCAAAGTTTCATCTTAAGCTCTTTTATTGCATATGAACGCCAAAAACATACTGTTTTAATAGCTCTTTTGGACAAGTGCAACCAATTACGGTATGTATGGCGCGTGTAGCTTTTTTATAAGCATATACCATACATTAGGGTAGTCCTTATTTTTAAAAATGCGAAATTGCACTGAAAAGTAGCCAAACAATGCGTTATGGAAAATTTTAGGCAGATTGCATATTGCGTGCTGCATCTGCCCACGAGCTGTCAAAATATGTTAAACTCATATGAAATAAAATTTTGACAGCCTGTGAGCGAATGCGGCATGGGTTCCCCTGATGCAATCTGCCTAAAATTTTCCACAATGTACACAATGGCCCATATATATAAGACACACATTATTGTGGGCGGAAACACCTTCCTCTGATGCAATCTGCCCAAAATTTTTCATAACGTATTTTTTGGAACATTTCTGGAGGTAGTTACGATTCAAACTAAGCAAAAAAAGATTGACCCATATATAATTAACCCTTTATCCCTGTATTAAATGAGATTGGATCGCTTTAACTTGTCTTGTAATTAATATGACACTGATAGACTATTATCCAAAATGAAATCAAAACTACACTCACCCTGAATATATTTGCCACCAGTCCGAAGTCATTTGGGATTATACAGTTAGTAGCATTTATGCTACGAAGTTTGATCGAAGGTTTAATTCTGGTACCACGGGAGTCGAGAGCCTCAGGGATCTAGGTCGCTGCCTGACCATAGTGAGACCACATTGTGGGAGCTACGTGGTGGCTATTGTTTATACCCAAATCGCGGGAAGAGCGCTAGCTCGCTGTGGAGCTACATGCTTAGCCAGGTGCCGTAACCCATTGATCGGTATGAGCACCAAGGTGGAAGACATGTCCAAATAACATGCCTTCGAACATGTGGTTTTTATCATGTGTGTGGTCGGTTGTGGACGCATTGTATTCACTCATGTCTTGGACACTGTGAGGTATGGCAGTGTGGCGATACTCATTTTAAACTTATGACTTACTCAGCCTGAATATGATAGTATATGTGTTTTTATTGTTCTCCAGTGCCTTGGAGATACTTTTAGCATTTGAAGCTGTGGTCGCTTTGTAGACGAGAGTTTAAGGTAGTGGCTATACTTGATGATGGATCAAGACTAAGGAATCACATGATGCCTAAATTGGCATTAAATTTTAAAATTCAATTTTAAGTTTTCCCATCCCCGACCATTGAACTAACGCACTCTATAGATAATTTTTAACTGCTCGCTTTACTCCAGCTTAAGGGCTGAGACAATAAAAACTAAAAATAGATCTGGTTAGTAGCAGTCAGTCTCTCTTTCTGGTTCAAAGTTACCCGTACACATACGAGTAGAGAAGAGACCTTAAACATTCATTCATTCATCAGTATGCGGTGATGTGGAATTGATTTGTTGACGCCATTTAAACGACATCGACTATGACTACGAACGAGAAGATAAACAGCATGTTTTCGTCATTACGAAAAAGTGTTTTTTTTTCTTCCTTCGATAACAACAAAAATATAACAAAAGGGATGTTTTCCCAATACAAATTCGCTACTCTACCCATCTATTCTACTCTCATCGTAGTAGCAGCTAACGTTGTTAGTATCCTGAAGATAATGATGCTTTTTTAAGTAAAAAATCATTCAATAGGTTTTGAATGGATGCGTATCTAAATGTGTATGTAAAATAAAAATGTTTTTAAGTTTTTATGGGTCCTGCCTCTACTACTTCTTCTTTTTCTTTTAGATTTTTTTCTCATTTTGATACATTAAATTCATGTTTGTTTTTGCATTTCATTCCTTCTTTTCTTTTTTTTAAGCTGCAATTGTTTGTTTGACTTTAATTTTTGTTTTCAAGTCAAATACTTTTTCTTTCAAATTCTGTGTTTTTTCAGGCCAAATGATGTTTTTCTTCCATTTGGTGGACTATTGTTTGGTACGCTTTAGTCAATAGAGAATACTTGGGCTTGTACAAAAAAAGGGTACAGATTTAAGCGTCAACAAATAAATTGCAGAAGAACAATAAAAAAAAACGATGAAAAAAGTGAGGGTGTTTTGAATGTATCCTTGATTTGTTTCGGATATCCTTGGAATATATTAAAGATTTCAGCTTTTATATTCCTTTGCACACTGTTTTTTCGTTGTTTTTGTTGTTGTTGTTGTTGTTGTTTTCCTTTCTTTAACTCCTATTTGCCTGCAAGTCTGTTTTTGTGAACAAGGAAAAGCAAAAAAATGTTGTCCTCAATTGAACTTTTGTCACGAAAACAAACAACACTATTGAGGGTTGAATTTTAAACATTAGAGAAAAAGTCCTTTTTTAAGGCAAAAAAAATGTAATCTTTTATCATTTAATGTTTTACTTAAAAAGAATAAATAAATTTGAACATTTTTTTTTGTTAAAAAAGTAGCGAAACGTTTAAAGCTATATAACGTAAAAAATTTTTTAATTATTTTTGATACAAACCTATAGGAGTGTAAGAATATGCTATAAAGCAATTTTTTTTCGGATAAAAATAAAACATTTTTAATTTAAGATATTGCCATCAAAATGTACAACTTTATTCCATCTTATTGGCAATTTATGGTTACAATTCTCATAGTTTAGGGCCAAAGACGATTTAAGATATTAAATAATTTGTATCGAAATAATGCCAGTAAGAATCAAAAGATACAAATAGCATTCAGAGGAGAAACAATTTTTATATACTACTTTTCTACTATGATGCCAGATGGATAATTTTACGTGATTTTTCGCCAAAAGATATTTTCGCTCATTTCTCATTATAATCTCCTTTATATATAGTCCAGTGTTTTTCAAGTTTTAATTCTCTTCAAATTATAAAACATTTTAAGACCATCAAAACAGGCCTTTGTTTCGATGATGACACTTTTATTTTACCAGATTCTGTTACCAACTCGCCAGTTAATCAAATTTAAAAACAGAAAATACTTTCAAGAAGCCAAGTCTAGATTTTATGTTGGATAGGGCAGAAGTTTATAGTCCAATTTTGAATTTTTATGGTAATGACTTCACACGTGTGCTTGGATAAAGCAACACTCTTTTCTCAATAAGATTAAACTTTCTTGCTTTAAAGCAGTGGTCTTCACAAAGAGATCATCACTTTAAATTAAAGAAGAATATATTAAAATTTAATTGCTACAAAGAAATTGGTATTTATCCGCAATATATACATGTAGATTGATATCAACACTTCTGAGTGTAGCAAACGAAAATTGTAGCTCTTTTTCAAATGTCTGAAACATAAAAAATCCGCATTACTCCTACTCTGTTGAAAACTAATAAGCTACTAATGAAATTTATGTCTCACACACATATTTCCATTGTAATTATTAAATTTGTTTATAAAAGTTCTTGTAGCTCTGATAACTTATTACAATCTTTTAATAGGAAAATGAAACAAAAATAGTAGTCCGGCAATAAAGCACTATTCGTAAATACAGTACGATATTTAAATTAAAGGACAATGCAAGCAAGATTATCGATACAGTTGGTTTTCGAAAATTTCAAGAAGATTTTTTGTTGGAAATCTTTTTTATTTTAGCAACCCTGGCTATGTATCACGAAAAGAATAAATAAATAGCCGAACAATTTCGTTAGCTGGGTGGTATGAATGAAGACCACTGCTCTAAATGCTTTGAATGACAACAAGTGATTTTCTTGTACATTCACTCGATGAAACACGCTGTTAAGATTTTTATTCAGGAGGTAGCACTCAGGGTATGACTCTGCTCAAGTGATGTATTGAGTTGTTATTTGAAAATCTGTCCCTAGAAAATACTAAAGAAAGAGCAGTAAGGAGAGAGATTTGATTTGAATTTATTGATGTCGCAATTGACAGGAAAAGCTTGGCGGTAAGAATGTATTTCTCTCTATAGTGCAAATACGTTTAATACATATGGCTTCCACAAGGCATCTATCATCTTGTTTCATTTTCTTTGTAATATTTTATTTATTATTATTGTAATATTTTATTTAGCAGTTGGGTATCTCTCAGAAGTTCCCCAACATACAACATACGTTGCAACCTTATCCCACATTGGCTGTGAGATCATGATTGGCATACTGGATTTCATAATCACACTGAGGGTAGAATGGTGGATTATAAAGTCTAAAACTCTGCAGATAATGACCATGTGGTCCATGCCCCGTCAATAGCTGAAACGCATTGAAATTGTTACCAGGTTACTCGCGTAGCTCAAAATTTATCTTCAACTCATTGGATAAGATCTAATTTATAGCCCTATGATATTGCTATCGCTGAAATATAAATCGAGGCAAGTGACAAGCAACACCAAAAGCAATAAACTGTTTTCGGTGTTATCTGGTATTTTTTAACGGATCTATGTATGTTTAGTCCAATGTTTTAAAATCGTGCTTGAGCTCCAAAATATATCTGCAAAATGCGAAGAACGCGTTTGGTTGATTTGACTACAGCGACATTATCCAAATATCCATTATAATTCCATAAATTTTAATGACTATTCTAGTATAACGACTTTATTCCGACGGCCTTAACATTTGGCGTCATTTGCGCTTTTAAAGCATTAAAATTTATTCCTACTATTTACCCAATCTTCACTTTGATTTTGATATAAAAAACCAATATACTATTAAGACAGTAAATTGACTTCTAATATTATCAATATATATGCTGGATTCTGTACAGGCGGAAGCTTACAGAGCGGGTTTGCGGATAAACATCTCTAAAACGAAAATTATGCATGTCAACGCTAACAAAGAAACGACCTTTCGAATTAGAAACTGAAATTTATGAGATGTCTCGTCTTTTTACTGTCTTGGTGGTATTCTCACGATACCAGGCGGTCATCGTTTTTTGGCTGACGTGTGCAGTCTACTCTTTTATATGGTTGTCAGTTGTGGAATGCAGCTGTGAAGGATGGCAATTCCACTCAGGCATTTATAAACAGCTGTCTATGGCGCATTCATGAAATATTCTATCCAGTAACAATACGGAAACATTCCTTATGTCAAAGATCACATTAAGTTCCTGTAATGAAGATGGACGAAAATGGATTGGGAACACTCTGAGAAAACCAAACAACGACATAGCGAAACGGACCAGAATTTGCAGGGAAGGCAGGCCCATACCTGTAGAAGACAGATTGAGAGAAGCTGTTTCTTATAGTATGATTTGGGGCTAGGAAAGAATTTGTTATGGTCCTCTGATCCCTTGGAATCTTTAAACGACCTAATGATTAAAATAATACACTCATATCTCTCTTTTCCGAAAAAAAACCCATGACTCGACATGCCCTAAATCGAATTGCTTTTGCTTGCTTTAGGTTATTAAAAAAAACGATGATTTCCCGATTTTTTAACCGTATAACTAGGTAATTTGTACTGTAAAGCGAAGGCGTTTAATAATAAAGCAGTCCGTTATAACGTAATGACGTACTCGTAAAAAGAAAGGTCGTATAAAGAGTTGTAATTAACAAGGTTCTTTGCTTTCAATGGGTTGTCAAAAACAAAGAGACGTTGTTTACTCACAATTTGACAGTAGTCTTAGAAATTGATCTAAAATTTTAAATCTAAAAATTTTTTTAATAAAATTTGCTTGAATTTGATCTATTTATTATATCATATTCACACATAAGCTTTAATTGCCAATTAAGGGATTTTATACAATTAAGGACACACAATTTATAAACCACAATTTATAAATTAATCAATTAGTACTTAATTGTACAATTTATTGAATCAAATTCAAAATGCGACCCTGTGTGAAGAATGTAGAATGAGGAGTGGTAGCTCTGTGTCAAATATGTTCAGTAAGAAGTGACAGCTATATACGGTAAAAAATATACTATATTTGTACAAATTTAACAAGTTTTTAATAACAATAATATTTCCAAATAATATTTTTATGCGATTTTAAAAAAGGAACTTAAAGCATTTTGTTTTGTAGAAAAATATTAAGATTCAAGTAAATAAATTTGTTTAAGGTTGTATGAATACGGACTTCACATACTGTAGAATGTCAGCTTTAATAATACTTATTTCCATATTACAAATTCACAAATTATGTTTTTACGAAGAAAATGTGTTTAAGCGTTTTCAGCTGCCAAATGCTAATTGTGTAACCTTAATTGCGCTATGTGTGAATAATAAATACAGTAGCGCAATTTCAAAATTAATTGACTTAATTAAAACGTTTGTATGAACATGGTAACACACTTTTAAACAAATACAAATTTTAATTTTTTTACAAAAGAAAGGAAGCCATTCAAAATAGTTTTATTTTTAATCGATCTTTGCCACCTACCATTTCACTAAAAATGATTTCAAAAAACATTTATTATCGACATTAACATTATGTCAACATGTATGGTTTTGAAATTAATATGTTTTTATTTAAATTTGTTAATATAGTGGTTTTAAGGGTCCTCTAAGGTTATCGAGAACATTTTAAGGCGATTAGATTTGTGTTTTAGTTTTTTTTCTATTTTTCATTTTGGTGTCAAAAGTCATAAATTAAAAACATGTCACATGTCAAATGTGTTAAAAACATATTCATTGTGGGTGTTTTTTTATATGCAATTCTTCTTTTTCACACCGAAATGAAACATTTGAGCAACAAAAAATATTTGTCAAAATCACCCATAAGTAATATATCTTGTAAACGAGAAAAAATCACAACAACACCAAGACAGAAGATAAATCTTTACCTTTACAAAATAATTTATATATAATTTTTATTGGACTTTGTTTTTTTTTTCGATAGTCCAGCCAAAAGATGATAGCAATCGAAATAATTTGGCTTGCAATGTCTGTTGTTTTATTTTTGGCTTTAAAACAATAACATTAATGCGGGTGTCAAAAACATTTATGGCATACATAGTTTAAAATTTGAAATAATTTTTTAAAATAGATTATAAAAATAAATTATTGCATACGGTTGACATTACCAGTGTAGAGCACACCGTCCATCAAACATGAGCGTTGTAGAGTAGCAAGGCACATTTAACAAGGTAGTGTTTCTTGTACAACAACAAATTTTTTAACAAAAACAACATATTGTTACGAAAATAAAAATACCTAAAAAAATACACCACATTAGGGACTGTATTGTGGGATTTTGGTTTATTGGCTTGTGTCAAGGTTGTGAATGTGTTACCCTGGTAATGCCGTACTGATTTAGTTAAAATTAACGAAGATAAAATAGAGGATTTGAAAGTGTTTGAGATATTTCCGGAACTTTCCAAACAGTAGGCAGTTGGGTATATAAGGAGGCTGCTTTGCATACGTCGATATAGTTTTCGTTTTGCAGTCGTAAATCAAAGTCATGTTTAGGCGTAAATAAAAGTGGTGTATAAACGAATATTAAGTGCAAGATAAATAAGTTGCTAAATTAAGATAAACTGTATAAAAGTGAATAAATAAATATTGTAAAACAACAACAAGGTGGTGTATATTTTATTTTGATGCAATGAAAAAGAACTCAAACTTTTTAAAAAGGTTAAAACGTAACAATAAGTTTCAAACGATATCGTGTATGGTGTATTAAAAGTTTTATATGTAAAATAAAAAGCGTTTAACATTTGTAATAAAATGCACCTGAACCTGTTTTTACATTGTATGTATATACTTTCCAAACGATACCGTGTAAAAAAATAAAACAGTAAAAGCTATTTACAATCAAGAAACATACCTTAAATAAAAAAAAAAACAGTCAGCCGAACCGGCAACACCACCTTCTTAAATGTGCCTTGGTAGAGTAGGTTCCATCACAGTTTGATAGAGCCAATAGGTGATGGTAGGCATGATCCACAAAATTTTTCTCAGGGCCCTCTTCCAGGTGTAAAGCGATATGGTCGCCTTCTTAACCCTATCTACTATGTTCTACGACTAGGTGAGCTTAGATTCTTCACCTTTGTGGACAAATATTTTTGACCGCAACCGAGATTTGATGTATTAAAAGTAGATATCTTATATCATCTGGTAAAGAGCATCAATTCTGTTTTGTGAGAATTAACACTTAGACTACAAGAAAAACACCATTCAGTTACAAGTTTAAGGGCCTGATTGCACCTCGAGGAAAGGGTGTGGGTCTCAATACCTGACACTACAATGACCAGATCGTCCACATTACCAAAGACCTTAAAACCACCATGGCTGCAGATATTCCAACACCCTTTCACAGCGATGTTACACAGCAAGGGCGAAAGGACTTTCCTTGTGGGGTGCCCTATTAACCACCATCTCCAGATGAGCCTCCCCAATTGAGATAGTAATAAACCTTTCGGTCAAAAGTTCCCACACAATCCACTCTAGCATTGCGTGATCTGAGTGAACATTGTAAAAAGCACCTTCCAAGTCAATGAAGGCTGCCAGTGTGTAAAACTTACTACCTTGATCAAAAAGTTTCTCTGTGGCGGTCCCATCGTTCCGATTACAAATCTTTTCTTTGTTAAGTTGATATATCTGTTGTTGATATTCCCGCCAAATCTTAGCTACATAGCTTAACATTTGCATTTATTTGTATTCAGTTTTCGGTATGTCCATCAGTGCTACCTGTGATTTTTTCATTATTTCCTCTCGGCTGCTGAAACGCGTTCCCCGTAATAGGTTTTTAACTCGATTGAACAGAAAGAAGTCACAGAGAGCCAAATCAGGTGAATTCGGTGGCTGTTGAATGGTATTTGTTGCATTTTCGTCAAAAATTTCAAATAATGATGGCTCTGTGCGACGGTACGTTATTTATGGTGCAAAATCCGTGAGTTATCTGCCCACAATTGTGGTCGCTTTCGGCGAATTGCTTCGCGCAAACGTCTCATAACGCCCAAATAATACTCTTTGTTTACTGTCTGGCCTTCTGCCAAAAATTCATGATGCACTACACCGTTGTAACCGTTGAAAACCGTAAGCATTGCCTTCTTTTTTGACTTAAAATGATCTCGGCTCATTTGGAGAACGCCATTCACTTGCCTCATGTTGGATTGCGTGTCGTACTTATAAACCACATTTCATCTCCATTAATTATACTTTTGATGAATGTGGGATCGGATTCAGCCTTGCAATTCATGTCCTTTGCAACCTCAGTACGGTCAAAATTGTAAAAAATAGCCAACAGACATAGAGATAGATGTACTCTTGGCTACACAGCTTTTGTAAATGTCAAGCTATGACTTTAAGATTGAGCGTGAATATCAGCAACAACAACAAAAAAAAAAACAAATCGGAACGATGGTACCGCCACACGTTGGTTATTCTGGAAACTTTTTGATTAAGGTAGTATTTGCCAAAGCCTTCTCTAAGTGGCCTACCAAGGAATTTAGTGCTGTCTAGGTGGACCGACCCCTCTTGTACGTGTATTGAGCACAATTGGCAAGTGTGGGAAAGTATTTGAACCGTATCTGGTTGGCTATAAATATTTCCAAGGTTTTAAGAAGGAATGAGCTCAGGCGTATAGGCCTGATGTCCTTCGTAGTATAAATTAAGGGTTTTCCCGCCTTAGAAATGCAAACAACCCTTACTCTCTCTATTAAACTTGGTTATATGAGCATTTAAGACAGGCGTAATAAATTCTTTGCAGACAAGAAGTCACCAAATGTTTCCTGTAGGTCGGCAAGTATGATATCGTCAGTACTTGGTGGTTAATAGTGCTTAAAAAAGCTGATAGCCCTATGATGGTTGTCCTCGTTCAAGTTAATGGTGACTGGCTGAGCAGCTGCCTCTGCTGGAGAAAAGCTGCGGCTGCGCTCATAATTGCATCAAAGAGGGCTTTCAAAGTCTCCTCATTAGAAGTAGTCCAGGAATCATTGCCCGATCTAATAGACCCTACAGCGTAGTTGGTCTTCGTGTGAAGCTTGAAAAGCCTCATTGGATTTCTCAATTTCCTCACAAAAGGACTTCCAAGAGCTTCTCTTAGACCTCCGTGTCATCCTCTAAAACTCCGTTGTTTAAGTCTGTAACAAGACCAGCCATTCGTTAGCTTGGTCTCATTGAACACCTTCCTGCATTCTCCCCTCAACGCCTCCTTTTTAGGACTTCACCATTAAGGTTTAGCCTTGTCCCTTGGGATCTTACCTCTGCAGTGTAAAGCTAATGATTAAAGAGAAAATTCTAAAAGTTTGAGCAAACTGATCAACGAAAAGAAGTGAAGTGTAGATCAGTTTAAGGTAAGCACCATATGGATTGACAAATTAAAACCATTTAATAAAAATAAAATTTTAAAAGTAATCGTGCTGTAGGGTATTGACAACATAATGGCTTTAAACGGCAACTGCAATAAATTTTCAACAGTGTTTTTTTAATTAAAAGAGTCAGAAAACATTATGTTTTTCTCGATTTGGAAAAATATTTGATTTCAGCCCTAGAGACATGGTATAACGACATATTACAAATGCCTAAAATCATAGCAGCAACAACAGCAAAAAAAAAAACAAACCATAAAAACATTTACAACATTATTGTCATCATCAGCATCGTAGTCCTCAACATTAACTTGGTCATAATAAAAATAATTTTTTTCACTCACTTTTGGTTGGTATGGCTTTTATAAACAGTAACAAGAAAAATACGTCATAAAAATTATGGTTTGACAACAACGTAATAGACAATAATAATACGTCAGAACATTTTTGATAGTTGTTGCTGTTGTTGTTGATTAAACAAATACAGGAAAAAATTTTTAAACAACAACTAAAAATAGTCCAACAAAAATTCATACGCCTTATAATGCCCGTATTTAACGCAAATGACAAATTTTTTTTCTATTTGTCTTGCCAAAAAAAGTGTGGTTTTGGGATATTTTTTTCTCTTGTTTTTTGTTTCTAACAACCAACACTTTGCCACAAAATGTTAAAATATTTTCACACAAATTCTTCATTTAACATTTTTTTTTGTCATTTTCTTATCTTATCTTTAACCCTCATTGTTGGTTTTTAGTTGAATTTTTGTTGAAGTGTTTTTTTTCGGATCTGAATTCCAAATGTACGATACGTGGCTGAGAAGACTCAGTAGATATGGGCAACTATGTTGTCAATGGTTACAAATTATCAGCATTAATTTTTTGAGTGTAAGAATAAAAGAACACAGGCTTACAAGTAAATTTCTTGGATGTTCTTAACTGTTAATTTGAGTCAAAATGGGGCTACTTATTATATTTACATAAGTTATTATCGGCATTAACATTAATTAAAAATAATCTCATTGAAATTGCTTCAAAATACGACGTGTACTTTAATTACAAAGGCCGACAAACGGACTTAATAAATGATTCTGATTTGATCGTTATTATCATATATTCCTAACTGTTGTAAATATCAGCATAAATGCTGATATGTTCTGGACATCGAAAAGACTTTGAGCTATAGGGAGATAGCCATCTGTGTATTTGTGAACATTTAGGGTGCCTTCTATAACGCCGACTTTCTGGCCATGAAAACAACACTCTGTATGCTGAACCAAAGATAGATTAAAGCCTCTCTTGGTTCTGTAGACCTACTTGATATATTACCTTGATCAAAAAGTTCCCGGAATAACCCCCGTGTGGCGGTCCCATGGTTTGTTAAGTTGGTACATCTGTTGTTGATATTCCCGCTAAATCTTAGCGTTATAGCTTGACATTTGCAAAAGCTACGTAGCCAAGAGTACATCTATCTCTATATGTGTTGGCGATTTTTTACAATTTTGACCGTGTTGAGGTCGCAAAACAAGTGAATGGCGTTCACCAAATGAGCCGAGACAAAAAAACCACATCGTTTGCAGTCAAAAAAGATTACAGCGGTGTAGTTTATCATGAATTTTCGCCTGTAGGCCAGACACTAAACAAAGAGTATTATTTGAGCGATATGAGACGTATGCGTCAAGCAATTCGCCGAAAGAAACCGGAATTGTGGGCAGAATATCGTAGATTTTGCATTATTCGAAATACAAATACCATCCAACAGCCACCAAATTCACCTGATTTGGCTCCATGTGACTTCTTTATTTTCAATCGAGTTAAAAAACGGGGAATGTGTTTCAGCAGCCAGGAGGAAATAATGGAAAAATCGCAGAAATTACTACGGGACATACCGAAAACCGCATATAAAAAATGCTTCGAAGATGGGATCAAGCGCTGGCATAAATGTATTGTAGTCGATGGGAGTTACTTTGAAAGGGACAATATAGATTTAGATGAATAAACTTGTATTTTTAATTTTCTGAATAAATTCCTTGAACTTTTTTATCAAGGTAGTATACCCAAATGGTCAGGCATATGGCACTATATGGCTCTAGTATGGTGGAGCAAGAATATTCAACGCATGCGTAAAGTCACTTATTTTATATGGCAGTGAAACCTGGATTGTATCAAACACCATCATGCAAAAGCTACAAGTATTCACCAACAAGTACGTTAGAATGATATGCATGATATTCTGGCCTTACACCATAAGCAACATAGAACAAAAAGCAGATAAGGCAAAGGAATTGGAGATGGATTGGCTGTACCTTAAGTAAAAATCACAGCAGTATCACAAGGATGGCACTTGTGTGGAATCCTCAAGGATCGATGAACCGCGATCGATCAAGAAACACCTGGCAATGCACAATTATCCAAGAGCTAATTCAAAACAATCTTACGTGGGAAGAGGCAAGGATGGAAATTCTTTCTGGAAGGCCTCTGCTCCCCAGAGAAGTAAAGAAAAAAAATGGTTGAGAAAAACTAGTCAGACTACAGCTATCTCTATGAAATTACTATGCTATTACTATGAAATTTACCTCAACGATGGGCATGAAAGCTCTTATGCACCTAACAACGCTTAATGTGGCTCTACAAGACTACGGCTGCTTTGCAGACAATTTCCATTTATAAGAAGGGAAAACTTAAGTGCTTATTGGCCATCTTACGATCTCAGGTGATTGATCACATGGATACTATGCATAGGAAGTACATCTTTCTACATCCCAAGTTGGTTACAAGATAACTCACAAAAGTGTTATATGGATGGTTTCAAAACGTTCCACAGAGTGGGGGCAGGATTAGTATGGCACGCAGATCGATGACTTTTAGTAAGGACATTACAATTTTCAAGGCGGAATTTTACGCAACATTGGGGATCCTATCAGAAAGAATATACACGGGGGTAAGGGTCAAAATAATCTCGGAAAATCAATCGGACCTAAAGGCCTTTAGCAGTTGTGTATTTACGTCCAGAGTAATACTGGAATGTCATAAAGCGCATATCAATTTGGCTACTCAGAATCAGGGCACAATGGTCTGTGTGCCGGGACATGAGGGACACAGTGGGAATGAGATAGACGATATATATATATGCCAAAAGAAGTGCTTAGAGGACCTTCACGAGACTCATCAAATTCTTTGGCTTCAACACGTGTGTCCTGGAAGGGGAAATGAGAAATGGTCAGCATACATCATTGGAAATCACTGACACGACAATAGTGGCCACTCCAAAAGGTAAGTGAGATTCGACGCTAAGAAACTGCACAGGAAAAACCTAAGGTTTCTTTCTGGGTCACATTCGGGTAACTACGCTTGCAATAAACACCTGTAAACCATGAGCATATCTAAGAAGGAGCCTGGGGCACAGGAGATAACGGCTACTACACACATATCCTATGCTTGGTGAGCGTAATTTGTTGACGCTCCCATTGAAGGAGCTAGTCCGGTTTCTTCTCACAATGAGCCCGTTAATAAAAAGGGAAGGCACAATAGATCAACGGTGCTCGCAGCGCAAAAGCCATCTTGGGTCTGACCCAACAACTTACATTACATTATCATAAGGGCAATATGGATCAATCTATGGGGAATTATAAGATTGAAGTTGCATTAATAAATCATTTTCTTAAGCAAGTTATGATGCAAAAACCAATGCATGTTTGAAAGGAAAGTACCCAGAAACATAAAAGGATTTCAAAAACGATTTTTTTTTTTCAAATTCTATAGAATTATTGCCAGATAGAGCTCCATGTGATTAAGAATATGATAGAGTTGATCAGATTTAGATATATATTTGGTATCGGGTCATATATTTCAAAACAATTAAATGTGTTCACCTGCGGGTTCAACCAACCGCTGGCAGTACTCGAAAAATTATCAGCAACTATACTTTTTTGCATGTTCTTTTGAGCCTTGACCAGATTTTGGTGCCAGTATTTTTCGAAGGAATGTTGCTTATCTCTAAAATTGGCAAGAATTGTTCGAAATTCTACAAAGGTATGGAGAGTATAATTAATCAACTTCTTCTGAACTATTTAGAGTACAATTATTTGTGATCTTCAGTATGTTTTCCGCTCGTGCCAATTTGGAGAGAGCGAGGTTGTGTATTTGTATTTTTTACAAGAAATTTTATAAAGGGTGTCCAAAATTGAGGTATCATTTTAATTTTAATAAAAAAAATTTTTGTTTCAGTTATTAAAAATATTATTATTTCAGTTTATTACAAACTAATGTCAATGGTCGATATCTGCTCGATAATGTTGATTTAAAGCTCTTGAACTGTTGAGGGATTATTGCTGCACACTTTCTATTTCAAATAACCGCACAAAAAAATCTACGAGAAATAATGCGATTTTTGAACTTTTCTTTCAAAATATCCATTATTTCTCCTGCTGTGTGACAAGTGGTACTACATATTCTCTACGTCTAAATAATCAATTCTCCAAAACAAAAGCTCTGGATCGTCTCCCTGTAGCGATTTCCACTGACCGTAATCGCATTTCCATTCTTATTAAAAAAATATGATCCGATGATTCCTCCGGACCACAAAGCACATCAAACTGTAACTTTTTGTGGATGCAATGGTTGCTCTAAAATAACTCTTGGATTCACTTCACCTTTTAACGAAGCCTTTAAAGATAACTGTTAAAAAAATTTCCTAATTACATTTCGAAGACTTTATGCCATTTTCAAAAATGGTTATTAACTAACCGGAAATGAAAATAATTTAAAATGGCAAGAAAATTAAAATGATACTCCAATTTGGAACACCCTTTACAATAAGAAATGATGCCGACAAATTTCCGATATTGTTTTTTAATATATGAGCGAAAAGGAGATCTCAGAGAGGTCGTATTCCTACTATGAATCTTGTCCTCTTTATAAAACTGTAAAACTTATACTCCTATAAAATTACAAACATTGTTGACTGGTGTAATTATTGCTTTGTTTTTTATTTTTATTTTATTTATTTTTATTTTCGCAAATCGATATTTATTTTATCAACAGAATGAAACAATAAAAGTAAAAATAAAAATAAAAAAATTCACAAAAAAGTAAACAAAATATAACACTTTAAGCAGAACATTTACGAGTACTCGTATGGGAGTACGTACATACATATGTATTTACATATCTCTACTCGTACACAGCAAATAAATTGTGCTCTGTTTCTACTTTGGCTCAGTTCTACTCGCATTTTAATGTGCGATAAGATAAGATAAAATACTCCAGATACTTTATTGTTTTAATTGCACCACTTCTCCCTTCCCTTCACTTTATGCTTATTGAAGTGACATTTGAAAATAAATGAAGTGTTTGTTTAATAGATAATTTCAATGTAAAAAAAGCTGCTGGTTATTAAATAAAATAAAAAAACGAAATAATTTAATTAAGAACTTTTTAAGTGCATTTGTTAATGTTTGAAACTATAGTGTCATTTCACAGCTAGGACCTTTAAAACTTTATAGAAGTATTACGATTTCTGATAAAATTAATTTTTTTTTAATGGAAAAAAGAACTAATTTTTAGTTATATATTCTCTTATCTTTAAAATTGTTTCCTAATTGTTTAATTTACAAGCTTCCAAAGGTAGGTCTGGTTGCTGTTTTGGTTAATCGCTACAAAATTTTGAATTTACTACTAATTAGTTAAACAAGAGATAATCACTGCACCAGTCATAAGTAGTTAGTTAAGTGGGTTATTTCCATGTACAACCTACTTAACTAGTTCCTAATAGTCACAGTTTCTTTCATCTAAAAATAATATGTTTGAAAATAAAAAAGGCTTTGATTAACTCAACTTAGGCATATTTTAACATTTAGACCAGATTCAGGCAGGGAGCTGCTCTTCTTTTCTATTTTCACACGTATGTACGTAATCACACGCATAGGCAAAAAAGAAGTAAAGAGAAAATAAGTGAAAAATACAGTGCAAAGTGGCCTGAGTGAGAGACTCTCAAACTACTACCACAATTGTAAAATGCATTAATATTAGTTTGCCGCACGCTGATTTAGACTATCTTTGGCTAGCACTTCGAAATTGGAAAGCTGAAGCTTGTAACTTTTTACCACTGTGATGGCAATTCGTCTATAATTGATAATAAAATTTTGAAACAAAAATTACTACACAAAAGGTAAATAACAGTGCAGTCAATCGATCCTTTATCGTTAGTAGCATCTTTAAAAGATCAATAATTTCAAAAGGTATATTGTTTGTCTATTTATAAAATATTATCTGGTGGGCCATGTATTATTAAGTTTAAATTTGATGCAGCGGTTATTTCGAATCTGGCAATACTTATGTCATTCTATTCTGTTACAAAATTCAGTATATTATCTCCAATGAACGAAATGAGTCGATTTATGCTTAAGAAGACTTTATGTAAAATCATTAGCATTCCTGCCAGAATGCCGAGGGCAAGAAGGTGAAGACAGTTTTGTACTTAATGTATCATTTTCTGGCTCTTGGTATCAAAGGCTTATATTATTCTTCAGCTGATAACAATTAGCATGAAGCATCCAGTATAAGCAATGCACAGATTAATTTGTTTGTGGGTTAATTTACTTAAACCAATCATTAAACATTACTATATTGATAAGGCTCAAATTAGAAATTATTATCGATAGTTTTATAAGAGACAAGAGTAACCTTCCCGCGTTGCTGGGCGCCTTTGTGTTGTATACATATAAAATGTATTACTCATAAAATAGACCAAATTTAAAGGAATGCATTAAAATTAAAGATTTGTATTGATCAAGTCATATAGACCAAGTTCAGAAACTGCTATTCTAGCCTTTCTTTAGATATGCAAAAATCACTATTTACTTTGTATGAGAGGTACCACTCCCACTTATCCCATTCCGCCCACTTTTTGACTGATGAATTTTATTGACCATAAAGTTTTTTGGGCCACATTTCGAAACTCTTACTATTACCTTCTTAAAGATATAAGCATATAAATACAAATTTTATATGGGAATGGCAATTCCTAGTTAACTAAAACCATCAGTGGAAGTTCGCCTTTCCAACGCATGTATTGGTTTGTAAATTAATTTTTCAATTTATTCATGGTTACCTGGATACACTTTTAACAAAATATTATTTTTTAAATATTATTTTGATATATTTGGGACTAAAAAAATTGTACAAAAATTTTCCCGGGGATACAACTAATAATATCCCAAATTTTTGCGGCATATATATTTTTTTGGATCTATCGAGTACAGAGCTAAAACCCGGTATGCTGTGCTACTTAATTATTATCTTAATTATCACATTTTTCATCATTTTATTCCAAGTCCAAGTCAGGAAGACACTGTAAAAATTTCAAGATATTTGGTTCTACTTTAGAGCTGTATACGGGCTTAAAAAAAAAAATTGATACAAGAAACAAACACACATTCATTTCTAAAAGCTGTTACCTGATATGCTTTGTAACACCAGCTTATCCAATATTTCCAACTTTTCCGCTGATGTGAATAGACAACGAAGCTTTTACTATTACCGTTCCCTACATACGAAAAATTCCATGTTTAGCATGGTTGGGAGGTGCCACGTCCACTTATCCAATCTTTACCATTTGTCCACGAAGTTGTTTGAACCAAATTTAGAAACTTCTACTTCAGATATATAAAAATTAATATATGCTATGTATGGGAGATGCCACGCCTGCTTAACTAAATCCGCCAATTTTTTGTCTCATGATTTATATTGACTATAAAGTCCTTTATACAAAATAAAAAAACTGCCACTTTAATTTTGTATATAAGGTACCATAATAATAATGATAATCTAGATAAGAAAAAAGGTTACTTGGACGAAATTTTGGGACTTCTAGAACCATTCTCAAGATATACAAAAATTAATATTTACTGCATATGTACGAAAGGTGCAAAGCTTACTTAGCCGACTGCGCCCATTTTTTGACTGATGATTTGTATTGACTCTTACCATTTTGAAGATACAGAAAAATAAATAAGGGTGGTACCTTCCAATTGGAATTTTTCAGATATCCATATAAAGCCTATAGTTCCTTCCAGACATACAGAGAGATACTGTAACAATTTCAAGAAAATCGGTTCAGCCGTTTAGCTTTTTATAGACTTTAAACAAACACACATAGATTCATACATATACTATATACAAACACACATTCATTTTTATAATATAAGAAGAAGATGCGTGAGTAAAGGGATGGATCGAATTTTACGTTTTATTTCGTAACTGCTACGATTTTGGAAAACAAATGCGCTAATTATTTTTGAGCTTATGACTAAAATATTATCCTCCTAAATTGTCAAACCGATTCAAACTTTCTGTAGGATAGGCTGTTTATTATTATTATTCTTTTTAATAAAATTATAAATTATATTGTGATTATATTTTACGAACTAAATAACTAAAACTATAGTATATGTCTGATTTAGTTTAACAGAACACAGCCTCTATTGGGTATTGAAATTACGACTCCCATAAACACAATGTAGCCTAAGGCTTCATATTACCTACTAGGATATAAAATGTGTACAGGATACGATGAAAATTATTTTATAAAATATTATTATTTATTTTTTACGACTACGACTATTGTACCTATAAATTAATACTCTAATGCTTGTGCATTTAGATACGTAAATTCCGAAACATTTACGTTTTCAATATTATTTTAATGCGCATTTTCTTGTGCAAAGACACGAGTATTACAATCGATTTGACACCTTTGATAAAATTCGTGGAAAACTATTGACGGAATGCTAACAAAAATATAGAAAAATAAGGCAAAATATTACTTATGTACGTATGTTTGTTTGTGTGTTTATTTTTATTGCTGTCTTTTTCCTGTTAATATCGATAAGATTAGAAGAGAAATTTCATTGGAATGAAATAATGTTTTTTTTGGCTAAAAATATTACAAAAGTAAGAAAAAAAAAATTATTAAAATAGTCATCATTTATTATTACCAAAAATTTGTAAAAGTGTGTCAAAATATTAAGGAATAGATGATGAAAAAGATTAAAAACAAGAAATAGTCTGTTGTTCAATTTGCACTAAGTTCAGTATTTTAACAAAATATTACAAAAGAAAAAAAAAAGTAAAATAAATTTTGCTCATATTCGGATAAGAATACTATCGAGATGGGAATGATTATCCTATAACATATTAAGGGTTTTATTATAGACTACACATTAGAATTATCTATAGATTTCGAAAATATTTTTTTAGTACTTTTCCCGATTTTTGATAACATCAAGACTCAATCATCTGTAGTTCTAATTTTTAGCATGCATCGAGCTTGATAATGGATTGGTTTCTTTTTATATTGGGCACGCAAGTTAATAATGACGATATTTTTGATATATAATAACAAAAAGAACAAAATGAATTGATACATTATTCAAAGTATTGTCCATTGTTAGCCACTACTTTTTCCCATTTTTCTGGTAGCATATGGATTCCGCGCCAAAAAAAAAAAAACTGCTTCGGTTTTGAGGTAAAGAATGAATTAAGCCAATTTCTGATACCCTGTTCTGAAGTGAAGCGTTCTGCATCGATCGAAGCAAATGGTAGTCAGAAGAGGCAAGGTGAGCAAAACTTCCCATCCACTGTTTTCCAAATAGTTTTTGACCCTTCTTGCAACATGTGGCCAAGCGAAGATTATGGCCTCGTGTCTGGTCGAATATTTTGGTGGTTTTTCGTTGATAACTTCCTTCAAACGAATCAATTGTGTTCGGTACAGGTGCCCTGTGTTCGTCTGACCCGATTTCAATAGCTTATAATACAAAACACCACTCTGATGCCACCGAATATATAGCACTACCTTGGCGTCATGAATATTTGGCTTCGGCGTTGATTTGGCTGGCTGTTATTGTAATGTATCCATTTTTCATCACCAGTAACAATAAAAATTACTTTTTTTTGCAGAGTACAAGCATCATTTCCGATATGCAAAATCACTTTTTAACGTCTCTCGGCTTCACTTCATATGGGACCCAATTTCTTGCTTTTTAACGAACCCCAATGCTTTTAAACGTAGATAAATGGCTTGTTGTGTGACTGCCAATGATAATACAAGTTCTTCTTGCGTTTGACAACAATCTTCGTCCTTATCTTCAAACTTTTTGGGCTGACCAGTCCTTCTTGTATTCTGTGTCGAAATCACCACTTTTGAATCACGCAAATCATTGTTCACAAGATTTTTAAGTTAGTGCATGTTGACCATAAGCTTCTACCAACAATCGATAACTTTCAGCAGACGTTATCAGACTTCCCCGCAAAACATCTTTTTTAGGCACAAAATTCGACATTATTATAGCGACAGATGTTTACCCTCCAAAATACCATATTTGTTATTATTGAGACAAACCATATGTTATAGTTATGCCATATGTTGTCCAAATCGATATTATTAACTTGTATACCCAATACTTTAAATAAAAATTTAACAAAAATATTCATTTAAAATTTCCTCGTTATGTTATTAAAAATATTTCACAGCTTTTATTTGAGTCGATCATAAAGTCACACTTCAAAACGCAAAAAAAAAAATTGAAAAAACTCTTCCGTTTATGCACTTTTACTGAGCGTTACTTACAAGGAATCAGTGTTAAAATAAAATTTCAATTTAAAATTTTACTAGAAAATTGTATTTGATTAGTATTACTAAAGTATTAGAACTGGCTGATTAGACAAGATCTTTTCCGTCATACTCTAACTATGCAACACTATTTTTTAGATTTTGCTTAGTCAGCCGTCTAACTATAAAGAGAAACAAATTTGGTACTGTTTCTTGATAATCCAAAATGTAAAATTTAAATTCTATCTACATCTGTCACTAACAAAACTGCCATATAACTAATGAACTATTGAATCAGGTGTAATTATTAATTTGCTTGCATAGAGCTCTTGGACTTCGGCTGTCAAACCTGGCTTAATGAAGCATTGAGAAGCAAGAAGTTTGAAGAATTGTAAGCAAAATAACGGAATTTTTTACTGAATGTACAAGGAGTAGGAGAGGACGTTAAGCAATAGATGTTGTGATAATCATAAGGATGTCGACGTATTAGGTTAAAAGCTCAAACAATCATCAGCGTATCGATTCTGACCGCTGCAACACTCGCAAATCATGTGGTCCAATGTATTTATCCTGTAAAAAAAAGAAAATAAGAAAAGGGATAAAACGGATGAAAAAGATTAAAGAGAGAAAAAAAAAATAAGATGTTCCAGAAACGACATGTGATCGGATCAGTCCATATGTCTGAGCCCTTAGGTGTCGGTATTCCTCCATTTACAAGTCATTAAGCGAATAACGCAGTGTCCCGTAATAATACTTACTCATGGAAAGAAGGGAAGATGCTCTACCATTAGAAATAACAGGCCATATGAAGCCTGAAACCCTACATCCTGTCTCGTTGTTTCAAATTCTTCTCAGCCTTTCGTACCGGCCGTTTTTTACAGGGGTATAAAACTTTAAGTTGGCAACACTTTTTTAACTGACAGCCAATTTATCAGCTGTCAAGTAATTTATGTTTAGTTTGGTTTGGCATTTCAATATGAATAGACTGGCCCGCCTGAACAACGCTTACAAATTGTGCAAATTTATTTTAAAAATCATGGTTCTGTTCGAAACATGTATCGCGCACTTTTTGTTTAACGATGCAGCTCACTTTTGTTTGAGTGAATACTTCACACGTCAATAAACAAAACTGCCGTATTTGGAGTGATGATAATCCTCAAGTGTATGTTGAGACACCGTTACATCCAAACAAAATTGACTGTTTACAAAATTGACTGTTTGGTGTGCTTTATGCGATGGTGGAATCATTGGTCCATACTTCTTTAATCGTTGGTCAGAATGTTACAGTTATAGGTGACTGCTATAGAGCCATGACTTTTTGGTTCATCAAGTAAACAACCATGATGTGAAGGAGCTGTGGCTTCACTAAGACGTGCGATTTAACGCTGCTAGACTATTTTCTGTGTGGATATGTAAAGTCTCTGTGTGGCGATATGGTATGGTAGGTAAAATGCCCACCAACCAAAAGGTCCTCGGTTCAATACCGGGCCGGACTATCTGAAAAAATAAACGGTCTTTTCAACAGTGGTGTCACCTCATAACATTAGCTAGTAACTGGCTATGAGTATTGCTACTATTGAAAACTTCTCTAAAGCATTTGGCGTTCGGAGTCGGCATTAAGTTGTAGGTCCTTTTTAATAAGTCTAAAAATAGAATCGGATGCAGCTTATTGACTGAGAGAAGTCCCCGTGCTCCTTCATAGAATGTTATTGGAATTAATATATATGTGAAGTCGTTAGTCAACGCCCATAAGCCCGAAACGATTGACAACTTGAAGGACAACATTCGTCGCATTATTGCCGAAATACGGCCACAAATGTTGAAATCGAATATTGGATCTCCAGGTTAAACTACGTCTGTGCCAGCCGTGGCGATCATATGTCAGAAGTCATATTTAAATTATAATGCCAGAAGTATATCTTTCGAATAAAGTAAATTTCATGTCAATTTAAAAAATTCATCTCTGTTTTGTTTTAAAAAAAGCCCTTTATGATAAATCTCGTAGTACAGAATCATCAGCCTGTAGCACTACTAACTTTGAACCAAGACAAGCCAACTGACCCTGTACCTAACAAAGTCTTACGACCCCCTGCAGCCTCTCCAAGGCAAATTTGCAGTCTAGAACAACCTTAGACCTGATCGAGCATGATCTGCGTGCCTTGAGAGCCGGCAGATTATTTATAAAGACAGTCATCGGGCTCCCAACGCTCCTAACCACCTTCTCGATCACCTTGTCTGCCCTCCTAATCGCATAAACTTCGGTCTTGAAATCATTACAGTTGTCGCTCAAGTTGTGTGAATACCTAAGGTTAATTTGTCCACAGAGGACGCCAGCATCAATATCCTTCTATGTTTTGAAGCCGTATGGAAGGCCAGATCACTAAGAGGAAGGTCGCACTCCCTCCATGCGTCCCTGCCGGATATCATGCCTAAGTACCGATGCATAGATTGAAATTCCTATAGGGTAAAGGGCAGTTTCGTTTAATATTTAGATTATAATGCTTTTATGTTTTTCATATTAGAATTTTTTTAACGATTTTATTAGAAACAAATTCCTAAAATTCTGTTATATAAACTTCAAAAGTACAAAATCAAGTCATAATAACTATTATTGACACCATTATGAACAAAATTACAAAAACAAAACAAAAATCAAAATGATTACGTACAAATGAAAAGAATGTTTTTTTTTTATCGAAATATGGTTCCGTAATCGAATCAGGCCAAAAAAAAAAAAAAAAAAAAACGTTAAAAACTATAAATACGACAACGATGATGATGATAATGATCAAGTTGGTGTCGCTGTTGATGCTGCAGTTGATAGTGTTGCTGAAGTTTTCTGATGATGCAACGCAAAATGTAATTGAAACAATACTTGTGAATACATTTTACAGCATTTATTTGTTTCGATTGTTACATTCACTACTGTTCTGTATGTTTATTTATTTTTTAAAAGTGTTTTCTTATATCGTCGTATTGCTATGTGTCTATTACTATTGAATACAATGCTGCCGATGATGAAGACTCCGATGACGATATTTGTTTGTATTATGAAATACCATGTGGTTTTATGAAATACTATCTTTGCCATAACACAACCATTCCTTTATTTGAGTAGTAAGCGCTATAGTATAATACAAATAAAAAAATGATTAAATTCGATGATGGCTTTTACGGAGACATAGTGGTTGATGGTGATGGTGATGATGTTGGTGATGGTGGTGATGGCAATAGTGGGTTGCTTCGTTTTTTTTCTCAACAATTTTTAATGGCAATACAATCGTCATTTTGTCACAATTCTATTGAATTGGAAAAACAAAACAAATGCCATTTAATAGTTATTTGTAAAACATTACTTAAAACTTATCTTTAATAATATCGAAAATTTTTTAAGATGTTTAATTAAATTGGCAATAGCTGCTATCCAATCTGTAGAAGATTGAATTTCATTTAATATTCCGAAGTCTTGAAAAGCAAATAAAAATTCCTCAGACAATATTGCATTTGCATAAACAGCCACTTTAAAATCTACTAAAGAAAATTCCAAATACAAATAACCAATTGAATTTTAAAAAAGACTACTTAAAACGATTTTTATGGCTTTGGAAAGAGAAATTCAAAACATAAATTTTTTTCAATAAAAAAGAAATATCAGATTTCAGTTTAATACGCCAGTTAAACTCATAACTTTATAAACGTTAAGGTATTAATACAAAATAATAATAATACTTCTACTAAGAAACTGATATTTTTTATTTTCAGCGATTTTTTTCAAATAAATCTTTAGTCACTCACTACGACAAGAGATAATTGGTTTGGTTTCTAAAACTTGCACAATATCTCATTCAAAATTGCTATAGGAAAGCCCAAAAGTTGCACAATCCTAACCATAGTGATGTCAAGTAAACTGAAGGTAGGATCACACGATTGTCTTAATGCACCAATAATTAGATTATTTTATATGCCAATCGTGTGATTACACAATTTTTTAGCTCATACGGCAACTCACAACATTATTGTGCTTATTTATCCCAATCAAATGCAACCCTGGTGCGACAATTGTGTGAGAGCTTTAAAGGAAATCATGCACCAATGTTAATGCCAACATATACCAATTGAAGAAGACAATACTCACCAGTTTTTATTTTTAATTGATTTCGTCAATTTTTTCCATTTAATCGTTTTGCGCTAATTTGCGACAATCAAATTTATTTAAACGTGAGCAATAATGTGGCTGCAGAGAATTTGATTGGAACAACTTCTTTATTGTGCTTCAATTCTGCACAATAAAAAATTGGTGCATTGCAACAATCGTGTGATCCTACCTTCAGAGTCTTAGCTCTGCTGTTTCTATCGCATAAGAATGACAACTAGGCATATTCAGAAAAAGCACTGATAAGTCCTGGCGCTAGTTTTATTTCATTTATCTGTTTTTCAGTTAGTGCTAACCTTCATAAAATAGCTGTTAGAATTTCATGATATTCTATTAATTAATTTGTGAGTTATTGTGCTAAGAGTTACGCTACTTTTGTTATTTTCAGAACAATGGATCAAAAACAATTTCGTGTTTTATTTCAACACTGCGACTTAAAAGCAAAAAATACCGTTCAAACAAAAATGTCGGTGCCATGTTTACACACTGTTTACTAAAAACAAGAACGTGTTGATGATTTTGAAACAATGGCAAAACTGAATGAATTGAGCTTCGAATTGCTCCCACATCCAAAGAATGCTGATAAATCGTTCTACAAAAGTGGTATTGAAATGTAAGAGTGACGGTGGAGTGATTGCATTGCTCTTGATGGAGATTATGTTGATGAATAAAGCTAATTTTAGACAAAAAAAAGTGTTTTCTTTGTTAGGCCCATGACTTATCATGTCATCTCACAATTATACATTACAATTCATCTCACAATTAAACATTAATACCATGTCCATAAGGGTCATATTTGTGTGTTCTGCCAATGAGTTCATTAATGCTCCTATTAATTGAACAGCATTTATGTAGTAAACATACACGAAACGGACCTTAGCAAGGATTTCTATAAAATATATCTGACAAACATCCCATGAAAGCTGATATTTAAGACGCTATATTCGCCGGGAATCTCGTACACAATAATATGATCTCAAACTGTTCAATTTTAAAGTGTGTCTGCCAACTAGGTGATTCAAAAATTTAATTAAATGCTACTAGACACCATTAATGTTGACAGTGTCTTACTGTAAGTCTACTTTGAGTAAACACATCCCTGCAGTTAGTCTAGAATCACATGTCCCTATGTCAATACTATTTTTCTAGCGACGACTGCACTAGTTAAAATGTCGGCAACTTTCCTCTAAAGAGCGAGTAAAGACAAATTACAGACAACAGTTATGGTGTATTCTTTGGTTCAAATGTCTCTTTGCGGTCATATGTAAAAGAACTACCTCGCCAATAGTGCTAAAGTCTACTGATGGATTTTTAATGACTAATTTAATTTTTAATGTTAAATGTCAATAGAGGTTTATATTGACTGGGGTACACCTGGTCAGTTAGTACTACTGACAATGTCACTAGTAAAGCACTAATGTTTCACTATTGGTTATGGTTTTGACATGCTATAGTTTTTACCACACAGTTGTATGACCGGGGAACAATACAGGTGTTAAAAATGACCATCCAAAAGAAATCTTATGAGGTCTAACCAGCCTTGAGCATTTTTGTACACACCAGCAAAGACTGAGAAATCCATACATATAATGATTTCTGCGAAAATTGCAGTAAATAATAGGAGATGGAGAGGCTTCTTGTCGTTGCATAAAATTGGACAACTAAGGGGGTCTCTATTTGTTTGAACAAGATTTTGCGGCAAGAGCATTCTGGCAACTAGCATTTTAAGCCAAATTCACACTTTCATTAAAGCGATTAGTTGCCTAAAAGAAGCGGGTAGAATTGTGAAGAGTTTGGTACGATATTAGACAGAGGTAGTAGAAGTGAGCAGAGTCGTGGGCAGCTACTAATTCAACCTAACCTAACATAATATTTGTCGCAAAGTTTAGCAACTCAAAATGGGCATGACTGGTTGGTTATTACAAAAACATATGAATAAGAGCCAAATAGAGCCATGACCAAGAAAGTATGACAAATTTCCGCTATAACAATGTTACAATTATATGACATAGAATTTTTACGATAACACAGCTAATCATTCATATTTGCATTTGGTTGATTTTTTGGCCAAAAGCAATGCCAGAATTATGCTTTTTTAGCCACCGTACTAAACAGATTTTTTTGACTATTTCAAAATGAAAAAGCCTACTGAAAAAATGAAAAATCGCAATTCTTAAATAGATAAAGATTTTGCTGCTAAGATATCATAAAATCTACCAAAAATGTACTTATCAGAAGTGTTTTGAAGACTTTTTACGCTGTTCAGACATGGAGTTAAATATTTACCAACATACATACATGTGCTGCACTTTAGTAACAATTTTCTCAAAACTCATTTTTATTAATTAATTTATTTTTTTCATTTGTCTCAATATGTTCCCAATAATCCCTAACATTTAAAACTCTAACAAGTAAAATTACAAATTAAAACAGTTTTTACTCATTGATATAGAATTACATGTCATCGTATTCCATAGAAATATTTTCTATTGATTGATTTTCATAAATTTCTTTTGTAATACGAAGAAATGTTTTGCATAATTTAACCACAGCTATATCTGTATGTGTAGTAGTATCCCTGCATTTGTAATGGTTGAATTGGAAAGTTTCAATTGTAAAAACATTGTAATTTTACATCATTTAACGATCAGACACACACATAAGATTTTACTTTAAATACATACGAGTAGTGTAAGAAAAATTTATGTTGTTTTTCTATTAACTATTGGGTTGTGGAAAAGGTAATTTCATTTTGGAAAATACAAGTTATCTTGTAACAGTTTAGTATATAAAATTTAATCCATGCACAAAGCACTTCAAGGAAATTAGCCCCACGTGGATATAAAAACGTTTACTTATTAAGAATAATTGCTGTAACACTCCTACATAGTGAACAGTTTCAATATCAGTTTGAAAGAAACAAAAATATTGGGTGTTCGAAAAAGTTTGTAAATCTTACCAAGTTTTATTTGATCTCATAACCTTTTGCCATTTTTGAGATAAAGCCATTATTGCATTAGTGTAGATTTTCAGGGTTTTTTGAAGCTGATTTAATCGAGTTTTGCAGGCCTCTACCGAATTTAAATTTACATTATTTATGGCTCACAAAATCCATAAACAGTCCATTACATCCAAAGAAAGTGTCCGTATTATGATGTGGTTTGTGGTTAGGCGGCATCATCGGCCCGTATTTTTCGAAAATTAGCAAGGAAACGCCATCACCTTGAATTCTCTGCGCTACCAAACCATGATAACCAATTTTTTGTCCCCACAATTGGCTAATGTTGACATCAGAGACCTTTGGTTTCACAAGCCACACAGCCAGCCAAACAATTCCGTTATTGCATGAGCAATTTCCCGGTCGCGTAATTTCTCGATTTGGCGATGTTAATTGCCCGCTTCGTCCTTGTTATTTAACGCCGCTGGATTATTTTCTCTGGGGCCATTTGAAAGACCGGATCTACGTGAACAAACCATAAACAACTGATACTCTGAAAGATGAAGTTCGGCGCTGCATTGATGATTATGAAAAGAGAGGAAGTCTGCCGACGTGCTAGAGGTGGACATTTGCCCGACATCATATTCCATTATTAATTCTCATATTTCTATTTTATATTGGTATGAATAAAGCTGAATTTGTCAAAAAAATGTGTTTTTTAGCCAATTTACTTCTTAACCTCAAATTTGCCCACCCTTTATTAATAACATCAGACAACACCACAGCTTGTTTGAAAGATGATATTTTGAGCTTTACTTTGTTAAAAGACATTATTAAAACCACGTTATTCTGTGAAAAGTTATCTACGTTTAAAAATGAATGAAAGGTCGGAACATTACAGTCATATTTTGTTATATTTACATTACTTTCTATTATAGAAAAGGTAAGAATGCGTCCCTGGCTGCTGAAAAAATTTGTTAAATTTACGGAGACGTAACTAGAAAAACAGCAGCGAAATGTTTTACTCATTTTTGATCTGGTAATTTTTATGTTAAAGGAAGACCTCGCTCGTCACCAAGCATTTATCAAAGATTTGAAGAACGTTGCATACACAAAGAAGCTCAATGTTTGATTGCCACATGAATTAATCGTGATAAATTTAATGTACTTCCATTTCCGATTCACTTCTAAAATAGAACGAAATCGGACCATTTCTGAAGCGAATGATTACGGGCGATGAAATGTGGATTACGTATGAAAATAATGTGAGAAAAAGATCATGGACGAAGGAAAATCTTCGCAGACGGAGGAAATCCAAAAAAAAAGGATTGAAACCATGAAAGATAATGCTGTATGTGTGGTGGGATTGGAAGGATTGTTTATTATGAACTTTTACAACCTGGTCAAATGATTGATTCTGATCTATACTGTCAACAATTAAATAGATTGAAGTAAGCAAAGTAGGCAAAATTTTGTCATCTCTATACCCAGTCGATGTCTGGCAGTTTTAAACAACCAGGGAGCCTCGTCAAAATATTAACCACTCCAGAGCAACATTAGAACTGAAATTAGAGCAAATCTATATTATATTGTTACTAAAATCAGGTTGGGCACCCCTGAGTTTATTACATTACTAAATAAATAAACATAGTCCGCAAAAACAACTATACGTGCTGTTTACAAATTATCAAATCGACAACAACAAACATTAGCAGAACTAAAGTAAATAAAAATAGAAAGGCAACAACAATAATTAAGCACAAAACAAATCAAGTAATAGACAATAACGAACAACAACAAACAACAGTAGCTGAAAGAAGTAGATGTTTACATTCGCATGGCTACATAAGAACTCAAAAGAAAGTAAAAGAAATAAATGGAATTTACCTGAAATATCGAGGTTCGAGGGCTTTCGAAGTGTAGTTTACTAAGCCATATATAAGCATATTAATGCGAACAGCAGTCAGTTTATTATGCGTTGTGTAAACTCAACGTGAAGAGAGTTAATTGGTTTGAACTAGGTGTCAAAAGAGTTTATAAGGAGTAAACTCGTGAAGTTAGTAGTGGAGCAAAATCCAGTTTAGTTGCGGCTAACTCAGCAAAGAGACTTAAGTCTGGATCAGCGTTGCCACAAAAGAAATTGAATTCCTACCAACAATTTTCTAAAATCTTACCAAAAGCGTTCGCAGCCTATCAAAAATTCTATTAAAAATTTAAAAGTGTATTTTTTATTTAAAGTCGAAAATGTATTCAGGTACCCAGACTTTACATATGAAAGTATTTTCCTGAAAGTTGTTTTACACTCAAAACTCCATAGTGAGTACCGAGCTTTTATGTAGAAATATGTCGGAGTAAAGCTGTGTTGAGCGCTGAAGGTATGCTTATTATATTTGATATAGAGTATAATACAGATAGTTCGTTACAACTTGGTCATGCATATCGGGGGCTGAGGTTGCGTTAAAGTTTTTATTGAAACACCTATGGATCTTTTGACATAATAAAAATAAATCGAGCCAATCTGTGAACAAAATGAGTCTTTTAAAAGCAGCTACTTGTGTAAAGAGAGGGTAAACAGTCCCTTAGCAAGAGAACATAATGTTATTACACTTTGAAACTATTGTTAAAATTGTCAGCATTAGCGAAATGCCTTTTCAAATCAAAGTTGATTTTTTTTTTCAAGTTATGTGTGGAGTGCGTGTGTGTTTTTGAGGGCAAAAACCTATCAAAAAATTACAACAAACCTAGCTACCAAATTGTTTTTAATCAACGAAAAACTACTAATTTTGGTCTGATCGGACCAAAACGGTAACGCTGATATGGATAACTTCTAGTTGTAAAGGTTGTGATCGAATCTAAGTTGAAGCAACAATCGGGTTGGAAGATCTTTAGGTAGAAAGATCTGTCGAATAATTGTTGCTTTTTATAAAGTGGTAAACGGACGGAGTAATTAAGAAGAGCAAATGTTATTGTTGTAAAAAGATTACAAGCAGTGGTGCACAAAACTGTGTAAATAAAGGATTTTAATTAAAAACTAAGCACAAAATTTATTTTATTTTAACTACAATCTACGAACTCATAAATACACGTTTTTAAAAAGGTAAAAAAGTAACAATATTATATTTTTTATAACTATTTTGAAAATTCCTTGAAGTATTTCCAGTTTTTTCATAGGTTGAATTTATATTTTAAGTGTAATTTAATTAAAACTTTAAAATACAAGCAATAATTCAATGAAAATGCAATGAGACTTATTTCCGTAGTTAATTAACTAAAAATAAGTATAATTATTTATCAGCAATTGTCTCATTTTACGTACTTTCTTATCAAATCTCACTGCGTCAAATTTGTGTCCCTATTATTTTTCACATTAGTGTATGTACTTTTAAGCAAAAAAAAAAAAAAAATTAGTAACACGGTTAGACCATCGGGTTAACTTACACGAATGGTTTTACTCAAAAATCTTATAATTTTAGTACGTTTTTCGTTTGGCAAACACTAGGCATTGGTAAGATAATAACCTTCCACAGTGTGAGGTAAACCAAAATTCGTTTAAAGTTAATTTTAAATTCCAAAAATTTTTTTTTGTTACTTTTTGCTCCGGAAATTTAGGCAATTATTTTGTCTTCAGCAACAAACTTAAATTTAATAAACTTCAATGCTGCCACAAACACATGGTAATGATTTTTTCACTTATCCAATAACAAACGTATATTTGCATGCAACCGTATATAAATCGATCTTGAAATTTGAGTATTTCTTATATTTTTTTTGTATACTAACATCAGTAGCTGCCACAAAATAACAAAAACAACAACAACAATAACGGCAACAACATATTTGTTAAATAAAACATACATTGAAATAAATAACGTGTAAAAAATGTATAATTTTTTGCATCCGGCATACGTTGTTCATTATCAGTCATATGTAAACTACTGCAACAATACATTAAAACACAACAATATCGTATTAAAAAGTCCACAGTTAACGATTTGCTGTTAATATGAATATCGAGACTTAAATATTTATTTATTTGCTAAAAGGGTTATACGATATTTTTGTTCTTCTCTTTTTTTACGTTCTTTTTGGAAAATATTTGAGAAAATCTTTAGAAATAAGAAACACGTAAAACCGATTTAAAGAGACAGTAGCCAAATAAGTGTATCCCTGTCTCCTTTTGTCATAAGGTTTCAAAGTTAAAAATTTGGTAGGATGACAGGTTAATAAAGTCATTAACCTGAAAGCCAACAAAGAGCACAAAAGTTTATGAAAAAAAATATTTGGTTATTTTTTTAGCCCTCAAAGGCTTAAAAGTGTTAAAATTCAAGAAGTATCTTTGAATATTTGTTGACAGCCTGAAACCTGCAAGATACTCATCAGTGATTGGATTAAACAAAAAAAAAAAAAATTTGAAAAATCTCTAAAGTGCCAGTTCACTTAGTGCTCGTATTGAGTAGCAATTAGAATTAACCCTATCATACATGATTTATATATCTATCAACTGTGATACATCGAAAACTTGTCTTTTTCAATTTAACAGATATGTTGTGCAAGAAAACTAAAAGCAAAAGGTTCTTTCTCATTGTTTTAACGCTTTGCTAAAAAATGTGTGCCTTTTGTTTAAAAATGTATGCATTTAAGGGTTAATTTGACACCATATGTATTGAATTACATGTTGAAAACTGTTAAAAAAGTTTTGTATTACATACAGCTGCGGTCAAAAAGAGCAGAAAATAGTTTTTACCTTAAATTTTAGGTTTCTAAAAATAAAACTAAAAAAAATAGTACTATATTTTTTGCACTAAAAATGTGCAAATTAACTATAATAGACTAAAAATTTTGAATGCACTATTATTGCCATCGATGTGTAGTCAAAATTAATATTTTGTCGCATGTCCTTTGTTGGCAATGACAGCTGCACAGCGTCTTGATATTGAATTTACTAAGTTTTGACATCTTTCAAATAAAATTCAATTCCAAATCTGTTGGACAGCCATCCAAAGGGCTTTAGTAGTGGTTGGTTGTATTTCAGATACACCCTTTTTTATTTTTGCCCAAAGGTTCTCAATGGGATTAAGATCAATTGGCCGAGCTGGCCACCCCATCAGATTAATGTTATTTTCCAGAAGCTATTTTTTTTGCAAGTTTGCCGGTATGCTCAGGTCATTATCCTGCTGAATGACCCATATCAGCGGCATTTCCTTAGAAGCATAAGGGAGCATAATATCCGTTGGGATATTAATGTTAACTATCCTATCCATGGTTGTTTTGATCCAATGTATAGGCCCAACGCCGTAATAGGAAAAACACTCCGTACCATAATGCTTGATCCACTATATTTAACGGTGTTAGAGGTGAGTTATGGATCCAATTCTGTGTTGGGGAGTCTTCTGATATAGGAGTGTGAGCCTTCGCCTCCAAATAAAACAACTTTGGACTCATCTGTCCATTGCACATTCCCCCACTTTTTAACGAGCCAATACAAACGTTTTGCAGTGTGGTTGTGTGTTAGCAGTGGCACTGTTGGAGACTTCCGGCAATTAATTTATTAGCTTTTAATCTTCGAGCAATAGTTTTATCACTTGCAATTACTTCTTGCTTTGTCAGACCAAACGTTCAACCATTAAAGTCGACATTACATTCCAGCGATCACGTGTCTCAACATTTTGAACACATTTTAAAGCTTTTATAATCACTTTGTTGGAACATCTAATCAAATTTCTCATTTCGAAATAATGACATTTTTTTCAAGCATACAAAGCTTGTTACGACCGATTTCTATTTAAAGTAAAGTATAAAATTTGTGTGAAGCTAGTTTATATTCACTTTATTTAGACGTTTCTTACGGCGGTTTTTAATAATGGAATTAAAATTTGTTGTGAAACGGTGCTATTTTTTTTTGTTCATCGATCATAGGAAAACAACCGTTATGTTTTTCTATGAAAGCATAATACATGCTTTCAAAGAGAGTGCACTTAGCATAATATTATTGCACATTGATGTGCGCATCAACTCTTAATTTCATTGCTCTAAAGAAATAATATATGAATTGTGAAATTTTTTTTGACCGGCACTGTATATCTGAAATATTCTTTTTATTTCTAGATTTTTATTACTATTCTCAACGGATAATTTGAAATATTTTAAATATTTAATAAAAAACTCATGTTATTTGTCGGTTTGTGGCATAAAGGGTGGTTGTCGCGGATCAAAATAATTGATTAAAGAATTTGAATGGAATCTAGTGCTGCGAAACATGTTATTTATGTGTATAAATATTTTATTTTATTTTTTTATTTTGGTACAAGTTCTTTCAAAAAAACTAAAGCAATGAGTCTTGTTTTGGAACAAATTGTAAGCCAATTATAAAAATGTTGAAGAGGTAAATAAAATTATATTGGAAAGTAGTAAAATTATCATAAGAACAGTTGCAGATATCTTCGTCATCTTGGTTGACCAGTAAATTTCGCTCACTGAATTTAATTTTCGACCGAAGAACCGTCGCAAAAGCGCTGCTGAGGAATTGCTGTAAAATTTCAGTGAGGATTTCATGTGCTTAGAAGAAAGAGAAGTCAATTTTGATCGATTATAAGGGTTTGATCTTCGTTCCCTTTGACTTCTGCTACATACTATGATAGTGGGAAATAAAGTGTACAATCTTATTATCTAGAATTTAGTTCTTATTCCAGTTTTTTAAAATACGATGAATTTAAACTTTTTATACTATTTAACGCTTTACAAAATACTTAAAATACAACAACAAAGTTATTACAACAACTAAAGTTATGCAACAAAAATGAAAGGTACTCTATTTTTAACGCGTCAAAATAGTGTGTACAAAAAAAGATTATACCACAAGAAAAAATTACGGAGAATTACTTGGAAAGTGATACAATTTTTCTGATAGGTGCTATTGAGTACAAGAATCTGATTTTGGAATTTTCGTAACAACTTTAAAATCTCAGATTACGGATAAAAAGCCGGTTTTTCGTACCTTCATGAACTTATAAGCTAAAAACTTAGCTAGATGTTAACCGTTTTTAGGATTTTTGGAGGATTTTGAAAGAAGAGATATTGTATATGGTGTATACTTTATTTAAGTAGACTTAAGTAAGTTGTGTAATATCTCAAGCAAATACATTTTACGTTCAATTCGTTCCAAATATTCGAAGTTTTGGGATGTTTTACACTCTATTTTATATAGAAACAATCCCATTTCTGAATAAAACGATACTTTGCTTTTTAAAATCACGACAACATTTTGGCCTTCTGAATCCGGTATATCATACCATACAGCCTGAATTAATTTCCAAAACTCATGATAATTTGTGGAACACTTTCCTCTGGTTGCTGTTTTTACTACTTTTCTCAAATTCTCTATGGCACTTCAATATGGGGACTGTGGGTGCCAGTTTAGTACAGTGAAATTGTTATCTTCAGACCTTTTTTAAAACAGTTTGCAGTCAAAGACCCATCAAATAGTCATATTCTCTTCGGGATAAGGTAGTATTAAAATGTTTAAATACAAGCAAATACTTATTAAAAATGCAATGAAACTTGTTGCTGTAGTTAATTAACTAAAAATAAATAAAATTATTTATCAGCAATTTTCTCATTTTACATACTTTCTAACCAAATCTCAATGTGCCACATATGTGTCTTATTATTTTTCACATCATTGTATATAAGTAAGTTGTCCTATGTTCGTCACTTTATAACTCAAGAACCACTCAACCGATTTATAAACCAATAGAAGAGTTCTTTAAACAGGCGATGTCACTCCCATAAAAATATTTATTTGTCTATATATTCAAAACGGCAACAGGAAGAATCTCTAAATTTGATCCAAGTAGGTTCGTGGTCAATGCAAATCATCAGTAAAAAAGTGGGCGAAATTGAATAAGTAGGCATGGTACCTCCCATACAAAGTAAATATTGATTTTTGTATATCATAAGTTTCTGAACTCCACCTATATGACTTGGTAGTCAATGCAAGTCATCAGTTGATAAATGGGCGAAATTCGATAAGTGGGCGTGGTACCTCGCATAAGAAGTAAATATTATATTCTGTTAATCTTGAAAACGGTAAAAGAAAAATTTTCTAAATTTAGTCTAAATGATTTCGTAGTTAACACAAATCATCAGTTTTAAAGAGTGTGGAATTGGATAAGTAGTCGTGGCAACTCCCATACATCGTAATTATTCATTTGCGTATACCACCTTGATCAAAAAGTTCCCGGAATAAAGCCAGTGTGGCGACCACATCGTTCCGATTTGGGTTTTTTATTTCTTAAATTGGTACATCTGTTGATGATATTCCCGCTAAATCTTAGCATCATAGCTTGAAATTTGCAAAATCTGCGTAGCCAAGAGTACATCTATCTCTATGTGTGTTGGCGAATTTTTACAATTTTATAAATGGATTTAAATTTGCAACAACAAACTTGTATTAACTTTTGCGTCTAAAACGGATTTAAAGTTGCGCAAACGTTGGAAATGTTTCGGCAACAATTCTCTAAAGAAACAGTAGCTTACAAGTGGCATGGGCGGTCCAAAAGTGGTCGTGCGTCAATCAAAGATGATGAACGCAGTGGCAGGCCATCGACATCGAAAACCGACGATAACATTGATAAAGTAAAAGAAATGTTGGCCAATAACCGCAAATTAACCATCAGAGAGATAACGGAGTACTTGAACATTACCTATGGATCCGTTCAAGATATTTTGGTTAATGTTTTGGGTTTCCTCCGTGTAGCAGCAAAGTTGGTGCCAAAAGACTTCAATTTCATGTAAAAAAGTGACCGTGTTGAGGTAGCAAAAGACATGATTTGGGAAGCTGAGTCCGGTCTCACATTCGTCAAAATAATCATTACTGGAGACGAGACGTGGGGTTATGAGTACGACACGCAATTCAAACATCTGGCAAGTGAATGGCGTTCACCAAATGAGCTCAGACCAAAAAAACGACGTCGTTTTCAGTCAAAAAACGAGGCAATTCTCACGGTTTTCATATATTACAACGGTGTAGTGCATCATGAATTTTTGCCAGAAGGCCAGACAGATAACAAAGAGTATTATTTGGGCGTTGTGAGACGTTTGCGCGAAGCAATTCGCCGAAAGCGAATAGAATTATGGGCAGAAAACTCGTGGATTTTGCAACATGATAACGCACCGCCGCAGAGTTCTATCATCATTCGATATTTTTTGATGAAAAATGCAACAAATACCATCCAACAGCCACCGAATTAACCTGATTTGACTCCCTGTGACTTATTTCTATTCAATCGAGTTAGAAACCCATTACGGGGAAAGCGTTTCAGCAACCGAAAGGAAATAATGGAAAAATCGCAGGAAGCACTGATGGACATACCGAAAACTGAATATAAAAAATGCTACGAGTATTGGATTAAGCGCTGGTACAAGTGTGTTGCAGTTGATAGGGATTGCTTTAAAAGGGGACAATATTGATTTTTGATCAAGGTGGTATCTTGAGAACGGTAATAGTAAGTTTCTAAATTTTGCTTAAACAACTTCTTGGACAGGACACATCATCAGTCAATAACTAGGCGATATTAAATAAGTGGGCGTGGCAGCTCCCTTTCACACTAAATATTGGATTTTGCATGTGAGGAAAGCGGTAGCAGTTATCTACCTTCGTTATCAATCCATATCAGGCAAAATGCGTGAGATATAGGATATGCGAGTATTTCACAAAGCACCCGGGTTCAAAGTTATTTATTTATGTATTCTTATCTATCTATCTATATATATACATATATATATATATATATATATATATATATATATATTTTATATATATATATATATATAGTATATAATATATAATATATATTATATGTAATAAGACAGACAAGATCAGATTTTAACACTTTCAGTTGACTTCTCTTTTTATAAATTTATTTCATTATGGCATCACAAAACACTGCACAAAAAACCTTAAAATGAATAAATTAATTTCATAAAAATTAAAATAAAATCATAAAAGTTCTTTATGGTTAAAAAAAGTGTTAAAAAATATTTTCTTATCGTCTAAACAAATAACAGAAATTCTTCAAGAAATACAAGCCCCTGTTTATTAAATTAATAAAAACAAATTGAGACGCATAAATTATGGAAAATTATGGAATTTCAAGTACAAAATGAATATGCAGAAATGTGAGTAAATTATTATATGTTTGTGTAAACAAGAATCACATAATATCACATGATGACAAAAAAAAAAAAAAAAAAACATGATGACAACTAAAAACTTACTACAAATACCACTTATGCTATAAGAAGTTATTTCTATCGTCGAAAAAATTTTTTTTTATATATGGATTTATGTGCCCCAAAACACTTAAACTGATGACAGTGTCCTAGAGAGTGAGCCTATTTTAAGTAAACAAGTATTACAGAATCATCTAAGAGAGTCGTAAAGAAACTAACTCTAGGAAAAGTTCAATCGAAAGAAGAGAGGTTGCTGATAACGCTGACATATTGGTTGGATTGTGCCATGCAATCTTTATCATATTTCGGGCATTAACTTTAGCAGGAACTTTAGCATACGTATCACCTATGAACTATTGCATGCTTTGAACCTCAAATATGTATACTCTTTTGAGAAAGAGAAGAGTTGCATAACTGATAATGATAAATGGGTATATGCTATGTTATGATGTTAAAATCGAAGCCTAATTGTTAAAGTGATGAAATCAAAAAAAAAAAAAAACAAAAAAAGACTAGACCGAAAAAAAGCAGTTTGATCCATGTTTAAGATTTTGCTCACTTGTACTATGGTGTATAGGAATAGAAGTTCTTATTACAAGACCGTAAGTAAGGGCGGGTCAACAAGTCAGTCCGTGACTTTTTGAATTTTCCGCCTCTTAACTAAAAGGGCAACACCGTTCCTATCATCTGTTAGTTGACTCCCGTCAGTTTTTAAACAAGCTGCGTCTTTTAGTTTGCATTCAACAGCCATTGGTAGGGCAGACTTCTGTTGGATTCGATGAGAAATGACAAAAAGTACATTTCGAGTGCTCATTAAGCATTATATTTTGCAAAAAAAAAAACATCAATCAGACTAAGCTTGATAAATAATATTGGAACTTTGTTCCAACAACTTCGATGGTTAAAAAAGTGGTTTATTGAATTTCGTTGTGGCCGTACAAGCACGGAAAATTTCGAACGTTTTGAATACCCAGTAGAGATTTCTACATTCGAAATAATTGGAAAAATCCTCGATATCCTGATCTTATATTGAAAGTGCGAAACATTGTGAAATCCAATAGTATCTAACCTGGCTTAGTAGTTTCAATTTTATATGGGTATATGGGTATGAGAAAGTTGGGTGCCGCCTAAGCTCACAATTGACTACAAACTAACAACTTTGCAGCAGTGTTTGGCGTTGTTCAAACGCAATACGAACGAGTTTTAGCATCGTTGCTTAATTTTGACCATACGTGGTTCCATCACACCACACCAGAGATTAAAAAGAAGTCAAAATAGTGGTTTTCTCGTGGCAAAACGTTGCCAAAGAAGCTCAAGGTGGATTTGTCAGTCAATGAAGTAATGGCGAATATTATGTCGTTTCATTGGATTGATTTAATGCGGTTTGAAAAACATGGACCACATTTGGCCAATAAAGAAGTTCTTTTTCACTAGAGCATGCACAGTTGCAGAATTATATTAGAATTTTCTCCCTTAACCAACCTATTCTCCAGACTTAGCCACTAGTGGCTATTTCTTGTTTCCAAACCTGAAGAAACAGATCGGCGGAAATCATATCACGTCATCTCATAAACATATATCGGGTGTTTTGATATAACAGCTAATATCGGCTGGGCCATCTATCGGTTTCAATTTAAGCCAACGGTCATTTCGAATCTGGCAATACTTACGTCATTCTATTCTGTCACAAAATTCAGTGTATTATCTCCACTAAACGAAATGAGTCAACATACGCTTGAGCAACGTTGGGATTTATTGGAAATTTATTTCCAGAACAAGGACAATTGGTAGGAAATTAAAAAAAAAAATGTTAATTGCAAAAATAATCTTTTCGGATGAAGCTCATTTTAATTTTGGTGGGTAAGTTAATAAGCAAAATTGCTGTATTTGGAGGTCAGAAAACCCAAACGTGGTTTTACAGAAGCCAATGCACTCATTACAAGTGACTGTGTGGTTCGGATTGTGAAGCGGAGTCATCATCGGCCCATATTTCTTTGAAAATAAGGATGGCCCAACCATTACGATAAATAGAGGCCAACCAAATGGAGACGCACCATGATAACCGATTTTTTTGTGCCCGCTCTTCATAGTATTGATGTGAACGATGTTTGGTTTTAACAGAATGGTGGAACTTGCCATACAACTCATTCCACAATCGATTTATTACGTCAGACGTTGATGGCCATTTAATTAGCCGAAATGCCAATGCAAGTTGACCGCCAAGAAGCTGCAATTTGACACCGTTGGACTATTTTCAAGTTGGATAAATGCTATGCCGACAAACCAGAGACAATTGAGCATTTGAGGGTTAACATTCGGGATGGCATTCGACCCCATACACTCGAAAAAGTTTTCGAAAATTGGATCGATCGAATGGGGTACCGTGATTTTGGCAAAATTTCAAACCGTTTTAGATTAATTGCATTTTTAAGCTTAAACTTTTAAATGGCCCTCCCGATAGTTGCTTTTTGCTTAGTTCAATTTAACATTTAATTATGGATAGACTTACAAATTGTTGAAATTTTGCAAATTGTTGAAATTTTTTACCAAAATAATGATTTTGTTTGTCAAAATTATCGTGCACTTCGGTTGAGTGGGTTTAAGTTGCATTTTTGGTTGAATGGAAACGTAAATAAACAGAATTTTCGCACTTGGATTGAGAATAATCATAAGTTTTTGTTGAAATATTATAACACCACAGAAATTTGCTGCTTGGTGCCTTTTATTGGCTGGTGGGGTCATTAGTCCATACGTCTTCAAAAACAATGATGGTCAGAATATTACTGTCAATGGTGCATTAACCTTGGTGCTGGAGTTCCTATGCTCCTTATAAGAATGACGGAAACATATTCGTATATAATATTGCTGACATGTGGTTCTAATAGGACGGAGCCACATGTCACACAGCGCGCGCTGGAATGGATTTACTCGAATAAACTTTTGATAAAAGAGTAATTTCACGTAATGATCCAATTAATTGGCCGCCAATATCGTATGATTTAGCCCCAATGAATTATTTTCTATGGCTTTATGTAAAGTCACCTGGAAGTCAATATTCAAGGAATTATTGCAGAAATACGGCCACATATGCTGCGCAAAGTTTGTGAAAATTGGTGTTGCGCCTCATACGCATCAGCGTACGCATCAGCCTTGGCGGCCATATGGCAGAAATCGTATTTAAACATTAATGCCATAAAATTTTCGATCCAAAATTGTTCTATCCAGCCCGATTTATTGATATTAAAAATATACAGTACCGATCATAAAAACGCAACGCTATATATTTATATAATTTTCGTTAATGAACCCCAGCATGTTTCTTTGGGGGTAGCTTATACCTGGGCAAAAATCTCTTATTTAGAGGCCGGCGAATATATTTATGCTATCGGAGCAAAATAAATTTAATACTCTGTTGTACAGTTTAAGTGACACTCTGCAAAGTCAATACGCCTTCTCTTATTAATTCTGCTCATTAGTGGCTTTTTACAGGGAGGTCCGGCAAATAAGTTGACTTCATTTAATCTGCGTCTAGCGGTATGTGCGCCCATTTGTGTTTTTGCGCAATTAGCAACATCTTTCGTGGATCAATTTTTTTTGTTCTTAGCATTGCTCGGTGCTAACGAGCGACAACTTCCTGGTTTTCTGCTTACACTTCCAGAAGAGTGAAATTTTGAGAAAACTCGACTAACAGTTGATTTGTGTGCTCCGAATAGGACTCCAACTTCGCTCATCGCCATTCCTTCCTCCAAAGCTTTTATTATTGCCACTTTGCTATCGTTTGATAACTGTTTCTTGAAAAATACAAAAAACCTTCACAATAAAACTATTTTTTTTTTAATGATTTAATGAATTGATATGATTTGCTTACTTTAACAGTACATTGGATTTTTTTTTGCTCGCACAGAATGTTCACTTTTTATAATTAATACATAAAATACTGTGATTAAATTAAAAAAGATAATCAGCTGATAATATCAAGTCTGCTTCTTCTTCTTATAAAGAATAAGAAATGCAAAAGAGAATTTGAATTGGAATATATCAAACACCCTTTTTGATGATCTCGATAAATAATAAAAATTTAAATTTTTTTAAGCGAGTTTTTATTCCAAAACCTCTGATTCATTCAAAAAATGACGGAATTATTGACCCGCCGCCGACTGCTAAAAATCTGGATTATTTACATGCTCCCACATTCACTATACTTGGCACCCCATGACTTACTCCCGTTCGCAAAACTGAAGAAATCCGTAAATTGAAAGATATTTGTAGCATTTAAGAAGATAAAGATAATATCGCTCAAAGATCTCAAAGTTCCAAAGTTCTTGAAGTGCTGGACGATAAAGCATTATAGGAAGTTATATCTATAGCGGATTTAATAGAACAGGACAAATAAGGGAATGTATATTATTTTTGCGACAAATTAAAATTTTTGCGACAAATTAAAAGTTACTTTTTGTTTTAATCTTTTATGTCAGGCTTTATTACTGCAGCAAGTTTTGTCGATTTACATTGCAGTGTAGAGTAGTATATAGTCTATATTTGTTACTTAAATTTGAGAGAAAAACATTAATAAATTGGAAATATCACCCTTAATCTCAGGTTTCTTAATTATTAAAAATAAAAAAATATAGATTTCAATGGCAATATTTTTATTGTAAAAGGGTGAACAGTGATATATTTATGAACATAAATTTTCAATATTTACCTAAAAAAGGGGGAAAATATCAATAAATTTTAACTGTATTTCAAAACAGAAATCTTGTAATTGATTAGTATTACAAATTTTGGATTCAAAAACGAATTTTATGTGCTGTTAACTTATACTACATATAAATACATACTTAAATATAAATATTTTTTCGTTTAGGTTAAGCTGTTCAAGTGGAAATAATTTACATATCAAATCAAAATCATTAAAATAGAAAACTTTTACTCTAATATTGAAAAATCGACAATTTATCGAAATTTATAGATAAAATTGTAACACTTTTTAAAAATGTTATACAGTACACTACTAGCCACCTGATTAGCACACCCTCTGTAGTTTTAAAAATTATAACCGCACTAAAGCTATGTATTATCATGTGCGGTTGGTCTTCCATGCTTTATTTACTTCTTCTATGGAGAAAAAAAAATTATTACAAAAATATTTACCGTTATATAATTTTTTTTATGCTATTTTGCTTATTTACTTACAAATTACTGTGAAAGGAGCGCCACTTGAATAGAACAATCCCTTGAAAAGGGATATATCAAACTTACAAGGACTAGGCTACTTAAAATAGTACGTAAAAACTCTGCTCGTGAGTAGAATTTTCTTTGGTTAGCTCGTTTTATGATTCGTGCTCGAGAGTTTTTTTTATTCGTGGGCACGAATCATATTTTTTGCCCAAAATATTTTTGCTCAACTTGTGCTCACGATTAATTAAATTAAAATTTTGAAAATTTAACATTTACTAAAAGGAATTGTTCGTTTTCAACTCGTTTTGATGCTTTTCGACTCGGTTTGCGTTCCGAATTTTATTTTTAAATTCTTTTGTTTTTGATTCTTCTCACGAGTCGTATTTTAAATTTTCTTAAAATTCGGCTCTCAGAAAGAATCGTTCTTTACGAACAAATTCAATTCGAGCACTCTTCCTACTCTGGTACTTAATCACGTTTAATTGAGTCACATGCAAATTAAACAAATAATTCACGAAATTAAACTTTACAGCACTAGAGTGTGGCTTCCTACTCTCATTAGCTTTTTTGGATAACCATCCCATACATTTTCGATTATGTTTAAATCAGCAAAATACGCGGCCAATTTAAAATTTCAATAATTTGGTTCTCTATATAAAAATTTTTAAAAGCCGGTTAGTGTGAAGAGGTGTGTTATTACGCTGAAGAAGTGGTCCAAACAAATTTGTAAAATTTGCGAAAGCCGTTTTAGTTACTAAATGAAGAATATAAGTATAGTCAGCGTAAAAAAGTGTACACCCTTATTCTCTAGAAATAAGTTTTTATTTCAGTCTTTAAAAAAACGATTAATTTAAACATTTTAGGCTTTTTAAGCTATATTTAATGCCCTACATAATTTTTATGTAACAACTATGAAATTTCTACAACAACTAAAGTTATACAACGAAATCAAAAGGTACTCGATTATTTACGCGCCAAAAAAAAGTGTACAATATAAAAATGGAGTGAGGAGTGACGATATTTTTTTAAAGATACTGTCGACTACAACAAGAATCTTCCTTTAAAGATTTCAAAATACCTCCAAAATCATGAGCTACGGTAAAAATATAGCAAGAAGAAGAACATATCTCCACATGGTACATATACACTCTGCTTAAGTAAGCTTGTGGAATCTGTTTTCATTGCTTAAGTAAGCTCGTATTTGATCCAATTTGTTCAAAATTGTTCCAGCTTAGAGATGTTTTTTGAAGGCTATTTTATAGAGGGACGGCACTATTTATGAATTCATTAGAGAAGTAAAGGGTCCGCCATCTAACGTTTTTCTTTTTAAACTAGTGCTTATTACGTGAATGGTAACACTTAGCTTATGTCTGATTTGGTTGTGTATACGCTTGAACAACGCTGGGAATCTAGGCCTGCGATCGACTTACAGAAGATGCCGATTTTGCCAAAAAAATTTCTTTTCAGATGAAGCTCATTTTGATCTCGGCGGGTATGTAAACAAGCAAAATTGTCGCATTTGGGGCACAGAAAACCCGCACGCATACTTTGAAAAGCCGATACACCCAAGTCGAGTCACTGTTTGGATTTTGGTCCAGAGGTATAATTGGACCATTTTTCTTCGAAAATGAGCAAGGAGTGGCCGTTACAGTCAATAGCGATCGTTATCGGGTCATGTTGAACGAATTTTTGTTCACAAAAATTGAAGAGGAGGATATTAGCAACATTTGGTTTCAACACGACGGCGATATGTGCCACACAGCCGAAGCTACATCTTTTGCGCCCTGTTTTTAAAGATCGCATTGTCAATCGCAGAGCTGATGTCGATTGGCCACTTTGGAGCTGCGATTAGACTGCATTTGAATGAAATTATTTTCCATTATTAATCGGAAAGATTTACTTTCAAATAAAAAAGAAATTTGAGAAAATATTCAGTAGTTTTTTTTATAGCATTTTCAAAAAAAAAAAAAAAAAAAAAATTATTTGGCGGACCCTTTAGCTTTAGTTACGAATACAATGATACTTGGCTTTTCAAGACACAATTTAAAAGGTATGTTCTTTTTCTATCCATATCTTCTAAAAATCTTAAAATCGGTTCATATTTAGCTTAGTTATTAGCTATAAGTGCATGAAACTACGGAAAACCGATTTTTTAACCGTAACTCGGGACTTTGGAGTTATTTTCAAAACTTTTAAAGCAGATTCTTGTTGGAATCGATAGTATCTTAAAAAAAATGGTATCACTTACTAGGTATATTTACTTCATTCTTTTTTTGGCAGTTTATTTCCTAGTACACATTTTTTTATGCGTATTATTTTTTGTGTTATTTTTGCTATTGAATTATAAATTTCTCTTAAAAAATGCCTCATTTCTGCATCAGACAACAGACTATGTACGCCATGTATGCTTTTTTTAAATGTGGACTCATTGGGAAAGAATGATGTTGTTGCTTTTCAATATTTTTCGATATCTTATTCTTGTAGCTTTGATTTTTCTCGTTTCACCTCCAGCAGTGCTTTGCCACCAGGTCTCATTTATTTATATAAAAAAGTTGTCATATGATCGTTATTATATAACTCGAGAACCACTAAACTTATTTACAAGCCAATACATGCGTTGGAAAGGTGTATTTTTTCGGATGGTTTAGCTTCTACTGAGCGGTGCTACGCCCATATAAAAGTTTTATGTATGTGTTCATATCTTCAAAATATTAACAGTATGAGCTTCTAAACTGGGCCCAAATAGCTTTGTGGTCAATATAAATCATCACTCAAAAAGTGGGCGGAATTGGAAAAGTAATAGTGGCACCTCTCATACAAAGTAAATATTGATTTTTATATATCTCAAGAACGGTTAAAAAAACAATTACTGAACTTGGTCTAAACGATTTGGTAGTCAATACAAATGATCGGTTGAAAAATGGGCTAAATTGGATAAGCGGGCATGGTACCCCCCATAAATGTTGATTTTTATATATCCTTAGGTTTTTTAAAGTGGAAGCTTCTGATTTCGTCTAAATGATTCGGTAATTAATACAAATCTTCAGTCAAAAAGTGGGTGGAATTGTATTAGTGGGTGTAACATCTCTCATACATATTAACTATTAATTTCTGTAACCTTGAGAACGGTAATAGTAAAAGTTTTAATTTGGTTTAAACAACTTCTTGTTCAGGACTCATCATCAGTCCATAACTGGACGAGATTGAACAACTAGGCGTGGCGGCTCCCATTCATACTAAACATGGAATTTTGCGTGTGTGAAAAAACGGTAACTGTTAAAGTTTCGTGATCAATTTATATCAGTCAAATAGCGGGAGAGATTGGAAAACGGATATTGCACAAAGCACACCGCATAAAAGCTATTTATATACGTATTCTTATCAATACACATACATACGTATATACAAATTATTTGTCCTGAGAAATAAATTTGAAAGGTATACAACACAAAGCCTCCCAACAACGCGGGAAGGGTTACGCTAATTATTCATAAAAACAATCCCATTAAGCTAACTTTTGACAACAAAATGCTGACGGAAAACTAAGTTTTAATGGGATGTTCTATTCAGATGATTAATTTTTTTCACAGTAAGTTCTAAGTAAAAAAAGTACAAAGAAAATTATATAATAGTGCATATGTCTTAATTTTTTTCTTAAAATAACAGGTAAATAAATATTAATATTTAATGAATCTTAAATCTTAAATCATAGCTTATCAAACTTGATATCACCTCATTAACATGGATTTAGAAAAGGACGTTCTACTAGTACTAACCTTTTGGAGTTTACCACCATTATTATCAATGGATTTGTACAAAATTTGACAAAATTCAAAAGTTATATATGCTGGACTTTTCTCCAAATAGCTTAAATTGGACTCTTATCTAAAACATCGATGTCAAAATGTACTACTTAAGAACTATACATCTAAAACCATAAATGTATCTACCGGTGTGCCACAAGGATGTCATCTTGATCTACCAAAAGCCTTGAAATACTGTAATATTTTAATGTTTGCCGATGATCTGATCATGTATACCTGCAATATGATATGATCTGATCATGCATACCTACAATATGATATAGATAACTTCCACACTTGGTCTACTGTTAATCTATGGAACTCTATACAGATAAATGTAAACACATGAGGTTTTATCGCTGCAATTACATATCTAACAACATTTTATTGAACGTGGTATCCCTGGAACTAGTAAGATCCTTCTTGGATCTTGGTGTTATGATATTAAGCTTAGTTTTAACACACACATTAATATGACAGTCGATAAGGCTAGAGGCGTTCTTGCGTTTATTAAGAGATGGAAAAATGAATTTCCTGATCCTTAAGTTAGATCTATACTGATATATGGCTCGGTTATTTGGGATCCTGTTTATAGCATTCACATTGATTGGATCGAATCCGTTTCAAAGCAGTTTGCCATGGAATCAAAGATTCAATCTACCATCTTATCGTCACAGGTTAGCCTTTTTAGAGTTACTCACCTTGAAAAGCAAGAGAATTATGTTGAATGTTTCAGTTATCAGTTAAGTTAATGTTATCGAAGGTGATGTAAACTCTGAATTTCTATTGGAAAGCATATTTTTTAATATACCTTACAAGCCGACACGATATTTTCATCTGCTGGCTATTAAATATTTTCGAACCAAATATGCTAATGCAGATCCACTTAAAAGAATATGTTCGAATTTAATTAATTTTGCTTTGAGTTTAAATATCATTAAACAAAATATTATAAATTTCCTCAATTTTATTTATTTTGTTGTATTATTTGGAATATCGTAATATGTATTATTTGTACTTTTACCAAAGTCTGTAATGAATTAGTTTGTAGAGTTTACTATGAAATAAATAAATGATAATAGCTTTAGCGTGGTTATAATTTTTGATATATACGACGATTTTTTAAAACTACAGAGGGTGTGCTACTTAAGTGGCGAGCAGTGTATGCATGTATATAAGTACTATGAAGTGGTAAATGGTAATTTAAGTTGAAAATTCTTTGTTCTCAAGATTTATACCCAATGCATGAAAATTCATAGAAAAGGCTATACGAAAATGACCTTTTTTCAATATTTTAAAAAAATCATCTCACACAAAAACTACGTATTTTAGATAAATTCCTCATAACAGCCTCAAATAGAAAAACAAAGAAAAAAAGAAAGGGAGAGAAAATATAATTGTATCAGAACACCACCACACATGGTTTAATTTTCTTTGGGTAATGAAATCTTAGCTTCTTTAATAATAATTTTCAAACCCAATTAGTAGACAAATACTCTTGTATTCATGGTATTTTGATACTTTTACTTGAACAAACATAAGATATGTGAGAGAGAGGACTATTAATTGTGCTCCCTTAAGAGCAATATATTCTATTTATTTTTAAACGAAACATAAGCGTGACTGTTTATGAAAATATTTTTTTCCACATACATATTTTGCTATTGTCTACAAAAACAATGAATTGTTTTTCTTCAATCTCAACGGAAATTTCTGAAGCCTTTGAAATGGGAAAAATGACAAAAATTAAGCTGATCCTTAAACTACTTAAGGAGGCACATCCATCTCTAATTGAGGGAAAATGCTTCTTAGTTGTTTACTCTTAACTACTACTGTTTAAACAAAAGGAAAAAAAAACGAAAATTCGAAGAAAACAATTTTTTCTTCACTTTAAAAAAATAAAATAATATTTTCATTTATTCAAGAATGTTTCTGTCTCGTAAAAATATTTTTAGAGGAGGTCGTTATTGTATCTCTTTACCGATGTCTAGTTGGTATAACAAAAGGCGGTACATTTGATTCGAAATGGTTGAACGAGTATGACGATTGATAAAGGTGACATCTTCAAGGGGGGTTTCGGTATTTCTTTATAATTTTAAAAATTTGTTTATATTACTTCTTAAAACCGATTAATAAATTTGCAATATTTGGTATATTTTTAATAATTATTTGGTATTTTACGAGTAATCAAGAACCCTACAGCAGCATCACTGTTTAAAAAATTATTGTTCAAGACATATTTACGTTTTTATCTTGTGATTCTTTTTAATCTTACAGTCAAACCTAGCTTAGAGCGTTCAGAGTTGCGTTGACTGATGGCTGGCGCTAACGCTGAGGTGGCATACCTGAATAAGACTGTTAGCGTTGTGTCGTTAACAATAATGTCAACATAAATTTTCAATATATAAAAAATAACAATCCATTAAAAGGAACAACACTGCCAGTTTTGTGGGTTTATAATAGCGTTTCGCAGCCAACTTCACCTTCTAACGCGCTGTCATAATCGGATTTTCCAATTACAAAGCATTGAAGTCGCGCTATTTGGGTTTGCTGCATACAATTTGTATGTAACTGAGAGTTTTCGACAGGTAAATAACGCTTAGCGCTAAACAGCTAAACTGATTTTTTTGAAATATTTACAGTATTTAAGGATATACATATAGGCTATAGAAATTTAAAAAATTCTATCTGGGCGGTACCAAGCCTATACATAATACTTATTTATGTCGATTGGCTTAAGTCGATTTAAGCTATTCTTACTTACCGATACAGATTAATATGATAAAAGACTAGATACGAAGAAGGGAACGTCAATTACGACTAGAGTTTTTTTTTGAATAGAAGTGTATTCTGGAAGATAGCTTAAGTCGACTTAAGCTACTCTTCCCTATTGACGCAGATATTTATTTGTCAAAATAGTAACAAATTTAGTTCAAATAGCTTTATAGTCAACACAAATCATCAGGCAAATAATGAGTAGAATAGGACAAATGGTACCTTGGTACCTCCCATACAAAGAAAATATTGATTTTTGTAAATCTTGAGAGCAGTTAAAGCTAAAGCTTCTGAACTTAGTCTGAATGACTTCATAGTCAATGCGAAACACCAGTAAAAGAGTGGGCAGTGAACAGAACTCACCAAGTAAATGTATGTTTATGTGAACAGCAGATTCTACAGTGTTTTTTGCAAGGGTAAAAAATGATAACCAAGGTAATAGCGAAGTACTCCAGGTTTCGCTAGTGTTTATGCAGAACAAGTAAGATAATATAGTGTTGTATAATGTCTACTACACGATTGTACAATGTTTAATACAATCAATTAGTAAGTTCCTCCTGTTACCAAGGTTTCCATTTTACACGTCAGCAGAACTCTAATGCTAAATGATTTCCACCTTGTGTAAAGGGTGATATCAGCTTGAAACTCATTACAAAAATGATAATACTGTACCTCAACAGTAAAATTTATATTCAACATAGTAAAAAACTCACCAGCTATAAAAAAAGTTATTTTTTTCATCTGTTTCGGTTTAATAAGTGAAAAAACTCACAAAATTTGCACCGCGTTTACGCTGTACATTGTCCATCCGTGAGCTCCAATTTTATTACACTTTTTTAGCGTTTTGGCTGGCAACTTACGTAAACCGCACGGCTCTTCACACCAAATTCGGAAATTCTGTTTGCTGATGTAACCATTGAGCCAAAAATAATTATGAAGACCATAAAATGAACGTAATTTACCAACATATTTCTCACATAATTTTGATAATCAAATGGAATGATTTGCAATCGTTGTTCGTTTTTTATCCTATTCATGGTGAAATGACAAACCTTACTGAGCATTTTTGGCATTGCCACATGACACGAATCTTTTTTACAGAAAAAATTTACATTAAAAGATGAAGCAAAACAATCACCATAAAGGTATATTTAGTTAACACTGTGTTCTTCAATATCTATCTAGACTAGTAGGTAGAGGTGACTGTGCCTAAAAAAAAGAAACACGCGTAGGTCAAAGTGACCCGTTGCGATATCACAATGAAGATTTAAGGAATTGAAGCCTACAACCACTCGAAGCTCATGATAAAGCCGCTAAGTCCCCTATCCGTCCCCGGTAGTTCAGTGATTTAGTCGCATGGTAAAAGCCGAGGTGCGATTAACTCCTGCACAAGTCATTGGCCAGGTGACCAGTTCCAGATGCCTGGAATATAAGTATCTATAATACAATGCCCAGAATTGACACTAACAGCGACTCTGAGTGTGCTCTTATGGAGGTTGAGAAGGTTTTTCGTGTATCCATGATTCAGCTTTGGTCATATTTGATGCGAATACGGCGTTCATAGTGTTTATTACCACTTTGCCAATCTTAAACTTGCGATTCTTAAATGGGATTCCAATGTGAAAAATACGACCGTGAGTTCGGTGGTTGAGCCATCTCTGGCTAGTCCATCCGCCCAACATATAACCCATATAATGTAAATATCGTATTGCTTAGTTATCTTGTAGAGAGCTCTGCAAGTCGTAAAGAGGTCATTCTGTGAGATCCCAGAGCTTTTACTGCCGCCAAAAGTATCTTAAGTTCTCTCTTGATGACACTGCTTTTCCAAAGCTCCAATGTCTAAGAAGTCAACAATTTCTCCAGATCTTAAAAAAATGCCTATGCAAGCATGCAGTAGAGCAATAGTAGACCGTGACCTTATCTGAGGGATAACAATTCTGTAAATTTATTCCAAACAGTTGGTTAAAGGCCTTTAATATAAAAAATACTGTGTGCGTAGGGTTATTCCTTAAAATATTAAATCAGTCTTAAATGGTACCACAGCTTCGACTTAAATTGTGTATTAACAGCAAAAGTGTTATGCAGAGTGGAAAATTTCAAAGGACAGCAAAAATCGATATATACTATGTTACTCCCACTCTCCGACAGAAAAAGGCATCCTTTAGTGTGCGTATATTATACACGCTTTTAAACATTTGTTAACCATTCGGCCGTACGAAACTGAACTTGTTGAATTACAAAATGTCGAAATTTTGTTTTGGCTTTGGACATACCACGTTGATTAAAAAGTTCCCGGAATTTATTCAGAAAATTAAAAATATAAGTTTATTGATTTAAATCTATATTGTCCCCTTCAAAGTAATCCCCGTCGACTGCAGCATATTTAAGCCAGCGCTTGATCCAAACCTCGAAGCATTTTTTATATTCGGTTTTCGGTATGTTCATCTGCAATTTTTCCATTATTTCGGCTGCAGAAACGCGTTTCTCGCAATGGAAGTCACAGGAAGCCAAATCAGGTGAATTCGGTGGCTGTGGGATGGTATTCCTTGCATTTTTCGTCAAAAAATATCGAATAATGACAGTGCGACAGTGCGTTATCATGTTGCAAAATGCCAACAATTCTGTCTATTTCGGCGAATTGCTTCACGCGAACGTCTCATAACGCCCAATTAATACTCTTTGTTTACTGTGTGGCCTTCTGGCAAAAATTCATTATGCACTACACCTTGCAAATCATGTCTTTTGCGACGTCAACACGATCAAAATTGTAAAAAATTGCCAACACACATAGAGACAGACGTACTCTTGGAAATCTCAAGCTATGACGCTAAGATTTAGCGTGAATATCAAAAAAAAAAAAAAAAAAAATTCCAATCGCAACGATGGGTGTTATTCCGGGAAGTTTTTGATCAAGGTAGTATTTTGGTAGAAATAATCTTAGAGAGTTTACTACATACAGGTATTAAAGTGAAAACCTTGAAGTCTTGCAGATAATTTTTGTAAAAATACGCCGTAATTCAAATTTTTTTGGTCTTATCACAAAAATTTTCAAATTGCAATTGTAATATAGCAAATGCTTATAAAAATAATGTCATTTACAATAAAAAAAAAAAAAAAATCATAGAGACAACTTCTAAGGCGGCAATTTAAGCCTCGCTGAAAACGTGACAATTGCTGCATAAAGAAAATGTGTTTGGCACACGAAAACACATACATAAGTAACCCTTATCCCGTGCAGTATTAAGTCATAAGCCATTTAATCTCAACTACAAACAGACTTAAAACTACACGCACATGTGAAATAATCATTCTGAACATAAAATTGTCTTAAAGGATTTGAAAATAATTTCCGCCAAAAGTTGCCAGTTTTAAGACCACATGCACAACAAAGAAACACCCTTATAAAACACAATTAGAAAACAACTTCCCTTTAATTAATACTTGATAATAAATTCTCTATAATGGTTACAAATTTTCAAATTTTTTTTTCAACTTTCTTTTCAATTTAAATTGAATTTTTAATTTGGAATTTAAAATATTCTGACATAAACGATGGCGTTTTTTTTATTATAAAAACCTCACACTACTGCTGGTGTGAAAATTATTGTCGATTTGTATCGAAAAAACCCAACAAACCAAAACGATTCTGAAATGACTTGTCACAAGCTTACAAGCTTAAGCTTAGGAAAGTGCTATGAATACTACTGTAAAAGGCTTATAAATAATTGTTTAATGATGAAAAGTGAACCCTTGCGATAACATTGTTTGTATATAATATACCGAAAGCTTAGAAGTCTTATTGTAGAATAAGCTTGAAGAAAAATAGTTTACTAATCATGCTTATAATAAGCTTAAGTTCTTAATATTTTTGTAAGCCTTGTTATACTTATGTCTAGATATATGTATGTAAAGAATAGCTCTCACAATAACAAATTTTGGCGATTGATTGGACAGCAATAGCAAGAAAGGCCTGGAAAATACCATTATTCTTTGGGGAACATGTTGGAACTACGGGAACAAATAATATATGAATGGAGCTAAATTTCTAAAAAAAACAATTGTGTATATAAAAATTAATGTTATGTAATTAACATTGTCAAAAAAATATATTTTTTCATAAACACTTGCAAAACTATAGCGAATATAAGTCATATGCAATCACATTTGTTAAATTGTTATCTAAACTAAGCATAAAGCAAGGATTATTGTAAAAGGTGTTGTCATGTGAAGGATTTTTAACACAGTATTTGAAAACTTTTCATTTTTTGTATAGAAATAAGTTCATAATAAGTATGCTTACAAAAAGTTGTAGGGAATCTATTCTGAAATGGTCTGTTGGGAAAGTATTGAAAAATTTCAACATGTGGTGACTGTTTAAATATGTTGTGGGTGAGAAGAGAGAAAAGTGAAATTCCCCCTCTTTTCTATTTGTTATTAATACGTATTGGTTTTGAATCGAACAGTATGGATATACAAACAGACCAGAAGCACAATACGAGCTATAAAGAAAAGACTTCAATCACACTGCTTGCTGTCCCTGCCAATGATGAGTGTGATGGTAATGGTCACGTGACTTGGCGAATTTTTGTCGTCTTTGTAACTTGTTATTGTTCCCTTTGTTGTTGTGTAAAATGTGTAATGAAGCAAAACAATATTTTTTATTTTCCAAATGTTGGGTGAATGATTGTTAATTTTGATAAGGGTGGCTATCAGCAGCAACAAAGCAAATGTAACTTGTTAGAAACTTGACATCTGTATTTAAATTGTAAATAATTGGGATTTTAATAACACAATGATGCTACGTCCTACAAAAAAGTTGTTTGAAAAATTAAAAATTTACATGAAAACACAATTACAATATTCGCAGCATTTAGAAATTATGCCAAAGTTATATTGAAAATTAGAAACAAAATTTGTTTTAATAAAAAACAGACACAAGCCAGTCAACTTAAAATTTACACAAGTGTGTTGCTGTTGCCATTGATGATGATGATAATGACGTTATTGTGTAAAAAATATTGCAACAAATTATTATGATTCTATTATTTTTTCTCTATTTATTATTTTATTTTTTTTTTTTTAGAAATATAGCAGTTAACAAGTCAGGAAATGTTTCCAATTAGATAGAGAAGAAATTTTCAATACCTCTACGGCAAGCAATTTTGTATAAAAAATTATACTGAAACAGATTTTTACTCATATAGAATTCTTACTCTACGGCAAGCAATTTTGTATAAAAAAGTATACTGAAACAGATTTTTACTCATATAGAATTTTTTTTTTAATAATCTTATTTTACAAAAGAGGCATATTTTAATAATAAGACAGTTTTTTCCATTTTACTTGTTCACACATCAGTAGAGTGAACTAGATTTCACTCTAGCACTGCATTAAAAAGATTTTAAATCCATTATGAAAATTATGGTTCTGTAAGAGATGCATTCCGAAAAATTTGCCTTATTTTTGGCCAACATAATCGTTCATCTAAAAGCCAAATTTAAATCTAAAGGTAGAATTAGCCGAACGTCAGTCGTAACGTAAGGTGTCAGCTGTTCGCTTTGGCTATATGGGAATTAATGTAAATGCTTATTGAATTTTAATGTCACGTTGCTGTAACGTAACATTTTGTAGAAAATCGAATTTTTCAACGGTGTTAAGTGACATTTGTAAAGCAGTGATGGACTGTTTAAATTATATGGGGGTATTTTTACTCTTTTATATATAAAAACACAGGTCTACAAAAAACAAAAAAAGTTCTCGCTTTTAAATAAAACTACATGAAATATAATGGTTTTGATTTGCTGAATTCAAATCCGGTTTCAATTTTTTTCCAACAGGCTCAAATTTATTAATTTTTTTTTTGGGTGTGGAAAATTTTTCGCCCAAAATATATTTCATCATAAGTTGAAAACGACTTGACCGATTTTGGTGCGAGTACAACCAAACGTATATAAACAAAATTTCCTAAAAATCACCTGAATATCATTTTTTGTATTTTCAACGGTTTCGGAGTTATTCACAACTTAGCTGCGAAAAATTTTTTTTTGCGCGAAATTAGAGCAATTATATATTTTATTTTTTTTTAAGTCATAAAAAATGTTTCAGATTTAAAAATTTTGGATGCTAAGCATTTAAATTGAAGCTTAAAATGTTAAGAATAAAATAAGCTTTAAATCATGAAAATCGTTTAGCTATTGCTGATTTTATTTTATTCAATTTTAAATGCAGGTACCAAACTTTGACCAAAGTTAGTGAACAAATTTCTTTCTTGCAAAATAAGTGGATTTTTTTTTGTTTCCAAAAAGTTATAAAAAAATTCTTAGAATATAAATTTTACCTTTTAAGCAATTTCATGAAAGCCAGGTGTGGGTTCAAAATTAAATAACCCATAAAGGCAGGTGCCTAACTTTGACAAAAGTAAAGGGTTAATCTTTTATGGCTATGGTAAGTCAAAAATATTCTAAGAATGAGATTTTTTATTATTGTGGTAAAGAAAACCCAGTACCAAATGCTCTTTTAAGAAAAATAACACAGTTTTTATCATCATTCAACACTTGTTTGCGAAACTGAAAAGACAAATCCTATCCGACATTTGATTTTTTCAAAACCAAAAGTTATTATTGAAAGTACTCTAAGGACTATTTCAGTTTTATATATTTTTTATTATGGTAAGTGTTTTACAAAATTTATACATAGAGTAAGTTTATTTAAAATTGATTTTTGTTTTAGATTACAGTATGTCAAGGTCTTTGACTTGCAAAAATTCTCATGATATGTTTTGCTACATCTGTGTTGAATTAACTTTAAATCACAACGCCATACAATAACTTTCCAAACTAAGAATGGTTATAAATATGACTTTGGATTTCCTATTGATGAAAGAAATTAATATTGGTTGCAAAATATATGATGTAATACCTGTGCAAGAGCTTTAGGAAGTCGTCTGGACGACCATAGAAGGATCATGTCATTTATGAAACCAATGATATGAAGTGAACCACAAAATTACGAACATGATTGTTATTTCTGCATGACCGCTATACGTGCATTTACGAGAAAAAAAAGAGTAAAATCATATATGCAAACACTTCAACTGACCGACGACCAGTTCTTCAAAACAATAATGTTTCTTTACCTCCAATGCCTTTTAAACGTCACGAAATGGTTAATGAAGAAGTTTTTTCTGTTCGAAGTGAAACCAGTTACGTGTCTGTAGGTCATACTTTATCTGTATATAGTAGTCCATCGAGAAAACCTCATTTTATAAACCAGTCTGACCTGAATAATCTTGTTCGAGACTAAGAACTCTAAGATCAAAGTCAGAACTTTTTGTGTCAAGATTACAGCGATAAAATTTGTTAGATAAGGATACGAAAGACTCATATTTTCGATATAGACAAGAAGATTTTCTGGCCTATTTCGGCAAAGATGGCGATATAGTATTTTCACAAAAAAAGGAAACAAATATATGTTGTTTTTGTTAAAAAGTTAGTTGTTGTACAGGCAACACTACTTTGTTTGATGTGCCTTGAGCCAAGCTTTGTCGGTCAAAAATTCTCATGCCGATACAAATTATATAAAGCAACCCCAATAGCGCGGCGTCAACACTTTGCAACAGGAAAATTCAATTTTGTCAACGCATTAGAAAGTGAAGCTGGCTGCAAAGAAAAAACGTAAATAAAGTAGTGCCATTTTAGCAGTTTCTTAAGAATTTTAATGGTCGTTTAAGTCGTCTGGCTCACTACAATGTGCCAATACCAACTTGCATTCGACCTATTCGTTCAAGAAAAAACCTTGAAGCCATGAGACGCAATGTTGAAGAATTTCTCAGTTTCTCGACATTCTCACCAATTGAGTCCATCCACAATGACAACATGGCGAATTTAGCGGAATGATTTGGTTTTTAAGCCATGCGGGGTGCAACTGGTGCGTACATTTAAGTGCCAACCATTCACTTAGCGGTAGATTCAATGAATTCCTTCAAGAAATTTCCGATGATGTTTCTGGAAAATTCATATTTTTGAAATGAAAACAATTTTCATTTGTTCAAATACGTCAGTAAACAAAATTTTCGTAAAAGCAATTGTTGAAAGCCTTTGCAAGCTAAACGTATGTATAATTGTGGCTGAAAAAATGGTTACGTTAAGTTTTGTTGTTGTTATTTTTTAAGAGCTTTCGGATTTGATTTTAAAAAATACAAAAAAAATTAGAGAAACGTATGAGGTCTTTATTTGAGTCGGTAGAACGATCTGCACTATATATTCTATATAATTTAATGATTTATGAATCACAAATTGTACATACACTGGATCCTATTTTGGCATACTCAGCCGATATCTCTCGAATAAATTCTTCAATATTAGCTTGGAGTGTGCCAACCGTTGCCGGCTTGTCCCTATAGACATGAGCCTTACAAAAAATAGTCTAAAAGAGTTAAATCGCACGATTTAGGCGGCGGTTCACAGAACACTCAATAATCTGCAAGCGTTGTTTGCTTGTAAGTCGATTCATGGTTAAATTATAAATCAAACTGATCATGTTTGACAGTAACATGTTGCACGAAAACAGCTGAGGTGTCAAAAACAGTGTTGCCAATAGGAAAGTTGTTAAAAAATCACCCGATATTAAGTAGTAGTTATAGTATATTTTTTGGAAGGCAATATTATTTTTTGGATACTGGAAGAGCAGTGCTGATATCGATTTCAACTTTCTGCAATATTTGGTGAATAATTGGGTTGAACGGCCTTTTCTGCGGCCTCCTTGTGTGTCCCAGGTTTTCGCAGATAATAAATTGACAAACTTAAATCGCTGCTTACATCTTTTAACCACCTCTGAGCCAAATTCCGAATCCCGTCTCAAAAAAACTTCTCGTCTTTTAAGGCGATCCAATTGTAAAGCCGATTTCATATATTTTTCAAAAGTAGTGATTTGGCGACATGCTAAAATATATTGTATTCGTCGATCAATGTGCCGAGAATGCGGTGAGTGCGGCATTTAATGGTTTCTAACTACTTTTGCGAAGTGAGGCCGAGCGTTGTCATTCACAAGAATAACCGAATTATGTCTGTCTTTACATACCACCCGTTTTCTTTCAAATGCATGGTTCAAATGAAATAATTGCATTATACTCCGATCAACGAGTTTTAGATGCTTATAGTACACAATGCGATCATGATCCCACCAAAAGAGCAAAATTGCATCATAATAGTAATTATTTATGTACACAAACAAAAAATTTTGTCGAATTGAACCAAATTTGGATGCTGTTATAAAACATAATAAAACCCAAAAAAAGCAAATAAAGCCGACGGGTTGGATTTTTTTAAAAAACCCCTGTCAACTCTGTTTAAAATGGCTTTATAAAATTAAGCATTTGCAGTTTTCCATGGAAAAAAGATGTTAGCTTTAGCTACCTCCGTCTTCATCTGGTACCAAATAAAAGCTGAGATCCATTCTTAGAACTTAGCAAAAAAAACCCACGACTTTCACCGATCGCTGAACAAATACATATATAAATTTTCTGAAAAGATTTGTACTTGTATACTCTGAAAAGCATAAGTACTCAATTTAAGAATTTTCGCTTTGACAGAAAAAATGTTACGCTGAAAAATTTATTTAGCTTGTATGGGCGGTGCGCGATGGGCCAATTTTAATAAAATTCAATTTTTTCTTAACAAAGTAAATAGAATGTTCAATACCAACTTTCGATGATCACTACTCCTTATATTTTTTGCTCGAAAATGTATGAAGTAATAACTCTGTGCCACAAGTCACGCAGCCACCGAAATAATGAAATTGATGCAAACCAATTGCCGGCCACGCTGATCATGGGATTACATTTGTTGAGGGTCTATTTTTAACAGAGTCTGTATAAACCAAGTCGAATCGATTGGTCTTAAAACTCAAAATACATACATATACAAAATGGAATTCTCACAATCAATGAATTGCACCTGATTCTATTTTTAGATTCATTGAAAGGGACCTATAGTTTAACTCCGGCTCCGAGCGGTAGATGATTTACGTAGAGAAGTTTTATATTATAGTGTAAATATTCATAACCCGTCGCTAGAAATGTTATGAGATGATACAGCTGTTTAAAAATATCAGATGGTCTGGCCTGGGATTAAGCCGAGTATCTCTTGGTTGGTAAGCGGATGTCTTACCTACCATAGTACATAAGAAAAATTAATGTTAATCAGAAATTTTGATTCTTTATCTCGAAAACTAGCAAAACCAAAAAATGGAAAGTAACAGTCTTACTTACAGGTGCTAGAAAACCAAATCACGCCGGTTTTATGATTAATGTTGACAATAGAAATATAAAAAGAAAACATATTTTTAGAATGAGTCTTATGTAGCGCCTATCAAAAGATAAATACCAGCGAGTAAATATATTCCCTATTTGCTTTTCTTATCAGTTGTCTTAAATAACGCATGTGGCGACAATATTTACATGAATAATAATGAAAGCAGATGATTTTGACTTATTTTTACTATTTTTCTTCATCATACTCGAATAAAAATAATTATTAGTTTCCTTTAATTCAAAATGAATCATCATGTGAATTTATTTACAACCATTTTTTATCTCGGCTACAGGTTGAGTTTTTTTTTACTACTGATTTAAATTAAATTTTCAGGAAGTGGGATTTATGAACGATGCTTTGAAGGCAAATAAAAATACTCTATAAAAAGATATTTATCTTAAATACTATACGTAATATATTACAACATTTAACTTCGATTCGAAATCACTTATTGTACAAATTAGAGTACGTTTTTGTTATTAAGGTTTAAGTAGCAATAAAAAAACTCGAAAAATTTTCATTGATGATATGAATTACGTCGATAACCAATTGCTCAACATTCTAGACGCACCAAGTCGCATTATTTAGGACAAAAAGAAACAGATCCATTTTGCTATTTTGTGTGCTCATTTAAGTTTGCTTGCAAATTGTGTATAGTAGGCTCTAAAATGTAATATCTCTGGTAATATTAATTTCATCAGGCAACATTATGGCTTGCTTTTAAGCTACACTTTCCTTAAGACATTATTAAAATTGGATTATTATGTAAAAAGTTATTCACATTTAAAAATGAGCATAAACTCGGACCATTACTATCATATTATGTTTACTTTTCTACAATATTGTTACGAAAATAAAAATGCCTAAAAAGAAAATACACCACATCAGGGACTGTATGTGCTCCTGTGTATCTGTTAGTGCCATAATTGTCTGAGCTATTAAGAGTGCTACCATTTGCATAATTAACGGTGCTGTCAGTTCGATTCCTTTTTGTGTATTATAATTTTACATCTTTTGGTTTTAACGTAGATAAATATAAATTTGCAGTAACTACAAGAATATTCAAAATTGATAATGGATTGCTATAAAAGGTGGCTTATTGCGTTTGGTGAGGGATAGTTATCGGTTGGCAGTCAAAGTAAAGTCGTACTTAGGCATAAATAAAACTGTTGTATAAACGAATATTAAGTGCAAGATAAATAAGTTGCTGTTTTAAGGTATGTAAACTGTATAAAGAGAAAGTGATAAAATAAAAACCGTAAAACAACAACTAAGTGGGGTTTATTTTATTTTGACGGAATTAAAAAGAACTCAAGAAGTAAGAATGCGCATCAGGCTGGTGAACAATTAGTGAAATTTACAGAGACGATGATGTAGCTAGAAAAACAGCAGCGAAATGGTTTGATCGTTTTCGATCTAATAATTTTGATGTTAAAGACTCGCTGTGGTCGTTCAACTAATACAAATGTCGATAAAATTTTGGAACTAGGAAACAGTGGCTAGGGAACTAAGAAACAGTGATGGGGAACTAGCCACTCGTCACTAAACAGTTATCAACCTTTTAAAGGAAGCTGGATACACAAAGGAGCTCGATGTTTGGGTGCCACATGAATTAAAAATGAAAAATTTAATGTATCAAATTTCCATTTACAATTCGCTGCTAAAATGGAACGAAAGCAAACCATTTTTGATTATGGTCTATGAGAAGTGGATCACATATGATAATAATGTGCGAAAAGATAGTAAACGATATAAGGAGAGGCTTCGCAGATAATGGCAAAAGCAGTATTAACACAAAGAAAGATGTGTGTCCGCTGGCTTTGGAAAAGAAATATTTATTATGATCAACAGCGGAACACACAATTTTTTGATGACTCGGCAGAAAGTGAGCGAGCTTGGCTGCATCCACTATATAGCCCGGACTTAGCATCTTTAGATTATCAATTTTTCGATCACTGCAGAACTTTTTTAATGGTATAAATTTAAATGCGGTAGGGGTCCGAAACACGCAATTGAATAAGCTTTTTTCTAAAAAACCTATAAGTTCTACAACGGTGGGATAATGGCTTTACCTTAGAAATGGAAAAAAGTTTATGATCAAAACGTCGCACATTTTTAATAAAGGTCGCTTCAAATATAAAAAGTATGTGTTTCAGTCTTGCTAAAATTTTAACCGCAATCAATGTAACTTTGTCACCCAAATGACGTTTTTTTTTAATCCTAACTAGAAAGCATATTTGAGATTGTTTCCAAAGATATTAAACCATAGTGAGTTAAATATTTAAAATGTATCTTTGCTGGTATGCTGTAGTACAAAAATATGTTGGCGCTTAGAGTAAATTGTGAGATGTGCGGTATGTATAGGGTTGCTAGATCGCCTTGATTTCGTTTGAATCAAGAAAAAATATGGTTTATCAAGACGTTTTAAAATCTAATTTTTAAAGTTTTTTTACACAAAGTTTTGTAGTAATTTAATAACAAATATGTGCCGTTTTTGATAGACAGTCTTTTGCATTGTTGGGTTAAATATATTATTTCGTCAGTGTATAACTTCTGGGAAGCGATAAACTGATTCAATTTCCTTTTTGAGCCACCTACGGAATTTAAATTTACACCATTTACAGAGTTTTGTAGAGATCGAAGCAAATGATAATCTAAAGGTGCAAGATACGGGCCGTATGATCCACATATCAAAACTTCTAAGACACGATCTCTCAATTTCTGCTGGGTCATCAAAGATGTATGTAGTCTGGCATTGTCAACATGAAACACAAATCGTTTTCTGTCGATCAATTTTGGTCATTTCAATTGAACTGTTTGCTTCAATCTTGTTAATTGTTGACCGTAGAGATCACAACCAATCATTTTTTCTGGTTGTAGAAGTTCATAATGAATAATAAATTCGCTGCAATCCTACCAGACCTTTCCTGGTTTCAATCCCGGCTTTGCCAGGTCTACTTTTTATTGTTCAGAATCATAGGGTCTATCAAGTTATGGTGTTACCGGATACAACTAATATTACCAGAGGTATATTTCTATAAATGTCAAGAAATTTGAAATGTTGAATCTGGCAATCCTAGGTATTTGGCAACATCACGTTTGAACCACATACAAAAGCATCCCAAGAATTGCTCTTGGAATTGTTGATGTATCTAGACAACTGAAAATGGGCTGTATCTGCAAAAAATATAAAAAATTCCATAGAAAGCAGCAGAAGTCAATGAATCTACGGCAAAGTGAATGATGGGTAACCTTTAACGCATGAACCAGTTTTAATTTGTAAAGCTTGTTGTGAACAATAACAAACTTGTTCAGCCAAATTTATCGACAAAATTTTTAATAACGGGTGATTTTTTAACTGCTATGTCTTTAGAAATTGAAAAAAAAATGGCAAAAATAAACGAAAAATATTTGTTTGGGGCGATAATTAAATGCCTGCCATTTACTTTTTAAAGATAAATTCATGTTCATGTTGCCTGTGGTCCATCCGTGACTTCCAATATTCGCATACTTTTTCCAGCGCTTCGGCCGTTATCTCACAAATGGCAGCTGTAATATTGTCTTCCATAGCCGAAATAGTGGCCGCCACCAGAAACTTCACGTATACCTACAAAAAAGGTCTAGTGGGGTCAAATCGAAAAATGTTGGCAGCCAATAAACTGCTCCAAAACATGAGATTAATTGCTCACAGAACTTGTCTCTCAAGAGATACATGGCATCGCGTGCCGCATTCTTTCATTTTGGGCAGAAAAGGCTGCAATCATTGCAAGTTACTTTCTTCCTGTGACTGTAACGTTATATCGCGGTCTTTATTGACACTGACCGATACAGATGTCATAGTCTCCTTGATAGATTAATGTTCTATAAAGTCAAATCGGTGCGAAATTTGGTCACAATAGCTTGGACAGCCTATTCGTTGGGTCGATTTTGAGGATCATAAAATGGACGTAATTTACCAAACACATTTTAAGCACAGCACGTATTTTGATAATAAAATTCATTGATTTCCAAGCGTCGTTCAAACTTACTTACTGAGGATTTTTGGCAAACAGCAAAAAAATCCCCTGTTTGTTAAAAAGACGATTATATTGACCGAATATAAAAAAAAATTTACGAAATAAAGCTTTTTCACATTCACAATTTTCGTAGTGGATTTTTAATATTTCACCGTGACTTTTTACAACATTTAATTCATTGTAATATTTGCAAACATTTTACTGCCGATAATGTAAAGAAGTAAAATGTTAAGGCTGTCATTTTATTCCAATATGCCCTTGTTAGAAAATAAAATTCTTGTGTACGAGTATAACCCCGATATAATAAAACAAAGTGTATACTGTAATGTAGTATATAGTCGGTATAGACTGACTAAAACTCTGTTAATTGTTATATTTGACATTTGATAAGGCAGTTTCCTTGTAAATATTCAAATTTAAATTTAAGCAATGTTTATAATAAAAGCAAAAACAACAACAACATACATTACAAGTATTAGGAAATTGAGAAGAGAACTCCAAATAAAAAAAGGGGGAAACTGTTAAAAAGGTTAAAATTCGATTTTTATTTACAAACATTCAATGTAAGGTATGTTTGCTAACCACAAAAGACAGACTCATCATGATACAAGTATGAATGACTGACTGTCTGACACTCCTTTTTGTATAACTTGTTACTTTCTTTACAATTATTTTTTACTCTTACTGGCTGATACTCGTATTAACCAACTTGTAGTAGAAAAGAAACCTCAAAAAATGAGTTTTTTCAAAAGAAATGTATTTAAACATTAAAAAGGAAACCCTTCCCTATTGCATTGTCGTTGTTACTTGTTGATCCATCTTTAATGATCGCCTTTAGAAAACGAGAAAAGAAAAAGTGGGGAAAACAATTTTAGTTGACTTTTGACATTGACATGTTAAATCAATATATGATTTGATTTTTTTTTCTTTCTTTTTTAAGAAAAATCTCTAAAAACTGTTGATTTGATTTCATTTCTAAGATTTAAAATTTATTATTTACACCCACCTTTCTTAGTTCGAAAATGTGTTGATCACTTAATTCATTAGAAATATTTTTTGATTTGAATAGAATATTTTTTAATTTATAATTCAAAAAATAAAAAGAAAAGGTTAAAAAAATGTTAAAATTTAAATCTCTACTTTAAATATTTTACGACGTATAGAGAGCACAAGCATCACTTTCAAAAGCATTTCCGTTTATGGTAAAATTATTTTTATGAGTCGCACCTACACTTTTCTGAACTTTAAACGTTTCTTGTTTAAATCAATTAAAAGTTGTTTTCAATATTTTAAAAATACGTTTTATTTGTTATTAATCTAATAAATAATTAAGCCAATCATTTATATGATAAATAATAGCCTAATTATACTATTTGAGGCGCCACAATAATTTATTTGAATTATTAATTAAAATGAAAAGATGTTTGAAAAAAGCAGTGATAGCACAGTTCATTGAGTATTTTGCTATACGGGGAGACTGGTACTATTATATTAACATTTAATTTCAATGGGGTTCATTTTTGCATTCTAAAAATCTTTAAAAATCTTTACCGAAATCATATATAGTTTTGATAAATACAGGGTGGCTAATCATTTCTACTACATAGAGAAACTCAATAATTTTTTTTTAAATTAACTATAGTAACCCCTCCCGCGTTGCTGGGAGCTTTTGTGTTGTATACCTATAAAATATATTCCTCATAAGAAAAGTATAGATATACAAAAATCAATATTTACTTTGTAATGGAGGGCCACACCTACTTATTCAATTTCGTCCATATTTCGACTGGTGATGTGTATTGACTACGAAGTTATTTAGACCAAATTCAGAACCCTATGAAGATATAATAAAATCAATATTTACTTTGTATGGGTGGTGTCACTCCCACTTATCCAATTGCGCCCACTTTTTAGTGGGTTGTTTATTGACCACAAATTTGTTTGGATCAAATTTAGAAACTTTCACCATTACCGTTCAATCAATCAATTAATTAAATAGCTTGCTTCAGTGTTTAAGAGTAAAGATCAGAATTAATCCTTTGACCAGATTGTAAAAGCTCATAATAAACAATTCCCTTTCTATCACATAAGATCCTATTACCTTTCTTGCTGTCATTCTCGTTTTATCCATAATCTTTTTCGTACATTATTGCCGTACGTGATCCACTTTTCACCATAATCATTCGCCTCAGAAAACTTCTTTGTGTATACAGATTTCTTCAACAGATTGATAACTGTTAGGGAATGAATGCCTAGTTCCCTAGCAACGTGACGGTGCCGCAGCTTATGTGCCGGACTTTCTCAATTTGTCATCGACTTTTTTAGTAATTGGTCGACCAGCGATATGTATCTTTTACACTAGAATTATCAGATCGAAAACGAACAATCTACAGCATCGTCTCCATAATCTTCACAATGTGCAGTAGCCTTTCACCTGCATCATGCAAGGTGGATGGCAAAGTCAGGCATATAAGAGTGTGCTCTTCAGTTATTTTTAAATAAATATTACATACGATTGTATTAATTGTACAATCGAACCAACAAGATGCAATTTGTTAAATTTTATTAAATTAATTTGACTGCAAGAATTACATGAACAGATGGCGAGACATTCACATTTGACTTGGAAGTCGTTAGGTGTTTCCAATGGACTGCTTTTTATGACGTGACAGACATTATAACAAACACATAATTCTTTTTAATATTTCTTATAAAAATATGTTTTTGAAGTACTCCGATTTTTATTTTTTATTACTTTGACGAAAACATATTTGGAAAAGTAGATGACAAATTATGAAAATATTTATTAGGTGTGAAATATAATGTATATAAAAAAAATATACAAAGTTTTTCTTAATAAAATTATTCTTTAAAATAGATCAAGGGGCGTTTCATATTTCACACAAAAAAATAAATAATCGCAGTTTCCTTAAGCAAAATAGAATTGATTTGTGGTAATTTCAGAATAGCAAATAATGACAATTGAAGGCTGTAACTTTAACTAACTTTTATACATTTGATGTATTATATTATAAAAACAGGTGCCCCGATAGGCTAGTACGTAGCAGGATTGACAACCCACTGGGTAACCCAATTAAGCCCACCCTGGTTTTATTTGGTTTTATATTTTAAAAAAGCTAGGTGGGTTTTTACATTTCAAGATTTTTATTGTTTATTTACAACAAAAAATTTAAAAATTTACATATTGGGAGTAAAATAAAAAATTATCAAATCACTGACTTATATCTTTGTCCTATCTCTGTGCTGATGTCCGAATCCCGTCTCAGAAAAACTTCTCGTTGTTTGAAGCGATCCACTTTGAAGCCGATTTTATATTTCTTTGAAAGATTTTATTCGGTGACATGCTAATAGATATTGCATTCATTGAAACGGCCAATAGCCAGAAGGAGCTATGTTTGGGGAATTTGATCGTTTTTAAAAATTGTTTGGCAACTTTGCCACGAGAGACCAAGTGTTTTCATGCAAAATGAAAACTTTATCTGTCTTTCCGTCTTAATATTCCAGCCGTTTTTCTCATAATGCACGATTCAACCGAAGTAATTGCAGTCTGCTCCAAATATCGGGTTTTAGCAGCTCATAGTACACAATGCCGCATTGATCACACTAAGAATGCAAAATTACATTATAAATATTAAAAGAACGTAATTATAATAACAAACAAAAATATTGTAGAATTAAGCGAAATTTGGAAGCAGTTATAAAACCCAATAAAAACCAAATAAACTGAGTTTAAAAAAAACCCGGGTTTTTGCCAACCCTGGTACGTAGTGTGATAGTCTGTCAGCTCGCGGTTCGACTCCCATCACAACGAACATATGGTCTTAGTTGTCTCTTTGTAACAGTTATTTATAAATTGCAATTATATTCCAATTTAAATAAATAAATAATATTAAAAAAACAAAAGAAAAAATTTGTTCAAATGGTTTCCAATTAGTAACCCATGTATGTATATTTAGTTGCATATTTTATTCGTTTCTCACCTTATCTATATCTCTATATATAAAAATAAGTTGTCCTATGTTCGTCATTTTATAGCTCGAGAACCACTAAACCGATTTACAGACCAAAACATGCGTTGGAAAGGTGTACCTTTACTGGTGGTTTGGGTCAACTTAGCGGTGCCACGCCCATATAAAATTTATATTTATTTGTTTATACCTTTAAGAATATAATAGTAAGAGTTTTAAAATTTGGTCTAAACAACTCTGATTTTTGTATATATTTGAAATGGTAATAGTTTAAGGTTCCGAATTTGATCTAAATAAATTTGCAGTCAGTCCACATCATTAGTCAAAATATGGGCGAAATTTAATAAGTTGATGTGGCATCTTCCATACAAAGTAAATACTGATTTCTGTATATCTAGAGAACGGTAGTAGTGAAAGTTTTTGAATTTGGTCCAAATGATTTTGTGATCAATGTAAATCATCGATTAAAAAAGTGGGCGGAATTTGATATGTGGGAGCGACACCTCCCATACAAATTAAATATTGATTTCTGTATAGCATTGCAACGGTAATAGTGGAAGAATTTGTTCTAAATAACTTAGTAGTCAATACATATCATCAGTTGAAATATAGGCGAAATTTAATAAATGGGTGAGGCACCTCCAATACAAAGTAAATGTTGATTTTTGTATATCTGGAGAACGTTTAGAATGCCAGTTTCTAAATTTAGTCCATATGACTTCGAAGTCAATATAAATCATTAATTTTAATGTATTCCTTTAAATTGTTTTTACGAGGAACACATACAACACAAAGGCTCCTGGCAACGCTGTAATGATTAGTTCTAAGGGGTCCGCCATCTACCGTTTTTTTTTTTTTTTCAACTAGTGCTTATTTCGTGAATGGTAACACTTAGCTCATGTCTGATTTGACAGATAATTAGTTTTATCCTTCCGCTGAACGAATATGGTTGTGTATACGCTTGAACAACGCTGGGAAATATTGCGACATTACTTTGAAAATCATGGTAATGTTGCAGAATGTGAGCGATGTGTTCAGATGAAGCTCATTTTGATCTTGGCTGGTATGTAAACAAGCAAAATTGTCGTATTTGGGGCACAGAAAACCCGCACGCATACATTGAAAAGTCGATACACCCAAGACGAGTTACTGGGTGTGGATTTTGGTCCAGAGGCATAATTGGGCCATTTTTCTTCGAATATGAGCAAGGAGTGGCCGTTACAGTCAATGCCAATCGTTATCAAGCCATGTTGAACGAATTTTTGTTCACAAAAATTGAAGAGGAAGATATTAGCAACATTTGGTTTCAACAGGACGGCGCTACGTGCCACACAGCCGAAGCTACACTCGATGTTTTGCGCCCTCTTTTTGAAGATCGCATTATCAGCCGCAGAGCCGATGTCGTTTGGCCACCTCGGAGCTGCGATTTGACACCGTTGGAAGCCATTGGTGAAAAACAGCTGCACGCAATCGATATGTGCTTAAAAATTGGACCGATCGTGTAGGCTACTGCATGGCCAGCCGAGGCAGCCACTTGAATGAAATTATTTTCCATTATTAACCGGAAGGATTGTACTTTCAAATAAAAACATATAACATTTTCAAAAAAAAAAAAATTATTTGGCGGACTCTTTATAAAAAATGAGCCAACTTATACGCATAAGCGAGACCTTTTACTTACTGATTAGCTATTGATTTCGTGTCTGCAAACTAAATGATGAAATGTACCCCACCGAATAGCCGCTGAATATCAATTGACCAAGCCTTTAACCGATAGACCACAGCTATCAAGCTACCAAGAAACTACAAAAGCCATAAATAATAATAGGAAATGATGAAAAATAAAAAAAAACAATTTTTATTAAAAAAACGCCGATACTTTTTATTAATCTAATACGATATGTATCTATAAAAGTGTTGATGTTTAACGCCAGAACAACGCTTCCAAATTGTGGAAATTTACTTTGAATATAATAAGTCTGTTCGCGAAGTTCTTCTTCCATAGAGACAAATGTCAAGCCGTTACCGAATCACTACATGCATTAGAATTTACTGTTTTGTGCGGTTTCCACGCTGGCGGTACTATCTGTCCTTTTTCTTTCGAAATAAGCTAAGAGTGATTAATGGTGAGAGCTATCGGCACACGCGGACTCAATTTCAGTTTTCAAATATTAATCAGCTAAGCGTCATTGACATTTGGTTACAACAAGATGGCACAGTTGGCCATACAGCGCGCTTACCAATCGATTTATTGCTAATTTATTTGGTGACAAACTTGGACCTTCGTTCATGTGATTTAACGCCATACGGATTACTTTATATAGGGCTATGTTAAGTCATTGGTTTATGCCGACAAACCAGCAACTCTTGAAGTTTTAGAGGCCAATATTTAAGTTACCATTGACGCCATATGGTCAGATTTGTGGAAAGAGTAGTCAAAAATTGAACTGGTCGAATCGAAGACCATGTAGCTCGTACCCGTAGCAGACATATGCCAGAAATCATATCTAAAAAATAAATGCCTCGAAATTATCTACCAGATTATAATAAAACAACAACAATATTTTTGTCTTGTATTGCTTCTTGTATTGCTCTCAAAAAAAGCTCTTAAAAAAGCATCCTATACATGGAATCCCAATCAGACCACCACCATAGCGGTATAGAAAATATGCTGCTTTGTTATTTTCTTTATTATTTCCTATTTTTAAATCTGAATACGTTGTATCAGGGATGTTAAAATTAAATTTCTTCAACACTTAAGATTGGTCATCTCTTATAAACATGTTGCTAGCAACCTTTCTCAACATCCCGTGTCTCTCTTTTCAAAAACTCTAAATTATACACTTAAGCACACACACAGGCATACTTTCAAAATGTATCGCAACAACGAAACAAAAACAAAACGAAAAGACTGTAAACGAATTGTATTTATCGAAACGAAAATTAGTTCCACGAGATACTTGCGACGTTAAAGTACGTTTGAGGTACAATAAGCGGGAAATTAAAATCGAGATTTTGAATTGGTGTTGCTGTTAAAAAAACCGATGGTTTCGTACGGAAACAAAGCCGAAATAAATATGGTTTTAACGTGAAACGGTTTAAAGTAGGAAAAAATCAACAAACAAAACGAACGCATTTTTTGCGTTTTCGTTTTTTAAGTCAAAATAACAACAAAAAATAGTGCAAAAACAACAAAACGTGGTTAAATAAAACAATAAGAGCCAAGTTAATAACACACACACACATACATATATGTTACTAATACATACATACAGTGCTAGTATAATAAATAGCAGTTACTTAGTCAGAATACGGTGTTTGTACAAGTATTTTATGAGTTTGCTTAACAAACATTTTTTAGCAATTGTTGTCTCTTTTAATTGACAAATTTTTATGGGTGTATGTGAGAGTAATTCTTTTTTTGTTTTTTTTTGGCAATTTTTGCTGTTTTTTGGTAATATTTTACGGGTTTTTAAAAGCGCTATTTATGTATGAGAGTGTCTCTGGATTCTGCCAGTTTTTACTTTAAACTTGATTTTAGAAAACAAAATAAACATTCAACAACAAAAATAAAAAGCTAAATAAAATACATGATGGTTTTTAATATCTGAGTAAATAGCATAAACAACAACAAAAATAAGAAAAAGAAAATGAATTTTGTGTGAAAACATGAAAATAAAGAAATTTGTTTTAAAAAAAAGAATTAAAAAATTTAAAAAAGAAATTAAATATGAAAAACGTTTCATTAGAGCATAAAAAGTATCGAGTTACTTTATTTATATTGTCCTGGATTAAGTATATTTAAAGTACACTCGATTGTTTGTATAAAAAATTTTTTAAGCAAGAAATTGTTGATGTTAAGAAATATGAGTGTGTTCATTAAAAACAAAAAAATTCGAAAAATTTAAGAAACATGAGTTTTTAAATATTAAAAATACATAAAAAAAATTGTAAGAAATTACACATTTTGAAAATATTTGAAAAGGAGGATTAAATAACAAAATTCATCAAAATGTTGGATAAGTCAAGTGGATTTTGTTCATTAGATTATGATGTACCCGTTACAAGACCAACCAAAATTAATAAGGTAGGTATTTGCATAAAAAAATTATCTAGAGCGTTTCTAAGATATTATTCAAAGTATCTAAAAAGTTGACAATTTATTTTATATAGATTGTTACTCTAGAAGATAGTATGAAAAATGTATTTTCAAAAGAAAAATTTTTAAAATTCATTTAAAAAAAGTTTCCTATTTCAAAATAGAAAGGACTCAAAATTTTTTAATTTAGCAGGATATAAAAGGATAGTAATGGTGCAGACACAGTCTGATGAATATACAATTTTTTTTTTTGCATATTTTCTTAGAAAAATCTACAAGCATTTGATTGAAGACCTAAGTATATTGGTTAAATTTTTTTTATCAGTTATTTGAAATTATGTTAGAAAACTTGCTAATTTGAAATTTTTAAAACTACGCATTTTGTCTGAACGTAAGCCTAATCTAATTTCGTCTTGCAGGCCTCTAAGCAATACAAATTTATACTTTTAAGGGAGTTCTGAGGAGATTCAAACAAATATTATTTTGAAGGTGCAAGGGCTATACTATGGATGCATAAAAACTTCATAGAAAAGCTCTTTAGGTTTCTGCCGTGGCTATTTTAATTGAATGCTCAATAAGAATGAATCGTTTGATCAGGTTTTAGAAGCTCATAAAAAATATTCCCTTCCGATTCTACCAAACACACAGCATTAACTTTTTTGGTGTTCATCTGGCTTTGTTACTGTCTGTGAAGTTTTATCTTGCTCGTCCATGATCTTTTCATCGCCCGTATTCACTCGAACTTATCAAATAAGCTATAGTGTTGCCTGATACAATTAATGTTACAATAGATAATTCCTTTTAGAGCCATCTACCGACAATTTGTAACCGAAGTTTTTCGAACTCTAATATGTTTGACTATCAGTATTTTGTCTAAAATCAAAATGTTTTTCTATAAGTGTAAGGAATTTTGCAATGTTATATCTGGCATTACTGTTTATAGCTGATCTTAATCCGCCATAAAACATATTTTTTAGTGCCTCATCTACCGTAAGCTTAAGGAACAGCCATTTCGTTACATTAGACCTGTGACTTGTTTTTGACTAATTTATGGCATTTAAATAAGAAAATAATAAATAAATAAGCTTTAGTGTTTTTGTCTCAAACGTTATACAAAATGTTCATATAAAAGAAGGTAAAATTAAAACTCTTCACAAAATAGTTTTATTCATACAAAAGTTGTTCAGAGTAGAGTTACTGTAAGTTAAATTGCGATCGATAAACTTAACTCTTTGACGGTCTAAAACTTAAATTTGATTTGATCAACTTGGGAATTTTTTTCAAATAATAACCTGTGTACGAATAATTTATTTTGTTTTTTTGTTTTTGTCTAGAATTGTGTTTTGTGATAAAATAGATAAGGGTAAGGGTATCCTAGACCGTTTACGCTAACAAAAACAATCAATATTTTTTTTATTTTGTAGATTTTATTTAAAAGAAGATAAGGCAAATTTTACATTAAAACTGAAATAAAAGCAAAAAACACCATCACTATCGCTTCTATAATCAGATATTTCTTTATCAGAATTCATCGCATCCAAGGAGTCAAATTAGTCCATCTGTTGCATAAAACTGGTATACTTGGTATATTTTATTTATGTAGTACTGCCAAATGGAAAATATGTATATAAAAAATTTTTGCCGTAAACGGTCAAGCGTGCCCTGAGGCCTCGATTAAGTTTTTAGTAGCAGATCGTACAAAATTATGTGTACTTGGCCAATTTTTCGTTTATATCAAATAACAATTAAAAATAAAATACTCATCAAAAATTGTTTGTAATGATTGTTCGGTATTTGAAACCTTTCTTTTTGCGATATTAGAAGTAAACTTTTTCTAAATAATTTTATTCTCGCTTTGACTATTTTCTTGTACAAAAATGTTTACAGAAAGAACAAAACTCATCTGATTCGATTTAGACAAGTTTATAACGATATGAAGAATTGTTGGCAACAAAATGGAATAACACTTCAATTAAAACATTTTATGGTTGCTTAAATGTAAACGAATAATTGATAGCTGTCCTGAGGCAGTCAAAAACGTTAGAGGGATAACAAATGTACTGATATTTGTCCTTTTACCGGGAATAGTGAAACAGCCACATATGTATGGATATAACAAAACTTACGACGTAAAATAACAGAGACTGACATAAGGAAATTTTTCAATCAGTACAAATAAAAACCTTTAACCATTAAAGAATTAAAAAATGACATCTGAAAACTTGCATAATTTGATTAAACGATTTCTTATCTTTTTTCCTAATTATATCTGACACCGGTGATGTTAACTTTAGGCTCGAACAGCCCTATCCAGTTAAAGTTTTTATCAACAAATGCTTGTCAAATGTTTGATTAATCATGATTTCATAATATGTTGTTTTGTTTTTATGAACATATGTTTTCCTGGTATAATGGTTGGGGCACTTTATGTTGTTTTTGGCAAATCTTCAAAATAATATATAAATATTTTATATGTAAAATAAAGGGGGTGGCGTGGTGTAGTGGTTAAAGCGAACGCATAACAACACAAATGACCCAGTTTCTAGCTCTAGCAAGAGGACATGACGAAGAAAATTTTGATTTTCGATTTTGTGGTTTCGATTGTTTAATAAAGCGACTAAAAATTGTTTCCTTCCCTTCAAACAACTACATCTAAAAATAAAGAAGACCCCATGACCTTCCCCATGACCTTGTATACGTTTGAAAAGACTATCGATTATGTATGGAATATATTATCATAAAAATGTCCCCGTGATTTCACTAGCTCATATCTAAGATATTCAATTTTCCAGGGCATATTGGCATAGACCTGTAACTTAAGAAAACCCCACAAGAAAAAGTCTAACGACGACAAATAGCACTATCTCGGTCACCATTTCGCGTCACGTGCATGGGAGATGACCATGCCCTCAATTCCCTTGCAAAATGTTAAATTTTTCATGAGCTGTGTGGCACGTATCACAGGCCTGTTGAAACCACTTGTTGTTAGTGTCAATCCAGATCAAAAGAAGTAATCAACGGTCTGTAGCGCTGAAGGCCTAGCCAACCTTGTTATAAAAAAAATATGGACCGATGAGACTGCTAGTTAAAAAAATAAATACTCAACAATGACATTTTCGGTATGCATTGCTCACTCTAAAATCTAATGAGGATTGATATCGATTCAATGATTCAGCTATAAATGGGTCTCATCACTAAGGATGATTTATGTTGAAAGCTAGGGCCACTTTTCAACTACGCAAGGTGTCATTCATCGAAAACTCGTCGTTGTCTAAGGTCTTTTACCTTTAGCTTCTGAGTCAGTGATTTTGTACGGGTTCAAGCCCAAGTCACGACGTAAAACTCGCCAATTCGTGGTCTACGAAAGGACGAATTTCTGTCAGCAAAGTGAATTAAAACGTCTCGAATTATACCATACAATCTTACAGACAGCAACATGTTTTTTTATGGAAACAGTTGACTCAAAGTTATTCACAATACTGCATAAGGGCGACATTAATATGGGTCCATGGATTTACCGATCGTTGACATTAATAGTTTATAGATTTGCTCTTTCTAGATTTTTATTTTAAGCATTATATTATATTAATTACGGTAATAAAGGTCACAACTGGGGTTGTCAGATTTATTTTAAGCTATTTCCCCAAATTCAATCTCAAAAATAGCTAAAATCGCCAAAACACCTTATTTTAACATTTTGACAATAAAATGTGTATTTATGTATGTATAATAGCATTTTTGGATAATAAAAAAATATAATCTGCTCCGAATTGTTAAATTTCGCCAAATGTGGACAGTATACTGAAATCTAAAAAGCTATAAAAAATAATTTTTATGATTTATATAATATACATTTTGGATATACCATATTGTAGATATGTAGTCTCGGTTTTATTATATATGTATCTAAAACGCTATACACTTCTTATTTTTTTTTCCTCCTTTTTCTAATATATTACATGAGAATTAACACTTCTTCATAAGGTTGAAAGGATGTGCAAGATGTGCTATTAACATTACAATAAAAGTGAAAGGCTGCCAGATAATACTTACATAAGAAACGTTGTTACCTAAAATGGTATAAAAATACACCACATTTAAGAATTTCATACATAAAAATACTAATTTTAATTGTTCGTATTTTTCATCAACAAAGGCGACAAAATCGCCACGCCGCCAAACAGAAAATGAGGTCGCCAAATATGTTTTAAAATCGTTACGTTCGCCGAGAAATCGCCAGATCTGGAAACCTACCAATAGTAAGCCTTTTCATGCTTTTTTAATTTCTTTTGCAAACTATATAATAAAGTTAAAACAAATTTCAAGGTTATTTCAAGTCTGAATAAAACCGTAAATAAGGATTTTTTGATTGATTTTTATTGATTATTAATAAAGTAATAGAGCTGGTTTTATTTTTTAAGTACATATATTTTAAATTTATCATTATTAATTTGTCATAGTCTTTGTTTTTTTTTTTTTTTGTAAGCAAATAAAAAGTATAAAGAAACTAAACAAAACTCTAATCAATAATATAATATAATAATCAATAATATTCTTTAGCGTGCGTTGGCGGATGGGGACTAGAAATTGAAAAATGCAAACGAAATTTGTTTTATGTAATAGTTTCTTTATGCAAAAAGATACCAAACATGTTTGTTTTTTAATAAATATAAATACAAATAATAAAAAACATTAAGTGGTTACTTTTTTCTAACCAGGAATCTTAATGACACCTCTTGTTGTTTGTGTTTAAAAACATTTTATCAACATTTGGGTAATTAGTAATTTTAAATGAAAAACATTAACGTACAAGTATTTCGAAACTGATAGGAATTTTCAAAAAATTGATATGATATTGGGTTGAAAATTGTTTGTTTATTGTTCTCGATGATAAAGTTAAAGAAAAATTCCGGAAATTAAGAAATTAAAACCCCAGGTGGGTTTGTTTTTAAAGGTTTTCGTACAACAAAAATAAGTATAATTTACGGGAGTACAAATTATTTTGGTCCCTTGTTTTTAGCTTAAAAATGATAATGAATTAGCAAATTAATCAAAATAAAAATGATTGAAATCACTGCTGACATCTTTCCCACATCTCTGAGCCAATTTCCGAATTACGTTTCAGAGAAACAGCATACGTTGAAGCCGATTTTATATTTTTTGAAAAGAAGTGATTCGTTGAAATGCTAAACGATATTGCATCCGTGAAACAGCCAATAGTCAGAGGAACCAATGTTCTGAGAATACAGCGGGTGCGGCATTTGAGCATGAGATCAAGCGTTGTCATGCAAAAGGATAACTTAATCAAGTCTGTCTTTGTATTTCGGCAGCTTTTCTTATAATGCACGGTTCAAACGAAGCAATTGCAGTCTGCTTTAGCAGCCCATGTTACACAATGACGCTCTGACCCCACCAACAGTACCATATTGCATTATAAATACTAAAACAATGTAATTTTACTAACAAATAAAAACTAATGTCGAATTGAATGAAATTAGGAAGCAGTTATAAAATCCAAAAAAACCAGATGGGTTGGTTTTTTTTAAAAACCCGAGTTCTTGCTAACCCTGATCTAAGGCGAATACATTTAACAACATCACTGAATATTCGCTAATAATAATAATAATAATTTTTAATTATTTCATTTTGATATCGCTAAACTTTCGCTTTTAATAGTTTGGCAGTAGTTCGAAAACGAAGTGCTCGCTCTCTGAAGTGTTTGCCGTTACTTTTTCTTTTGCATTTTTTCCCTCTAAATGCTAAAAACGGGAGAAATTGTTTGCTTGTTTCTATGCTCTGTTACGCATTATTTTTCGACAAAAACGAGAGTTTAATATCATTTATAAATATTTGGCGAAAAGTTAGCGAAGAAAAATTTTTTTTTGGGCCATCCAAAATTAGTTTCAAGAGTTCTTCGCTAATAGTTCGATGTAGCGAACATTAGTTATTTTTTTTTCTTAATTTACGCCAGTTTAAAAATAAATACACTTTCTTTTGTAAACGTCATAAGTAATATGTAAGCAGATCAGCTAATTTTATTAGCCAGGAATGGCAATGCGCACTAAAGAGTACTATATTAATGAATAAAAACAAAACAAAAGTAAATCAGCATAAACTACATACGTACATATGTATACCATATAACAATGAAATGTTTATTTAAAATCCTTTTAATTTTTTTTGTTTAAAATAACGGCCATCATAATTCCAACAAATACTCAACTGTTTAAATCTTTATTTAAATTTATGCTCTTCTCAGCTGAAATTTAAGTACTAAATAAACAAATTGAGAAAATACTGAAAATATCTTCAAAACCCAGATCTAATTACACAATGGCTAAGCAGAGAACAAAAAACTCAAGATAAAACTTTAACTATTTGTTAAATAGACATCTGCCGAGCCAATGTCAGTCAGCCATACAAACAGTCATTCAAAGAGATAAACTATGGGTTTAAAAGTACAAGTATTTGCAAAGATGAATGAAGAGACGGACAAATAGAGAGATAGACAGACAGACAGACAGAAATTTAATACCAAGAATCACTATATAGTACATACATACATATGTGCATAGATATGTGTGCATTCTACTATACCTATTAATAGTAATGATGATAATAATAATGATTATGATAAATATCATCATAATAATGATGAAGATGATACATTTATTTTTCTTCTTAATAGTTAATCATAGTAAATGTTAGGACGTTTAAAAAATAATCACTTTAAGTAATATTACTTTGCATTTTGTTACATAAACTCTCTCCTTCCTTTACATAATCATATGGCTGACTTCTCTACATCTGTCAGAAACAAAATAGTGAATAGCACATAAGAGACCTTTAAAGTTTATCTTAAGATGTGTTGTGTTGCAAGCAAAACTTTCATAACAAAAAAAAAAAGTCATAAAGAAACTTGTAACGTATACAAGCCAATGAACATAACTAGAGACAAAGTGCCATAGTAAGAACGGAGAGAAACAAGAAATGGTAATAAAAGTTCTTAAAAAAACCTTCAAGTCAAAAGATGTATTTAAATTTATTTATGAATCTTTAAAAGGAGCAGCTTCCCATTAATTGTTGAGAGCAGCACTATCAGCAATTATTTAATATTGAATAGAGTAGAGTGGTATGCACTGACTGACGACTGTCTGCATATTTTCATGAGGATGAATGGTAATGATCAATGATTAATCTTTTAAATGTGATTGACAAAGCTCATAAAGGAAATGCTTAGAGGGAAGGTATGCACCCTGAGAGAGAATAGAGGATCACTAAAAATTGCATTAAAACTATGGCTAAAACTTAAACTATAATCCGATATGGGCATAGAAAATTATGACCAATTACTTATTACATGTAATTGGTAATTTGAAATTACATGTAATTTGTAACTGAATTTTGCCAATTAAAAATTCAATTACATTTTGTCGTAGGTAATTATTAATTACAACTACATAAATGTAATTACTCGTAGTAATTAGAACTTTTCAATAATATATTCTTTGATAAATTGGCCAATTATTATTACTAGTATTTAATTACTAATTAAATGTAAGCAATAATTGAAAAATTCGAAATAAGTATATAATTTATAATTAAATTTTCAAATTGGAACCGTCTTATTACATTCACAAATAATTGTTAAATAATATTTTCCAATTTTACAAATTACTTATTACTTATCATTATATTCTAGTATCATTATGATAATTTTAAATGAAGTTTCTAGTAGTTTAAGCTTCATATTAATTACTAATTACATATTATAAGTAATTGGAAGCTGGAAACTATTTATAAGAAATTATAAATTGTTATATATAATTACCAATTATATATAATTTTCAATTACCAATAGCAAATTAAATGTAATTGGAATTTGTCAGTAACTAATTGCCAAATACATATATCTCTGGTAATTGATACTGCTAATTAGGCATAATTTGTAATTGAACCTTTAATTAATTTGAAAATGTATGGTATTCTAGTATACTATGTACAATTTAGCTTCATTGTCAGCAGTTTTAACAAGCTACTTATAATTGATCGACTCAATAGCCCATGCTGACATCATTTAAAACTGCCCTAGTTGCTAAAAGAAACTTACATGAGTTTTACGTTCTTATTAAAATCTCTTTACCTCTTCCATCCCAAAATATGTCAAGGGCCGACTGTTAATGGGAGTTTTTAAGCTACACTTAAATTTAAAAGTTTTATATCAATTTTCCAACCAAATCTTTATCAAGTGTTTTTCAAGAGAATATTTTAGAACCCCCTTTTGCATTTGAGGGTTAAATGAAATAATTCATTCATGTTGATAAAAATTGCCTCAATTAAAGCATATTAAAACAGCCATCATTTAATGGATACTTCCCCTTTCTACACTCTCTGTGCATAATGGTCCACACACAAACGTCTTTAAATTGTCATAAATGACTTTAAAGAGATTCTTTAAATTGACAGGTTCTGTTGGCATGCAAATAATTCGCAAAACAAAAAAAACAAAAAAACAAAAAAAAAAACTAAAAAAAATACAAAAAAGAAAGAAAATTTATAGACAAACGACAAACATTTATCAATCATTTAAATAATAAATTAACATTTAAAATAAAAACGAAGAGAAGACATGCAATAAAAAAAATTTTTTAAATTATAAATAAAATAAAAAATAATTTAGTAAAAGAGGTAAAAAGAGGAAGTCAAATGGATTTAAATTTTCAAAAACGAACTTGTATTAAATTTTGCTTAAGAAACGGATTTAATGCTGCGCGAACATTGGAAATGCTGGAAGAGTGTTTCGACTACGATCCTCTAAAGAAAACGGTCGTTTACCAGTGTCACGAGCGGTTCAAAAGTGGTCGTGAGTCAATCGAAGGCGATGAACGTAGTGGTAGACCATCGACATCGAAAACCGACGAAAACAGTGATAAAGTAAAAGAAATGTTGATCAATAACCATAAATTAACCATCATCGACATTTTGGTTAATGATTTGGGTTTCCGTCGTGTAGCAGCAAAGTGGGTACCAAAAGAACTCAATTTCATGCAATAAAGAGACCGCGTTGAGATCTGATTTGCGAGGCTGAATCAGATAACACATTCATCAAAAGGATCATAACTGGAGATGAGACGTGGATTTGTGAGTACGACACGCAATCCAGACATCAGGCAAGTAAGTGGTGTTTACCAAATGAGACGAGACCGAAAAAACCACGTCGTTTTCAGTGGCGGTTTTCATGGATTACAAAAGTGTAGTGCATCATGAATTTTTGACAGAAGACCAGCTAGTAAACAAAGAATATTATTTGGGCATTATGACACGTTTTCGTAAAGCAGTACGCCGAAAGAGACCAGAATTGTGGGCAGAAAACTTATGGACTTTGCACCATGATAACGCACCGTCGCACAGTTCCATCATTATTCGATATTTTGAACGAAAAATGCATTAAACACTATCCAATAGCCACCGAAAGCAGCTGATTTGGCTCGCTGTGACGTCTTTCTGTCAAATCGATTTAAAAAACCATTACGGAGAACGCGTTTTAGCAGCCGAGAGGAAATAATGGGAATTATATGGATTACTTTGAAGGGAACAATATAGATTTAGATGAATAAACTTTAATTTTTAATTTACCGAATAAATTCCGGGAACTTTTTGATCAAGGTGGTATTACTTCAAAATATGCGAATTTTAAAACCAACTGGCTTTTTTTAAGAGATTAGAAGTTAGAAATATTTTGTATGAATGTATGTCTGTATGTCTGTATGCATTTTAAAGGTACTTAGTGGATTATTTTTATTTCTAATACTCTGCTACTCGTATATAACAAAAATTCATACGACAAGCCTGCATTTTTATATGGAAAAAGTATCGAAAAAAACCTTATCTGTTAAGGAATGATATGACACCATTGTTTTTATTCTTTATACGAAATAGAAAATATGTAAGTAATTTATTTTTACTGCTCGTATTAGGCAATAAATTTTAATGCACTCTTCGTAATTCGAAACTAATACTCAACAATTTAGATTATTTTTATTGTGTAAATTTTAGATAAAAAAACTCAAATATTTATAAAAGAATATAAGCCCGTTTTTAGAAAAGATGGGTCCCTATGAGCAGTATTTGAATTATTTATAAATGTGTCATAATTATAAAATATATTTTTTTTTAATTTTTTTAAGCGTTTTTGTTTGTTTTTTTTTTTATAAAAAATAAATTTGTCTTTGTTTTACATTTTTTTTTAATTATGCAATTGCTTTTTTATTTTTATTTATTTAATGAGTCTTCTTCATTGGCTTATGTAAATTTATTTATTAAAAACGTAAATACAACAAAGAGGGTTTTTTAATTAACATTAAACAAAAGAAAAATTAAATTAATTAAAAAAAAATAATACTAAATAATATAACCACCCATATGTGTGAACATTAAAATGTTACGCTTTTTTAGTCAAATTAATTTCCTTTTTTTTTCAAGTATTTAATGGCATTAAAGTATTAACAAATATTGATAAAAAAAAAAATAATAAAAAATAAAAAAAAATGCCACATACGGAAGGCGTATGAATGTATGGTGGCAGGCACTTTTTTGAAATAAAACCCGTATCATGAATTAACGCTAAAAAGAGGAAAATTTCACATTTTTATTCAAAATAAGTGTGGCAAATCCATACTAATCTTAGAAATAAATTATTTAGAGAAAGGCTTTAGTCGGTTAAAGCCAATTAGATGATGCCCTTTATAATATAAGTAGCTAAACCCGGTATGCTTCGCTACCGTAATTACCCTACTGTAGGTTATATATCTAAAGTTATATATACTCGTATATTATATTGTATTATATTAATTCCCATAACATTCCATGAAGGAACATTGGCACTTTTCTTTCAGTCAATGAAATGCACCCGATTCTATTTTTTGACTCATTGAAAGAGACCTACAATTTAACGCCGACTCCGAATGGCAAATGCATTAGAGAAGTTTTCAAGTTTTTTCAGATGGTCTGGCCGGGTATTGAACCGAGCACCTTCTGGTTAGTAGGCGGGTGTCTTACCTACCATACCATGGCGGCACACAAAGTTATATATTTATTTTTTACAAAATATTCTTTCAAGAAGCGATAAAAACCTTTTTAGAGTCAATGATTCAACTGAATTATGAATTGAATATACGTAAAATTTGTAATTTTTTAAATATTACCTAACAATTTTTGTACATGTCAAAATTTTTTTTGAACGAAAAGATTTCTGGAAATGAATCTTCATTCACTAAATCAGTTTCATAGGAAAGCGATTAGAACAAAACTTTATGGCTCTCGCTGTAACAGCTTTGAAGATATTCTACAATCAAAGTTTGCTTTCTATGGGGTTAATTTTCCCCCTAATCCTATCCCGCTAGATTTTTTTTTGGTTTTTTAGGAATGGGGTTGGGATAATATTTTATCGCAATCGATGGGCAGTACTACTACCCCTGATTATATCTGCCCTACATTTATTATAGTAAATCAGTTTCATAGAAAAGTGATTGGAACAAAATTTGAAGACTGTCCCTGTAATAGTTTTTTAGATATACGATAATTAAAATATTCTTTGTATGGGGTATACCTCTCCCCCTGGTTTTATCCGTCCTATATTTTATCCAATAAATCAGTTTCATACGAAAGTAATTGTGGCAAAGTTTTATGAATCTGGCTGATATAGTTCTTTAGAAATGCGATTATTAATATTTGGTTTGTATGGTACAACATGGTACATGTCCTCCTAACCCTATCGCAAAAAATATGCCCTATGTCTCCTTCAAGGCATACAGGATGATACAGTGAAAATTTCAAGAAAATTGGTTCAGCCATTTGGCCGTCTATAGGCTTCAAACACACATATATACATGCATACATATCTACAAACAAACACACATTGATTTTTATATATAAAGAAGTAGCTATTACTGTGATTAGTTTTTTTATTCATTATAAAAATCTTCTAAAGGGTAAAACGTATATAACTGTAGCTGACAAAGGTTACAACCTCTTTTATTGCTCTCTACTTAAGATACTTAAAATTTTTTTCAATTTTGAACAAGTGATCGAATAAAACCAGGGTTAAAATCGTTTGCTTTAAAATAGCAACAGCACTAAAATTTTTGCTTTGCTTCAATTTTGAGCAGCAAATTAAATAACTGTGTTGCTGAATGCTTACTGAAAACCTTGATAGCTAATAAGCAAATAACTTGCTTAACTTCACTAAAATAAACAATAAGTTAGTGCTTACAGCAAAAGCAGTTTTTGATAAAATGGTTGCTTTGCTGACAAAGCAAATTATTTACTATTTCATTTTTTTGCTTTTACTTTTTACTTTTGCTTATTATCTATTAAAGTTTTCAGTAAGCATTCAGTGACATAGTTATTTAATATGCAACTAAAAATTGAAGCAAAATTGAAAAATTTTAGAGCTGTTGTTTTTGCTTTTTACGTTTGCCGTGTAATTTTCTTTAAGTTTAGTTAAGCAATTACGAATGCGTGGAAAATAGTCAAGCATTTTTTAATGCTGAATAAAACCTCGTATCGAGTAGTATTAGTTTTTATTACAAAATCTCAAAATTTCGATCAGTCATCATTCGATCACGAATACGTCGATTGAGACAATCTTCTTTTTTACTTTCCTATACGCCACTACATTCTTAAGAAAAAAACGCAGTCAAAATTTGTATTACAAATAGATTTTTTCCTTGAAATATGCATTCAAGGCATAACATAGCTCAGCGTATATAAAAGAAAAGAAAATGGATTAGTGTTTAGAAATTTTTGATTTGAATTTAGTTATATCGTATTTCAGGTATGTATAGTTCACTTGGGTTCAGACAGGAGGTTCAACATCGCTGTTATGAATGGGCAAATAGTCCATAGTGGACGTTGTAACAAAATCCTTACAACTCCTGGCCAGCTTTTGCCACTCACACATTCGTTTTAATGACGACGTGGCTATCAGACAAATCAAGACTTTTTTGTCAACAAAGTTATATTGTTCCACAATTGAATTCCTCAATTGATTTAGTGGACCACAATCGGAAGTACTCTGCAGAAAAAACAAATATCACTTTAAGCTGTGGAAATAGTTTCTTTATTCGATCGATTTGCAATTTTGTTTCATATTTTCATTATGGCATAGGGAGGGAGAAAATGTAAGTTTCGCCCGTGTAAAATAAATATACAATATTTAGTTTCAAAATATTGTCGAAATAACTTCTTGGCCAACACAAACCATCAGTCAAAAAATAGACGAAATTGGATAAGTGGGAGTGGCACCTCCCATGCAAACCAAATACTTATTTTTGTATATCTTGAGAACTGTAATAGTGGAAGTCTCTTAACTTCATCCAAATAAGTTCGTTGTTACTTAATAAACACCATCAGCCAAAAAGTAGGCGCAATTGAGTAAGTGGGCGTGGCACACAGTAAATATTATTTTTTCATAATTTGTGAACGGTAAGAGTAAAAGTTTTTGAATTCGGTCTAAATGACTTCATTGTTACATACACGTCATCAGTCAAAATATAGGATAAGAATTGGGGAAGTGGTAGTGGCATCTCCTATACATAGTATGTATTGATTTTTGCATATTTTGATAATGGCTTTCCACATGAAATTCGGCTATTCATATTCATATTACTCTAAGACATAAAAAAGGTTCTTATGGAGAGAAAAACGGAAAAATTCCGAGAAAAAATTATCACGTGAGTCTTGCAGAGTACGACATAGAAAACTTTTTTGTGTGAGTAATCGTTGTTTATTATTAAGAAATTAAATCAATAAAAAAAATAATCACTATTCGACAGGCCAATAACTTCTGACAGAAAGAAGTCTGTGGGGCTAGCTAAGGAATCAATACAGTTGGATACCATATAGCGTCATTTATTAGCACTTTCGCACTAGCCTAAGGGTGGTTAAAAAATAAGGAAGTAGATCATTAATAAATACTAAGAAAGGATAAAAGATAGCAATATTCTAAATAGTGCGTTGTGGCCTTGAGAACACTTATGGCGTTTTCTTTTCTGAACAAAATGTTGCATTTTTGCCATTTCTTTTTCTATGTTTCCTTTTTAAAAAAGTGTAATATCAAGAGTGCTATGTTTATATCTAAATATATTGCCTTTAAAACTCTTTCATATTTGCTAATTTTTGGTGAAATTTCATAGAAAAGAACAAAAGAAGAGCAACATTTTATCTCGGAAAAGAAAACGCCATCAATATCAATCGGGTGAAACAAGTTTCGGTGCGAGTGCTTTATGCCAAGCTGGTAAGAATTTGTAGGAAGACATCAAAAGGAGACACGCAAAACTATATATCGAGTCTAACCAAAAATAGGTCATATTCTAATTTAATTTACTAAATTTTAATTCCATCCGCATTTGGCTACACAGGTTATATATTTAGATAGACTTTAAAAGTGATTGTGTAATTCGATAGGTTCAATTAAATGTTTATTAAAAAATATTAATTTATGGTTTAAAAACATCATACAATCACTGTATCACACCTTGTGACACTTAGTTTAAGGAAGATATTGTTTCAGCTATACACCGTTTGAGGTTCACGTTTGCTTTGATGTAGGAAACATCTATTCGGTGCAAACAGATTATTTAATGGCGTTTTCTTTTCTAAAAAACTTGTTACATTTCTTTTATTCTCTGTCATAAAACATAGGCAAAAATGAGGAAATATAACAATTTTTTAAAGGCAACATTTTTAGAAACAAACACAGCGCCCTCTCTTTTTATTAAATTTTTTAAAAAGGTACACAAAAAAGGACAGGGCAACAAAGTATACAATTTTTTTCCAGAAAAGAAAACGCATTAACTCAGTACTCTATGTTTCTTAAGATTTTACGGCTAATATGTATTTACAGCATAAGTTCTGGGCAAGGCTAAATTCTGTAAGGCCTTAACGCATTATCGGTTAGTAAACAAAACTGGAACGAATTTTTTTTATACCACATTGTTGCAAATTAAGTACCTTTAAATACAAATTTCGAAAATACAAAATTAAATAGAAAATCTGATTATATCAGATTTCCTAGCAGTTCATGGCTTAACGATTAAACCATCTACCTATAGAAAAAATACTTGACTTTATCTTTTAATTTGAATACAATTTAATACATTATTAAGGAATTTCTTCAAATGGTTTCAAATAACACTTACAATCATAAAAAACCCGTTCTATTTAATTAAAAATTAATAACAAAAAAACACATGTTCGACCTTAAATGATTAATAACATTTACACATGAATTGAATTGAATTTACAAACAAAAAAACATTTAAAATTAAATGTAATTTTTGAAAAACTTGACTTTGAATTGAAATTCTTAAGAAATTCCCTGAAAAAACAAATCCATTTAAAAGAAATAAGTAAATTGTGACGTCACAACTATTTTAAATATCTACCCAGACAAAATAAAGCGAGTGAATACTCGTTTTATTTTCTTATGTTGTTGTTGTTTTTGTAAAGCACTTAGCGAAAATACAAAGAAATTTTTAGTTCGGAAACGAAACAAATATAAGCCAGATATACTGCTGCTATTGCTGACTAATAATGTTGATGGTTCGTGGAGATGGTGATGATGAGGCTGCTGATGCTGTTGAGTAGTATGGTAATGGTAGTAGTGTTGGCATAACTTTACAACAAGAATTCCCAAATTCTACATCACACATGAACGCGTGCTGGCTAAATAACTGTGTAAACGAGTCCAAAGTGTTTCAAACAATGGCCAAATAAATTTTCTTTTTCAAGACACTAAGTCACTTTGACACCATCACCGTCATCATAATCATCAGTATTAGCATCAAATTAAATATAAAAAAATAAAATGTATTTTCATTTTAATTTTGAATCGTTTTTTATTTTATTTTTTTCTAAAAAAATGCATAAAATTTTATGGTTTCTTTTCCGTTTTCAAAAGATTAAATTGATAATGAAACAAAAAAGAAACCAATAAATGTTTAGCTGCCAGTTTACTCATTGCGCTGTTGTTATGACCGATTCAAAAGCAGAAAAAATATTTTCTAAAATATTTTAAAGGAAGGCACATTCAGAAAAATGTCTATAAAGACATGATCTTTTGCGGCCCAACACCCCCTTGGATTTTGAATGTCTAATGCCTGCCCACCGTTTTTTTGTTTTGTTTTTTCTGCTTTGATTAGTTTAACATTTAACATACAATAAATATTTGATAGATTTTATGAATAAGATATTAGAAAAGAAAAACACAAATCCATTACTACTCTACAACCAATAAAACTACCAGCAACAACATAAACATCTTATATATAAAAATGAATGTGTGTTTGTATGTATGTTTGTTCGAAGTCTATAGACGATTTTCTTGAAGTTGTTACAAGAACTGTCTGTATGTCTGGAAGAAACTATAGACTATAAAATTGTATAGGCGGTGCCACGCCCATGACAAATACATATTTTTTGCCTATATCTTCAAAATGGCAACAGTAAGAGTCTCTAAATTTTGTTCAGGCAGATTCATAGTCATTACAAATCAGCGGATAAAAAGTGGATAGAATCAGATAAGTGGGCATGGTATCTCCCATACAAACTAAATATTGATTTTTGTATAACTTGAGAACGGTTAAAGTGTAAGTCTCTGAATTTGTTCCAAATGTTTTCGAAGTGAATACAAATCCTCAGTCAAAAAATGGTCGCAATTGGGTGTGGTACCTCCCATTTAGGCTACATACTTATTTTTGTATGTCTTGAGAACAGTTGAAGCGAATGTTTCTGAATTTGATCTAAATGACTTTATAGTCAACACAAATCCTCAGTCCAAAAATGGGAAGGGTAACTCCTGTATAAACTAAATATTCATTTTTGTATATCTTAAAAACGGTTAAAGAGTTAGTTTCTGAATTTGGTCCAAATCATCAGTTAAGCAATGGGCAGAATTGGTAAACATACATTTTTGTATATCTTAAGAGCGGTATTAGTATAAGTCTCTAAATTTTGATCAATCAACGTCGTTGATTGCGCGAGATTAAATAATTGTGCTTAAAACCTTCCTTTCATACTCAACCTTGAATTTTTTATAAGTGGAGAAAGCTTTGTTATCTATCCACATCAGCCAAAAAGCGGGATAAGATTGTAAAAGCTATCTACATATATACATAAACTGTATAAAATTTAACGTTGGTTGAAGACTGTATATAACTAAGCAGCAGATTCTATAGAGTCTTTCTGGAAATAATTATAGGCTATCTTAAATGCTTGGATTTGAACCGGAAGGGAATACAATGGGGAAAAATGAAATGATAACTAAGATAATAATTAATATAGCGTCAGCGAAGCACGCCGGGTTTCAGCTAGTTTATTATAAAATATATTGACAGCAAATATATAAAAGTGAGTGGATTTAAAATGTATATTTGAATGACACCGAAACCTATATAGGCGGCCTAAGGTTAGAATGAAATTGGATATAAAAATAACAAGATCATTTAGCCGTCTTGTGGCCGCCTTTTCTTTCGAATTTAAAATCTTTAAAGTTTTAGGGGATTAGGCATTTTCAAAATCTAATATTTGCTTGATTAATAAGTACAAATTTAAAAAAAGTACCAAAAGTTTTTTTTGATTTTTTTGTCCAAAATCCAATGCCATTACTCATTCCTGTTTATTTTTAAAGAAAAATTCATTGCAAGGGCATATTAATAACTTTGATACTTTTATATTTCCAACGCAGTATCATTCAATACAACGCTTAGTGCTTTTACTGTATTATGTTATATGACTACTGACGAATTTTGAGAATCCTGCGTCTTTTAATTGCTAAAAAATACCAGATAGGGCCATTCAACAGAGTCGATTTTAATGAGTGCAAGAGCCAATGAAAAAAGGTTGATGTCCTAGGTATTAAAATTCAATGTGATGTCCGTGAGAAAGATCATATTTTCTAGTGACGAACGAAAAATTTAAGTGCCTCGGTATTTCAAAAGGCTAAAGAAAATATTTTATCTATCTGACCTGACCTTCTTAATACAATAACGGAAACCACTTTATTTTACCTACAGTGGAATACAACTCTCATGGCTGAGTTCAAAATCTATTTAAGAGCCTTCAGACCTGGTACTGATTAACACGAGAGTGCTGCCGTCGTTAGCTCTATTGATTTATTAGATCAGTTTTTCATGTCGTATTTACAGTAGAGCACATTCGTTTGTAAAGGAACGTTCAATATAAGATTTAATTTTAACTTGATTTCTCCTAGTGTTGTCATTGATTGTAGCGCAAAAGTGTGAAAAAACGAGTATTTTTAAACGAAATTATGGGATATTTAAATATAAAGAGGAGGGAATGTCATTAATAATGGAAAACAATATCAACTAAATGACGGCGCTGATTACACTTTTCTATCAAAACTCTACCAATTCGAACATTAGAGGTCGTGAATCGATTGTAGGCTTTTTGCAAAGACCTTATCTTTCACATAGAAAAAAGTGTAAAGGTGGTAAATCACAAGATCTCTGTGGCCAATTGTGATCGTCTCTTAGTTAGATCACACAGCTAGGAAACTTTTCACAGAAAAAAGAGATTGTAATGTTACTTGTGTCGCAAGTAGCGCCATCTTGTTGTAAATAAACTTCGTCACATCCATTTCAATAGATTTAAGATTAGATTTAAGTCATTATACAAAATACGGTGTAATGTCGTTCGTGCAACGTGCACGTGTTCGGTTCTGCACATCGCTAAGTTGTCCCAACAGCTCTAATTCAACCACCAGGTATCACAATTACTGATTGATAAGATGTTTCACAAGACGACCAAAAATTCTTAAGTTTTGCGTGCTGGGACCGTGGTTTTATCACCATTTCTTTTTACTGAATTTTAATTACTTCAATGAGTTGTTGAAGCGTATAGTGTTCCACTTTTATCAATGGCGTTGTTTTTACTCGCCATCGGTCAAGTATTCACAGGTTAACTTACGACAACTATTAAAATGACGGGCTATTGAAAATGATATGGCTTATTGGTACACCCTGTTACTTATTGTTTGGTAAATCTTACAATGCTTTACAGAGAAAACTCGTTCTATAGCTGCATAGGTTTCACGAGAATTTGCAATATAACTACGCTATTCTCTCTTACTTCTTTTTTCAAACCTGTTTTTCTATCACTAGCACAATGCCCTGCATTGGCAGAGGGACATTAGTTTTTTTTAGTGCGAACGAGCTTCAAGGAAGGATAAGATGTTAGGATTTGTTAGCTAGTTTTTTGGGATGAATCGAGTAGTTCTTTTGTATAGAGTTAGAACATAAATGACAGTATTCAGTGAAAAAAAGGTCTTGTTCCGCCGTGACAATGCCAAAGCGTACGCATATGTGGTAACTATAGCAAAAACTCTTGGAAGGGCTATAACATCTTACGGTTGCGCACGGGCTGATATGGATGAAATAATAACTAAAGCTACAATGGCTCTTTTACAACCTGGAAAATCTGGCGATCAATGGCAACAAAATTTCGAATATTTCGATCAAATGCAATCTCTGTGTTACTGTCTCTGTTGTTTGTCAACCAAACGTCATCAGCAATGCTCCCTAAGTGCAAGATGCGCCAGTATCTAATATGATTGCTAATCTCGAATCATGGATTATCAGGAATTACACCACGAATTCTGCAGAATAATAGTCGACATACACAGGCAACATGGGGCAGGACAGTAATGGAGAAAGTGGAACAATCTGAACACTCTTGGATGAGATGCTATAGTTGGTGCAAAGGCCTACACAATTTTGTTTCTCAGAGGCCCTATGCCTATCAAGGATTTATAGGAATAAATGATAATGATGATGGTAAAAACCCATCACTTGCGCTACACACTGCTACCCTGTCCATCTAATTTCGAAGAGTCGGCAATTGGAATTGGAGTTGTTAACAAAAAAATTTAAAAAAATCAAAAATTTGTTAAAAATCGGTCCATAATTCCTTTAATGATAACTAATCATTAAAAAAAATGGTTATCGTGTTATATGGTATCATATAGTTGGTCTCGGAAGTAATTATACATTTTTTATATGCTTATTTTCATTCATAAAATAGCCGTCATTAAAATCATAACTACAATAAATTTTTAATATAATTATAAGCAAAAGTTAGTAAAAAACCAATCACTTTCTCTAAGAAATACTTGCTACTCGTATAAACGTAGGATTTCGAAGAAATAGGAAAACATATTTTCTCTAAAGTTATAACTTTATGTTTCACATGTAAAAACTATAATTTTATTTGATGGATTACAACGTGAGCAGACAGACGCTTGACAGGCTAGTTAACAAGATACCAAAGGGCATTAAATGATTACAAGACAGGAAAAATTAAAAAAAAAAAATCAAAAATCATCAAATGAGACATTACACTCACAGAAAAAAATCTGTAACAATAAAAAAAGAATTCTACAAAATTTAACCTTGAATTCTTTATTTTCTTAGAGAACAACTCTGCGTAAAATTAGGAAAATTCCAAATACATTTTTGTAATCGAGAACCAAAAACCAGTAGAGTATCGAGACACAAAAGACATAGAAATTTTCTTTTAGTACCTCATAAAACAATATGTTAACCATTAGCTATTGAAACAAATTAAGCCATTAATGCAATACACTGAACAGGACAGAACAGAAAAGTATGTTTCGTGTTAAGCATGAAAATTCTATTAATGAAAACGTGTTGTAAGTTTTGAAAGAAAATATGTTTTTTTTTTTCTTTAGGAAAATTCAACATAAAAATCTTATCATTTTATTTTTACATTAAATACATACTAGCTTAAGATTGAGATCGACGCCTGCCTGTTGATTTACAAAATTATTGCCACATTTTCTTTTTATATTTTTTTAATTTTATTTTTTTACGAGTCCATTAAATTTGTTGTAAAAAAAAATATGTGTAAATATTTATTTATTTTCTATAGTTAACAATTTTCAATTAATATTACTGCGGAATAAAAGATAGTGTAGTTTGTAAAAGATAATCGGGTAATCGATTATTTGTTATATTCAATACTTTGAAGCTTTTTCAAAAGTATAGAGATCGCTTCCAAGACATTTGTTAGTTTCGGTATGTGATTTTTTTGATAAAATATGATTTTTCGGTAAAAAAACATATTTTCCAAAGCAGTTATAATTCTTTTTCCGATTTTTTTTCTTCAAACAATAAAAGTTTTTTAAGGTTCCTTAATTAGGCATTTGTTTCTTTGATGTCTTCTACGTTTAATTTGAGGTTTTACTACCCAAATTTTTTAACAAACAATCACCAGGAGCATAATCTGGAGAGTATACTGGATGGAGGAGTAGGTCAATTTACCGCCACAACCAGGAAGACTTTCTTCGGCTTACGTTCACCAGAAGGATCCTTCTTTTATGAATGCCTTTAGGTTTATGATGTGCTGCAATGTATTCGTACTTAAGCCGCAGTAACAAAGTGACTAAAAAGCTTATTGTAAATGAGCCTGAATATTGAAAAAAACCTCTTGGTTTAGCCAAGCCCTCTATAAATAAAAAGGTTGAAGTCAGGAATTGTCACAATTAACGTCATTTAGTATCTGCTGATGCAGAAAAAGAAGAAAAAACTCGCTTGCCTATATCCAGCACAATGCTAGTAGGCATTATATCCGCCATGATGCTGAAGTTTACAAAGCAAGAAGCGTTTAGTATACTGAACCTTCACACAAAGGACGAGCCATTGATTTCACACTGTCAAATTCGCAACAGCTTCTACGTACTTATCATGTTACTGGCTATTCCCAGCTAACTAGCTTGTTGTCTCAATGGCCAGTCAGTGCTGCCAAACAGCTCTTTTAAGGGTTTACGCGGCTATGTGTTTCATATTTAAATACTCTTGCAAAATATGAAGTACCCGCTCTCTTTTAAGATTTTTTTATTTGAGTCACCTTACATCCCTTTGCTTGACTTAAACTTTAATCACATTTGTGCTGCCACGACCACAACGAATCGCAGTAAATTATTTTTATATTAAAATTGATGATGCATAGTCCCCATAGCATTTATCAGTCCCTCCTTAGGTTTATGTTTATTTTATTGTAAGAAATAATGCTCATAAAACTTAATTTTTCTGATTTCGATCAGAAGATTTTAATCGATTATGAGCTACTTAGTCCAAATGAACTTTGTGTATAGCACTATTACAACCCAAGCCGAGAAAATAAGTTTTTTCTTAAGACTATTGTCATGATGTTGAGGAGCAGATGGTCTTTCACCTACTGTGTCGCAGTCGCTAGGGGGATGCTCAGGTTTTTGAGCTTATAGTATTCTTTATAAGGACCAATGACTGATTCTCGCAATCCGCCTTATAGTGATTTAGTTATTTTCCTACGATCACTCTCTATCTTATTCGTTTTCTAAGGTTCATTGACATTTTTTTAAATCCCATTTTCACTAGCGATTTAGTAGTCTTAAAAAAAAAAAAAGTTATCAGTTGATATGAACCAAGTGGTGTGTAAATATCATTTTACTGCAGCGATTGCTAAGCCTAGTCTAAACTAATAAAATCAAGAGGGATTGATCAAGAATCGTTTGTAGAAAGCATTGAAAGAAAAGTAGCTAAATACTTCGACCAAGAAGAAAGAAAGAAAGAAAGAACCCATTTCTTGACTTTCCGCAGCAATAAAAATAATTCCCATAAAGTATGTACTCGTAGATTTAATAACCTTTCATTTGGCACGTTTATGCTTATATTGGTTAAGGTAAAACCACATACCGATTCGAAGGAAATTTTGTGCCACCACATAAATCATATTGAGGCTGCAAATAAAGTTAGTAATCTTTTTCGGTGAAAGAAGAAATACTCCGTTTGGAGTCACCATAGCATTCCCCAGGAAACTCATCCCTGGTCTGAAGTAGGTGGACGCTCACAAGAGTACGTGCTCAGATGTCTCGGCATAAATCATGCAGAACGTACACCGATTATCCTAACCTTTCATTTGGCACGTTTGTGTTTATGTTGGTTAAGGTAAAAATGCATGTCGATTCAAAGGAAATTTTGTGCCGCCACATAAATCATATTAAGGCTGCAAATAAAGTGAGTAATCTTCTTTGGTGAAAGAAGAAATACTCCGTTTGGAGTCACCATAGCATTCCCCAGGAAACTCATCCCTGGTCTGAAATAGGTGGACACTCACAAAAGTACGTGCTCAGACGTCTCGGCATAAGTCGTGCAGAACGTACACCGATCATCCCCAACATTCCCCAAAATAAACTGATGCTTCTAAGATCACAATGCCCTGATCTCGCTCTTATTGGGTAGCAATAACCTTCCGGATCTAACGGAAATAAGCGAAATAAACCTTCTCACATTTCTCACACCGGAGGCACTCCTCGTTCCTCTTGCGCATCCCACAGTAGACACCGTATTGTACATCATTTAGTATACGAAACATGTTTCGGGTAATGATAGTTGGACACATTTGTTACTAATTTGACAAAAAAGCAAAGCCTCAAGTCATGAAAATCTTAGCAAAAATATCCTAAAACCGATTACTTGAAAACTCTAATTTGGAGACTAGAGTGTGTATTGGTTATTTAAAATTTTACATATTGATTTGAATATTTTAAATACGAATATACGAGCACAAGACACTTACAACACCAGTTGATAACTGAACACAATTACGTTTTAACAAGTTCAAAACGCTTTGAAAAAACAGCAACAATAATAACAACAACAACAATTTTCAACGTGTTAAATTTATTAACCATTAAGAAAATTACTGGAGAAAAATTTTAAATTAAAATATAAAAAAAAAATACAAATAAAAAAAAAAACTAAAGAACGCTGAGCAAAATTATCAAATTGCTTATTCTCGTACTACTCGTACTCGTATTGTAATTTATTGTTAGTTTTACAATTTTTACAATCGAATTTTATTTTATGGCTATGGAAGTAAAATAAAATAAAATAAAATAAATTGCCAAACGTGTTTCAAGGAATTTTTAAATGCATCATAAAGTGTTCTTTTTTTTAAACCCTATTTTCTAATATTTAATAAAAAATAATAATTTTTGAGGAGTTTTAATTTAACAAATAATGTTTTTAAATAACGTGACTAAAGAGGCAAAATAACTTCCTTTGGCTGGAAACAAGATTTGTTTTAATTAAAGTTTGAATATTTTTAAGACAATTTATATAGTTTCGTTTTTATTTTCTTTTTAATTTCTTTATAAATTTTTTATTTTTTAATTTCTTTTTATGTTTTTTTTTTTTTCAATTTTAATTAAACTTCCTGTATTTAATCTAAAAATCGTGCCCTTAAACTTTGTTTAACATTATTGTGGGGAGTTGCTCTCTAAAAACTATTAAAATGCCAATAAAACGGAAACTATTGTGGCAAAAATTAATTTTAGCACAAAAATAAAAAATTATATAAAAAATTGAAAAAAAGTCATGAGAATTACAGCACCTGTTACGTGATTCTATTTAAAACGTTATACACGAGCACTACTGACAAAATACATTTAGAACTTTATTGGCTACACAGGGGGAAAAAACAGGAATCAATTAGAAAAAAATAAAATCGATAACAAATTAAAGGGGGTTTTTAGAGGCATCGCAATTGTACTTTTTTTAATTACAAAAGAAAAGTAAAGAAAACAAATTTATTCTATGAGCTTTTTTAATTGCAAGAGAAAAATAAAGAAAAAAATAAAACAACTTTTTAAACAAGTTTTCAAAAAAGCTCTCTCTCATTCTATGCATTGTTTTCTTTCAGCTTATCTTAAATCCAGTAAAAAAAATCTTCGAAGCACTAAACACAAATAATCGGTTGATATTTTTGCAGATACAAAAACAGACTGCCAGTTATAGCCTTGAATACAAACATACCTTAGGCTCTAGATAGCTTTTTGTTTAATCAAAAAGTATTGATCTCCAAACACTACTCAGGATATCATGCGAAGATTCCATGATTTCCTTTGAGAAAATCCTGAAAAGAAAAGAAAATTCCGGCCGATCAAGAATATTAACATGTACTTCAAACAAGAGTATGAGAGAGCAGGGTCATGTTCACACATTTCTTATTAAAACATTGCTTAAAATTTTAAAAGTCCATAAACTTATTGCTTTAAAGCGTTACCACTTTTTTCTAGATTTCTTATATTCTAATGATAGGTTGGGTTAGGCTACTTGCTATATATTCTAAAGAGTTAACACAAATAACATCCATAACTAACGTTTACGAGGTTTGTTTAAAAAATAAAAAATTTAAATTAGTTATACTTTGCCCCCATCAAGGTAATTTCGATTAAGTATTGTTACGTTTTTACCTTTTTAAAAACGTATTTTTATGAGTTCGTAGATTGTAGATAAAATAAAATAAATTTTGTGTTTGGTTTTAATTAAAAATCCTTTATTCAACACAGTTATGTACACCTCTGCTAGCAATCTTTTTACAGGCAATAACAATTTTTATTCTTAATCGCTCTCTCTGTTTACAACTTTGTAAACAACAACAATTACTCGACAGATCTTTCTTCCTAAAGATCTTCCAACCCGATCGTAGCTATAACTTAGGTTCGATCACAACCTTTTCAACCAGAGGTTATCCGCACTTAACTCTCTTTACTGAGTTAGCTCCAACTAAACTGATTATTTACTTCACGATTCGCTTTGCGAGTTTACTCTTTATAAACTCTCTTCACAACAATAACACATTTGCTGAGTTAACTTTACTTAGTTTACGGCACATAAACTGATTGTTGTTCGCATCGATGTGCTTTTGTTTACTCATGTATTGTTTACTCAGTCATATAGAGTAAACAATACATCGAAAGCTCTCGAACCTCTCGATATGTCAGGTAGATTCCATTTCCTTCTTTTAATTTCCTTTTAGTTCTTTTGTAGCCATGCGTATGTAGACATCTACCTCTCTCAGCTCTTAGTATTTGTTGTTGTTCTCTGCTAATGTTTGTTGTTGTAGATTTGGTTATTTGTAAACAGCATATAGAGTTGTTCTTGCAGCTTTTGTTTATTTATTTCAGCGATGTAAAAAACGCAGAGGTTCCCAATCTTATTTTCGTAACAGTATAGTGCATTTAAGCAGAAGCCGTTTTTAACACTCTAAGGTTAATAAATTTCTTCAGTTTTGGGAACAGGAAATACCACATAGACTGTGATGACTGATCAAGAGCAAGCAACACAACAGTGAGTTAGCAACAGATACGTTATCGTAGTGCAAAAGCTATATGCAGTTTTTACACAAATCAAGGCATTTTTTTTAGTAATGCGTCTCGCAAATATCACTTAATTTCATAGTAATATTATTTATTGATCTTTATATCGGGTGGTTTTTTTAGGAGCTCATAAGTTTGAGTTGGCAATACTGCTTTATTTTACAACCGATTTAACATCTGATAGTTGCTTTTTGTTTAGTTTGGTTTGACATTTGATTATGGATAAACTTACATCAGAGCAACGCTTGCAAATTGTTGAAATTTTTCATCAAAGTAATGGTTCTATTCGCTAAACTTCAAAATTCAAAATTTTGTTCTCCGATGAAACCTATTTTTGGTTGAATGGATACGTAAGTGAGCAAAATTGTTACATTTGCCGTGAGGATAGCTTTTGTCGAAACACCATTACATTCACAGAAAATTACTGTTTGAAGGTTAATATGTCTTCAAAAACGATGATGATCAGAACCTTACTGTCAATGGTGGACAGTTTAGAGACATGATTAGAAATTTTTTCATACCTCAATTTGCTGACATTAATCTTGCTGACATGTAATTCCAACAAGACAGAGCCACTTCCCACACAGCGCGCGCTATAATCGATTTACTTGAAGAAACTTTTGATGAAAGAGTAATTTCACGTAATGGTCCAATTAATTTACTACCAAGATCGTGTGATTTAATTCAATTAGATTACTTTATCGAGGGTTATGTAAAGTTAAACTTACTTATTACGGCGAAAAGTTTTTGAAAATTGGCGCCAGCCCTGACGGCCATATGGCCGAAATCATATTTAACATTAACGTCATAAAATTTTCTATCCAACAAAGCCCGTTTCATTGATATTAAAAATATGGTTTTTGTTTTATTATGATTGAAACTCGTGTAACTGTAAAAAACACCCGATATCTTGCGGCCACATCATGATACAAGTGCTTTTTTTGATCTGGACTGTCTCAGAGATATGTCGTTGAAAAATCTGATCAAATTTGTTAAAAGTACCTTTTAATTCTCATTTTAGTTCTCGTGAATTACACATCAGTGTATGCGTAAGTCAGAGTATGCATAAGAATGTTGTTTAGAAATATTGCAGTGGGCTATAGGGCCTTCGAGTAAACTTGCTGATTTGCAGGTTGCACTTAACGTACTACCTTGTAGCAAGAATTTTTGATGCATTCTTAAATGGTAATCAAAGAAAGCTGTTAGCAAACCTTGTTATTTTATCAAACGAGTTGTGTTTTTTTGGTTTTGACATTTGTGATTATTGGTCCTAGGCTTGTAAACCTTTTAAGCTACTAACAGCATTATTAACTTCAGTCAACAATTCCTTAGTAATATTCACTTTAATTATAAAAGTATCATGCCTACAATAGTCGAAAAATCAGTAACTCATCTTTCCCCACTTTTATTAGTTGTTGCCTTATTGGGGTCTCTAGAGCGAGGTATGCCATTTTGATCTTCTATGTCTTTTTTGTACAGATTGTACTCTGAAAAACTGTTATTTTACACAAAGTAAACTTAACGTTACATTGTATCATGTATTTGGAAGCAATGACTTCAATTTTGTAAACAAAATTATATACAAATTCTTAGATTACTTCCTTTTGACGTTGAAAAATCGCCGATTAAGACTAAATCAATAATCCAAGCATTCCGCGTTTGGGGCGAGTACCATGGGTATTCCGCGAAATTCAGAATATCAACAAATATGTATGTATGCTGATAACATTTTCTCATTTGCGTACAATCTGTGAATAGCCTTAATTTATATATCTATAAAATTTGCTTTAAGACATACATAAGTTATTTGCTGTTTTTATTCTGTTTTAAACAAAAAAATCTTTTTTAATGATTTACTTTTAACACCGAAAAGAGAATAACTTTATTTATGCCAACTAAATAAAAAAATCTATTTTTATTTAAAGTATAAGTATAAAAGCAGGAATAATAAATAAGCACAAACAAAACAAAATATGGCCAACAACTTCAAAGTATAGCGCTAATGAGTTGAAAAATATTTTTTTTTCATTTTTTGTTTTCTGCAATTTTTGCAAATTTTGTTAAACAAACAAGGGAACAAAAATTAATAAAAAAAAAGTACAAAAAATACAGAAATGAGTTCATTGATACGGGCTATTCGATACTGTTGCTCTACTTTTTTTTAGTTTCCCCCCAAGTGCATATTAATATTTATTGTGAATTAATGGTTAGTACAGTGGGAGCTTTGAATCTGATTTTTAATTTCTCAATAAATATTGGAATTCAACAAAACATTTTCATTATGTTTATGGCAAGTCAGGAAGATTTGAGAATTGTTTTTGAATACAATGTTGGCAATGTTAACACGAGTCACGAATATTAAAAAAAATTTTATTATATTAAATGTTTATTTAAGTGTTAGGTCTCTTTGCAAAACCTGGTCTCTTTTATGTACTACGAAGCATCTGAAAAACATCCATTACTCTGAACCTGGTATTTATAATCGTGCTTAGTAACTACCATAACTGGTTGTCCATAGGTCGCAGGTTCATATCCAGCTCGAAGGACCAAAATGTTTTTTGCCAGAAATATTCCTAAGAAAATATTGAGAGATGGAAAATAAAATACAGGTAAGTTTTCGGGTTTATAATACAAATTAATTCTTTATTGTTTTTGTAAGAGAACACAATTCACGAAAACTTTGCAAAAAATTTAAACTAAATTTTTATTATATTAAAAGTTTATTCAAGTTTTAGGTCTATTTATAAAACTTGTTCTCTTTTGTGTAGTACGGGTATCCTGAGACACCCAATTATTCTGAACCTAGTTTATAGTCGTGAAGCATAGCAACTACTTAAACTAATTGCAGCGTTTTAAAAGCAAGTAAACAGAACTCAATTCGAACGATCATGTAAATAGCAATTACAAGTTACTGCTTCCAATTTAAGTGATTAAAAACAGCTTTCGAATTTTAACTTGAAGTAACAACAACAACAAAATTAATAAATTAAGTGAAATTTGTATTCTATTTAAGGTAAATTCCATTACATTTACATATGTTTTGAAAATGGTATCTAATAAATGATCACAATTTTTTCAGCGTAAAAATGATTCGTGATAAATTTGTTAAGAATAAACTAACAAACGAACAACGCTTGCAAATCATTGAATAATTAAAATCAAAGAAATCAGTTCCTTCCCAAAAATTATCTTCAGCGATGAAGCTTATTTCATTGTTATGTTAACAACAGAGTTGAAGAATTTTGTGTGAAGAACAACCAGAGGTAGTTTAAGACCTACTAACCTACCCTGAAAAATGCACTCTTTGTGGCGATTTGAGGGCCGTACTTCTTTAAGAACGATAATAAGCGCAATGCTACAGTCGATGTTGCAAAGTACCGTACGATGATTAACGACTTTTTTTCCAAAAATTAAGAATTGAACTTGGTACGCGATACCATGAACATATTGAGAGGTTTGGTGAGCAATTAATCTTACTTTTTGGACTAGTCCATTGGTCACCAAGATAATGGCGATTTGACCCATAGACTGTTTTTCGTGGGTATATATGACGTTTCTCGTTTACAGGGATAAGTTCATGGATAGGCCACCTACGGCATAACCAAGGGCAACATTTACATCAAATAATCTAAAAAGTAAATGGCAAGCATTCATTTATCGCCACAAATGAATTTTCAATTTTCAAAACCCTAACGGTTCAAAAGATCATACGTTAGTACCAATTCGATCCTTTTATGAAATGTATGGCACTCGACATTATTAGGTAGAAACCACATTGATTTCATTGAGTTTGGAAAACAAAAATTAATTGAGTACAAGCCTATAAAGTAAGTTTTTCATTATAACAGCAGGCTTTGCCTCTATTAAAAAGATGATGAACCGATGTTGTCGTTGACTAACAATTCACATCATATAGGCAATTATCTGGAGGCCATAACTGTGCCATTTAATTGTATTGGATTAGTTCCTAGTGCTAGAAAATTAGTGAGTAATGGTACCGAGTATTTGTATTTATGTTTCGTTACCTAATACTTAAAAGTAACTATGGTATTTAGTACTAAAAAATAATAAGAGCTCAAGAAAATTGTGTCCCTTTTTTAAGAAAAACTACTTATTTACATACACACTTATAACAATTTGTTAAAAATTAAAAAAAAAAACGGCAAAAAGTATCGAGTAGTACCGAATAACCAAATGGGAAGTATATATATAATACTACCAAGTAATAAAAAATAATAAAAGTTACCAGCACTACTGTTTACACTACATATTCGACAATTTTACTTGTTAATGCATCCATTTAAGCAAAAACAGATTTCCTGAACATCTATTCATCTAATTTTTACTTAATACCTTGTTAAGAAACTTATTAGTTTTTACGCTGTCCTCTATAATGTCTTTTCACTCCCACTGTATTAATTGTAACTGTATAATTTCAGTTCATTATTCATAAATGAAATATGGACTAATTGAATAATGCATTTTGTATACATATCTTACAAAGTACTCACCTTAAAATAAGGTACTCAATAGTGTGCATGTAAGTGTTCTTCATTTGTTAGCCAAGTACATTTGCAAGATTTAATTTCTGTTTTTTGCATTCATTTGTTGGCGTAAATCAATGTCATTTAAGTGAATTCACTTTACCATTTACGTAGAATTAAGGCTTACCACCAAGTCATAAATTTTAAGTATTTTTGTTAAAAGTGTAATTATTTAAATATTTTATTTTATTTATATTTCAGAACAAACAAAAAAATATTCGTTCTTTATTTCATAAACCTAAAAATTATGGCGAAAAAAGCTTAAATAAAATTTACTGGCGGTACCTTTTTTGTGGGCAAAATTATATCTGAACTGTGTACGAATGAATGTAATAATCAGTACAATTTGTATTCACAATGTTAACATGACATTACAACAGCAACAAATATGGCAGCAATAACATGCCGTTTTGTATTACAATATAACAATAAATGCATACGAAATTTAGAAGAATATTTTGTAAGCAGAGGGTTTTAGCAAAAAGCAAAAAACCCAAATAGCCTTAAAAGTATCATTTTAGGTAAAAGTACTTATTTTAGGAATTTAATATTTTTTTTAAATTTTAATGCATATTTGTACTACTTTAAGTAGAGTTAGTGCAAACAGTTGTGCAAATTGAACTCTGGTTTGGCCTTAACTTTTCATATTTTACAGTTAATCGGCCTTTTTCTTATCTTGTTTTCCTCAAAACCTCTTTTGCTTTTTCCCCAACTCAAAGTGATTAATTATGAAAAAATTCTTCTGTCCTGTTATTACGTTGTACTTTTAACGCCCGTATTTAAACAACAGCGTATAGATTTAAGTCGCCTTTTTCATGACTACTGACGCGACGTGATCTGACACGTTAATTTTTATTTTAAATACATACATATGTATAAAAAATCAAATAAAATTACATGTTCAAATGTAATTACGCGTAAATGAAAACGTAATAATTACATTTAATTTTATACACAAATGAATTTTTAATCCAAAAAAGCACGCATTGTGTTGCAGATAAAATGGGATTTTTAAATGCAAAAAATCATAAAAATTTACGGCCAACAAACTGTATAGAGAAAAGGCAAACACGTGCGTAGTTTTATATGATTGTGAATATTAAAAACCGGTTTTGTTGTAAAAGATAAAAACCGGTTTTTGTTCTATTTACATTGTAAATAATTTGTTGAAAAAAAATAATTATTAAAAAATTATATTAAATACCGTTAATTACTGTTACAGATTTTAATATTGGATATATGCATCAATTCCTATTGTTTGTTTTTAATAAAAATTAATTATTTTAAAATAAAAATTTATTATATTTTATTCAGAATATTGTCTGTTGAAAGCTATTATATTTTCTCGTATTTTTGGCAATCGAGGATTCCATTCCAAACAAATTTTCCTTTTTGAAAGCTTTTAAATCAAGCAAATTTTTAATAACATGTTTTGCAGTAAATAGCCTTTAGCTTGAACTTGATGCATTTAACAAAAAAACTTGTAACCAATAGTTAGTTAGTTCCAACGGGTAGCCTAACACATGTCGAGCTCACTTGGGTTAATGTGATGACCCCAATGTAATACCTACAAATAAATGCATGTAGTATCTAAGTGGACCTATAAGTTCCTGGCCGGGTCCGAAACGAGCCAACCAGACGCATGCACAAAGAAAGTAACTCACTGACATCTATATCAGCCGGGTAAGATGACATGCAAAAACGGACTGCCAAGAAAAACAGTCCTAATATTCAAAAGATTTGGACACTGACGCAGGAACTGTTACTCCTCTTCCTCATCCTGACAACTCCTACAGTAGTTATTAAAAGGCTGACCAAGTCTTCTCGCATGTGCAACAGTTACCTAGCCCCAACAATAATAGCCACCATAATGATAGCCGATGTCGCGGCATTCCTAAAATAGACTTCGATCGAGCTCATACGATTGAGGCCAGATTTGCTATCGCTAGCGAGTCCATCCGCCGAATAAATCCCCTGGGTGTTAGAGTGACCGCTTACTGAGATAATCTTCAGGTCTAAAAATCTCGCCATCTCTTTTAGAAATGCCCGGCATTCACATACCAACAACGATATGGAGCAGACACCGGAGAGCATCTTAATCATAGCCTGTTCGTCCCTATCTGGAATTCCCTGTGGTACATCAACTAGTAGTCCACTGCCCTTTTTATCGCCGAAACCTTTGCCTGTATACTGTGCGGCAGTGGTCCGGAAGTCTAAAAGAAATTCTCTTTCGTTATGCAGAAATAAAGACGCTATCCACAACCCCTCCCAAGGTCTTCGATCCTTACGTGGACACCTCAACAGACCCAGAACTAATGCATGGTTTTGGTGAGATGCTCACAGAAATTTGTGTGCCCAGGAAGGGTTTGAGTGTACAATAATCCAGCACGTCAGAGCCCATGTCCAAACTCATGTCCGGAAGCCAGTTTAGCAACACAAACAAGGCTCTCGAAGGGTTGGTCCTAAGATCCCCCGTAATTATTAGTGCCGCACTGCGCAGAACCTTCGCAGAGATTCCTCTATATTTGTCCTACTCCACCAGACTATCGCACTGCAAAAAATTCAAATAGTTAAGCAAAAATTGCACTATAACCTGTTTAACAAGCCAGATAGGGTATTTTATAGTCGGGTTTGATTAACTGTTATAATTTTTTTTATTTATTTTCTTATCAATTGTTTATATGGGCGTATATGCAATATTACAATAATACAAAATTATTCCCTGTGTTTTACTTTCGACAATTTTAAAATATTAATTAACAATACTGTGGTGTGACTAAGTCGTTTAGGCGTTTTCTGAGAAATTCAAATTGTTTTTGCCAAAGCAAACAAACTTTTGTGTCATCTGATAGTAAAACAAAACAATCGCAGAAGACGTGCATGGAATTTATTCAATATTTTACAGGTGTTTTTTAATAGCTTTTTAATAAACAGTAATTGTTGGCTAAAGTCAATAATAAGGGCGAATTCTAGGGATTATATAAAAGTGTAAAAATAATGTTGTTAAGCACTATAAGTAAGGTTGCCAGATTTGAAATCAAAGAAATCAGTACTTGACCGAAAAAAAAATCACTACATTTTATAAAAAATCAGTACACATTTTATTAAAAACAACATTCAATACATAACGATAAACAAATACACTTTAAAGCTACGTGTTAATTATATAAATTAAATATATTTATCGCTTCTTTGTTCTTTGGCTTTAAAATATTGTTAAATTCATTAAAAGTACAGGGTTTTCTCAAGCTCGATACAACTTTAAATTGTAGAAAATAACATTAAAAAATAAAGTGAAAAGTGAACTCCAACGCTGAGCATAAATTTGTCCTTTGAAAGTTGCTCGAATTTATGTTTGATATTCAAAGTAAATCAGGTTAATTTGGTAGTGTTGTTCAAGCGTCAACATATTCACAATAATTTGCGAGAGTATATTGATCATAAATATCAAAAAGTGAACCCGAGGGTCCATCGGCATTAAAAAAAACACTCCCTATGGCCAAAATTTGCCATTGCTATCAATTATTTTTCAAGATTTTATATCAACAGTTCATTTGTTTCTTTTCATCACTTAAAAACTTTAAACGAACTACACTGGTCTACCGCAAAAAAGCCTTTAACTAAAACTATATGAAATATAATGACTTAGATGCGCTGAATTCAAATCCGTTTTCAGTTTTTTCCATCAGGCTCAAATTTTTTTATGGGCGTGGCAAATTTTTCGCCAAAAATATGGTAGTTATGTCAATATATTTCATCATAACTTGAAAACGCATTGACCGATTTTAATAAAATTACCACCAAATGTTTAGGAACAAATTTTCCTATAAATTAACTAAACAAATTTTTTTTGTATTTTCAACAGTTTCAGATTTATTCGTAACTCAGTTGCGAAAAAAATATTCGCTCAAAATTAGAGCAATTTTTTTTTTTCAAACAGACAAGTCATTTTTTTAGAACGAGAATTTTACATGTTAAGCACTAAAATATCGAGAATAAAATAAGCTATAAATCATGAAAACCGGTTGGCTATTGCTGATTTTATTCAAAATTAAATGCAGGTACCTAGCTTTGACCAAAATTAGCGAACAAATTTTTTCTTGCAAAATTATAGGAAATTTTTTTCTTTTATATCCAAAAAGATATAAAAAAATTCTTAGAATATAAATTTTACATTTTAAGCATTAAAATGCAAGCTAGATATGTTGAAAGCAGGGTTGGCAAAAACCGTGGTTTTTTAAATAAAACCCAACCCACCGGGATTTATTAGGTTTGCTGATGGAATTTTTTTTTTTTAATCTTTTTTTAGTATTTATAATGCAATTTTGCACTCTTAGTGCGCTCAAGGCATTATTGTGTACTTTGAGCTACTAAAACTTGGTGATTGGAGCAGACTGTCATTTCATTATAAGAAAACGGCAGTAATATAAAGACAGACAGACAGATAAAATTTTCCTTTTGTATGACAACGCTCGGTCTCACTTCGCCAAAGTCGCCAAACAATTTTTAAAACCAATCAAATGCCCCATCCGCCGTAATCTACAAATATTGATCCTTCTGAATATTGTCTGTTTCGACGGAATGTCACCGCATACTTCTTTTGAAGGAATATAAAGTCATCTTCAGTGTATCGCTTAAAAAGTCGAGTAGTTTTCTGGCATTTGTTAAATTTGTTAATTCATTATCTTTTTGAGCTAAAAAAACGGACTGGATTAAATTATACTCCCAATATGTAAATTTTAATTATTTTTGTTGTAAATAAACTACGAAAACCTTTAAATAAAAAACCATCCTGGTTTTTTTTAATATAATACCCAGTGCCAACCCTGGTTGAAACCGTTAAGTGCCTGACTTTGACATATATGTGTAATACATTATTAGGCAAGAAAATATCTGGTAGAAAAAAATACATACACATATGCATATGTAAAGAAACATTATTATTTCGAAGAATTGATCGTCGGGCAGATGAAATGTTCGAATATACTGAAAAAACAGTACGTATGGCAACCCTAACTATAAAATAGATTTGAAAATTACAAGTTTTTAAGTGTTAAAACGATTTTAGAAATGTCCTATGATGGGTAATAGTTTTTGTGTACTTTTGTTATAGACTGTTAGAATTTGTTATATAAAGTGTTAACAATTGTTCAGGTGTTTTCAGCTTTAGATGATGATTTGCTTCAGCCTTTATATGCAGATGACATTTGAATGAATATTTTGTATATTCTATTTAAATAAAATTAATACTTTTTTATTATTAATGCGCATACGAATATATATTTTATTTCATTTTTATTTGTCTTAAACAAAATTTATGCAAAATATTTAACATTTGCATAATCATATCTGATTGTAGTTTTAAAACAATACTGTGCATATATTTTAAAAAGACTTTACTATTCATTACAGACTAAAACAATCTTTCAAATTATCACTTTTTTATTAAATAAAATAATAATTAAATTTAAAAGAAGAGTTGCATTGAAAACAAAAGAAAATGCTTCCATAATATGACCTTGTAAAGCCCTATAGTTTTGTTTTGCAAAAAAATTCTGTATCACATACAACAGTTGCTTTTCACAATGTATTTAAAATAAGTTCTAAATGATATTTAACACGTCTATGACGAATGTGCCACATTATTTCTGTTTTATTGTACGTGATCTTAAATTTGAATTACAAACAAACAACAAAATAACTAAAACATTCATAACATTATTACCTATCATACTGGTTAAAAAGAAAACTAAAAATAAATTTAAATATAAATTTAGAACACAGATGAGCTGTAAATATGGCAAAACCCTTAAACGACCTTAACTGAACGTGTATTATACTACATAACGCAACGCAACAAAATACGGAAACAATGAAATTATATTTTATGTGTTAAGATATGTATGAACGTACTGATTCACTAAGAAATCCTAGTAAAAGAAAATCAAATCAATTTTTTTTTTTTTTGTTAAATATACGAGTGCAGTTTTAGCAAAAAGATTTTTATTGGTCACATAATAAGTTACCGAGATTTTAGTCCACTACATATTTGTCATAAATATCTATGACCTTTAGCCATTATCCGGGTAGCTTTATAATTCCATCAGTATAGAAACTATATGCTCTATTGTTCTCAGGATAGAACCACATATTTTTTAAATAAATAAGGTCATAAAAAGAAACAATATAGAAACTAAAAACAAAAAAATTTTTCGGCAAATAGGAAATACCTGAAATAATTACTTAAACATGCAAATGAAACCTACATAAGTTCATGTATTAGAACTTTCATGTTTGCAGTCAAGCGCACAATTCTTACTTTAGTTTTTGGTTCAACAGATAGAAGATCGGTCGTCTGTTGTGATAAATTTTAATGAAGACTGAATAAAGTTAAAGTTAAAGTTGGTGACTACAGTTTACAAAATTAAAGCGGGTAGAAAAAGGACACAAAGCTCCTTGGAAATGGTAAAAATCGATGTTAACTATTCTGAAGAATGTTCTTATAAAAAAGTCGATAATAATAATTGCATAGAGCCATGTGGCAATGAATTATATAAAAAATCGTGAAACCTATAATAACAATTTCAAACGAGGTACCCACATAACTGTAGCGGCACAGGACAAACAAAAACTTCGGTGAACTGCTTCAAATTCAACCCACTTAATCTCTAAAATTAAGCATTTGGCTGATGTAAAGCAAAGTAATGCTATAAACACATTCAAGGCTACCGACCATCGACTACACGACTACAAAAGACGCTGGCTACAAAAGTAACTAAGTAACCACCTACTTAACTATTTTAACGACTACATCTACAAAACAATTGACATATGATTATTCTTTTTCAGTGGTGCCACATAAATTTTTTTCGCGTTTCTAATGTATATAAATCGTGTATTGCATTTTTTGAACGCCAACTTCATGCATCTTATTGTATTGAGAACGCTAATCTGTTTGTTGTCGCCAAGAAGATTAGAAATTAGCCTAAGTTGGCTACGGGTTACAACGGTAGTCGTGTAGTCAGTAGCCGTGTTGCCGCTAAAATAATTATTCTCATATGCACATATGTATTATATTTTTGACAGCTTGTAGTCGATGGTCGATGGCCTTGAATGTGTTCATAGCATAAATCAACCATTCGCCGCGCTTTTTTAATCTGAGAACTTCTACAGTTACGCAAAATAAAGAAAAAACATTAATTGCATACAGCTCGTTAACAACAATGCCTTCAATTTTGTTGCGGTTTGGCATTGTAATGACGGAAACACAACTCCTTTTCCGTTGGACTGTTTGTTTGAACAATCGAGCAAGTCGCTCCTGGGTTTGGCGTTAGGACACAGCTTTCTAAACGTACACTTTACAAATTTTTACTCTTCTAAATAAAAAAAAATCATCAGATAAAGAGCGTATTTCTTTATGTATTTCTCTTCAAACCAGTTTAACTTTTTACACCGCCTGGAGCAAAAATGTTACTTGAAATGTAACCTTTAAAAAATTGTAACATATAGCATCATATATGTATGCCTGTATATGATCATCAAAATCATCTAGTGAAATAAAGCCGTATATACTTTTTGTTTTAGTTAACGATTAATAAGTCTGCATATCAAGAATCGTTACTCCATTGGAGCATCTAGCATGCACAAAGGAAATTTTTAGATTTATTGATTTTGCTTCAATGGAGCTGAATAAATTCCTTCAACTGTTTCAGTCTTACGTCAGGTGTCTTTCAGGTGACCCTTTCATGTTCATTTCTGCTTCGGTTGATATTCTCTAAGTCAGCTTTGAGCTTCCTCTACGTCTCGTGCCCTGGGGGTTCCATTAAAGATAGGCTTTAACAATATCCTTATTGTCCCTTCCTCAAGTTACGCCAATTCATTTCCAATCTTTACGCCGCACTTCCTTGTCAATAAACTCTATATTACACATGAAGAATAAGTCGCGGTCACTTATATACAAGCAAGAAAATGTAGCAGGGGCCTATACCTGAAGCGTACGCTAGATGGGATAGCAATTCATTGCCAAATTTATGATTTTTTTTATCGTAGTGTCTACGTACCAGGGTTGCAAGCCCTCAACCCAGCGGATTTAATTGAGTTTTACAACTGCTAACAGATTTCTTGCAATTCTACTCAATTTTTCGTTTGTTAGTACAAATACTTCGTTGTAGTATGTATTTAAAATGCAATTTTGGACACTTGGTGGCACCAATGGTGTGTTGTGTACTACAACCTGCTAAAACCTGGTGAGCGTTTCAAACAGCAATTACTTCGTTTGAGCAATGCATTACAAGAAAAACGACGGAATATAACGACAGACATGATAAAGTTATTCTTTTGCATAACAAAGCTCGGTTTTATGTAGCAAAAGTTGAAAAAAAAAATTTAGTAACGATCAAATAGGATATCTAACTCCACCATCCAGATTTTCCGAATATTTTCTCTTAAAATAAATTAATTTTTTTGAACTAAGAGAGCCATCAAATTAATTATTTTTCAAATTATTTTTGTAAACAAACTGTGGAAAACTTTTAATTGAATTTGTTTAAATAAAAATTACAAATTAATTAATAAACCACCGGAATTTTTTTTAAATATAATACAAAATAAAACCTGGGTGTATTTAAATGGGTTACCGAGTGGGTTGCCAACACTGCTACGTACCGGGTTTTGATGGTATAGCAATTTTTTCTTTGCCCAATTAAAACTTACCCCTTTCAGTTTACCCTTTTCAATTTAATCTATGTAAATGAAGCGTACATTCCATTAAAAAAAGCTCTTGAGCTGTTTTAGCTTCAAAAAAAACTTCAATGTATTGATAGATCTTTGGTTTACGGATTACATAGGGTTACAAAAACTTGTTTCAATTGCATTTACGGTTACGCCTTTGGTAGAGTGTGAAAAACCTTAGCATTAATAGCTTTTTTAGAAACCTACAGTCTCAGCTACTTCACACACTTTTTTTTTCAATCGTTCGATATAATTCCATAGATTCTATCAACTATTTCTAGCCTAAAACCTTAACCACCAATCACTTTAATAATTCTTCGATTTTATTGACTATTATTGATGTGAAAACGTCCTTTGAGTGTAACATAAACATAAATATCTTTGAATATATTCGAATGCTTCCCATAATATTAGAATGCTTCAAGTGCAAATTGAAAAACTTCTTAAGTGTTTGGACAATAAATTCAAAATCGATTTTGGCTTTTGTTTCGTTTCATTGATAGATTTTATACGTAAAAGATAATGTATTTGACTCATTCTGTGTTTTACTAAGTAAATAAAAATTGCACTACACCCTAAACACATATCAGGAGTAATTTCTAAGTACATACTCATATGTACGTAAATATTTTTAAAATTGTATGATATTTCATTCGATATCGAAGGTCGTAATTTGTGCCCAGAATTCAAAAAATTTACCTTAAATGACAAAAAACAAAAAGAGAAGAACATACTTTAAAACAGGGACGCTCATCCATATTGTTCAGATTACGAAGTTTTTGGGCTGTTTTTTTTACCGCTAACCTTTATTACATGGTCTCTCAAATTTTATATCACATGTATTTTTGGATATTGCTTTTTTAATTCCTTAAAAAATATTTTTGTTTTATTTTTTTTTATCAAAAGTTTAAAAAATTGTAATAAATAAACAATGCTACGAGATCTTGTATAAAAAACGCATACGCTTTGTTTATATTATTTCAATTGGCAACCATATATACAACAAAAAATACGTGTGTGCGCCACAATTTTAATTCAGTCGCTTGCTTATTGCCAAAGAAGGAGGACTGTATCGCATGTTTTTGTGTGTTTTTTTTTTAATTTCACGTGATTTAGAAGAGAGCTAAAAGTTTGCTTATTGCACCGAGAAGTTAGATAAAAAGCTACATATATTTATGCATGTTTATTTATACTTTGTATGAATATATATTTCTTTACATGACCTGGAAGGAAATTATTTATTAAGTATGTGGGATGTTGAGTGAGAAACACTTTTTTTTATTTTCTATCAATACATTTAATGAAGCTGAATGCCTTGTATGTAATCAAGTAATAAAAAATATGTTTGCATCTTGGCTTAAGCGACATTATGGTAGAATACATTCTGAATTACATTGTGTTTCTGAAAATTATAGAAACCAATCAGTAAAAACTTAAAGAAAATTTTCGACTCAAAATCTTTATGTTTAAAGTAGACATGCGAGTAGTTCTTTTGATTGCACCACTGATAATCAAATGAGAGCTACATATATTATTAGTTTAGCTTTAGCAAAAACATATCGCCCTTTTGTAGATGGAAATTTTTTTAAAGAACTATGCTTATCCATAATACATTTATTTGGAAACGTAAGGACAAAAATGGGGAATATTATAAATGAAATGCCTTTATCTCGTGAAACAGTAGCATGCCGGATGGATGATATAGGGCTATTTATGCAATGGGAAACGACAGAACGTATAAACAATACTTGTTCGTGTGTTTTGATGAAAGTGTAGACATATCCGATACCAGGCAAACGATTATTTGCTTAAGAATGGTTGATATTTTTTTAAACTCATTTGAGGAGATATTAAAAGTCGAGTCCTTTTATGGAGGTGTCACTGGCACAGCTATTTATGACAGCACTGTATTAAACAGATATGTAAATCAGGCTTTGTTTGTACAAAATATTTTAATGTATGACAGTAAAGAATCTAGATTCGGATTTGTCCACATTTTCATATAAACACATGGAAAAGTATTTAGCTTTTTTACTCCGCCTTTTTGTATCTCATTGCATATACCTACATATTTTTCGTTTGGCAGATGTACATATTATTAAAAAAAAAGTCTTTTAAGAAACAATAAATCGAAAAACTTAATTTTTCTTTTAGTGTGGTTCTCTCATTATAAGTGTGGCTCTCTTTTTGAGCGTCACTGCTTTAAAACAAATTTTGTTTGATAAGCTTTTCGAAACATTTTTTTAAAAAATAATTCTTTATCCATTTTCTCAGCCAGGGTTTATCTAATTTCCAAATGACTCATACAAATATTTTATAGACAATGGAAAACCACCTGTAAATCATATTTAAATAATAAACGAAAAAATTCAAAGTCCAAAGTCTAAAATGGCATACGAGTAAATAAAAAAATTAGGACGTGACAAATACAAAAATGTATTATAGCAAAATTCGACACTCTTTACTTTTAATAAAATGAATTTTAGTAAATTTAATTTAAAATGTTATCAATGGAACCAACTTAGTGTCTAAACAAAATCAAATTATCTGGCCCAGTAACTAAACGAAGATTCCATAGACGACGGAAATGCCTGTTTAAAAAATTTTATGTTTTATTTTCAATTTTTTTTTTCTTCTTTAAAAAAGCTTAAAGGTCATGTATTCGAAATGATAAGATTTATTTTATAACAAATTCTAGCAGCTTTATTTGATAGTCTCTAATATATTTTTACGAATTTAATATAAAATATTATTAAAAAAAGCATTTTTTTATGCTTGAAAAGTTATTAAAAATCTCTCGGTCTTTATCTCTTTTCGTTTGATTTATTTTTATTTTTTCTTTAATATTTTAATAGGCTTTCGTTTTTTTATTTTTTTCCAATTTTTTATTTTTTCATTATTTAAAGTCTATATAAAACAATAAATCCATTTGTCTTACGAGTATTTATTGTTTCAACATTTCAAAACTTAATGTTGTTTGATGTTATTTAAACAAATTTATTATTTGTTGTTTTGTTGTAATTTGTAATTTGACTTTTAAGTCAAGTGTATTGTAAACAAATCATTTCCTTAAAAAAAAGGAAAAACGAAAAAACGAAAAGAAACACTATTTCATTCACTTGGCATGGCATTTCTGTGTAAAAGTGCACTTTTCAACAATAATGATCGTTTTATGCATAATAGACACAATTACTCTTTTTGTGTTGCATTTTTATTGCATTTTACTTTTTATGACTTTTATATGCACCATATGTTTGTTATTTATACCCAATGACTGAATGAATGACGGACAAGACATACATACTTACACAAAGATGTATAAAATGATGAACAAACAGACAGACAGACGGACAGACAATTAGATAGATGTACAATTATAGACTTTCTTAAGTTGTGTTTATTTATAATGTTGGTATTTTGTACGCTACGCGGTTGGAAAGTGATTTAAGCAGCCTTTTATTTATTTGAGACAACTTAAAACTTGATTTAAGCAAATCCTATTAGATTAGGTTAGGTTCGACTGACAACTGTCCGTGGCATAACTCACTTGTGTCCATTGTGTTCTGCTACGTTCGCACGACACCATTTTTTCGTCGTACGCTCTCTCATTCATAATACAACCAACGATTATGAGCTTAATTACATAAATTTCCATACAAAATTTTGGGAGAGAATCACTCAAATTGTAAATAATTCTTTTTCTATTACCCTGTGTATTACTTCAAAATCAGAGTCATCTTTAATTTTTGAAAACCTTAGATCAAAAGAGTTTGGCATACTTTTAAGTTTTTAATTTAAATGTATGAATACAGATCTAACACTGCCAATTTATTAAATTGACATCCCTCAAGTATGTAAGCACAAAAAATAAACAAAAAATAATCATAATCAAAAAAAGTGAATAAACAAAACAAGGGCCGCTCGGTGAATTGATTGCATTTGCTAGCAGTTAAAAAAAACGCCGTGCAAACGAGATAATTCACTTAAGTAATACAAAGAGAGAACGAAGTTATCTGAAGTCCCGTTCAGCACTAGCATGTCGCACCAAAGTCCTTATACCTCTAGGTCACTTTCTATTCGATTTTATAAAGGCGTGTACTTAGTCCAAATCACTTTTTGCAAGACTAAGCTAAGAAAAAAAAATTACTGATTTTTTCGAAATTGAAAAAATGTATGTCGGTGGAGTATTTGAGCGACATTGTCATTACGACATTTTGAGCGATGAATCATCGTCGCAATATCAATATTACATCGAAATTTGTATGAACTTAACGTAAATTCTTGTGACAACGACACAAACAAAAGAAATTATGTATGACAATTTCAGAATAATGTCACTATACTAAAGAAGGCTGAAGTTTAGGGACATTGTCTGTTATGAGTCAACTACATGTAGGATTTTGTCTATTACATCTCCATATTAACGAGTAAATGATCCTTGTCGTCTATAAAAATTTGAACAATTATTTAAAAATTTCATGTATGACACCAAAGAAAATTCATCTTTAGTAACAAAGATTTACCATTGTCAGCATTTGTCACGATGATTCATTATGACGTTTGCCGCCGAAATGTTGTAAGGCAGCTAAGGTTGAGATTGCCTAATAAAATATTTTGCTAAAAATGTATGGGGCCCTGTAGTTCTCGAGTGAGACAAAGTATCTTGAAATATTTTTAGAAAATGACATGTTAAATACCACATTTTTGTGTACTTAGAGCACGCAAGTAGATGATGTTTACAAACTTATACAGAAACGTAATGCAAAATTTGAAAATCAAAATCTCTTGGGCATTAAGGGCAAGCTAGTCTTGCAAGAAAATTTGTTTGTTATAGATTAGGTTTCCAACCGTATATCGTAAAAACCAGATTAATACAGAACAAATAACTTTTTAATAAAATACCTTCGTTGACAGTCTAGCGATGAGATGAAGGCAAGGGACACTTTCACAATACGGACAAGATCTGAGAATGGTGTATACACAGTAACGTTGAGGAATTTAAGGAAATGATGAGCACGTGTGAGCTGAATTAACCTTAGACATCTTGAGAGCGGAAAGATATCAACATTCCTCTAATTGGACTGACAGAAGGTTCCTTGGAAGAAAAACAGCAGTGTGTCGCCACAGAAGTTTTTTGCACATGCGATGTTTTTGCTCACAAAGTTTTTTAAGTGTATTTGTTAAGTAAGGTACTTATATAATTTAGTATGGCTATTGAATTTTATATTTAAAGTACATTTGACTAAATATTAAGCCCTGGACACAATTCTTAGGTATGAGCTAAACTGGAAGACATTTTATGGAAAAAAAACTAAACTACACGGCCTGAAAAGGGATGTGGAAATATAATTGTATTTGTCCCTGACATTCGAAAAACGAATACGCGAATCAAGAAGAAGATATATGCATATTTGCGAACAGCGTAACATTTTTTTCCAGGCGGGGTATTCAAAACCTTATGCATATTAAGAGCACATAAAAAGTTTGATTTCTTTTTGCTTTCTGCTTGATCACTCAAAATACTCAAAAGAAAATTTCATATTTTTTTCACAATATTTTTCTTTACACCAAATATTTGTATGGCATATACGATAATTTCGTTCACAAGAAAAACGACAATGACACATACGATAAAATTAGTTCAGTAATATCTCCCTAAGTATTGCAAATATCGATATAATATTTTACTGTGTGGTAAGTCTGTGACTTTGGAATATATTTACATCAAAAAGTCGCTTTCATAAAAAATGTAAAATACGATAATTTCGGGCAAAGGGTTCGATTTGAGCACAGTGTAAAGTGCCAGTAAATCGTTACTCACCTTAAACCAGGGTTAGCAAAAACCTGGGTTTTTTGATGCGTTTTATAACTGCTTCCGTATTTTGTTCAAATCGACAATATATTTTGTTTGTTAGTATAATTACGTTGTTTTGGTGTTGGTAATGCAATTTTGCACCCTTGGTGAGCTAAAAAATTAAATTATATTGTACTTATTATTGTTGTCAATAATCTACCGAAACCTTTAAATAAAAAACCCGCCAGGTTTCTTTTTTAATATAAGACCCAATAAAACTCGGGTGAGTTTAATCTTGTGTGCTTGTACATTGAGGGGCCTATAAGCTTTTCAACGCGCTGTTTTGTGGTGACTGAACACGGAGTTAGGGATAGATGGATTGTATGTCTATTTCGGAGATTTTTGCAATGTGTTTAAGCGAAACACTGTGGTGGCCGACTCTTCTAACCCAATAATTGTTATTTTAATCAAGTTTTGTGAAAATGTTATATGGACTTAATAACAACTTCTTTAATCGTATTAGTTATACGCAAGAAAGGCTTAAAGTTTGTTAAACGTATTTTTAGTTTTTAAAACATAAATTTGCTATTTTTTATAGAATTTTCACCAAAACTATGAACTAAAATGTGATCATAAAGTTGACGTTAACGTAAGAACGTGCTTTATTTAAATCAAAAAGTGGATATGGTGGATTAAATACTGATTTGTTTTCTGACCATATTTGTTTATAAAATCTTAATCGTACTCGTACATGTATAGGGCATTTAAGTGTTTGAGAATGCTAACACTTTTATCATTCATTTATAGGGCATTTAAGTGTTTGAGAATGCTAACACTTTTATCATTCATTGAAAATCTTGTTTTCATTTCTATTTTTATGTGGATTTTTTCAATTAGCATCGTGTCATATTAAGTAAAAACAAAACAAATAAAAAGTAAATAAAACTTAAAAAAAATTAAATACGTAGAAAAATAGAAATGAAATTGTAGAGAATGATAAAAAAAATAAATAAATAAAAATCAAATATCAAACAAGAAAACAACTTTAAATTCGAAATTGCTGTTCCTCATGCAAAATGCATTAAAATTAATGAAACAAACAAAAAATAAAAATAAAAAAATAAGAGAAGAAACAACAGCAGATTTAGTTGGTCTTTTGAATATGATTTGAACACGGGAATAATATTTTGTTTTAAATGTCTACAAAAATTTAAATTAACCATGAAATTTATGGGCAGTTCCAGAAACAATTTAAAAATGGTAAAAATATAGCCGAAATAGTAAACCGATTTTAAACGATATCAATAGATTTCGTCCTAAGGCAATTAGTTAGGTTAGGCTCTGTTTAGACGGTTGCCAGATCTAACATTATTGTCAGAAAATTGTACACAAAATATCTTACAATCGTGTGAGCTTACAACTTTCGACTTTCAACATTGTCAGGGAAACGAATTTTTAACATGTGACCACGACATCATTGTCAGAAGAAACATATGTTCATTGAATTGCCAGATTTTCTAACAAATGTCTTGTAAACGTGTAAACCGCCAATCCACATTGTGTCTGGTCATTGTTATGACAAATTGCTAGTTAGGACAATATTGTTACATCTGACAATCGTCTGAACAGAGCTTTAATGTAGGGCATAAAAATTATGATTCTTATTTAACATTTTATTACTTTTCTCTTCTATTTCTTCTATTTCTTCTTTTTTTGTAACGAATTGTATCATGATACTCGTATTTCATTTTCGTTATTCACTTAAACAACAATGTAGTCTACCATTTATTACAAGTTTAAAGAAAGAAACTTTGTTACATTGTAATAGTTTTTGAAAGTGTTTGAAAGGAAAAAAACAACTGAAATAAAAATGAAATTGTAAGTAAATAAATACAAATTTCCTCAACCATATAAAAAGTTAAATTTTGGTTTCAATTTTATATAATTTAGAGTCAACAACCACACTAACAATAAAGTACATATATGACATTTTAAAGTGCTGGTAATTTTTAAGCATTTTGGTTTTCTTTACCACAGAAAAAGGTTACAATGTGTGTCAAAAATAATAATAAAAAAATTAAAAGCATTAAACAATGTTTCTTGAAAATATGATTTTAAACAATAACAAGCATCACACATTTACACAATCATTTTAACAACCAGTTTTTATTAAAACAACAACAGCAGCAACAGCAATAACACAAGCGAAAACATTTTTCAAAGAGTTTCCGCACTTTAAAGTTGCGTGTGGTTTTGTTTTCTAAAAAAAAAAAAACATTTCAAACGTATAACAAAACAAAACAAAATCAAAATAAGCCCCCCCCCAAAAAACAATGTTGCAGAAATATTTTAAACACTCTAGAAACGCAAAACAACAATCGGAACAAAAAAATTTGTTAAGAAACGAAGGCAAAGTTTAGTGCTCAAAAAGCATTAACATTTTGAACTTGAACGCAATAAAAGCAGACCAATAAACATTTTTTGCAAAAGATAGAATCAAAAAAATTAACTAATAATTAAGGGTATTCACAGTAAAGGGCAATTAAATAATTATAAAATTGATTTAACATTAAAAAAAAACAAGATTAAATTAGAATTAATTAGAAAATTATAAGCCATCAAGCCCGACTCTAAAATCTCGTACATCATATACGTAGACAGTTCAATGAGTCCGTGACTTTTTGAATTTCCCTCTGCTTAACTTAAATAAGTCGGGCAATACTGCCAAAATTTGACAGTTCGTTTTTGACAGCCATTGATAGTAGGCTACCGCTTTATTTGAAGAATGTAGGGTCTCGGTGAACACCCTCAGCCTTTCCTCTGTAACGGATCTTATTTGGATTCCGATTTAACATGACTTCTATGGGAATGAACGAATTTATTAGCGCGGGATCAGCCTTGATGGCATCGTCCAGAGGTCGCTGAAGAGAGCTATTCTTGAATTCTACTTGGATCGGGGGAACTTCTATGATCTGAGACGCACTCGATCGCTCAATGGTAGAAGGTATATGTCCAGACAGGTAGCAGTGCTTACCTGGCATTGGCCGACTGGTAACTATGCCCGCAGCATGGCTGTAACGAAGTGGAGAAGGAAGACCCTTTTGGTCCGATGCCATAAGGCCTTCGACGAATGGTTCCTACACGACAACTCCGTGATATCATGCAACGTGACGGTATGGGTGTGAGGTATTCCAGACATCATTCGGTTTGGAGTGCTTATGACAATTTTGAAAACGGTGGACACTTCTAGTAGTTATGGGTGGCCATGTGAACCAGCCAACACAGTTATTTGAGGAGAAAATAGAAAAGCTATCACCCAAACATTGGCTAAACTTGGTAAAGGTTTTAAGAATTTCGAAACATCAATTTCAAAAGTAGCACTCTGGACACCCATTTCATTTCGCTACTCGCACCATATTGTTAGCCGATTGGAAATTGAAAGTAAGAGAGATTGCAGAAGCTATAGGCATCTCACATGGCTCAGTGATTTCAATTTTAAATGATCACTACGGTATGGGAAAGTTTTCCGCAAAAAGGGTGCCGCATGTGCCCATAATCACAACTTCGCAGGAATGTTTGGAGTTGTTTAACCTCAATATGCACGAATTTTTGTGCCGTTTTTTGAGAGAGAGACGTATATACACCACAACACAGCGTAGACCAAACAACAGTCAAAACAGTGGTTTTATCGAGGTAAATTGGCGCCAAGAATGTACAAGGTGGTTTTGTCAGCCAAAAAGTCAATGTGATAGCTTTTTGTTATGAATGTAGTATAATCCACTAGACTACCTTAAAAAGGGTAAAACAATCAATGGCGAATATTATGCCAACTTATCGGGTCGATTTAATGAGGATTTTAAAAATGCTGTTGGTCAAGAAAAAAGTTATTTTTCACCAGGATAAAGCAAGTGTTCACACTTGTGTATTTTACGACACAAAAATCTACGTATTGTTCCATAAACTGCTCTATTTTCCAGATTTAACCACGACTTACTATTTCTTGAGATGTTATGGAGATGCTGCCAGGACCACAGACTCCCGAATGTCAAAGAGAGTTCTAGAGGCCAGGCCGGAAGGGTCAAGTGGAAGGGTCAAGTGGATAAGAACAATGTGGTAAGACACAATTGACGATATCTTGAAAGAAAACTGCTTAAACAAACGAATGGCCAACACAACCACAAGATAGAAATAAATGACGCAATATTTGTACAAAATCTTTACACCAAAAGGTAAAAGAGGTCCGGAATAACAAGCTCAGTGGAAGGAGATTTGACTGCAACGATGAAATAATCTATTCGCCAAATCTTTGTTTTTTTTTAAAGGGTTAAAAGAATTTAAAGAAACGTCGGCAAAAGTGTTATAGCTCAATAGAGACTATGCTGAAATAAAAAATGAGTTTTTGTTTAAAAACCTGTGTTACATTCTAAAGATTAAGGACTTATTGCCACGCCCTTGTAGTATATAAAATAGGTTATGATGTTTTAATCAAAACTAAGTACGAGTACTTAAAAAGAAAACAAAAATTTTATTTACGCTACAGCTGGATTACAGTCTGAAAAGACAGCTCTTTAATTAAGACATAAATTAGTCCCATAAACTGTGATTACCATGCCTTTACTCATCTACTTCTAAAGAATTTTAAAATTTCCTGTCCCTCAAATAAAAAAGTTGTATTTCTCAGAAAACACAAACACACACACACACACACACACACAAAAAAACGAATCTTAAAATCTTTGACTTTTTTTCTTATTTTATCAACTTTTTTTGTTTCTGTTAAAAAGTATCTTCTAATTCGTGTTTTATTAACTTCTCTGTTTCTTTATTTTAATATTTTTTTAGAAACTATACGCCAAAGCATTGTATGATAATATAGCTGACTCACCCGATGAATTGGCCTTCAGAAAGGGCGACATACTTGCTGTCATTGAACAGGACACTGATGGTCTGGTCGGTTGGTGGCTGTGCACATTACGCGGTCGTCAGGTAAGTGTCAGACATGTTTTACACAGTTTGTTTTCACTCATTCACACACTCACTCGGCCATTCAAATAGAGATGATTGCATTCACAAAATTCAAAAACGCGCATACGTTGAGATCTGCAAAATTAAAAATGATTTTATTTTTATTTTATGTTGTCTTTTAGGAGTGTCTGAGGGGAAGTATTACCCTTTAAACTTAAAAAAGTATTTAAAATAAATTATTGTGGCAAAATTAAAATGAAGCGAATTAAAGGAATATTCTTTTTATCTTGTTTTTTGTTGCTTGTGTCAATCAAAATTAAAACAGATTTCCTTTTCATCAGTCATGTATACAAATATACGTTTACCCGGGACATAGAGACACGACAGACATTGAACAACTTGCCACAGACATGTTGTTGTAACAACAATGTTTATAAAAACATTATACAACGTTATGGTTAAATTATAGTTAATCATTAAATTAGTTCATCGAGTTGAAAATATTTGCAATTTATTTTGATTACCCCCTCCCATTGGCATGAGATAGATTCCCATGTCATTGCCGCCATTGCAGAGTATTTTCTTGTGCAGAATCTAAATCAAACCAAACGTTGAATTAAGTTTATTTTAAAAAAGGAAATCCGAAATTAAAAATTAAGAAAAAAGAAATGTAAATGGAAACAGCTTTTAGCAGTTGTTAATGGAATAGTTTGAGAAGTTTTTCTTTTACGCCAATTCTAATAACACATGAAGAGAGGCATTCAAATAATTTGATGAATTTCAAGGAATTTATTTGAAAGTTATTTTGAATGTTAAACGATTTTTTAATTAACAAAAAAAAAAAAACTGAAATTCTTTTAAAAAAGATTCATTAAACAGTAATTTGTTCTGGTTTCGTTAGTGTTTTCCATTTTTTTTAGCTGTACCGCTGATTGGACTGAGGGCCTCCAAGCAGTTCGCTAACAGCTGTCAGACATAGGCTAAGATTATTCGCCAATTAAAGGCACCAAGTACGCGCCTTATTACTTTAAGAATCTTAGGTATTCAGGATTTGATGGAAACCCGAATCCACTGGATTTCCTCTGAAACTCTGCGCTCAAAGCAATTGATTGTCTTTGTACATCTATGAGGCGTTCTATTATACGCAGCTTGTGGATGAGCAACCTGGTAGCATTCGGCTATGCTTCCCAGTAGGTCTAGGCGTTATGATTCCCTCTGAATCGGTTAAGGATATAATAATAACAAGCTATGCTTAAAATGTTTTTTAAAATATATGTATAAAGATATTTTAAATACAAGTTCAAGTTTGGAACTTAATTATATAGTGGAAACGCTTTGATGCGATGGCTTGAAGTTAAATAGAGCTAATTTTAGGGCATCACCAGGCTGCTTGTGAGCGTGTTGTTTATTATCCTCTTTCTCACTCAAATCTCCAAGAGGCTCGGTCTACGATCAAAAGATTATGAATGACAAATGTTGCTGTCATTTGCAAAAGAGTAGATAGGATTGGGAGTGAAGGGACGAAAGTCATTAAGAAATATTAGAAATAGAGTGGGAGAAAGAACAGAATCTTGCGATAACCCTCAGATCATCCTGAACAAGACTGGTGAGACCACATCTATAACCACTCTTATTAAACGATCTCTAAGGAAGCTCATTATAAATCGAGAAAAGTGACACCAAAAGCAAAATGTTTCGAAATGCGAGACTAATGCCAAAATCTATCCAAAATTATGAATGAAGCTGTTCCACCTTTCCGAGAGTAGCGTCAGCAGATCACCAGTAGAACGGCCCTTGCGGAAACCATACTGACGATCGCTTGGTGGTGATTAATCATATTCTCCATAGCTTTAGAGAGTGCGGAACAAACTGTTATTTGGCGGTAGTTCTAAGAGTTACTAGGTTAGCCCTTTTTATGGAATGGCGTTACATTAACAATCTCCCAGCAATATGGAAAAATACTGTCGACATATGACGCGCTGAAAAAGTTAGCAACCAACAAAACAAAAAATCAAGTCGGAACAATGGAACCGCTACTCGGGGGTTATTCCGGAAACTTTTTGATCAAGGTAGTATGTTTACATAGACTGCAAATATCGAACTGTGCACATCATCTAGCTCTTAGTGGAAAACCAGAGCGTAAAATATACTTTTTTTGCACCTTTAAAATCACACCATACCCTTCTAAGCGTACTCTAACGAGAGCAATAAGTACTAAATAACGTTTTTTAGAATATTTTGCGAGTTTTTAGAGAATTTGAAGATCGATACTTATCACAGTCTGTGCTTTGTTATATTACTGTGCTTGTTTTTTATTTTAAATATTTTGTTATGATAATTAAAAAATTATATAAAAATTATTGACAAAATATTTTTGCAATAAAAGTCCTTCAATTCCATACAAGTTCACATCACACTTAACTCATATATAAATAAAGGAATCTTGTAAAACGTCTTGTCAATTAAATTTCCAGACTCACAAATATTTAGATATTTCAAGTGGGTTGCTGTTTATTAAACAGCTTCATTAAGAAATCTTAAAAGGAAAATGAGTTTTTTCTTAATAATTATTAAATAAAACCACATGTTTTCCTTTATTTAATAACAAAGCTCAGTCATTAAGAAAAAGAAAAAAAAATTAATTAAATAAAATCATTAAATTCAAAAAAAAAAGAAAAAAAGAACAAATAAATATTCTTTAAAACAGTAGCAGAGAAATTCATTCATGTCTCATTTAACATTTATTTCATTTCATTTTTACAGGGTCTTTGTCCTGGTAATCGTTTGAGAATTTTAAATTCATACGATTCGGGTTGTTTTTCACCATCGCCAGCCTCATCGCCCTGCCCATCGTTGGCCGCCAGTACAGCCACTTTAAATAGTTCAATTTGTTCGACAGACATTTATGAAAATACCTCCATATTCAGTGGCACCGGCAGCACCGGCAGCACTGGCAGTGGCTCCAATGGCATGGTTAGTGGTAGTGGCAGTGGAAGTGGCAGTGGTTGCATTAGCGCCAGTCAAACACAATTGAATACAACAAATTTAGCAACAACAACAATAACATCACAAACATGTAATACAACAACAACGGTAACATCATTCAACCAACAGACACAACGACATGGCACAAGAAGGTCATGGCATGTGTCGCCCAACAAGGTAAGATTTTTTTCAATATTTTTATTTGTTTTGTTTTCGTTTTTTTTTTTTCAGTAACAGGAAGACTCAACACTGACTATATCTGCTTGGCTATTGAAATTAAAAGAGTAAAACTTTACAAGTTATTTTTTCGTATTTTACAATATATTTTTTTTGTTTTTGTTTTGTTGCAACTTGAGAAATTCCTTTATTTCACGCTCGAACTGCCTGCGTACGTACATCCGTATGTTGCATGCTTAACAACAGCCGCAGCAGTTTAAATAGTTGTAGTGGCAAGTATATGAATGAAGTGGCAATTTTGTGCAACCATACCATTCATTGTAACACATACACATGACTACTTGCCACATAAGAGTAAATGTAACCGTTACATGTCTCCTGTATTTTTTCGTTCACTTTTGGCTTAAGATTTTGTGAAAACAAATTTCTTGAACGAATTGAAATTAATGTTTTTCTTTCATTTTTCATTCGTTGAATGACAAAAAATAGAAGAAAATTTCTCGCAACATGACATTTAGTGGGAAAGTGTTTTTAAAAATTATGATGCTGCTTAAAGGCAGGATCACTATTTTTGATTTTATTTTCACTGCCTTAAATCAGAATATAATGTAACAGCATATTATAATGTCGTCAGACTTACTATATGCTTCTGTTTTCAATGCTATTTTTAGGGAAATATCTTTTATTTATTTCTTTCTATTTCTTTTCTTTCTATTTTTAATTGTCGTTATGACTGCACACGTATTCATGTAGGTCCTAGATAATTTTAACACTTATCGTGTTTTTTGTTCATTAAAATTTGACCAAATCTTTCTGATTTCATATATATTCCCATTTAAATTTCACCCATAAAAGATTCCTCATAAAATTTCTAGGCGGTTTCGACACTCACCGTGTTATTCGTTTATCCAAATCTTGGCGCGTAGCAATTGGGTTTGCCTTGATTTACATTTCTTCAGATATCAATGCAATATGTGGTGGATAACTTTAGCTTCACTCGGTTTCATTTTCCGATCGTCAACTATTATTCCAAAAATTGTATTAAATATTTCTGTCGTAGCGACTTCTTTTGTTGATTTGGCCATTTCGGCATCTGTTGTGTTGAGCACAACAGAACTTAGTAAACCATATCTAATATTGGTGTGCTGATAGCCATGGTCATGCTGGATATTCTCGGTCGATGTATGGCGAGGCTAAGTTTCGTTGCCGGCATGAGGGCAAGTGCATTATTGCTAAGCTCTGCTGGACTGACCTGAATTACAAGGGGACTAAATGTCTTTTTCTTGAATTGCACCGTCATCCATTGCACTATTGCAGCTTTTACGGGTTATTGACTGATTGTTGAAAGACTCAGTATTCTTTCGCATGATTTTTGTAGGACGTATAGTCCTGAAGAAGGGAAGGAAACTTTTACCTTATGTGTCAGCACCAATAAAGAGGATTAGCGCAATTGCGAGATTTATTTTCAAGCCAAAATGGTGTCCTGCGGAGACTGCTTGAGCCTTGAGGTAGCTACTATGTTCTTGGTACCACAATATGCCCAACCTCTGGTCTAATTGGTACCCATTCCTTTTAGGCGGATGCGCCACCTATCCTAATCAAAGCCCATATGTAACCATGAAGTTAACAGTGTAGTCACCATAGTGTTTATCGAGCCTGATAGCATGTTATTCACTTTTTCTATTTGGTTTATTTCAAAAAGTAGACTGCTTTCAAAAAACAAACTTGTAGACGCCGCTATCTAGAAATTCTAGAATACTATTGCCTACAATAACTCGATCCCAAGTGATCTCCTAATCTTTACTATATAATAAAAAAAAAGAAATAAAAGAAATTATAAACCTTTTTTCTTGCTTTATGGACACACCCATTTACCCTGCAAATGACAGAAAGGAAAAATTGCAATAATTTTTCTAATTTTTTTTTTTTTTTTTTGTTTTTCTTCACGACACTTTTGCCGCCACAACGTATTGCACTTACTCAATGCCAGACAGTCAGCCTGCCACCAGCCTGTATGGTGGCTCATTAGCAACGCCTGGCAGTTTGAAATTGTGGCGCCTTTTGTTTGCGTTTGCGTCGTACATTTCGCATTTATTATTATGCCCGTGTATGCCTTGTAGCAGCATTCACATGCCTGGGCATATATTTACTATACAAGTGAAAGGAGCCTTTTTTGTAATTTTTCTTAAATTTTTTTTTGCTGTTGCTCTCTGTGTACACTTGAAAAATATGATTTTTACTCGTAATGCAAATCAACAGTAAAAATTGTCATATTTTTCAAAATTCACTGATTTTGTGCACTTGAAATCGTTTATCTTTTGTAATTTAAATGTCATTTATTTTATGCTCTTGTTGGTAATTATGTTGTAGCAGCAGCAACATAATTTAGTAGTTGTTGTACAAAGATTTTTTATCTTCAATTTTATGCCTGTATGATCATTACATGCAGTTGTAGTGGTCAAGCGTCGTTGCAAATAAGCGGAAGAGCTCAAGAAAATATAAAATGAATTTTGAAAAACACTACCATACTGATGGCGACAAAAATTAATCGATAAAAAAAAATTATGAAGAATTTAAGAGAAAATAAAAACATGCAATTAAAATAGTTATTTGTTGAACAAACCTCTTGAAAATCTTCGTTTTTTTTATAGATTTTTTTCAATTCACAATGAATAGATTATTTTAAGTTTATGGCAATTTCATTTTACAAATCTTAAACCCATAATTTTGAAATTAAATCTCACACGATCTCATATAGTATTTTACTTCCAAAAAGTAATTTTTGAAAATTGGTTTCTTACCCGAAGGAAACAAATTTAAAATTGCAAACATTAATATTCATGTGCATAATTTTTGCCTGTCGGTAAGAAACCAAAATACGAAAACTAAAACAATTTTCTTTAACAAATCAGAAGTACTTTTCTATAGAAGATAAATATTTTATGGGTTTTTTGTAAAAATATTAAGGTGGTTCATACTGTTTCCTTTTAACCTTTTTAAAACGTTTGAGTTCTTTTTAATTGCGTTAAATAAAATAAATAACACGTATGTATGTGTTGTTTTACTTTATGCATTTACTAGCTACCCATCCGGCTATGCCCGGGAATCTATATATGTACAGTAGTGGACTGCTATTTAGGGACAACAATTGTTTGTATACTTTCTCAGAGTGATTATTTACCTCAATAAAAATCAACGAATTCTTATTGTGTGAAAGATGCCACGCCCAATTATCAAATTCCGCCTGCTTTTAAACTGACGATTCGCATTGACTGCCAAACCATTTAGATCAAATCCAGAGAATTCCTCTCAGGATATTAAAAAAAAATATTTTTTGTATGGGAGGTGTGTACCATGCCCATTTATTAGCTGATGATTTGTGTTAAGTACGAAGACATGTTTACCAAATTCAGAAACTTCCACTTTTATTTTAAGATTACAAAAATCAATATTTATTTTGAATTAGAGGTACCATGCCAACTTATGCAATTCCGTTAATATTTGCTGAACAACTTAGAATATGTGCACTGAATCTACGTGCGAAATCCTATTTAAATACCTTTAACAGGAGCAGAGATAAATGAAAGAGCCATCTGTTGAAAATATCCGACTTTTCTTTTCCCTAAACTTTCGCGTAGCAACTACCAACAAAATCGCAGAAGGAAGTATCGAATTTGGTTCAGTCGATTTCAAGTTTCAAGCACCCGTACAAGCCACAATCTATTTATATATATAGATTTATTTCCACACCTTTACGGTATGCAATAGAACTATACAGTCTCCAACTTATTTATCTTGCACTTAATATTCACTTAAAACACGAACGCTTTTATTTATGCCCAAACACGACTTTACCACTGCAAAACGATAACTAAGCTCACTAACGTATGAGGCGCCGCCTTTTATAGCAAATCATCATCAATTTTGAATATTCTTGTAATCACTAAACATTTCTATTTACCTTAAACTCAAATGTAAATGTTTCACCGTTCAATACGCAGGTGGTAACACTGTTAATAGCACAGATAATGTGAAGTGGCAGATACATTCCCAGCCGTGATACAAAGCAATAAAGCTTATAACTAACACAACAACTGCACTCATTTAGTGTATCTTTGCTTTAGGAATTGTTTTATTGTTATTTTCGTAACAATATTGTTTAATGCAAAGGAACTGTTTTTATAGACATGTACCTTTCACCAAAAGAATAAATCATTTTCCAGTAAGACGCTGAACCAAGACGATCCAACGGAGAATTTTTAGATAATAGTAAAAAAATTCGTGAAAGACCTCATAGGACTTTGGGAAACATGTTGGAACTATGGTAACGGATATAATCCGGAATCAAATTTTTCCAACTTTTTTGGATAATAAATGCATTAAAAATGCCACAAAAAGAGAGGTCTGAGAAAGGTATTACAAATAAATAAGTTCCTCTTTGTTCCAGCGAAAAGTGGAAAACTGAGCAAATGCAGATTCTTCTATATTGTTAGGTGCTCGGTTAAATTCAGTTATAAATTTTACCTTAAATTAAACACTTTCTTCTTATATTTAGGACGAGATTTATTAAATCAAATATGTGTCGTTTTAATTGATAACACTAGTTTACAAGGTTTTTATTCACAGATTAAAACGTGCGTAAGGCTATTAATTAAGGCTGTCTAACTTTGGGAAAAATGGTAAAAAAAACTGGGACGTCAAATTTTTGAAATATCCATAAAGAATAATAAAAGTGGGGTACCATCAGTTTACGAACAAATAACAGAAAATTAAAAGTTTTAGTTCATTTTTATATAAATTCTTATGTGTTTCCCTTATGTCATTACAACAATAGTCATCTGCCATATGCTGGTTCCAAAAACTCGCTTGAAAGGTTTTAGATCTTAGTGAAACCGTTCTCCACGCTCGTCACTCATATTTCCAAGGTTTCTGGAAAAAGTCCAAATAGTAATGTAAACAATGAATTTTAAGGGATGTATTTGCGACCATTTTTTCAAAATTATTCAATAAATCGGCAGAAATATAGGATCCGCCAAATAATTTTTTTTTCCAATATGCTATAAAAAAACTTCTGAATATTTTTCAAATTTCTTCTTTTATTTGAGAGTACGATCCTTCCGGTTAATAATGGAAAATAATTTCATTCAAATGGCTGCCTCGGCTGGCCATGCAGTAGCCTACACGATCAGTCAAATTTTTAAGCACATTATCGATTGTGTGCAGCTGTATTTCACCAACGGCTTCACGAATATTGTCCTTTAAAGTGTTAATTGTCTCTGGCTTGTTGGAGTAACACTTATCTTTGACGGCAACGCACAAATAATAGTACAACGGTGTCAAATCGTAGCTCCGATGTGTCCAAACAACATCAGCTCTGTGGCTGATAGTGCGATCTACAAAAACAGGGCGCAAAACATCGAGTGTAGCTTCGTCTGTGTGGCACGTAGCGCCGTCCTGTTGAAACCAAATGTTGCTAATATCCTCCTCTTCAATTTTTGTGAACAAAAATTCGTTCAACATGGCCCGATAACGATCGCCATTGACTGTAACGGCCACTCCTTGCTCATTTTCGAAGAAAAATGACCAATTATGCCTCTGGACCAAAATCCGCACCAAACCGTGACTCTTCTTGGGTGTATCGACTTTTCAATGTATGCGTGCGGATTTTCTGTGCCCCAAGTGCGACAATTTTGCTTTATTACATACCCGCCAAGATCAAAATGAGCTTCATCTGAAAAGATGATTTTTGATTCTGCAACATTACCATGATTTTGAAAGTAATGCCGCAATATTTCCCAGCGTTGTTCAAGCGTATACACAAATAAAACTAATAAAATAAATAAATAAATAATAAAACTAATTATCTGTCAAATCAGACATGAGCTAAGTGTTACCATTCACGAAATAAGCACTAGTTAAAAAAAAATGTTAGATGGCGGACCCTTTATTTTCGCAATTTGTAGTTTTTTAACTCTTTAGAAATTCTCAAACAACAAGTATTAAAGAGATCCGTGCAGTGTGCTTATCGCCGGCTAAGGGTAAAAATTTCTTACTAGAACCCACAAATATTCAAAGTTTTAATTTAGACTCTGAAAGATTCGATAATAGACTGCATTAGTATCGAAATGCCGGTTCACAAAAATGTATCCATCAAAAAAAAGGAAAAGCAAAGAGGAATAGTTAAACACCTTAGATAGCGCTTCTTAAAAATATGTTTCATTCAGTGAATAAAAAAAATTTTATTTGTATATAAAATTTGTGTAACTTCAGGGTTTTCCAAGCGAAAAACTTACCCTATTGCGTTTTTTAAATTTGCACCATTAAGAGAGTTCTGCAGAGACCGAAACAAATGATTATCTGATTATCATCATAACTTCCCAGTTAAGCTCTCAATTTCTGCCGTGTCATCAAAGATGTGTCTGGTCTGGCGTTGTTATGGTGGAACACAATATCGTCTGTTGATCAATTTTGGCCGTTTTAATTTTCACAGTGAATAATTTAATTGCAATCACACCAGACACTCAGCATTAACTCTTTTGGCGTCAATCCTGCCTTTGCCACCATCTGTCGTAACAGATCCACTTTTCATCGTCCACAATCATTCGCTTCATTTCATTCCGTTTTAGCAGTGAATCGCAAATGTAAATTCGGTGGCACTCAAACGTCAAGTTTTTTGTGCATCCAGATTTCTTCAATTGATTAATAACTGTTTGGTGATGAAAGCTGCTTTTGTGCCGGTCTTTCTTATATGTCTGTTATGGATGGCAACCGAACTTTAGTTGCGTTGCCATATAGGTAAATACAAATTTCTAGTCGCCGTACGGCAACGCAACCAAAGTTCGGTTCCAATAAATAATCGATTCATTAAGTCCTTTCATAATTTTATCGACTTTTTTAATGATTGGTCGATCAGAACGAATTATGAGATCGGAAACGGGTAAACCATCTCGCTGCTTTTTTTCTAATTACAGCGTTGTCTCCATAAACTTTACAAATTCTTCCAGCAGCCTGAAATGCAGGCTATAATATGTAGGAAAACAACTTGTGAAGGTAATATTACGAATTTTCATTCATTTTTGAACAGGCTTTTTTGGATAGAAAATTTTATGACATTAATGTTTAAATATGATTTCGGCCATGCGGCCACCACAGCTAGCGCGTACAAGGCACAATGTAGAACAAAAATTTTTACAAACTTTTCGCAGCCGTATTTCATCAATAAATATTCGAATGTTGTTTTCCAGGTATTCATTTGCCTCTGGTTTATCGACGTAGACAAGTGACTTTAAATAACCCCCAAAGAAAATAGTTCAATGGGTTAAGTCACCCGATCTTGGTGGCCAATTAATTGGACCATTATGTGAAATTACTCTTTCTTCAAAAGTTTGCTGTGTGGCATGTGGCTCCGTTCTGTTGGAACCATATGTCAGTAAGATTAATGTCAGCTAATTGAGGTATGAAAAAATTTCTAATTATGTCCCTATACCGTTCACCATTGACTGTAACATTCTGACCCTCATCTTTTTTGAAGACATATGGACCAATGACTCATAAAGCCCATAATAGTGTTTCGACAAAAGCTCACTCCAAATGCTACACCTCTGTTTATTTACGTAGCCATTCAACAGAAAATGGGTTTCACCGGAGAAAAATTTTTTGAATTTTTTAAGTTTGACGAACAGAACTTTTATTTTGATAAAAAAATTTAACAATCAATAAGGAAATGTCAAACCAAACTATACAAAGAGCGACTGTGATCTGTTAAATCGGTTGTCAAATAAAGCAGTTTTGCCAACTCAAAGCTGTGAACCTCTAAACAAAAACACCCGATACATATAAGAATTTCTGAAACTTTATTAAACATTTTTCTCAAAATTGAATTTATCGATCCAGTAACATGTACTAAATGTTAGGTGTTGATTAAATATACACACATATACATTACTTTTCAAATTATATTAATAATTATTATGTACCACCCTAATGTTTACAATAACTTTATACAAACAAAAAAAAAAATCTATTTCTATGGACAGAAAAAAAAACTTCAAAAATTACTTGACATACATAGTGAAAACTGGAAAATATTTCGACCACGTACCCCATTGAAAATTTAAGCTCAAATAAGCGAAATTACAAATTTTATCGAAATAATAATTTTGCAGTTTAAACATTGCACTTGTGTGTACAAACTATTAAATTTCGTAGACATAAAATTGCGATTCTGTTAAGAAGTGAGTGTCAAAAGTAAACCTACGCAAAACATGTTATAACTGCAAAAAAAATAGATAATTAATACGAAAGAATATTATATAATATTTATTTATTAAGAAAATAGTATTATGCCACAGCACTTGGCACGAACGTACCACTAGGTAGACAGACACAACATGTCAACGGACACCTACACGGCTCATAATGTTGTCGAATCGATTTCAAATGAAATAGAGATTAGAATTCGATTTTTTCTTTCATTCTCTTTTTTTGCCTGCTATTAAATCGAGTTATACGGGTTGTTAGGTAAAGGAAAAAAATAAAATCAAAATCAGTTGGTAGTTTTATGAATGAAATTCAATAAATTTGTCCGTCCGTCTTACTACATAACCAAACCCACATCTACACGTACATTACTGACTAACCGACTACTGACTGCATGCATGATTAAAACAACTGAGCCGACAAATTTCAAACGTTTCTATTGCCTTTTTTAAAATAAATGAATGAAAACTAAGCAAGAAACCGATTGAAATGAATGAATAAATAAGTGAATGAACAAATGAATTAGTGAATGAATCAAACGTGTTTATTTTTTAATGAAAATTTCTCATTCGTAGATAAACAGTTTCTTAGAATTTAGAGCGGAAATGTAAATTGTGTTAAAAAAATGTATAGAAAATAAAAGAAATAACAAATGAACAACAACAGCCCACAGTTGAAACATAGGAGACAAATTTTGTATGTCATTAAAGAAAAACAAAATAAGTTTTAAAAACATATGTATGTATGTATGTATGCATATGTGTAATTGAATAAAATTTGCAAACTTTTGAAAATTTTTGGAAGGTTTTGTTTTATTTAGAGGGAACAAACTTAAATATATATGTATGTATGTATGTATCTCTGCAAGAAGTATGTATGTTTGTAGACTGTGACAGTCATCAGAGACAGTGGAGCGCATATTGTGTAAGTGAATGGTGCATGATAAGTTCAGATGAAAATATTTAGGGAGACATAGGTTCCCCAATGAAGACATATCCACCATTATGTAGTTTATGTGGTGTGCATTAGAAAGGCAGCAGATCAGCTAAACAAACAACAGACTAGAAGGGACGCATTAGATCCCATCGGTCGCAGTGTCCTGAAATAGTGCCTGGTCAGAATTAAGATAGTAATGATGATAATGTATGTATAACTAAAACCTACAAAAATCTCTGGATTAAAGAATTTGAAAATAGCCAAATTTCACTACTCCTCCTATTATTATCATCAAGACCCTTTAGTCAGTGCAATCCCGATGTTTTGCTCATTTTCAGGTTATAGGTAGATGCCAATAGTGGCAGCTCCCCACTTTCTACTAGATAAGAGCTTAGATGCACTCTTCTAAAATGTACAATGGCCAAGTATTGGATATTCAGTTCCTACCCACATAATCTGCTAAATGGATTTGAAACTACTCCTATTCTATTAAAATGCCCGCTTAAAAGAATGGTTATCACTCCCCCGCTATTTTTAGATAGCTTGATACAATACTCAAATCTTTTCTATCGTAGTTGCCTAGTAAAAGTTTGGATGGCCTCAATCGCGTTCTGCATGAGAAGAGTATACTACCTTGATCAAAAAGGTTCCAGAATAACCCACGTGTGCCGGTCCCATCGTTCCGATTTTATTTTTTTTGTTAAGTTGGTACATATGTTGTTGATATTCCCGCCAAACCTTAGCATCATAGCTTGGCATTTTTTCATTATTTCCTCTCGGCTGCTACGTTCCCCGTAATGGTTTTTTATCTCGATTGAACAGAAAGAAGTCACAGAAAGTCAAATCAGGTGAATTTGGTGGCTGATGAATGGTATTGTTTGCATTTTTCGTAATTTCAGCTCTATCTATTCTCAAAATATACAAAAATCATTATTTAGTTTGTAGTACCATTTGTTTGAAGTACCATTCCCACTTATCCGATTCTGCCCACTTTTTAAGTGATGGTTTGTACTATTTATGAAGTCATTTAGACCAAATTCAGAACCCTCCATTCTTATCGTTCTCTATATATACAAATTTCGCCCATATTTCGACTGATGATGTGTATTAACTACTAAGTTATTTAGACCAAATTCAAAACCTTTCACTACTTATTATCGTCCCAAAGATATACAAAAATCAATATTTACTTTGTATGGGAGATGCTACTCTCACTTATCCAATTCGGCTCAACTTTGATTGATGACTTGTATTGACTACAAAATTATTTGAGCGAAATTTAGGCCCCTATTATGAGTTGCATTTGACAAGCGATATTCGTTGACTATCGAATGTAAAATTTGTATTATAAGTTGGTAGCACTGTCAAAAATTTCGTTGTGCATCGAATTTGTCAACGAACACAATTTTGCTTTCGAAGCTGCAAATAAAATTAAAAAAGTTGTTAAAAATTTTAGTGTTTTTAACTTTTTTTTTTTTTTGTTTTGGTTAATTTTATGTTTTTTTAGTGTTTTTCTTCAACGACTGTGAGTCATAATACCAAATGACAATTTGTTCAATCAGTTATTTCGACTACTGTCGAAAATTGAATTTAGTTCATAATAGGCACCTTAGAGACTCTTACTATTACCGTTTTAAAGATATAGGCAAATAAATACAAATTTTATATGAAATGAAAGCTTTCTACATATGCTTCTTATATACAGTTTTAAAATTATATTCTTACTCACACAAAGCTTAAATGCTTATGCTTTATACATTACAAAGGGGTTAACTCGAAAACCAATGAACCCCCAAAAATTTCATATACATATAAAGTGATAATCCAAATTAATTTCAATGTTTTATTTGCCTTAAGCTATTTAAAAATAGTCAAATTTATGAAAAATCCTCGAAATTATACATTTTTAAAAATTCAAAATTTTTTAAGTTGTAGCACAAAGTAGGTTCTACTTTTATTTATTTGATAGAACATATTATATAGTTTTACAAATGGAAAAAAAACTTCTTTTTGTAACGGGTCCGCCATCTAATGTTTTTTTTTTCAACTAGTGCTTATTTCGTGAATGGTAACACTTAGCTCATTTCTGATTTGACAGATAATTAGTTTTATCCTTCCGCTGAGCGAATATGGTTGTGTATACGCCTTTTTCGCTTCGCTAAGTGGGCCTGCGATCGACTTACAGAAGATGCCGATTTTGCCAAAAATATCATTTCAAAAGCATCATCTTCAGATGAAGCTCATTTTGATCTTGGCGGGTATGTAAACAAGCAAAATTGTCGCATTTGGGGCACAGAAAACCCGCACGCATACATTGAAAAGCCGACACACCCAAGTCGAGTCACTGTTTGGTGCGGATTTTGGTCCAGAGGCATAATTCAAAAATGAGCAAGGAGTGGTCGTTACAGTCAATGGCAATCGTTATCGGGCCATGTTGAACGAATTTTTGTTCACACAGCCGAAGCTACACTCGATGTTTTGCGCCCTGTTTAAAAAAAAAAAAAAAAATTATTTGGCGGACCCTATATATTTTTTAAATTAATACTCATTCAAAGTTTAGTAAATTTAATTTAAAAATTTCTTAAATAAATAGAGTTTTTACAGCTATTTTCCTGAAACATCTTTTTTGATTTTTGTCTATGGTACAATAAACTGTGCGTCGTAATCAATCGAGTATTAATCGTAGTTACACAGAAATAGATAGGTTTTAGTCCAGTAATGCCTACGTCAGTAGACTATCGAATAGCTATTATATCTCTGTTGTACAGCTTTTGAAAAAGCATTTGATACACTAGACAATAATATTAATTGTTTAAGTGTAAGAATATGCTAACAAAATCCATCACCCTGTTTCAAATTTATTCCATCAGGAAACCTGCCAAATCATCTTGTATATGAAGTTTATTTCCGTAAGCGCTGGAATACACCAAAGTTGCATTGGTATTTTTCTTCTCTTTAACTCTGTGCTGAATACCATCAGGAGTATGGCAATGTATGGCGATAGACGATATACGGATACCTTATGTATGTAATCTATACTATATAGACAATCGGGTATGTTCTGTAAACTGAAATCGAGTGAAATTGAAAACGAATGAAATTTCAAACTGCTATAATTTTTAAACTTGAGAAGATTTTTATACTCGTTTTTATTAAATATCTTAATCGCCTTTCAAATAACTTCTTTGATTAACAAAACTCTAAAATAATTCTCAAATTAAGGTCTTATTTGTCTTTGAATATCTTTATTATGACACACAACTTTGAGAACATGACAGCCAAACTGCAACAATTGACAGATAACACATCTGAGAAATTGAGCTAAGAATAAACGTTGGCCAGACGAAACCATGCGTTTTAATGAAGCAAGAAAAGAATAGTCCACTCATGCTGCAGCATAATAACAAAGACTAGTGGCTGTAGAGAAGATATTTTAAGCCGTATAAGTAAAACAAGCTTTCGGTCGCCTGAATTCCCTTTGGAGCTCGCGAGCTCTAGTAAAACTTTAGATGTTCGATAAAAATGCGAATATAGGTTAAAATAAATAAAGTGGTTGGTGAGTACCAAATTAGTAGTGCCTTCTTTAGAAGAAATTCCTGTTGTTTGTTTACTACAAAATTTTAATTCCTTTCTTAGTTTTCCTTTCGAATTTTTTTTCTCTGTCATTTCTATAGGGAGCATACAGGATTTCCACAAAACATCCATTGCTTCCTTTCAGTTTCTTTAATCATTTTTGATCTTTCAAGCTAAGTAGATGATTAATCCACTGTAGTTTCCTCCATATGGTTTTGCGTAGTGGTGAAGATCCTTGCTAATTGGTGATGTTCCTTACTTTCGCATTGTAATTTCTTCACCCGGTAGGTGACAGGTTTTGCTGATCATTCGTCTGATGTTTGTCATCACCGCCAGAGATATACGGGAAGGTGGTCAGGGTGGCTTCTTCTTTATTTTAAATTCTTTTCTCTTCTCTTTATTAAACATTCGAAGCCACAATTACATTTTTCGTCGTCATGTTCTCTGCTGGGGCTCGAACCGGGGTCGCTTGTGTTGTTATGCGTACGCTCTAACCACTATACCATGCCACCCCCTTTCCTTTGGCATACTTCTTATATAACATTTTATTAAAAGAGCCTTTTAGTTTAACCTTCACTAGCACCTCTTGACTTTATGATTTCTTAAGAATTTCGTAACAAGTTTTCTAAGATTGTAAATATTTTCAAACCAAAAAATAAAAAGTAAAAATAAAAAAACAAAAGCCTAATATTGGCTGTTATGCTGCAACAAGTAAGTAGGCAGGCAGACAGCAAGCCAGTATGTGCTTAGTTCCTTGAGCCTACATATGGTCAATGGCCAGACATCTTTTACTTTTTTTTTCATTTGATTAGAGGCTGTTTTTTTTCTCAATTTTTTGGCAAGACAACAAATTTACAGTTGTTTTGAGTATAATTTTTTTTATTTTTGTGTTTCTACCTGAGTTTGAGGATTGACTGGAAGATTGTTTGCCAGCCATTCAGCCCGCAGGTATTCAGTCTCAGGAAACAAACTTAAACAGCAGCATCAGAAGCATCAGTTCTGTTTACAAGTCTATCCTTTTATGTTGAGTGACTGACTGACTGGCTGTCGTTGTGTTCATTATCCATCGAGCATCTGTTTTTTCATTGTTGTTGCTTGTTTTTGCCTTTTCGGTCATTTTGAACGGCAGTACAAAATCTTAGAAAAAAGACACATATTGTTCAACATTTTGATGATGACGATGGTGGTGGTGGTGGTGGTGAGTAAAATATGTCATTATTTTTTTATTCTTCTTCTTCCACAACTCATATGCCAATGACCAAAAATGGCTGAAACAATTCATTTCAAATACCACAACAACAACAAAAAATATGTTGCAAAATGCAACAACTTTTTAAATGTTTGCAGCAGTCTCGTAGTTCTCGTATTTGTGGTGACTGTAGTTTTTGTTTTTTTTTTATTAAAAAAATAATGCCAACGTTTGCACAAATGTTTTAATAAAAAAATATTCTTTTAAATTTATAACAATTTATGACTTTTTTATGTAAAATGATATTTTTTGTATTCAGAACGGTTTAGTTTTTTAAATTAAACAATTTATTTAATGCTGAGAGAACAAATTTTCTGTCAGTGTTAACAAAACTATGGCGGTTATGAAGTTTTGAAAATTTTATTTTAAATTTTGTTTTAAATTATAAAAAAAAATGTTTAAATTCAAAATTAATTTTTGTGGCCACTGTTTTAAATAGTATGTCAAGTATTGAATTTCTAATTTTTTTTGTCTCAGCATCATATTAATTGTGACATATTTTCGTTATTTAATGCATACACACATGACGACTGCGACCAAAGTCAGCAATAGACAGTCAATTCCGTTCTAAGCAATACCCTATATAGTGCATTTTATAGAACTATAAGTGTTGTTACGCATATTGGATTGAAATCAAATTCTAACAACGATATTTGTTCGAAATTCTGCATGAAATTTTCACCACATTTGGAGTCATAAATAAAAGGCGCAAAAAACTTTTCTGGGGAACATTTTCTATAGCCCGTCGTTTTTCTATTTTTAGGTAAGAATTATAAGACCACTAGGGTGATGTGAAAACAAAAACTTCTTATGGCAAAAGTTTGGTGGCAACCACAATCAGTAGATTTTTTTAATTCTTTCTAATTGCCTATATTTTGGACACCTTAGACTTAAGAGGATACTGACCTTTGGTTATTTTTATTAACATAATCGGAAAATACCAACCGATCATCAAATACTTCGGATTCGAACCCTCTAGTGCACTAGCTGTAATTGATGGTAATTACAAGGAAAAGACCCATTCAACACTCCATCAAATAACCATGGACAAATAACTGCCCGCTCAGTCCGGAAACACCAATCGGGACGGTATCTAGAAGAATACCCTCAACTTTACGTATGAAGACCTCAATATTGCCAGTTGGTAGCCGACAAACCTGTGTAGGCCCAATAAAGGGCTACATAAAACCTCGGTTAATTTAACACCACACCTCTGGGTCTAATCAGAGACTTAGTTTTCTTATCACGTGCACTAGAAACACCACGGACTTCTATTCCAACTCAGTGACTAAGTGCAGCTCTTCAGAGAGTACACGTTCTAAAGGTAGCATATATCTAAATCCCAAGAAAATTTAGTTAATACTCTAATTTTGAACACATAGACAGTAGAGTCCTAATATAACATCTCGAGTGTGTCTCTTATGATAAAGGCCACAAACGGATGCATTGTGTTTATGACTACTATGCAGAGCAAAATGCTTTATATCCAGTGACGACTATAAGAAAGTTAATATTATTATTATTGCCACAGTTATTTTGTTAGATCTTTGATGAATTCCCAACGGAGCTTAACGGGCTGCTGAATCATTTTTTTCTCCGTCAGTGCTCTATTGAGCATATTGGCTTCTGCAAAAAATCCATTGCTTTGTTTCAGTTTCATTAATTAAGTAGAATTTATTTTCAACCTAAGTAGATGACTAATCTACTGCACCTCGCCTCAATATGATTGCGTAGTGGTGAAGATCCTTGCTAAGTGGTGGTGATGATACTTAGTTGGAATTGTAATTTTTTCCCAGTAGGTGGCGTTTTCTTCTGATTATTCGTCTGATGTTTACATCATCGTCAGAGATAAGCTGGAAGGTCAGTGGGGCTTCTTTCAGAGGGATTTGGCTGCAGGGATGTTGAAAACTCTTTATTAAACGCTTGAAACCTCGATTTAGATTTTTTCTAATATCCTCTGCTAGGAATTCGGACTCGGGCCGCTTGTATTGTATGCTTGTGATCTAACTTCGTCAACACGCTACACTCTACATAGGTAGAATAGGATTCTCTAACCAGAAACGAAACTCTGAAATGAGCCCAGCACAGCCCTTTGTTTAGTTTGCATGGTGTTTGTAGTCCACTAGCGAATGGAAATTTTGTCAAAAGATTTGCTTATATTTACGAATGGACACAATCTATTTTATCCAGGAAGTTAATTCAAATTAAGAGTTCATATCTACTCGATTTGTAAAACTTGCATTATCACCCTTGCTATGGAGATGTATGACCTATTTCTCCAGTAGATTTTGGTAGTTTTTGATAAAAGTTTTCGACATTTCCTAAAACTTTTTAGGATAATTATAAAGGCAGTGTTTCAAAAATTACTGCGTTCAATCCCAGGTTAGACCGTCTGATAATATTCAACAGCGGCGTCACCTGATAACATTAGCTAGTAACCAGTTATTACGCTATGAAAAACATATCTAAATAATACATCTTCCATTTGGAGTCGGCATTAAAATATGGGTTCCTTTCAGTGAGTTTAAAAATAGAATCGGGTGCAACTCATTAATTGAGAGTAGTCTCCTTGTTGCAATTGAGATGTTGCGGAAATTATGTACGTATATGTGTATTTATGTATGTATTTCAAAAATTATAGTCTTGTGAAAATAATAGAGACGCTTATATCAAAAGAGTTAAAATTCCAACTCTCTTTTTATATTCAAACATTTATCAAAAAGATCTTATAAAAGAAAGAACCGTTATTTGACCGTTAAATTTTGTACCGTTTCTCAGTTGTAGTACATTTTTCTCTTAAGGAAAACCATAATATGTACGTATTATTTTTTACATGACTATTTATGAAAAATACATATCTTTTATATGGGCATTTCCGGGAAAGATGTAACGTCACACTAGATTTTTTTGGTTATATCATCAAATCTCATGGCTCGATTACACTCATTCTTATAACTGAATATAGTGCAACTTTGTTACTGTATTCAATACAAAATGATAACAATCGAGCCAAGGGCTTTGAAGCTATAAGCAAAAAAAAAAAAATATGACATGACGTTACATTTTTGACGGATATACCCAAATGCATTCAACATTAGCGGTAAAGTAGTGTTCTAATCTCTCTTCGTGAAGATTATGAAGTTGATTTTGCGAAACATAGTCAAGGGTGGGCAATTTAAAAGTTTAAATTTGAACCAGCGGTTATTTCGAATCTGCCAGTACTTATGTCATTCTATTCTGTCACAAAACTCAGTATATTATCTCCACTAAACGAAGTGAACGTTGCAATGAAGCAACGTAGGGATTTATTAGAAATTTAAAAATCACATTTGCGTATGAAGCAAATTTTCCTCTTGGTGGGTACGTTATTAAGCAAATTTGCCATGTTTGGTGCTCAGAAAACCCAAACGTGGTCTTACAGAAACCGATGCACCCATTATAAGTGTTTGGTGCGGCTTGTGGAGCGAAGGCATCATTGGCCCTTATTTCATATTTCACATGGAGACACTTATCGCACCATGATAAATGATTTTTTTGTGTCCGCTCTTCTTAGTAGTGATGTTATCGATGTTTGGATGGTGCAACTTGCCACACATCTCATGCCACAATCGATTTATTGCGTCAAACGTTTGATGGCCGTTTAATTAGCCGAAATGGTTATATCAATTGGCCGCTAAGTAGCTGCGATTTGACACCGTTGGACAATTTCTGTGGGTCGCCCTTAAAGACAAGTGTTATTCCGATAAACCAGGGACAATTGAGCATTTGAAGGTCAACATTCGTGATGCCATTGTCGAGATACGATCACATACACTCGAAATAATTCTCGATTGGGGTACGTTCTGTGAGGCCAGCCATATGAATGAAATGATATTTCTTACCGGAACAATTGTACTTCACAACATAAAAATAAATTTGGCAAAATTTCAAAGCGTTTTTGTTTTATTGCATTTTTAAATTTAAACTTTTAAAATAACTTATAACTGTATTATGACTATTATTCCATTTAACAAATAGACAGTAGCAATCTATTCCTATTGGTTTATTTGGCTCGACTTAAATGAATCGGGCTTTTTAACAAATTGTTGGGTTATCTCTCACAACGTTTCGTGTCAAACAGGCAGCTGTGTGTAATTTTATTTGCCCAACATAATGTGAATCAATTTATGATTAGAAAACCATATACCCCAAAAGTACCATTCATTCACCAAACAGTAGCAATGTATTCCTGACAACCATCAAACCAAACAGCGAACCAATCCTGACCTAAATTCAAATAAATTTTCAATTTCATTTATCAAACATACGAGTATAATGGGTCAAAATGGTACGAAATCTAGTCACTGTTATCAAGCGTAGATACAGTGGGAGGGTATTGTTGTGGTTTGAGCATATTGTTATCCCAATAAAGTTATTATCAAACATTGTTTCCTATTCTATTCTTATTGTTATTATTGTTGTCTGTTTGCATAAATTTTATGACTGTTTTCGAGGAGTGGTAACTGGGATTAGATACCACACGTACGAGAGGGAGATTCTATGAACAATAGCTTGTTATAGCGCGCAAATATCATGCATGACATGTAATAATAAGCCACAGTCATAGTCATCAGGAGTGAATATCTGTTGGAAATATTGTACATATTTGTTATTCTTGAATATTGATTTGATATGAATTTAATAATTTTTTTGTTTTATTATACCAGAACAATTTACAATACAAATGATTATTGTAAATAAAATTTAATATTAAATTGAATTGAATTGAATTTATGATTTGTTAGGTTGTAGAATAAATATTCAATTTTATAGACCCTTGTGGGGGGTACTTATTGGTGTAAATAGGGTGTGGAGTTGTGGTGCTACAATAAGTTAAACAGATAGGGAAAAATAAATATAATTGGAATGTGAAATATATATGACCATCATGTAAATCAAAGTATGTAATTAAAAATAAAAATATTTTTTAGGTGGAGTATAACTTTCATTACATACATATGTACATATAATGAAGGTAAAATAAAAATGTAAGAAAGCTAAAGTCGTTCACTTCATGATTTTGTAAGAGCGTCCGAATTTTAAATTGAAACATATCAACGCAAATGTTACGAATTACATATGTAACAGGTCATTCAATAAGTACATAAGATGACACATAGATTGCATTATTTGAATTTTGTCCATATGATTTTTATTTGGTACTAACCTTTAAATGGTACGTATATAAATGTGGGTTTATTTAATTTCAAACACACAATGTTAATCAAGTTTTTCAATTTATTTAATAGTAAATGTAAATCTTAATATTACATAAAGTTATGTTCTCATGGTCTAGGGGTTATATTTAATTATTAGTTATTCTAATTACTATTTTAATTATTATTGTAGTTATTTTGGCACTTATTATTATTGCTACTGGATTAAACTTAACACTTCAACATTTCACAACTTTACTATTGCACTTCAATTCTTCACTTCAATAACTTTGATTCAAGTCTTCAACTTCAACTCAACTATTCAACTATCTCTCATAGACGTCCACTCGTCACTCGTCTGTTTCGTCGAATGTTCTAGGTCCTTTCCTCGTCAGTAATAACATAGTCATCCCTCTCTATCCTATACTCTTAAATACAAAAACTGGCAAAAGTCTATCTCAATAAATCAGACCATACTTCTCTAGAAGTTTCTATACATAACGGACGGTCTTATTAAAAATAAAAATTACCATTTGCACAGTGGTTCAGATCGATTCAAATCCCATGTAAATTTGACAGCAATCTGGCTTTTAATTCGTGAGTTATAGCATATTATGTGAAGCAACTTTTGTTATTGGAAAAAAATTGAAAAAAGTGAATTTCGAGTTTTGATAAAACATTGCTTTTTGATGAAAAAAATACAGCGGAAATCAAACAATTGCTTGATAAACATTATCCAAACTCTGCTCCATCGAGGCAAAAAATAGAGAAGTGTTTTGCTGAATTTAAACGTGGTCGTACTAACAGAAATGATGCAGAGCCCAGTGGACGCCCAAATGAGACTGTTATTCCAGAAAACATCAAAAGATCTACAAATTGGTTATGAACGATCGCAAATTCAAGGTGCATGAGCTAGCTGACATTGTAAAAATATCAGATGGTAGTGTTTTTACCATTTTACATGGACATCTGAGTATGCGAAAGCTCTGTTCAAAGTGGGTGCCGCATGAGCTCACAAATCGTGCCACAAGTCGATGAAAATCTGGCATCTCCAGATTAAGCCACCAGCGACCTTTTCCTGTTTTCAGATCTCAAGATATTGCTTGTTGGAAGGAAAATGAAGTCCAATGATGAAGCAATCGCTAAAACTGGGGCCTATTTTGACGAGAAAGTGAAATCGAAAATTTGGATAATTACTATACTCGTTGTATCGCCCACGAAGGCAACTATGGTGGATAATAAAATCGAGTTTTGTTAAAATTTTGTTTTTTTTCTTACTTATTCTACGGACTTATTGAATGAGCTGTTATACGAAATTTTTAATCGGGCTGAAAAGAAATTTAAAAATTAATTTTAAATAAGTTATGGAGTTATTTCATTAGTGGCATGAGTGATGCTGACCTCCATTTGATTAAAAGTTTTCTGTTGTTAGTATAATACTTGGGCTTAACGTATTCTTGAGGAAACTAGTCAAAGGGCGTTAAACCGCACAATTTTGGAGGACGTAAAATTGTTAAATTTTGTGAAACATCATTGTCAGTAAAATGGCGTTAAAATAATTTGATTTAATTCGATGTTAAAATAATTTGATGCATTTTGGAAACAAAAATCCATTGAGCATACATGCATGAAACTTCTGACAGTTCTGTCTGGCCATCACGGGTGCAATGGCAACTTGTCTCACTGCTACCACAATAGCTTTTATTGGAATCCACTGCATACTTTTTGATGAAATCTGCAGCTTTGGGGGCTTTTAGATAGCTGACTTGAAGCGTGCATAACTCTTTGGACTACAAGGGTCACATGAGTATTTTAAAGAGTAGCCCTTACCTTGAACTACTATCGTTTAGAAATGACGTATGTACTGGGAGTTGGAAGTACGGTTGCAATTGCAGTATTTTTATGTAATGGGAAAATGGAGTCGATAGAGTTTGCCACGAATGTTTGCAATGATAATGGATGGATCTAAAAGGGATCGGGTGTGGGTGCTAAAATTTTCAGGCCCAATACTTAAGTCTGAAAACGCAATAAAATGTGGTCCAGAGTAGGCGATTGTTACCAAAATCAAATTAGAGAACTACTGTCATTTGTTACATTTCTAAAAAACTAAACAAAAACCACAAAAATAACTACATTGTTGTTTACGAATAAAAATAAACTACAACAACAAAGCGAGCAGACAACGTAACAAATAGAAACCAACAACAACACAATAAGCACTAAAACAAACAAGATGTGTAGGATCAGATCGCATAAGAACTACAGATAAAGAAATATAAAAAATAAAAGTTTGAGAGCTTTTTTACGCAGCCATATCATCAGCACATATTATCAGCACATCAATGCGGAAAGCAGTCAGTTTATTCGATGTAAACTCAATGAGTAGAGTTTGTTCGATATAAGCTCAGCGTAAAGAGAGTTTATTGGTGTAAACTCAGAATAGCGAGTCATCAGAGTAAACTCAGTGTAAAGAGAGCTTAGTGTGGATAAACTCTGTTCGAAAAGGTCGTGATCGAACATAAGTTGTGCAATGATTGGGTATGAAGATGGTGTTAATAAAGAATTAATTATTTAAAACCAAACACAAATTTATTTTTATTTTTACTGCAATCTGGCATTTGGCAACAGGATGACATTTTTTTGGGTCCCTGGACACATGGCTGTTATGGGGGATTGAAATTGCCGATGAACTGGCACTAGATTTGTGGGACCAGAACCTTACTGCGGTACAAATTGGTCCATGGCCAGGAGTAGGGTCGATGAGTGGGAATATGAACTATGCTCCTCGTTTTGGACATAATACCTAGGTCTGAGGCAGCCATAGCGACTGACGAGACCCTTTACTTATGATAGGCAGCTGCGTCGCATGGGCATGGGAAATATGAGTAAGCTTCTGAAGTGCCACCTCTTCAACCTCAATTTGACTTACCTAACACAGAGTGCATCTTTGCAGGGAGGAAGAGGAGACAACGGAGCATATCCTCTGTGAATAGATTGCTTATGCAAATATATATAGGCGATCATTTATGAAGCCATTTATTATAGATAAAGAATGCAATGATTTGTCTACAATTTAGAAACGTTTCTAAAGTGCAATATTGTTTATGGGGTATTTGCTGAAAAAGTTCTCGTCTTAGCCTATGGATTTAATTTTTGACTAAATATTGAAAGTAAAACTATCGATGCCAAATTAGTCTAAACTTTGATCTCGAGCCATTTTTTCATGCAGAAATTAATCTACTTTGTCTATACCATAGTTTTTTGGTTTTCGTTTTTAACAACATAATACCTTAATGGTTATGCAAGTAACTGACAGCTGTCTATTCGACAGATGCTAGGACGCTTGAAACAGGTTTGTATTATGAAAAACATTTTTGGCTCAATTACCTAACAACAAAATATAGTGGGTTTTGTAATGAGACTCTTAAACTCCACCACCATTTTAGCTAAAATACAAAATTAAATTTGATTACCTAACCTTGAGTAGCACATTTCCTTAGCAAAAACCAAAATTATTAAAAAAATGATATATGTTTTGAAATTATTAGAGTGAAATTTAGTTTTTGACACGGGTCATAAGTTGAAAAGTTATAATTAAAAAAAAAAAATAAATTAAATGAAAAACATTTGATACGCATATTGCTTCTAAAACAGACCCTTTCAAAAATTGCTTTGAACTATTTACGAGTATTGTTTAGAAGAAAAAAAAATTTTTTTTTTTTTTTTTTTTGTAAATAATATCGAAATTCAGGTAGTCGTCATCAGTCAATGTTTTTCTCTAGAGGACGTACGGAGGAGGTGTTGTTTTAATCATAAGGTAAAACGAGCAAACACAATAACAATTATTTGGTAAAATTCAAAAATATTTATTTTATTCAATATCCGGTAATGACTCAGTATGATTTTATTGAAAATTGCCAGAAGAAACGAATAAAGAAACATTAAATAAAATATACCAAAAAAAAGGTTTTCAAAATTAAAATTCGTATGTTTAAAGTGTGAAAACAAACATAATTACAACTGCGGTATTGCAGTTCGAATATATTATTTGTTATGTTTGCTTTATTGCTAAATTAAAAGTATTTTTTTATTATCACTGTTCTTGTTGTTTTTGGATATAAAATTACCACAATATGTTTTTAAAGAGATGCAATTATAAGATATGATAACAATAATTATTCGTATGAAACATATGCCATAACCCAGCAAACATTTTTGAAAAAGTTTAACAAAATGTGTACTAAGTAGAATATAACTATTTCGAAATGGCTAAAACAAATAACAAATTAGGATCAATTAATTTCATACATATTTTGTCTAAAAACTGAAATGATGAGTTCAAAAATATTTGCTACTTTGATAGCGGCTTTCTATTTTAAATATATAATTCCTTATAAGTTAAAAAACTCTTCTAAAAAGTCTGGGAGAGAGTATTCAAAAACCGAAAATCTTTAGAAACTGCATGAAAATATCGTCCCTGTTAACCGACTTTTTACCTAATGCACCAACAAGCGTTCTCTTTTAAAACTTAATGGTTCACGTTATTATTTTTAAATATTTGGCTATGCTGGAGAATGTTCTTCTAACAGAGAGATGTATGACCGTATACCTGAAGAATAGGTAGAGTACGCTTTCCAGAATTAACCTCTTTTGCTCGTAATTTCTACCAACAGATATCTAGTTGTTTATAGTTATCTATGGTGTAAAGGATTTTTAATAATTTTGATCTTACCTACTAGTTAAAGTTTAGTTTTCGATAGGTAATTCAAAAGGTAAATTCACATTTGTTTTATTGACGTGTCAAATAATTCTCAAAAGTTGTGTAAGCCTATAAAAACAAATAATCTTATATATAAGAATGAATGTATGTTTGTATGTTTGTAGGCAGAAGCAATATATATGTAGGCTATCTTAAATGATTGAGTTTGGATTTGTATGCAATAAAATGGGAAAAGAAATGTAAAATGCTACAGATTTTGCCAAATTCGGGAATAAAATGGGCCTGGGCATCTAACGGGTAAACGACAAGATCGCGTGTTTGGTAAATAGGCCTTAGGAAAATTAGATGAAGATCCATTTTTCTACCAAAAAAATGACGTCAACCACAAATTCATTTTTGGCTTAACAGGTAGCAAACAGAATTGCCGAATTTGGTGTGAAGAGCAGTCAAAGACCATTCAAGAGCTGCCAATATATTCTGAAATATGCACTGTTTGATGCGTTTTTAGCCCCGCGCCAGCATTAGACAATACTTTTCCATGGACGATGAAAATTGCGACGATAATTACCGACTTTTCTTGCCCAAAAAGGAAGAATTGGATTTGATTGACATGTGGTTTCAATAACACGGTACAAGCGGTACCATGAACCTATTGTGAGGCGAGCTAGATGAACAATTAATCTCACATTTTGGAACAGTGCATTGGCTGCCACATTCACACGATTTGACCCCACAAGGCTATATTTTGTGGAGGTAACTGAAGTCGTTCGTGTACAGGGACAAGTCAGCCACAATTCTAGAACTAGAAGACAACGTTACAGCTGCCATTAGTAAGATGCCGGCCGAAATATTGGAAAAAGTATGCCAAATTTGTGGTTTACGAATGGACCACCTACGTTGTAGCTTCAAGCAATATTTAAATGAAAAATGGATTTTTTCTGTTTTTTTTTTAATTTTTAAAACCCAAACAGTTAAAAAGTCGTCGTCCGTTATATCGTAGAAGAACACTGTCGTTCAAGCGGAGGTCCATGCAATAACAGAGAGAAAAACGTGGATTGGAGGAAACACGGCTACAAAAATATATTTCCACATATGTCAAAGTGCAATACGGACTATTAAGTATATTTTTTTTTTCTCCGTCATTCCTCTAGGGAGCATGTTGACTTACCACAAAGCATCTATTGCTTTCTTTCAGTTTCTTTAATCAATTTAATATTTTCAGGCTAAGTAGATGATTAATCCGCTGTAGCTTCCTCCATAAGATTTTTTTGCGTAGTGGTGTAGATCTTTGCTAATTGATGGTGATCTTTACTCTAGCATTGTAGTTTTTTCACAGTAGGTGGCCTGATCATTCGTTCGATGTTTGTCATTATCGCCAGAGGAAGGTCAGGGGGCTGTTTCATTATTTTTTTAGATGGAGTTGTCTGGAGGGAAATTGAAGCCCTTTTATTATTAAACATTCGAAACCACAATTAAATTTTTTTCTTCGTCATGTTCTTTGCTGGGGCTCGAACCTGAGTCCTTTGTGTTGTTATGCCTGCGCTTTAACTACTACACCCCGCCACCCCATATCAGGTATAATACCTTCGCGGAAAAGGGCAGAGTAAATATTATATGGGTGCCAGGATTTAAATAGAATTTCGGACATTCTGACATAGTACTCGAGCTTACGGGTACACCTGAATCGCATAAACTTAACAGAAAGCAATATTTGCAGAGTTTAAGATAAATATGATGAATCCCTTGAACACTTTCTATGCCACTGTACAGCTTTTTCCAGAAATAGGTCACCATACCAAATATTTCTGACCTTTGGTGTGTCTAATCGAAGACATTAGGGGAATATGTCTATAGTACAGAGTACCTCTGGAACAAGGGAACGCGCAGCAGTCTTTAACTGTCTCCTTAGTTAAATCTACCTACTTACCTACCTAAGTCAACCAGTTACATACTACCTTGATCAAAAAGTTTCCGGATGTTAAGTCGGTACAACTGTTGTTAATATTAGCGTCATAGATTGACATCGGAACGGTGGTACCGCCACACGGGGGTTATTTCGGAAACTTTTTGACCAAGGTAGTGCGTATATATGTACATAATTCACTTGAAATTCCAAATGAAACAAACGGGAACTTCTCATAATCAATGAGCTGCAGCAGATGCTATTTTTAGACCCATTAAAAAAGACCTAAAGTTTAACGCCGGTTCCAAACGGCAGATGCATTAGTTAAATAAGTTTTTCATAGCGTAAATACTTATAACCAGTCTCAAGCAATGTTTTGAGGTGATACCGCTGTCAGATGGTCTGGGTTGTGATTGAACCAAGGATCTCTTGGCTAGTAGACGAGTATATTACGTACCATACCACAGAGGCATATTGCGCCACTCAGTTACTTGCGGTAAATTTATTATTTAAGTGTATTTCAGACACTGAAATTAAGCTTTAAGAAAATTTTTTTCTCTCATTCTCTGTTAAACATTCTTGTATGCTAAGGCAGAGAAAGTTTTTTATTTGAACGTTTTTATCTGATTTATATATATATTCTTTGTTGGTTTATGAAAAAGAGGAATCATCGATTGCTATATTCACCCCCATTCTACATTATGCCTCAGATTAAAACTTTTCAAAGTAAATTTTCTTACGGGTTAATCGGTTCATTTTTTCCTAAAACCATAATCAAAATCAGTTTCTTTTTAACACAGTTTTTCGTACAATGTCAAAACCGGTTTATACAAATATATTACCGGGTTTTTAAATATATTACCCTGAGATGTCATTAAAGAATCTCGCTTTTAACACTCTGACACATCCAATGACAGACAAAAGTATTCAGTAGCGAAGAAAATGGTATAGAGAAATCGTAGTATTATCATTAAAGAATGTTGATGACTTTAGCATCTCAATTATCTCGCGCCATGAAATTTTTTCGAATATTATGAACATTGTTTTGAGTATGAAATCATAATACGTTGATTAAACTTGATGATCATAAGATTTTTGTAATAATTTCATGAAATTTTAGGTTTCATTATAAGGTCGGGGGGCCTTAAAAAATAAGAGTTTTTACATTTTTCAGCTTTCGATATCCTGTATTTGTTCTTTATTTTATTGCTCCTTTATCGTTTGTTTTTTCTAAATTTTTACTTGACGCCTATTATATATCTCACCAAATTACTCTTTTTAACAAATATTCCCTTCTAACGGACAATGTACAAGAAAGGGCCATTAAATAAAATATAAACCTTGACATTGTGTACCACATATTATATATACATTCTGCAAACAGCAGTGGCATGCTTTTTTATTTAGCAAATTGTTGTTGGCGTGGCAGTTCTAACCTTTAAAAATTGAAGAATAAAGAAGCAAAGGACGAACAGAACGAAAGAGGACACAAATTCTTCAACACTATGTTTTGCAGAAATAGTAAAATGCTATTGAACTTCTTCAGAAGCTGTCAATAGAAGAATTTAATAATGACAGCGCCCTCTGTAAACAACAAACAAAAACACCTGCATATTAAATAAACAGAGACACTCTAAATTAGGATATGCGCATAAGGACTTTATACAGCAAATGTTATAAAAAACAATAAAAGGAATAATAGAAAAGAGAGATAAAGAGAGGAGAGAGCACATTAAGGATTAAGACAGTTTTTACTGCTGCCACTCAAACAGTAGTATTTTTAGTAGTTGCCGTTAAACAACCGTAAAAAATTCGCATTTATTTAATATATTTTTATAAAAAAAATAAAGTAAAATTGTTAAATATTAAAAAAATTTTGGACAAAAACAACATAATAAAATAAAATGTAATTGTTGTTATAATTAAATTTTACCTTAATTACATGCTTAATCATATATAAATAAATAAATAAAAAATAAAAAGAAATCAAAAATAGTTGCGTTATTACTATTGTTGCTGCTGTTGTGCTGACAAAAATCAATAGTTTAGAAGTGAAAAAGTCCTCTTTTCTTCCTGGGGCTAGACAGGGCTCAGCAGAAGGTATAGTGAGTAGGGGAGTAGTAGTAAATGAGTATTTGTTTACGTGAACGTGCGTGTTAGTGTCTCATAAAAGGTGTGTGTAATTGACTACTGATGCTAAAGAAAAATCATTATGTGTGCGATTTATAACAACAGAAAAAGTCATTACAAAAAAATTAAAATATCAAAAATATTATAAAATATCTCAGCATAATTAAAATTAAAATAAATATTTTGTTATTCCATTTAAAGTTGATCTTTTGTTTATAACAAAAAAGGCAAAATAATGTTGTTACCCTACACTATTTGTGGTTGAGAGAGTCCATTATAGTTTAGGGTTGGTTGTGGAATAGAATAAGATTGTTCTCTAATAACAATTTTCTTTTTTTTTAATTGGAGAATAAACACAACTTACACAATCGACATTTTTTTTATTCTTTTTACTGGTGAAAAAAAGACACTGATAAATTGTTAATCTCCTCGTGTAATGTTATTATGTTGCTTTGGTAGTGAAACCAACCTATAAAAATATAATAAAAAAAAATTTAAGAAATTTTTTAAATCCCTATTAATCATTAAAGGTCAAATGCTAAATCAAACAAAGATTTAAGCCCAAGTAAGTTCACAAAGAAGATGATTCATTTGTGATACCTTAAAAGTATAATTTTCGGAGTTTAAGCAGATTAAAAAGAATACTAATATATCGGGTGTTTTTTTATAGCTACACAAGTTTAAATCATAATGCAACAAAAAATATATATTTTTAATTTTAATGAAACGGGCTTTGTTATACTGTTTTCACACCAAAAGTAAAAACCTGGTTTAAACATTAAAACCATAAAGCCAAAACCATTGCGTTCACACTATAAGTTTTCGTAAATCCGGTTTTAACTTTTTTTTGGCCAGCAGTTGCTGTAGCTGTTTTTGTGTCTATAAAAAATTAAGAAATTTTTTTAATAGAAAAAGTACCCAAAATACATATTTTACATTTTGTAAAAGAAGATTAATACAAAATGAACACGAGCTTTAATCAAGTCGTTATGTATACAAAATTATTAGAAGATTCTAAAAGAAAATAATCACTTTTGTTTACATTAACAATGGATAAGAGCAACAAAATAGTAGTTTTCGCTTTTGTTGAACGCCATTTAAATTATCAGCTGGTTTAACATTCTTAACTTTAGAACATCGAAAACAAGGTTGTATATCATAAAACCTACTCAATACCAATTAAAAAATGGCTTTATGCTGGTTTTAACACAATAATTCTATATGGTAAAGCAAAATTTTCTTTAAAACCACTCAGTGTGAAAGCACTATTAGATAGAAAATTTTATGTCATTAATGTTTAAATAAAGGGTAGTCCATCCAAAACGCACGATGTTAATTGTAAATAAAACAAAAGGTATTCAGAGAATTATCTTAATATTCCTCATTATGACAGAAGGATCTCTGATAATTATGTGTGAAACAAAATATCGGTCAAATGCTCGCCGTGCTTTGGTGGCATACCTCTATTTGTCGGTCCATATTTCCAATGATTCTGAAACATTGAGGTTCAATGTCGTTAATGTGCTGAATTATCTCATTCTTTAGCTCTTGAATTGTTCTTGGCTTATTGATGTACACTTTTTTTTAAATATTCCCAAAGAAAGAAGTTCAACGGTGCCAAATCACATGATCCTGGCAGCCAATTTACATCGTCACAACATGAGATAACACGGCAATAGAATTTCTCGCGAAAAAGAGCCATTGTTTCGTTAGCTGTGTGGCAAGAGGCACAATCCTGTTGGAACCACATATGGTCTAGTTCAATATATTCAATTTCTGGCCACAAGAAGTTTGTTATCATCTCGCGGTAGCGAACACCATTCACGGTAACTGCTTGGCCGACCTCATTTTTGAAGAAGTACGGCCCGATGACGTCGCCAGCCCATAAACCGAACCAAATAATCAGTTTTTGACCAAATGCGGCAATTCTGCCAAAAAATTAAGAAATGAACGAAATGCATTTTGATTTGAACGCCCATTTTCGTAAAAGACTTCAACAATCCTAACGCGCTGTTCAATTGTGTATCTCTCCATGGTTGAATGTGTCAAACACTGAAACGACTCACAATTAACATTGTCCATTGTGGTTGGAACACATGTTATGATTTCGGCCATATGGCCGCACAATTGGCGCGTAAAAGTCACAATTTAGAATCACAATTAACATAAAATTTTCGTATTTCGCCAATAACTTTTCGAATGTTGCGAACGTCGACGAGTTGATGTTCCAGGCTCATTCTCAACACTTTGTTGTACAGCGGTTATGTTTGCATCACTACAGCTACTACGAGCGTATTGTTCTATTCTATTGTGAGCAACAATACCGTGAGCTTCGAATTTAGCGATTTAATTACGCACAGCGGTCTCAGAAGGAGCCTGATTACGAGAAAAAGCTGCTCGAACTTTACGAAGTGATACAAAAAAATTTTCACCATTTTGATGGTAAATTTTTAAAATTAAAATTCTTTGTTCAAGAGTGTAGCATTACATAGTTAAAATTAAACAATTTTTTACTAAATAAGTGTAAGTAGTGGTTAGAGCGCATGCATAACAACACAAACGACCCAAGTTCGAGCCCCAGCAGAGAACATGACGAAGAAAAAATTTAATTGTGGTTTCAAATGCTTCAAGTTCTTCCTTACAGACAACTCCATCTAAAACAAATAAATAAAATAAAGAAAAAAGCCCCCTTAACCCTTTTCGCACACCTCTGGCGATGATGACAAACATTAGACGAATGATCAGGAAAAACACGCCACATACTGGGAAAAAATTACAATGCTAAAGTAAAGATCATCACTAATTAGCAAGGATCTTCACCACTACACAAAAAATAAAAAAATCATATGGAGGAAGCTACAGCGGATTAATTATCTACTTAGCTTGAAATATCAAATTGATTAAAGAAACTGAAACAAAGCAATAGATGCTTTGTGGAAAGCCAAAAAAAAAATCTTGACATTTATTATTTGACAGCCTATTTACTTCCTCACCTCAAATTTGTGCACCCTGTAGTAAGCTGTTATGATCATTACTTGGCCAATGTTATGGCGATTTTCTTGTCTTTAGGTTTATTACAAATCAACATAAGTTGAGTTGCAACGTTTTTCTACGACTTTTACAGCAGAATTATTTATAAGACCGTCTTAAACAGACAGCTACTAAGCACCTTTTTCCCAATGCCGGTCTAAACCATAGTTAACTAAAGAATATTCATTTGTGGCAACTTGAACGGCTTAAGCCGTTGATTATTAAGAGCAAGAATAGTGTTTTTTTTCGTTTAATTCTACAAGTTTTGACTATAACGTTTGGTCTCAGTTGGCTCTGTTAACACAATTCTCAGACCCTTCTGAGTACTATTTCCGTTTTTCTACTTTTCAACTATTCAAAATAACTAAAAATTTAATAAACTTTTCTTTTTCAGGTTATAACACCACAAAGGCATGGTGATGTTTATTTCTACTATCTGCCGCAGCAACATCAACAATCACATTCACAGCAACATTTATCGGCGCCAGTGTGCGCCCAGCACCAACAACAAGAGCAGCAGCAAATCTATGAAAATCTTCCAGGCAAGTCATCACCAGCAATAAATACCGAATTCGAAACATACGATATACCCAAACCAGCTGTACCCGTTAATTACGATTCACCACGTAGTATACAACGTAATATGGCACATTTACAGACAGCTGCTGCCGCTATGAAAAATTGTTCCACACCCATACAGGAGGAGAATTATGATGTACCAAGGCCAATAACATCACTGCTACAACATCAACACACCTTAACACCGAGCAGTTCGAATTCATCGCTATTGACGAGTGACAGTTTATCATTATCGTTTTCTTCATCGAATCGTTCATCGCTGGCAAATATGCCGGATTATGATATACCAAGGCGTAATCCATTGCCAGTAAGAGCTGTGTTACAGCAGCAGCAACAGCAAATAAGACCTCCATCTCGGACTTCCCTTAATGGCAATTGTTCCACATACGATTTTCCCATGCCAACAAATGGTTTAGACAAAAATAACGGTTTTAATCAAACACAAACACTAACTGCGCCCAAAGAATTGCCTCTTGAATTAGGTTCAGCTTTAGAAACTCTCGCTAAGCTACAATCGGAGACAACAACTGCTATAACGAGGTAAGTTGCAAAAGTTTCAAACCATTTCTAAATATATTTTCAATAATCGCACAATTTGTATACAGAAACCTATCGATAGGAATCCTAAGTAGGAACCCACTGACTAGATTGATACAAATTCCATTAAATATTTGTTTTGATTGCCAATATCCGTTTTCAAATGCTAATTTTTTTACTATTTCTTTAATTCTCTCTTACAGACTTTTAGCTTTTGTTTCACCCGATTGGCGTAGCCGAGAAAAACTTGAGCCCGTCTTGATGGAAGTTAAGTTAGCTGCAGTACGTTTACGCACCGCTTTACATGATCTCGCTGAATTCGGAGAAGGTGCTTTAGGAAATGCTGCCAAATCAGAAGATCGCTCATTGCCACAAAAATTAAAGCCCATTATGAGAGCTTTGAGGGATGCCAACAAATTGGTGCATGACTCCTGCGAGGTTCTGGAAGCCAACGGCGGCTGGTCTTTGGATCATTTGGCACGCACCGATGACAAGTCATTATGTAAACCACCCGATAGCTTAGATCGTCTGATAGCCTGTGCTCAAACTTTAACCGAAGATGTGCGCTCAACCACCTCGTTTATACATGGCAATGCATCATTGCTTTTCAAACGCCAACTAGCAGAAGTAGCCGAAGAAACGGTAACAGCACAAACACCTACAGCACCTCAAACACCCACAGCCATAGATCGAAATTCCTCGGAATGGTTAGAGGATGATGACTATGTCTCTTTCGAGTCCAAAGATGCAGCGGCACGTAAAAATTCCGTACTAAGAGAGGTAATACCCGAAAATATGAAAAATAAATTCGACACTGTACTCAAAGCAGCCGAAAATACTGCTTTAACCACCGCCAACAATGTGCCAACCACGCCCAATGGCAAGAAACCACAAATGGAATTATCAGATAAGGACAAGCAGCTGGTGCGCTACTATGCTGTGCAAATTTCTACGCATATGGGCAATTTAAGACAAGCCATAGACTCTTTCCTAGAAACGGTAGAGAAAAATCAACCGCCCCGATTTTTCATAGCCTATGGTAAGTTTGTTGTAGTCAGCGCCCACAATCTGGTATCTATAGGTGACATAGTACATCGCAACGTGTCTAAACAGGATTTAAAAGAGAAAATCCTGAGTTGTACCAACAATCTGTCGGAAGCTTTAAAAACCTGCGTCTTAAAGTCAAAACAGGCAGCTGCACATTTCCCTAGTGTTACGGCCGTCCAAGAAATGGTTGATTCCGTAGTCGATATCAGTCATTTAGCGTCCGACTTAAAAACAGTCATGCTGCATGCCGTACAACTAACCATATAAACTGGGCCAAAACAGAATAATTAAGTTCTAGAGACTTTATAAAAGTCTTCCACTATTATTTACAATAAAAATACAAGGCAACCCTCTATTCAAGTTGACTTTTTTGGATCAACGAAATTATTTAATTTTACACTACAGGTCTACTAAAAAAAATATTTATGAATGAATTACCAGCTTCCAAAAGGGCTTCTAGTTTACTAAAGGCAGTTCTATAACAAATTAAAATACCATTTATACATACAAACATACTTTATAGTCTGAAATCTGCGTATCGTTCCTTATAAAATAAAAAAACAAAATAAAAACAAAAAATATAAGCAAATTTTGTAAAAAAAATTAAAATATTATATACAAAAATTAATTTTTTCTTAAAAAATAAAAGCTTAAGACGCCTATTTACGACACAAAAGAAAAAATAGAAAAAAAACCAAGACAACAAAATTAATTAAACAATTTTATTTGTTCATTATTGTGATATTTTTAAGACCTTAAAAGAAAAAAAAGGGAAAAATGTTAAAACAATTCAATACTTTACCCCATGTTCTGTAAAACGAAACCAAGTGAGATTGAAAACGATCTACAATAACGTTTAGCTTACAGCCAAAAAATTATTTTGATTACGATCTAATTCGATAACGATTTCACTTCAATTCGACTTCCAAAGTATGAGGGTCTATCATATTTTAATGTTAAAAGTGAACACACTATGATTACAAGGGAAAGAAAATCTAATGCTGTCAGCAGTCAAAGCGAATAACACTTACGACCAGATTTATTACGAGTAGTTATGTGCTATATTGTTTATTTTAGCGTTATAGACGCATGTACAACTGCAGTTAGATAACTCCGAAAATTTTTTTATCGCCAGCGGAGTAAATTTTAATGTAACAGTTGATCCTCATTTATATGTATATTCCCATCAATCCTATATATTCGTTAGGTTGCTTACAGAAAGTCACCTTTAGATCGACAATTAATGGATTTTCTGGCGCTAGCTGTTATCCATTATTATTTTCAATACATAGATCCAACACAACATAGAACAAGACGGTGGATATTTTCAAGTGAAAACACACCAAAGAGAGCTAAAGTGGATTTGGCGATTGAATGTACGTGAATTACTTATTATGCGCGCGGTGTCTCATTAACATCGGCAACCTTAAAAAATGATAAACGATTACCGGTAAATATTATTCAACGCATTTGAACGGTTTCAGTACTGACTTGAAAAAGTGCTCATATATTGTAGCAAAAAAAAAAAAAAAATTCTATTAAAACAATATACAGATAAAAGGTCATGAAATGAAGTACGATCTGTCACCCCATATAGCATATCGATAACTATTGTTTCATAGCTGAAAATGTAAAACTGTGTTGACATTTCTGTTCACTAAGGCTTGGCATTAAGAGATTAATATATTCTTCATGCTGTGAAAATAGAAAATCTTTAAATCTTGATATCTCAGTAAATACGATATCGCAGTAAATAATGAAATTTTAGTTGCATTAAGACATTTCTGATTTAATGCTTCCAAATTGTGCAAATTTACTTTAAAAAGAAATTATTCTGTTCGCGAAGTTCATAGAGCACTTCGTCCATTTTACAGTCAGCATATTCGATCTAGTAAGTAAGCAATTCGTGCAGTTATTAACCGTTTACGCACTAATTTTATTCTTTTCAATTCAAAATATTCTGTTTGGCACGGTTTACGCGATGACGACATCATCGGTTCTTATTTCTTACGAAATGAACAAGGAGCTGTCGTTACCGTGAATGGCGAGCTCTATCGAGCTGACTACCATCTAACTGAATATGTGTTTCCTAAAATTAATCAGCTAAACATCAGCTAGGTTTAACAATCGATTTATTGTAAAACCAATTTTGTGACAACAACTTTTTCAGAAGTGGTCCTGTTCACTGGTCTTTTGGTTCACGCGATTTAACGACTCTTTTTAAGGGGTATGTTAAGTCATTGGTTTGTGCCAACAAACCTGCAACTCTTGAAGCAAATTTATTAGAAAAATTTACTAAAAAACTGGACTGATCGAATCGTTCTCAAGCTTTTAAGAAAACACGCTCTATACTACAGAATACATGTCTTGCGACTGTTTTTTATTATCAAAGAAGATATTGTTGGGAAAAAGAAAAATATTGGGTTAAACAAAGAGGTCATTATTCAAAAAAACATCTTTTTCTAAAGGGCCTTGAGTAATTTTGTTATTTGCTTAAAGGAGACTGCATTGAAAATCAAAACCCTATTTTGTTGAAAATTCAAGAGTCACTAAACTATCAAACTGCGCTAACCCAAAGGTATTAGTTTTTAGATTTGTGATCAGTATGGCTATATTACAAAGGGTTTGATATTTGGCTCAAATGAGCATACGATTAGTAAGTACAAACAAATTTTAAACTTACATGATATAATTTAAAAAAATAATTCAGTTGAAATTTTATTTAAAAATTTAAGATAATTTCGTACTTCCCTGCAGTGTTTTCACTTTCAGACAATTTATATGTATTTCCCAAAAATCTACTATTTCAAAGGGTACTGCTTACATGTTCAAGATTTATCACGTGATCCAAATCAAAAAAGATTGGGTTATACTGCGATATGGATCGCGGTCCATCACTATGGCGTGCTAAATGTTCAAAAAATGTTGTAATACTGGATCTCGCTCAATATATTGTTACGTTTTAATCTTGCTGAAACGTTTGAGTTCTTTTTAAATTGCGTTAAAAATATAATATAAATGACAAGAATTTATTGTTTTACCCTATACAGCCCTTTATTTATGTTTAACTAAATACAGTATCCTATTTATTTAACTCGAACGTAATACCATAATTTACTCAACACTTTTACGAACGCCTTAGCATGACTTTACTCTTTGTCTGTTAAATTACGACTGACTGGCTAAGCACAATGAGCCGCCTTTTGTAGTAAATTGACATTAATTTCGAATGTCCTGCAACTTTCTGTTCAGCTACGTTAGATCATATGTAAAGTTTAATACCCAAAATTGAATTGGCAACACCATTCAATACGCCATTATTAACATTGTCAATAACACAAATAAGTACGGCATTAACAGGGAGATCGTAGCCTTAAAACAAACGAATAGAATAACTTCCATAATAAAGTTTAGTGCTCTAAAAGTACTAATGTTAGTGTATCATTTTTTAGGCATTTTTCTTTTCTTAAAAATGTGAATGTGTAGCAGTGCCCAAAGAGTTTAATTTTTTTTTTTTTATAGTTTAGCCTACATTTTTGTTTTAATAATTTGTAAATAATCGCATAAATTGTAATTAAATTTAATTTAAAAATTTACAATAATTTGTAGTCATCATTAAAAAAATAAAAAAAAATAAAACTGTAATTTAAGCAATATTATTAATTGTAATTATTAATTATAATTGTATTGTAATTTAATTTAAAATTATAAAATAAATTTATTATTAAATTAAAAGTCAAACGTACTTAAACATATACGGTACTAAAAAAGAGAAAAAATTCAATTCTTAACTAAGCTTCCCCCCTAAGATTAATTGTAAATTTCATTAAGAGTTCCCGTTTCAATAAACAACGTATCAGTTTATTAAATAAAAATAATTAAGTTTTAGCTTATTTTTCAAGAAAAATCTTTAAGATTTTTTAAGAAAACTTAATAAACGATTTATGTATTTATGTTTATAAGTTATTTTGTGTATATTATTTATATTTATAATATAAGTTTATATATTATTATTAAATAAATAAATAAATAAATAAATAAATAACAACTTCAACATAATTTACTAAATTTACTTGCTATGTATCCAAAAGAAAACTAATAAAATAAATACATATGTGTATGCTAAAATTATAATTATTATAAAAGCAAATATATAAAAAAGAAAAGGAATAATAAAGCATATGTAAAGTAGAATATTATCATAAAATGGAAAATATCACAAAAAAGTGTTTTCATTTAAACAGAAAGGTAGGATATAAGAGTTTATCTTCACAAATAAGAAATACTATTTTTGTGTGATTATGATACACTGATAATTTGACATCAGTACTATGATAAATGCCTTCGTTTTTGACCCTATGACAGTTTTCATCATTGTGATGCCATTACATTATGTGCTAAAATTGTCATCAGGTCGGTATGACGTAATCGGACTCAATAAAATAAGAGAATGTCATCAGGGCGACGACTCAGTAACATCGAAGAAGGGATTCATCGGGATCAATGTAATGACACACTAACATCAGAGATCATAACGCTGATGATTTTTTACATCAGTACTATGATAAGTGTCATTATTCTTAACTATGATGTCAGCCTTAACATTACCTGTCCATATTGTCACCAGAAAATTACAGTGACACAATTTAATAACCGAACAACTGAGTTAAATCCGGTTTCTTCCAAAAGAAACAACATTAAGTATTTTATTTATTTACATGGGACTGATTACAAAAATGTATAGAAACAGTGCAACGTTAAATATGCTTGACTATTTTCAATGCATTTATGATTGCTTAAGTAAGCTTAAAGAAAACTACACAGCAAAAGTAAGAAAGCAAAAGCAAAAAAATAACATTTTTTGCTTTGCTTCAGTTTTTATCTTCAAATTAAATAACTGTGTTGCTAATTGCTTACTGAAAACTTTAAAAAATAATAAGCAAAAGTAAAATAGTAAATAACTTGCTTAGTCAGCAAAGCAATTATTTTATCAAAAATTGCTTTTGCTGTAAGCAATATGCTATTGTTTAGTTTATTTTACTTAAATGTTTACTATTTTATTTTTCTCCGTCATTCATCCATTTATTGCTTTGCTTCAATTTCATTAATCAAGTTGATTTTTCAAGCTAAGTAGATGATTAATCCACTTTAGCCCATTCCATCTCGATTGTGTAGTGGTGGTGAATAACCTGCTAATTGGTGGTGATATTTACTTTAGCATTGTAATTTTTTCCTATTCAGATAACAAATTAAACTTTACTTCGTTTTAAATTCATTCATAAAGGGTCCGCCAAATATATATATTTTTTGAAAATACTATAAAAAAAAACTACTGAATATTTTCTTAAATTTCTTTTTTTATTATGAAAATAATTTCATTCAAATGGCTGCCTCGGCTGGCCATGCAGTAGCCTACACGATCGGTCCAATTTTTAAGCACATTGTCGATTGTGTGCAGCTGTATTTCACCAATGGCTTGGCGAATATTGTCCTTTAAAGCGTCAATTGTCTCTGGCTTGTTGGCGTAACACTTACCTTTGACGGCACCCCACAAATAATAGTCCAACGGTGTCAAATCGCAGCTCCGAGGTGGCCAAACAACATCAGCTCTGCGGCTGATAATGCGATCTTCAAAAACAGGGCGCAAAACATCGAGTGTAGCTTCGGCTGTGTGGCACGTAGCGCCGTCCTGTTGAAACCAAATGTTGCTAATATCCTCCTCTTCAATTTTTGTGAACAAAAATTCGTTCAACATGGCCCGATAACGACCGCCATTGACTGTAACGGCCACTCCTTTGCTCATTTTCGAAGAAAAATGGCCCAATTATGCCTCTGGACCAAAATCCGCACCAAACAGTAACTCGTCTTGGGTGTGTCGGCTTTTCAATGTATGCGTGAGGGTTTTGCTGGTTTACATACCCGCCAAGATCAAAATGAGCTTCATCTGAAAAGAAATTTTTTTGGCAAAATCGGCATCTTCTGTAAGTCGATCGCAGGCCCAGATTCCCAGCATTGTTCAAGCGCATACACAACCATATTCGTTCAGCGAAAGGATAAAACTAATTATCTGTCAAATCAGACATGAGCTAAGTGTTACCATTCACGAAATAAGCACTAGTTGAAAAAAAAACGTTAGATGGTTTATTAATTGAGTACTTATTAAGGAATTCAAGGCCAAAATTGAAGCTTTTATTTGGTTAAAATATAGATACCTGGACCGTGGTCGCATTAATACTACTTAAATAAATAAGTTATTCTAAGATAAGCTATAGAAGAGTTTTGGAGCAGCTAAGTTGGTTCCAGAGATTTAGGCCTATTAGTTCCAACATTTTACAAGAATATATCACGGAATTTTGATTAGTAAATATGTCAGTATGGGTATTAAAGAAAATTTCTAGCGAAGAGCTTTCATTAAGTGTATAAAAAGTTTGGATTCATTAACCCATTATGGACCGGAAACGAAAAAATTGATTTTTTAAATGGATACTTTTTTTTACAAAATTGCCATTATCTCGGAAACTATCAGGTGAATCAAATTTCCGTCATATATGTTTTTTACACAATCGATTGAGTTTTCATTGTCGGAGATATGTTGTCATATAATGAACATGTATATTTTTATATAAAATGGTCTCTGAAATACATACGTATGTATGTTGAACCAATTTGGTATCTATCATTATTCTTCATTTGATACGAATATTGGTTGCAAATATCTCAAATTCTATTCTGAATTATTTCTGTCCTGTAGTAGTTCTTTAACTTTTTCATATAAGTCCTGACGCTCCACTTTCCATTGATGTCGATTACTTGAGATGAATATATTAATAGATCTTTCTTTTGCGAGATTTCTTGAAATTTTTCGGGTGTTAAGTTCTCTACGAAATCTGTAATCCTTATTCCTTTTTTCCTGAGTTTTCTCTGATAGATCTTCAAGTGGTACCATATGATACTTAATGACATCTTCTCCATGATAAAGGATTTTGTGAACTGTTGCAGACATATTTCTCCACGGATATTTGGTTGTATATATTTCTGCAGTTTCCTTATCATAAACTTCAAACTCTGTAGAGTCAATTTTTTGATTGCTTCTAGGATTATTTTAAATCCCAAAATAAGATTTAAATCAACTCTTGTTATTTCAGATGTTCTTTCTCGATCTGAAAAGAATCTACCCGCGGTATTTTAATGTAATTAAGAACGTCTTCCTAATTTTTATTTCTAAAATATTCTTCGGCCAATTCTATATAACTAAAGCTCTCCATGTTTTTGTAAATAAATATTGTGTTTTGCGACTGCTATTGCTGAAGTATATTTAAACAATTGAGTTTGTATTCCATTCCTATTATATATAGTGTATAGTGCAGTAAAAAAAAATAATGACAACCTGCTGTTAACTATGAAAAACCTAAAGCACAAATTTAACGCAACATTAAATTTGTTTCGAGTAAATTCGCTAAAATGAAAAAAGTGTTTTACAGACGGCAAAATACGGCAGCAAAAGTACATATAGGGTAAAAAGGGACACTTTCACCTATCCCTGGGTGCTATACTTTTCTTGTTCCCTTTTGTTCCCTATAAGTTCCACTCCACTAAAGTTAAAATTTGACCAAAATATAGCGGTTTCATAAATATCTTAGAAAACACCTAATATTCATAGTAGGGAGGTAACGACCTACAATTATTTAAAGATAACAATCTTACCAACCAAAAAAACCAAAAAATCACTTTTTGTTTTAAAATAAAAAAACTGTTGTGTTTGGCAGCTTGGCACTCCCACAGCTAACAATAGTTTGACCTAATTTGTTGATTACCTTAATTTGGGTATGTTAGCTTCCAAATGGCGTTAAAATTTTATAAATCGGTGACAAAAAAATTTTGACCTTTGGCCAGTGAAATCAATCAATACGCACAGAGGTGTATTGATGCTTAAGTGGGATTCAATTCGGGGAGCCTTACTTGAGAACTAAATTTAATAGATTTCGATCTATTTTGGTTAGAAATGTATAAATAAATAGTTTTTATGCATACTTTTGTGGAAATTTGTAGTTTTCTTTTCTTTTTTTTATATTTATTTTCTCAATACTTTTATATTTCTCATAATAAAAATAATCTTAGTATATGAAAACGACATTATTCAGTATCATCGGACTAATGACGACATTGCCATCAACATTGTCAACAACATCATCATTATCGTCGTCATCATCATTATAGTCGCCAACATCATCACGATATTGAAGATTTTCTGAATTTTGTTCAAATATTAATAAGCTCAGCGCTTCTTGTGGAAAATTATTACCTTTTTTTCTTTTAACTTTGTCATATTGGAAATTTCACTTGGGAAAGGATCGAAAGTCACTAGAAATCTTAAAAATATATCCTCATAAGAAATTTCTCTTGAACATTTTCGCGCAAAATTCTCTTTAACATTTTTTAAGTCTCTATTTCGAGCTTCTTGGGTCTCTTCTAACAACTGCCCTATCGGTAATTAAATATTTGTGAATTAAATATTTGTGAACAACAGTTGGAGACATATTATACCAAGGATACATTTTCACAAAATATTCAGCAGTATCAAGTGCAAACTCCGGAAAAATGTCAATATTTATTTAAAAACCACTTGAAAATGTCACCATTATTATGTGCATTCGCTTTATTTAATTGACGTCAAAGGTTGTTATTTTTGCTGAAATGTCTGCATTTTGTGAAACAACGCCTTGTAGTGTTGCCGTGAGTAGAATTTCCAAATCCGAATTTTGGCTGTTCAATAACCAAACCCATTTGACGCCTAAACTCACTTTGAATGCAGTCTTTTTATCTTCAGAACTACCGAGCCACTTCATTATTAAAAGTTTATACGATAAATGAAGAAGTCATTCGAAGAATCTAATCCTTCCATGAAGATTGAAAGGTCGGGTTTTTACTGACATAAATTTTTTTTTTAATATATATAAGACCAGCACCAAGGGGATGGCACCTACTCATGGAGTGCATTGTGCTGGTACTAGGAAAATAAGTTATTGGAAGGAGGACAAAGGAAGTAATGTTAATGGAAGTTAGATTTAAATTTACTCATGTCGTAAGTGGCAGGAAATACTTTCGCCGGAAGATTATTCCACAACCGAACAGTGCGACAAAACAACGAATTCTCCCTATAATGCGTTGTGCGGTTTACTGGAAAATCAACTACAAAGGAATGCGCTCTACGAGAAATACGAATACTACGTAAAAGTATATGATTTTTAGGAACTAATTCCTTAATTTCGTTAGAATACATTCCGTTATAGTACCGATAGAACAATGATACACACGCCACATTGCGACGATGCTCCAATGAATCGATAGTGTTGGCTACCCTACCGTCATTGATGAGCATCTTCGCCCTCTCCTGTACGCGGTCGAAAAGCTCCAAAATGGACTTTGAAGCACCGGCCCATACATGAGAGTTGTATTCCATTTTGGGTCGGATATAGGTCTTGTAAATATTAAGGAGATCAGATGGAGTGAAGTATTTCTTGCACCGTCTCAAAAAAACAAGGGACTTGAATGCTTCTTTCAACACTTGACATATGTGATCATTCCAACGAACGTCACAGTGAATTCTCATGCCCAGAACATCAAGAGCATCTGATTCCTCAATATCTATATTGATATATATATTGACGTTGAAGTAAAAACCTTTGCCTTGCATAAGTTTTACTTAAAAACGAAATTTGATACAGCATTTTATCATTGCATGAGTTAGAAAATATTTTTAAAACTGTATATATAAAAAGTATACGTAGAAAGCTTTGGCATTTGGTGAGTGGTGCCACGTCCATATAAAATTTGTATTTATATGCCTATAACTTTAAAACGATAATAGTAAGAGTCTCTAAAAACTTTGTAGTCAATAAAAATTATCAGTCAAGAATTGAGCCGAATGAGATAAGTGGGAGTGGCACCTTCCAAACAATGGAAATACTGATATTTGTATATCTTTGAAACGGTAACAGTAAAAGGCTCTATATTTGGTCTAAACAACTTAATAGTTAGTACACATCATCGGTCGAAATATGAACCAAATTGAATAAGTGAGTGTGACATCTCCCATGCAAACTAAATATTGATTTTTTTTAAATCTAGAGAACGATTAGAATAGAATTACGAATTTGTTCTAAATATTTTCTTAGATAGTACAAACCACCACTCCAAAAGTGAGCGGAATTAAATAAATGGGAGTAAATATGGATTTTTGTCTTCTTCAAAACGGTTGTAGCTAAAGTTTCTGAATTTGGTCTAAATAACTTCGAAGTTAATACAAATCATCAGTCAAAAAGTGGGCGTGACATAGCACATACATAGTTAGCATTTATCTTTATTTAGTAGTGCAAGCAATGTCGTGGACAATGATTTTTGTATATCTTTGGAATGGCAATAGTGAAAGGTTCTGAATTTGGTCTAAATAAATTCATAGGCAATACACATCTTTTGTCGAAATATGGGCGAAGTTGAATAAGTGGGTGTGGCATCTCCCATACAAATTAAATATTGACTTTTGTATATCTAGAGAACGATTAGAATGCAAGGTTCTGAATTTGGTCTAAATGACTTTTAATTAAATAATGATTTGCGTATATCTTGCATATGGTTAGAGATGAAAATTTTGCATGTGTAGAGAACAGTAACAGTTAAAGCTTACTTTACTAATCCATACCAGTCAAAAAGCAAGTACAACACAAAGGCTCCCAGCAACGCAAGAGTGAGAGATATCATTTCATTAGTAGTTGATGGAATGTTTGTATTTTTAAAAAAAATTATAACTTCGCTTAACTCACTAATTTAAGTCCACATATTTCCCAAAAATGGCTGATTTTTAGCCTTTATTTCAATTTGTGTAACTGTAAAAAAAATACTCGATAGATGGAAAAAGTGTTGTGTTAGGAAATCGTTGAATTACTTATAGGGAAGTTAATTATAGCATGGGCCACGATGATGACTCATGATTAGTATTGCTTTGAAACTTTTTAAGCGCTAGCAGGAAAACCATTTAATCAATAACGACGCCGATTTGCTTAAAAGGTATAAACCTTATAACTTGTGACGAATAAATATTACCTTAAACTTGGCCAATTTCTTCAATTTTATAAAAAAAAAGTCACCCTATAACTATTTTTACAATTATTACATACAATCGATCTTTTTTACACAATATTTGTATAATTTTTAAAGATATACAATAAAAAAAAATAAATGCAATAATTTTACTTGATAATAATTACCCTCATAAAAAGTCATTTTGTCAATGATTTTGTTCAATGTTTTTCATTTTTTTCCCATTACAATTGACCAAAAAACAAAAGTTTTGTTTGTGTCTCTAGATCTTTATCAATTAACCGAGAAAAATAAAAAGAAGAAAACAACTCACCAAGAGAACCCTTACAAGATAAATTAACTTACAACAGATGAGTAAGTCAGACAGTCAGTCACTCACTCCTTAAGGACATCAGGAGAAGAATTGTTTTTTTCTTTTTGTTCATGTTATTAAACATAGAAAACCATGACATTGACTGATAAACTCAATTTTTTTCAAGTGGTTGGAAACCTTAAATAAATGACAAAAACTACAGGAAGCAGCAAAAATGAAAGGCCCCCATAATAAAATTCAATTAATTAAACAAAAAAAGAACTATTTTTTATGATCTCTCAGAGAGATGAAATGGGCAGCAGCCTCAAGGTATTGATTTTTTTTATTTTTCTGTTTAGTTTGTCTCTTTTTTAGTAAATTAAATGACAGATGCATTTCTCAAGATTTTAAATGATTTTTGGTTGATTTGTTTTTAGTGGAAAAATTTTTTCTTTTTAATCATTGAAATTGGGGAAGGTTTGACAAAGAAGATAAATGCATTTAATATAACGACATACATATGTATGTACATTAAAAAAATAATGTTTTAACTTAATGTAACGTTTTTTCTCGTCTTCTGGGGTAAAGCCTTGAGTTCTTTCAGCTAAATGCTTATTATTATCATCATTATTATTACCATTCTCACCAGATACTATTGCAGGACACTGCTTCCCATGGGATCTATTGCACCCCTTCCGGTCTATAGCTTGTTCAGCAGATCTGCTACCTTCCTAATAAACACCGGGAGATCTAAAACCATAATGGTGAATATGTCTCCCAATGAGACCCCATGTCTCCCTAAACCGAGCAAGAACCTAGGGCTGCCAGATTCAACATTAGAAAATTCTTGACATTTATAGAAAAAAATCTTGATTTTGGAAAAAAAACTTGACAGTCGAAGGCAGTCTTCGAAGGACTTCGGTTAGAAATTGTGGCTCTAAAATGTAATATCTCTGGTAATATAATTTGCGTCAGGCAACACCATAGCTTGTTTGATAGATCCGAATGAATACGGGCGATAAAAAGCAGACCACGTACGACAATAATGTGCGAAAAAGAACATAAACGAAGCAAACGGTGACAAATCCTGGCTTTGAAAGATAATGCAGTGCGACTGATGAGATTGGGAAGGTTTGTTCATTATGAGTTTTTACAGCCTGGCCAAACGATTGACTCTGACCTTTACTATAAACAATTAACAAGATTAAAGTAAGAAATTCAAAATTTAAAGAACGGCCAGAATTGATCCATTCCATCATGACAACGTTAGACCCCACACTTCTTTGATGACCTGAGAAGTTTGATGCATTCACAATATAGCCTGGACCTTACCTCATCAGATTATTATTTGTTTCAATTTCAGCAGTACTCTCTTGAAGGCGTAAATATTCCGTACAGGCCTGAAAAACGCAATTAGATCAGTTTTTAGCTTAGAAGTTCTTCAAAAATAATGGCTTTACCGCAAAAAATGGCAAAAACTGATCGGTCAAAACGCACGTCGTTAAAGTTAATAAAAATGAGACCATAAATTGCGAAAACAGAAACAATAGATGAAAAGTTTTTTCAGACATATAGCTGATACATCAAATGATAATTTAAGCCCAAAAATCAAACCCAAGTTCATTGTATTGGTACTTTCTTTTTCATGTTTGCACTCAAGCACACAATTCTTACATTATTTTTTGGTTCTACGGGAACGATCAGTCATCCGTTGCGGTAAACTTTAATAAAAAGTAAAATTAAAGTTAAAGTAGATAAATAGTACAGTTTACTAAAATGGACATAAAGCTCTTCGGAAATGGTAAAACTTAATGTTTACCACTCTGAAGGATATTTTTATCAGAATACCCCAAAAAAATAATTTCGGACAAAGCCATAATATAGTAATAAATTCTATAAAAAAGTTCGTGAAAAATATAACATAATAAAAATTTCAAAGAAGGCACTTACACAGCTTTAGCGGTACGGAACAAACGAAAAATTCGGTGAAATTCTTCAAATTCAGCCCACTCAATCTCTAAAAGTAAGCAGTTAACTGTAAGTAAATCAACAGTTGGAAGCGTTATTTTAATCAGTGGACATCTGCAATTACGAAAACTAAAAAAAGCCTCAACAGAATACTGTTGGCAAACAACAATGAATTTCGTGTATGTATGTACTTTACTCCATTCGGACGATTGGACTTTGCTTTTAAAGTCATTATGCTTTTAAGCAAACGCTTTCCGCCACACATTAACCCGCCCTTACCCGACCACGAAGAGGTCATCCCTATGACGTAGGGACACGCACTCGCCATATTCCGAATTATAGCGGATAAGGGCGAAATAAGTAAATGGCCAAAAATTCACAAATCAGCTACAAAACCTAATCACAAGCTAATTTCAAATAAACTGCAAACACATTATGACAACAACAAAAATTTAATAAGCGAAAGGACAACTTTAAAATTTAATCAGGAAGCAAACTAGGTACGTCTAATATTACACGCACTACAGAATCAACAAATAAATTAAAGTCATTACATAGTCTATGAAAGGGATATGATGTGGCATAGTTGGCCCGGTAAGAATCCAATGCCAAAAGACAATTATTACGGGATATAGAAATTTAAGTTAGAAAGTAAAAACGCAAAATCGACATCATCAGTAACAAGGCCAATAAAAAAAATAAATACCCAAAACTGCTCTCCTCTGTTCCAGTGTAGAATATTTAATAAGACCCAGCTCAGCCAAATATGATGAGAGATCAACCTCTTAACTCCATTTCAAGCAGGCAAAATGACAAAAATTGCCTCTGAATTGACTCAGTTAAGTCAATATGATCCAGATAGCATGTATCCAAACTAGAGAGACATATCTGTAAATTCCTTTGACCATCTCTTCACAGAGCCAAGTCGAGTAACGAGGGAACGGTCTCAAGAGGAGAAGAATTGATGAAGTTCGTAGACATAAATACACTTTTAAGTTAAGATCCATTGAATTAAGTTAAGATCCATTAAGTATTAACAAAAACGTCAATATTCTATTAAAAAGTAGACCGACCCTGATCACCACTAAAAGTACTAAAAAAAATTAGCATTATCATCGTATATAAGAATATCACAATCAGAAAGGACACCGGGAAGGCCATTGAGAAATAAGAAAAACAATAAAGGACCCAAATGGCTACCCTATAAACACCAGAAGAAACAGAAACAGTTTTAGACAATACATTCCAGAACAGAACCCTTTCTGAGGGAAAGGTAGAAACCATTTCAGTGATGGATTCTATAGGGAATACTAATAAGCTCAAATTTATAAAACAAAAACTCATGACTGATTCGATCAAAAGCCTTACTGATGAAGTCAGTATAAATGACATCCGTCTAAGCCCCACCAACAAAACCCCTACAAACACGCGTAGTAAATACAAAAAGGTCGACGTACACTTTGGGTAGTGGACATTCATACGAAAAGAGAGACAGTCTGTTACAATCTTACACATCAGCTTAGGAACACCACTAAGTTTAGAAATGCGCCTATAATTCAGAATGTCTGACTTACAACCCGATTAACGCAATAGTATAATAAACGACTCCTTCCATGTATGTAGGTAGAAAATAGCCCATTTCTAAAAGCCTGTTAAAAATAAACGACAAAGTACCACCTAAAGTACGGCAAAATTCCCCAATTTACATGCAGTTATCCAATCAGTGACAGGCAAGTGTGAAATTACCAACTAGGATGGAGACTCAATGACAGAATCAGCACTGAATGTATGTATATTAGAAATGAAAACGTTCCTAATAGAATGTAGAATTCTGAGAAACCTTTGGGCAGTCATATACTCAACGCCGCTGAGATACGAATACTACTTGAGAAAACATACCTCTTACCTGTCCTACTGTATGGCTCAAGGTTACATATAATAACATTGCAAGATATGTTCACAACAAAGGTCCACGTAGGTGAATTTCTCGTTTTTCTTATAGGCTTTTTTATATGAATCTTAGGAAATACTAAAATTCTGGAACCAACTTCCAAATCAGATTCAAATCATTGACAACGTACGAGTAAACCGGTTTAGAAATGAGCTTGTTCGTTTATCTTCTTTTAAACGTAATTGCTCTTTCATTATATTATATTTTATCTGTTTTATAATATGTTATTAGAATATTAGAATATTAATCTTTTATCCTGTACGAATATTCTCATTAGCGCTTAATCCATAAGATTTTAGTCTCATGCCTAATCAGGCGATACTCAAAAGGTGATTTGACGACTCTGCAACACTTTTTTCTTCGCTTCTTTCACCTGGCATACCTTCTCTTCTACAAATAAAAAATTTAACCGTTGACAAAACTCAGTCTTTTCCGAGGATATAAAAAAATGTTGTAATTTTTTGTTTGTTGAGGTTTTGTTAAACGACTTAGAAATTTATCATGAAAACATTTAATTTAGATTATCACAGAAAATAAGAAAAAAACTAAAAAGACATTTTTGATAGGATAGATAAATGGTTAGCTGTTGATTACATGGCTATTTAGTTAAATGCTTAAAGAGGATATAATGGATCATATAACGTAAATACAATATATCCCACTGAGAAAAATTTAAAAACGAAGACACTAACTATAGCAAACATTTTAACTAAATTGTACATTTCATTGTTTAGTCCTTGTCCTCATATTTTCCACTTTTTCACATTTACAAACTCATCGATAATTAATTGATTATTTCAAAAATTTGTATTTAAATGAACAAAACAACAATTTGTTCATTAGCACCATACTCGTAGTTTTAAATGTTGCAGGCGCCTCTATTTAAATGAATTCTATTAAAAGTCTATTAGACTTTTATGGAAAGAAAGAAAAAACAACACAGTTGACAAAACGTATTGACACAGAATTCAAATTTAAATTGCTAACCAACTGGCCTCAACTATACGTTCGTTGTCTAAATGATTTTAATGGTATTTCTCCTCCATCAGAGACAGTTGCATTTAAGAATGACAAATTGATATTTTATGTTTCCAAATGTGAATATCATTTAAGGCAATATTTAGTATTTTTTTTTTAATTTTATTTATTTACAAATTTTTTTATTTGAAACTAATTTCACGATTTGTCATTAATTTTCGTAGATTGTTTTAAACGACTGGTCAATGCTGAAAAATCCGATAGGTTAAGTTTAAAAAAATGTCCCAAAGTTTTCTAAGGCCACATTTAAACCTTTAAAGTTTTTCCAAGCTCTTTACGTTTGGCATAAGTAATTTTTTCTCCTAAAGTATCTTTCTATTCAAACATTAGTCACTTTTTTAATACTATTTTATTACTATCTGGGTCCGATATTTTCCACTGGCGTTTAGTAATCCAAATGCAAGGAAACAAATTGTCAAAACAAAATTCCAATACTGATATTGCCTCTGCTTTTATTCCTTATTTGAAAATTGAAGTCCTTATGCTAAACGCTCTTATGTGAAAACCGGCTATAAACTTAGGACCTATTACGATCGGCACTATTAAAAATAAATATTATAAAAAAAGGAAAAGAAAAAAACTATATATGTTCGGTGGCGTACTTGAGTGACATTGTCACTACAATTCATCGACGAATTATCGTCACATTATCAGTATAAAGTCGAAGTTTATATGAAACTAGAGTAACCACTCTCGCGTTGCTGGGAGCCTTTGGGTTGCTTTTTGACTAATGTGGTTAGATAAAGAAAGCTTTAACTGCTACAAAAATCAATATTTTAATTGTATGGGAGGTATCATGCCCTTTATTGAATTCCGCCAACTTCTTAACTGATGATTTGTATTATCTCAGAAATCATTTAGACCAAATTCAGTAACTTCCATTCTAAGTGTTCTATAGAGGTACAAAAATCAATATTTAATTTGTATGGGAGATGCCACACCCACTTATTCAATTTCGACTTATGATGTGTATGACTACGAAGTATGGTTTATTATTTCCCTCTCTTTTTCCATTACCGAGAAAACGGGGCAAAAATTTGTGTGAAACAGTACTTCCCATAGGAGATGGATTTAATTTAATTTCATGACACAAGTAATCAGAATAGCATAGTGAATTAATAGGTAATGTGATTCGTTTATTTAGTGTCTCCACCGGCAATTGCATTCGCTTTAAAATGTGAAGCATATTTAACCCTAATACTTATATAAAAGCATAACATGACTTTAAATATCTATCAGATTTCTCACGTTAGGTTTCCAGGGTTAATATAGGCGTGGTACCGACCAGTTGAACAAGAACCATCAGTGAAGGTACACTTTTCCAGCGTAATCGGTCTAGTGGTTATCGAGTTATAAGGTGACTAACATAGGACAACTTATTTTTTTATATGTAGAGATTATGGTAAATTAATGAATCCTCGTAACAAGGACACCAAAAAAGTGAGTTATGTACGACAACAACACTGTAATGTCACCATCAGGGTTGACAATCCACTGGGTAACCCAATTAGACCCACCTAGGTGGGTTTATGTATTTAAAGATTTTTGTTATTTATTTAGAACAAAAAAATACAAATTTACGTATTGGGAGTACAAATTAATTCGGCCACATTTTTAGCTCAAATATGAATTAACAATATTATTAAAATAAAAAGTTATCAAATCAATGGCTTACATCTTTCCCTCATCTCTGAGCTAATGTCCGCATCCCGTCTTAGAAATACTTCTCGTTTGTTGAGGCGATCTACTTTGAAGCCAATTTTATATTTCTTCAAAAGAAATGATTCGGTGCCATACTAATATATATTGCATCCATCCATTGCAGCCATTAGTCAGAAGAAGCTATGTTTGGAGAATTTGATCGTTTCTAAAAATTGTTTCGCAACTTTACCACGAGAGACCAAGTGTTGTCATGCATGTCTGTCTGTCTGTCTTTATATTCTGGCCGTTTTTCTAATGCACGATTCAACCGATGTAATTGCAATCTGCTCCGAATACCTGATTTTAGCAGCTCATAGTAAACAATACTGCCTTAATCCCACTATAAGTGCAAAATTGCATTAAAAATATTAAAACAACGTAATTATACTAACAAACAAAATATATTATCGAATTAAACGAAATTTGGAAGCAGTTATAAAACCCAAAAAAACCCAATTAAACCCGGTGGGCTGGGTTTTTTTTCAAAAAACCCGGGTTTTTGCCAACCCTGGTCACCATACTAAAAAAAGCTGAAATTTAGCGACTTTGTCTGTTATGAGTCGACTACACACTGAAATTTAGAAACATTGTCCATTATAAGTCTACTATATGCTGAACGACGCTGAATTATGTCTACTACACCTCCCTCTTAACGAATAAAACACTAATGATTTTGACAAAATTATCCATTATGACACACTAATAAACGTAAGCTTGCATGGCGTAATATTATTTACAATCTGAAAATTTACACAATTACTTTAAAAAGTCATGTATGACACCAAAGAAAATTCATCATCAGTCATCGATGATTTACCATTTTCAGCGTTTGTCACGATGATTCACTATGACGTTAGCAACTGGTTTAGATCCAAGCATATTTCTGACTTAGAGACTATCTCCACAAGTAAAGTTGCCGTAATTGAAACAAAATCACAATTACAAAGTTATACAAAGTAAGTTTATCTTTATATTAAAGATGGTGTAGTGGTTAAAGTGCACACATACAACACAAGCGGCTAAGGTGGAATCCCCAGCAGAGGACATCACGAGAAAATTTAATTGCGGCTTCGAGTGTTTTGTAAAGATACTTAACCTCCATTCAGACAAATCCATCTAAAATATGTGCGTGGCGATGATGACAAGCATCAGACGAACGATCAGGAGAAAAACGCCACCTACTGGGAAAAAATTATAATGCGAAGTAGGGATCAAAACCACTACTTAGTAAGGATCTTCACCACTACACAATCATATGGAGGCGAGCTACAGTAGATTAATCATCTACTTAGCTTGAAAAATCAACTTGAAACTGATACAAAGCAATGGATGCTTTGTGGAGAGCCAAATTGCTCCCTAGAGGAGTGACGGTGAAAAAATATTTAAGTTTGCGATAACAAGTCAGTCACTTTGAGTGAGCTCCAGGCTAACGAATAAAATGCTTAAAGTACTGTAAATAATATAATATAATATAATGTTTTATATACAACAGCGGTCTCAATTCTTGCATATTTTTTCTTTTAATATTGGGTTGGTCTGAGATTTTTTGGAGATTTTTTTTAAACTCTAATTTCAATAAGGCTCATAAGATACAATTCCCTTCTAGTCCTACCAAATCTTTCGGAACAAAAGCAAATAAACCACTTCTGGGTCCAAAATATTTATTCAGATATTTCACACATTTTCAAATCAATATACTTTTTTATATGAACAATGAATACAAGAAACTATCTTTTACAAAATATAACCTGAAATGTCAACTTCCAGATTTAGCAATGAAAAATTATTGACATTTATAGAAAAAATCTTGATTTAGGCCAAAAATTATGACATATGATATAATATCTCTGGAAATATTAATTGCATCAGGCAACATTATACTTTTTTCCAAGGTTCGAATGATTACGGCCAATGAAAAGTAAATCACATGCAATAATAATGTCCACAAATTTTCATAGCCGAAGCAAGCTAAAGCTTCGATGATAGTGGTTTAAACTGACTTGACGCCAAGAGAGGACTTCTGTGTGTCTGGTGGGATTGAAAAAGAATTGTTCATTATGAGCTGCTACAACCTGATCAAACGATTGATTCTGATATTTACCGTCAGCATTTAACAATATTGACTTGCAATTAATTTAAACGGCCGGAATTCAACAGAAAAGGTTTTGTAGTCCATCATTACAACATCTTTGATGAACTGATAAAACTGAGAGAGCTTGACTGGGAAGTTTTGATGCATCCAATATATTTATATTTATATTTGCTTCGATCTCTCTTAATGGTGTAAATTTTAATTCCGTAGAAGCCTGCATAACACATTTGAATAAGTTTTTCGCTCAAAACTTCTGCTGTGATGATGAGTAATGGCTTTACCCCAAAAAATACAAAAATTTATAGATTAAAACGTTTCACTTTTAAGCAATCGATGTATTATTACTTGACAAATTTGTATGCGAACTTTTTCGAACATCAATAATACAAATTTAATTGTAAATTTTGAAGTAAACTAAACTAGGAAAAAAATACACTTAGAACGCTTCATTTGATCTTTGACAAGCTATAAAAATTCTTGTAAATTAATTAATTAATTCAAGGTCATTTGGCAAACCTACCTTTCAAACACATATTCTTTCGAAACAATCGAATTAGTATAGCACAGTTGGTATATGGGCATCAAACAATGTCTAGTGATAAAAAATCTCAGACACTGTTTACATGGTCTTTATCGCAGAAGACATCCATTTGTGGCTGATTTACCAGTAAGTCATACGTTGTAATAAAGCCAGGAGTCGTTTTATAGTATCGTTTTATAGCTTCGTTATACAAAAAATAACTGTCAACGCTATAAATTTTGCTGGGTTATTTTTGGGTGCTAATGGGTTTTTTTATATCAAATATCAAGAAAATAATATATGAAAAATTTTTGTTTAGTAACGGCTGCCAGATACGCATGTTTATCATTATTAACAATTTTTACTTTTTATGATGATCATCATGAAGATGTGCTACCAAAAAACCCGTAAGTGTTGTTGTCCAAGTAAATTTCATTTATTACAACTTTTTTTCTTTTTTTATATTAATAACTGCTGTCTTTTTATTTTCAGTTTTTTTATAAATGTTTTTAAGCTTGTTTTGAAGTGTTTTTTCTTTCTTTAATCATGTTTATATTCTCTGTGGTTTAATAACCTCATGTTTCTGTTAGTCTTTCTGTCAAAAAAGTATCAAAACAGCTAAAATATTTCACCAACTTCATAAAATTTCTAAAATAAAAAATTTTTTTGTAAATAAATTGAACAAAAAACACCGTGAAATCTGCATGATATTTAAAAATTATATTTTTTTGTTCATTTAGGAAGTCAGTCTGTACGCCTTTTTTGTTTTGTTTTTACTTGCTATTAATTTTACTTATTTTTCGAAAGTAGTTTTTAGATCAGGTAATTTCTTTTATTAATTGTATTTTAGGAAAAAAAAAATTCATTGGAAAATGAAAAGTAAGGCAAAAATTGCAGAAAAAACTCGATATCATTTCACTTTAAATTAAAAGATAACATACTTTTTGTAAATATTCAATAAAAAAAAAAAATATTGCAGTCGAACAAGATCGTTTTTATTAAAGGTCCTAAAGTATAATAAATAAATCAATTGTAAGAATAGAAGGTAGAGATAAATGTAAGTAAAAAAGCTAAAAAATACTTTCAATTCCCTTGCATAAAAACTTAGAGCATACAAAAACGATTTGGAAGTACAAACAGGGCTGTCAGATCTTTTTTAGGCTTTTTCGCCAAATTCAATTTCATAAATAATGAAAAAAAATTAAAACAAATAAAAGTAATTTGTTACGAATTCTTAAATTTCGCCAAAAGGGAAAAAAATTCGCCATAATTATATTTTGTTAATTTTATTAACCAAAAATATGAGCAAAAACAAAAAGTGTACAATGTTTACTATTTTATTTTCTCCGTCACTCCTCTCGGGAGCATATTGGCTTTCCACAAAGCGTCTATTGCTTTGTTTCAGTTAATCAGTTTGATATTTCAAGCTAAGTAGATGATTAATCCGCTGTAGCTTCCTCCATATGATTGTTTTTTTTTTTTTTTTTTTTTTTTTTTGTATAGTAGTGAAGATCCTTGCTAATTGGTGGTGATCTTTACTTTAGCATTGTAATTTTTACCAGTAGGTGGCGTGTTTTTTCTGATAACTCGTCTGATGTTTGTCATCATCGCCTGTGGTCTGCGAGAAGGGTCAGGAGGGCTTTTTATTTATTTATATTAGATGGAGTTGTTTGGAGGGAAGAAGTTGAAGCCTTTTTTATTATTAAACATTCGAAACCACAATTAAATTTTTTCTTCGTCATGTCCACTGCTGTGGCTCTGACCTGGGTCGTTTGTGTTGTTATGCGTGCGCTCTAACCACTACACCACGCCACCCCATGTTTACTATATCAGTGTTTACTATATCATAGTTTATAGTTTACCGAAAGCTAGAAATCTATAAAAAATAATTTTTATGGTTAATATTAAATACATTTTGGATATACTCGTTATTTTTATATATCTAAAAGGTTACACACTTTTTCTTCGACACATTTCACATTGCCTTGTATTGAAATTAAATTACACTATGCGACAAAAAAGAACGAAGATAAAATACCTGAAAAGTTATACTATTTTTCTAATAAACACTATCTATCTATCCAGTACAACAAGATTCAGTTTTTGAAATTTTCTAAAAACTTCCAAAATCTTTAATTACGGGTAAAAACGGTTTTCCGTACCTTCATACACCTTTAGACTTATAATTTAGCGGAATACTATCCGATTTTAAGTTTCCAGTGGATTTAAAGGGAGGAAAAATACCCCTTTTAAATGATAATACGATAGATATACTTCATAACCCTGAGGCTATTTTCCACATTTTTTAAGTTTAGAGCTTTTTTCGTATCATTTATGAACTTAAATATTTCGTTGCCAGTTGCCAAAAATTGCATTACATAAGTAAACTGAAACCTAAAAATCTATAAGTTTCAGTTCCATATAGGAAGCTAAACATTTTTCATTGCCGAGAACAAAATTGAAGTTCGGCTGCCACCTATAATCGACACTTTAGAATGACCATGTTCACGAATTTCATACATAAAAATACCAAAATAATAATTTTAATTTTTTGTATTTAATATTTCGTATCAAAAAAAAAAAAAAAAAAAAAAAACAGCACAATCGCCAACTAGTTTCTAAAACGCCAAAAAGTCGCCATATCGCCAAACCGAAAATTAGGACGCCAAATAAATTTTATTCTCGCGACGTTTGGCTAGAAATCGTAAGATCTGACAACCCTGAGTACAAATAGTCTCCTTTTTTCAAGAGTTGCAAATTTCCAGGGGACCATATAAATATAGAATTTAACAGGCTTAAACACCCCTGATATCGCCTCAGTTCCGAAGGTGTACCGTGAAGTATTTATTCATCAGGATGCATAGATTATATTACTTCCACTAAAGACATCTAGACTCCACGAAACTATAGAACAACCAACTTCTAAAAACAACAAAACATGTTCGGTCTGTATTCTCAATCAAATGGCGATAGTAAACAGCATCAGAGCTGCCAACTTTTTATGATCAAAACGCACAGATCTCCTACTCAAACGGCGCTAAAAAAGAGCTAAATTATATATTATTTAACTGTTTGTAATCAAAACGCGCCGCAAGAAGGCGTTAATAATATTTAAAATCAAAGAAAAATCAATTATTGAAATTTCCATTTTTACAAAGATCTTTTAATAATTTGAACAATTGCTTAAAAATAAAATTAAATACGGTTTAGAACAAAACAACAACTTAGAAACTTTTTCTTCGTTTTTGGATTCAGCTGGTGTTAGACAAGGTTATGTTCTTTCTCCGCTAATGTTTAACGTTGCCTTCCATTGTGTATTGCGACGTGATGTAACCTGAAGACTTAACACAAAGTTAGAAAATCTCGATTATGCAGACGACATCTATTACCTAGCTCACAGAAAAACTGAATTAGATATAAGCAGAAGCGTTTAGAGCGGGCTTGCGGATAAACATCTCAAACCATACAACGATCGTTCGTACTGAAAACGGAAATTTTTCGAGATGTCGGCAGTATCCTCACTACGTCCGGCGGTTCCAGTACTGATATTCGGAACAGATTGAACTTAAGCAGCTAATCTATGCTATGGGGCGTTCTACACATATCTCTCCAAAACACAAATTAAAACTTTTAACTCGTGTATGAAGTTTATTTTTATAATGTTGCGACTTAGAGAATACGGCTGTGATTGATGTCAATTCCATTCAGGCATTTATAAATCGCTGTCTACAAGAAACAAGACGACATTAAGTTTCTGTAATGAAGGAAATTGTAGGAAGGAAATGGAAATGGATTAGACACACTCTGAGGAAACAAACTACGACTTAGCGAAATTGGGCATTGAATGGAACTCGCAGGGAAGCAGAAGATTCGGAGTCAGCCCGTTCCCAGAGAAGACAGATTGAACGCGAAGCAACGTGGTATAACCTGGAAGTCATTCTCATAGAGTGAGTTTTATCCACATTAGATTATTGGCTTTAGATAGCGGTAGATGGAAAGAATTTTATGATTTGCTTCTTTCTATTTCACTTAAAATAATTTATAAGTCTTGAAAAATTTGCGCTTAGAATGTATCACAAGTTCCGAAACACTATTTTTATTAATTTTTGCACATATATTATCTGGAATAACGTAATTTTTACAGTATGAAGCATTTTAAGTCCATTGTTTATATGAATTAATGAGTTTATTGAATTTCGTGACATTAAATTTCTTATTAAAAAATTGTAAATAGTAAAGCGCTAACCTAGCGCGTTCTTTAAAAAAGTGCTAAAAAGTAAGAATGTGACATTTCTGTAGTTGAAACGCGTTAAATATAGCGCGAAAGGCGCTAAATTGGCAACACTGAACAGCATAGTACGTAAAACCTCGGCTCGTGAGCAGAATTTGAGTTGAGTTTTATTTGTTAATTCATGAGCACGATTCATATTTTTTCTCAAAAAATTTTTTGCTCCACTCATGAGCACAAATTTAAAATTTGTTTGAGCACGAATTTTATACTGCGAACGAATTTAAAAATAAATAAAAATAAGCGAAAAAGAAAAAGTATTTCCCGTTTTCAACTCGTTTTGATACTTTTCGACTCGGTTTGTATTCCGAATTTTATTTTTAAATTCTCTTGTTTTTGATTCTTCTCACGAGTCGAATTTTTTCAATTCTTTTAAAATTCGGCTCTCATAAAGAATCGTTCATTACGAGCGAATTCAATTCGAGCACTCTTTTTACTCTGGTGAACTGTTAAGAATAAATACATATATCATATACCTCGCTTAATACATATGTCATATACCTCGAAAAAGTTTTTGTCTTCATAATACCGTACACACCCCTTTGTAACGGCAACACCGAAAGCTCATTGACATATGCTTCTTTTAAGCCATATTGTAAGCGCATAGAGCCAGTCCATATCCATTATATGAAAATTTCCTGAATATAATTTTAGCTTTATGTCCAGCTACCGTATGGTTTACCGCACCTACTTCTTTCTCTTTAAAGAACCACCACTGGTTTTAGAACCACTCAAGCACTAATGGCCTTACCATCCCTGCCAGTGTCATGCTTTAGTAATTATTTAGAATCTCACGTATTTGGCATTATCCCACAAAACGATGCATCATGGGTTTTAAGCTTTCAAGGTGGATATGGTTTATGGTAAATGGAATTGGAGTTATTCCACAAAGATATATGCCATAAGTTTAACTACTATAAAAATGTATAAATTACTATGCTCTGGCAGTCCTGGCATTTTTTCGTTTTGTATTGTTTTGAACAAGTGAATTTGAAAACGCTGTGCTTAGGAAAATATTCTTCCAAGAAGTTTTATTTCCAATGGAAAGTAAAAGTAGTCGTATATAAAATAAATGTAGTACTTGTAATTACAGTGTATACAGTGGCTCCAACCCAAACTCGGACTCTATACCAAAATATTTTCGATCGCTTAAAAATCATACGTTTTAAATATTTTTAAAAAATTTAGTTATTTTCTTATTTGTGTATATCTTCCACATACAAAAGGCAAACCAACTCAGAAATTTAATAATTGTACGTAAAAATGAAGTTGAAAACGCTTTGAAAGTCAAAATGACTTGCACTAGCCAATCTCGGACAGTAACTTTTATTGGTTAATAACTGCAACTCTGTAATTTCAATGCGGCCAATTTCGCTAATATAATTTACATATTTAGGGGAAAACCCTTTAGTTAAGTTTTCAGAAAAACAGAGCTAAAATCAACGGGGACAAACTTGTATCGAAGTAAGGAAGCTTATTAATGAGCATGCAAAAGGAAAAAATGTTTGCGAAATTTCAAAAATTGTTGGCAGAAGTCATTCAACTGTGCACGACATAATAAAAGGTTTCGAAATCAATAAAACGATGCAAAATAGACCAAAACATGCCCACGACAGAATAGTTTCTAAGACAGAAGGACATTTTTTTGTCAGAAAAGTAAAAGCAAATCCCTTTTTAAATGCTCCAAAACTTGCTGCTATTGCTGAAAGTGACCTTGGTAAGAAAGCAAGCCCATCAACAATAAGAAACTTGTTTTACAGAGTTGGTCTTAATGGTATTTAGAAGAGCTAGACAAAAACCTCCTATTAGTAAGCGCAATCAAACCAAAAGACTTACATTTGCAAAAGAGTACCAAAATAAGGGTTTTTCTTTTTGGATAAACATTATGTTCACCGACGAAAGCAAATTTAACGTATTTGGGTCGGATGGTAAGCCAAAATCAAGAACTACGTTTGAATAACTTGAAACCGACAGTAAAGCATGGGGGTAGTTCAGTGCTTGTCTGGGGCTCATTTTCTGCATCAGGGATCAAAATGTTTATTTACGCATTTTAGAAGAAAACTTGCCGATAAAAAAGTGCAGCATCAGTAGGTTTTCAGCAAATCTGAGCTAAGAAAGATTTTATTAGAAGAATGAGTAAAAATACCAGCAGATTACTGCCAAAAATTGGTCGAATCTATTCCCAAGAGACATCAAATGGTTATAAAAACATGGGTCTGCACACAAAATGTTAATTTTATAACAATAAGTAATATTCTCAGACATTATGTAGCCGTCCGAGTTTCGTTTGGGTAACTTTTTTTTAACAAATTGAAGTCTCTTTAGCTTATTTCTACTTACAACTACAGGATTTAAAAAAAACTTAAAACTTAGTTGTGATAATTTACCATGTCGTGGTTATGTGTTATATGATGTTTTGTGTTCGTTTCATGGAGTACAATTTTAGCTATTGGAGTTCATTGGACACAAATTCATCTGCTCATACTTGTTCCTCTTCAACATTTCCTACTTTTTTAGAAGGTATCAAAATCAAAAATTAGGAGATTTGTACTGTTTGTCTTCATAGAGGTAAAGACAAAAATGCTATTTTTGATTGGATTTATGAAAAATTAAACACAGATGTAAGCGAAAGTGATATGAAAATAATTAGAAGAAAACTTGATAATTTTTGCTCATATTCAAGCCAAAAATGGATTAAAAACGGTAGATATTTGGCAAAATGAAAAAGTATAAAGAAAAATGGCTTGTAATGAATATGTTTTTTACATCAGCAAACACGTCACCAAAAGGTCGCCCACATGTCGCTTATTCTTATTCACGCCCTTCAAAGCTAAGAAAACTTATCCAGTCGGTTGATGAAAAGACTGTAGCGCTTTCTTCCGAAGAAGCATTGTCGTTCTTGTTAGAGAATAATTTTTCTAAACGAAAATACAATAGCATTCGCGAACTATGTAAGTCGCGTCACTGTGACATATACCCTTCATATTATAAACTATTTAAATGCAAGCAACAATGCAGACCAGAAGGGATCATATCAACCGAAGCGAAGTCTGAAGTGCCTTCACAAAATTCTGTTGAACATACTTTAGAGAGAATACTTGTTCTTCAAAACGAAGTCGTAGAGCGTTTGGGGAATACAAGTGAAGCTAAACTACTTTTAAGCAATGGCTTCTACAGCTCAACTGGGCAAAGTGTTTTTAAGCAACAATTTCAAGAGCATACACCTGATTGCTTCGATCAGTCCCTTAAATTTAATTTTACGATAAACGTCCTTCAATTTTGAAGAACGCTATGGAAGAAGAAGACTCCAACTCCGGCTCTAATGACGATAGGAACATTGTCTCGTGCTTATACAAATTAGAATCAAACGAAATGTGGGAGTAATTACATATGATGAGTCTTAATACATAAAAATAAAATTTTAAAATTTAACAAAATATTTGTAGAATAATCTTATTTTTATGTAATTTTAAAGTATAGCTTTGTGAAAAATGGGCAGGATCGCACTGTTGCCACACTCACATATAAGTCTTAAAGACCAATTACACTTCTAAATTTGTTTATATATAGACTTTATGTACAACCAATTTTCAGCTCTGATTGCTCTTTTCAGACTAATATGACAAATAGGCGTGGCAATAGTCCGATCCCGCCCATTTTTTTGATGGCTTCACAACAATCTGTGCAAAATATCAGATCTCTCTTACAATTAGTTTATTTTTGCCGCAGAGTGTGTGCTTTTAAACCATAGTGCAGAGTCTTAATTCTGATACTACGGACAATAGCATTCCATCGAATTAAGGCTTCAGTTCACTATGAGAGAGCCCATAGTGCAGTGGTTCTTCAAAGAATTCTCAACTGAACTCAGTGTATCTTATAATAAAAACAGTTGGTAGCAGAATTAAGGCTTATATCATCTTACAGCAACACCACAAATGATTGAATGCGACCTAAAACCATTTTCGTCTTATTGAGGTTACCTCGTCGTGGAATGTTAAATAATTTGCCAATAAGTCAAGGGCAGTTTTTTTTGCATAAAGGTTTATTGTATTTCTTATCTCAGCAAGATTTTTAGGCTCATATACAACTTTGTTTATTTTTATTTATTTATTTATTCATTTGAGACCTAACACAACAAGATTAATTAATATCTTATAAATTACAGTGTCAGTGAGTAAATCATAAAAAAAAATTCTTAAATTTAAGGACATAATAGTAATCTTAAAAACTAACTTAAAACTAGAAACTAACAAAATATAAATCGAAGAATCATCAAAAACATATTAAGATATCTAATTAATGTTCTGAATATGACTTGGTAAAGAGTTCTAAAGACTTGTTGTATAAATGAAAAATTGTCGTTGTGACAAGAGGTTTCTAAGCCTTTGCTGAATTATCCTTCTGCCGCGATTAGATCTAATGAATATAATTCTCTCATATAAATATGGAGGTTGATGGGATATAATAATTCTATGTAAGAAAATCAGGCATCTAAGTCTCAATAAGTTTTTGAAGGTCATATGGTAAATTCGGATATGTGTTCCCGAGGACTCTTTAGAAAAACATACCTCGCTATGATGTTATATGTAACTCTAAGCTTGCGAAGGTCCTTACTATCGCAATTGGCAAAGATTACACAACCATATAAAAGAGTAGGAATAAGGTAAGTTTTTGCCAGAAGCATTCGTATGATAAATGGAGTTGAATCTTTGACAATCCAAAGGTTACGAAGCATACTATAAATCCTTCTCACTGCTACCCCGATATGATTTTTCCATGTAAGTTTGTTATTATATGTTATACCCAAATTTGAAGCCGAAGTTACAATATTAATAAGTTTGCCATTAATCATTAGCAGGTAAGAAACATTAAAAGTTCCGCTAGTTCTTGTTAAAATATTAGCCATTGCCCATTTGCCGATAATATTCAAATCACCATTAATGTTATTAATGGAACTTATGATATCAATAAAATCAGTGCATTTGTATAGTTGTACATCATCAGCGTGCATGTGAATATTACAGTTAGAAAGAATATCCGGCAAATCATTAGTATAAAGACAAAATAAAAGTGACCCAAGTATAGAACCTTGAGGAACACCCCTGGCTGTATAAAGTGGATTAGACCAGCATCCTTATATTGAACAACCTGGGATCTACGTCTAAGATGAGAAGACAGGAGATTGCATGCATTCTTGGAAAAATCAAATAACTTCCGGAGCTTAGTTATAAGATTCGTACGATTCACTGTGTCAAAGGCTTTACTATAGTCCAAGAAAATAAGAAAAGCTATCTTTCCAGAGTCCAAACCAGATCTTAGACTCTCTATGACATCCACTAGTGCAGCATCCTAGCTGATAAAAAATTCCAACTTTAATTTAATTTTTTTTTTATTAAAATTATTAATTTTATTAATTATTTATTATTATTATTAGTGTTCTGTCGTTTGTGCCGTCAATACGTGTTTCTGATGTCCGTCCATAATGTTTTAGTGTCATTTCTTATTTATTTATTTATTTATTTTTTTTCTTTAAATTAAATTACAAACACACAAAGATACAACAGAAAAATAGAAAACATAACAATAATTGCAACAACTCCTGACGAAACAATTCGTAATAAAGAATTGAGGAACAACAAAAAATAACAAGTACAATAATAAAGCGACCAGCACTCGTACAGAAACGAAAAAAAAAATACAAATACAAATAACAAAACAAACCACAAAACCGGAGAAAAGAATGAAACATAAATATTACAATAACAAAAAGTCAAGCATACGGGACAAACACTAATGCAGAAAATTAAACACACACTTGACACCGAAATAAAATAAATAAAAGATAAAAATACCATCAGTGTTTTTGTTTTCCCATCTTCTCTTCTATTCCCCACTAAGCTTTTAGGTGCGAACCGCTTGGAGGGGTTGTTGTTAGGTTATTCAGTAGCGAAGGTATAACACTGGCTACTGAATAATCAACTAGCAGCAACCCACTTCCTTGCCGTCCGCACCCGGAGGTTGGTTGTTCGATTTTTGATTGCTTATGGTTCCTTTTTGGCATTTATATCATATTTTATTCTTGCTTTATTTGCGTAATGGCACAACGTTTAATAGCAGTTTGTTCGGCACTTTCGAAAGTTATGGAGACTAAGATTAATCATCACCTTGTGAAATATTTAGAGTCCAACAATTCGCTGAGCGATCGTCAATATAGTTTCCGTAAAGGTCGCTCTACTGGTGATTTGCTGGGTTACTCTCTGAAGGGTGGAACAGGTCCATTCATTGATTTGGTCAAAGTAAGGTTGTGGCCCAGGATATTTCTAAGACGTTTGACAGAGCCTGGCACGAGGCTCTCATATCCAAACTTATTGCCTTTGGTGTCGGTAGTCACTTCTCTCGGTTCATATCGAACTTTCTCAGAAATCGCACTATAAGAGTGGTTATAGACGGGATTTCTTCCGACGAGTTCAGCATAAATTCAGGGGTACCGCAAGGCTCTGTTCTTTCTCCAACTCTATTTCTAATATTACTTAATGACTTTCTTTTTCTCACTTCTAATCCTATCTACTCTTTTGCAGATGACAGCAACATTTGTCATTCATATTCTTTTGATCGTAGGCCGAGCCTTTTGGAGATTGGGGCGAAAAGACGGAATATGAATGACACACTTACAAACGACCTGTCGAAAATCTCTGAGTGGGGTCGCGCGAACAGGGTCGAATTTAATGCGTGCAAGACCTAATGTTGCTTTCTGACACACAAAAGTGGTGGTGTGTTGTCACTTGTATCTATGGGTAAAGTAAATATTGAGGAATCAGATGCCCTTGATGTTCTGGTCATGAAAATTCATTGTGACGTTCGTTGGAACAAACCCATATTTCGAGTGTCGAAAGAAGCATTCAAGTGTCTCGGCTTCTTAAGGCGGTGTAAGAATTACGTCACTCCATCTGATCTCCTTAATATTTACAAACCTATATCCGACCCAAATTGGAATACAATTCTCATGTATGGGCCGGTGCTTAAAAGTCTATTTTGGAGCTTCTCGACCGCGTTCAGGAGATTGCGAAGGTTCTTATTAATGACGGTAGGGTAGCCAATTCTACAGTAAATCGCACAACTCATTATAGGGAGAATTTGTAGAACAATATTCCTGCGAAAGTTTTTCTTCCCACTTACGACATGAGCAAATTTAAACCGAACGTCCACCGACACTACTTTATCTATCCTTCTACCCACAACCTATTTTCCTAGTACCAGCACAATGCACTGCATGAGTAGAGGTTATCCCCTTAGTGCTGGTCTTATTGAAAAAAAAAACTTACATACTTGCCTTGATCTATAAGAAGCCATCAATTTGCCAAGTAGATGCTTGTAATTTGTTTCTTTCTTTATATGCATGCCAGCATAATTCAATAATTTTTGCTTATTGCCTACATCAGCCACTTAACTATCGTTATGCACACTTTCAAATTATTTACGGATAATACTTTTCCTTCCAAATGATCTTCTTTGAAATTTGAATTGAGATAATTTTCTACAAAAAAAAGGAGAAACGAAAAAATAAATTTCTTTCATATGCAGTTCTTCTAGTCTTATTATGTAAAAGATCTTGATTTTATTTTCATATGCTACAAGTTGCTGCTGCTGTCTGCAAAACATCTTATTCTAGAAGCAAAAAACCATAAAGAATCATAATTTCAAATAAAGAAAAAAAAATGTCTTTATACTTTAGTTTCTTTGAGTTTTCATTGCTACCACTGCTCTTTTGTTAATCGGACACGTAAATCTTTTCACACTCAAAACTACAAGTGTTTTTCTTACCATATTTCTTTAATTTAATTTCATTTTGTTTTTATTTTTCAATATTATTTCTAAACTGAAATTATCATAAAACTCCTTTTCTTAAAAGGCATACACATAAAAGTAAAAATGTAAAAAAAAACGACGACGACATTAAAAATTCTACAAAAGTCATAAAGATATAAAGAATGACACCATCGCAGTCACTATCAGTACTATGACCATAAGTGTTGGTCGGTTTTAGAGCTACTGGTTGGTTAGAGGAATTTTATTGCAGAGGTTTAAAGAAACCTAACAGTTGTTATAAGACACGATCATATAACCAACCCTCAACTGATAAATAATTATAGAAAATTGAAATAGAAAAAAAGAAATGATAAATTCCTGATAAAATTTATTACAAATAGGAGTATAGTTTAAAAAGAAAAACTCTAACATAGACTTTTTTATCTTAAGAATTTGAATTTTTATTTGTGTTTGAAGGTAACATTAGCTGGAGTTCAACAAGGCACTCAATAAAGTTATAAATTTGAAGGAGAAAAAGAAAATGGATAAAGATTTAAGAGGATTTCATTAAAAGATATTTCGATATTTACGAGTACTTATGTTTTCATACTGTCTAATATCACTTTGAGGCTAAAGTGTGCTCTTTTTTAAAATTTGACTTAACAATTTTACAATTTAAGCAGTGCTGTTCATTTCATGGAACAATTGCCCCTGTCCAACTCACATGTTTTCTTATACTCTTGCGTTTAGTCGTCAGTGAAACAGCTACGACTGAACAAGCTTAGTGGATGTAACATACGCTGATTTTTTTTAAATTTTTTCTTTAGAACAGAGGTTTATTTACTAATTTTTTCCAATAGTGCTTTAATTTTTGTACAAAATATTAACATTTGAATGTTTTCGGTAAAAAAAAAAATAAATTCATGAAGGCACTAATCAAGGTTGGCAAAAAAAAAACCAACCCACCGTGTTTTATTGGGTTTTACTAATGCTTTCAATCACGTTGTTTTAGTATTTATAATGTAATTTTGCACTCTTGGTGGAATCAAGCCGTCATTGTGTACTATGAGCTGCTAAAACTGGGTGATTGAAGCAGACTGCAATTACTTCGTTTGAATCGTGCGTTATGAGAAAAACGACAGATATGATTAAGTTTTTCTTTTGCATGATAACACACGACTTCATGTCGCAAAAATTTAAAACAATTATTAGAAACGATCAAAGCCGCATACGCCGTATTCTTCGAACATCGCTCCTTCGGCTGTTGCGACGGATACAATATACTCACACCTCCTTATACAGGCTTTCTTCACATAACAACCTGTTTGTACTATGAAACACACTCGCTCTAAAGGTAGAATTAGCCGAACGTTCACAGAACGTAACGCAACGTACGTTCGTTTCTAGCATATGAAAACAATGCAAATGATTATCCGAAATAAATGTCACGTTGACGGAACGGAACAACCTGTATAAAATAGAATTGCTTAACGTTTTTATGTTACATTTGTAAAGCAGTGATTGTCTGCTTGTATATTTAATGAAATGGGGGAATTTTTACCCTTTTTTTGGCACTTTTTACACACAATTAAAAAGAGCAATTTAAAATGATTGATTAAAGAATTCTTTATAATTTAAATATAAAATATATTTTAAAAATTTTTTATACGATTTAAAAAATATTATAGCTATAATATACTTTCTTAAGTGATAGATAAGCAATTACATAATTCTTAGATCAAATTAAAAACAAAAAATTTTGTTAAATTCGTCTATAATGTACCAGGGAGAAAAAATTATAAAATTGCATTTATTTGATAAATAACTTTATATTCCATATAAGCTTTTTTTTGGTAATAATTTTGTATATGAATTGTAATAATTTATACTTGTAAATAAATACAAATATAATTTTATTATTTTTATAATATAAATAAAAAATACTATTTAAACCTAATTAGTACTTTTTTAATTTTGTATCAACTTAAGAACTCTCATCACTATTCTGAACAACTGACATTTTAAATTTATATAAAATAATAATATTGAAGTTTTCAACGTTTGTTTAACTACACAAGCGTACGTACGTTAACGTACGTCCCGTTTTTAAGACATCAACGTTTGGCTTACCAGGCCTTAAGCGTAAATTACCCCGTTCTACGGTTAAAAAAACGTGTATTCACTATTTTTTTAAGTGTAAGGGAAGCAAACGCAACACATATTCATCTCGTTTTACGGCATTTCGACTTACGGCCTAAATTTTCAGAAACTATCTAGGGCATATAAGGAGATATGAGTTTGTCTTTTAACATGCCATCGAATCGTTTTCTTTGAAGAAATACAAATCGGCTTCGAAATTGGAGCGCCTTAAGAGACGGGAAGTTTTTCTAAGACGTAATTTGGAAATTGGTTCAAAAGTGGAGCAAAGACGTAAGCAGTGATTTGATAAATTTGTTATTTCATTATCTGACTTGAGTCAAAAACGGAACAACGGTTTTTTTAAATATAATACCCAATAAAACCATAGTTTAGTTTAATTGAATTTTTTAAAATCCAGTCCACCGGGTTTTATTGGGATTTTTGATGAGTTTTTCTTGGATTTTATAACCTGGTATTCGGGGCAGACTGCAATTACTTCGGTTGAACCGTGCATTATGAGAAAAACGGCTAGAATATAAAAACAGACAGACAGACATAAAAATTTTTCCTTTTGCATGGCAATGTTCGATTTCTCGTGGCAAAGTTGCCAAGCAATTTCTAGAAACAATCAAATTCTCCAAACATAACTCCTTCTGACTATTGGCCTTCGATGGATGCAATATTTATTACAATAGTATGTCACCGAATCATTTCTTTTGAAGAAATATCCGGCTGTGTTTAATTTGGTTACCCAGTGGGTTACCAACCCTGATCTAGAGAGCATTTCTCATAAACACAACTACATTTTTACTTTTGATCAGCACTGATTCAAAGACAAAATATTTGTTGTAGAATCTCGGCTACCAAGTAATAAATTCAAGACGTTTGATAACACAATGTGTTCGGATATACCTAAGCTCTTAAATATTGATTGGCGAAATGTGTTATGTGTTTCACTAACACACCTGCATAATGCATTTACTAAATCCTGCTATACCCAAGCTAAATTTATAACTACACAGACTTATTCACATTGAATCAACAGCATTTGCTTGTAATTTGGATCCAAATCACAGTCGCTTCATGTACTCTACGAAGAGCCACAACCAATTGGCAGGCATAATCTTTAGTTTCTTAGAGTTCCGGCATCGGTGGTCTCAGAATTAATACTATGAAATAAAGCTCGAGCCCGTATCTACCTCAAAAATATGGATAGGGGTTAAAACAAATTTTTTTCATTCCATGACCTTGTCGGCTGGTCTCTAGAAACGAGTTTTAAAATTCAAAGACGTGACTTAACGGAACGTAATAGCCATAACAGAAGCACATTTACTTTCATCGATAAGCAGTGCCGTGAACAACTGTTGTAAAATATAAAAAAATCCAAAAACACGTTTATGTAGCAATCAGCTGTTTATGGTTATGCTGAAAATCAAAATTCAATTGATATCTACAGCTATAGTTTTAGTTAAGACGTTATGGTATGTAACCACTAATCAAATAAAGTGTTGCCCATAAGCTATTAACGATTATGGCTGTAATGTTACATTAGCTTAGGTGGCGGACCCTCCTAGAGTTCCACTTAGGCCAGAAGTTGGGCCCATTGTTATACAACATAGCAAAAGAAATAAACCGGGGATCAAACAGTCTAAAATAAATTTGGCGAGTTCAATAAAAGATGTTAAGAAATAAGAGCCCAAACCCTCCATTATCTGTTGGCAAGGACTAGATATTGGCATATGAGGTAAAAGATAATTAGTCTCCTCCTTCACTTTAGAACCATAGGCTCCAATGGCAATGGCCTGTAAGAACTGCAATAGTGCGATGAATGGTCGTGCGTTTCAAGGAAAGAATGCTTTTAATCCTCTCCTCGGTACAGTAGAGCATAGCGATACCACCAACGAAGTTGAGCCTTATCATACATCTAATAGAGAATATTCAGAGTAAAAAAAGGCAATCAGAACACCAATATTAGGTTTCCGTTCGAAAATTGCAAGTTCAGTACCCGCTCTAGCCAGTTAATCAGAAGAGCAGTTTTCGACGATATCCCTGTGTCTCGGAACCCATATGAGAAATCCCCGCATAGAAGTAGAGGTGACGCTTGTTAGAGCTTTGTTTGCAGCCTGACTGTCTAAGTAAATCAGAAGATTTTCAGCAAAAATCATGCCACTCAACAACCATTGCACAGTCATGACCTCCGCCTGGAGTGTCAGACAACCTATAAGAGAGTCTAATGTCAGAAGCCCCTATGTATGTGCCTATATGCCATAGCTCACTCTGTCCATCATCCTGGTGCCATCTGTATAGACCTCAAGGGTCCGTTAGACCAGAAGTCTTTATTAGGTATCTCGAAGTCAAATCTACTGTCGACAAATCGTGAGGAACTTTGTAGTTGCGCTACATTCGTCACATCTAATTGAACCCTTAGACAACACTTAGGCCCTTTATGGCGTTTTTTGAGTTATTTTATTTTTAATTTTCACATCCTACAAACCAGGGTGTCGATTATATCGAAACCATTCGATGTAAAAAAGTCTCAAACAGGCGATATCTGATCTTAAATTCTGTAATCTTTTTAAAGAATGAACAATATGTTTTATGTACAGTCCTCCCTCGATAGGGTTACAATGTTCGTCTATTAACGCATACAAATTCTTTTGCTATAAAAGACAATCCAGTTCCAATTTACAGCAGCAACACTGGAAGGGTTCATTGCAAACCCATCAGAAAAAGTTGCCTCTACACGCAATTTTTAACAAAATCGAAGCCACTACGTGTACTTCATGAAGGACTAGCATCATTGGTGATCAGAAACCTAGTTTGATAAAACTTGCAGTGTACGTTATACTACCTTGACCAAAATGTTTCCGGAATAACCAAAGTGTGGCGAATCGTTCCGATTTGAGTTTTTTTTTTTTTGGTTAAGTTGGTACATCTGTTGTTGATATTCTCGTTAAATTTTAGCGTCATAGCTTGACATTTGCAAAAGCTAGGTAGCCAAGAGTACATCTATCTCCTTATTAGAGGTCACACGACCTAAACATATGGTATGATAAGTCAACGAGAGTACAACTCAGCTGCCAGAGGGGCACATGCATATGGCCAATGTTATTCCTCTTTATTCTCTTTAACGTACGACTGTCAGTACGACTGTAGTAAATCTTAGCATAAAAAAAATTTAATAACATTTTAAATTTTAATAATTCAATAGTAATTTAGCATCAAAGCTTGATATGACAACTTGCCGCTCAACAGTATCAACACCGATCTTCTTAATTTTGTGTTGCCGTTAAATTTTAAAAAACTCTTCTTTCATGCAACAAAATGACAAAAATTAATGCAATCGGAAAACCCAAATTACTGTTATTTACCAAAAAAAAAACAGAAGTTGTCCTTAAAAAATCTCAAATTGAATTAATTTGGTTTAATTGGTTTTCTCATCATTTCAACCAAAAATATCCCCAACAACACACACTCATCACCTCAGATTATTGCGACAAAGCTTTTAAGACTTTGCAGCCTTGATAACTTAAATAATAATCATCGCTTTATCGATACATTATTATTCCGGACCATTCAATGGATTTGGATTTGGTTTTTTTCCCCATTAAGTCCCCAAATTAATGTCATCATTTAAAATTAATGTTAAATATTTCACCTCAGTGGCAATAACAATAAAAGAATATATTAAAGTAAAAAAAGAAGAAATTTTGGCTGTCTTCTTAATGTCTTACGAAAAACCAAAATAAAAATAAAAAATAAAAAACAAACTTGAAAAAATTAATTTAAAACCGCTACAAACGCATCCATTTACAAACAAAGCAAAATTTTCAAACCGAAAACAACTGCAGCAGCTTTCTCGTTGACCAACCGGCTGGCTGGCTGCATGTTGCTCAGATCATTATCAAGATTTTAAAATGCGATTGAGTCATTTGCTGCAAGAGCAGCAGTTAACGAAGTGGTAACATTCGTAACAGCGCATTTGACATTCGAAATTTTTAAAGTGAAATGACAGAAAAAATTTGCGAATAAAAAAATCAACAAACAACTTCTTCACGGTTCATCATGCGGACGTTGAAACATAATATTTGTAATGCAAAACTTCGCAATCGACAGTTTGTCGTCAGACAAATGCAACAAGATTTTTATTAAAAAAATAAAGCAAACAAATAAAATTCAGTGAATTGAACAAATAAACAAAAAATGTTTTAAATATTTGTTCAAATATACAAATTATTATGGGTATTCACATAATGTAAAAAGTTGCAAAAATCCAATATGAAAACGTAACAGTATTGAGGTGTACTAAACCAATAAGTGTCAGATCTTAACGAAATAATTTTTAATTTGAAAAACAATACAGGCAATATTACATGTTTAGCATGGTATCTCTGAACTAAAAGAGTCAATCTTTTTAGTATAATTCATCCGAAATGCGTGTCAACTTTGACAGGATATCAAAAAACCTCACAAGGATAAGTATCATGTGTTAGTATTGCAAAGCGACCCAAATTACTACATCCTGCTGAGAACTGCGGTTAAATATTTTTTATGAAGTTGTTTAATAAAACGCCCTACTAAAATGAACCATATGAGCAAATTCAAAAATGCTTAAGTTCATTAGAAACGTTTTAGTCCACTGGCTATGTTTTAAAAAGCTCTGAAATAGTTCATAAATTTAAACAATGAACTATGAGCAAAAAAAGCTTTCGTTTCGAAAGGTTTCCGCCGTAAGAAGAACTACAATATTATCTTTTACCATCGTCAACTAATTTTAAGCTTAGTTCTAAAAAAATTGACGTTTTTTAAAAGCCTAGTGCATTATAAGCTCATAAGTGAGCGAACTGCTCTTATTGTCAAAGCATCTTCGTCTTAATCTTTAAGCTAAAGGCATTCAAAATTATAAGAATATCAATTTATGTTAATTAACTGATTTCATGGGGTGGCGTGTATTAGTGGTTAAAGTGCACGCAAAAGACATAAGCGGCGAAGGCCAATGCATCCGCTATTTCATTACTATCTATTCCACAGGCCCCAGGTACACACAACAACTGGGCCATATTTCCAAGCGAAAGCTTTTGCAACATATTGTAGCTATATACAGTCTACATATCATACGATTCTAGCCAAGTGCTCTTAAGGCAGTCTCGGTTGGGTCCATAAACATTAGCACCGACACAGTAATTCATTTTGGAGCCATGGGTAGAGCAGTTCAGAACAAACGCACTCCGAACTAAGGTCCCATGAGAACAACAATTCCGGTCGGCAATTCAACTCTTAATCTTCTGCCAAAGTCTAGATGCAAAGGTATAATATCCAATTATTTTCTTTGTATGTGAGGTACCACTCCCACTTATCCAATTTCGCCTACTTCTTGACTGATGATTATTATTGACCACAAAGTTATTTGGCCCAAATTTATAAGCTATCACTACTACCGTTTTGAAGATATAGACATATAAATAATAAGAAATATGGGCGTGGCACCGGCCAGTTGAACAATAGTGAAGCTACACACCAAATTAAAGCTTGCAAAATACATAATTTTATGAATATTTTCTAACTCTAGCAGAGGACATGACGAAAAAAAATGTAATTTCGGTTCCAAATGTTTAATAAAGAGACTTCATCCACAAACTTAATAAATCCATCTAAAGAATCCCCCATGACCATTCAGCTTACCACTGGCGATGATGACAAGCATAAGACCAATGATTAGGATAAAACGCCACCTATGAGGAAAAAATTACAATGCTAAGTAAAGATCACCACTACTACTTAGCAAGGATTTTCACCACTACGCAATCATATTGTTACGAAATAAAAATGGACTGTATTGTGGGATGTTACCCTGATATTGCCGTACTGATTTGAGTATTTGACGGCATTGCATTGCATCTTTGGGTAACACAATCTTACATGTTTAAAATTAACGGATATAAAATAGAGGATATGAGAGCGTTTAAGACATTTCCGGAACGTTCCAAACTGTAGGCAATTAGGTACATAAGGAGCCTACGTAGACATAGTTATCGTTTTGCTGTCATAAAATAAAGTCGTGTTTATGTGTAAATAAAATTGCTGTATAAACGAATATTAAGTTGCTGTATTATGATAAACTGTATAAGGATAAAGTCAGAAAATAAAAACTGTAAAACAACAACAAAGTGGTATTTATTTTATTTTGACGCAATTTGCAAGAACTCAAACGTTTTCAAAGAGGTTAAAACGTAACAATATGAAGGTGAGCTACAGTAGATTAATCATCTACTTAGCTGGAAAATGAACTTGTTTAATGAAACTGAAATAAGGCATTGGATGCTTTGTGGAGAGCCAATATGCTCCCTGGAAGAGTGACGTAGAAAAATAAACTAATTTCATAGTTAGAGCGACGATACAAGCTTACATAAGCCTTGTAATTTTATATGATTTCTGAAAAAGCTTTAGTGCTATAAGCTGTACTTTTTGTCAACGCCAAGCATATTAAGATTTAAGGTTCATCTTGCTATGATATAAACAGTCTTATAATCATAGTTAAATTAAGGGTATTGCTGACGAGAAGTAGCTTATAGATGTAGGCCTTTAGCATGATAAAGGCCTTATGATGACAAAACGGCAACTGCTCATCTAGAACCGAGTAACCGCTCACACGTGAGGCTTAACCTCATTTAATATCCTTAAGTTGTATCACTAACATGCGCTACGGATAACTAATACACTTATGCATTACAGAAAAGATGTGGAAAAGTAAAATATTGAAATTAAACAGTACAATGAACTCTTAAGTTTAACAGATGTGACTTTTTGCTACATATTAAATATTTAAAATCGCAAATATAGGATATTCGGAACTGCAAGTGCACCGGCTGAAAATATAACAATGAATTATGGTACATATCAAATTTCAAAAGCACTTGCATTCATACTCTTACTTCACATCAGAACAATTCTGACTTAGCAGACTAATAAAGACATGTTTTACGGCCTGTTAAAACCAGAAATATAAAATACAAAACAGAAGTACAAACAATTTAGTTAAAACTCTTTCATTCAAATTGAAGATCAAAAGTGTAAATTGTTGAAATTAAATTTTTTTTCTCTTCTACGAGTAGGCATACACAAGTTTTTCTTTTATTTTTTTTTTCACAATAAAACTAACAATGGAAGATTTTAATTTAATTTGTAGATTTTCTAAGGAATTTTAAAGATTTCTCTTTCTTCATACTCGTACAAACTAAACGTTTTTTTTCAATTGCATGAATCTATTCTCACCAAGTTTTTTGCCCTTTTACAGACTGGACACAAGTAATCGTCGATAGAGTCAGAGAATATAAAAAATATTAAAAGAAATTAATTCAAACTAGTTTTACGCCACAACTATCATTTGTACACTTAAAGAAATTTTTATTTATTTTTGATAGAGTGTAACGACAAACAACTAGAAAAAAACTAATAAATAAGAAAAAAAAGTATATCTTTAAAATGTAATGTATGTATCGAGTGATTTTATAGCAATTTTCTTTTTGGCAACACTGTTTTTGGCAGATCAACTGTTTTCGTGCACCATGTAACTGACAAACATAATCAGTTTGGTTTATAATTTAACCATGAATCGACTTACAAACAAACAACGCTTGCAGATTATTGAACTTTATTATCAAAATTCATGCTCATGAAGATCCACTTATTTATCGGAAAATTGTGTTCAGCGATGAAGCTCATTTTTGGTTGAATGAATACGTGAACAAGCAAAATTGCCGTATTAGGTGAAGCGCAGCTAGAAGCATAGCAAGAACTGCCGATACATCCTGAAAAATGCACTGTTTGGTGTGGATTATGGGCCGGTGACATCATTAAACCGTACTTTTTCAAAGACGTCGAAGGCAGGAACGTTACTGTGAATAGCGAGCGCCACCATGCGGTGATTATAATTTTTTTTCCCAAAATGGAAGGCTGGTATGTGGGTTAAATAAGACGGTGCCACATGCCACACAGCATGCAAAACAATGCCTCAACTGAGAGTCGAGTTCGGTGAACAGTTTATTTCACGTTTGGAGCCGGTCAATTGGCCGCCTAGATCGTGCGATTTAACACCTTTCAACTATTTTTTGTGGGGCTCATGTCTATATGGACAAGCCCACAACGGTTGATGCAGTGGAAGCTAATATTGAAGAATTTATTCGTAAGATACCGGCTGATATGTTGGAATCAGCGTATGAACCATTTGAGAGATGAAATCATCTTTAAACATTGAATTATATAGATCGTTCTACCGATCTTCGGGGCTGAGGTCATTTCCATTGCCACATATACAGAGATCAACTTGTTCAGTGGGCTTAGGGAAAAGACCGTTAGTATATTCTCCGTCCGCTAAGTTGCGTTAAGGGAACCTGGCTCGAATATAAGGACTCCATAAGTTGTCATAAATTGCTAGGATGCGTTGCAAAGGCTGTCGCTTAGGAATAGGGACCAGTTGTTTTCGATACGTGGTCACTGTGGAATAAGTGACAACGAAACTGCAGATGCATTGGCTAGATGTTCGTGTCAACCTATGTATATTTGTCCGTAGCCCTACTGTGCGCCTCAATCTATTCAAGGATTGGGATATTGAAAGATGCTTGGAACACTCGAACGCTCAAAGGGAACTTAGGCTAAGGTGGTCATCAGACCGTATTTTGGGAGTGGCTCTGATGTTTCAAGTACGGCAGGAGGACACAAAACTCCTGACAGATTTTCTTAAGGGCCATTGTGGACTAAAAGAGGTGCGCTTTTGAATAGGATGGCGGTAACGAGTATGGTTGTAGACTATGCTTGCAGACATCGGAGGCGGCAGTGCCAATATAATGTGAATGTGGGGTTTTCGATAGATTTAGATGGAAATGTTAGGAAGACATAGGATATAAGGTCACCATTAGGGTATCAGATCTGCTGGCGTTTATTAGAGAGCCAGCATATCTGCTGCACAAACTGTAGAATGGACGCGGTCACAGTATACATACTGTAAATATGCCTGGTCAGAAAGATTATAATAACCAGGGAAATTAGAAATATGCTCTTGAAAAAGTTTTTTATGAGCACAAAATATACCATAAAATTCCAAAGATATGATCTAAATATTGAAAAATATGCTCTAAAAAAACACAAATTTGGTTCCATTGGTTTGCAGTTTTTAAGTAACTTTTCAATGAAACTGGAGTTTGCAGCAATAAAAATCAATTCATTTTTTATATTTAAATATTTTGGTTCATATATTCCCATTTAAATGTATTGAGACTTCACATTATTTGAAGCGCTAAGAACTTCCAAGATCTCATCATAATTGTAAGCGTTGGTCGTAAGTCAAGTTTCTGAACGAATTATAACTGTTTAGGGTGGTAAAGAAAGGCCCATGAGTAATGCAAGTAACATATGTTAGTTTAGGGTACAACACCTTAATGGCTTTGGTAGCTTTTATCATATATATACGGATCAGCGTCTGTTACAAAAAGCAATTTCAAGTTTTTATTTAAATTTACGTACAATATCTGTAACGAATCGTCAGAAAGTCCAGCAATTGTAAGGTGTTCTGTATTATCCAAAACAACTGCGTTACTTAAGAACTTTTGGGTTGATGCCTCTTTGTCACTATGTATAATACCTGAAATAGCAGTTGCGATATTTTTCCCAGAGGCGTCATTTGTTTCATATACTGAGATCCATAAAAATTGGTGTTTTAAAGCGCTTCCTGAGCGCACTTTATAGATTGTATATTCTTCAAAGATTGCTTAAGATCCTGGTAAGCGGTAATCAACTCAACTAAGATATATAAACGCAATAAATTTAAATTAACAGATAACTCAAATAAGTCATGACTTGGTGAGGATTTGAAAAAAAAAATTTTGTTTTCGTTGTAAAAATATTTTAGAGCACAAAAAACTGAGTTGATTGGTTGCACGAGAAAAAACATGCAAATGCATGTTTTTGGTTCCCCTGATAATAAAAAAAACTGCTCACAGCTCGACTGTATGAGCTAAGAAATTAAGAGCGATCAGAATTGACCAATCCACCGCCGAAAAATTGACTGCATTTAGCTGAAAAATCTTAAAACAACCTCCCTATAGTCAAGAACTTGATTTGTCTAAATACCATTTGTATCATTTTCTGCACGACTATCTAAACCACAAGTCGGTTAAACATGACCATCTTACGTCTGCATTGTCTATTCAACTATTTTATTGCCATATAACATAATACGATGGTGGCGTGGAGTAGTGATTAAAGTGCCTGCATACAACACAAGCGGCGCAGGTTCGAGTCGCCAGCAGAGAAAGGCATGACGAAAAAAAGGAGAAAATTCAATTGCGGTTTTCGAGTTTAATTAAGAGAATTTAACTCGACTCCAAAAAATCCATTGAGAGTAAGCCCCCTGACATTCCATCTTAACTCTGGCGATGATGACAAACATCACACGAATCATCAAGAAAAAACATCACCTACTATGGGAAAATGACTGTGCAAAGTAAGGAGGTATCAATTCTTATCTGGGATCTTTACCATTAGATGTCTAGTTAGCTTGAAATTAATTGATTAATTTACTGAAACAAGGCAATGACTACTTTGTGAAAAACCATATGCTCCCAAGTGGACACCAGATAGCAACAATAGTTGTACAAAAATTACCCATGACATTATGCTATCAAAATATTTAATAAAGTTTACTAAGTAGTCTTAACACAAATTTTTTCACGCTATATAACCAATTATATGGAAATTATTTAAAAAAATTTAAAATTTTTGTTCATGCAAAAAAAATCATCTTCAACTAAAAGGCTTATTTTCGGCTCAGCGAAATCGAGTACTAACAAAAAGAAAAAATTAGATTTTTTTGAAAAGTAGAAAGGTTACCCGTCAGTGGGCTTCAATATAGAGCGACTTCCACAAGGATACGCTACTTGCCATACAAGTATCGCAACGCGGAAGGTATTAAAAAAAAGTTTAGCCAGTAAGTTAGCTTACCTCAAGCATTTGTCAACTGGAAGCCTCGATTTAGCAGTCAATTTTTAAGAAGCTAGATCAAATCCAGCTCAAATCAAGCCGCTGTCGTATGGTAGGTAAGACACCCGCCTAACAACAAAGAGATCCTCGGTTCAATACCAGATCAGACCGTCTGACGTTCGGAGTCGGCGTTAAACTGTAGGTCCCTTTCAATGAGTCTAAAAATATAATCGGATTCCCCTTGTTCAACTTGGGATGTCGCAGAAATTATGTCTGCGTATGTGTAGATTCTATTCAAAATTTACATACGTTACGAAATACTTATGAGAATTATCACAAACTTTTTAGAGTGCTTATGGTACTTTCGGTAAAGCCAATACGAGCAATAATGTCCATATCTTTGAAATTTAACAATTTTTTTTTTCAGTGTAAAACAATTTATGTTTTAAAATCTCTGCCTCTGTTTGTGTATATGTTTAACAATAATATTTATCTGTCTAATTATATCTTAAGTATGCGATCTACACTGGTGTTCATGATGATAATGCTCTACTCTACTCAACTCAACTGAAAACGATAAAAATTCATTCAAAATTAACTACAGGCTACAATCATTATTAATCGTCATTATGATCAACTTTAACAACTAAGCCTAGTACTTACTCCATCTCTATATAAATGACAAGAAGCAAAAAATATATAAAAAAAGAAAAAAATTAAAATAAAAAAAAATATTAATCTAGTTATTGACGTTGACGTTGACGTTAATGTTGATGTTGGATGTTATTGCTGTTGTTATTATAAGGTTTATTAGATAAATGACCTGTTGTCCAGCTGTCCAGTTGGACTTAAGCAACCAATGTACGTACATTAAACTTTTATTATTTTTCTTTTTAACACTCTTTTAAACGAGTAACGAGTACATGCAACAAGCACACTCTGATGCAATTTGAACAAGCAATAATGATGGCTCAAGTACCAGGCAGCAAGTTATAGGTTTGCTCACATACACCGTTTTTATGATCTGCATCTCATGCATGTTCGTGTAACAATTTATGTCGTTGTTAATTCGCATTTACATACATCGGCGGCATTAGCTCTTATTATTGTTGCTAATTTTGTTGTTGTTGTTATTCGCAACGACAACATTCGATGTTTATGACATTCTTTTCGCTTAGGAATTATGATCACAATGAATTTAATTACAACGAAGGGTGTTTATTACGAGTATTTTGCAAATACCGGTCTCTGAGCGCTTTAAGCTGGCCCTTGACTTGGTTGAACATAAAAATTATATGCAAAAGAAAAGCAAGGCAATAAATACTTAAGTATAAAAAAAGCTGATTATCAAAAAAAATAAATTTAAAAACAAGAGCATAAACACGTTGTAATTAAAAACTAAAAAAAGGTTTCATTAAAGAAAAAGAGTAAAAAGAGCAATAAATTGTGGTCCAAATTTTCGTTTAAAATTTTATACTTAATTATGAAATATAAAGCTTTCAACAACAACAAAAATTTAACAGCCTAAAGACAATTTACATCAATGCTGAAATGCTAATATTGACATGTAATAAGTTATCTCTGAGTAAAAATGCCAAAGAAAATCCCAATAATGAATTTTGCTATGGATGATTTAGCACGTCTGATGAAAACCTTGAAAAAAGCAAAATAGTAGTGTTGGAAAATATTGAACTTGCCGATTATGCCGACATCTCTATTGATCCAATCATGCCACTTTTGTTAGATATTTTGGTCATGAGATGTTTGTGCCAGAAAGTTTTTTAATCACATGATTTTAAACTAAAATAAAAATCTTTACAGAAAGGTGGCATTTATAAAAGCATCAAAATTCAATCGTTCTAACAGAGGAACGCTTAAAACCGAAAAAAATCACGCTTTTTTACAGTTACGCAAGTATAAATCATAATACAACAAAAAAATACTACCTTGATCAAAAAGTTCCCGGAATAACCCCCGGATGTCAGTCGCACCGTTCGGGTTGTGTTTTTTCATCTGTTGTTGATAGTCCCGCTAAATCTTGGCGTCATAACATGACATTTGCAAAAGCTACGTAGCCAAGAGTACATCTAACTCTATGTGTGTTGGCGATTTTTTTACAATTTTTGAAACGCCTGAAACGCGTTTCCCGTAATGTTTTTTTAACTCGATTGAACAGAAAGAAGTCACAGGAATGGTATTTGTTGCATTTTTCGTCAAAAACTTACAAAAAAATACGAATGGCACTGTGCGGCGGTGCGTTATCATGGTACAAAATCCACCAAAAAAATCTAAAAAAACTCAAATTGGAACAATGGGTGCGCCACACGGGGGTTATTCCGAAAACTAAAAAAGCACCCATCAGCTGTTAAATTGGTTGTCAAATAAAGCAGTATTGTCAACTCGAAGTTATGAACCTCTAAAAAAGACGCCTGATATTTAAGTGTGGCTATCACAATGTGATACGATCAATAAGGTGTATTACCTTAAAAATATTGACTATAGTGTAATAGACCAGAGTCTTTTATCGGAATCAAACTCTTGGGGACGACCCAATAACCTAGGACCCACTTTGAAATTTTAAAGGTAAATTACATCGAAATTGTGAAGAAACTGTTAATATATTTTTAGGCGCCGTTGTGGTGTTCTCAAGTATAGCAGGTCTGACCAGAAACTTCTGACAAACCATTGTAGTTTGAGAGTTCATTTTCAGAGAATGTCGATCACGGTTGTACATAGATTGTTTGTAGTTATGTTTGCTGGCATCAGAGATGGCGTAACACAATTGTGTGAATGTGTAATTCTTGATAGATTTAAATAGATGTGCTTAGGGAGGCATATGGTCTCAATAGGGGACATATCTACTTTCAAAGTTTCGGAATTGCTCGCTGTTATTAGGGAGGATGTAGGACTGTTGAACAAACAGTAGACTCGGGTTACACAACAGACCTCATAAGTCGCACCATATTTACTAGATTACCTCATTACGACGTTTTCTTCCAAAAATTAAAAAGATTCATCGAACCAACCTGATTTTCAACAAATGAGGAGATACAAGCTGTAAAAGTTCAAAGCTATACTAAAATATAATTATTATTAAAAGCAGCGACCAAATGGTCCATTGTAAAAAACAATTAGACAAAAGGATAGAAAGAGCACAGCTGACATGATACAACTAGTCAATGCCTATTCAAAGCCAGTTAAGGCCCTTAGCAAACTCGAAAGGGAGGTAAGAGTACGAATCGTGTATCCACCAGAGTCGGCAACCCACTGAGTAACCCAATTAGACCCACCCGGTTGGGATTTTTTTTATTTAATGGTTTTTGTAGTTTATTTACTACAAAAATAAGTACGTATATATAATTTACGTATTGGGAGTACAAAATGATTCGATCCGTTTTTTAGCTCAAAAGAGATAATGAATTAATAAATTTATCAAATCATTGTTTACATCCTTACCTTCTCAGAAAACCTTCTCGTCTTTTGAGGCAATATCATTTTGAAGCCTTATTTATATTTCTTCAAAAGAAGTGATTCGGTGACATGGCAAAAGATATTCTCTTTGTCGAAACAACCAATAGTCAGAAGGAGCAACGTTCGGAGGATACTTTTGCGACGTCAGGCCGAGCGCTGTCATGCAAAAGAATGACTTCATCATGTCTGTCTCAATATTCCAGCCGTTTTGGTCATAATTCACAGTTTAAAGAAAGTAATTTGGTTTAAAAAAACGGGTTTTTTCTTAACCCTATTACCCACCCAGAAAACGCTGCCTTCTGTCAAAGAGCCTGTGGCGGAGACACAATAGGTGCTCGAACAATTCTATTTCCTCCACATCCTCACACAGCCTACAAAAATCAGCCACTAACTAGATATGAACACCTATTCTTATTAGGTTATGAAGATTTATACCTAAAAAGTACTTTGAACACAGATTGTAGGATTTTTTGGTGGAAATGCATCTGTTATAAATACAGGATAGAATTTTTAATAATGACATGAACAGAACACATCTTATTTGTCTACATATGTAGTTTGACAAGGCTATGTTTGCTTAGCTCTTTAATACATTCAAGAGATTTTAAAAGCGTAATTTAGTTTAGAACAGAACTTTTTATATTTCAACTAACTTTTATATTTCAACAGAACTTTTATATTTCTCTGCCTAAAAGTCAATAAAAAAATGTAAAGCAATTATTCGTTAAAATTTTAAAATTTCTTTAATCAATTATAAATGTAGTATGTACGTCTGTCTATATGTGTATTTCAGTTAAGAATAAATATTTTATGTATGTTTGTATATATAAATCCATAAAAATTATATTACAAGCATTTATATTTACTAAACTATACATACATACATACATACAGTATATCATTTTATAACAAAACTATAAATTTTTAATATTTGTTTAATTGTTCAATTATCATATAAATTAACGATAATGAAGAAAGAATGAAAAAAGTGAGCAAATGCAATACACACTTTAAGTATTTTAATGCACGCTTTAAAATGTTCATACATACATGAAAAAAATGATTAATAATGAGAATACACTGCAAGAATTAAAAGTTTATAAACGTAATATAAAAGTTAAGGAGACAGATTTCAAGGAATGATTTTATTTTTAATTCTATTCAATTGAAGTTCTCGTAAAACTCTTCTCGAAATAAATTTCCTTAAACATAAAAATAACTATTAATTTGTGCATATTAAGTCCTTCACATGTCTTATTTTTGCATTGTACTAATTATTTTCAAAAACGTGGTCTAATAAAAGGTAAAAGGAAAGGTAAAATGAAATTTTATGATATTTAATCAAACTAAATTATCATAGCCAATGAGATCCAAACATATTAAATACCAGATTTAAATCCTAAGTCGTATGATTCAGGCGGCCGCTAGATGCTCTTATTGTCAAATTATACCCTTGCAACTTTGAGCGTTGCTTTGCTTGTATGCCACGTTAATCCGTCTTGTTTGAGCAAATGCTGAAATGCATCGATGATGTCGAACTGTTCGAAATCGTACCATTAAAGATAATGGTATTCCTTTTATCATTTCGAAAGAAATAATTTTCTGAATAAATAGCCAATCTTTGTAGATGTATATCCTGTGCCTTTGACAGGCACTCCAGCGAGGTTAAGGTTGCTAGACCAGGGTTTCTTCAGTGGCCTTAGCGAGGTCGCGTCCGCTAGAATTTCTGACATGGAGTGATTTATTTCGGGTATCAGCTGGCTGGTGAAGTGACTCTTAGTGACAGGGGGCTTTGTTTTTCTCTTCTTTCTGTGTTTCTTTACAGTTTTTTCCTTTTACCTTTCCCTTTCTTCTTCTAAAGGATTCCACAATGGGCCTGTTACCGGTGGCTGGGTAGGATACGTTGCATTGCCTTTCCTACCTAACCTAACCTTGTAGGTGCATTGATGTTCAGTAGAGAGAACTTTGCTCAAAAGTTTCCAAGTTGGTACGACTGTGCAGTTTGTGTTCACAAACATTTTCTGTACAGCAGTGAAGAAAAATCTTGACGTTAAACGAAAATTATTCTATCGAAACAGTTGTGAACGTTCGATCTAATCGGTCAAAAAAATATTCCTTAGAACGAAAACTCTTTTCGAGAGTTTACATCGATTTTGATCGTTTTCAATCTAAAATATTATTTATATTTAATTTATTATGATTTTTAAAATCAGAGTCTTTCGGGGCTTAAAAAAAGTTGTAAATATATTTTTAGACTTCTTGAAAGGGACCTACAGTTTAACGTCGGCTCCGAACGGCAAATGCTTTTGAGAAGTTTTCAATGGTAGTAATACTCACAACCAGTTACTAGCTAATGTTATGAGGTAATACCGCTATTGAAAATACTTGTTCTTTTTCAGATGGTCTGGTCTGGTATTGAACCGAGGACCTTCTGTTTGGTAGGCGGGTGTCTTACCTACCACACCACAGCGACACCCCTTTAGATAAGATAAGAGAAACGAAAATCAATATTATCTTTAAAATTTCTTTTCGCCATTTTAGCAGTTATCATGAATGAACTTGTAAAGTTCAAATTAGACGTGAATCGTCCTCGGTTCAATACCAGGCCAGACCATTTGAAAAAGAAAAAGTATTTTCAACAGTGGTATTACGTCATAACATTAGCTAGCAACTAGTTGTGAGCATTACTACCATTGAAAACTTCTCTAATGCATTTGCCGTTCGGAGCCGACGTTATAAATCAGTGATGTGAAGAACAGAAATTGTGCACGCTGCCTAAGAACAACTGAGAATATTGCTATTGTAGTCCAGATTTGTCTATTTCTCGTCGATCTTTAGAATTGGGCATTATACAAAGGCTTTAAGGATTTTAAAAATAAATTGAGACAAGAACTCACGCCTACACGCAACATATGGTGTTTGCTAATTGGGTTCTTGATCCGGAATTTTATCGAAGAATCATCCTGAGTGAAGATGCTCATTTTCACCTCGGAGGCTACGTTAAAAACAGCTCGCAAAACCCAAGAATTATTGTTGAGAAGCCTCTCCATCATTAACGTGCGACTGTTTGATACGGTTTTTAGTCTGTCGTGGCCATTTGACCTTAGTTTTTTCAAAATGAGGCTGAAGCAACTGTTAGGGATGTGTATGTTTGTAGATTGTGTTCACAGACATCATTGATGGCGAAACAAATATTTTGTGAATGTGGAGTTTTTGATAGTTTCAAATGGAGATGTTTGGGGAGACAGAGATTTTCATAGGCAGACATATCCATCATTATGGTTTTAGATCTGTTGGTGTTCATTAGGAAGGCAACAGATCTGCCAAACAAACTGTAAGCCGGAAGGACACAAAAGAGCCTAAGGCTCGCAGTATCCTGCAAGATAAGGTCTATGCCAATGGCTCATAATCGATTCAAGACCTAAAAGATGTATCGACTAGTGTAGTTTTAACCGACATGCAGTTGCAAATCTATGAATTGATGTTGGAAAGTTTTATAAAAAGAATAATTTGCAGCAAAATTAGGCGTCTCGGTCATTTGGCTGATATTGTTTTCTGTTATTAAAGGCATACCCTCCACTTTATAATTAAATAAACATCGTTTTTTACATAACAAAATGAGGATTCATTTTCTACCCTATAATATAAAGCGTGGTGTAGTGATTAGAGCTCACACATAACAACACAAACGACTCAGGTTCGGGCTCCAGTAGAGGACATGGCGAACAAAAATTTAATTGTGGTTTCGAATGTTTAGTAAAAAGGCTTCAACTTCCCTCTAGGCAACTTCATCTAAAACAAATAAAAAATAAAAATGAAGCCCCTCTCACCTTCCCGTATACCTCTGACAATGATGACAAACATCGGACGAATAATCAGAAAAACGCGCTACCTCCTGGGAAAAAATTACAATGCTAAAGTAAAGATCAGCACCAATTAGCCAGGACCTTCACCACTATGCAAAATCATATGGAGGAAGCTACAGTGGATTAATCATCTACTTAGCTTGAAAGATCAAACTGATTAAAGAAACTGAACCAAAGTAACAAATTCTTTGTGGAAAGCCAGTATGCTCTATGGAGGAGTGACGAAGAAAAAAATAAAAAATAAAAAAATTATATAAAACAGTCCAGTACGAATATGCTGGAGCTTTAAGAACTTAATACAACTTTTTGTGTAAGTGTAATACGGAAAACTGTAAGAAGAATTAGGTACCCATAGCTCGGTATGTAAAATGGAAATTAAAAACATTTTTCTTTGTATTGTTTTTTGTTAAAATTTCCACGAGCTCTGGGAAAGTTATTGGATACTATTGTAAAATTTACAATGTAAATATATGTTGTTGTTGTTGTTGTTTTTGTTACCAATATTTAATGTTTATTCTAAGCGAGTTTATTTTTTAGACAACAATGAAAAATTCATTTTTATTTTGAAAAACGTGTGGTGTCAGCGGCAGATATTTTGTTTATTTTTTTTTTTTAAAGAATTTTTCGTTTGATTTTTCTTTTCCATAAAAGTTGTTTTCCATAATCTAATGGATTAATTTTCAGTTGTTTACTTGAGTTAAAGTTATTATTCTATTGCATGTGATATTCGGGAGACATCGTTGTCTTTGAAAATTTTGAACATTTGTCAACATGTCTGTATGTGTCATCAACATGTAAGAATGTGACCAACAAACCAACTCAAGAAACAACAGTAAACATTTACAAAAAAAAAAAAAAAAAAAAATTTTGTTGTTGTTGTTGTTGGTACGGGTTGACACTGCAACAAGAACAATACCAGAATACAAAAGGCACCGATTACAATGATAAAACCGAACGCCTGGACGGACAAATAACACATGTTAAAACCACAAATAAAAATGCATTTTTAACGCATCATCACAATTCGAATGCTTTAAGAATATAAAACAATAATAAAAAGCGTTTAACTAAAAGTATATACAAAAACTGCTTAAAAACAATAAAATAAGGAATTTCGGGAATATTTGAAAAATAAAACAAAAAATTCAAACAAATAAATTGAGAGCCGCTAGTGAGAACAATATTTTAAAAAATTCCCTACAATAATTGGGTTGAAATACTTTCCGTTATATCGCGCACCAAATTTCAGAGTGATGTACCGTGTCGTACGCTTTTTCCAAATCGATGAATGTAAGATATAATGACGAGCGCTATTCAATCGGCTGTTCGGTTATTATCCTGCGGCTATTGATGCCAATGCTGGATTTAGATGTGATTGCACATATATGTGCATTTGCATTCTATTTTATTGCGCATCATTCTATTTTATGTGATAAAAGTTTGCCGTCACAGTGATTTGAAAAGGAGTAATATATTTACAGAGATACCCTATTTGACGTAAAAATGTTGTAAGTGAACGCCGGAAGCTGGTGTGCTGTGCTCTATTTTGTTTTCAACGGAATACTGCAATGTACCATACAATAGCATTGCCAGATTCAACAAATCAAAATATTTAAAGGAAAAAATCTTGATTTTGAAAAAAATCTTAACAGTGATCGAAAAACTTCGGTTTCAAATTGTCGGTAGATAGCTCTTAAATGCAGTCTCGCTGTTGATATTAATTACATCAAGCAACTCTACAGTTTGTTTGAGAGGTCCGAATGATTACGAGCAATGTAAAATGAATATGTACGACAATAATGTTCGATAAAGGTAATGAGCGAAGAAAGATGAAGCTTCGCAGACGGTGTCAAAGCGAGGATTGGCACCAAGAGAGATAATGCTGTGTGTCTAATGGGATTAGACACGATTTGGACGATTCCCTTGTCCATTACGAACTTCTACAACCTGGTGAAACGATTTATTCTGATATCTATTGTCAACAAATAACGATTTTAATTAAAATGTCCAGTAGTGATCAATACAATAGCTCAGGGAAGAAATTTTTTTTTTTTCACACAAAAGCTTTAGTATTTGTTTTAAATTTTTATAGTGTCATTGTCAATATTATTTCTTGAAATATACTCATCAACTTTTGAACCATTTCAGTAAACTTCATCTATAAGAATAGATATATCACATTCATCTAGAACAGTATTCTTTAGAAAAAGTCGTGCAAAAAAACAAAATAGTCTCGATAAAAATATCTGCATTCGTGCTTCCTCTGATTGCATTTCTAAATTCACAGAATTTATTATTTTTAGTATATATTGTAGAAACAAAAATATTGAATTATAAAAAGGGTTTTTAAGTCCTGATGAAAGAAATGTTAATCTCTCATTTTTTGATTCACCTTCAAAATCATTTAAATTAAAATAATAATTAGCGGGTGCCACTGATCGACCAAACTTTGAACTACTGGATCCCGCGAGAACCATCTTGTTGATGAATTTTAAAGATTATGTGAATTTTCGTTCCAAAATATCCCTGAAATTTTATTAAATCATCTCTTCGACTAGCACTATTGCAAGAGTGGTAATTCAGATCCATGATAAATTTGTCTATTTCATCGGGAATACCATATCTGGCAGCGCCTAAAGAAACCGAATTTAGCTTGAACACCACTCACCGCACCTATCATTACAGCACAATTGTCAGTGACAATGCCAACCATATTGGTATATTATTAGTACTCAGCAATTTTTTTGTGCTTTCATATATTCCATTAGCGGTGGGCTCCTTTAACTGCATTATGCACAAAAATTTGTCTCGACACTGACCATCAAAAGTTCGAATTATAATTGCTAGATTTCTAGAGACAGTACAGTCCGTAGTTTCATCAATAACTAACGAATAATAATTCCTTTTGTAGTAATTGGAAATAGAGCACGGGTTTCTGGTCCAGTTAAATTTGTCACTTTTTGACCTTTTTTCCTATTGATTAAAAACTTTGTCACTTTTTGGGACTCAGTTATATCCTCTTTAATAATGTGAATTAGGTGGTCCAATACAGTCAACAAAGGCGCATAGCATTGTTTCCAACTTTTTGATAGATTGTGCATTCGGAGACATTTGTCAGAAAGTTATTTATTTTTGGCGTAATCTTTAAGGCATTCATATTTTTGATGTGGTTTTCCCGCAAAGCATCTCTTTTGATATGGGCAACCCCACCAGTTATTGATACTTTGCAAGAGTACACATTTTGTTTTGTCCACCTTTTTCCTTTTCTTACCATGGAAATTGTTTCATCTAATCTTCGCGAAATGGTACCGCATACGGTTTTACTTGCTTAATTGTCCTAGAATAGTAAAAACAATTAAACTTAAACAATTTAATTTAAAACAATTTAAACTTACTCTGCTTCCTCGCTCTGCATTATAAAGGGTCCGCCATCTAACGTTTTTTTTTTTTTTTTTTTTTTTGAAACTAGTACTTATTTCGTGAATAGTAACACTTAGCTCACGTCTGATTTGACAGATAATTAGTTTTATCCTTCCGCTGAACGAATATGGTTGTGTATACGCTTGAACAACGCTGGGAATCTGGGATTGAGATCGACTTACAGAAGATGCCGATTTTGGCAAAAAAATCAAGTTTTCAGATGAAGCTCATTTTGATCTTGGCGGGTATATAAACAAACAAAATTGTAGCATTTGGGGCACAGAAAACCCGCACGCATACATTGAAAAGCCGATACACCCAAGACGAGTCACTGTTTGGTGCGGATTTTGGTCCAGAGGCATACTTGGGCCATTTTTCTTCGAAAATGAGCAAGGAGTGGCCGTTACAGTCAATGGCGATCGATATCGGGCCACGTTGAACGAATTTTTGTTCACAAAAATTGAAGAGGAGGATATTAGCAACATTTGGTTTCAACAGGACGGCGTGCCACACAGCCGAAGCTACACTCGATGTTTTGCGCCCTGTTTTTGAAGATCGCATTATCAGCCGCAGATCTGATGTCGTTTGGCCACCTCGGAACTGCGATTTGACATCGTTGGACTATTATTTGTGGGGTGCCATCAAAGATAAGTGTTACGCCAACAAGCCAGAGACAATTGACGCTTTAAAGGACGAAATGCGTAAAGCCATTGGTGAAATACAGCTGCCGAGGCAGCCATTTGAATGAAATTATTTTCCATTATTAACCGGAAGGATTGTACTTTCAAATAAAAAAAGAAATTTTTTTTTATAGCATTTAAAAAAAAAAAATATTTGGCGGACCCTTTAGAAAGCTTTCCAATAATTTTTATTTTTATTTAAAGTAAAATGAACTTAGTCTTTTCGGGAATTTACAACAAATAAAATTATAATAAGCGTGGAGAAGGCAACAAATGCTTACGAATTATTTATAGTTAACAAAAATACATATAAAAACAGCCAAGGCGAATTCATATACCAGGATGTGCCAAGTTAACAGGTGATTTATTGGAAAGTTTGTCTGGTCAAATTTAATTGCAATAAAGTACTAAGCAAATTTTGTTATTGCAGATTTGACACCACCTGGTACATGAATTTGTATTGACAACGGCATTGCAACAAAAACGGAGAACTGACCGTTTACAATAAAACACACACAAATAATATTAAAGAGAACATAGGCGAAATTTATGTTGCCATAATGTTTTTAATTGTACCAAGTAACTCGTACCATAAAAAGACCAATTGTATCATTATTTCTGTCCGTGCGACAGGTGTTGTGTTCCATCATGACAACGATGACCAAACACATCTTTAATGAACCGGCAGAAACTGGGGGAGCCTAACTGAGAAGTTTTGTTGCATTCAACATATAGCGCGAATCCGGACTTAAAATTTATTGATTTCACTCTTCACATATTATATCTATACACATTAGGGTCATTTAGAAAAACGCAAAATTGCACTGTGATAGATAAACTTTTTTTTGGCAACAGAGAACATTATTTCTACTAAAATATTCAATGGCTTTGTACAAAACTTTGTGCAAGGAAAGCTTAAAAAAGGTACTTAAAAAATCCTTGACAAACCATATTTCTTATTGTAAAATTCTTGTAAATGAAGCGAAATCAAGATCATTTGGCAAGCCTACATGCATATATGTATCTCACAAAACCTTGGCCAAAAAATCGTGCGATTTTACGACTCTTGACCATTTTTATCGTGGGAACGTTAATTCCATGTGTTATCTTAACCGCCCAACTCTTACGCATTTCGAAGTTAACACAACTCATCCAATAATAATAAATAACAGCAGAAGTTAAGCCATGTGTGGCAATACTGACTGTTAGCTGATCATCAGCTGTTAAGTGTCATTATATATATACTTATGAAATAATCTAGAAGTAATTTTGAAATAAAAGTTTAAGTTTTTGTTTAATAAAAATCATATTGTTTTATTATAATAAACCACAGGTTATTACATTGGCGACGAGTGGTAAATTGTGGAGATTTGATATTAGCATTAAATTGCGTGAAATTTAATTATTTTATTCCTTAGATTGGTTGAATACAGCATTCAATTGCGTATAAGTTTTTTAAATTTGTGGAAGAACACAAATTGCATTAAATTGCGACTGACATTTGCGAAAAGTGAATGGGCATTAAATTGCGTGTAATTAAATTGTCTGAGGAAGATTGAATATTGGTATGTTACCGATTAAATTCGGCATATTAAACTGGCACCTGTGGTGTAGTTTAGGTTGATTAATTTTAATGGAAATTTTTACAGTGCCTTTGAATGGTAAAATGGCGGAAGTTATAAAACCTTTTCTTTGTGATGCCATAGAGAAGTCGCTTCTTCGACACGAATGGGAAAGATGGCTAAGATCATTTAGACTTTATTTGGCAGCGGAAGAAATCGTTGATGATGTCAAGAAGAAGAATAAACTTTTGCACTTAGGTGGCCCCCAGTTACAGGAAGTAATATTCAATATTCCTGGGGCGTTGGTAGAAAGTGACGGAAAGGACGGTATTAAAAGTTATGATATTCTAGTGGAAAAGCTAAGTGAATATTTCTCTCCAAAAAGAAACACAACATTTGAGCGGCATTTATTCCGGAATATAACTCCTGTTGAGGGCGAGAATTTCAATAAGTTTTTGCTTCGGCTACGTCAACAAGTAACAAAATGTTCATTTGGCAATACCAGAGAAGAAATTGAGGAAATTTCAATAAAAGACAAAATAATAGATTCTTGGGCCCCTCTCGATCTGAAAAAGAGATTGTTAGAGAAGGAGCAGAGTCTCTTTGAAATTATTGACGCATGCCAAGTGTACGAGCAAATTAACAAAACTTCTCGTAGCATGCTATTCCACACTGAGAAAGAGGAAGTAAACAAAGTTTCCACGGAAATCAATGTCCAATCACAGCCGTCAACCGAATGCAGCCGATGCGGAAGAAAGGGGCATTTGTCCAATTCTTTTGAATGTCCTGCCAGAAATGCAAGATGCAATAAGTGTTCTTTACAGGGACATTTTGCAATAAGATGCAGAACTAAGAAAAGGAAGTTTGATAATGACAACAATGTACCGTACAAAAAAAGGCGGCCTATAACAAATGTTCGTTGTGTTGCAGAAGAGGATAATTCCAATTCAGAAATTCGAGAATTCGGCTGTTTTAAAATTGGGAATGATGAACATAAAGAGGAAAACATATGCTGTACTATTGGTGGAAAAGATATCCCAATGATAATTGACTCCGGGTGCCGTTTTAACCTCATAAGCGAGAACGATTGGAATTTATTACAAGTATCAGAAGCGGTAATGTGGAATATGCGCTCACATTCTGAAAAAAAATTCAAAGGATATGCTGCCATTGATCCACTGGAAATTATGGGGGTTTTTGACGCTCCGATATGCGTTAGTAATAGAAAAGAAATAATATCTTCATTTTACGTTATTAAGAAAGCGAACCAATCTCTCTTGGGAAGGGAAACAGCTCTTCGCCTAAATGTGCTTAAATTGGGATTGGATGTTAATCAAATTCAGGAAAATGAAAAACAACCCTTTCCGAAAATCCATGGAGTTAAGGTATCATTATCTATAGACCCTTCCATAAATCCGGTCCAGCAACCAGTACGCCGTGTTCCTGTTGCGCTTGAGGAGAAGGTGTCTAATAAAATAGATGAGGCATTACGACTTGATATTATAGAACCTGTTTTCGGTCCAAGTAAATGGATTTCTCCTATAGTTATTGCTTTTAAAGGAAATGACGACATTCGTATTTGTGTTGATATGAGACGGGCAAATCGTGCTATTCTTCGTGGAAATTACCCTTTGCCCACTTTTGAGTCATTCATGAGTAGATTGAAATCAGCAAAAATCTTTACTAGACTGGACCTTAAATCCGCATATCATCAGATAGAGCTGGATGAATCAAGTCGTGAAATCACAACCTTTGTGACACATAAAGGATTGTATAGATACAAACGATTGATGTTTGGAGTGAACTCAGCTCCCGAAATTTTTCAGAAAATTATGGAAAGGATGCTATCGACATGCCGAAACGCACTAAACTATATCGATGATATTATAGTGTTTGGAAGTTGCGATGAAGAACATGACGAGGCATTAAAGACTGTCATGGATATTTTAAGAAAGAACAATGTTACCCTAAATCAAGAAAAATGTGTATGGAAGACTAAAAAACTTATGTTCCTAGGACACGTGCTTTCGGCAGATGGGTTTACTGCGGATCCGGAAAAAGTAAAAATCATACAACAGTTTCGAGCTCCAAAATCAAAAGATGAGGTACGCAGTTTTTTAGGCTTAATAACATATATAGGAAAGTTTTTGCCTGATTTAGCAGATATGACTAATCCACTGCAGATGCTATTGACCAAGGATGCAAAATTAGTATGGGGCCAGATGCAAAACGATGCCTTTAACAAATTGAAGATGATGTTATCTGAAATACCAAACCTTTCATATTTTGACCCAAAATTAAGGACTAGAGTCATAGCTGACGCAAGCCCTGTAGCATTAGGAGCAGTCTTGCTACAATTCGATTACGAAGGGGAGCCCAGAATCATCTCCTTTGCAAGTAAGAGTTTATCTGCCGTTGAGAGAAGATATTCTCAAACCGAGAAGGAAAGTTTGGCCCTAGTTTGGTCAGTTGAAAGATTTTACTACTATCTTGCTGGGTTAGATTTTGAGCTCGTAACTGACCACAAGCCCTTGGAAGCCATTTTCAAACCGACTTCGAGACCTCCGGCTAGAATTGAAAGATGGTTACTTAGACTACAAGCTTTCAAGTTTAAGGTAATATATCGTAGTGGAAAAGATAATATAGCAGACTCAATATCTAGACTCTGCAAAATTTCTGATGAAGACTCTTTTGATGGTACATGCGAGGAATCAATTTTTCATGTACTACAAAACACGGTTCCTAACACCTTAACTATATCTCTAATAAGTAAGGAAAGCAACAAAGACGAGGATATTCAACGGGCGATTTCCTGCATGGAAAATGATTGTTGGGATTCGAATTTATCAAATACATACTATGTTTTTCGTCATGAATTATCAACCATCGGATCAGTTTTACTGCGTGGAAATCGAATTATTATACCAACATTTTTAAGACCAAGGGTATTGGATTTGGCACACGAGGGCCACCCTGGTGAGTCGGCAATAAAACGTCGTCTTCGATCTAAGGTCTGGTGGCCATTAATTTATAGGGACGCCGAGAACTTTGTAAAATCGTGTCGTGATTGCCTCTTAGTTTCACAACCGTTGAAACCAACTCCAATGCGAAGACACCCATTTCCGAATGGGCCTTGGCAAATAGTGGCAACTGATCTTCTAGGACCACTGCCTAATGGGGAGTATGTTTTAGTACTCATTGATTACTATTCCAGATACCAAGAAGTTGTTTTCTTGAAACGTATTTCTTCTGATGCTATAATTAAGGCCATGAGGGAAATTTTCTCTAGGCTTGGGTTACCCAGAACAATAAAGACTGATAATGGCAGAAAATATGTCAGCGATGAATTTAAATGCTTTTGTAATGAAAATAGCATATCCATAATCAGAACACCACCCTATTGGCCTCAGGCAAATGGCGAAGTAGAAAATATGAACAAATCCCTGGGAAAACGATTGACAATTGCAGAAGCAAATAAGCTAGATTACAAGGGAGAAATTCAAAAATTTATACTTATGTACAATGTGACCCCACATGGCACTACAGGTTCAGCACCGAGTGAGCTAATGTTTAACAGACGTATTCGTGATAAGATTCCCAGCATTGAGGATATATCAGAGGAGGTAATTGATTCGTCAGCTAGAGATAATGATTTAATAAACAAACAAAAAGGAAAAGAAAAAGCTGACACGAACAGAGGAGCGAAGGAATCTAATATTCAGATAGGTGACAAGGTTTTATTGAAAAATGTAATTTTCCCCAACAAACTCACTCCGAATTTTGATAAAACCATTTATGAAGTTGTTGAGAGAAATGGAACTGAAGTTAAAGTTGTGGGAGGACGAACATATAAAAGAAATATAAGTATGGTGAAAATAATTCCTGAGGGCATAACACATCGGAAACGTCTATGCTCGGAACCATTACCAGCCGCCAAAAATCTACAATTGCCTAATAATGACTCGTCTTCATCCTCCAACAACAATCAACCGCCATCAACCGTTGATCCACCGGAAACGTTACCCAGACCGCGGGACTGCAGCGATGCTGATTCCTATGAACCTGAGTGTCCGTCGTTTTTAGGCCAAGGACCGCTGAATCTAGAACTGAAAAAGGTGGAAAGGATGTGGCAACACTGACTGTTAGCTGATCATCAGCTGTTAAGTGTCATTATATATATACTTGTGAAATAATCTGGAAGTAATTTTGAAATAAAAGTTCAAGTTTTTGTTTAATAAAAATCATATTGTTTTATTATAATAAACCACAGGTTATTACACCATGTAACAACAATAGTGGTGGTCATAAGCAATAACTCGACACTTTGTAGTATAAAAAATAAAAAAAGCACAACCTAGTACTAAGTCCGGTTTTAATGACCCCGCTTTTCTAATAGAAAACGATTTTATTTCAATAGAATTCACTTAAGCGACCACCTAGCGTTTATAGCTTTTTAAGTAATTCCATATTCTGTTTTCCTAATCAACAATAATTTTATAGCCTTAAATTCTATAAGATACACTATAGCGATAAAATTTCTAAAGCGTGTCATCTTTTCAGATAAAAAATGCCCTGGAAAATATAACGATTATGTTATGCCATTCAAATTTGTATTCCTACGGGCATTTACATATTTTTGAGATAATCGAAAATCATAATATTTTCCTACAATAAATTTTCTCATTGACAAACACTCTTTTATTTATAAATTATTCTGGAAAGAAAATAAAATCAAAATGAAAAATAAGGTGGTCGCTTTTTTATAAATTTTATTGTTATTTTAGATTGTTTTTAAAATATTTTACAAGAAAATCCCCTTGAGTTTTATTGCGCCAGTATAAAGAAAAGGTTCTTGTTGTCTTTCTATTTAAGTTTTGGACATAAAAAATTTATGGTTGTCATAGAGGTATAACAATGGGATCAGCATTAATGAGTCTCTTTTAACCAAGAAACTCTTATTTGAAGCCAGAATTTTAAACTAAATATTTTTGTTTTTATGGTTATCTTCTATTGTGCTGGACTCTGAAGATCTGAATTATTTTTATCTCCATTGTTGTTTTACTGATTTTGTTCTTCTCTTTTATAAGTTTTAGAAGCATTTAACTATTATTTGGTTTTAATAAATTTTATGGTAAAATATTTAAATTTAGTTTAATAAAGTGTTCTTCTTTAAGTGTTTGTAATAAGCATTTTATGTTTTACTTAATAAAAAATGTTTTCTACATTTCAGAAGGCGATGGGTAAATGTAACGGAAAATTAATTAAATAAAGCATTAAGTTGTCGGTTTGTTTAAACCTGTTTATATCTACTGATGACTAATTCTAGTTCATTAGAATCTTATATCGGGTGGGCCATCTATCGGTTTAAATTTGAACCAGCGGTTATTTCGAATCTGGCAATACTTATGTCATTCTATTCTGTCAGTAAATTCAGTATATTTTCTCCACTGAACGAAATGAATCGATGTACGCTTGAGCAACGTTGGGATTTATTGAAAAGTTAATTCCAAAACAAAGACAATTGGTCTGAAATTACGAAAAAATCAAAAACAAAAAACAAAAAAAATTGCAAAAATAATCTCTTCGGATGAAACTCATTTTCATCTTGGTGGGTACGTTAAAAGGCAAAATCCCCGCATTTGAGGCTCAGAAAACCCAAACGACATTATACAGAAGCCAATGCACCCATTACGAGTAACTGTTTAGTGCGGCTTGTGGAGCGGAGGCATCATTGGCCCATATTTTCTTGAAAATGGGGACGACGCAGCCATTACAGTCAAGGGAGACACCTATCGCACAATGATAACCGATTTTTTTTGTGCCCGCTCTTCACGGTATTGATGAGAACGATGTTTGGTTTCAACATGATGGTGCAACTTACCGTTACCGTTGGTGTCGTTTAAGCTGCGATTTGACACCGTTGAACTGTTTTCTGTGGGGTGCCATTAAAGAAAAGTGCCATGCCGACAAACCAAAGACAATTAAGCATTTGAAGACCAACATTCGAGATGCCATTGCTGAGATACAACCACATACACTCAAAAAATTTCTCAAAAATTGGTACTGTGAGGCCAGCCGCAGCAGTCATATGAATGAAATAATATTTCATTTCTAACCGGAACAATTGTACTTCACAACAAAAAATAAATTTGGCAAAATTTCAAAGCGTTCTTGTTTTATTGCAATTGTAAAAATATACCTTTAAATGGCCCACTCTACATATCAAAATGAATGTGTGTTTGTATGTATGTATGTTTGTTTGTGAGTTTGTCTGTTTGTGCCTTATAGACAATAAAGTGACTGAACTGATTTCTTGAAATTTTTACAGTATCTCTCTGTATGTCTGGAAGGAACTTAAGCTAAAAAGTTGGAGGAATCGGATAAGTGGTAAATATTAATTTTTGTCTATCTTGACAAAAAAGTTTCTCAATTTGGTTTGAATGGCTTCATTTTTTTTCTCTGTCACTCCTCCAGGAAGCATATTGGCTTTCCATAATGCATATATTGCCTTGTTTCAGTTTCATTGATCAGCTTGATTTTCAAGCAAGGTTAATAATTAGTCTACTTTAGCTCGCCCCCATATGATTGCGTAGTGATGAAAATCCTTGCCAAGTGGTGGTGTCAGGTGTCATCTAGGTGTACATGAGTCTTCGCCGTGCGGCATACCTCACGATGCCTCAATGGCACGAGTGAATACGATGCGTCCACCAACGTCCCTAAATATGATATCCACGAGTGAATATCACATGTGAGTACCAATTCGAATGCGAGTTGTTAAGACACTCATAACCTTCACAGCTTGGTGAGGAGTCGAAGAATATCTAAACTCCTTCCTTGATATGAGTCACCGCACCCGGCTGAGAAGATGCAACACCACACCGAGCTCGCGCTCTGCCTGCGCTTTAGGTCTCAACCACTGTCACCACGAAGTTCTCACAAGTGGCCTACCAAACAATCTGGCAGAGATCGGAGTCCCTGGGGCTCCCGACTCCCGTGGCACCGGAATAACTCTGATTAGGCTTAGTGAAAATACAAACATGTGCTGCCTCTAGTTTCGGCCCCACAGCAGCCCCGGACTGTTCTTCGGTGAGCTAAGTAGTGGTGGTGGTGATCCTTGCTTAGCATTGTAATTTTTTCCCAGCAGGTAGCGTTTTCTCCCGATCATTTTTCTGATGTTTGTCATCATCGCCAGAGATAAGCTAAAAGGTCAGGGGGCATCATTTTAATGGATTTGTCTGGTATGAGGCTGAATTCTATTTATTAAAAACTTTAAACCGCAATTAATTTTTTTTTTCGAAATCACTTCATTGTCAATACAAATCATCAGTCTACAAGTGGGCGGAATAGGGCAAGTGGGCACAGTACCTCCCATACAAACTAAATATTAATTTTTGTACAAGAATGTTTAAAGTGTGAGATTCTGAATTTGGACTTCGTAGTCAATAAAAATCATCACTCAAAAAATGGTCGAGATTGGATAAATGACGTGGCACCTTCCATTCATACTAAATATTGAAATTTTTATATGTGGACAACAAAAATTAAAGCTTCGTTTTCTATCCAAATCAGCCAAATAGCTAGAAAAATTGATTAAACGGGTATTTGGATTTAAGCCGAGAGGGTATAAAATGGGGAAAAAGGGTAAAAAAGGATAACTAACATAGATATTATTTAATATAGGGGTAGTGAAGCACGCCGGGTTTCAGCTAGTATACAATAAAATGTTTAGATGAAAATCTTAGCTATTAAGGGCACAATGTTTGATAAGCATTAAAGCCAAAGTATTTTTTAATAAATTTTGAATTGAATACCTCTGCCTATAGCTATATGGTATAGTATAATAAATGGAAAGCACATAAGCTATGCTAATTTTAATTTACGAATTTAATTTAAACTATTTTCGTTAATTGGAATAGCCTTTTAATGAAGTTCAAGCAGGAAACTGTAAATACAGTGGTACATATTCGTATAATTTTTATTTTGATGCCTTCTCTCTCATTTACAGATGTATTATTCAAAACAGATCACAATGCATGTTGTTCACTGAAGTAATAGTAAAAGCCATGATTGACAATCAGATTTAGTCATTTGATATGTCAATAATTGTATGTGTATACAAAAAGTGTGTTGGTGTGAACAAAAAGTGCATATGTGTGACAGAGTTTTTGACAATCCCAGGCCATACCATCTGACAATTTTCAATAGTGATACCACCTTACAACATTACTAGCGACTGGTTATGTATATTTACGCTGAGAAAAACTTTACTAACTAATATATCTGCCGTTCGGAGCCGCCGTTTGTGGGAAGCTTTCAATGAGTCTAGTTGATAATTTTCCATATATAAAAATCAATAGTAATTTACAGAAGATGAGAAAAACTTATTGCTGCTCAAATGTGCATATCTTTTTCGATCTGCCTTGGTTCACGTTGGTAAAACGTTCAAGGTTGTCATATAAACAAAAATTATAACTAAATTTATACAAATAGTTAAAAATTATACTTATTTAATTTACCGCTTATTCGTGTTAAATCAACCGTTTTATTCGGTATTCGACAAAAAAAGATTTTGAAAAAACGGTATTCGACAAAAACAAAAAAAACGGTTAAAACAGGTCGAAGAATAACCGTCCGTTTTTACATTCAGACCGTTTCAAACATTTATCAAAAATATCTTATAAATTGTCTGCTTGAATTTCGACGACGTAAAGAACCGTTATTTGACAAGCAAACTTTTTACCATTTCTCAGTTGAAGTACGTTTTTCTCTTAAGCTTTAAGTCCCGCTATGTGTCCCTATTATTTTTCACATGACCATATATAAATTTCATATTCAGGTATTTAAGGGTTAGTTTGTAAAATATGTACATATATTCCATTATTCACTAAGTATGAATTCTTGAAATTTATATACTTTCCATAATTATTAAAACGTACATACATACATACATACATACATACATACATACATATATACATAATATATTATTTATATCGCATTCTCATTGCAATATTTCTTGCTGCCTTTGAATTGAACTAAATTCTATTTAAATTCACTAGAAAATATCGATGTTTTTTGTTGGCTTTTGCTGACTTTGATGTAAAGATGAACAAGAAAAACAATAAACTGCAAACTATAGGCCGCTACATCATTTTAAATTAAATCATTTTCATTTTTTTAATATCTCACGTTTTAGCCTTTTAAACAAAAGCATAATAAAAGAACCCTATTCGAAATATATTTAATGAAATTATTGAATGTTTTCCTATAATTTCTTAGAGATTGAAAATGTTTCATCTGAAGTGAATGAATTGGTATTAGTGAGATGTGAAAAAAATGTCGAAAATTATTTACTTTAAGAAATTAAAATAGAATTGAATGCTGGTGAAGGAAAAGTTCTTTACAGCAATTCGAGACTCGCCACTATAGAAGGAGAGGTAGAGGAGGCATTACACTAAATTATCATAAACTCGTACTTTCACCACCTGATGGTAATAGTGATAAGTGTAAATACATTATTTAACATTAAATACTTGTAAACTCATATAAATAGAGACTATCTTATTGATTAAAAAATAAATTCTTGTTTACCAAACAAACAAACGGCCTCCTTCAGTAGAAATTCTTTATAAACATTACCCAGCAGCTGTTGTTGACTTTAGACGTTGTGTTACAATTGTTCAAGTAAATATTTAAATCTTTAGTTCATCTGCAACACATAATCCAATTACATTTGTATATTATGAGTATCCGCAGTTTTTGTCACAAGATTGTGTTGAAGCCTATGTATTGGGCAACACTAATGGACAAGTGTTTGAAAAATAGCATTTCAGGAACACACTTCTTTAATTTATCGCTCGTGTAAAAAGTTATATGGATTTGGGAATACGTAAAATATTTGAAGATATATGCTAATCAAAGCTTTATTTCTGTTCAATTCCGTTTCTAAAATTTCAATTTCAATAATGCACCATATTCTAATCGGCCAGTGAGTCAAAAATGAAATGAAATGTTGCAACAGATTGCGCCTTGTACGCGCCAGCCTTTGTCATGGCCATGATAATATTTAAACATTAACGTCATAAAACTTTCTATCCAACAACGCCCGTTTCATTGATATATTTAAGGATTTAAGATTTAAACTTGTATGACTGTAAAAAAAACACCTGATAAAATATAAGAACGATCTCAATTCCATCAACTGCTCCATTAAAATACGATGGCTTTTAACGTGGTCCGTACAGAAATGATTTGCTTCAAATTAGACTTGTTCCACCGGAAGTTCCAGCGAGTGTGAGCAGAATAGTGTTTCGCATATGATCCCAAGCATCGCCTTAGTTATTATTAGAGTTAAAGTTATGCCCCTCCAAATACTGCATTCCATCAGGACCTCCCTCTAAGACAATTATATCATCATTTCAGAGCTAAGTTCAGGAAATATCGGAGGCACTAAACATCAACCCCATTATAGAATAGAATCATTTAAGAGGGATATCTACTCAAGCCAGTGAAACATTGCTGAAACACAACAAGGTGGAAACATTTTAAAAGCGGATTATTACGGTCAATAAAAAATGATCTGAATATAACAATATTAAGTGAAAAAATTATTCTGAAAGGCTCGTAGCTATTCACGAACAATTATGAGACCTGGATTGGTCACCAGTGTTTGGTACGATTGGATGGATATTAACCATTATCATTGCTACAACCTAGCAAAACAATCACTACAATCTAGCGAAACGTTTCATTTTAATCTCTATTTCTCACAACTCGACCGTTTGAATGTAGCAATTCAAACAGAACGACCAGGTTTGAGCAACGGAATAGGTGAATGACAATGCCAGCCTCACACAATTTTGTTGAGCAGTCAAAAATTGGCAGCTCTCGGCTAGGAAGTTTTGATGCACGTACCACCGCATCTGTGTCAATGTCTGCAAAGCTTGTTTGAAGCAAAAAATTAGACATCCAAAGTACCACTGAAAGTTACTTGGCAGAGTTTTTCTCTGATGAACTATAGAAGTTTTCAGGCGATAGAAGGTAATAAATAATAATCTATATTACAGACCAATGCATGCGTTGGAAAGGTGTAGTTTCACTGCTTGTTTAGTTTTCACTGCTTGGGCGGTGCCACGCCCAGTATAAACATATAAAATAAACATATGAAATATAAATACATAAAATTGTTATTTTTATTTTATTTATATGTTTATATCTTCAAAACAGTAATAGTAAAAGTTTCTAAACTTGACCCAAATAACTTTATGATCAATATAAATTATCAGTCAAAGAGTTGGCGGAATTAGATAGATGGAAAGTAAATAATGATTTTTGTATATATAGAGAACGGTAGCAGTGAATGTTTCTGAATGTGGTTCAAATAACTTTGGAGTCAAATAAATCATCACTCAAAAAGTGAGCGTAATTGGAAAAGTGGAAGCCGTACCTGCCATACATATTTATTTATGACACTTCCATAAATATTGATTCTTATATATCTCGAGAACGATTAGAATAGCAGTTACTGAACTTGGTCTAAACGATTTGGTAGTCAATACAAATCATCTGTCGAAAAATGATCGAAATTAAATAAGCGGGCATGGTACCTCCCATACAATGTAAATATTGATTTTTGTATATCCTAAGGACATTTAAAATGAATGTTTCTGAATTTGGTCTAAATGGCTTGGTAATTAATATAAACTATAATTTAAGAATGGGAAGAATTCTATAAGAAGGCGTGACATCTCCCACACATATTAACCATTAATTTTTGTATATCTTGAGAACGGTAATAGTAAAAGTTTAAAAATTTGGTTCAAACAACATCTTGGTCAAGACATATCTTCAGTCCATAACCGAAGGAGATTGAAAAAGTGGGCGTGTCAGCTCTTATTCATAATAAACATTGAATTTTGCATGTGTGGAAAACAGTAACTGCTAAAGTTTCGTAATCTATCCATATCAGTCAAAAAGCGGGTATTGCACAAAGCACACTGGGTAAAACCTATTTATATACGTATTCTTATCTATATATTTATATAAAAATAAGTTGTCCTGAGAAATACATTTTATAGGTGTACAACGCAAAGCCTCCCAGCAACGCGAGAAGGGTTACTCTAGTAAAATAAAAATTCATATCTGTATGAATAGTAAAAGAATTGTCTTTGCTGTGCAATACAATATTAATAAATATTTTAGAAAGGTTTCTTAGGAAATGGTGTTATTATTTTTTACTCCCTTTCCACTATTCTGTTGTATAGCAAATATTAACAACTATTGTGTTCTAATTTAACACTGCATTTTTTCCGTATTTTTATTTTTATTCAAACAGACAACCGTAGTTTCTTTTACAGTTTAAATAGCAAATTTATTCAGAGGATCAAATAATGGCCTCTTTGCAGTAGATAAATAATAAAAAATAAATTCTTTGCATTTGATATGCAAGATTATTAAAAATAAAAAGTATAGATATTTAAGGACGGGCCATTTAACTTGTGTACATCAAATAATAAAAATTTTCATTATCAGTCATAATAAAAGAAATATTTTCAACTATTAAATAAATCTTCAATATTTTTAAGAAACACATAAATTAATTAAATCATAACATTTTTCCAAAATCAAAAACAATATTCTTCAGTTTCATCAAAATGCACTGCATTTGGATCATCTGATGAGTCTCTAAATAAATAAGAAATATTTTAAAAAGAAAAAATCAACTTTAAATAATCAAACACATGGCAACTTACTGCACTTCAGACAAGTCACTATAGTCACCATATTCCATTGGTCTATTGCAAATACAACATATATTATAAGATTCTTTAAAACAGTTCTTACAGTATTTTGCTGTACATCCAGGAGTTTCACATGCAGCTTGATTAGCCCTTAAAAAAAAAAACTAAACTTCTTAACAAATTAACAACCAAACAAATAAAGCGATGTTACCTATCCAAGGGTATACCACAGAGTAGACAGGTATTCTTAGATCTTTCACCCAATAAACAACGGCAAATGCAATATCTTGAAACAAATAATGTGTTTTCAAAAGATCTTTTCTTTTAAATTCAGACATACTTATCGGTTCTAACTCTTAGCCATTCCAAACAGGTAAAATTATCGGTCTTAGCATCTTTACTAAACAATAAACGAGCCTTACGTCGAGCCAATTTAAAAAATGATACTTAAAAAAGTTTACATATTGTAGTTATAATATTGTCTATATCACTGAACTTACTTCTTTTCAATAAGATTTTATCATACAACCAAACAGCTCTTTGTTTAGCTGTTTCAGGATAATATAAACGCATTATGGTGTGCCTCAAACGTAGTCCATAAGGTTGACAGAATAAAAATATCCATGCAAATAGAGTTATCATTGCTATTATACAGTAATTAGCATAGTTGGGTCTATAAGGTTTGGGTAGGCATGTTTGAGTGTCAACAGTATAATTTTGAGCAATTGGTTCGAAAGCATGTACAATACCGCGAAATATTTCACCAACAAAGCCACCACCCTGTACATCGACCGTGATATATGGTGGAACTATTATGTAATTAAAAACTATATATATGTATTACCAATTTATAATATAGAACAAATATTGCTAAGAAAGCAATTTCACATATCTGACTCATGCTAAAACGCTGTTATTTTCAAATATGCTATGGATTGGAAACAAAAGGGCTAGCTGTTCAGCGAATAGGGAAGCTAGCTGCGTTTTTACTGGTCCTGAGACATTTTTCGGTGTCCATGTGAGATAAGCAAGGAAAAAATTGGGTTTGAGCCAAGGGGGAATTCACTCGGTTTTGGAGAAATTTCATTTTGCTTAATCGCATTAGATCCAGAAGGCGTAAGCTCAAGGTAGTAACGGGTCTATTTACCGGGAATTGTGGTCTTAGATACCATCAGTGCATTTTGGTAATGTTGAGAATTATTAATGTAAGTTCTACACAAAGTACGCTGAGACATCTGAACACGTGCATAACGAGCGCCCAGTTATTTCGGCCCAGAGGATGCGATTCCTGGAGGAGGTTATGGTGAGTCCAAAAGAGCTATGCCTTCTCTTGCTAAATAGCATTACTGACTTTATCTACAGCCTCAATCTGATGTGGCGAACTTATGGGACTGCACCTAAGATTTTTCGGGTCGAGGTGCTCTTTGGCACTGACTAACTATAACATAGAGTTGAAAAAACAAAATGATCAATAAGAAAAAAATTGACACATGCAATTATTTTGTAGATAACAATGTCTCAATTTCAAAATCTTTTGGAAAAGTTATTTTGAAAGATTAAGCAAAAGTACACGTGGCTTTAAATGAAAGCAGAACTAAGCTAATGATGTGAAAGCATAAAGAGACAACGAGTCTGGTTTAAATGCGATAGTTGATGACTTAATACTGCCAGTAAACAAAGCAAAATAAGCATCAAAGCAATGCCAGCTCTACATACTAAAAACTTAGGCTCTGCCATATGCTAATCCTACCTGCAATGATACATAACCCAGAGGGATAATAACTTTTGTAAGCCAATAAAGTTATTCTAAAGGTGTTGTAGCGAAAACTTAATAAATATGAATCAATATGTTTTACTTGCCAAAAGACAAAAATGTGTAAGGTAGGGCCACAATACTCTTCAACATTGTTCTGAAAATAGTTATGAGAAAGGTTTCTGTAGAAAAACAAGGAATAGTATAGGCGTTCGGTGCTAGCTCACTAGATTTGTCTGGCAAATTTAGGGACGTTTCAACATAACTTCTCAGTGTTAAAGGAAAGCATAAACAACAAATTGATGTTTGGATTGCATTCAAAATCGTAAATTGGTTTTATGATTTTGTAGCAATAAACATTTGGTTAAATTTATTTATTTTAAAATAGTAATTTAAGCTCTCTGTCCAATTTTATACTTAAATTTTAGTTTCAAATGCAACTCTGTTATTTTGTTAATATAGATTTAAATTCCACATAGCGAGCTTATTTAAATTCTTATTACCTTAGATATTTTTTAGAGGATTACATTGCCCAAGCTTTTTTAAGTACCGGACGTGAGACCTTTAAGGGACAAACGGAATTATAATTTCATACTAACCTTTCTTTTAATGTTCAAATACAATTTTAGGAATAAAATTGTTTTAAATTTAAAGTCACAAAATTAATACGACAAAAGCAATGAAATTAATTTTTTAAAATCAATTGATTGATTTAATTAATTTATAGAAATCAAATTTGATTACAATATATTTGCTAGAACATTAAGAAATTAATGAATGTTTGGAAATCAATACCACTATTAACAAATGTCAAAATCAGACTCTTTCAACTCAAACGTCAAGTCTATAATTTTTTGTTGCTGCGTTACCTGGATTGCCCTACTACTTGATCCTCAGGATGAACAGTTTTTATGAATGGATGCCTTAACCGAATTCTAAGGATGTTCTAGTCAAACACAATCTCAAACAGCATGCTATGGACACAAACCAATCAAAACAGATAAATAAAATATACTCTACGGAATAGATTATTATACATAAGGTAGCTGTCAAAGAACAAGACCCACTTGCATAGGAAAGACAGAACTATAAAGAAGCTGGCAGGATAAAAAGCTAAAGCGAGACCAATCTATACCAAGATCATATTGTAAATCACATGTTGAGATCTTGGAAGGATCGAAAGGAAAATGTAAAATTTCCTCACAAGAACTTTATTTTTCAAATCGAAGTAAAACAAAATCAAGGTGGCTTTAATTCATGTGCCTAATGCACTTTATAAGGTTTAAAAGCCTTGGCCGTTGAAAGTAGTCTTAATTATTGAAAACATCGGAGAACTAACAATTTCAAATATTCTTTGACACTGCTGTTTACGTGTGTAAAGCTAAGGTCACATTTGGCAAACTTTTGACGAAAAAGACGTGACCACTATTTTGTAGAAACATTGTATGCAAACATTTCCTTTTATGTCAGTGTTTTTAAAAAAATTATTTAAAACCAAATAATGGTACCAAAAATATTTGGATTGTTAGATTACTTAATTTGAAAAAGTAATAAAAGAACAAATATTTCTTTAAAATAGTGATCACGTTTTTCGTCTATTTGGCAAATGTGTTTGTAATTTTAGTGTTAACAGGCATATTTGATAACGAGCTAATCGAGTCAAATTTATTGATCAAATTCCAAATTCTCAGAAGGACGCTTATGCCAATCGAAAATATCACGAATTTCTCGAAATGTAAGCTTTACCATTTTCATAATGGGTATTTATACTTTACTTTTCTATTTTGTTAATTCAATTCAATCAATTTCAATTTTTGCTACATCGTTTTATAAATTCCCTCCTATTTTTGGAAATTTTTAATTGTATATCTTGCTGATAGCAATAAAATTTTTAAAAATTCCTCCATTAACTTTAATTTTAATTATATTTTATTAAACTAGATATTCGCATGTACTTACCTTCCAATCCCAACTCCTTATGACCATAGTAAGCGATCATAGCCAAAACCCAATATAAGCAATAATCGGTAAAGCAAATACAAAATAACTGAGTGGTAGATATGACCAAAAACATACTGGTACGAGCAATACCTTTCCATTCACCCGGAGTTAAACGACAATCGGTTATCTAAAAATAAAAACAGGAAGAGATATCAATTAAAAATGTTTAAAAAGAGACTAAAATATATAAATGCTATACCTGGGGATATTGAAACCTTTCAACAAATGTCAAGGGTAAAACTGTCTCCATTTTGTGGCTTTTACGAGTTTCATCGATTTCTATAAACTCTTTAGTTATATAAAAGTTTTGATAGCCAAGATTATGAACATATTTATAGCGGAAATAAATGGCTCTGGCAAGGTAGCAGAAAGAAAAATATTGAATAAAACAGAAATTGATGAAATAATAATTATCTTACTTAATTACAATCCATATCAATAGGATAACAGTAATCATATCTAACCAACCAAATATTAATATAAAAGTTTTCATTTTTCTATGTATATCAGCCATAATATCCTCCTTAACCTGATGCAATTCCTTTGAGGAGGTAGTTTGAAAATAAAAATCATGATCAAACGATATCGAAACGTCAAATAATCTCTTAACTTCTGCCATAAATATATCAAGCTCTATAGACAAAAAGATGTTTGCATATTAATACAAAAAAAGCAAAATTAAGTTTACTTTCAACAAATCTTACTTCTTAAGACAGCGCCTATAATGGCATCATTAACAAAGTCCACTAAAACACAAATAACATCAACAATCTTTGCTGCATAGCAGAGCATTGAAAAAATTTTTGTTAGCTGACACAAACCCTTAACGGGACCCAGTTTCTCACGGCAATCTTCCATGGCAAAGTCAGCGATTTTCATGCAACGTTCATAGGGTGTACCAAATTCGGTATTACACATTCTTACAATATTTTCCAGCCACATAAAGGCATTCTTAATGCCGGCCACTAGAATACGACATGAAATATTTAAGAGATACTTTTATTTAATCACCTTTAACGTGTTTGTCGTGGTCGTTGTCAACGACTGCAGTAAGCACGGTAAAAGCCTATATTTAACTTAACTTACAATTTATCATTATCAAGCCCTGAATTTTTAATAAAAGAATTTCTACTTTTTTAAGGACATTTTTTAAATCATTTATGGCATTGCGTACGGCTTCTTTAACGGCTAACAGAGGTTTTTTAAGAGTGTCTAACATTTCACTAAGAGCATGCTTCAGTTGCATTTGTCCACATGTCAAACTTGACACCATTACATCAATATTTCGAAAAATATTTGTTGTAGGCCCTGTAGCTGCCAGAAAGAAAGCAATAGCCATTATTACAGAACGTCCTTTGGAGGTGCATAATATCGGTATAGCCAAGGTGGCCGTACATCTATTTTTGAAAGAAATCATCATCATCAAGCTATAATTCAGGAATAATTTGAGTATTACTCTTACCTCACTTCCATACTATAAGATAATATAATGATTATAAATCCTAAAACTATGAAACATATCCATCGTGGAGTATTTAATTCCACTTCTGTAACATAATTATACCATAAAACGGTCAATATTATGCCACAGATATAGCCAATAGCTATCATATTAAGAGCTTTCTTAATCGGTATACCACTATCTATTATCTTTTGACAAATACGACCAAAAAATGTATCCCCGTTCTTAGAACGCTTTTTTGATGATCTTTTGGTTGTCTTCATTTGGCCCTTAGCCACATGTTGACGCTTTTTAGCAATAGCTTTTGAATGTTCCACTTTTACCATTATTTTGTGAAAGCTTGACTTAAATAAAAATTTGTTTTAAGATATTGTTGATTTTTTTTTTTTTTTATTGAAATTTATAGCATTAAAGAAAACGGAAAAGTCAATCACTTTGACATACATATTGTTACGAAAATGAAAATGCTAAAGACAAAATTCACCACGTCAGAGCTTATGAGCTTTTAAGCAAAAAAATTTATTGGCTTGTGTCAAGGCTTAATAACTTCTTCTGGTTACTTTTTGTTATTTTAGACCATTTGAATTAACGTCGAAAAATCGAAGATTCGTGTCCGTACTAGAACAAGATGAAATACTATAAAAACGGCGAATTGCGGCTGGTGAGTTAGTTAGTTTTAAATTGGCTGTCAAGAAGTAAAGTCTGCTTAAGGCGCAAATAAAAAGTGTTTTAAAAGCGAATTTGGTGTATTAAAGTACAGTGGAATTAATAAAAAAACAGATTGTAAAACCACTAAAATAAATATAGTGTTTTATTTCATTTTAACGCAATAAAAATGAACTCAAACATTTTAAAAAGGTTAAAAAGTAACAATACTATCAGCTCCTACAGCACCATGAAATGTATGATTCTTTAAAACTTTTTGAAATATTTAGAGGCCAACAATTTGGCGAGCTATCATCAGTATATTTTCTCTCCGAAATGTGAAATAATGCCATTTATCGGTTTGATTAAGGCAAAATTGTGTTTTTGGACAACGTTTGATAGAGTTTATAGCTTTTGATGTAGGTAATCATTTCTCTTAATGTTTATTGGAGATCGCACTATCAGGTGTACCGGTATGAAATCAGCATTTTTTGTTGAAATAAAAAATTAATTTTTAATGGGAAAGTAAAATTACTACAGTATTTTCCCATCTTTCAGGCAATTTGTGGATTCGACGCCAATAAAACTGTTCGTCATTTGAAGCAAACCAATTAGTCGCCCAATTTTCGACTTCCTCGTAGAAATCGAAGTACTGTCCAGCCAATGCGTGTCCCATCGATGAAGACAAAAGGATAAATCTAGATATATTGAGCGTCCTTAAATACTGAGCTGAAAGGGCTCTTCGACACCGATCAATTTATCAATTTTATTTGCTAATGCAAGAAGAGTTGAGAATTTTATTTTAATAAAATAACTGGTTAACCGATTTATATTAACGGCTTCACCAGGTTTAAAGGCCTCGTGGTACACCACACCTTTCTGGTCCAACCAGCTACACAGCATTGTCTTCCTGCCGAATCAGTCTGGTTTTGAAATCGAAGTTGATGGTCGTCCCGGATTAACCCATGATTTTTTTCGTTAAGGATTCCGAAAATAAATACATTTTCACATCCAGTAACAATTCGATGCAGCACTGATTTTTTATCGTGACTTTGAAGCAAAATTTAACAAGTGGCTTTTCGGTTTTCCATCTGTCTGTCATTCAATTCATGTGGCACCTATTTTCCGGAAATTGCTTGTTGTGCACCGTTTAACCTTTCTGCCATTTGTTTCTGACTCAAAGTGACATCTTCATTCAGTATTGTCTGCAGTTCGGCGCCATCAAATTTTTTTTGTGGTCTTCCACGTTCTTCATTTCTCACATCAAAACCGTTATCTCTGAACCGTCGAGACCAACTTTTGCATGTTGACAGAATGATCAACACATGCCTCTACAAGCATTCGATGTGACTATGTAGCACTTTCCTTCAAATAACAACAAAAAATTAATGCTTTCCGCAAATCATCATTTTCTAATACGGGTCATACACAGAGTATTGGGCTCATTGAAAAAAAATTGAACTGCCTTTCGCTCTGTAACATGCAGTTTCAACAGAATTTATTATCGAGATTTCGATTTATTTGCTTGCGTCAGCTACTCCCTGGGAACACTTTTTGTCTGATGTTTCGTTTTCATCTAAGTCTTATACACAATACTAACCTTTTCTAACCATTTGACAAAAGAAACAAATTGATGTTCCAGCCTGAATCAATCAATCAACAAATTGCTCCCTATTCCCCAACTTATACTGTACCAAAGTAAATACAAAAAATAAAAATAAATAAATTATCACAAAAAGTTTTCAGCTTTTATTAACATACAATACATACTTATAAAACTAATTAAATTAAGGAAACTTAGGCCAACATGAGTATCGAGTTTAAATTAAAAATAAAATCTTAACATATATTTCAATAGTAAATCTATTACATAAATTCCTTAAGCTGTTTCAAAAACCCAGCATTTGGTTGTATACATTCTCTTTGACTCTTAACATGTTGGTATGCCCTTGTTAAATCCATTTTTTGATAACGCATTAGATAAGCAATGACTATGCTAGCAGATCTAGAAACGCCAGCATTGCAATGAACCAAAATATGACCACTACTTAAACGGGCCTGCTCTATAAAATCAAAACATTTTTTAAATATACCATCGCGCTGTAATGCTGTTTCCGGTAAATCCAAACATGGTACATATAAAACTTTTAAATCATTGAGTAGTAAATTATTTAAAGGACATTCAACACCAACACTTAATATATGAGTTAATTTATATTCTGTAATATTTTTAAGATTTACAGCATCCTGAGAGCCTAAATATAGAAAATTTTTTAAAATTTCTGCCAGCTTTAAGTCGGGTTTTGTATCAATTACGAAACCATAACAATATTGGTCGTTGCTGTTAAGTTTTTCTATTTCGTGTGTTGACAATTTCTCTATAAAACGCTCTCCACTGGCAGTAGTAACTATGGTATTACATGCTTTCAGTTTGTTTCTTTTACATTTTAATTCTTCAAGGAGACTCATTTTGCTTAAATATTTTGTGTTCTATAAATTTATCCAATTTTAAATCTTTTTCGTTATAATGTACGCCACATAAATATAAGCCAAAAGCTGGTGCTAATAAAATGCGTGGATTCCAGGTATCTTTAGATGGTATAGTTAACATTTCATACAGACAGTTCTCATTAATGCGATTTGATGCTACCGATACTAGAGCTCCCACCATACGTCTTACTTGTTTATAGAGAAAAGATTTGGCTCTTATTTCAATATCCCAATAATTATACGTTTCTTCAGCTAATTTTGCACTGGGACCAATAGCTGCACATTTACCAGGTTTTATATTGATTAAATCGATAGTACGTACAGTAAACATGGGATGATCACGTGAAGGACTTTTCTGACGACTGATGGACATAAAAGAACGAAAGTCATGTCGACCCAAAAGCATGCGTGAAGATTTTTTCAGACGTTCGATATCAAATATGGAATTTCTGGAAATTAAAATTTCGTTGAGCATTTTATTAGTTTTATATTTTCTAATCAGTTTTGTTGTTGATGTGTGAATGGTTGTAAACGATTTGTAAATAGATTAGTTTAACATCATGCAAGTTTTATTTTATATACATTCGATACACCGTATTCTAAGGTTTTTATAATGGAGAAATCTATAATATTTAAGCAAGCAATTATCAGATAAATAATATTGTGAAACTAGTGTTCCTCCTGTGCAGAGTTATTGACAAATGTTATGTAGATGAGATGATTTATAGTGTGTCGATAGATAAGTACTTGATTGTTTTGAACACTGGCAAAATCTAAGTGCAATATCTACAATATCCCACAGCAAATCGAAAATTGTTCAAAAATGGTGAAAGGCTTTGGAAAAGATCCCGAGACATTAGATAATTAACCTTGAACAGAATTCTGGGCGTGGACACAAAAAAAGTATCTACAACGGGTAAAAAACCAAATGCAACGAGACGTGAAAAATCTGAATTGAAAATGTTTAGTTTTATCTTACGCCTACAATGAAGAAGAAAAATAAACTGACTAAGTGCCCTATATTTGAATAGTTCAAACTAACATTGCTTAGCCAGAAAATATTCTACGATAATAGTCTTGCAACGAGCAATGTGGATGCGATACTTGACTTGATTAGTTAAACAGGATGGTTCGCGAAGAATTAAGAAGAGATGTAGGAATTTGACATCATGGAAACACAACGGGAACACTGTCCTAGACGGACATGCGATTCAAAGTCTTACCTGCCTTTCTTCATTTTGCGAAGAACCTTCGATGGCACGCTCTAGCATGGGGATGGATATCTTTTTCTTTACCTCTCTAATCTTTTTGATCTATTTTATCTCTTTTCTTATTTTCTTCTTCTGCAGGATGAACACGATCGACCACACGGTCTCCGAGAGTTGCAACTGTTAGAGTTAATACCCTGATGGTCGGTAGTCCCTCTAACCTAACCTAACCTAGTTTTAATTCGGATTGTGCTATGTATTGTAATATTTGTTTATGCTTATGTGAAAAAAAAACTCTTAAATTGTACTTACTGCAAAAAGAAACAACGATCCAATTCCTCTACAGGTAAAAAAGCTTCATAATTTTTATTTCTTAAGCGCTCCTTGTCAGTTGTTCCATTTTTGGCCACAGCAATGCGATATAAATAAGTTCTGCCTAAGGCATTATAACGGCAATGAAAAGTATCGGGTACAATTCTCACATTTAACACACGTATTGGTAAACTCTGTTTATCCAATGTACGATTTAAAACACCAACCATAGAGCTAACATTGTATGGACTGTCATCGTAACGTTGCAAATCAACATGCAGAGTGGAGTGTAATGCGTGAACACCGGCGTCAGTTCTAGAAGCGTAACGGTAGTAGACATACATAAGTGAAATTAGATTGGCTTACCTCTAAGACAACTTACCTACTTGATAATACCGTTTTAATTTCATTTACCGGTCGAAATACTCTTAAAGCAAGTTCTATGCAGCCTTGTACCGTTGTTGTATCTAGACGTGATTCTTCTAATTTATTAACAGTTTTTTGTATACCTCTAGTTTCAAAATTAAATTTTATTTACTTATTTCAAAAAACCTCAATAAAGCTTACCGAAAACGCGTGCCAATATAAGAAATTTCTAATAAATAACGATACATTTCGATGCAAACGGTGTAAAATAATTATTTTGCATGCAGAGGTGGTTATTGAATGATGTAAGGCGGCATATATAACTGTGTAAACAATGAACAGTTGAGCACATGGTTGTAACAAAAAGTACAAAAAGATACGTTCAAAAACAGAGTTATTCGAAATGATAATTTTTCATAAAAAAAAAACTGAAATATATTTTCGTTATAACTATAACAATAGTCACCCACCCACCCACTAAGCATTTTTTGACACAACATTTCAGCCCATTCATGCTACCATTATACATAAAATGTATTTAGTAATTTAAAAGATGATGAAATAAAATGTATCACATTATCTTAAAAATATAATAAATCTCCAAACTTTTTTATTTTTATAAAAAACTGCATTTTTTATTATTTAAATTAACGTTTCTAATCACATGATAAACAACAACCCGCTCTTGTAGCTTGTAATTCAAAGAGAACCGATAGCTTTAAACAGCTGTCACAAAAAGGGTTTTTTTTTCTAACCTGACTGACATTTGAAAAAAAAATTCTAATTGTTATCGCAGAAGAAAGTCTAACGGGCCGGTTCCATAATAACTACTCGCACTTTGCTGCATCCAAACGCAAATAGTCTCTCATAAATTCTTTAAACCAATACAAATTTTTTTATTTTATTTTCGAAGATAAACCGGCATCGAAAAATTACAAATAATGTCTTTACTTGACGACGATGAAAGTCAACATAATAAGGAAGTTTCGGAATGGATGCGTTTTGGTTTGCGTTTGGGTGTTAGTGCTGCCTTGCATCCCTTTGAGTATTCCAAAGTGTTGATACAATTGGGATATGAACCTATACCAGCTGTACCTGGTCGTTCGATTTTGGGTAAACCTATTATGATATTGCCCAATATCTTTCAGTATGGTAAGTTGAAAAAGCAACTCAAATATAGACTGGTTCTAGTTTTATAATTCTTAAAAATATTTGTACTTAACAGCTGGGCACATACGAATGCTTGATGGTTTCTATGGTTGTTATCGTGGCTTGACACCAAAATTGGTAGGCACTATTTGCACTATGATTTTCAGCGAGAAAATTGCCAATCGTTTGGGTTTGCATGCCATGGAAGACAGAAAGGACGATGAACTGCTAACCGATGAAGAACTGTAAGTTGGTTTTTTAGTTTGAGCCTTAAATTAAAGATATTTCCTTTTTTGCATCAAGAGCATGGACGTAGGGTCTGGGGATTCTAATGCTTTTCCCTAGGAAGTATTGTAGGTCTCTAACAAATAGGAAACCTTTAAAGATTAGATTAAATTAAGCATTGTTAAAGTCCATAATTCTTTCCCAAGGTGTGGCGAAATTTTTGATACAAAAATGATAATCAGGAATTTCGTTATGCTTCTTAGAAGTATAAATACTGGGTACTGCATTTGTTTTGATAATAAAATGCAAAATATTTTAATATGTTCTGATGGTTGACTATTTTTTTGTTTATTATTATTGGGTTAGTTCTCACAATTGGTGTGATATATATAAATTCCTTAGCTATTTAATGAATTAAGCTTCAATTTTAAGGTTTTATATTTCCCGAAATTTGATTATATTTGTCTGTTGCAAATAAATAAAAATCGTCAAATTTAAAAATTAATTTACATACAATATACCTATCAATTGTGTTCTATATCAAATTGCATGGAAGAGAAAAAACTTGTTTCTTTACTTTTTATCAACCATTTTTCTTAAACGAAAACATTAAAGAGAAGTTTGTTAATAGAGAGTGTTACTGTTATCTGAAAGGAATTTTAGAGGCGTTAACAAAACATACACTTTAGAATATTTTCATATTCAAACCTTAAATCTATTAATTTTATTTTTAATATTTCTATATTTGTTTTATCTTTTCACCCCAACATATCGGACTATAGATACCTTCAATTCAAGGTCAACTTAAAACGTGACGTTGCGCTCAGTGTTTCGGGCATAATTATATCTCAACCGTTCCATGTAATTTCTGTACGTATGATGTCCCAGTTTATTGGACGTGAAACCATCTACAAAACCATTTTTGGTTCAATTGCTGAAATTTATAAAACGGAAGGCGTATCAGGCTTCTTTTCCGGTCTTGTACCAAAATTATTGTGTGATGTTGCCTGTTTGGTATTAACCAGTTCAACTGTGTTTTTATTAAATAAATATGTGATTAAAGATAAGATTGGTCGTCAATATAGCGCCGGATTTACACAAGTAAGAAAAATTGATTAATTTTAATATGATTAACATTTTCTAAAATATTTTTCTTGAAAATAGTTTGCTTTTGCAAGCCTTTTATATCCCTTAAATGTTGTATCGACATGTATGACGGTTACTGGTTCTCGTTTAAAGGCTGGACAACCACCAATCATGCCTTTATATAAAAATTGGACTGAATGTTTCAATGATTTGCAATCCAGAAATGAATTAAAGCGTGGCAGTTCTATGTTTTGGAGGTAAAAACATATAATATTTTACCTAAACAATATTTTTCATTTATCTCTTATTTTTATTGCAGATCGGCTGGTGGTATTATTCAACCCACTTCGTACAATTATGCCCCACTGCCAGCAATTGCTAAATATCACTAAGGAACAAAACGCTTTGAAAATGGACCAGAAAATAATAAAACTCCCTTTTCCATCTACTGCATGTTGCTTTGTATTATGAAATTGTTATTCAAAGAAGTTATAAATGCAAAATTTATTTGTAATTTCATTTTACATGTAAAAATCTAATTAACTTGCAACGTTTCATTGTCACGGTCAGAGTTTAAAAACAAAAATATTTAATTGTTGTCGTCAGTTGTGTACACAGGCATTAATAATTATTTCTTTTAAAGACTTGTTTAAAGGAGGGCATTTCACAAATAATGATATATAGCTTTGTATCATGTTTAAATGCATTTCTATGATTTATTTTAGTTGTACTTTTCCTTTTTCCTTTTTTGTTTGTCTTATGTTTCTGAAAAAATTATATATAAATACCTGTAAATTTGCAATAAAAACATATAATTTCTCTTTAAAATATAATTATTGTTTTATTTAAATTAAAAAATAATTTTAAGATTACACTGGTAACACTACAGACCATAATGTAATATGATCAGTACAAACCAGTGTCAGCCCATGCAGTGCATCTTGTACAGTTTGCCAAACAAATTCAAACGTATTTACTTCATAAAATGTTGCGTACAATCTTATTTTGCAGCATTGCTCAAAGTCATTGTTCACTTAAGAAGGTACGATACCACTAAATTCCTAGAATGATCTGTAAACAAATGTCTGGGTGTTTGCAAATGTATTTAATAACAACAACCTGTCATGTATACTATTCGATAACGAATGCTATAATCTTAAACGAAGAAATCTCGATCAAATTAACTCATTATCGAATGCGACGTTTAGGCCACAGTTTTAAATACTTTATAGGCAAAATAGGTGAGTCTATTCTGTATATCGCTGTGTAAGCGAGTAATGCAATATCGTTCAAGCAAACCAGTTTCCCAATTCACACTCGTCAAGTCTTGAGTTTTTGGTGAAGGGGGAAAAGAGAATGAAAAAGCGTACAAACTTAGCCGTTCCGTCAATTTTATGTTTTTCTTTGCTTTTCTTATTCGTAATGCATTGAAACACAAATAACAAACACGTACATTTTATGTTCGAAAATTGAAAGAAAAATTGCCGAGTCAAATTGGAACTAAATGAATTGTTTAGTTTTCTGTTAAGGCCGTTGACACAACATCTCTCATCCATATTTTTGATCAATAAAAAATTTTCTGAGGAATACATCTGGATGTTGCTGCTATAGATTGGAATGCTCATGGTAACACATATAGGCTTGAGCCTTGTCGCATACCTGGAGACGTCGACTAGACTCCGAAATTTTGCGAAGTGTCTTTAGCTGGAGAGAACTCGAACATCTTGAATTAAATAAGAATAAAATGAAGAAAGTTTGTTGACGTCTTTTATTTCTTTTAGGAACAATAGGACAAATATTAAAATTAACCTCTGAACAGAAGAGCTTTCTACACAGAGCTGCGTCTCACTGCATCGAATACTGTTTAAAAGTCTATTAATGTCATGAAAAGTATATCATTAAGCTCGACGCACTAACAATTCTAGCATAATCTATCGGCTCGGAATCCTACCTGTGTTTTATTTAGTTTAGTTTAAAAAAAAAAAAAAAAAAAATCAACTGAAATTGAAATCAAATAAAATTTCGAATTGCTACAATATTCAAATCTGACAAGATTTTGATAATATATTTCGAATAATGTTTAGTTAATTAACTTTAAAAAAACTTTCTTGTTTATCAAAACTTTAAAATAATCGTCGTAATTAAAATTTCTTTTTCTTTGAAAATTAAATCGATTTCAACTTCACTCGTTTTCGGTTAACAGAACATACACGATTAAACCTCCAGTTATCACATTCTTATGCAAGTTTTAATATGTCCTCTTAAAATGTGCTAAAAATCTCACATTGGGCTTTAATATACTCTGACGAAATACCGTCATATCCAGCAATTTTCACAGATTTGTTGGCTTTATGACAGTATTGTTGACGTTATTATTTTCACCATTCAGACCGAGCATAGTGGCAGGACTTTGTAACCTATGGGATCTATTGTGTCGCTTCCAGTCTACAGTTTGCATTCCTAATGAATCCCAGTAGGTCTGAAGCCCTAGTCATTTCTAAATTTATCAAGGACTCTACATTCACATAATAAATATGTATGTGTTCCGTTCTGCCTCTGTTGCCTGTGAGCAGTCTCTGATCTCTGAGAACATCAGAGCTGCACACAAGTTGTGGCTGATCACCGCTTCAGCGTGCGTAAATATCTTTTTTAACGTTCCAGTGTTTCAAGTCGTTTTCCAAATGTCGAGCTGTTGATTCTTGTTCTTAATCAGAGTTTCTACTTCATTCCTTATTAGCTTTGCTTTCCTACAACCTAAACTATAATGAAATACATTTCAAAGTTATTTATTTGTCAATCAATTGAATGGATTCCTTGTACATATAGATTTGGTCTTTAATAAAAACTAAAGTAATTAGCAGTCGACCCAATCGACAGCATTTTAGAAATATAAAAATCTTTTTTTAAGAATATATCATAGCAAGGGGGTTCCACTTTTATGGCGTCGGCGGCCAAAAATACTTTTAGTTAGAATACCAACGTAAGGCATTATTCACTGCATTGTACAAATGTGAGAATTATTTATTATCAAAATGGATGTGGTTGGTACCTAAATATACCCCTTTAACGCCCATTTCTTCCCTTTGCAAGTAAAAACATGAAAAAAACGCAATTTATTTGATATAAATTTAAAAATAAATGTGAAACTATAAAATGTTAAAGACAATCTATTTATCCGGAAAATCATAAACATATGAGAAGACGTATGTATATAGGGATCTGGAGGATCTACTAATAATCGCACGATATTTGCATGAGTTGCTTACTAAACAACCCAACGACACCGCCAATTGCCAGCAGATTTTTAAAATCTAAACATATTCCTTAAATAAATGCATAAATAGTTCGGTGTAAAAACATCTTTAAACTTGATAAATATAGAAAAAGTTGGATAAAAAATGTTATTACTTGAGAAATGGAGACAGATTCCCCAGGGTTAGCTATACTAAGTTTATATTATTCCAAAGCTTGGTCTGTTCATTTTCTTTATGAATTTGATGTAAACTTAAAATCGTTTAATATTCAAGAAAGTTATTACCATGTAAGTACAAATATCAGATTCTTATTGAACTCAGTTGTGCCTATCAGAAATCGTATATCACTTTTCACATATTTCTACTTCATAGTATTTTGTCGCATAGTGTTATTTAGAAATTTGTCTCAAAATCGAAAAGAACGCTTTGATCTGTAGAATAAAACACAAAGATTGGCACTAGATGATAGCTGAAATAGACATAGAATCTGAAAACATTGACTAGTACTACTATAAAAGTCTGATTGGAGGAAACAGGGAGGAACACAACTAAAACTTTTTTTTTTCAACAAGCTAAGGAGCATAAAACTATTTTTAAATAAAGTAAATACTTCCCTTTTCAAGAGTAATTTTGTTTCAAATTAATACGGAACAGCTTTAGAGGGTTTAAAACTTGTGTATTTAGTGCTTAATTTTCGACTTTTCACAAGCAACAACTAACAATATTGTTACGTTTTAACCTTTTTAAAACGTTTGAGTTCTATTTAATTGCATCAAATTAAAATGAATACCACATTGTTGTTGTTTTACAGTTTTTATTTCCTCACTTTTACGATAACTATATAGACGTAGGCGAAGCAGCCTCCTTATAAACCTAACTGCTTACAGTTTGTATAGTTCAGGAAATGTCTCAAACGCTCTCAAACCTCTATTTTATGTCCGTTAATTTTAAAGATGTAAGATTGTGTTACTCATAGATGGTCGAAATGGCAATGCCGTCAAATACACGGCATTACCAGGGTAACACGTTATCATCCTTAACACAAGCCAATAGACAAAAATCCCACAATACAGTTCCAAAGGCACTAATGTGGTGTATTTTCTTTTTAGGCATTTTTATATTCGATGCTATGCTATTTTTGCTATTTTTTTGGACTATTTTTAACGGGAATGAAAAATGAAATAAGAATAGTATTTTTGTTCGATATTTGGCGACGTTTAAAGTGCGACGGATTCTATGTTCCTCGGCCTTAATTCAAAAATGTGTATTGTTTTATTATTGTTAGTAACAATTTAATAGTTTTATTACTTCTAAAGTATTGAAACGACTTAAATAAATAACATTGTGTACATTTCTGAAGGAAAAGCTTTACAACCATATACATACTTATGTATATTTTTCCAAAATTGGTACAGTAGAACGGGCGTCAAAGGGATACAAATAAAATGTGTTAGCCTTCTAATAACATGCATAGATGTAATTTATTTTTGGCTATTGATTAAATACTAAACTCATTCATTCACAAATTCTCGTCGAACAATATTAATATTAAAAAGCTAAAATTGCAATATTTTCGTCTCATATCAAAATAAACCTTATTTTTCTCAATTCTTACGAGTCGTGCGTACACCAAATTCAATACTCTCAATATTGAAATATTATTTTTGCTCCTCCAAAACTACAAACTCAAACAAAATGTAAATTTTGAAGAAAAAAACTTTTCAAAAACAAACAAAATTTTCCGGCAGTCGACTCTCGGAAGATTTGGCGTACAGATCTGTTGAATAAGCTATATACGGAAGTCTTAATGCCGAAAATTAGTGAAAAAATAGAGCATTGAACTCTATTTAAAGTAGTTTTTTTTCTCCTGCCGCTGTTTAAACAAATAAAAATAGTGATAAAAATGTTTCAAAATTGTTTTCGTACTGTAGATATGCATATTACAATAATATAAATATATTTTAGAAAACAAAAAGTAATTAAGTGTTAAAATTGAATAAATTAAATTTTGCAAAAAAAATATAAATGTTTTAAATATAAAGAAATCCATGTGTATATAAATAATGATTAAAATTATTTAATTTTTGGTTGAAGATTTGAGTTAAAAATAAAATAAAAGACCTCAATACGCGTATGTTATGTGGCCAATTAAAACAAAACAAAAACATAATCGCAACAAAATAAATCATTTACTTATTTATTTATAATTTAAATCAAACAAAAATATATGAAATAATAATAAATTGAAAGTATATTCTACAACAAATTTTAGTTTAATATTTTATTTTATTTTAATACTGGGCGTCCATGTGCTTGTGTATTGCTAAATTATATATGTATGTATCTGAATGAGAATATGTATAGACAACCGCACATAATAAAAAAAAAAATCAAAATATTCTTTTTGTTATTGTACACTATATTTTAAAAATTTGTTTGGAATATAGTGTGTCACCCTATAATGGGCAATGATAGTAATGTTGACTCATACTCATAATCAAAATAAGTATACTTTAAGTAAACAAGTCGACTCTAACTCATTCATATACAACTTAAAGTATACTTTTGGTGTTAAAGTCGACTCTAAACGTAAAACCAGCTGAATCAGTTTTTTAAAAATTAAAAAAATAAATAAAATTGAAATGAAAAATTCTTCGATTAAAAGAGATTTTGGTATTATTGATTATTATGAAAGAGATTTCGATGAAAGGAAGTCTAAAATATATTGTTACGTGTTAACCTTTATAAAACATTTGAGTTCATTTAAATTGCGTTAAACAAAATAAATAACACGTAATTGTTGTTTTGTTTTACAGTCTATTTTTATTTGTACAGTTATTTATTTATCTTACACTTAATACACAAATATACTCAACACTTTTAAATATTTACGCCATAACAGGATTTTACTTATTGACTGCTAAATTACAACTGACTGACGTAGGCAAAACAACGTTCTTTATATACCTGACTATCATCAGTTTCGAATGTTCTTATATGCACTACAATGTTCTATTCATACACGTTAATTTCAAAAATGTAGGATCATAATACACAAAACGCTGGTAACGTTGTTAATAACGCAAATAATTACGGCATCGAAAGCCTTGAAACAAAGCAATATACTAAAATTCCCCAATAAAGTTTTAAATGTACTGATGTTGATGTATCTTATCTTTAGGCATTTTTATTTTCGTAACAATATGAAAGAAGCCATTACTCTTTTTTTACCTAAAAGATGATGAATTTTTTTGCGTTACGTTCATGCGTAAAGAGTATAGCTTCACTTAGTGTTTTCCACGATTTTTTTTCTTTTCTATCAAAGAAATGGCATTAGCTCTGCTCCCTACATATCAATAATATAGCTTTTGATGTTATCGTCTGCAATGAGACAACAGTCAGCAGAAGTATAAGATGGGAACTTAACTAACACTTGGAAATTGGCGACGATATTTGTCTTTTTAAATCTCCGAAGAGTGTAATTGGGAGGACGGGAGAAAGGCTTAACATTGAAATATGTATGTAAGATAATGCGCCGCAATACCCTTAAGAAACCAAAATCAGAAAACGTATTATCAAGCTGGAAAAGTTTCGTTTTTTCTACTACCTTGACAGCATTCTAATAAGGACTATTGGCTGTAACGACGATATAATGTTTTGAGTATCTAAAGCCAGTCAATCTTTCGGTATTTTATGACCTGTGTTGACTGACTGCTATTTCGAAATGGACTAAATAAACATATTCAACTACTGCCTAAAATCAGCTCCCCAGTATGGATATAAATCCTGGAATATAACAACAATAACGCCATGCCACAGCCAAGGATATTTTTGACAAATATCAGCTCAAATAACAACCTGTTGGAACTACCAACATCGAACTCATATGGAGATAATCGATCCCAAATGGCTCCTGAACTGCAAACATAGCTGCTAGATATGACGATTTATTGTCAATTTCACAATATTTGTCACGAAAAAAATTCAGAAAAGTAACTGATGAATAAAATATTGGCGACCAAATATACAAATAGGTCAAATTACCCTTATTCGTGTTTTAGGCTATTGTGCTATTTATTTGCATTTGGAACACTTTAAAGAAATAGGAATGCTTTTAAATCATTGACCAAAAAAACATTGGTAGTCAGATATACAAACGGGTCAAATGACCCTTGCTCGTCATTGTAGGTTTAAAAAATTTTATTAAAAAAATAAAACTAAAAATAAAAACCACCTGTTCAGAGATTCTACTTTCATATATTTGATAAACAATTATATACTATATAAGCTTTAAGCAAATTGTAGTTGACACCCATTTAAGGCCAGTTCAGCTTAAAGTATACTTTGTTTTAGACTCTGAATATGAAAAAGGATAGTAAAAGGTTTTAAGTTAAAGACATAATCTAGTAAGAGGCGACTTTAATGGGACTATGAATATGGACCATTGTATTATCAATATGAAATTTAAAAAATTTCCTTAAAACAAAATAAAACTTTGAAAATAATATTGCTTTTTTGATAGGTGCTGTCAAGTTTAACAATAATCTGGTTTCGAAATTTTTCAAACATCTTCAATATTTTGAGCTACGGGTAAAAAAACGCTTTTTCGTACCTTTTTCTATTTATAAACCAATAACTTTGTCTATCGACAATTTTAATAAAATAATGGATTAGTTTGAAATTATTAATGAGATCAATTGCAAAACATAGGACTTAGCTGGAGGGCATTGATCTTGAATTATTAAAAAAGCTGAACTTTGCTGTGGTGTAAGCTAAGATATCAACGCAAAATTTTTCTTACTTTCACACGATATAAAAAAGTGCGCAGAACGATTATGTCCACCGTAAAATTCTCAAAATGATTTTTAAAATTAATTTTCACAATTACGAAGCATATACTCGTAGTAATATTGTTCATTAAAATCTTTATAATTCAAAAATGCTATTGAAATGTTTTTAGTTGTTTGTACAATCCCCAGGTGGTTAAAAAAAAAAAAAAAAAAAAAAAAAAAAACTTTTTATACCAACTTCATATAGCAACAAAAGAACAAACTTATACTAGTATATACATATATTCTAAAACATATTTTAATAAAATTTCTTTTAGTTTTAAATTCTATTCTATTTATGTATGTAAGTAGATAATGTTAGCAAGTTTTGAAAGCATAATCTTAAAAACTGGTGGATCGGGTCAGCATATCGATAACCGTAACCAAAACCGTATTCACTTTTGCAGCGTGATAAACTAAACATCTCTAACACAAATGGTTGCAAAACCACGAACGTTGCCATTCCGAAACATATAGAGGATACAAGAGTTTGTAAATCAATGTCTCCAAAAAATTGTGCAAAGGTCAGTTCTACTGAAAAACGTTCGAACTAGAGAAAATCCAGCGCATACTAAAGAAAGACAATTTGAAGCCGAAGTGACAGCAATTGGCATATCCTGGAAAGAAGTGAAGATAGTGGCACTGGACAAGATCGTGTTTATGCCATTTGTTGAGGCCCTATACACACTGTAGGGCCGATGGGAAATATACACAGGTGGCCGTATCTAAAGCAACTAATATTATATAACAACGTTGTGGCAAATATAATGCCTTAAAAAAAAACTTAGACTAACAATTTTTCTGGGGCCTAATTCTGACATTCTTGATCAGAGTGAAATTCGAATCGAAAAATATTTTAAAAGGTTATAGCTTAAGTGCTGTAAAAGCTTAAAAAATTGTTTTACAACACTGGATAAAATACTCAGATAATAATTAAGTTAATTGTACCATAGACAGAAAATAAACAAATAAAATTGAAAAACAAATAAGTGGCATGGTGTAGCAGTGATAGTGCCAGAATAGAAGACAGGTTAAAACCTCAGCAACCTTTGTTGATTTTTTTTTTTTAATTATGTTAAGATAGATTTTCTACTGTTTTTAAACCCTATTTTTTCCTTATATATATATACGATATATATACGATATATATATATATATATATATATATATATATATATATATATATATATATACGATATATATCATATATATATATATATATATATATATATATATATATATATATATATATATATATATATATATATATATGAATGCTTTCAAAGTTGGTTAGTCCTTGCTTTTCCTTGGCAACTATTTGACATTATTTATTTATCCGTCAGCTTTGCTATAAGGTTCCCAAGTATCCTTTTGCATTAAATTACTTTTTGTGCTTTGGACTTAAAATGATTAAATTTTCATAAATAAAATTTCAACTTTCTTTTTTAAAATTATTTTGTGTAAAAACTTTACTTACTTACGAGTAAAAACTCGAAACTACGTTCGAATAATTGTTCGGTAACGAATTTATTATTAGAAATTTCGATTCATTCGATTAAGAATTCATTCGTATCAGAATGCGAGAATTAGCTCCCTGCTTTTATACACTCTATTCACAAAAACATAAATAAAAAAAAATTATGGTTTATTTTGCCAAAAGATGTTTTGCTTTCAAAATAACAACACAAGTCTTAAATAAAACTGGTCAAAACTAAAGTAGCTTTTGTATTTCTGTCACAGAACTTAACAACAAAATTGCTAGTCGTAGCGTAACCCTTATTTTTAAAGATGGCAGCATAATTGTGCGACATTTTACCAATAAGTCCCTCAATTTGAGTTTTAGAAATGTTCTAAAATGTCTCTTGGATATGATTAAAAATGGTGTATTTGTTCTACTTGGAATCTTGCGATCTATGATGCTCGATAAGATCAAACGTTTGAGCTTGCTGCCCAAGAATTCTTATTTTTGCATTACCCAACTGTAATTTTACTAGTTTCAAAGCATGTTTTGCGGCAATATCATGTTGATAAACCCAATTCAAAAACATATATTGTTCATGATGATTGCTATAAACTAGATTAGCTAACAGTAGATTAATCTAATCTCTAATTTGTTTCATGATAAAGTTGGCACAAGTCACAAAACCCTTTAAAAATAGCTTTTGAAACCATTATCGTGTTTGTACATATTTAAAAAATGGATTTAATAATTTTTTTTTTATAAATTTCAACCATTTAGAATTATTAAGGGAGAAATTATTTCGTCTATGACGATACTTGAATATCATATGAGCACTACGTTCTGCCATTAAATAAACGAAATTATCTAGTGTACCGACGAAAAATCATCTCAATATTAATGAAAATCGTTTTTTTAGACGAGTCTGCTATAGATTTTCATCGCACTTTACTTTTTAACAAAATACATATTCTTTTAAATAATTAATATCAATAAATAAATTTTGAAAAAATCGTATATACCACGCCAGCATGTCTATTTACATACATACGTCTACTTGACAATATTTAGTATTCAAAATTCGTTTTAAAAATGATTTATTAAACGGACAAATATAAATAATTTTAATTTGGCCGGCCGTCAAGTGAATGATAGAAATAAAAGTAAAAGAAATTAATTGATTTTTAATTAATTTCGTTCTTTATACCACCCACATAGTTGGTATGAGTGCAATTTTTCTATTTTTTTTTTTTTTTTGCATTAGTGACCTGAAATTATTATCATACATATATCCTCCATTCATTAACAGCAATTAACTTAAGTGCTATAGAGGGTGGCTGTTTATTTTCTTCATCTACACTTTGATTGTCATCAATACCATCAGCTTTATCAACATACTCGTATCGTATCGTACTATATCCATCATCGTAATCGATGTCGGGCCGTCGTGCACAATCGTTACCAGCTCATATGCTCGAACCGGTTAAACCGGAGCGTGGACGATGCGTCACAGCCATCTGTTTTTCATGGAAAGTGATCACTTGTATTGTGTCGCACGTGACATTGGTATTGTTGGTGGTTTCCTATTGTGTTGGCGGTGCTTATTTATTTCAACATTTAGAGCGGCCCCATGAAATTGAGGTAAAGTGATTTCATTGATTTTTTTTATTTCTTTTATTTTTTCGATTTATTATTTATAATTTGTATGTGCGGTTTTAATAGGAAAAAAATACGTTTTATTCAAATACGCAATTGTGGTACGCATATGAAATAGACAACGATTACTGTTAAATTGAAATGAGTAATCTTCTGAGAGGTCTCCACGCATCATATGAATAAATTTGTAATAAAAAATTCACAAAATTATTGAAATGTAGTTGTTTTTTAAATTATTATCAGTGTATATTATAAATGGGAGATAAATTCCCTTTTTTTCAAATCTATCTGTTTTTTGTCAACTATCTGTCTTTATAAAGAAAATGCTAAGACGACCTTTGACCTATCCCGCTGATATTTTTATTGAGATGTGCGACATAAATATTATTTTTTATGGGAGGTGCCACACTCACTCTTCCTGTAAATTTATTTTTTTTAACTTAATGTGCAACTTGATAAGACAATAGCATGTGAAAAATTTGCAGACTATCTTTTTTTGTTCCCAAGATATACCGTAATAATCGTGGAAATGGACTGTGAACTAAAAATTCTCCTTTTACCCATTATTAGCCCCTCAAAGTGTAACTTTTAAAAATGTACTTTTCTAAAACATATTTTTAGCAAACAGAAAACTTTGCTTAAAGAAGAAAGCATGCGTGTCATTTAAAGAAAAAATGCATTAATTTTGTTCGTTTTCCCCGATTTTAACGTCGACGAGATCCAATTTTGAAAAACGGCACTCTCGATAGCTGAATCTATTTATCTGTGCTCCAAATTTCAACAAAACCGAAAGATTCGAGCGGAGACTTAGATTTTTTATCACTGAAATTTGGTAGCTTCTAAAATTTACTTGAAATTGAATTCATATTTAGTTATTCAGTGCTGTTCTATATTCCGAATCAGAAAAATTCGTGTAGAAAAATGTTAGTGGAATCAAATCGAATCAAGTTTTTTTAATAAAACTTCCCTAAACTATTAAAACATCGATTGTAATCCATAATTTGAAATGTTTTCTTTTATTTTTCATATTTTTTACACTACTCTTAAACAAAAATTTCTATAAATTACAAAATTAAAATTAGTTTTTTAAATATGATGAACAGCAAATTTTCGAACTTTTGGATACGAGTAATTTTATAATTCTGCACGGATTAATTCCACTCTGAATACAGAACAGGAACGATTATTATGATATTAGTTGATGCATTGTATTAACTTGCTCTTGTAGAAAACTGTGAATTTTCAAATCGTATGGCAACTGAGGTTAATTTTGCGCCATTCTTCAACAAGTCTAGCACAATAACAAGGTATTAAAAAAAACCTATTTCTATAGAATTTCGTTTTACGTTACATATGTATGTGTATAAGATCTAGAACTTATTTCGTACAACACTAACTCGGCAATGTTAAACAAACACGTGTTTGAAAGTTGAGAATGCTGTGAGAGCCGGAGTAAACGCACGAGTGGCTTGCTCAGTCTTGTTCTAGATATTTCAATTTTCACGTCCAAACAAATCTCAAAATCGTGTAAGTTAAGCATATACAAAAGAATCATCAGACCTACAGCAACAAGCAACCAACAGCGTCTTAGGAATTTTTGGAAGAAAATTTTATGCAAAATATTGATAACCAATGTCAAAGATCTGGTGGGGTTGGTAAAGTATTACCAATTGTGAACAGATCTTTACTGTTTATAACTAGATTCATTGAAGGAATCAATCAAGTAAGAGCGACCAAAATTGGCCAACAAAAAATTGGCTATGTTCCGTCGTGACATAGCAAAAGGTCTTATGCAATATAATAGTGTCAAAAATGTAAGTAATTAAAATTGTTTTTATGTAAATAAAGAAAAATGTTTGTTAAAAAATTTACCAAAAAATCGTGAATACACTGTATTATTACCCAATTTGTATTTTCTACCAAACACATCTAAAATAGTCTATAGAAAAACATATTACTTATCAAAACTTGAAATTAATTTATTTTTCAATATTTCTTTTAGGTCAAAAAAGGCATACATAATCTACGTTTAAATCTAACCGATAAAATATGGAATCATTCGGATAATCTAACCTATTTAAACGAAGTTACATGGACGAATGTAGTCAAGGACGATTTACAATTATTCGAAAAGCAAATATTAACAGCGATCAAAACAAATGGCTGGGATGGTGATGAGGACATAACGAAATCACAATGGACCTTTGCCGGCTCATTATTTTATTCGATTATAGTTATAACAACCATTGGTGAGTTTAAATACAAAAAATTTATAAAAAAAATTACAAAACTCTTAAGACACAGTGATAGTATTTACAAATGTAAAAACGTTCTTAATATTAAGCTAATGTAATGGATATCTCTAAATGCGCTTAATGGGATGTAATGCGAAGAGTTGTATTTAAAGTTTTTTTAAATTTTTCGCCACTTTATCATCTACTTTCTTATCGATCGCTTTAACTTGAGCACTTTTACCCTCCAACTGTGCGGGGTATTCATCGAAACCAAAACCATAATTCGGATTAAAATTATTATTATAGGCAGGATTACCACTGAAACTGGGATTAGCATTAAATACGGGATTTAGATTAGCTAAACCATAACCTTCTGTATATTGTGGTTGTTGAGGAAATTGAGCAGCTGGGTATTGCGCTTGAGGATATTGGCTGCCTGCAAATTGTTGGGTGTTTGGAAAGGCTGAAGGTTGTTGGACAGGATACTGCCCAAAGCCATTATAATTGGGATATCCTGCATTGCTATTTATTATACCACCAGGATAATTTTGTCCTACTTCAAACCCTGGGTAAGATCCTTGTCCAAAATTAGGAAATGCTGGGGGTGGTACTCCTGCCGGATATTGGGTAGGTGGTCGACCAATAATGCCAGTAGGGCCTCCTGGTCCTATCAGTATACCATTGGCAGTATTTCCAGGTGGGAAACCAACACCGCCACCTTGTGGTGCATAACCGAAACCGTTGCCTACAAATCTAGGTTTTCCTAGATTCGGTAAGGACTATTCTGTTTTGTTGGCTCATCATTTGCATCGTTGTAATCATCTATTTCATCATTTTGCGGTTGCCCCGGTATAGGACGTTTTGTTGTTGGCTCTCGTTCACGATCAGCTCTTGCATATTGCTCTTCTGTATAATACAAACGTTTATCGGCCGCAGGATAATAACCTCGCACTTTATCATTCTTTTTCGCTTTCGACCAGACCCATTTGTCTTGAGCCATACAAAGATTTAAAGAAATCACAAGGAATAGTAATAGTAAGTAAAAATATTGCATTTTCTGTTTATTTTTACAAAGTAATTTTTATTTTTTTTTTAATTTTTTATTTTTTTTATTTTATGATGTGCTCACTTGCGTGGGTGTTTTAAGAATAATTTGTTAATTTTGTTATTCGGGGACTTTTATAAAATTTAAGATACATATTGGCTTATTTTCGTTTTAATTTTATGTATTTGTTAGCGAACGAGAGCGCCAATGAAAAAAAATTACTCAAGTGTGTCCAACCACATGCCATACCGCAGCAGACAAACGACAACAATGGACAACGTTATTATCAATGCGTTGGTGGTACAATTTTCTTACTGTATTTGTTGGAAATTCATGGTTTTGTTGTTTCTGTCCATAATCACAACAAATTAATCATAAATTTTCGAAACCAAAATTATAGGCCCTTAAACAGAATCGTTTGGTAATGCCTTACGCTCTTTGCTATATGTGGTGGGGGTCCTATATTGCGTTTGTGGAGATATTTGTAACATCTTGAAACTTCAATATCTCCATTTGATCTGCAATAATCCAAGTTAGCAGTTTCCTGCGTAAATTCATCTACGATAAAGTTTTTTTCTATGTTATGTCACATTGATACGAAATTTAGTCCATATAAGCTTGTAGCAAGCTTTTATCTCTGTGCCAAGTATTCGATCTACATATATTTGAACCCAGCTGTAATATAAGTTTTAATTTAAAAAATCAAAATTTTAGTTATTTTTAAGTTGGCAGGAATAAAACTGAAATTTAGTCACAAATAAGTTTTTTATAACCCTTATGCACTACGTCAAATTTTGCGAAGCTAGGTTCGTAATAGACCCTAGCTGCCTTACAAGTTTATATATTTTTCCGTTATTACTATTGAGATCATATGGTTTTCATAAAAGCTTATTTCAGTTTATTTTTTGTAGTAATTTATCATGTAAATTCCACTTTTTTGTTGTTGTTTACGTTTAATCTTGATGCTGCCATCTGTCGTTGCCTAAAAACAGCACTGCCCGTGTATTTGGTGTAGTGGTGAGGAATTTGTACTTATCATAGATTCGTATCTTTCTACCTTTATCCTTTTTCCCCGAGAGATGTAATCGCCGGACTTTCCTTCCTATGTTTTTTGTCGTTGATATCCTTTTTTCGTTTGCGGGGGTCAGGGAGCTGCTTTGGATGATGAAGAACATCTTCATCTCATTGCCGGTATTCGAACCTGGGCTGCTATAGGTTTCGTGCATTATTTCTATAACCAAATGTAAATTAAATTTTAATCAGCTAAGGTTTTGACTGCAACACATCTGAGAGGCATTGCTTTTATTAAGATCGCGTCATCATTTTAGCGGACTTTAGCTTCACGCTTCTCGCAGTAATTTCTTGAATTAAAAGTCTACTTAAGTTGAGTCGTGATAACATATTGTCGTGATTGTTCATTATAACTTACCAATATGGCAAGCTTACTAAACATGGACACATAATACAGCGATCAATAAAATTCTGATATTAAATGCGTAATCATTAGCCCCTATAGAACGTGTGGTCGATTCCTATGAGTTTCCTAGTTAACAACTTGTTATTTAATGATTTAAATTGTGGTGTAATGTATCGAAATGTCGACCTTGACGAAGTATAATTTTTTTACTTATTTTTATTTATTAATTTTGTTTTCAATTCTTTCTAAATAATTTTGTAATTTTACAGTTTTATTGGCAACAATTTGAATTCCTTTGACTTAAAAACAAAACATTTCAAAACAGAATAGGACGTTACACTTGACTAAAGGTGATTGAATTTTGATCACGTAATGTTTTTTGCGCAAACGTGATCTCGTTAATCACGTAAAATTTCTAATTTAAAGAAAAAATATTTCTTATTGCAAACAAAAAAAAATAAATAAAATAAAATGAAAACAATAAATTAAACAAAAAGGCTTAATGTCAGTATAGGATCTCATTTTTTGAAAGATATTTTTTGTTTTTAATTCTTTTCTTAGCAATTTGATTCATCATGGTCGGATGAGGGTGTGTTTTGTATTGTTGAGAATCAGATATTGCGATTAAATATGACAATTACTGTTAAAAAACCGTTGTAATTAAATTTTTAAATAAATTTATTATTTAAATTCAAGCGTACAATTCAATATTATCAGATTCATGTAAAACAAAGCCCGAATCAATATAAAACTATACTCATTTAATGAATTCAATATCGCCACTTTATAGGCGTTATTAAAAGCGATCTGAATTTTACAATGATTAATTGTTACGAGCGGAATGACTTAGACCTTAAGATCGTTGTAGTGTAACAGTCCCGAGTCAACAACAGTTATTTTATAATTTAGTTAAAAATTTTTAGTTATTAAATTTGATTTGCAGATTCGCTCTTGATATGATCAGATCTGCTTTTGACTGAAAAAATGTTGTGTAGGCATGAGCATTATTTTATATTCGGGTGGCTAACGGAACATCTTCTGCGGTGCGGGGGTGATCATTTGGGTCATCTTTCGTGGCTACAGTAGGACACAAGATCTTTTAGTCGCGGAGTTTGCCGTTGGGGAACCTACTGGCTGATGATAATAATAACAATAATAATAATCGACATATCGGTATTTTAAATTCAATAGGATTTTTTATTTCTTTCAATTCAGTGTAGGCTTTAAAAACAATGAAGATTTGGTAAAGATCTTAACTCTCATTTTTATGGTGATTTTTGAATTCAGTAAAAGTAGTAGCACATTAGAATAGTAGTTTCGAATCTGCAACATTTTTTATTGTTGACATTTTTCACTGTGATTAGAATAGATAGTCTAGTTGACTTGTTTTTAAAATTGTTATCAATTTAATAACTAAATGCTTTTAATTATAAAATATGTCCATCACTTCATTTTAAATTATTAAATTATTTGCAGACAAAAATTATAACTTTTGTACGATTAAATAAAATATTTTCCGAAATATAAAAATATTTTATTGTTTTAGATAGTTAGTTGGTTGGACACACTTTGATGCACATCTGACATAGTGATCTCTATATAATATTGTGTCATTTTCTAAAATTTTGTTTGTATTTTTCTTTTAAATGGTCAAAACATGGTTTTGAGCTTGACCTTTGTTAAAAATTGTTAATGGTTTAAACTAAACCTCAAATACAGAAAAAAAAACCAACAAACCTAAATAAGCACAATAGAAATCAAGGCCGTTTAAACGTGAGAAATTTTCATCGCAAAGTACAATCAAAAATATTTATTAAAGGTTTTTTTGTATTCCACATAAAAATAGGTTTATTGACCGATAATTTGATAAGCGGAACTGTTTAAAAATTATGCAAAGATGTTCTACAAAGCGTAGTTCCGATTCTAAATAAGGAAGAATTCATTTCCTAAAGATTTTAATTAAACTAAACAAGTTTTATTTTCATAAGACTTTTTATTTTATCGAATTCGTATTTTATTTTTAAGAAAACTCTACTGTTTGAAAAAAACTACTTTATTTGCTATATATACTTGTGTATACTCATAACTCTTGAATACATGTATCTTTTCTAACACTATGTAAAAGTCAATATTTCATTGTGTCTCTGAGTTATTGTGTCTATGTGTTATAGGTATAGAAAGGTATCAAAAAATTTGGAATTGACAATTGTTCTTATTTTGTGATTGGCTTAAATTGGGTTATATACAGATATGTAAGAAAATGAAATGACGTTAAATTGTTTAAACATGCAATCCAATGATAATTGTTTAACCTTCATATTACGTCGTACTTAATGGCTGATAATACAAAGTTGTCAGTGTAATTAAGTATGACATGTAAATTTAATTCTTTTTTACTTTTAAAGTTTAGCCGCCCTTAAGTTAGAACAATAAAATAAATTTTGATGTTTAGACGGTATAAAATGTTTAAATACAAGTATTATTTCTTTTATTTTATTAGCTTGTTCGTAATATTAGACTGACATCATGAATAATATGGAAATTATGTATATACACTGTGGTGCAAGAGTGGGGCAATATATTTTCATGAAAGGATTCAACACTGACTGGCCCATATCTTGGTTGGTGTAGTCATTGTAGTCATATTTCGAAAATTTTACCTTAGATTAAAGAAAACGGTAAATAAGTTTAATTATAAGAAAATTATATAATATTTCAGGATATTCACCATATTGCCATTTATATGATTTGCATATTTATTACCATATGTCGATAATTTAGCCCTAGTAAAGTAAATAAACAAGTAAGACTTTATTTGAATCTGTTACAAAAATATAGAAAAACGACTACGACTCCACAGGCATGATAAGAATAATTATTTCTGAGCTACACAGCCTTACTTTTGCATTAATACCACACAAGTATATGAATATACCCTTATTCAGTAACGATTCCAATACCTTTTAGCTCTTTTCAATTCATTAACCCTGGTTGGCATTAAATTATACAAATTTGAAATAAAATCTAGAGGAATTCTTTTGCACTCCGCCGAAGTCCCCTCTCAAAGTTCATTAATGTTTTTTGGTAGCTTTTTGTGGCACGCTGGTTGCGACTTTATGTAAGCCATAGTAGAACAGATAAGTTCTTTTGAACATTATCTGGCTGAATTATCTATAGCGTATATGTATACAACCGAACAAAAATGAGCAGATAATAACAATATAAATAATGCAACAAATATTATTTAGTTGTGGAATAGATGTCAACGTATGTTGTTTTGCTTTTAAAAATTGTTTGTTTGTGTTGTTGTTTACCTTTTTCGTTTTTCTCTTCAATGCACACAGCGAAAATCCACTAACGCTACTCACCCTTGATATAAATCCATATGCCCTCAATTAGATTGTGATCCGGGCTATGTCCTAATCACTCCATTACCTTAAAACTGACGCATTTATCCACTCTTATTATTTTTGCCCAATGCTTTTGTTTATTGTCGTGTTGGAAAATGATCTATCCGGGACTATGTAGCATTTTAGCCAACGATTCCTTACATATCATGGGTGCTATTCTTATCAAAGGACCATAGCTATTTGGAGTTTTGTATCCCCGAACCATTATCAAGCCACGTCCAGTCCAAATCATGCCCTTTGATATTTTTGACAGATAATTTGGGTTTTTACTTATAGTTTTGGTTTTTCACCAAATTTTATCAAAACTTAATTCGTTTTTATTATATAAAGCTGTACCGTAATCGATCCAAATTCGAGGCAATGAGGTTTTTGTTCAAGATCAGTTATTTTTTACTGAGTATTTTAAACATTACTTGCAACATTGAAAACATGTAACGGTATTTACATTTTCGGAATACACTTAAATAAAAATAATAAAAAACCCAAAAACATCAAATCATTGCCTCATTTCTAGCTGGTGTTTATCTAAAGCTACGATCATACTTGTCAAATATTTTACAAAAAACATGTTATGGGAATATTTCCTTCTATATCAGCGTTTCCTAAAAAATTATAAAGAAAAATTAAAAAAATTATAAAGAAGAAATATTTCTATGAATTAGTGATCCCGTCTTTTTCGTCAAATATATTAATAATACATAAAATTGTCGTGTCACAGCCGAAACGTCTTGACCAGTTCTTATGAAATATTTATGTATAGGTATATATTCAGTAGGTCTGAAAAAGTTATCAATAAATGAGCGCAATGCACAGAGCGCACCGGGTTAAAGCAATCTATATATAGTCATGTGAAATTTAATAGGGACACTTATATCAAAAGAGTTAAAATTCCAACTCTGTTTTTATATTTAAACGTTTATCAAAAAGATCTTTTAAATTGTCTGCTCGAATTTCGACGACGTAAATAACGGTTATTTGACAAACAAATTTTGTACCGTCTCTCAGTTGTAGTAAATTTTTCTCTTAAGCTTTTAAGGAAAACCGCAATGTTTCCCTATTATTGACTGTATACAGCTAAAAACAGAACCGATTATTTTGAAAATTTTACATGGGGAGTGATAAAAGGTTATAACTAAGATAACAGTTAAGGTAACACTTAAGATAAAGATAGCAAATCAGGTCGGGTTTTAGCTAGTAACAGTTAAAAATTTGTTAAATATTGAACATTAATGAACAGAAAAAACATTACGCCAAATTTGCACCACAATGCCTATGTACATACATACATAGATATATACATAAAAAACATAAATGGAAGACAAAAATCTAGAAAAGAGTATCAAAAATTATCTAAAAAAATTGCAAAATTCAATTCTAAATTTAAACATACTAATTGCAAATTTTTCGAAATATATTTTTTTATTTTATTTCACTTATTTAACTTAAACATTTTATGTTTTTATTATTCAAAAATTTACACTTGTATAACTGAAGAAAAAAACTTTAATATTATTATCATTTAATATCGAGAGGAAAAATTTAGCATAAAAACCTCATTTGAGCAAAAAAAAAATCTGAATGTTTTTAAAATTTTAGCATTTACGAAATGTCTTTAGACTTTAGGGTGATAGCGCACCATACACTGTTTTTTTTTTTAACTCTATATCAATCCGTACGTTACAAAAATATTTTGTATTCTAATTCTAAGGTTATGGACACATATCACCACGCACCGATTGGGGAAAAGTTACCACCATATTTTACGCTATTGTTGGCATACCTCTTATGCTACTCTGTCTTTCAAATATTGGCGATGTTATGGCCACATCTTTTCGGTAATTCAGAACAAAGAATTCTAATTTTAATAATATCGTCCCTACTAAAAATTTTTTTTTTTTATTAAAGGTTTATTTATTGGCGTGTTTGTTGCTACGTATGTACACGAACTTCAAAGAAATCTCGTAATCGAGGACGTCAACGTTCCGTCAGAGGTAATCGTTATACATCGCGTTCTCAACCGCCGCCTTTTCGCAGATCAATTAAAATGTCACAGAGATCAACGCATGGTGGTGCTGGTTTACAACATGCTTACTCTGATCCCGAATTAAGATCTGTTGGTAGAACTGAATATGAACGTGATTTTGAATATAATGACCGACGTCTACATCGCACAGAAGGTCGAGGTGGCAGTGATCGACGTCGTGAACATTCTATGCATATGAGTCCAGCGCCACAACCCAGAGGAAGTACTCGTCATTTTCCACCATATGAAGATCCGCGTTATTTTCCCGATGATGGCCCATTATATACGCAAACGCTTAATCGAGCAGGACGCTTCAGTGGTCGTCAAAGGAATCGCGAACGTATGCGCGATCGGCATACAGTTGAGAGAGAACGTCATCTTAGCAGATCAAAGCAACATTTCGATTCTATGGAGGATTTGGATGATCTTCCCACTACGAAGAGAGCCATGAGTGTGCGCTCGGTGAGAGCACCAAATGCAAAAAGGGATGAAATTTCAAGAGAAACTCGTGAAATCCGGGAATTAAATCGCCTCAACTCTCATCAAGGTATGCTAAGAGGTAAATCCATGCCGAGTTCAAATGCCCGTGCAAGAGCTAAATCTGTTGATCCTCGCCTAACGGCCGCTCATTTTGACGATGTTGACGAAGAAGTTATACGTAAAACACCAATAATTTCAAATCGGTATGCCATTGTGGAAATGGAACATCGCGAGTCACGACATAATAAAACTTATTTAAGAAGTCAATCTATGCCAAGATCAGCTTTTCATAAGAATAGTTTAAACCATCATACCACCTCTGCGAGACACTATGAGGATGAACTTACAAATCATGTAGGCAGTAATCACCATGAACAACAACGCCATCAACAGCCTAGACGTGCCAGTTTAGGAAGACAAACTTCATTGGGACCACCTTTAATAAATTCAAGATATGGCAATCATTTAGAATTGCCAGATTTTACAAATCACCATGGACATCGTCTGAAAAGAGGAGTTTCGCCCAGGCGCCATGATATTTATGATGATGAATACGAAGACACATTTATTGAAGATCCTGAAGAACATATACACATGAGTCGTAGAGGAGGTGGAGATGGTAGGGACTATGATGACATGGAATATTATTCGCCACGATCATCGAGTCGTAGAAAACGTAGTCCCCGCAAAGAAAAACAAGGTAAATTTAATTTTTTTTTTATTATTATTATATATATCATATTTCCTACTCAAGAACGTCTGCCACCGTCACCACGCATTATGTCGCCCATGGGTTTTGCGGTCAAAAGACAAGTACGACGACGTCCCAGTTATGAGTATGAAGATGATTCCCTATATGGTGATGAATGGAGTGATTATTATGGCGACATATCACCCAAAGACCGACCTGTACCCATATGGTTGTGTGTTTTCCTAGTCATCAGTTATATTTTGGGAGGAGCAGCTTTGTTTGCCTATTGGGAGGAATGGTCTTTTTTGGACTCCGCTTATTTTTGCTTTATAACATTAACAACAATAGGTGAGTTGGCTATATAAACCGGTTTTAATAGCCTGATATAATTGATCTTTTTTTGTATGCAGGCTTTGGAGATTTTGTACCTGCCAAGGGTGTCAAAGATGAGTCTGAACAATCTATTGCTTATTGCTCGCTCTACTTGCTCTTCGGCATTGCCCTGTTGGCCATGAGTTTTAATTTGGTACAGGAGGAATTTATAGCAAACGTTAAAGAAGTGGCTAGACGTTTGGGCATTTTAAAAGATGAAGACGATGATGACAATTAAGAATCGCAAACGTTTTGTATTAAAATATGTATTTATTTATATTTACATCTATCTATTTTCTATCTACATTAAGCATTTAAAAAATGGTAAAAACGTTCATATGCAGTTTGTATTTCTTTTTTTTAGATGAGAATAAAATAATGTTCAAATTGAAAATAAAAATAAAATTACGCTGAGAGAACAAATAATCTTTATAAGAGACGACAAATTAAGATCTTAAATAAAAACGTATGGTATATACAACAAATATCAAGTGAAATGTAATTTTATAAAATAATTTTTAAAATCTAATATTGAAATTAAAAAAGTTCTGGAAAAGTTATGAAATATTTTCCTTATTCTCCTGAAACGAATATAAATATTATGATAAGAAATATAGAATAAATTTGATATATTTAAGTTTATGTAATTTTACCTTTAAATAATTTGGTGAAAGACAGCGAGAATTACGAAGCGAATTACTGCGTAAGTTATTGGGAGAACTACTGCGAGAATTATTGCCACCGTTTTCTTGTACTTTTAAAGTGTTTGAATTACGTTTAACATCGCTCAAGTTTTTAGGTGTAGAGTTAAGAATTATCTCAGCCTCAGATATATCATCGCGTATAGATATAATGCCATTATCAACATCAACATCACCTTCACTTTCCTACAAATAAAGGAATGATTTAAAATAAAATAGTTTTCTTTTTATATTCCTCACACCTCATCAATCGCAACAGTCGTATCCAGATCTGACCAATCACTTTCCTGTCGATATCGTTTTAAAATACGCGTATGCGGTGATGTCTCTGCCAATACTCTAGGATAGGAAAACTCCTTTTTCGATGGTGTTGCCCCTGTAGCTTTATAAGTTTTCAACTCACTACGTCTAAACGATTCCATATCATTAACACATTGTGCTATTTGTGTTTTATGCAATTGTGTATAATCCCTCAAAGAGTTCTGTTGTGTTGCAGTCAAGTTTTTTAATTTACTTAAATGATCTTTGAAACATTTATCATGATTGTCCAATGTTAACGAAATTTTTTCAGTGTTTGCTTTAATTGACGCACAGTTTTCCATACGTAGACGCTTACATTCATTCTCATACTGCTGTGTGGTATCCGTTAAATCTTTATGGTGTTTCGACTGTCTATCTAAGAAATGTTGTGCCTGTTTAAGGCTGTCTTGCAGCTTATTATCCAACTGCATATTAATGGTCGAACATTTAGCTATACTTTGATCAATACAACGTTCGGCTGAGGTTTTTAAATTCTCCACCGAACTGCAATTGCTTTTACAACTTGTTGTAGAACTGCTTAAATGTTCTTGATTGGTTGTCTTTGTTGCTTCAACGGTGGTTGTAATTTCCTGTTCAATATTTTCCATACATTTTACATAGCTTTCTATATTTTCAGTGCGTTTGTGACGATTTTGTTGAAATTTTAACATATTTTGTTGTAACTTTAGCACATTTTGTTGAAATTCTTCCATAAGCATTTGTTCTTTTTTCAACTCCAAACGTTCCTCATTTAAAGTGCCTGTGAGTTTTTGTAATTCTTTTATCGTTTTCAAAGATTTATCTTTTATGGAATCCATAATTTCATTTATTTTGTCTGTATGTTTTTCTACTTCCAAATTATTTTCCTTAAATTTGTCTATAATTTTTGACCGCATATTATCTAAACTGAATTTTTGTTGCTCAAAATACACCCCCAAAGAGCTTAAATTTTCTTTTACTTGCTGTTGAAATTTATGTTCTTTTTCTTTGAGATCTTCTAGTATCTGCGAAATAGCAGATTTCTGTTCATCATTTAATTGCTTAAGAGAATGGCGGAACAGTTCTTCTTGTGTAGTGGAGTTTGTTAGAAAATGTCTACATAAGTTATCAATATCAAAAAGTTTCTTTTTCGTATTGTCCAAAAGATCAGATTGAACAACAGTGAATTGATCTGTGAGCAGAAGTAGAATTAGCAAGTTAATCTGTTAGTAACTCTCTATGATGTCTCACTTACCCAATTCTTGTAACGTATCTTGAGAACAATTTTTTTGTTGTGTTTGCAAATCTTTCAGATTATCATCCAATAATTCAAAATTATCATTCATACGCTCTGAAAATCTTTCGCAAGCAGTTTGTATTTTAACATCGACATCTTTGCGACGATCGATGGTTTTCTATTAAAGTAAAGAAATGAATATTAAAAATCTCATAGTTAGCCCATGAATTTTAAAGACTTACATGTAATGCCTCTGTATCTTGAGTGGCAATATCAGCCACTTCCAATATTTTTGTGGCCTGCTTTTTTAAAATCTCTTCAGTTTTTACGTGTGACTCCAATAACACTTTTTTCTCCTTGTAACGCCTTTTAGTAGTGTGCAAAACCTTTTTAGTTTCCAATAAGGCACCTGCAGTTTTCTTTAAATGCTGTTCGGTTTTATTAAGTACTTCTGTCTTCTCTACCAAATTCAAACTGACTTCATTAAAGATTTTTTCCTTTGAAGCCAATTCATCTTTGAGAGCCTTCAGTAAAAGTACTTTCTCATTTAATTCGCGATTTTGAGAATCCATTTTAAGTGTCATTTCGTTGTACGTCTCCTCGGCCAAATATATACCATTTTTATCTCTGGCTGCCATTAAATCACGCTTGAGTTTATCAATTTCTTCCGTGTACTCTTTCAATATAATTTTCTTTGTAAGTTTTTGATTCACTTCGGGTTTGTTTTGTATATTTTTGGCGCGATGTGCATACTCTAAAGTGCTTAAAGTTTCTTCAATATCTTTGTGTCCAGGGGATATAGTGGCAATGATAGAGGTTTTAGTGCGGCCACCTAAAGAGGGAAAAAAGGTTAAATTAAAAAAATGCTTAAAATTAACCAAACTTGTGATTTTATATTTTACTAAATTTAGCGCAGTGTTTAAAAGGAAATCGAAATACTAATTTGTGTTATAATTTGTTTTAACTGAAAATAACTCGGCTGATGGTGTAGGTTAAAATTCAATAAGGTCGGTTTAACCTTTGAAACATATGTTAATTGATACAATAAATAATACGGTTATGGCTCAATCCGTCTGACTAATCAAAACCCAGAGCACGTTTAACAGAAATGCACTTGATATAAATATCGACTCAAATTGTGTCCAGATTAACTTGAGGAGGAGAATTCATGGAGCTGGTAATAATACAGTCTAATCTCTGTACCCTGTTTAGAATGGAGAGGTGTAACTTGGTGTCTACTAATTTTGACTTGACAAGGGTGCAACAATTGTTGAGCTATAAATGTGTTTTGCGCCGATATACATAGATACAAATACTACTATTTTGTATGAAATTCGATAAAGAGACCTTCTTGAAATCTTTTATATGCCAGATACCTAAAAGCATCGACAGACAATGAAGTTCATTGTTGAAACCCCTCATTGCAATTTTTAAATTTCATAAAATTATCTCCGATTACTAGTTCTAAATAAACAAAAATAAATTTTATTTTGGTATAATTATGGTTTTGTGAGGTACAAAATGATGAATTTATTTCATTATTTACACTTACCCAAAGATTCCTGCAACAGACGTGTCAACTTTGATTCACGATATGGTACATGTGGTGTTCTTTCAACCAAGGCTGTTATAACACGTCCCAATGTCAATAAACTCTGATTGATATTGACAGTTTCCCTTGTGCGTATACCCCTTTCATTGCCTGCTTTCGAGGCATTTTCACTACCAGCCAAATCGACTAAATTTAATTTGCCAATTTTCAACATTTCCTCGCCGTCAATGCCATTCTCTTTAATGTGTACCAAAATTGAGAATACCGTATGCGAACGCGACGATTGAGCATTCATTAAGGTAACGGCAGTCTTACGACGTTCTTTGCCCTTTTCCAATAATTTATAAACATCATCTTTGCTGTGAACTGGTATCTCTTCTAGACCCTGTATAATAACCGAACCTTTTTTGGTACTGTCATCATAAATGCGTATCTTAGTAGAGCTTTCATCAGACGAAAGTAAATCACAAAGTTCCTCATTGTATAATTCCAAATAGGAGATACGCATTGAGAATTCAACCTTCATCATACGTAAATCATCAAATAAATGACATAAAGCACGAGGTATTATACCAATATCGGAATCCTATACAAAGATAAAAAGGAAGTTCATATGAAATTCTGCGAAAAACAAAACTTGTCTAACAAGTTTTTTATAGCAAAAAAAAACGTGAATAGTTATCCACCTAAAAGTAACTTTAGGTATCCACAAATATTTACTTTTTACCTGCTCTGTATATAGGTCATAAATGAAACTGTACTTACATCTTCCCAAGATGACTTCAACTCAGCACATTGATTGCCCACCATTGTGTGAGTTTTACCCGTACCGGTTTGGCCATAAGCAAAAACCGTACAATTATAACCGGACAATACTTCCTCTATTAGAGGAGCTACCACTGCCGTATAAACTTCAACTTGTTTGGAGTCTGGACCAAATGCACGATCAAACGTAAACTTTTTTGACAATTTCGATTCCAGTGTGTGACGAGCAACAATTTCCCTGCTGGAAACCACATCTAGTACTTCTGCCGAACGTAAACAACGTTCTCGAGCATTTAAGGGTCTATGATGGAGGGAGGTCAGTGCAGTAAACATAAACGTTTGCAAACAAATATTTCTGCCATTTTTCAGCACAGAAACTTACCTGACTCTCGCGTAAACTTGTATATTTTGATTGGTTTTCTTTGATGGATGCGCATGGCTCGCATTTTGGCCAGATGTATCCATTCTCATTTATGCTGATGATTTTTTAATAACGATTTTCTGTTGTATTAAATAATAAAATTGATTCAATTTAGTTGCACTTTCTTCTACTTTGAACACCAGGCGCGCTTCCCTTCTTGTACGACAAATTTAAAAAGAATTGTCATATTCGAAAAAACCGTTTGTTCGTCAATTTTTTTTGCCTTTTTTTTCTTTGTTTGGGTTCGTTAAGTTTGTCAATAAGTGGTGCCAGATTCAATTCCATAACAAATTTCAGGTTGCCAGTTAGGATGAAATAAAATTTATTGTATAGAAAAAATTGTTTATTGTTGTCATAATACTGGTAGGGCTGTCATACGTTCTGTTGTAAGTCCTCGTTTATACGAGGAAACAATTTGATGAGAAACATTTAGTTTGGCAGCAGATTACGGGTGGGGAAGAGAGAATCGTTTTTGTCTTCGGTACTCGGCGATACGCTTTGTGGTCATATTCGCATTGTTGATATTTATTAGCTTTACTTCTTTACAATAATAATAGTAATGGAATGTTGACGGCAAAATGTTCGCCTGTGTGAACGCGAATAGAAAAAACAAAAGAGAATTCAAAATGTTTTCCTTCAGAATGTTTTTTGTATAAACGGGGACTTTAGAGTACACGTACTCTTTTTTACAAAATGTATTCAAGAATATAAAATAAATCTTAAAACTACTTTTTAATTTCTTTAACTGGATGTAAAATTAATTTGAAGCTATTTGCCCTCAATGAAATGTTAATCGATTGTGAAATTTTCCTGAATTCTAGTATTGCAAAAATTGTATATACTTAAAAACTTTACTTTCCCTCGTTCTAGCATCTGTACTCTTTTTCTTCTTCTGAATATACTCTTTTTATCTCCCCAGAATCTGGCATTCTTAAAAATTTTCGTAGCTTAAAATTTCTATTTAATATTTCTTTTACACATAAAAGTATTTTCTTAAAATTTTCTTATAAGTATTATAAATCAAAATTCGTATGAGAAAGTATATCATGAAAATTTTCAAAAGACTGAAAGTTTGTTACGAAAATGTCTTTCATTACCACGAATAACTACATATAGGCCAAACTTTATATATATAATTTTATTTTATTTTTTTGATTATAGAATGCCTGCTATAAAAGGACATCAATAATCTATTTTTGTATATTTAAAGAAAAGTTACTATATATACAAATCTAAAAGTTGCAATCATTTTTAGCAGTTTCCTGTAAGTTTGAATAAATATGTTATATAGGTAGCCGTGTTTTATTTACAGGTCAATTTACTTTCAGCAAAAGTCAATAAATCACTTGCATGACAAAATCGTTGAAAGTTGACAGGATTTGAATGGCTTAGTTAAAAATAGAGATTGTATTACAACTTTCATGAAACTACTTTCATGTGTAAAAGCCGTTTCACATTAGGCAATTCAGTTGCGCAAGTAACTTACTCAATTCTTGTGCTAGATACACAGTAACTTGACGAGAACAGGCAAGTCTGTACTTAAAAATTGGTAATACAATTCCCTTCACTCGACCTTACCCAAGGCGAATTAATTTTAATTAAATAAATTGCTTTAGTAAATTCGTCTTGACCTTACCATTGCCATCTACAAACACAAGAATTGAGCAAGTTACTTGCGCAACTGAATTACCTAATGTGAAACTGCTCTAAAGGCTATGTCAAAGTATCAAGACCATTTTTTTTTACTTTTATCATTAACTTAAAATACTCTTTCTCGTTTTGTAGTAAAAACGCGTTATCAAAGTGCTACCAAGTTTAATGTGAGATTTGAAGAAGCCATATTGTGACTTTTGTTATTAATGTGTAGTGAATGTTTAGATGTAACAAAAAGAAGAGTGAAAACAAAACGTGAATTTCAGAGCAAATACGAAAAAAATTAATGGAAATGCAATTGAAAGTATTTTTGTAAATATGGTTAATTCAAATAAATCAAAACAATTAAAAAAACCACAAAAAAACAATAGTAAACACAAGACTGGCGGTGGTGCTCCATACAAAAACTCGGCACATGGCAAAAACACAGCTTTTAAATCTAAACAGAATCATCGGCATAATGCAAATAAAAACAATAACAAAGGAGCACCTGGTGCCAAGGGAGCTGGAGGTCCACCATACAAGAAACTAACAAGTGGTAAAGCGGCTTTTGTGCAATCAAAGGAGGCTCAGAAACATGTATTAACAATAATTCGGTAATTTTTTAATATGTTTAAGCTGATTTTCTTATACTTTTAGGAACGTGCGAAAAAATTCCAGGAACGTCAAGCCTTGAGGGCGCAAAAACAAAAAGAATTGCAAGAGGAACGTGCCAAAGCTAAACAGGAAAAAGAGGAAAAAATACGTCAATACAAAAAGAAGCGTTTAGAGAAAACTAAGGCACTCAGTAAGAAGACACAGCGTGGTCAACCCTTAATGAAGGACCGTATGCAGTTGTTGCTGAAACAAATACAGGAGATGAAGAAAAATGGATAATACATAACTTTTATAAATTTCTCTTTATACTAGTGGTTGTTAATAAAACTAATATTAAGTTTTATTATTATTGAAGACTAATTTGTATTCGTCTTCCTTGAAAGAGTTCTTTAAAGTAGTAGGAAGTATTTGAATGACTCTAATTTACGGTACGTTTGTAGAAATCGAAAATATTTATATGTTCCCCTTGTCTTTGAATGTCAAAATTGAGTGAAATTTAAAGCTATTTTGATAGACAAAATCTCACATCTTTGAAAAAAAAACATAATAATTCGATAGTTCACCTTAATATGCTGTGTGTACTTTGACCACAGATATGTGATTTTAGCTATAGGGGGTGACGCGTCTAAGTGGTAATAGACAGACTATATTTTAATTCACCATATTTGTACTTGATTCTATACAGATTTGAAAAGCCAGCGGCTCAGAATCTATTAATTTTTCACATATATGTAGTTATGCTAGGGTTCGGCAAGTTTTCGTTTACAATACCTTATTTTTGACCTCTATCTTGTCCGTCTTTTTATTATATTTTAGATTAAAAGATGAAGACGACTGATTGCCTTGGTTTCGAAAAGCAATATTTAAAAACTGTATTTAAGAAATATTTCTTCAATTAAAACTTCAGTCACCTTTACATTTTCAGTCAGATTTTTAAAATTAATTTTTATACTTATTTCTCTATACAAAACCTAAAAAATTTTAAGACTTTCCGATTTTATTTTTTATAGACTAAAAATTAATTTTAAATCCAAAACTTCTTAAAATAAAACGTTTCAAATAACTGTTTACGCGCATTGAGTTAAATTTGCAACATCAAAAAAGTTAAATGGCGCAAAATTTCCTGTATTTGTTTGAATTTGTCGTCGACGATTTATTTATAACAAGGCCGAATTTATGCGCTCCCGAAGAGTTTCCTACTTGCTGTGAGGTATCATTTAGAAACAGTGTATATGTTTCGATATGCGATAGAGAGTTCGGCCAATGTCTGGATCCATGTATGCCAAAATGTGGCAAGTGTTGTCTGTTTTCTTTAGAATCGCCAATAACCGACTGCGATAAATTGCTAATACACGTTTATAAGAAGAAAACGGATAAATGTAAATTCTTACTCGGTTGTGCGGATCTAAAAATAAAGAATCTTTTCGATAAGGTAATGGAGAACTTTAATATCGAAAACCCTAACTGGCAAGATGTGACTATTAAGCACTTGAAAACACTACCCAACCCCAAAGAACCCAATAAGGCACAAGAAATCATAGACAACGATTGTGATGTGCTTGAAGAGGATCGTCGGGAGCAATTATGTCCGACATATGAATTGACAAAGCAATTGCTGCCGCTGTTTAATTTAAAAGGCTGTCAAACGGGTAATTTGGTATTGCTGATACGTTTAGTGGCCAATGGACCGGCTATTGTGTCGACATTTGCCTTTTCTCGTATCTGTAATGCTGGCTGTGACAGCAAACCACCGTGTAATAAACCAAAAAAACCAGCGTGTCCTTGCGGACCAGGTCGTCATGGAGGTGGCATGGATAATGCTGGTGGACAGGATTGTGGTAATGATAATGATGGACCTGGCACTAGTAAGCAATACAAAAATTTTGTTAATCCCAATAATGGTTGTCTGTCAATGACAGATCCTTGCGATAAGACGCTTATTAAACCACCGTGTCAACGCTACTTTGCATGTAATGCTGACAAAGGTTATCCATGCGATGAAATAGAGGATGAGTGTTCGAGATGTAAGTAAAAAATATTGGACTAAATATGATTTAGATTTATTTAGAAAACACGTTTCATAATTTTTTTCATAGCGCTTCATAAGCTGGTTGCATGAATGTTTGGCTAGGTGGTCGGCTACATATGTATGTATGTATGTAGCGATTTTTATCAATCAATAGTCAGGGTGGTGGCATTGAGCATTTAGTTATTTGTGACTGTTGCCTAAGTAATTTTAATGTTTTCATTGAAATAACTTTCCAAATTTAGAATCGATCTTTTATAAACTCCTATGCCCTTATTTCGATTTAACCCGGCTGTACAGACAAGCGAATAAATAAAAACAATATCAAAATCTTGTCAGATTTTAAAACTGTAGCAAATTCAAGCTTCATTCGATTTCAATTTCGCTCAATTTGGGTTTACAGAAAATACCTGTACATATTTATTATATACCGATAAGCCTTAAATTTTTCGCAGTGGTAACTGCTTGAAAAAATATGAATTTTGGCCAGGTTATGGTTATATATCGCACTTGATCAACAAGAGGGTATTTACTCAAAATTTAAAAAATTTCACTTTTTACAAAAAATCAACTAACAGCATCACAATCTATCTACTGTAAGAATTTTAACGTATTACGATTACACTTTCATCTCGAAAACCACATTTGAGACCGTGTTCGTGATAGTATAGTGACTACCTTTGCACCACCAAAAAGATATTATTTTGAGTTTATACAAAAGTGGAAATAGAAATGTATCGTATATTTTCATAAAAAAGGAACATTTTTTTTTGTATTCGGATTTTCAAATTCTCGTAAAATGTAACCACAAACAGTTTTTTACCTTTACTAAAAATTTTAAAATTTTTGCCATATGAACAATTTAAGCCAAGTTCGCTTTTATTATGTTTGGACAAGTTGTTGTCGTATTTCACATTTTTGTAAAAGATTAAAGAGATTTTGCTTGTAGGTTTTAACCCTTTATTGCCCGACGGTACTTACAAGTACCATTACTTATTTTTATGCTTTACTTATTTTACAGTCATAAGATAAGGGGGAGGGGGATCAGTGCAATTTTCTTTCGAATAGTTTACGAGCGCTTCAACGTATTTATCACAAATAAGTTTTTGTAAATAGTACTACATGGTACAATTTGTTCGAATTCGTTATTTTTTCCTTTCGAGTCGAAGTACATAATAATCCTCCAGTTATCCTTCAACAGTTTTAGTGTTTAGAGGGTTTTTTGGATTCCAAGTTTTCGCTCAAATTTAAATGTTGTTTGAAATTTAAAAAGTGTGGACTTTATTTTAATCCATATACAAACAGTAATAAAACACATTACGTTTCTAAAATAGTTATATAAATTCAAGATCTATTGACCCTTGATAATTCTGAGTATCAGGACAATTTTATATTCTTCCCAGCATGGCAAAAATATGAAACTTTTTTTGAGCTTAAATTATGTTAAAATTATGTTAAAAGCAAAGAGTCTTGGGCTACAAAGGGTTAATCTGGGACAAAAATATCGAAATACCAAACCACTGGCTACGCTAAGCACGATAACGCACAATAGTATTTGTTTTGGAGCTAACAAGTTCACAAGGAGGATGGATAATACATACATATTATACTCTCTTTATTTTATAGTTACAAAATGTAAAAAACAAAATCAGAAAATGACTTGTTGTCCTCAATCGGACCAATCAGCGAGTTGTTCCTGTGAAGAGTTTATGGATGACTGTGAACAGGGTAAGTTTCTTTTTCTAAAGCAATCTTTTTTTGTTGTAAATGGATCGTACCCTTTAAAGTAGAATAATAACTAACGTCTGTTGTAGAATAGGATAAAATATGCCACCCATATGTTGTTTTTTCTTAATCAAATCACAATGGGTGCGATTCTTTATATTTCTTGAAATTCTTTAGAACAAATACCGAGACTTAAATATTTTTCCATTTACCTTACTTATAGCCAAAGCAAAAGCTTTACGGAAATTGCGCTATTTGCTACAAAAATATAGTGGCCAGTAAAGATTTGAAAAAAAAAATAAAAATAGAAAAAGAAAGGAAGTAGAAAAAAATAGAAAAAAGATTATAAATTTTAATTAAAAAAAAAAAAATGTACTTCACAAAATATATATAAAGATTAAAAGAAAATGAGAGAATCCATAGCTAAAACGTCCCAAAACATAACAATTCAAACGAGCCAAAATAAAAAAGGGTATGTTCCATAAAAGTTTAACATTTTATTTTATTTATTTATGCTCTTGTACAATTATTTCCTATGTTTTGTGTTTATTTTACAGGAGGTTATAATGGTGATATCAATAATGATAACAATAATGGCCCAGGCGTTGTTACATGCGAACCATGTTCTGCAGATACTTGCGATGATTGTGTTAAAGATCCCTGCTCACCTTGTGGCACGTGCATGCAGCCTTGTTTCCAAACGCCACGTCCACCAGATCCTGGTCCAGAGGCGTATGATGAATTCGAAGCCTGTCTGAATGGCAGTGGTTTAGTTATACGCGTACTCAAGGATACTCATCAAGTGGAGACTATATGTGATGGCACCCAGGACTTTAAAGGAGACACTGGCAGCGATTGTGATAGGGCTTGCGGTGGGGTAAGACTACTGTCGACTGTTTTGTCGTTAAATAAAAACAAATGAAAAAAAACGAATTTTTTTATAACAATTATTTGCAGGAGAACATTAACAGTTCGGAATGCAGTCTTTCGAATATGACGCAACGTAATAATTATGCTCGTACTCATATAAAACGTCGCACTGGTGGTCATATAATTAATCATCCGGACATACCGAAAGTTCGTGCCAACATTAAATATTCGGGCAACGATACTTGCAATGAAGGCAGTTATTATGTTCCCTATTCGAAAATTAAATCCTATTGTGACATGCAAGACAATATCGTCGATGATTATCGCAGTCATCGTGCTAGGAGCAGTGCTGGATGTGATGCGATTTGTCAGCCAAAACATAGAAAAGATGAGAAAAGTTGCTGCGTACAAGTTAATCGAAACGATATACGAAATGTTATGAAAGGTATGGAAGTTGATACGCGCAAAAAAGGAATTGAGGTGAGTTTTTAAGTTCTTTTTTTCAAATATTGAAATAAAACGAAATAGTTTATTTTTGACCCTTCGCTATTAAAAGCCAACATGAATATAAACTGTGCTTAATTTGAACAAGAGCTAAAAACTTTTACGACTTTTTCTCAACTTGGTACGGATTCCTCTTCAAAAACCTTTGAATTTAATTAATGTTATCAGATAAATATTTCTCATAACTTTTAATGATCAACTGTATGTCTGCATATAAGAATAAGTGTAGAAATATAGCTTTCCAATACTACATTTGACTACAGTAAGCTCATAACATTCCAGTCTATCTGTTCTGTCACACATTCCATAAAGATTTATATTATGCTGTTAACAAAGATCTCTAAGATTTTTCTAAGAATTGCTGATTACATCGGATCTAATTAAACTGTTTTTAGCTCTTGAATACTACATTAAAACAATGCTGTTATACGGGTTAGGTTCAGACAGACGACCTTTGGTCATTTTTTATACCTTTAAAAAGACGTGCCGCTATAATTTGGTAGGTAAGACATCCGCCTACTAACCAAGACGGTTCAATACCGGACCAGACCATCAGATAATTTTCAACAGCGGTATCACCTCAGCACTGCTAGCGACTAGTTATGAGTATTTACGCTAAGAAAAACTTCTCTAACTATTACATACGACGTTCGGAGCCGGCGTTAAATTGTGAGTCCTTTTCAATGAGTCTACAAAAAATAGAATCGGGTGCAGCTCACTGATAGAGGGAAGTCTCCCTTGGGGTGTCGTAGGAATTATGTATGTATGGAAAAAGACGAATTACCCTATCCAATTCGACTTATTGTAATTCGTGTGGTTCCCATGAGAATCAGCATATACTTTTAACAAAACTGATCCGATTAGTCAATAGCAACTATTCACAGTCTCATACCAAGATACCTTAGTTTATGCTCCTATAGAGAGCCAAACAGTCATATAGAAGATATTGTGCCAAATCTTTCTTCTCTCATTATAACAGCTTCCGCCAGTCATACTGTCTATACGTGAACACATATTCAATCATATAGTATTTATACCCGAGAGAAGCCTTAACCCCACAAGTAGCTAGGAAAGTCTTGGTTCGTTTCCTTATGATATTAGACCATACGAGTGCCGTCTTTGTCAATGGCCATTTATCTATTTATCTATGAAATCACAAGAGTTCTCTTCCAGATGATTATAAATTTAAAATAGCTAGGAGCCGGCGTTAAATTGTAGGTCCCCTTCAATGAGTCTAAACATAGAATTGGGTGCAGCTCATTGTTTGAGAGAAGTCCTCCTTGTCCCACTTGGGATGTAGCGGGAATTATGTATGTATGTACGTGTGTATCATGAATTTCATGTGAATAAAATAGTATACCTGATTTTAAAAATGTTATATTCGCATTCGCAAGCAAAAGAAATACGGCAATTGAAATTGTAAAAATATTAAAAAAAAATGTTTTTCATCGAAAATCGGTGGAATTTAATTTTCTTCCGGTAAATTTAAAATGTATAGTTTGGCATAAGGTGCTAATATCGTAACTTATTGATTTTGGTAAATGTAGTCACTTTACTCGACTCACATTGAGCTTTCTCAGATATCGCTCTATAGGAGTGGTTTTAGATGGGATCACATCTGACAAGTGCAGGATAAATTTAGGGTTGTTGCAAGGCACTGTTCCAATCCTATCTAGACAGATAGACACCAACACCTGTCATTCATATGCTTTTGATCGTAAACCAATTCTTTTGGAGATTGGAGCGAAAAGGCGGAATATGAATGAAGCACTCACAAGCGACTTGGCGAAAATATCCGAGTGGGATCGTGCGAATGTTTTGGTGGCCGATACATCGATGTTCAAATTAAAAAACATCGACATCGTTGTTTGTACACTTTTGTTTATTTTAATTTTTTGCGTTGTTTAGTTCAACTAGCCGGTGGCGTGTTTGAGCGACATTGACACTGATATTTAAAAATTATACATTTAACTAATGAATCCTTGTGCAAATGGTACAAATAAAGTGAGTTACGTACGACAACGTCATTGAATGTCACCTTAATAAAAAACGTTGAAATTTAGCGACATTGTCTGCTAAGAACTGACTAAATGCTAAAATTTAGCGACATTGACGAAGTAAAATTTTGTCTGCTACTCCGTTAACGAATAAAATACTAATAATGATATTGTCTGTTCGGATTCACTAATCCACGGACGACTGCAAGATAAAATGAATTTTAATCATTTATGAAAACACACTTCAAATATTATTAAAAACTGGCTTAAAAAGCCAGTGATGGCTGATGTGAAATGGCCTCCACAATCTCCGGATATGAATCCGATTGAGAATTTGTGGATTCATGTTAAATCACTGCTCGCTAAGTATCCAAGTCCAACCAAAGGTATGAACGAGCTGTGGGTGCAAAGAAAGGACTACTGGTAAGATATACCAGAGAATTAAAAAAAAACACATCCAGTATCCTACATCCAGGCTCACAAAAGGCAAAAGGATATTGGACATCCTATTGATTATAACACTTATCTTTTATTTATATAATAATATAAAAAAAAAAAAACACATCCAGTATCCTACATACAGGCTCAAAAAAGGCAAAAGGATACTGGACATCCTATTGATTTTATATTGTTTAAAAATAAAATCAACACTTTGCTGCTACTACTGTCGTTGTTGTTGCATTGGTAGTAAACTGAGTTTGGAGAAAAAGGACATATGTACCTATAATACCATACAACAAAAGTACTTAGTTCATTTAAACTTAAATAAATACAGGGTGTTGAAAGAGAAAGTTTTAACTTATGTTACACTTTTGCACGTCACTGTACATGTGATATATCTGACTTACGGTGGAATACAACTCTCATGTATAGACCGGAGCTTCAAAGTTTATTTTGTGACTTCTTAACCGCATAGAGGAGAGCGTAAAGGTGTTTATAAAGCCGGTATGGTAGCCAACTCTATCAATACGTTAGAACATCGTCGCAATGTGGCGTAAAATACATCCCTTTGTAGTTAATTTCCAATGAATCACACAATGCTTTATAAAGAGAGTGCGTTCTTCGGCCTCATCGTTCATTTGTAAAACGATATTCCAACAAAAATTTTTTTGACATGATATGAATAAGCTCAAATCAAACGTTCCTAAAAACTACTACCTTTTTTGTCCTTTCCACCACTTATTTTTCTAATATCAGCACAATATTCTGCATTAGTATGGGTAACCCTAAGACCTTAAGTAAAAAAAAAAAAACGGTTTTTACTTTTTTTTACTAATAAATGTTTGTGAATGGTTTTCTTTATAAATTTTCAAATATTTCACGTATGAGTCATTCAAAATCATGTAAAGTTTTTTTTGAAAGAAAACAAATTCACAAAAAATTTTTTTCGGATTTTAAAATGTAAACATTAGAAAATTCTTACATGATATGTTTTAACCTTTTTAAAACATTTGAGTTCTTTTAAATTGCGTTAAATAAAATAAACGAAGCAAATTTGTTTTATACAGACTTTATTTCCAAAGTAATTAATTTAATTTCCAATTAATACACAAATTTATTAAACTCGACTTAAGAGTCGAGTTAGTACGACTTTACTCTAACATATGACTGTAAAATTATACTGAATTGACTAAGGAGAATGATGTGGATCTTTCAGTTAATCAACATTAGTTTTGAATGTTCTGGTACATTCCACAACCTACTATTTAGTTACGTTAATTCAAAAAGGCTTAATTTATAGCTCAAATGTTCACAAGTACGGAAATTTTAATTTGGGTGTGTGATTAGAGGCTAAGGGTTAAAAATGCGTAATCACACTAGGAAAAACTCATCACTTTTTAATTCAATTAATCAGAAGTATTAAATCACATAAACTATCCTAACTGTAGAAAAAGTCTAAAATGTTATTAATATGTGTTAAGTGCGTTTAGTTGAATTTACTGTACTATAGTTCAATATTCATGAGAATATATACATATGTAATTATTAAATTTTACCAATATTCCCCTTCGGAGAGAAAAAATAAATAAAATCAACAATTTTACAAATTTTCTTCCAACAGCTCTACTCTGTTTTTATTCTCTTCGACAATTACTTTTTATCAGAATTTTAAGATTTATAGAAGCAGATGGCAGTTTAAATGCGTTTACGTTCAGTAAACGGAGCCTACTGAAGGTGGCCCACATTTTAAAGTTGCAAGGTTATGGGATATATACACCAAAGAACGGACGTTTTACTTATTTGAAATCTGCAAATTATTACTGATTATAAAAATCATACAGCCTTTAAGCAAATTCCTAGCATTCATATGGAACAAAACTCTGAGTAGATTGTTTAAAAACTGTGTGAAATTTCGTTGCATATTGAGTGTAATAATTCGCACTTTAGGGCTTAATTGTATTTAATATTGGGAAATTTGTCCCTAGTTTAACTGTGACCAAAAGAGACATATACAGTAAGACAAGATCATTAGCTTTAATGGGATAACAAAAAAGATTTTTGTAAAAAACATTGGGTTTTCTTTAAAGATAATTTAAAAGACGCAGTCAATGATAAATACAAAAAAGGCAACAAAGCAAATTGTGCACTAATTTGAGGCTTTGTTGTCTCTGTTTTACTCTGTACTGATAGAAGTTAAGTTAAACTACGAGGCCTATATTTGTAATATTGTTACAAAAATCAGGTTGGGCACCCCTGTATTTATTGCATTGCTAAAAATGATAAACCTGTGTACAGATAATTAAATTGACAACAACAAAACAAATTAATATGTTTAAAAATAAAATTGTACGACATACAATTAACAGACAATAACGAACAACAACAAGACACAAAAGCTGAAAGATGTAATGCTTACATTCGCATAAAAAGAAAATAAAAGAATAAATGGAATCTACATGTAATATCGAGAGGTTTCAATGTATTGTTTACTCAGCCATATGAAAAGCACATCGGTGCGAACAGCAATCAGTTTATTTGGTGTAAACTCAGCGAACGAATTATTGGTTTGAACTCAGTCTAAAGAGAGCTTAGTGTGGTTAAACTCTGGTTGTAAGTTATTACCACGGTCGGGTTGGAAGATCTATAAGTAGAAAACTCTGTCAAGTAATTGTTGTTGTTTACAAAGTTGTAAACGGAAAGAGTAATTAAGAGTAGACATTGTTATTGCTTGTACAAAGGTTACAAGCTGTGGTCCACAAAACCGTGTAAATAAAGAATTTTTATTAAAAACTAAACACAAGATTAACTTTATTTTAACTACAGTTTACGAACTCATAAATACACGTTTTTAAAAAGGTAAAAACATTATTCATAGATCCAACCGCCATCTTGGTCATTAAACATCTTAGACAGGACTCATTTCTATCTTAAAGTCTATGTTAGCTTGTAAAGTTTATTATTTTCATAGTATGAAAATAGGTTGTGGGAAGGAGGATAGAGTGAGTAGAAGAAAGTCGTTAAGGATTCGTCAGATGAGATCCCATCTATAACCATTCTTATTTCTAAAATAGCTCAATATAAATCGAGAGAAGTGACTACCGATACAAAAAGCAGTAAGTTTCGACATGAGCGCCTCAGTGCCTGCCTTAGTGGCCTTTATGGATTAATTTCTTTTAAACAAAGAAGGGAATCCATTATTATCAATGTAGCCCTTGGCGAAGAGCAATTTTAACCGACGTTCTTTCTTTATTATCTTGACAGTCTTAGAGATGTATGACCGCATAAATTACATATTTGTCTGGATTGGATATGGTGATTTGATCTTTTTGATATATAATACAAAGTTTTCATTTTTGTGGTATAGGGCCTATAGCGTTATATGAAATTCAAAAAGCCTTAAGTTACAAAAAAATAAAAATCGATTTTTTGATTGATTGTGAGATTTTTACACTTCTACAAATAAAAACAACATTTTTATCAACAATATTGTTACGTTTTAACCTTTTTAAAACGTTTGAGTTCGCTTAAATTGCGTTAAAATAAAATAAACACCGCTTTATTGTTGTTACAGTTTTATTTATTTACTACACTATAACGTTTATACAGTTTATCTTAATACAACAACTCAATATTCGCTTATTCAATACTTTTATTTCCGCTTAACCACGTCTTTATCTTATGGCAACAGCACTACGTAGGCAAAGCAGTCTCCTTATATACCTAATTGCCTACAGCTTGGAAAATTCTGGAAATGCCTCAAATGATCTCATATCCTCTATCCGTTAATTTTAAACATTGTAAGATTGTGTTACCCAGGGATGATTTAATTGGCAGTGCTGCCATATACACAAATAAGTATAAGTATATCAAAATTCTACAATTTAGGCGTTGTTAGTCTCGTAACAATATTCTAAGCGTAACCTAAATGGTTTATTTTTCATTTTAGAAAGATTTTGGCTGCACCTGTACAATTTTTTAAATATATCTTAGGGCTTTTTGGATTTCATATAACAATGAGTGCAACTCGTATAATCTAACCTACATAAAATTTGAGAAATCATCTGTCTATAGTGCAAAAAACCATATTCAAATAATTTTTTTTTTTATATATAGTCCATAGTCAATTTAATGTATTTGAGTTTTTGATCAAATTTGGCTCAGAAAAAGTATGCATTACTCTGCAAAGTTTCTATTATATGGATGCATGTGGGTATCATGGTGTACCTTCTCTTACCACTTTTAGACAGCAAATTAAAATTATTGCAGCAAATGCAGTTAAATAAAGTCACTTCAAAAATGTTCAATGTGTGCGCTACAATTATACATATGTACATATGTATTTAATAGGATTGCATTTTTTTTAACAACTCATATGAGTACTTTTAAATTCCCCCCTTTAGTGCCACACTTGTCCCAGTATATGAGATTTTACTTTTATTTGTCTTTTTCTGTTTTTTTTTCTTCATTTTACAGGTTTGCTACAAGACTTGTGAAGACACAGATAGTGATGTCTTCCTAGTAAAGTTGGGCAGTAAAAATAAGTGCGAGCGTAAGAGGAATAATATTGAAATAGAATTAAAGACTCCCAAAATGCCAGTGACGTTACCTCCGCGACATGTCACCACCGAAACACAAGTCACTGAAACTGAATTGGACGATGCTCTTTTGGATGCCTGCAAGGACAGAAAGGGTAAAGGCAAAGGCAAAGGTAAAAAGAAGTAAAGGAGATGATTTTTACAATTCTGGAACAAGAAATAAATTTCGAAAGCCCTTGTGAAAGTTCCTAAAATATATTTTGTGTAAATAATTTTTTAAATTAATATTTTTATTGTACAATATTTTTTTTTATCTTTTTAGAATTAAAAATGTTATTTAATAAAATTTGTGTGTTTTGGGACGCATCAAATTAAAAAGAAAACCGATTATCTTTTTTTTTTTGACAGAAATTAAATTGAAATAAAAATTCCGGCTGAATAAACAAAATAAATTAAAATATTTTTATTGAAGATTATAAACAATTGCGTTGGAAAACGTAGATAAATATTGATGTTAGTTTAGACTATGTACCATTGTGCGTTGTTCCAAAAATCAAAAAAATTACTCATCACAGATTTTGATATATTATATATTTTTAGAGAGATAATTATCTGCTGAATATAATAGTCCTCGTTTATACAAGGAAACAATTTGATTGGAAACTTTTAGTTTGGTAGCAAATTAAGGGTGGGGAAGGGAGAATCGGTTTTGTCTTCGGTACTCGGCGATACGCATTGTGGTGATATTCGCATTGTTGATATTTATTAGCTTTACTTCTTTACAATAACAATAGTAATGGAATGTTGACGACAAAATCTTCGCCTGTGTGAACGCGAATGGAAAAAACATAAGAGAATTCAACATGTTTCACTTCAGAATGTTTTCTCGTATTAACGGGTACATAGTGAACATTTTTTTCGGCTTCTCCATATTGTCGCTAAACTTAATCTATAATAATAAAATATGCTATGTATGGTTAAAAATGGATTTTAGGCGCTTCAGAAAAATAGCTCTGGTTTTTTAATTACATACTTTATAATTACATACTTTATTTATTATTATTTTTTACTGCTTTGAAAAACGCACTTACATATTTAAATAATAATTTTAAATTTGCCAAATTGTGAAGGAGTAGTGAAAAATAATATTAAAAATATATCCCAACAAACCGAAACAATTTAGAAATAACTTGTAACAAGCTTACTAACATAAGCCTTAAGCCTAGAAAAGTATTGTGATTACTATTGTAAAAGTCTTATTAAGAATTGCTTAATAATGAAAACTTGACCCTTGCGATAATATTGCTTGTACATATATAACAAGAAAGCTTAGAAGTCCAATTGTAGAATAAGCATATAGAAAAATAGTTTTCTAATCATGCTTATAATGAGCTTAGATCCGTAATATTTTTGTAAGCTGTGTAATATACCTAAATATATTATGTATGTATGTAAAGAATGGTTGTCACAACAACACATTTTGGCTATTGATTGGACAGCATTAAGTCCTAATCCCGTTAAATTGAGAACTTATTGACAATAGCGATATGCTAACAAAAAGCATGGACAAATACCATTACACTTTGGGAAACATGTTGGAACTAAGGCATCAAATAAAATACGAATGGAACCAAATATTTTCAATTATGTACATATTAGATATATATTATTGGAACATTGTCAAAAAAATTATTTTTTTTTTACAACAACAATAATTTATAGCGAGAAGTAAGTCATATACAATCATATTTGTTAAATTGTTATCTGAACTAAGCGTATAGCAAGTATTATTGTAGAAGGTGGTGTACTCTTATGATAAGATTATTCTACAATTCATTTCCATATTGCTTGTGAAATGGTCTGTGGGGATTTTTAATTTCTACTTACTCGTATGTATGTAAAAATTAGAAACCATTGTGTCCTACAACTTAAAAAATGTTGATATTTAAAAAATGTTTATTTAGAGAATTTTTCAAAAATTAAAAAAATAATAGTTTGAGGCTAATAACAAATTAAAAATAATTTTGACTATCACTTCATATGCATTTGTATAATATATAAACCCAGAAGTAATCAAAATTATTATTCCAATTCAAAATTTTCAGTACAACACAAATTTTCGCCAGATTGCAATACATTTTGAATTATTAAAAATTCACAAAATTACATGCGTTAAAAATTTATTTGGAATTTATTTATTTATGTATATGTATCAGTAATTAACACATCTGTGTTACAGAAAACATTTTTTTATTAAAAAATTTCCAATACATCATACATTTAGCCCTAATAAATGTATGCACGAAATTTCATTTATCTACGATGACTCTCTATGGTCTTAATCTCCCGCAACAACCCGTAGGTCAACTGGTTGCAGAGCGTATGAAGCGGGTACGTTTGTTATAACTGACTGCGATGCAGACGCACATCACGAGGTGTGGGAAAGCTCTGATACCAATGAAAGATGTAAGTGCCATTTTAATTTTATCGTAGCAAATAATTTCAATATTGCTAATAGTGGCGATGAACCAACTTTTTTCGTTGTGACACTCTTTTCAAATTATTAGGAACTGGTACGTATCTGGCAAATGCTCTTCGGATCACATATATGTCTTTACACACATATATGTCTTTTTCCCCTCGCAGGGAGATCCTTACTGCTAACAGAACCGATTGGTCTCTCTTCAGGGACAAACTTAAGGCGAGTCTTCCACAGACTCCTAAGCTTATCCGTAATTGTTCGGATATTGATAAAGCAGCGGAAATTTTATCTACTGCACTTAAAATGGCGACGATATATACCGTGTACAGAGGTTGGATAGGCTTCCTTGGTGGAATGGGGAAATTGAGGATCCTCACCGTCTCTGCTCTTTAATGGCGCCAAGGCCACTGGCGAATGGGTACTCTATAATACCAAGAAGAAGGAGCTGAAATAAGCGATAAGGCATGCGAAAAAATTATTATGGTGGAACTTCTGCAAAAGCGTGGGGCCAGTCGACTTAGAAGGGTCTTGAGTTCCTCTGGCAGATCGTTAGATAGAATTCGGAGGTCTGACTGAAGCGGGGCTACCTCGATCTGTTTCTTGATAGCCACTTTCCGGGTAGCAATCCATTTATGTGCAGTGGTGATGATCTGGCTGCTGTACCTACGGTCGTCCATCATCCTCTGATTCAGGTAACTTGCGATCAGTTAATTGGTTATGGGATCATTTGAACCGTTCGAATCACGTGGGTCGGATAGTATTATTATAAAGGAAGTATCTTACCTTCCCTGGCTATTAGCTATTTATAATATTTCTAATGTCTTGGTGTTATTTACATTCCTCTTTGTGGGAGAAGTGACAAGTGACATTTATCTTAAGGACTTTAGACCCATTTGTCTCAGTTATTTTCTTTTGCAGACACCTGCATATTAGTAACTCTATCAGTCCTTCACTTTTGTCTGCCTCTCAACATGCATATGGGAGTGGTAGATCAATAGAGACAGCACTTCCCTTGTTGATCTCGCAGATGGAGATATCCTTACACGTGCGAGAATTTACTCTTGCTTTCTTCCTTGATATTGAAGGAGCTTTCAATAATGCCCTAATTCAACAGTTAACGCTATACGTGACCTTGACGTTGATAATGGCTTGCTTGCGTTAATCGAGCTCCTTCTTAGATCTCGGCTTGTTACCTCCTCTGAGCTTGTTACTTATAGCGTCTCCGCCTCTCTGGAACCTTACGGTTAACACGCTCCTTACGCGGATGGTATCCTCATTGCAGCGTTTGGCATTTGCCCACAGACACTGTCGGTCAATTTATAACTGGGGATTACATCTGGGTGGAGTGGCGAGTTTGGACCCATGTAAAACCGATACAAATTACTTCACTAGGAGGTATAATACCCTATCCTTACCTCACTTAACGTTGTCTAGTGTGAATGTGACCGGACTTAGCTTAAGTCCTACTGTTAAATATTTGGTCTTATTTTTGAACCCAAGGTAAATTACAATTCTACCTTAGCTTGTGCCACTTACTGTGGGTGCGAAATGGGGTCTCAGTCCCAGCGAACCGGAGTATGGAGTGGTCTTCTGGTGGACTGCCGTCCATAAAGATTGCAATGTCAGACTCCTTTATAAGGTCAGAAGATGCAATCCAGATCGCCGGTGCGTTACGTACCACCTCTACAAGAGCTCTTTTTGTAATTCTTGGATGGCTCCCTTCGGGGATACTTGTCAGGCAACGGGCCAAACTTGTAGAGCTGAGACTGAACACCCTATCACGCTGGCATATTATCCCCTCGGGACATACCTATATTCCATCTGAGGAACCCCTGATTTCTACTATGCATCATTCGGACCTAAACTGCTATGATTCCTAGTAGGGAAGATTGGGCAGTTGGCTCTGTCATCCCCAGCGATTCAGTGAATGTCTTATGGACGGTTCTAGACTAGAGAAACGGGTGGGCAGTAGAATTTTTCCCGAGAGGCTCAAACTTGGTGTTTTTCTTCGCCTTCCGGACTACTTCAGTGTATTTCAGGCCGAAGTGATGGCAATTTTTCATGCTGCAAAGTGGATCCGTGGTAATGACACTCTTACCGACGATATATATCTGTTCTGATAGCCATGCGGCGGCAAGAGATCTTTTGGCTGTGATCTTAAACTCTAAGCTGGTCAGGGATTGCCGTGATTTCCTTATAACACCTAATCTGCGATCGTGGCCACAGGGGCATCCCGGGTAACTGTGCTGTTAAAGAGCTCGCTAGGTCGGGCACACTTCTTCATCTTTACATGAGTGTGGGTGTATTACTTACCGCCGTTAAGCTGGCGATCAAGCGGAAGTATATATTACCTAGACTAAAGGTGACTTTTGCTTTATTGCCAGATTCCCAGGTTGGATATCAGGCGTACCAATCAACCGTTCAAACTGGACCGTCAAAGCATCTCCTCTGTTGTATCCATTCTCACGGGCCATAGCGTCATGGGTAGGCATGCACAAAGGCTGCGCTTACCTGCAATTAATTTGTATCGTGTCTGTAGATTGGTCGAAATTTTGATTTCGACATTCGTTAACAATGAAATTGATTTCTAAACGTTAGCCAGTCGGTTAAGTATGCATCATACGCAATACAATTTTCACAATTGACAATGCAACTAAAGTTTGGTAACCATCCATAATCGACCTATAAATTTGTAACAATACTCGTATTACCTACATAAGTAATGAACATTTTTCACTTCCTCTATGTTATCATTGTCGATTTTGAAAGCATGACTGCTGCTTTAACAATACTGTACATTTAGCATTAGTGAATCCTGTTTTTAAGCCTTAGACCTATAGCTCTCAGCACTATTAGCAAAGAAAAAAAGTAGCTACACAATAGACTCAATTTGTTGTTGTTTAGTTGATATGTCTTTTCCTATCGTTTCTATCCGATTACCATTACTTTTGTTAATTAGAAAAACACAATAATTTTGTAGGTAGGCTGCTGTGATAAGAATTATTAGTGGCACACGTAAAAGAGATCTGCATCAAGATGCTTTAAACTATAAGCTTGAAAAGTGGAACAGTCACATAAAAGGTGTTGTATTGATTACTATGCTTCTGCAACTAAACAACTTCTACAAAAGTCAGTATCTAGTAATTATACCAATAAAAACCTAATCGAACTTTTCCAAGGGCCAATTCCTTTTCTTTTCTAGTAGTAATATTAGATTCATGAGTTTTTTCTGTTGCAACGTCCCTTCACCTATAAAATAGCGCAACAAAGGGAGTGTAAAGCTGTGGTGTGACAGCTAAGACACCCGCCTACCAACCAAGATGTCCTGGATTCAATCACAGAGCAGACCATCTAACAATATTGAACAGTGGCATCACCTCCTAACATTAGTTAGCGACTACATAATTATGAGTATTAAACTATGAAAAACTTCTCTAAGTAATGCATCTGCTCTTCGGAGCTGGCGTTAAGCTGTAGGTTCTTTTCCATGAGTCTTAAAATCAAATCGGATACAGCTCATTGATTGTGGGAAGTCCACCTTGCTTCAGTTGGGATGCTACGGGAATTATGCATGTCATTGAGTGTGAATGCCGTGTTGCGAAAGAATTATCAGCACTCTAATTCTCCCTAATGCCTAAATGACTTGAAATTCATATCAGTACGACAAGGTGTTTTGCAAGTTAGCCCAGCGAATGAAAACTTTTAAAAGTAAAGTTTAGTCAATTATCGGGTGCTAGTGCTTATTTCGTGAATGGTAACACTTAGCGCATGTCTGATTTGACAGATAATTAGTTTTATCCTTGCGCTGAATATGGTTGTGTCCAATGCATTTTTGCTTCGCTAAGTGGGCCTGCAATCGACTTACAGAAGATGCCGATTTTGCCAAAAAAAATCATCTTTTTAGATGAAGCTCATTTTGATCTTGGCGGGTATGTAAACAAGCAAAATTGTCGCATTTGGGGCACAGAAAACCCGCACGCATACATTGAAAAGCCGATACACCCAACCCGAGTCACTGTTTGGTGCGGATTTTGGTCCAGAGGCATAATTGGGCCATTTTTCTTCGAAAGTGAGCAAGGAGTGGCCGTTACAGTCCATAGCGATCGTTATCGGGCCATGTTGAACGAATTTTTGTTCACAAAAATTGAAGAGGAGGATATTAGCAACATTTGATTTCAACAGGACGGTGCTACGTGCCACACAGCCGAAGCTACACTCGATGTTTTGCGCCCTGTTTTTGAAGATCGCATTATCAGCCGCAGAGCTGATGTCGTTTGGCCACCTCGGAGCTGCGATTTGATACCGTTGGACTATTATTTGTGGGGTGCCGCAAAAGATAAGTGTTACGCCAACCAGCCAGAGACAACTGACGCTTTAAAGGACAATATTCGTGAAGCCATTGGTGAAATACAGCTGCACACAATAGATAATGTGCTTAAAAATTGGACCGATCGTGTAGGCTACTGCATGGCCAGCCGAGGCAGCCATTGGAATGAAATTATTTTCCATTATTAACCGGAAGGATTGTACTTTCAAATAAAAAAAGAAATTTGCGAAAATATTCAGTAGTTTTTTTTATAGCATTTTCAAAAAAAAAAAGATATTTGGCGGACCCTTTATTAACTCAGCATACCTGGGCAACATTAAAATGAAATACAATTTAAAACTCTCTGCTATAATTATGTTCTTAACTGTACAATATGCATATTGTAAATTAAAAAGAACAAATCAATTTTTTAGTAACTTATTATAGAGTTTTTATTCTGACTTATGTACACGAACATTACGTCAATATTTCCTTTCATTGTTTTTATTAAATAAAAATTTTTTTGGTTGTTTATTTTTCTAGGGAATTTATAACTTTTACGTCCTACTCCACCTTCCCTCTGCATTTAATGTATTATAGTTTTTTGCTATCACAGTTACTATTTCAACTCATTCACTCTTCAATATCAATTTCATTTTACGCATCTTTGAGCTGGGGTCATACAATAACCGGCTACAAAGGTATGTATATAGCAAGTACTGATGCTACAGTTTCAAATTTCATGATTTGGCAGGTTTTTTTTCTATGTCTGACTGCATCTATTCAATTATCTTCTTAAATTTTGCTGCTGCTTTTCTCTAACATTTTTTGTTTCTGTTTTGTTTTGTATTTAATTTAATGGAATTTAACGAGAAACATGTTAGAAATGTTTAGGTGTAGGTAGGTCCAATACATACAAATTTATATATATGTAGGTATGTATGTACATATAAAAAGCAGCAATTTTTTTTAACATGCTTTGGTTCGTCTGCCCATCGTTCCATCATTTGGTTTTTTATTTATAGTCTTATACTCTACAATGCTATTGTAGTATATTGGTCTTTGTGCTGGTTCTTGTAATATTGCACTAAAAATATCTTTCATTATCTGCACCGCCTTCCAGACACAGGTCTATGCCATCGACAGAGCTGCAAAAAGTGTTCGGGACTTAAATCCCAAAAATTTAATTACACTATACAACAAATGGAAATAAATTTTCTGACTTTGGATAACCGTTATATTTTTTTGATGAGCTATGGTCGCCTAACTGCAAAAATCATCAGCATTTCAAATTCTATGGATAAGTTTATTTTTAGATTCTTTTTTTTCTCTAAAACGTGAGATTTTTGAAAAGGCTGCTTCATACATCTTATGATAACTTTGAAATCACTTATTCGATTTCGTTACGTCATATGTTAAAAAATTCCAAATTATACCAGCTTTAAGTCATTCTAATATCATTTTTTAATATAACAAATATTTTTGGAGATATTGAGAAAAGCTGCATGTAATAGAAATAAAATAAGCCATGAAAATCGATGGGTAAATACTTATATTTTTTTGCCAATAAAGTGAAAGTACCTACTTAGTTTTGAAAAAAAAACTTTTTCATGCTGTAATTGCCAAACAACGGTTCTTCTGTAGTACATGTTCTAAAACCGAAGCTTTACAATCAGTCAGAGCTAAATGATTTTACAGAGACCTCGAACTAATAAAAAAAAGACAAATCAGTGCTCCTGCCGTCTCGCCTAAAAGACAGAAATTAGAAAATGGTGTTAAGACAACAGATTATCGGAATCTACATAAGCCATACGCCAATTTTTATACCTCGAAAGACAATATGTGCTTTTGTTACGATATTTCTTATAAAATGATGTTAAGACAACGGATTATCGGAATCTACATAAGCCATACGCCAATTTTTATACCTCGAAAGACAATATGTGCTTCTATTACGATATATGTGGTCTTTTTGAGGAGCTTGGCCAAAATATGTCGCAAGTGAGTGGCGACTAATCGTTGATAGTAGTAAAACAAGCTTGAAGGCCGTTTTACTTCATATCGGCTACAAGAAGCCATCTATATCTATCGCACATGCAGTGCATGTGAAATAAACATATGAAGCTGTGGCCAGTTTATTAAAAAATGTTAATTATGAAAAACACAGTTGGAAAGTGTATTGCGATTTAAAAGTTGTTGCTATTTTAACAGGTCTCCAGGTGGTTATACAAAATATTGCTGTTTTCTCTGCCTCTGGTATAGCCGAGATCGAAAAAATCACTATGTAAAAAAGGATTGGCCGACAAGACCCGAAGGCACACTAGGCTTACAAAATATAAAATATCCCGCCCTGATCAAAAAGGATAATGTAATCCGCACAATATAAAGCTGGGCTTGGTTAAACATTTGATTAAGGCTATAAACAAGGAAAGTAGAGGCTTTGCTTATTTTAAAACAATATTTTCAAATCTTTCAACTGCAAACATTTCTGAAAGCTTTTTCGATAGTCCTCAAATCACATTTGAAAAGTTATTATCAACAGATGAGAAAGCTGCCTGGAATTTATTTCTTGAAATTGCTTCTAACTTTCTAGGAAACTACCTACAGAAGCTTAAATTATAAAGAAATCATTCGTGATTTACTTGAAAACTTTAAAAAATAGGTAAATAATAATGAAATAAAATAAAAAAAAATGTTACCCATGGCTTATTTTAGGTGATGTCACTCAAAATACATTTCTTTCATTCACATTTGGACTTCTTTCCGGCAAACCTGGGTTCCGTAAGCGACGAGCGTGGTGAACGATTTCATCAACAACTTAAAACCATAGATCATCGTTATCAGGGAGTATGGAATGAAAATAATACGGGAGATTTTTTTTGGTTCCTTATAAGAGAAGCAAACTCAGAAAATCATAGAAAACAAAACAAAAGTTAAAATAATTTTAAATCATACTTTGTTAACCTTCTCTATAAAAAATAAAACTATTTGTTAATTTCATTTTTCAAAAGATATCTATTGCATGCTACTCAGATAAACCTTTGTTGGAATTTTCGTCAATTACAGCAAAAAAGTTTTTTTTTTCAAAAGTGGGTACTTTCACTTTATTGGCAATAAAGGTAAGTATATATTTACCTATCGATATTCATGAATTATGGTTTATTTTATTTCTATTATATGCAGCTTTATGAATAAATGGTGAATCTGGTAAATATTTGCTGCTTTTTATTTTTGTGAATATTTAAAAATCAAAAATTTCATTATTTTTCAAAAAAAAAAAAAAAAAAAAAAATTATAATTTGTTTCTGAATATCTCCAAAAATATTTGTTATATTAAAAACGATATTAGATACTTAAAGCTGATAATTTTTGAAGTAAGGCGACTATAGCGCATCAAAAACAATATATTGAATATCAAAGGTATTTTTGCTTGTTGCATAGTGTTATTAATATTTACGTGAACAGTCTTGCATCGATAAATCATCTTCATTCCAAGGTAATTGAGCAGAAATGTTTTCCTAACTGTATTTATTTATCGAATAAAAGATGATATCGAATATGAAAGATGACTGTTCATTGGAGAAGATCGAACTCAAGTGGCATAATATCCCTACCATTTGTAGAGCATTTAGAATGCTCTGGCCTATTATGCTAAAGAAAAGCAAATTTGGTAGAAATTTCATTACGCCTTTTGAAATATAACCACAGAGCACTGGATTATTGTACATACACTGGTGGCCAAAACTAAAGCAACCAAAATCAATCACTTACTTAATGCTATAAAACATTTTAATTTTTGAGGAAATTTGTAATTTGTTCTTCGCAATGTTACAGATATTATTATAGTCTACATATTCCAAACAAAAAATATTCATCTTCAATTAACTACGTGGAAATTTTTTCCCTTTTCTCAAATTAAAGTATTTTTTATCTGGTCATAACTAAAGCAACATTATTATAACAGTAATGTTTACAAATTAATTAATAAAAGTAATGTTTACAAATATTTGACATTTTAAAAAACATTTTTATTTAATGTTTACTTACAACGCCAAGTGAAAAACTTTCGATTTAGAGTAATTTTAATATAAATTATGGAAAATTGCTAGAAACAACTACTCTACTTTTCTTAAAGAGCAAATTATACTCGTGACTATCAAAATGGCTAGAAACAAAAACAAATTTCCGAAAAGTTTTCAATATGAAAATCAGTGATTTCTCGAATAATATGTCGATTTCGAACAACTGGATCAGTAGTGACAGTACATTCTGGAGGTAGACCGAGGAAAACTTCACATTGTACAGATAAAAAAATAATCCGTGAAATAAAAAATAAGCCTTTTGTCACATCAACTGAATTAGTGAGAGATTTTTTATTGGATGTAAGCTGTAGAACGTAAGAATACGAGCTGTAGAAGCAGGCTTAAATGCTCGGAAACCATCAAAGACACCATTTATTTTCCGGAAAAATCGCAGAGCCAGGTTAGCTTTTGCAAAGGCCCATATTGGTTGGTGTCCTGCTCAGTGGAGAAACATATTGTTCTAAAAGTTTCGGATATGAAGAACTTCACCGTAAGGAGACCAAAAAATGAACGGCTTAAACTGCAATATTGTAAAGGAACGGTAAAACATGGTAGAGGCTCAAAATTTGTTAAGGAATGGTTGAGTCAATCAAAAGTAAGTGTTCTCTGGTGGCCAGCTCAATCGCCAGATCTTAACGCTATTGAAAACATTTGGAGCCTGTTTGTCCGCAAAATAAAACCGGATTTAGGGACAAATAAACACAAAATTTTTAATCGTATCCAGAACGCATGGAACAGCATTTCTAAAGATCAAATTGAGAGGCTAATTGATCCAATGCGCCGTAGGTGTGCTGCCGTCATTAAAAATAATTTAATTAAGAATTTATTAATTTAAATTTAAGTTTTATTACAGAAATACAAAAGTTGCTTTAGTTTTGACCACTAGAATTTTATGATTATTTCGTTATTTAAAAAAACAAAAAATATTTGAAGCAAATGGATTATAATTTTTGCATTTACGTTTAATCTGACTAAAGTGTAAATATACTCGTTAACACCAAAAAACATCCTGTTTAAACCTTTTTAGCGCAACATATTTTCTAAAATATGGAAGTGTAATGTTAGTTGCTTTAGTTTCGGCCACCAGTGTATATCGAAACGTATGGCTAAACTTTTGTGGCAGTTGTTTAGAAGAGTGAGAATCGCTTTATTTGTCATCAATCCACATAACCCAACTTAAATATAGATATAGACTTAGAAAAAAATTTCCGTTACATTTTAATTCAAACTTTTTAGTTGTCACAACTCTTGTTTAGTTTTTAAGGTGATATGAATTATAATTTAACAAAGTGTTTCAGTTCATTGAATAGCTTTGTTAAAATTATAATTTTCTGCAATAGCTTTTTCACTATAATTGTACAAGTTCGGATATATACTTTTAAGAGGTAATTGAGCGTATTCGCTTAAATAGCTTATTCGCATAAATACCCCAAAATCAGGATATTTTTGTTGAGGTAATTAAGTGGGTAATACCGTAAACCTTGTTATGAAAGCTTGGTCGCAATTTTCTATTTTTTATTCCTATTCAAGAACTCATCTTGTTGTTAACAAATTTTAATAATTAAAGAAATCTCCTTATACACCTTTATTCAAAAAAGCAATTTTAGCACTATTGCTCCTAAACAAAAATACAGTAGTTTTGATTTACCTGCCTTTAACTTACGTGAATATTGCCTTTACCTTCTCAAAATTTTTTTTGTGTCCTTATTTCTCTAAATTCAGTACAAAATTATTTTTTAAGTGCACATATAAGATATATGCCTTATATTTTTTGAATCTTAAAACTTTTTTCATCGAAAAAATCACGGTTAGCTGCGTTTAGCAAAAAAACAAGTGAATTTTACTTTACTTTTAAAAACGAGTCAATTGCTTTTTATTCAAATTTATTCCTTGAAATAATCACTAGATCTGGTTGCATTCACATATCTGTACGATAAGGCAGGTAAATGCATTTAATTTAGTTGCATTGTTAGCTTATCTGCACAAAAGTTCTTGCAAATGTTAGTTGTGCAGGTAAGTCAAAACTACTGTAAAACGTTTTATCATGTAATAGGTATTTTGGTACAGTTACACAAGTTTAAATCATAATAAAATAAAGAAATATATTTTTAATATGAATGAAACGGGTCAGGTGACCGCCACGGCTGGCGCGTTCAGGGCACAATCTGGAATACCAATTTTGACAAACTTTTCGCAGCTTATGCGGCCGTATTGCACCAATAGCTCTTTAAATATTGATTTCCAGGTGTTCAATTGTCCCCGGTTTATCGACGTAGACAACTGACTTTACATGACCTCAAAAAAGCCAATAGGGTTAAACCACACGATCTTGGTGGCCTATTCGGGTTGCCAGATGTACTGTGTTTATCAGTGCATGTACCGATTTTTTCGATCTTACCATGCATAATATGTAAATCAGTACGCAAATGTACTGATTTTTTCATATTTGTACGCAACGTATACAATTATACATAATTCTCCTTGAAAGATGCAATGAAGTATTCATCGAGCTATAAAAAGTAGCCCAGATTCAATACGTATTGGGTGTTTGCGTCAAGTTCTTCACAATGGTCCTTAACATTTTTTCAACATTTAATTTAACATTTTTTTTCTACATATAAATAAAGGGTGTCTAAAATTGAGGTATCATGTTAATTTTGCTGCCATTTTTCCCTACTTGTAATTTATATTCTAAATTTTTATTTTCAGATTTTAAATGTGTACATTCCGTTTAGTTAATAGGAAACGTTACACGAAGGAATAACGTGTTTATTATTATTAAAACATTTTTTGAAAATGGCAGAAGTTTTCAAGATGTAATTAGGAAACTTAGAACAAAATTCGGTAGAGAAATGCTTCAACAAATCCTGCTAAAAACAGAATTTATCAGCGTAGTGGTCGTTCAACTGAGAATATAGCAGCTGTGAGAAGATCCAAAAACCTGCATTCGTCATCATTCGTAGCAATTAAACATCAAACGATTCACATTATTCAACATTTTGCATCGCGATATCCATTTAACCCAATAACTGGCAAACCTGTCTTTAGGCGGGGTATATTGTGTGTGTTATTATGTTGATCTTTTGTTTTAGAAGTTCCAATATAACGATAAATATGCCCAGAGAAATACACAATTTACTTATTATGATAAATAACAACATGTCTTCTGGTTTTAATATTTTGATTCGTAAAGTCAAGTTTGCAGATAAAGTGTGTAGAACAATTATTTGTGATTTAAGTAAAACTTAAAATATATATAAAAACAATTTTCAATAACAATTTATGAAAGATAAATTTATTTTTATGTAGCTAAGAATCTTCATTTTGTATTTAGTGTTTTGTTTATCCAATTTTTTTTGTAAAGCTTAGCGTTTTATGGTTAAAAATTGGATTCCGCCTAAAGACGGACCTGCCGGATTCCAGTTCGTTTTGTATATAATTTTTTTCTCTTTCTCTATCAACCTTTTTCTTTTTTCTAATAAAAACTTAGCAGTTTCAAATATAATTGGCTTTTAAAATGTTCCAACGAGTTTGTTGGCTGCATTTTTGGCGTTAAACTTTCTTGTGTGCAGTTAAACCGAAATTAGCGACGAACAATCGTTATAAACATAAATCCTATATTGAAGTAGACCCCAATATAATCAAAGAATACAATTGTCAAATGGGTGGCGTTTATATAAAGAACAGCTTACTAGGACGATACCATATTAGAATGAAAATAGACTTTACCTTAATTTTATCATCTAATTGATATGTCATTATCGAATTCATATCTCCTTTTTAAACGCATTCATAGAATTGATTGCAACGATATCTTTCATTTCAAATTACCAGACTTCTGTAATGGCAGATGTACTTTGCTATTATGCAAATATTTCCGCCAAAAAACCTGTGGGAAGGACTCAAAACCAAAAGTTACTGGTAAAGAAAGTAAAAAGATCTTATCATTCACTAAATGACATCCGCTTTGATAAAGTTGGGCCGGAGTGGTAAAAGAATGTGCATAATGCAGAGGGGTGTAAATCGAAATCACAAATGCTTGGCACGAAGTGTAAACTAAGTTTCTGTATATTGAGTTATAAAAAATGTTTTCTAAGTTACCACACAAAATAAGCAAAATGTTTAAATTAAACATATTAAAAATCCTTTTTTGGTAAAAATATTTTTTTAACTTAACAGGCAAGTCCGCCTTTTGGCGGGCAACATATTTTCTTAGCTGGAAGGTAAATTCTTAATGTTTTTCAACGTTTTAATTTAAACTATTGTTTTTCCCCCAACTACCAGCCCTGTATAATTCTTTTAGCTCAAAATAAAATTGGCTGGTTAGACGGTTAAAGGATTATAAGATCCAACAATTAAAACCATCTGACCATGGTTTACGTCAGCAATTGAGCCATCGAAACTCAAGAAGAAAATTGGAATTTTTTTAAACAAAATAATTTTCACCGACCAAATGGGCTTATTTGGGGTGAAGCAAATCCAAGAGTTGTTTTAGAGCAACAATTACATCCACAAAAAGTCACGGTTTGGTGTGGTTTGTGGTCCGGAGGAATCATTAGATCATATTTCTTTGAAAACTAAAATGGAAATCGCTTCAGAGAGATGATCCAAAGCTTTTTGTGGCGAGAAATTGATGATTTAGATGTAGAAAATATGTCGTTTCGACAATATGATGTCACTTGTTACAAAGCAAGGGAAACAATGGATCTTCTGAAAGAAAAGTTCGAAAATCGCATTAATTCTCGTAGAAGAGGAGTAAATTGGACACCAAGATCGTGCGATTTGAAACCTATACATTTTTTTGTGGGTTTTTTTGAAATCGAAAGTGTACAGCAATAATCAAACAACAGTTCAATTATCGAGCAAATATCAACCATTGACAACAGTTTATTGAAAAACGTGATTGAAAACAGACTCCCAATTTTTTAACGAAATTATCAATCACGTTTTTAAATAAACTGTTATCTATGGTTGATATTTGCTATCTGCTCGATAATGTTGTTTTTAAGCTCTTGAGCTGTTGTGGGATTATTGCTGTATGCTTTCGATTTTAAAAAACTCCACAAAAAAAATCTAAAGGTGTCACATCGCACGATCTTGGTAGTCAATTTAAAGTAAAAATTACAAGTAGAAAAAAAATGCAACAAAATTAAAACGATGCCTCAATTTTGTAATGCAGAGTACAACATACCCCGACTTATTCGTTTTTGATTTTTTGAGATATATTATTTGTTTTGGAAGTTTTCTAAACAAATTGCACTTATAGTCACTCATGCAATTCATATTTTGTTTTTGTTGTTGTTACTATTAAGAGCTTGTAAAACTCATCGATGCTGAACGAAGGATGGTCATCTTGACATCACCATATTGCTGTAGCAACATAACATAGACACAGACATCGAAGACAACCAGCCAAAGGTATTGCTTAAATAACAATTTGCGAAAAAGTTGTTTGTTGCCAATAGAGCAACAGGTTGCCCTGTTCGACATAATTAAAAAAAAAAAAAAATGAAGAGAACAACAACGGAAGCTTCACTTTAAAGCTAATTTTGCGTCTTGGCCGTGACTTTACTAGTACTTAATGAGATATATTTTCTATGTATCAGGATTTCGTTCCAAATGTAAGACTTTATTCCTTTAATATACTTCCACATAGTAGCCTTGAACTTCTCCAAAGTAGTTGGCTTATAAGTGTAGGCCAAAGACTTAAAGTTGTATTTTTTTCAATCTTTATGGACCAAGAACGAAAACTTGTCAATTGCATGTGTTCTAATTACGAGATTTTTGACTGATGAAATAGCAGCTGAGACAATATTTGTAGCTTTATAGCTTATATTTTAGATCTAAAAATATTCCATTACAATTAATACATATCACCTTTTAGTGATAGAATGCTTGGTGAGTTTTAGAATGTCAGGTGTCGAATAAGAAACGTCTACACGCTAAGCATATCAATAAGGGTTGAAACTGGAGTCAAGCGAAGACGAGCAAGATCGACTAAAAGACCTGGATTACTCAGATGATATCTGAGGCAAAGCTTCTCGCAGCTGTCATCTAAACAATCAATATTTACATTTAAGTAGATGGTATCAATAATTTTTGTTACCCTGTTACATTTGCTTATAGAAAGCTTGCTAGACTTTTCATTAAGACCTATCTGGTGCTTGTCTTCTCTTTCTCAGCTAGTAAAATTCTCTATGGTTGCAAAAAATTAAACGCTACACACAGAGGCATACGGAAGTCTCAAGATTTTAAAAATTAATACCTCCGCCAAATTTTGAAAACCTTCTGGCCAAGGGTTATATCCAATAACAAGCTATATCGGCACTTAAATCAGCAGCTTATAATGATTGAAATGAAAAAAGAAATTTTGGCGGTTTAGTCATATTCTTAGAAGACAACCGAAAATGTAATTGAACAAGAGAGGAACATAGATAAAAATGACCTTAAGGCAGTGTCTAATATCAAGCGGCTAAATATTTTGATGTTATCCCAGTTTTATGCTCTTGTAGGGCCAAAATTAACATAAACATAAAACGGGTTCATGTTTTTATAAATATAGCTTCAGGTGCTATATTTTCTTCACTTGAAAACATTATCTGTTTTTTGGCTTAAGCTAGGGGTACATTTGTCAAATGTTTAACGAAAAAAACGTGACCACTATTTTGTACAAATATTTGTTCTTTTTTATTTATTTTAATAAATTAAATAATTTAAAAATCGAACTATTTTTTGGTAGAATTCCTTCGTCAAATATATGACATATGTGACTGTAGCTTTGTACCGTAGACAGATGATAGCGTTAATGTGCATTAAAAACTCTCTAATGCAAATTAAAACTTTCCTATGACAGACGTCAGTTCTTGCATTAAGTAAACTGCTGTTTGTTTGTCAACTATTTTTTTTTTTGGACACTACATAGATCAAATGGATGGAATGATTAGAGCTATGCTGTTGGTGAAAAATCACTATTTATTTTAAGAAAAATCTAAAATTACTCTTGCTCCATAATCCATTTGAATCGATTTTAATTTTTTCAATTAAACATTCATTTTAAATACAGTAGACGCTCGTAAATTAGAACTCGCTGAAATTCGAATCCTTCGGAAATTAGAATCAACGTTTTTAATACATTACATGCTCAATAATTAGAACTGTCGGTTCTATATCAAATCAAATAGATCAGCTATATTAAAAGCAGTTACCTGTCAGAAAGCAACTAAAAAATCTTTACACAGTTGTGAATATCCCAAAATGGAAAGTCGGCTCTATGAGTGGTTTGTGAATCAACGTGAAAGAAAATCTACAATGACTGGAGCAATACTGAAAGAAAAAGTTAAACAGATTTTTCAACAAGAATATCCCAATAATAATGATAATTTTCGAGCAAGTGATGGATGGTTTTCCAACTTTATAAAGCGACATGGCATTCAATTTTTCGATGGGAACATAGTTGCATACCTTTTTCCACCAAATGTGACAGCAGCTGTGAAACCAATGGATCAAAATCCCATAAAATTAACAAAACTTATTTACAGAAGTAAGTTACTTACCCAATTAATAGCTGAAAATGGTGAACTGCATAACCTTCTAAAATTCTTCTCAATACCTCATGCATAATATTACTCAGGCAAGCTTGGGATGAGTTGCCTCAACGACTGTTAAAGAGTTCTTGGTCTAAATTGAAAAACTGGGATTCGGTTCAATACGACACCGACGACAACATTCCTATAGCCCACTTAGTGCAAAACAATGACTGATATGAAGTTATCGAAATTAATCAAACGCTTTTAGAAGAAATTCCATCAAACCATTCCATCAGCGCAGATGAAATCGAAAAATGGAATGAGGACATATTTGATTTCTTATCGGAACATGAACAAAGTAGCGATGATGAAAATTTGTATAGCGGCGATAAAGATATTATGAAGTCACAAGAGTTACTTCTAATGATTTAGCTACTGAGAGCGTAAATAATTTAATAAATTGGTGTAGAAGTAGTGAATTATTTTCTACAAAGTACGTGAGCAATCTTTTAGCCCTGCGCAATGATATTGTTATGACAAATTGAATAAAGCTAAAAAAGCAAACAAAAATTTCTGATTATATGATAAAAGATTAGTAATATTGAAATTTGACTCACTGAGCACTAAGAAATTTAAATAATCTAACAACTCTTTCAACTTTAGGCACATATAACATATGTGTGTATATTTTTCTTAAATTAGCTGTAATATATTTCAATGAAATAGTATGTTTCATGCTCGCTTTATATAAATAAAATTAAAATATCTACGCAAGAGTTCTTCTATTATATTTTCTAAACGAAGATATATTTTTATGTTGCTTTATACATATTAAAAAAAAACCTTTGGAAATTAGAACTTCTCGAAAATTAGAATCACCCCAGGAACAAAGTGGTTCTAATTTACGAGCGTCTACTGTAGTATGCAATTTGTTTGATTATCCACAGTATTGCCATATTGAAAAAACTAAATGTAGTTTAAGTGCAGTTTGGTTTTGCGCATTTACATCATACTTAATGCACTTTATATGTAGATTAACGCTGTCGTCTGTCTACGCTTTTAAGCTTACATAAGGTTATTCATAATGGCTGTTTTTAAAAGATTCATAACTTTGAGTTGGCAGCACTGCTTTATTCCATTACACTTACCAAAAATAATTGTTTGGTGCGCTTTATGTATTGGCGGAATCATTGTTTCATATGTCTTCACAAACGATGATGGTCAAAATGTTACTGCCAATGGTGAACGGTATAGGGATATGATTAGAAATTTGTTCGTACCTCAATTAGCTGGCATTAATCTTGCTGACATGTGGTTCTAACAGGACGGAGCGACATGCCACACAGCGCGCCCTACAATTGATTTACTCAAAGGAACTTTCGATGAAAGACTAATCTCACGTAATGGTCCAATTAATTGGCCACTCAGATCGTGTGACTTAACCCCATTGAATTATATTCTTTGTGGTTTGTAAAGTCACTTGTCTAAGCCTAAATCAACATTCCTGTAAATCAACATTCGAAGATTTATTGGCGAAATACGGCACCATATGCTGTGAAAAGGGACTTTTGACAAAATTTGTGTTCTAGTTTGCTCCTTATCCGCGCCAGCCGTGGCGGCTACATGGCCGAAATCATATTCAAACTTCTTTGTCATAAAATTTTCTGTTTAACAAAGCCCGTTTCATTGAAATTAAAAATATATTTCTTTGTTTTTTTATGATTTAAACTTGCGTAACTATGAAAAACATCCATTAAATGTTTTTGATGTCTTAAAACAATACGACTGCAAATTTTTCTTTTTCCTATAAAAATATTCATAAATCTGCGATATAAAAGAGCTTACTGTACTTAGTTAAGTCTCATTTTTCATTTGTTTCTTTATGTTCAAGAATCATGTAAATGTTTTAAATAATTAACATATGTAAGAGTAGTTATTGCAATACAAACTTTTGTATTTCTTATATTGTTTAGTAATATCTTTCCATTTGACAGACATTTAAGATGAATGACCTTCAATTAAAGACGCAATTATTTAAAATGGAAATAATACTGGATTTATTTTGAAAATAGCAAAATTAGTTTTTCGGTCAAGGATAAATTGCAAAACTGCAGTTAAAATTTGTTATAAAAATGTTTTATTCTACGAATATATATGTATTTACTTAAATATTTATTTAAATTTGAAGATATATTACAAATTAAAAGCTGAATATAACTTTAATAAAAAAAAAAAAATAATATTATATACTTAATCTAAGTTTAAATGCCTATAATCTAGCATATTAGTTCCATATTATTTGCCAATTCTTTTGCATTATAAGATTAAATGGTTATCAATCATTATTATTTTTTAAAGTAAAAACAGAAAAATAATTACAAATTTATATTGCATTAAAAATTGTTTTACAAAATATGGAAAAGTTGCGAAATTGTGCGAGATATGTGGTTATATGTCATGGCCGTATTAAATTGCCTTACTTTTAAAATTAAAAAAAAGCAACTACAAAAATTGAGATACCCTTTAATTTTGCAGATACAATATTAAGATCACTCTTGGCGATTTACTTACTTAGTTGTTAAGGAGTTAAAAATGTCGTAAAATACAACCCCACCATTATTTCATAAATAATGTTAATGAAATCTTTCACAGCATACTTTTGAAATTCGGTAAAACTTGCTCAGCATCCATCTAATTAATGCAAAACAATCTTTATAGACTTTTTCTTAAAAATAAATTAACAGTCTGATTCAAAGGCAAAGACAATGCGTCTATAGGACTTATAAGATCGGTAATATATTTAATCTTTTCAAAATAAATCGACTCATTTTAAACTAAAGAACAATTGTATATAACGTTTGGACGTATTATAAATACGATGACAAATGTCATAAAAGAAGCACTGAGAACTACTTCATCAAAGAAACTATTCACCATTTTAAACTGGGTACCTTCAGATATTCTGAAAAAAATAGCAGCACTTACGGCTTTATTCAATCATGACTGACTCATGTAGGTTGTGTTATTATGGACATGCTAGGCTTTAGAACGTTATCAATTGTTATTCTAACATTGACTATAGCATACCAATTCTCTTTTTTTATCCAAGATTCACTACCGACGTAACATACAGTGGCGAGCACTTGTGGATGCATGTAACTATTACTTAAAAACGAATGAAATCCTACAAAATATATAAAAGTCAACCTGATTTTCTACTAAGACTATTTATTATGATCCAATTAAAGGTCAAAAAGTCGATGTTTTGTCCGATTTCGTCAGAATAGACAATGCATCCACTTTTGCCCAATTTAAGTTTTTGTTGTCTGGCAGTATAATAAATAGGAAAGTATCCGTTATTTTTTCCATTATTTGAGTTTATTGTCAGATAAATTAAACAAATATCTTACGTTAGCAGCAAATTTTTTTATTGTCATAAATTTTTCAAAAAAAGTTTTAACTTTTAATGCGAAAGATTTTCGCTGTTTTAGAAAAGCAAATTGTTAAAATAGCAAATCCAATCAGTCAGTACCAGAAATAGCAAGAACATTGGGAATTTGCTACCGAACAGTGCTTGAAGTAAGAAAAAGAAATACTATATATTTTAGCAGACAAGGCGCGAGTAATTCGCAACGAGGTTTGCTTATCGAGAAAGATGCTCGGGCAATGGAACATTTGGTAGTTACGAAACAGGCAAAAACACACTGTCGGAAAAGAATTTAAAAGCACGGTTAAAGTTAAAACTTTAGCGTGGAAAACTGGAGGCGGGCAATATTGTGGAAGGTTAATGCTTTAAGCTTGTTTTACTTGGTGGAAGCTTGGTCCAGTGGCAAAAATTGAGGGTATAATAAGGTGATAATTAACCTGATTTTATGGACCAAAGTGCTTACCTGAAAAAAGTTGTTTTTCAACAGGATGGAGATTCCAAACATATGGTCAAAATCGTTAAGGCTTGACTATTAAATCAAAATTATTAGGCAATACAATAGTCAGCGCAAAGCCCAGATCTTAACCCGATCAAAAACTTATGGGCTTAAATTAACTTTAGTCCCGATTCAAACAAACATTCCATTGAAAATTGGTCGAAAGTATGCCAAGACGTGTCAGAAGCGTAATGAAAGAATAGTGCTCTGGACAAAATACTGAAAATTAAAAGAAAAATGTTTCGTTTTTAAATGTGCAAAAGTGGATACTTGGAACTTATTAATAAAGTTTCATTAATCTTTAATTTATCGTTAAATATTATTGAATTTCATTTTATTTTTTTTAATTATTACTTTGTTGAATAGATTAGATAAAAATTTGAAATGGCCTTCCTTCATTTATTTCGGTTTTAAATCTTTCTAGACAAACATGTATTCTTAAGTGCTCGCCACTGTATATCACAGTATAAAAATATTCTCCTAGTTAAAACATAAGGCCGTAACAAATTCCATATTCATCAATCTAGAGCTAGGTATTCTATTGCACCTAATATATGTCCTGCTCCCAATGATTCCACATCTACAAGCCTTCTTCAAGTAATTGTCGATTTACCCTGTTCACGGCTTCCATGCGGATTCTATTCAAAAGCTCTTCTGCTGGTATTGTCAGGCGATTTCCTGAGTGTAATATCAGCTATGGAGTTTACTCCAGGTTTTATAGATTGTCGCGCAGTATATTTAATGTTACGAAATATACTACAGGAATACACATACACCAGAATTTATTCATGAATGCCAGTTGAAGGAGATAGCTAGACATTTTATAGTTGCTGCTAAGTGGAGTCCTGTATATGGAGACATAGATGGCAAATACATATCAGATAATTTGCATAAGCAGGTACCATTATAGATCATTACGGATCAACTAGATAACAGAGTTTCTCTTTAACCCATTTTAAGCAGCCGTGCCAATTTGGGACAAATTACAAAAATTTCTTGTGAATAGGTTATAAAATATAATGTTTTTAGTAGTGAAAGGTGTAGTCATTAGGTCCATTTTTAAATAAATTATTAAATTATTTTTCTTCATTAATTTATAAAATTATTAAAAAACCATTACATTTTTTTCATATATATTTTTTATTTCTTTGCTTGGTTTGGCTATTAATGGGTTAAGAGAATAAACAACTAATATTGCAGACACTATTGCCACATCGACAGTTTTCGAAAGAAAAAATTGCTAGAAATGGCTAGAATTTTGATATTATTGAAAACTGCATTACTTAAAATAAAAAGTAATATAATGGATATCTTATGATTTTAATGTTATATAGGCTTAAGCTGAATCACGTTCACCACTTTGAACAAAAAATGTATCAGCCAAAATTATTTTCGAATAAAAATAAAAATTTTTTTTTCGAACAAAAAATGTGAATTTAGCTTTAAAATTTGTTTTTATTTACACATTTGCGGAATTGTACATTTATATCATATATCATTATCATTATCATTATCATTATCATTATCATTATCATTATCATTATCATTATCATTATCATTATCATTATCATTATCATTATCATTATCATTATCATTATCATTATCATTATCATTATCATTATCATTATCATTATCATTATCATTATCATTATCATTATCATTATCATTATCATTATCATTATCATTATCATTATCATTATCATTATCATTATCATTATCATTATCATTATCATTATCATTATCATTATCATTATCATTATCATTATCATTATCATTATCATTATCATTATCATTATCATTATCATTATCATTATCATTATCATTATCATTATCATTATCATTATCATTATCATTATCATTATCATTATCATTATCATTATCATTATCATTATCATTATCATTATCATTATCATTATCATTATCATTATCATTATCATTATCATTATCATTATCATTATCATTATCATTATCATTATCATTATCATTATCATTATCATTATCATTATCATTATCATTATCATTATCATTATCATTATCATTATCATTATCATTATCATTATCATTATCATTATCATTATCATTATCATTATCATTATCATTATCATTATCATTATCATTATCATTATCATTATCATTATCATTATCATTATCATTATCATTATCATTATCATTATCATTATCATTATCATTATCATTATCATTATCATTATCATTATCATTATCATTATCATTATCATTATCATTATCATTATCATTATCATTATCATTATCATTATCATTATCATTATCATTATCATTATCATTATCATTATCATTATCATTATCATTATCATTATCATTATCATTATCATTATCATTATCATTATCATTATCATTATCATTATCATTATCATTATCATTATCATTATCATTATCATTATCATTATCATTATCATTATCATTATCATTATCATTATCATTATCATTATCATTATCATTATCATTATCATTATCATTATCATTATCATTATCATTATCATTATCATTATCATTATCATTATCATTATCATTATCATTATCATTATCATTATCATTATCATTATCATTATCATTATCATTATCATTATCATTATCATTATCATTATCATTATCATTATCATTATCATTATCATTATCATTATCATTATCATTATCATTATCATTATCATTATCATTATCATTATCATTATCATTATCATTATCATTATCATTATCATTATCATTATCATTATCATTATCATTATCATTATCATTATCATTATCATTATCATTATCATTATCATTATCATTATCATTATCATTATCATTATCATTATCATTATCATTATCATTATCATTATCATTATCATTATCATTATCATTATCATTATCATTATCATTATCATTATCATTATCATTATCATTATCATTATCATTATCATTATCATTATCATTATCATTATCATTATCATTATCATTATCATTATCATTATCATTATCATTATCATTATCATTATCATTATCATTATCATTATCATTATCATTATCATTATCATTATCATTATCATTATCATTATCATTATCATTATCATTATCATTATCATTATCATTATCATTATCATTATCATTATCATTATCATTATCATTATCATTATCATTATCATTATCATTATCATTATCATTATCATTATCATTATCATTATCATTATCATTATCATTATCATTATCATTATCATTATCATTATCATTATCATTATCATTATCATTATCATTATCATTATCATTATCATTATCATTATCATTATCATTATCATTATCATTATCATTATCATTATCATTATCATTATCATTATCATTATCATTATCATTATCATTATCATTATCATTATCATTATCATTATCATTATCATTATCATTATCATTATCATTATCATTATCATTATCATTATCATTATCATTATCATTATCATTATCATTATCATTATCATTATCATTATCATTATCATTATCATTATCATTATCATTATCATTATCATTATCATTATCATTATCATTATCATTATCATTATCATTATCATTATCATTATCATTATCATTATCATTATCATTATCATTATCATTATCATTATCATTATCATTATCATTATCATTATCATTATCATTATCATTATCATTATCATTATCATTATCATTATCATTATCATTATCATTATCATTATCATTATCATTATCATTATCATTATCATTATCATTATCATTATCATTATCATTATCATTATCATTATCATTATCATTATCATTATCATTATCATTATCATTATCATTATCATTATCATTATCATTATCATTATCATTATCATTATCATTATCATTATCATTATCATTATCATTATCATTATCATTATCATTATCATTATCATTATCATTATCATTATCATTATCATTATCATTATCATTATCATTATCATTATCATTATCATTATCATTATCATTATCATTATCATTATCATTATCATTATCATTATCATTATCATTATCATTATCATTATCATTATCATTATCATTATCATTATCATTATCATTATCATTATCATTATCATTATCATTATCATTATCATTATCATTATCATTATCATTATCATTATCATTATCATTATCATTATCATTATCATTATCATTATCATTATCATTATCATTATCATTATCATTATCATTATCATTATCATTATCATTATCATTATCATTATCATTATCATTATCATTATCATTATCATTATCATTATCATTATCATTATCATTATCATTATCATTATCATTATCATTATCATTATCATTATCATTATCATTATCATTATCATTATCATTATCATTATCATTATCATTATCATTATCATTATCATTATCATTATCATTATCATTATCATTATCATTATCATTATCATTATCATTATCATTATCATTATCATTATCATTATCATTATCATTATCATTATCATTATCATCATTATCATTATCATTATCATTATCATTATCATTATCATTATCATTATCATTATCATTATCATTATCATTATCATTATCATTATCATTATCATTATCATTATCATTATCATTATCATTATCATTATCATTATCATTATCATTATCATTATCATTATCATTATCATTATCATTATCATTATCATTATCATTATCATTATCATTATCATTATCATTATCATTATCATTATCATTATCATTATCATTATCATTATCATTATCATTATCATTATCATTATCATTATCATTATCATTATCATTATCATTATCATTATCATTATCATTATCATTATCATTATCATTATCATTATCATTATCATTATCATTATCATTATCATTATCATTTATCATTATCATTATCATTATCATTATCATTATCATTATCATTATCATTATCATTATCATTATCATTATCATTATCATTATCATTATCATTATCATTATCATTATCATTATCATTATCATTATCATTATCATTATCATTATCATTATCATTATCATTATCATTATCATTATCATTATCATTATCATTATCATTATCATTATCATTATCATTATCATTATCATTATCATTATCATTATCATTATCATTATCATTATCATTATCATTATCATTATCATTATCATTATCATTATCATTATCATTATCATTATCATTATCATTATCATTATCATTATCATTATCATTATCATTATCATTATCATTATCATTATCATTATCATTATCATTATCATTATCATTATCATTATCATTATCATTATCATTATCATTATCATTATCATTATCATTATCATTATCATTATCATTATCATTATCATTATCATTATCATTATCATTATCATTATCATTATCATTATCATTATCATTATCATTATCATTATCATTATCATTATCATTATCATTATCATTATCATTATCATTATCATTATCATTATCATTATCATTATCATTATCATTATCATTATCATTATCATTATCATTATCATTATCATTATCATTATCATTATCATTATCATTATCATTATCATTATCATTATCATTATCATTATCATTATCATTATCATTATCATTATCATTATCATTATCATTATCATTATCATTATCATTATCATTATCATTATCATTATCATTATCATTATCATTATCATTATCATTATCATTATCATTATCATTATCATTATCATTATCATTATCATTATCATTATCATTATCATTATCATTATCATTATCATTATCATTATCATTATCATTATCATTATCATTATCATTATCATTATCATTATCATTATCATTATCATTATCATTATCATTATCATTATCATTATCATTATCATTATCATTATCATTATCATTATCATTATCATTATCATTATCATTATCATTATCATTATCATTACCATTACCATTATCATTATCATTACCATTACCATTATCATTATCATTCTGACCAGGGACTTTTGCTGGTCACTGCAGCCGATAGGGTCTATTGTGCCCTTCTGATCTGCAAATTGCTGCCAAGAGAAGTGAAGTCTCTTTTGAGTAATCGAGTCATCTGACAATTTTCCAATCCTTGATTAGGTTGAGGATGGCACACAGTAACGTTTCGGACCAATATATGGTGTCACGGAAACTTTTCTAGCCGGTGCCTCCGCTCTTTCATTACCATCCATCCCAGCGCGTGCAGGTGCCACAAACAACTAGACCTTATTTCTAAGCGAAAGCCTTTGTTACATTTATATCGAATAAAGTTGTTTAATATAGTTAACTTTGAGTTAAGAGGCATGTTCTAGAAAAGTAGTGAAATTTAAATTTGAAAAGTAATGTTTTCATTTCTGATGTTCTGGAAAAGAAAAGTATTTATTTCATTTTTTTATACAAAGATTTTTTCAAATTTCAAAAACATTTTAGTTTTTACATTAGTTGAGTTATAACTTTCTATCAAAAGAGTTGTTTATCAAAAAACCATATTTTGATGCTCCTATGTCCTTTCTAATCTCAGAAGAAAATCTAGCCAAAAAACGTTGTGTATTACATTAGTGCACTTGCTTCTATCAAGATTTATATTAAGGGTGTCTTTAAAACAGGTATACTGTACAAATAAAGTGTAAACGGCGTATGTTGGTTTTGCAGCTTGATTCGAAACATTGTGCTGAAATCTTGCGTTCCATAAGGTAGCCTAGGAGTTGATTTTATGATTGAAAAATTTTTCATATGTTTTTTATTGTTGACTAATCCATTTGTATTTTCACTTACAATATTTACAAAGTTATCTTCCGTTATCCGTAACTGTTATCCATAACTGCAAGTCAGTAAATTATAAAAAATAAGAACGACATAGTTACCAAATACCGGTTTAAATTTTCAATTTAAGGTATACTTTTTTTCCGTCACTCCTCTAGGCTTTCCACAAACCATCTATTGCTTTGTTTCAGTTTCTTTAATCAATTTGATATTTCAAGCTAAGTACTCGTAGATGATTAATCCGCTGTAACTTTCTCCATATGATTTTTTGTGTGTGTGTAGTGGTGAAGATCCTTGCTAATTGGTGGCGATCTTTACTTTAGCATTGTAATTTTTTCCCAGTAGGTGGCGTGTTTTTCCTGATCTTTCGTCTGATGTTTGTCATTATCGCCAGAGTTATGCGAGAAGAATCAGGGGAGCTTTTTTTCTTGAAGTTGAAACCTTTTTTTATAATGAAAAATTTGGAACCACAATTACATTTTTTCTTCATCATGTACTTTGCTGTGGCTCGAACCTTGGTCGTATGTACTGTTATGCGCTCGCTCTAACCGCTGTTATGCGCGCGCTCTACCGTTAATATCTAAAAGTTGCTAAACCTCAGAGCACCTCAGAGCAAATGAAGAGCCAAAATTACATGTAAGCATTCTTATAGGGGTCATAAGTGATGATAGGGCTTTTGGTAAACATAATCAAAACCCGAAGATCCAATATAACGATAACTGCAGAAAGCAAAATGCTAAAGAAATGCTTGACATTGAATTTACTTACGACTTTAGGCTCATCTTATTTGACCGGAGAATATTCTACGGCAAGAAAATGTTTGCCATAACGACAAAAACTAAAGATGCGTATATTGTAATATATAGTTTATGGTTTACATATAGCTAAGAACAAAGATGAGATGGGCAAATGAACGAACAAAAGTGCTCTTTTAACGCTTTAAGCGGCAGCTAGAGTTTAAAAAGTTTTATTTCATATATATGTAGGTGTCTATATTAGAGAGATTTACAAATTATGTTTTAATATAAAAAAATGTACTGATTAGCCAGAAAAATACTTGCAAAAACAACAAATTAAAAAAAATTACACATATGTATGTATGTATATAATTTGTCTAAAATAGAAATAGCAGACTTCGTGTAATGCGTTAGTGTTTTTTTTTAATATTTTCTTTACTCTCATGCATTTCATAATAATTTCATAATGTATGTAATATTTAATGTGTGGACATCACTGTTTAATACCAAAATTGCGTTAACAACAACAACAACAACAACAACAACAACAACAACAACAACGATCACTTAAAGAAAGTTTTAAAGGAAAACGGAATACATACATACTTGCACACTAACGTTTATAGGAGATCAAAATCCAAAATAAATGAAAAGAGTGTGAGGCTTAAAACAATTTTACTGAAGAGTGTTTTTGCATAAGCTGTGTAAGACGAGAGAAAGAGAGCAAAGCAATGCTTTGATAAAACCAGCTTTTTCTTCGTTAAAGCCACCTCGTACTCAGCAGAATTGTTGTGTGAAAAAACCAGTCTCTAAATGTGTTTTTTTGGAATTTCAGTCTTTGCTGTGGATGGTTGATAACAAGACAAATAAAGTGTTATTAGGAAAGAAAACGGCTTAAATCATATGCATAGACGGCTTTAACGAAGCGTTAATGGTGTTGAACGTTCAATAGTTGGTCAACGAATGAAATCTTGTTTTAAAAAAGAACAACAAAAAGAGTGTTAAACAAGTTAAAGCTATGAAAGCGTGTTAAATAAAGAGTACGATTCAACCTGAGAGAAAATTTAAGGGAGTGTGTTACGAATGAGAAAAAGAACGAAAAAGAAAGTTTTCGTGGTATTAGTTAGCGGTGCTGTAAAATAGTGAGCAAAGCTTTATGCTATAAGATCCTATAACTTAAACGGGGTTGTTTTTGTTGTAACTGAACAAGGTGGTGGTAGTAGTGATTTTTTAAGTCAAGTGCGCGTGGTTATTACTTAATGTTTTCTTGAAAGAAAAGCCAAAATTGCAAAAGATTTTCTAAGTGTAACAACACCAGCAGCACAAGTCATCGATAGCAAAATGTTTCTTTTTTGCCCACGGTAATAGCATGTAAACGAATATGACACGAAAGGGCAAGGCCACATTAAACAACGTTATTAAGCCTTAAGAAAATAAAAGAAAGAATAACAATAAAGGCATTTATTTACTGTGATAATATGGATGAGACTGTTTTTTCTTTTCAATTCATTTAACATTAGTGAGAAAAAGAAGAAGCGGGAGAGAGGGAGAGCGAGAAAGAAAAAGATAATGCATAAATTTAACCACTTTGTTTTGTTTTGTTTTTTTATTTTAATCAAAAATTAATAATTAATTAATTTGAAAAATTAAAAAAAGGAAAATATTATTGACAAACGATTAAAAGATTTTGTTTAGAAAGCGTGGATATTTTAATAAACAACAACGACAATAAACCGGCATTTTACATAATACGCATATAATAACGAAATAAAAAAGTTAAAGAAAGTTAATTAGTGAATGATACCAAGAAAGTGGAGATATACCCGATTACATTTTTAAAAATAGATCGAAACTAAACTTAACTCACCACCCATCATAATCACTCGTTTTACTGTCTCCACTTAGAAAAACATAAATTCGTGCATATGAAAAAAAATAGTGCTTTAACGGTGACATCCATGTTTTTTTTTTGTCTTGAAGTATGTGTTAACATTTCTTTTGGCCAGTGCTGCTTCTTTTTTTAGTTGCTTATTATCATTACAACCTTGTTGAATGCAAGGTCGGTTGTGTTTGTAAAATTAAAACAAAAATAAAAAAGAGGTTTTAAAAATCTCAGCTTAAAGTGTCATCTTTAGAATAATAAGAAAATATTAAAAAATACAACAAATAATGAAATCATTTACAATTTTATTAATAATCTTCTTAACTGCGGTCAGTGTTGATTCTAATGGCAACGATAGCAAAAACTACAATAACACCAGTAGTAGCAATATTAGCAGCCGTAATGACAGCAACAATAACACCAGCAGTGGCATTAACAATATTCACAGCAATAGTTTTACCAAAAATTCTTTTAGAACAAATTTCAATAATTTTAACTTTTCAAGTATTGGCCATGACTCAGCATCATCAACGTTTACAGTATTTCGGGATAAAAGAGGTAAGTTTTGGGTTTTAAATTATGGGATTAAAAATTCATTAAAAACCAATTTGGAAATACATATGTGCAGGGATATAACTAGACGAGGCCATGTATATATTATTATACAACAGGATTTTGATCTGAATAAAATTTCCATAACCACTTATGTTTTATACATGACAAGTTTTATTCTTAACCCGCCTACACTAAAATATTCAATAATTTACTGAATTTTATTGACTTTTTTTATACAATTTTAATGACAGGAGGGCATTTTAATAATATTTAAACTTTTTAAACACAAGTTTCTTTTATTTTCATTGAATCTCTTTATACATTTACTTTAGCGTTTTTCTAATTATTTGTTTACACCAATTAGGTTGCCGAAATAGCCGCTTCAGTGATGACATACCACCTTGATCAAAGGTTCCCGGAATAACCCAGGTGTGGTGGTCCCTTCGTTCCGATTTGAGTTTTTTTTTTTGTTAGGTTTCCCGCTAAATCTTAGCGTTATAGCTTGAAATTTGCAAAAGCTACGTAGCCAAGAGTATGTGTGCTGGCGATTTTTTACAATTTTAGAAATGGATTTAAATTTGCAACAACGCACTTCTATTAAATTTTGTGTAAAAAACGGATTTAATGATGCGCCAACGTAGGAAATGTTGGAAAAGTGTTTCGGCAACGATTCTCTAAAGAAAACGGTCATTTACCAGTGGCGCAAGCGGTTCAAAAGTGGTCGTGAGTCAATAGAAAATCAAAAACCGACGAAAGCAGACGAAAACCTTGATAAAGTAAAAGAAATGTTAATCAATAACCGCAAAATAACCATCAGAATGATAGCGAAGAACTTAAACATTGCCTATGGATCCGTTCAAGATATTTTGGTTAATGATTTGGGTTTCCGGTGTGTAGCAGCAAAATAGGTGCCAATAGACCTCAATGCTCACGGTTTTCATGGATTACAACGGTGTAGTGCATCATGAATTTTTGCTAGTAAGCCAGACAGTAAACAAAGAGCATTATTTGGGCGTTATGAGACGTTTCCGTGAAGCAATTCGCCGAAAGAGACCAGAATTGTGGGCAGAAAACTTGTGCATTTTTCACCATGATAACGCACCGTCGCACAACAAGATAATTTTTTTAAATTTTTTGACGAAAAATGCATGAAATACTATCCAACAGCCACCGAATTCACCTGATTTGGCTCCTTGTGACTTCTTTCTGTTCAATCGCGTTAAAAAACCATTACAGGGAAGGCGCTTCAGCAGCCGAGAGGAAATAATGGAATAATCGCAGGAGGCACTGATGGGCATACCGCAAACTGAATTTAAAAAATTCTTCGAGCATTGGATTAAGCGCTGGCATAAGTGCGTTGTAGTCGATGGGGATTACTTTGAAGGTGACAGTGTAGATTTAGACGAATAATTTTGTATTTTTTATTTTCTGAATAAATTCCGGGAACTTTTTGATCAAGGTGGTAAATTAGACGGGAATTTGGAAGTCTAGGTTTTATAACCATAGAATTTATGTGTTAAGCATGGATTAATATTATACACAGTATGTTTATCTGTTGATATCATCTTTAATACCAATGCAGTGTCTTCTTTGCACTAATGGTTTTCGAATATGATGTCGGTAGTTACAGGGATATTATAAAAGAATGTACATTTTTGATTCATTCTTAAATTTCTATATACACTTATGTAGCCGTTACATATCTTTAGTATTATTTACACAATTCTATTCGTTTTTTTACTTTTTTTACATTAAAAATTAAAAAAAAATCTTATTCTTATTCATTGAAAAAAAAATTAAGTTACTAAATTTCATTTGACCTTATATTGTCAGCTTAAAACAGCAGATATCATCATCAACACCATCACCATCAACCAACATCATGTTGTTCATCTGCTCGTTGGAACAAGAATACTTGTATTCATTAAGATGTCATTAACACTGAAACAGACAAAAAGAAAAACTAAATGTCTGATGAAAAGAATATTTAAGTGTTTTAAGTTGCTTTTTTAAGATAATAATTTGTTTAAAACGATTTATTTTGTGGTAACATAAGAATAATATTTCATCTTCAACGATTTTTGTTGATGTTTTTGCTTAAGATGTTTTTTAATTGCATAGATAATTAAAAAATCATTTACAAACATTAACTTGTAGTTGACTTAAAAAAAAAAAATCATATAATAGGTCGGAAGAAATTTATTTTTATATATATATCTTCGCTTAAAGTTCAGCATTATTAGAAACGGCCTATAAACTTCTGACTGACAGCTTCTGCTTCAATTTGGCGGCTTCATGCATGCGATGATCTATTTTTTTCCGCTATCCTGCAGTGTTACCACCTTGTGTGTAATTACACATGTTATGTGTAATTTTTCATTATGTGTGTAGCCTCTGTGTAATTACCCTGTCGGATAATGAGTAGCTAACTAGAAAAATAACCAACTTTAAGAGAGATTTTATTTACCAACTTAAACTATCTACTCAGTGTTCTCATATATATTTTTTTAAATCTTTCAATTTGGAGAAAAAACATTTTTTTGGCTAAAATGTTTCTTTTTAGTCATATAAAAAATATTAAAACTGCATGTACTCGTATTCTATAGGTAAATTAATTTAAGAAACGTAAACAAAGAACATACCTACATATATGTTATTGATATGTTTTAATACATATATAAAAATTAAGTTCATATCTTGATTACGCAAATTACGCGTTTATATACAGTGATGAACTTAATTATTGGCAACATCAGCTCTTTCAACTTCAAGGGTAATTTAATGTTCTTATTGAAGAGGTTTTTGATATACTATTATATTTACTAGATAGCAAGATAAATTTCCTACAAAATTCACTATGTTTCATTCCATTTTCATATTTCGCTGAACATAATTATTGGCACTATTAATTATAAATTACAAGACATTGGCTACAGATCGAAAATTATTGTTAAATTATTAATACGTCTTGTTTTATAACTGCATCCAGTCATTTTGGAATAGAATTCAAACACATTTTTGGGACCGCTGTCTCGATAGTGTACAAGTCTTAGACAAAAACCTGCTCATAATTTTGGTTATTGCCCGATTTTATACTAGCCTATCCAAATCTTCCCACAAATCCTTGATCGGATTTATATCTGGCTATTGTAGCAGATGTACTAAAACGTTTAAAAAGTTGGTAAAAGCCCTATATGCCTAACATGCTTTGCCGAAACATTGTCTTTACTCAATATTAACTATTAATAAAATAAATTTCCGAAGATTTTGTATCTATGTTTTTGATTTAAGCAAATAAATACATAAATTTATCTCAGCGACATACGTAGATTTTGAATAAAGAAAACTTAAAAACTTTCCACCATCTTAAAAAACTAGCAAAACAAGATAAACCTTGCAATATAACACTGTATCTACTTTGATATTCTGTAGTGTAAATTTTTTGTTTTTGGTTAGTTGTTTGTTCTTTGTTCGGGTTTTCCCCACTTTATTTACAATTTCATTTGAAAAGCGCTAAAATTTATTAACAGAAAAGTGCATTCAAGGAGTTGTTTATATCTACACTAGCTAACCCGGCGTACTTCGCTTCCCCCATCTTAATTATTATCCTAAACATTACTTTAGTTAAATTTTTTACTTTTTTTCCACCTTTTTGTCCCCTTCTGGTACAAATCGAAACACTTGTGATAGCCTATAGTTCCTTCCAGAAAGACATTATAAAATCTACTTGATTCCTCAATTCAAATTTGTTTGAGTATTTCCTAGTTAAATATGCACGTCATTTAGCTTCATTCAGCTGTCGACCCCTGTATTCGCCTAGCTGTAGACGTCTTCAACTTCAGTGAGCAGCTTAAGGTGTGTTCACATTTGTCAAATATTTGATGAAAAACACTTAATCACTATTCAATAGAAACATTTTATGGGAACATTTACATTTTTAAATAAGTTACGAGTAATTAAAAAAAAGATAACAAAAGAAGATATATTTCAATAAAATAGTGGTTACATTTTTTCTATAAAAACAAACATTATGAATTTAAATAAATTATTTTATTCTGAAAGATAAATATAGCAGCTAACTGAACAATATTTAGTTAGCAGCTGGCTACAAAAAATTAGTTTTCACTTAACATGCAAACAAGTAAAATTTAGCTGATTTGAATAAAATTAATTTACAGTTAATTTAAATAAAACCTACTTATAATTAACGGAAAAGCGGTTAGCTTAACGTCAACTTTAAGTTAGTTGGAAAGTAATGCAGAGTTGGGCAACTGACTACCGCCTAGGACATCGCAATGTTAAAATAGTTAGTTGCTGCCATCGAAAAGTAATCCAAGTGTTAGTGAGCACTAGTTGTGAAATAGTCAGCTTAAAGTTAGTTTTAAGTTAACTCAGTTTCCGACAGGGCAGGTTCATGTCCAATGAGTGTGCAATTTTACTTTTTGTTCTACCGCTTTTTTATTCGTTATATTTTGAATTTTGAAATACGAAATTTCCTAATTTGCAAATAAACCGAATTTAATCATAAAAACACAAGCACTACTACTGTCAACCATGGAGAATGGATTGGGACTGTATCTTGAATGCTGGTGACGACAATTCACATTTGTTTGATGGCAAAGTGGACAAATTTCTTTATCTTAATGTTCGAAAAGAAAATATGAAACAAACTGCAGAAAAAGGCAATATTCCATTCCACCAAGACAGCGATCACAAGTAAAACGTTGTAAACGTAATGTAAAGGTTTGGTTGATCCGTACTTTACCCAAACTTGTAAAAACACCAGCGCAGAGCACAGAAGGAATTGGCTAGAAGAGTTTATCAGAAAAAGTTTATCACATTAGTTCCGCTTAAGGCGACATTATAAAAAGTATAGAACATCATAGAATTGGAAGATTGCTAAAATTTGTTAAAATCAATTTTAGGCGCATACTTACTGTTCTGGATTACAAAGGCTATATAAACTATTATTAATTGTTCGATGATTCCATTTTATTTGATCGATTATGCGTTGAACTATGAAAATTAGTTATTCTTGTGTTTCTGATGAAACTCACAGTTATTATTGGATAAAATGCTAGTTTTCGTATTATTCATAAAGACTTATATTTGATGTATATAGCAGACCCCGAAAATCTATGTAAAGGGTGGTCCAACCACAACGCACGATGTTAATTGTAAATAAAACAAAAAATTTCTAGAGAATTAAATTAATATTTTTTATTATGATAGAAGGATCTATGACAATTATGTGTGAAACAGAATATCAGACAAATGCTCGCCACGGCTTCGGTGGTATACCACTATCCGTCGGTCCATATTTTCAATGGCTCTGAGACATAATTGAGGTTCAATGTCGTTAATGTGCCGAACTATATCACCCTTTAGCTCCTGAATTGTTCTTGGCTTATTGACGTATACTTTTCCTCTTAAGTATCCCCAAAGAAAGAAGTCCAACGGTATCAAATCACATGATCGTGGTGGCCAATTAACATCGCCAACACATGAGTTAACACGGCCATTGAATTTCAATTTCCAACCGTTATCATCTCGCGATAATGAATACCATTCATGGTGACTGCTTGGCCGATTTCGTTTTCAAAGAAGTACGGCCCGATGACGCCGCCAGCCAATAAACCGCACCAAAAAGTCACTCTTTGTGGATGCATCGGCTTTTCAACAATCACTCGAGAATTCTCAGTTGCCCAAATGCGGCAATTCTGGTTGTTAACGAATCCATTGCGGTGAAAGTGTGCCTCGTCGCTAAAGATGATTTTATTTGCCTATCCAACTAACCATCCAGCGCGCTGAAGACGCTTGAAATGGTCAGTAGTCTTCAGCACTTGAACAATTGAACCTTGTAAGCGTGTAAATACAAATCCTTTTTCAAAATTCGTTTCAGTGATGTTCAGTTGTAAGGTACGAGACGATTCGAGGTTGACGGCCCTTCTGCCACACTATCGCAAGGAACAGCAATGTTTTCCGCAGAACGAACTTGTTTCCACTTTTCCTACAGATACGATTTACTGAAATTTGTGTACAGTTCTCCCGATTGTGGACACATTTGGTCGATTATGATGACCAAAAAAATCACGAAGTGCACGAAAAGCATTTATGTGAGAATTTTGTGTCATTGGAAGAATTTATACGCATTATCTTAGTCAAAATCCTCCTACATTCGCCAACACCCCTCGAATATCCTCTCCCCTCACGGGTTACTCTATTCATCATGTTGTACAGAACTATGTTAAATTGCAGCCTTACCTCACGCCAGCATTGAAGGAAAATTAATCACGAATGAATCCTTTATGTAATACCCTGCAGCTTATATTGTCGTTGAGGGCCTGTATCAAAGACCATTGTTGGGGTGCCTTTATATGCAAAGGAATTCCAGAAGACAGCCGAGTGTGAGAGGGTGTCAAAAATTTTCTCACAGTCTATGTAGACTAGATATAGAGGGGATCTCCACTCAACTGATTGTTCTATTATGACCTGCAGACCGTTCACATGAGTTATACATAATTGCTATGGTCTCAAACTAGCTTGTTTACTGCGTAGATCGGAATCAAGTGCAGTAAAAGCTGTTGCTTATGATCTGTACTATCTATAACTTGGTTGGCTATTATCTTCTTTTTTTTCGATGTTAACAATAAGTCCTTCCTTTATCACTTAACTCATTAGACCTCCAGAATTCTTCTATAAATTTTGGCAAGCCAGCGATAGTTGCGCTGTGGATTTATTATTTTTCAGAGCTATTACGGTATCCATCATTTAGAGTAAATCCCTGTATTCTATGTATATATCACTTAAAAGACAACATTTTTTTAAGAATAAAAGGCCACAAGTCGAAAAAAAAACTGAATTAGTTTTAAAATATTATTCGAAATATTGATACATTAATATTTATTGTCTTGAATAAAAACGTGCGTAAAAACTAGTTTTCTTTTGTATTTCGCACCAATAACGGTTAGAAGAGGATTTTAACACGAATAAGCGCACGTTTGTCAAAAGTAAAGCACCATAAAACTTTAAAAAACTTTTACAAATCACAAATCTTTCATTCGAATTATAGTTTTATGCTAATTTATGTTTTATTCATGTGTTCGATCTTATAGAATTTGCCAAACAGTTTAATATTTAACATTTAACGCACGGGCACCGTAGAGATACGGTTTTATGTTTGAGAACCTTGATGAAGAAAGTGACATTTTGATGAAATTAAATTTTATCTCTTAGAAAAAAAAAAATTACCGAAGAATAGCTAAGCTTTTTACGTATGGTATGGTGGTATGCTAGAGATGGGATTTTTTATTTCGTTTATTTTTCTGTTCTTTTGTCAAGTGAAATCCTTTTTATCTGGATAAAAAATCCACATTTTTAATACAAATTAAATAACTTGAGTTAAGAAATGTATGTATTGTGTTTTCTCTGAACTGATTCAAGGCTGAGATAAATTTTTAATAGTTTTTTGTAAAAATAAATCTAATGAGTTACTTTTTGGCTGATGATTTGTATTGACTATGAAGGTATTTGTTTCAAATCAGTGCTTAAATTGATTGCTTTAGGTTAGCAATAGCACTAAAATTTTAGCTTTGTTTCAGTTTTTAGCTTCAAATTAAACAACTGTGTTCCTGAATGCTTACTGAAAATTTAAAAAAATAATAAGCAAAAGCAAAATGGTATTACTATGCTTATTATATTCTCTGCTTAAGCAGTTAGCAAAGCAACTATTTTAAGAAGAATTGCTGTTGCTGTAAGCAATAGTTGTTGTTTACTAAGTATATGTTTGCTTTTGCCTAACAGTTTACTACTTATTCATTTACTACGTTGCTGTTGCTTGAATTTCATGATCATTTGTCGTTTAATGAAGGATAATGCTCAAATTTTTGTTCGCTTATTTCAATTCTGATTCTTTGATTTCTTAATTTTTTTTCATGTTATAGGTGAGAAAGTCGCTTAATACGCCCACATAGTAAATAATAACTTATTGCTTACAGCAAAAGCAATTTTTGATAAAATAGTTGTTTTGCCGACTAAGCAAGTTATTAACTATTTTACTTTTTTGTTCTTGCCTTTTACTTTTGCTTATTATTTTGAAAAATTTTCAGTAAGCATTCAGCAACACTGTTGTTTAATTTGAAGCTAAAAACTGAAGCAAAGCAAAAAATTTTATTTTTTTTTAAATTTTATTTTTTGCTTTTGCTTCTTACTTTTGCTGTGTAGTTTTCTTTAAGTTTAGTTAAGCCATTACAATTGCATTGAAAATAGACAAGCATTTTTTAACGCTGTTTTAAATACTGAAACTTTAGCTTTTACCATTCTCAAGATATAATGAATTCAATGAATTAGTTTGTATGTGAGGTAAAACGTTAACTTGTCCAATTCCTCCCAGTTTTTAACTGATGATTTGTACTGACTATGAATTTAATCAGACCAAATTCTAAGACTTTAGCTGTAACCGTCCTTAAGATATACTAAAATCAATGTTTGTTATGTATGGGATGTACAACGCCAACTTATTTAATCCGACTCACTTTTGGACTGATAATATGCCTTGCCTACGAATTTATTTGGGCCAAATTTAAAGAATCTTTCTATCTATCCATTTTGAAGATATATACAAGTAAATGTACATTTTGTATGGGCGTGCTCCGACCAGTTGAAATTTTTAAAATTTTTATAGCCTTCGAGACATTTAGAGAGATACTATAAAAATAATAAGAAAATCAGTTTAGGCACTAATCCACTCATTTTTATATACAAGATTTGTTGCAGAGTAAGCTTATAAGAAATACAAATATTAGAACTGGTTACTAAGGCCTTCGCCTCTAAGAAAAACATGTATCGGGTGTTTTTTTACAGTTACACAAGTTTAAATAATAGTAAAACAAAGAGATATATTTTTAATATCAATGAAACACGCTTTGTTGGATAGAAAATTATAATAATATTGAAATATGATTCCGACCATGCGGCCGCCACGGCTGGCGAGTACAAAGCGCAATCTGGAACACAAATTTTTGCAAACTTTTCGCAGCATACGTGGACGTATTTCGCCAATAACTCTTCGAATGTTGATTTCCATATGTGCAATTGTCTCTGGTTTATCGACAAAGACTAGTCACTTTACATAACCCCAAAAGAAATAACCCGAAGGGGTTAAGTAACACGAACTTAGTGGCCGATTAATTAGACCATAACGTGTAATTACTCTTTCATCAAAGTTTTTTTGAGTAAATTAATTCCGTCCTGTTGAAACCACACGTCAACAGGATTGATGCCAGCTAATTGATAAGAACATAAGAATTTCATGTCTGTATACCGTTCACCATTGTATACATTCTGACCATTATCTTTTTTGAAGACATATGGACCTTGTGGATTATCTTCACTTCAAATGCTTATTTACGTATTCATTCAACCAAAAATGGGCTTCATCGGAGAACGAATTTTTAAATCATTATTTTAATAAAACATTTCGACAACCAAACTTAACTTAAAACAACTATTATCTGTTAAATCAGTTGTCATAATAAAGCATTGCTGCCAACTCAAAGTTATGAACCTCTAAAAAACACCTTATACTTGTACGTATATCTGCTTTTCTCTTTAAAGAAGTATTTCTCAAAAGAAAAATATCTTTTCAATATCTCACAATTAAAGTTTAAAGAAATTCACTTTTAATTTAGAGCATTAAGGAAATTTTATTAACTAGTGTACGTAGCGGCTGACACAATTAGCCGCATTCTAGCATCTAAAAGTAATTTTTTTATGCAGGTATACATATGTACATATGTATGTATAAAATTTGAAATAAGTTTTGAATGCATTTCATTTCAAATTTTTTATACAAAATTTTCTTTAAATTGATTTCATATAAATTTTTTTTTATATAAGCTTAAAAATATAAAATAATTTTTTCCAAAAAATTTCTTAAAAAAAAATTCAAAAAAAATTATTTTTATATGAAAAATAATATAAAAAAATGCTTTTTTCTTTCTATGCGTTAGTAAGAATTTTATAGTCATTTTACTCGATTTAAATAAAATTGATATTATGCACATCCGCACAAAAAAAGTTTTAAGCCCAAATATATCTTTTCAAAATCGGTGTAGTAGAACGGGCGTAAAATGGATATTAGCTTATTAATTACGTATATAGATAAGAAATAGAATTTTTAAATTTAAAAAGGTCAGCTTTATATATTTTTTTTAAACCTTTAAAGTATAATTCTTTACATCATCACATTATTCGCAATAAAAATTTTTGAAAAAAATAATACAATTTTTGTGACATTAATATCAATATCAATATCAATATCAATATTTTACTTCGAATAATTTAATTTACTGAATAAGATTATAGACTTTATATGGGTATGGCCATCTGGCTAAAACATCTATTCTATGTTCTGAATCAATCAATAACTATTATTGTGTTAATGCACAGGTAGATCATTAAGCAGAAAGCAAAAAAGATTATTGTTAAGATCACCTTCCGTAATTTTTTGATGACTTTTATGAAGAAGCTGCTTTAACACTGCTATTTTTTGTTTTGCTAAAACTATTATTTGCGTTAGTTTTTAATTAAATTTTTATGCAAAATTTATTTTATTAATTCAGATTTAGAGCGGAATAGTAGTTTTTTTATAAATATCATTTCAAATGTGTGCCGCTGTGGTATGGTATGGTTCAATACCAGGCCAGACCATCTTAAAAAAGAAAAAAGTTTTCCGACAGCGGTATCACCTCATAACATTAGCTAGTAACTGCTTATGAGTATATATACTATTTAAAAACTTCTTTAAATGCATTTGCCGTTCGGCTGAGAGAAGTCCCCATGTTCCTTCATGGAATGTTATGGGAATTAATATATAATATATTTCAAATTAGGAAGAATTTTTGAATATGTCGTAGAACCGAAATCTTATTTATAATTTTTTTCTTCGTATACATAATTTATATTTGAAAGAAGCTAAACACCAGCAGTAGAATTAATTTAAACTTAAAAAAGCCTACGAGTATATACCATAAGTATGTATGAAAATAAGCACAGTGGTGGACATGATTTTAGCACATTACCTATGAGTGCTTTTTGGAACCAAAATTTTTTTTGCTTGTTTATTATTTTAATCACTTCTATGTTCTAATGTAACGTAAGTCCACAATTTGGGTGCCGCTTTGAGGTTCTCTAGTATGACAGGCCGGACTTAAAACTCCTAACAGAGTTTCTTACGGGCCATTGTGGACTGAGAGCGCTTTCGAAGAGGATGGCGGTCACAAATATGGATGTTTGTGCTCACAGGCATCAGAGGCAGTGGAACACATATTAATGTAGGGTTCTTGATAGGTTTAGATGCAAATGTTTAGGGAGACATAGAGTCTCATTGGGAGACATATCGATCATTGTTATTTCAGATCTGTTAGTGTTCATTAGGAAGGCAGCAGATCTGCACAACAAAGATAGATACCTATAGACCGGTAGGGGCACAATAGACCCCATGGGTCGCAGTGTCCTGCTATAGTGCCTGGTCAGAATAATAATAACTCGTGGTCCAAAGTATACGTAACATTAGTTTACTTTAGTTTTATTTATGCAAGTAATTTAGCACAAATTAAAAAAAAAAAAAATAAACTACCAATTTATTTTATTTAAAACTAAGTACTTGGTAGTATAAACCTTTTTCTTAAGAGCTGCACGTCTCCTCGGCATACTGTCTATAAGTCCCACACAACATTCTTTTGGCTTTGCTTACCATTCGTTTTGAATATCTGTTCTTAAGCCATTAAAATTTTTACGTTTAAAAGCAGTAATGTGTTGATCTATATCATTCCATAGATTTATTATAGGACTGAGATCTGGTGATTGAGCTGGCCAATTAAATATGTCGATACTATTTTGCCCTAAGCAGCACTACACTGTTTTTGAAATGTGTTTCGTATAATTACCAGGCATAAAATGCCATCTAAGTGACACGTTTTCCTCTGCAAATGAAGACTGTGTTAAAAAATATTTCCTTATAAGCGTGCTGATCCACCTACTTATCTATGTTGATTATTTAATCAACACCACGCTCAGAAAATGCGACCCAAACCGTCACATGTCCGACACCACGGAGCAAGCAATTTAATTATCATTAATACTCTGGCAAAAACTGTGAGAGCTTGGCCGGCAAGCTTTGATGCATCCATCATATAGCCCGGACTTTCCACCTTAATATTATCATTTGTATCGATATAAGCAGAACTGTCCTAGGACTATTATTACAACTTGCCTTTAAAGTTGGATTTAGTAAAAGGTAACTTTAGCTAAAGTGATCTTTTAAGTCACCTTTAACTTTGTTCGCTATTACAACTTACTTGTAAAATAAAGTTAACGTTTTTTTAAATGTAGCAGTACCGGAGCAATATCGATAACTTTTGCCAAATTAAATTAGTTCTTTAAAAACGCAGTGGCAACGACATGCTTTATTTTTTGTTATGTTTATTCATTTTGTTTATAAAATTTGTGTATTGTGGTTTTATTATTTTATTTTTGTGTTTTTTGTGATATGTTTTCCATTTTGATTTGAAAAACTATTAATATATACATAAATGTTTATATTTTGAGTTGCCATATTGAAAATAATATATACATATATATACGGCAAGTTCAAACATAAACTTAATTTTAAAAATTACAGGTAGGATATGCTTCCCTTTAGCTTAACACTCACTTTTATTGTATGCTTATAATAATAAAAACAAATTAAATTATCTGCCCGTTAAAATCCTGCCCTTAGTTAAAGGCAAGTTGTAATAATGGCCCTTAATCGTGTAAATTTGATATCTGTAGAGACCTGCAATTGGATCAACTTTTTGCTGAGAAAATCAAGAAGTTCTGTACTAATGGAATAATGATTTACCCCAAAAATGGTAAAAGGTTGTCGATCAAACATATTTGGTTTTAAAGAGCTTGTTTCAAATATGTTTCATTTTTGGTCAATTTTGTAAACGAACGTTTTCGAACACCCAATATGTGTTAACCTTTCCTTTTTTACAATATCAGACTTAACATTACTTTATATTTTTTACTTAAATAAAAATTCGTTTGTATTTGCTTTAAAACAATTGTTTGTTTCGACGAAAGTTAGTATATTTCGAATATTCCATTCCATTGCTTTTTTCTTGTTTTTGGCAAAGCTAAAACCTGGCGTGGTTCGCTATCCCCATCTTATTATTTTTTTTATCTCAAATACTATCTTAGTAAATTTTTTACCCTTTTTGCTTATTTTGTCCCCTTCCGGTAAAAATCCAATCACCTTTACTCTCCAGAAAAACACTGTATCTTCATAAATAGCTTTTATTCAGTGTGATTTCTGTAATTCCCGCATTTTGGTGGATATGGATAGATAACGAAGCTTTAATGGTTGTCGCTCTTCACATATACAAAATCCAATACTTAGTATGAATAGAAGGTGTTACGCTCACTTATTTAATCTCGCCCAGTTATTGACTTATAATGTGTATTGTTCACGACGTTGTTTGAACCTAATTTAGAAACTTCTACCATTGTCGTTCTCAAGTACATATAAATTAATATTAATATTATTAATATCAGGATATCACGCCCACTTGGCCAATTCTTCTCACTTTTAGCCTAATGATTTAAATTGACTACGAAGTTATTCAGACCAAATACTGAAACCTTAGACTTAACCGTTCTCAAGATATACCAAAATCAATGTTTACTTTGTATGGGAGGTATCACGCACACTTGTTTAATTCCACCCATTTTTTGTCTGATGATTTTCTCAAATTTCTTTTTTTATTTAAAAGTACAATCCTTCCGGTTAATAATGGAAAATAATTTCATTCAAATGGCTGCCTTGTCTGGCCATGCCTACACGATCGATACAATTTTTAAGCATATTATCGATTGTGTGCAGCTGTATTTCACCAATGGCTTCACGAATATTGCCCTTTAAAGCGTCAAGTAATAGTCCAACGGTCTCAAATCGCAGCTCCGAGGCCGTCAAAAAACATCAGCTCTGCGGCTGATAATGTGATCTTCAAAAACGGGGCGCAAAACATCGAGTGTAGCTTCGGCTGTGTGGCACGTGGCGCCGTCCTGTTGAAACCAAATGTTGCTAATATCCTCCTCTTCAATTTTTGTGAACAAAAATTTGTCCAACATGGCCCGATAACGATCACCATTGACTGTAACGTCCACTCCTTGCTCATTTTCGAAGAAAAATGGCCCAATTATGCCTCTGGACCAAAATCCGCACCAAACAGTGACTAGTCTTGGGTGTATCGGCTTTTCAATGTATGCGTACGGGTTTTCTGTGCCGCAAATGCGACAATTTTGCTTGTTTACATACGGAGCTGACGGTGATTGCTTCTCTTCTTCCAAAATCCGTACGCAATTTTTGCACACATTCTGCAACATTACCATGATTTTCAAAGTAATGTCGCAATATTTCCCAGCGTTGTTCAAGCGTATACAGAAACATATTCGTTCAGCGGAAGGATAAAACTAATTATCTGTCAAATCAGACATGAGCTAAGTGTTACCATTCACGAAATAAGCACTAGTTGAAAAAAAAATGTTAGATGGCGGATCCGTTATATACAAAATATACAAATAGACAGAGAAATACTGCAAAAATTTCAAGAGACTCGGGTTAGCGGTTTAGCTGTCTATAAGGCACTAACAAACAAACTAACAAATAAACATACATACAAACTCACATTTATTTTTATATACGTATACATTTACTCTCACAAAGTTTAAATGCAGTAACAAATTTCGTTCACTAACGTCAATAACTCGCGAACCAATGGACCTACAAAAAACGCAAATACATAAAAACCTTGGTATTGAATTCACCTTTCGCTTAATAAAATCGGTTGGGGCATTTCAGAGAACATCAATTACAACGGATTTTGTAGGCCTATTTTATACTTTATAAACAGATTTTATTCAGCCAGTATGATACATTCTCTACTTGAAAGAAAACTTCTTTGAAATTTGTAGTTTTTTTTTTTAGTTAAATTTCAAGTTAAGTACTTTAAATATAACTGTCGTTTAAATTTAAATATTTTCCATTAAAATGAAAGTTCATTCAACCACTTTCAAGGTTCAGTTTTATTGTGAGTAAGTGTATTCTGGTTTAAGAGCACAAAAAAATTCATTTGCTTATTGCAAATACGCATAATTCATTTTAAATAAAAAAAAAAAAAAAAAAAAATGCAAATTATGACAATAAAATGTTTGTTAGCTTTTATTAGCTTTATTTAGAATACCCGAATTTGCTTCTCATAATTAAACAATTATTAATAAACAATTTATTATAACAATACATGCGCTTGGTTTAAAAATAAAATTAATATTAATAAGAAATAAATAAAAAAGTGTTATAATTTATTTCAAAATTTTAAAATAATTAAAAAAGATTTCTAATTGTACTATAGATAAACAATATAAATGTTAAATTTTAACAAAATTCTATTTAATTTTATATTATTTTAGACTTTAATTGAGAATTTCGGCTCATAAATTATTATTTAACTTTCTGTTAAATTCCACGCTACTGTGATTTCAATTTATAATGCGGTAGGATTACTTAGACGAATTAAAAACAATTTTAAGCAATTTCATTAAGCCTTCAGTATTATGGGCCGGATGGCATACCAGCACTGGTCCTGAAGCAGTGCTCTTCGACGCTTGCGCGTCCATTAGCTCACCTTTTCAGTGCGTCATATCGCGCCGGTATTTTTCCATCTTGCTGGAAGGTTGCTAATGTAACGTCAATCCCCAAAAAGGGCGAGGCTAGTAACCCTGAGAACTACCGTCCGATAGCAGCTTGTTCCACACTCTCCAAGGTTATGGAGAATATGATTAATCACCACCTTGTGGGATATCTGGAGTCCAACGATTTACTTAGCGATCGTCAGTACGGTTTCCGAAAGGACCGTTCTACTGGTGACCTGCTGGCGTTGCTCTCGGAGAAGTGGAACAAGTCCATTCATGGTTTTGGCGAGAGTAAGGTTGTAGCTCTGGATATCTCAAAGGCGTTTGATAGAGTTTGGCACGAAACTTAATGCTTTTGGTGTCGGTAGTCACTTCTCTCGATTTATATCGAGCTTTCTCAGAGATCGCTCTATAAGAGTGGTTATAGATGAGGTCTCTCTCAGGGATATCGCAAGGCTCTGTTCTTTCTCCTACTCTTTTTCTAATACTTCTTAACGACTTTCTTCTTCTCACTTCTAATCCTATCTACTCTTTTGCGGATGACAGCAACATTTGTCACTCATATTCTTTTGATCGTATACCGAGCCTTTTGGAGGTTGGGGTAAGAAGGATGAATATGAACGTCACACTCACAAGTGACCTGGTGAAGGTCTCCGAGTGGGGTCGTGTGAACAGGGTCGATTTTAATGCACGTAAGACTAAATGTTGTTTTTTAACACACAGGCGTGGTGGTTTGCTGTCATCTGTGTCAATGGGTAATGTGGATATTGAGGAATCAGATGCTCTTGATGTTCTGGGCATGAGAATTCACTGTGACGTTCTTGGAATGATCACATATTTCAAGTGTCGAAAGAAGCATTTAAGTGCCTTGGTTTTTTGAGACGGTGCAAAAAATACTTTACCCCATCTGATCTCCTTAATATGTATAAGACCTATATCCGTCCCAAAATGGAATACAACTCTCATGTATGGGCCGGTGCTTCATTTTGGAGCTTCTCGGCCGCTCATCAATGATGGTAGGGTAGCCAACTCTATCGATTCATTGGAGCACCGTCGCAATGTGGCGTGTGTTTCATTGTTCTATCGGTACTATAACGGAATGTGTTCTAACGAAATTAAGGAATTAATTCCCAAAAATCATATATTTTTACGTAGTACTCGTATTTCTCGTAGAGCGCATCCCTTTGTAGTTGATTGTCCAGTAAATCGCACAACGCATTATAGGGAGAATTCGTTCTTTGGTCGCACTGTTCGGTTGTGGAATAATCTTCCAGCGAAAGTATTTCCTGCCACTTACGGAGTAGTAAATTTAAATCTAACGTCCATAAACACTACTCCCTCTGTCCTCCTTCCAATAACCTATTTTCCTAGTACCAGCACAATGAACTGCATGAGTAGCGGCCATCCCCTGGGTGCTGGTCTTATATAAAAAAAACAAAAATTATATTAATAATGTTCATATTTTAATAAAATAATAACCGTTTGTTACAATTATATTCTCTTTGTTTGACCCAAATCTCTTATAACGCAACCATTACTTTAAATTTGAAACAGAAATCCAATTCATGGATTGATTGTCACAGTGACTAAATACTTGTATATTGTATTGATAATAGAGATGCAACATCGTTCATGGAAACATAGATGTTTCAAAACATCCATGTTTTTGCGATAAGCATCGATGTTGAAAAACATCATTAATAAAACCGATACATCAATGTTTTTTCGATGTTTTCTTTTTTCTATCATGAAATCAGAAGCAGTGCAATGGCAACAAATTTGAACGCCGTAAATAAAGGGTCAGTCATCTAAGGTTTTTTTTCAACTAGTGCTTATTTCGTGAATGATAACACTTAGCTCATGTCTGATTTGACAGATTATTAGTTTTATCCTTCTGCTCAACGAATATGGTAGCGTATACGCTTGAACAACGCTGGGAAATATTGCGACATTACTTTGATCGATCGACTTACAGAAGATGCCGATTTTGCCAAAAAAATCATCTTTTTGATCTTGGCAGGTATGTAAACAAGCAAAATTGTAGCATTTGGGGCACAGAAAACCCGCACGCTTACATTGAAAAGCCGATACACACCAGACGAGTCACTGTTTGGTGCAGATTTTGGTCCAGAGGCATAATTGGGCAATTTTTCTTCGAATTGAGCAAGGAGAGACCGTTGCAGTCAATGCCGATCGTAATCGGGCCATGTTGAATGAATTTTTGTTCACAAAAATTGAAGAGGAAGATATTAGCAACATTTGGTTTCAACAGGACGGCGCTGTGTGGCACACAGCCGAAGCTATACTCGATGTTTTGCGCCCTGTTTTTGAAGATCGCATTATCAGCCGCAGAGCTGACGTCGTTTGGTCACCTCAGAGATGCGATTTGAGACCGTTGGACTATTATTTGTGGGATGCCGTCAAAGATAAGTGTTACGCCAACAAGTCAGAGACAATTGACGCATTAAAGGATAATATTCGTGAAGCCATTAGTAAAATACAGCTGCACACAATCGATAATGTGCTTAAAAATTGGACCGATCGTGTAGGCTACTGCATGGCCAGCCGAGGCAGCCATTTGAATGAAATTGTTTTCCATTATTAACCGGAAAAAGAAATTTGAGAAAATATTCAGTAGTTTTTTTATAGCATTTTCAAAAAAAAAAAAAAAATTATTTGGCGGACCCTTTACTAACTCCCCGGTGGCGAACGTCATAGTGAATCGTAGTGGCAAACGCTGACTATAGTAAATTATTATTGACACACGATGAATTTTTTTAGTGCCATACATGACTTTAAAATAATTGCCTAAATTTTCATAAATGACAAACGTTGATTTTATCTTTTAGGCGTCCGTGTAATAGTAAGTTCTAAGAGGCAATATCGTCGAATCAAGAAAGATAATGTCGCTTATAACAAGTATTCAATGATGTGGTCATACATAACTCCCTTTATATGTGTCATGGGCACAAGGCTTCACTACTGATATGTTTCATTTATGACGTTCGCTACCGGGTAATTGTTATTTATGGCGTTGAAATTGTTCGCCGTTGCACTGCTTCTGATTTCATATTTAGTTATTAAGTGATAGACAAATAAAGCAAGACCTGTATCTGACATAAAATGGAAGTAAACTCTCATGTATGGCCCGGTACTTCAAATTCTAGTTTGGAGCTTCTACACCGCATACAGGAGAGGGTCAAGGTGCTTATTAATTACGGTATGGTAGCCAATTCTACCGATTTGTTGGAACATCATCGCAATGTGACGTGTGTTTCATTTTTCGGAATGTGTTTAGACGAATAAAGGAATTAATTCCTAATAATCACATATTCTTATGAAGTGCCTATATGTCTCGCAAAAAGCATTCCTTTGTAGTTGATTGCCTAGCGAATCGCGCAACGAATTATAGGCAGAACTCATTCTTTAGTAGCACTATTCGTCTATTGAAAAATCTTCCTGCGAATTCCTTCTTTGCCACTTAAATCGAACTTCAATTCCTACCTATTTTCTATGTACCAGCACATAACTGTCAAACAAATTTTGGCCCTAAATTTCTTTTAAATAAATATTTTAATACTCTTCACATTAAATTTATTGCTTCCAAAGTTTTGTTTGAAGTCACTCGTATCGTTACGTTGTGGGAACGACTTCAGTATCAAAGCTGAATGTCAAGTAATAAATTGTGTCAATAAATTGTGATAAAAGGTACTCGTAATATAAATTCAAGCTAACAAAAGTACTGTATTTGAAAATATTACTTTAGAAATATGTACTGTGAGCGCCAAAATAAAATGTACAACGTTATTCTCTAGAATTTAGTCTTTATTTCATGTTTTTTTAATACGATGCATTTAACCTTTTTGTATTTTTAAAAGTGTATTTAATGCTTTACAAAATCTATAAAAAACAACAACAAAAGTTATGCAACAAAAACAAAAGATACTCTATTTTGTACTCTATTTTTACGCGTCAAAGAAAAGTGTACAAGAAAAAACTATGGCACACAAAAAGGAATGAAATAGAAATACCTGGAAAGTGATACCATTTTTTAAAGGCGCTATCAAATCATACTTTCGTAACAGCTCCAAAATCATGAGTTACGAGTAAAAAACCGGTTTTTCGTAACTTCATGTACTTATAAGCTAATAACTTATTAACTGGTTTTAAAATTCTTAGAAGATTATGAAAGAAAGAGAAAGACTATGCTATTTCAATAAGAACCGTTCTATTTTTTGATTTATTTTTTGATTTATTAGTATGTTTAGTTCTGAATAAAACGATACTTCATTTTTTAATATCGGATGAGAATTTATAGAGATATTGCACCTATTAGCTGAAGACTATATGGTAAAGCATTTTTAACGCTCACAGTATATTGAAGCATATGAATAAAATTCAATAATATCAACTTAAAGTACTTGAGATGATGTGAAACTGCTTTTTGAAATAGAAATCAACAATAGCGTGATCATGATTCGAAAAAGTAATTTCACATTTCTAAGTGCTTTTTAATGACAAAACCATTTTATCATCTCTTAACACAAATATGGGAAACAAGCATCTTGTATCTCTACACGAGTGTATGGTATTTTGAAATATAATTTTTTTAATTAATAAAATATTATTTAATTAGAAAAATATGAAAATTTTATCAAATGCCATTGGAAGTGAATTTTTGTTGTTGTTTTTTTGCAATTTTTAATCATATTCGCAGATTCTTGCTTACAATTTTTTTGATCATATTCACATATTTTTTCTGAGATATTTCATATTTAAAAAAATTTTAATTCATATTCACATTCATAAATATTTAAATTTAAATTTATTGATAAATTAACAATCACTATGCTGATGACGTTTATCACCAACGCCAAATATGCTCACCTGTTGGAGTTTTTCTATGGTTGTACCATTAAATCTCAAATGCACATGCGTGAGTGCCTAAAGCTTAGGCTTAGGGCCAAACGACAAGACATTGTGCTTCTATCTACCAAACAACGATTGATGGTTCAAGTGACATCTACCACAAATAAGATGGTGTATTGTGTTGAGTACTGCTGTTTGTTACACTTTAAAAAAGTAATGAGAAACGCTTCTTTTATTATACCGATTGACTCGAAATAAAACTGTAAGTGGAAGCAAACTTATAGAACTGAAAATGACTGTTTAATCGTTTGTATTTACGATTTTTTGTTATCGGATGGCGTTAATGTACAACTATCAGGTAACACTACTTTGAATGTGTCAAACGAGTAGGTATTTAGAAGCTGACATTTCAGATACGTTTTTTGTGAGTATTTACGTGGCCCTATAACCGTCTGTTGGTTTTGGCCGAGTCCATAAAAGCACGCTAGCTAAATCTGTCCTAACTAACTAACTGGCACCAGTTGGAGATTCCCAAGGCAGTCAGGGAACAACAACAACTTGGTTTCTCCAACAAAGATTTTGACGTCCTCTATACCGCTTTCTATTTTGGGAATAGTGTCAAAGGTCTGCCTTATCGGGGGTTCTTCATCCATCCGAGAGGCGTGGCCTAGCCAGCATAATCGCTGTATATCAATGCGTTTTATTATATCTACGCCCCTGTACAGCTCATATAGCACGTTGTTCCCACATGTGCGGTACTCATCTCCTACTCGTAGAGGACCGAAGATATCATGAAGTATTTTCCTCTAGAACGCTTTTCAAACATTTTCGTCGTTATTCGACAGAGTCAATGCTTCTGCAACATATAACGGGACAGGGATGATAAGTGTTTTTTAGAACATGAGTTTTAATGCTTGTAACAAGATAGACAAAGTCCTTCACTACTTTCTGTGAGTAGAGTTCTTTAATTCGTTGCGCGTGCAAATTTTTTTTATTGATTTGAAAAATTGAGTGAAATATATGAAGAAATGCGCTATGCGATGCGTGTTTACTATAAAAAAGGATAAAAAGTTGCAAAAACATGTCGGAATCAGTAAGGGTTTGCGAAAGTTCTGTTTTAAAAAGCTTCGGGATTGAAAGGAATTATCCATTATGAGCTGCTACAACGTGGTTTTGGCGGTGTCAAAACGGATATCGAGGATCGAATTGCGAAGGCAAAATGGGCTGCTTTTTAAGCCTACGAAAAGTATGGCGGTGGCAGCAAATATAATCTGCAACGAAAATACGAATATTCGATTTAAATGTGAAGTCTGTACGAAAAATGGCTTGTGTCAGTGGAAGCCAACGAACAAACAAATATTTTGCGCATATGGTGGCCCTACAATTAGATTTCCAACGCAGAGCTTTACAGAAGATGGATATGACAATAGCGCTATATTGAAAATACATTGCAGAAGCCGACATACAATATCGCATAACTAGCCTTTAACTGGAAGCCACAGGAAACGTGAAGGTGGCGTCAACCGAGAGGGACAAGGCGAAGTAGCTTCTTAGACAAAATAGATTCTGTTGATGAAGAACTAGGTTCAACGCAGATCAAAAATCTAGTTTGAGATTGAAGTAAGTTTAAGAAATTTTGTATAGCACTATGCGACAGCTAGGCAGCGCGAGCGCAATTAGTAATAATAACAAGCTGGTGAAATAATCAATTCTGATCTCTACTGCTCAGAAATCGACCGTTTGAATAAAGCCATCAAGAAAGAGCAACCAAAAGGTGTCAACTGAAAAGGTGTTGTATGCGATCATGGCAACACACATTTTGATGACTCGTTAACGCTTAACAAATTTACAAATAAAATAACACAAAAAATTTTTACAAGGAGTATGTACTTTGTGGTGAGGTATATGGTTCTGTATGTTCGGTCTAGGCCGTCTATTACGTATGGTACTTGTTTTTTTTTTTCAAATTGTCTTTTATTACTATGATTTCATTTCTGTTTGTTATTATCTTCTTGGAATTCAATTGGTGTCAAGGGCTGTTTATTTGTCTTAACAAGTAAATAAACAATTTTTTTAAATACATTTTTATGTAAAACCAATTTATTGTTATTGAAATGTTAATAAAAATGATATTAAAAAGTTATTAAAGTTATATGTACTCTTATGCGTACATATGTACTCTTATGCGTATAGGTATGAGTTTTTTTTCTTCTTCTGGATAGCGCCAACTCAAGCAAAAGCAGACAATCAGTGTTCGAATCAGTTAAAATTTAATTACACACAGAAAGACATCTTTCTGAAGCCTATCATTTGTATATCGAAACACAAAAAAATTCCAAAATTATTACACATTTAATTATAGTAATGCGCTATAATGGAAGTAAATGAAAAGTAAAAGTATTGCAATAAAAATCCTTTTAATTAATTTGTAATCAAGTTGAGTTGAATTGATCGATTAAACTGAGCCAGTTTACAATGGAGAAACTTTCTGTATTTTGTTGTTATTAATTAAGCTTCGTATTTTTATTGCAAAATTAATGTATATTTTATGACAAGAGTAACCCTTCCATCTTTACTGGGAGCCATTGTGTCGTAAATTGTATTTCTCATAAAATTGTATTTCTCATAAATTTCAGAATCCTCCACTATCACCGTTTCAAAAATATGCAAAAATCAGTATTTACTTTGCATTAGAGGTGCCACGCCTACTTAACCAATTTCGCCGACTTTTTGAGTGATGATTTATATTGACCACAAAGTTAAGTGGGCTAAATTTAGAATCTCTTATAATACCGTTTTAAAGATATATACATATAAATAAAAATTATATGTAGAGCTATAGAACTTTTAGGCGGCATTACTTTTCAAGATGGCGACCGATTTAACAGCTGTCAAGTGATTTATTCTCAGTTTTATTTGGCAATTAATCATGAATAAACTCACGCCCGGCGTAGATTCGTCGGATGGGCCCAAAACGAGATTACCGTTTTTCCCGATTTCTATAAGCTAATTTTGTTTAGCGATGAAGCGCACGTTTAGCGTGAAGACACGTTTGGTGACCGCCTAATTTCACATATTGGATCTGTGAATTTGCCTCCAAGATCCTGTGATTTAACACCGCTAGACTACTTTCTGTGGGGCTATGTAAAGTCATTGGTCTATGCAGTAAAGCCACAAACGATTGACCATTTGGAAGACAGCAATCGCTGTGTTATTGCCGATATACGGCCATAAATGTTGGAAGAAGTTATCGAAAATTGGACGTTCAGATTGGACTACATCCGCTCCAGCCGTGGCGGTGATATGCCAGAAATCATATTTAAAACGTAATGCTATAAGATTATCTTTCGGATAAATAAAATTCATGTCAATCGAATAATCCATCGTTGTTTTATTGCAACTTAAAGTTCTATACCTCTATAAAAAACACCCTTTAGATTGTTAAACAACAAGTTTTTTCCATTTTAGAACATTTCCCCATCTTTAAAACAGAATGGAAAAGTAGAGTATTTTATTCAGGGCTAGAGTTTTTTCCACGGGTTTTTGCGTTTTACGGGAAAGTAGACATTTTTTCGTAATTTTCCGGAATCACTGTCAATAAATATAATAAAAGAATTACTTGTTTTTAGGTAATGATCTTTCTATTTAAAAATCTAAAGAAATTTACTTAAAAGAAAAAAGTAAAACCTCACAATTCAAATATTTAAAACATTTTATAAGACTAATATTTCCCATAACAAGGGATTCTTTTCTCAGACAGTGAGCTGCACCTGATTCTGTTTTTAGACTTATTGAAAGGGATCTACAGTTTAACGACGGCTTCGAACAGTAAATGCATTAGAGGATTTTTAGTAATACTCATAGCTAGTTATTAGTTAATGTTATAAGATGATACCGCTATTGATTTTTTTTTAGATGATCTAGCCTGGGATTGAACCGAGGAACTCTTGGTTGGTAAGCGGATGTCTTACCCACCATACTACAGAGGCACACAAAAATATTTAGTTTTTTTAAAATATAATAAAAATAACTAAGTAGGCAAAGATAGAAGACAGTTTTGTCATGCTTTGGAGCTGCTTATCGACAGCTGAGGTTATTAAGTTTTTATTAAAAGGACTGTGTATCGTTTCACATATTTAAATTTACTTAAAGTTACTACTAGGCAATCTATAAGCAAAAAGGGGTTTTTAAGAAATTAATTTGATAATTGAACCGGCGAGTACAAAAAAACCCAATTAAAAACAATTAGAGCTTAAATAGAGCTTTACTAAAGAATGGCACAATATTTCTATTGAAACAAAAAAAAAAAAAAAAAACATAAAATTTTAATATTTTCATTAATGTGTTATCTATATGAGCAAAGTTGGTTCTATAAAATATTATTTAACATTAAAAATTTATTAAAATATTTTTAGGAGAAAATTACTTACCAAATACTGCAGAGTATGTAGACTTTATTGTGTTCTGAAATGTGAATTTTATATTTTTATATAGAAAAGTTGTATATTTACGTTTTATTTATCGCACTGATTCACATTATATAGTTTTTGAATGTGAGAACCTTAGAGTTCTGTGTAAAGTCCAGTTTTCGGGAGGTATGTAGTGGTCCGAGCCACTGTAATTTTTTTTTAAAGAAAAGATCCGCTGTAAATAAGTTTAAAAAAATTTAATGAATTGCTGTAAGAATATAAACAGCTGTTCTAGACGTAGAAAAGATCTATATAAATTCCGAAAGAGAGGAAAATTTCAGCAACCGAAATTCCCGGTAAAATACCTTAGTCAGGGCTTACTGCAACGAATGAGAAGAATAATGGCTAGAGAAAAAATTCCTTAGAAAAATTTTTTATTAATCCCGCAAAATGACGACGAATACCGCAGTAATAAAGCATATTTTAGCCGTTTTTCTTCCAAGACTCTTTACAAACGGATCAATTGTGTTTGGCAGTGGTTTTTAGTGTTGATTTCAAATAGTGTTATTACTGATATGACATCCTTCTAATCTCTTCAAATGCGGAGCATGAACTTGACTCTGGTATGAAGTTAGAAAATAATCTTTCAACCTTAAATCATAGCTCAAAGCTATTCGGTATGGAAACGATTTAATTTCTTGTAGTTAAAGCAGTATTACGACATCCAAAATCGCTTTTTAACGCCTTTTCGATTTCGTTTATAAGGCAATTAACCAAATTTTTAAATTTTTGGTGAGTATAAGTGATTTTGTATCCCTGTAGCAGCATTTCATATATTCAAATTCGCTATTTAACGTCCCTTGACTTAAGTTTGTGTGACAACCAGTTTCTTTGTTTTTAAGTGAGTATAAGCACTTTTTCTAAAAAACTATTGCTTAATCTACTTGTAATGTTTCTGTAAGGATTTTCTAACTTTTAATATAAATCTTCATTGAACAAAGCTTGCACTTTTAACTTATCTAGGCCACAGTCAATAAGTTGCCTAGGCTAAAGCATGATCGACAAAGGCTTCATTCGATTATTGTGAAAAAATTATCAGCCATATTAAATTTATTGTTGTTGTCACATAAAGACAATGTTGCTGTCAGCTCCACGCCGAATTGTATATATAACACTGCTGAATCGACGGATCCCTAAATATTTCGTCAGTGGTGCCAAATCTTATACATAAAAAGAAGTGTACACTTTGATGTCAATACTAATTGCGGAAACTGGTCGACCAATTTCAACAAAAGGGTACGTTAGAGATGATCTGTAGATAGTTTATGTGAAGTTCGCACGAAATTGGCCCAGTGGTTCCAAAGATATGGCATTTAGATTTTTCTATATATTCCCATACAAATATCAACAAAATGCCCTCATTTTCCATATTATGATTTAATATTGTCACTTGAAAAGTTACCAAGCCATGTACCATTCGGTAATATTGATTTTTGTATATCTTGAGAACGGTTAGAATGGAAGATTCTGAATTTGTTCTAAATGACTTCCCGCGTAATAAAAGCTATCAGTTAAAAAGTGTTCGGAATTGGATAAGTGGGCATGGTACCTCCATACAAAGTCGATATTGATATTTGTATTTCTTGAGAATGTTTAGAGTTGAAGTTTCTGAATAACTTGGCGGTCAATTCAAACCATCAATTTTAAAAAAATATGGAATTTTGTATGTGTAGAGAACGATAACAGTTAAAAGTTTGTTATCTATTCACATCAGTCAAAAAGCTAGTTCAGGCAGGCTCCCAGCAACGCGGGCGGGGTTACTCTAGTTTAATATAAGAGTTTATAAAAAAATAGCTTTTTGTGTAGGCTCCAAGTAAAAATTTATTGAAATTTTATTACTTCGAAAAATATGTTTGATTTCTGTCAATGCTTTAGAAATTTCCGCAAAAACTTTTCTTTGCTTGGTATAGAGTTTTTCCAGCATTTTTTTTCATTCATCATTACAGTGACTTTTTTTCTTTCACTTCACATTTACTGCAGTTTCAGGAACTTTTCTTTCTTTCTCCAAATCGCCCGGCAAATCATGCAATCATTCTTTACAAAATCTTCTGCAGAAGTGTGAACTCATTGTGATGCAGCTGTTGGATTTAAATGTTTTTCAAGCTGCATTCAATTGGCTACAATTTCTTAAATTTTTCCCGCCACAAGTTGCATTAATTTCAGCTTTATGTACTATTTTATTTTTAACTTTGTAATTGAAATCTTTTAAACCTTAAAATTCAAATTAATGTCTGCCTTCAAACTTCTTTTACATTTTATGTCAACTCACGACATCTTTTACTGGTGCTCCTATCGCATTCAATTTCATTGCAATGTTACAGTCTCCTTTGAAATCGTTCACATTTGATCGTTCGTTGAAATCCCTTTGCTAAACTGGGATTATTCTCAAGTTCCTCAATTAATTTTTCAAATTGTTTTTATTTAGGTTTCTTTTATGGATGGCAAGCGAACTTTTAGTTCGGACTTCTTTTTTTCATTTTCCTTACGCTTCATTTTCGATATTCATAAAAAAAAATTACTGCAAGTTGGTATGTATTATTTGTTTAAGAGTGTGTAGACAAAAAAGTCACTTTTAACATGTCGACTTTACATAATAGGAAATACGCGTCAAGAGTAGACGATTAATATCGCCATTGATTTTATTAACACCGATTTGGCGTCGGCGAAAACATTATATGTCGACGATGACTTATGTAATAGGTCTGTATGTTATTTTTGTTCCCATAAAATTATACATACTGAATAAGAAATCCTAAAATTGAAAGTCCACATAACTCGTCTTCGCGCTTACGCGTTGTATGTATTCTACGTTTTTTTGCACTTCAAGCTGCATGTTAGCTTTCTGGTCGAAAATGATTTTTGGTTTCGATCAACTGCAGTGGTAAAATAAAAACAATTTATCCCATTCCTGTCAATTTAAGTCACCTCTGGTTATTAAAACAGCTGATTTGTCCATATTCCATGTCCATCACACGATTGCCTCAAATACACCACTTTGATAAAATTTTTATTGTAACAACTTAGCGCACAATAATAAAACTGGCCCAATTAAAAATTCTGTATTCACACGGTTGTCTTATTTTATACAAAAGTTATTGTCACAAGATGGCGCGAAATGATGTATTGATAATAATTGTCCCAACGCTCTCACACGATTGCTCTAGTTTATGACAACTCTGTGAATCAGCTGTTGTGGTAAACTAAATTTTTTTTTTGGTGTTCAAAATGGTTCGTCCTTAAAAAGAAAAACAAAATAGCGTCTTCTTTATTTATGTAAATAAAAAAAGAAAAGAAGAAGTGTGGCGGTCATGCTCACTAGAAGGTCCATTGATGGTACATATAATAAAAATAATAATTTACTTAAATTTTTATCTTTTTTTAAATTGGAATATAATTACAAACTATATGTAATCCTCTAAAGTAAAGATGATTTGTTCTCTAAAAAAATATGTGTCCGCTTGCTAAAAAAGGTCAAAATAATGAAAAAAGAAATAAATATAAATAATTAAGGGATGACAATTGTCAATACCGTACAAACACGTGTTTTTTCAGAATGAAATCAATTAAAAAATAAAAATTGGTGAGTATTGTCACACGATTACCGCACCAGGGCTGCATTTGATTGTGGTAAATAAGCACAATAACATTGTGAGTTGCCGTATGAGCCAATAAATTGTATAATCACATGATTGGCATATAAAATAGACTAATTATTGGTGCATTACGACAATCGTGTCATCATCCTACCTTTAACCTGTTCTGTATTCTGCGCGACAAGGCTTCTAAAAATTGTGTGCTCTTTAATTTAAAATGTACAGCTGCACTGATCCAACATTTTTGACAGTTGAGCAGAATGTGAAAAAGCGTGAAGCGCGTCATGTGGACATTCTGTTTAAGGGCATTAGTAGTAGATATAAAAATAGATTTAAAATAAAAATCCATTTTTAAGCCATAAAGTTTTGTTCTCGATAACAAATCAATATTTTTCTCTTCAACGACATGAAAGATAAAGATCGTCTCCAATTAAGATAGGTACTCCCTTACCATTGCTATTAATTGTTATTAAAATTGTAGTACGTATTTTTTATAAATTAAATTAACTCTGAATTAAATTCTCTACATGACAATTCACTAGCAACTATTTCACTACAATGTCCTTGAAGTGTATTGTCATTTTAAATTCCCAGCTGGATATGGTCACTTGTATAAAAAAAAAATATAAAATAAATAACATTCTCATTTGTGTCAGTTTTGTTTAAGTTTAATTGTTTCTTTTAATACAAATAATAAAAGCCTTGATCTTATCCAAAACCCGAGTTGAATTAATCTTTTTTTTGTTGTGCTCTGTACTGGCTTAAAACGTGCAACGATGTTGCAACATATCTGTTAATTGTAATCAAAAATTAACAAAAAATGACAGAAAAATGTAAAACGAACATGTGTTTCTTAATGCAGTATTTCGTATTCCCTTTCTTGTCATTTTACATTTTAATTACCATAAAAAAAAAATTTTTAAATTAAGATAAATCTGCCAAAAGATTAACCAAAAAAAAAAGGAAAGAAAATCAACTTAAAGGAGTAATGAAACACAAATTAATGCCTTATATTAGTATATTAGTAGGCTTACTTAATAAATGAATTGTAGTTATTTTTTACTTTTATGATGCATTTGTATTGTAATTGTAGGTAATAAATGATAAAATGTTGCAGTTACTAAGGAAACAGTAAGCCTGCAGAGAAAAATTCAACCCAAAATACCAAAAAAGTAAAAAAAAAAAATCGTAATAATACATAAGTTGTTAACCACATACAAAACGTCTTACGATGTAAAATATTTTTATTTTCTGTTTTTCTTAATGATGACGTATAGACAGACGTACTCCATATGCGGTAACTTTAGTGTTACAGATAGTTAAGTCGAAACAAAAAAAAAAAAAAAAAAATATCCATCAAAACACAGAGATACATTGATGAAACACTGTTTCTAAAATACCAGATTTTATGAAAACTTTAGATTAACAGGCATTTTTTTATATTCATATTTCGGGACACTGTTTTCAAATTTGTCTTAAATATTAAAATAGGTAAGATTAGGTTAATCTGGCACCTGATCCTGAGACCAGCTCACTTGTGTTCACCAAAAAGGGCCAATATGATCCGGCTTAAAAACAATTATCCTGATCCAAGCTGACCTTTGCAACGAAGTGACTGATACAACCCACTGGGACTTCAAGGTACCCTCTCAGAACCCTCAAATTGAACCTCGAAAGCGCCAGGAGAAAGTGTTTCGAAGTAACTACCTCTTACTCACTGTAATAAGTGTACAACATTGATCCAACATACCCAAAACGGATTGAATGTCTGCCCACTAGAAAGCAAACCCACTACAGCCGAAATTTTCCGTCTTGGTAGGTTCACCACAACATCACAGTGCCCTGGTACCATACTAGCCTGATATTAGGAAACGCCGCCATTACCATTAATAAAGAGAGCATTTCCACAACGTCCGGGATTTAACGAACATACACCACATACCCTCCTAATCGTGGTTATGCACCTAGCAAGCCAAAATGCAACCACCCGAATGACCAGTGAAGAATCGTAAAAGTGTCATGTCTTCCAGCGACTTCTGCCAGAACTCCCTGCTCGGGATAAAAGTCCCTTATTTACCAATCACAATGCATTAGATATGGTTTTATTTGACCCTATGAATAATATTGACCCTATGAATATATTGTATACCAACAATTTGTCGAAAGTATAAGATCGAGCTTAACTGACACTTCTCTTCTGGATGTTCTCAGAATAACTTTCTTAATCGTCTGTTTTTGTATTTTCGTCCGCCATGTTATATATGTCCTCCTCAGTATACATTAAACCTGTCATCTTCAAGTTTGAGCGGGTTTGCTGCTGTGTCGGTTACCCTGTGGACTGCATTCTAGAGATTCCCCAGCAATATTGCTTCCAGGTTTTCTCAGAGCATGATCATACGTGGCTTATGAACAGATCAGCTAATGGAAAAAAGCGTAGAATCGTAGAATTCTTAAATGTTATAAAATGTGTTGAAGCGAAAACGTGATTGTGAAATTTCGGCTAAAAGATTACTTGATGTGCACGGCACTTGCCGCTTTAGACAAAGGCAAGACAAAGACTATCCTGAGCAAAACAAAAAAACTTTTACCAGCGCTATAAGCCTTTATAAGAAGATGATCTCGCTCTCTGACGGCCCCAGCACCTTATTAACTAATGAAAGTGTTGAAGATCTGTATAAAATGGCGTATGAGAATCGTTTTGTTATCTTCTTATATATAAAAATGAATGTGTGTTTATATGTGAACCTTATGAACAGCTAAATGCCTGAACCGATTTCCTTGAAATATTTACGGTATCTCTCTGTATGTCTGGAAGGAACTATAGGCTACATAAATTTCAAAAATTTTAACTGGTCGGTGCCACGCCTATACAAAGTTAATATATATATTTTTATGTCTTCAAAATGGCAACAAAAAAGTCTTTAAATGTGGCCCAAATAAATTAATAGTCAATACAAACCATTATATCTTGATTTTATTATATCTTGAGAACGGTAAAAGCTAAAGTTTCGATATTTGGCCTAAGTGACTTTATGGCCAATCAATCATCAGTCAAAAACTGGGGAGGAGTTTGATAAGTAGACGTGGTACCTCACATACAAACTAAGTATTGATATCATTACATCTCGAGAAAGGTTAAAGCAAAAGCTATTGAATTTGTCTGAATGACTTTAAAGTCAATAAAAATCATTCGGCAAAAACTGCGCGGAATTGAAGAAGATGGCGTGGTACCTCCCATATAAATTAAATATTGATTTCTTCATATCTTGAAAACGGTTAAACAAAAAAGGTTTTGAATTTAATCTGAATGATTTTAAAGTCAATAAAAATCATCAGTCAAAAACTGAGCGGAATTGAAGCTGAGGGCGTGGTACCTCCCACATAAATTAAATATTGATTTTTTTATATCTTGAAAACGGTTAAAGCTAAAGTTTCAGTATTTGGTCCAAATAGCTTAATGGCCAATACAAAACATCAGACAAAAAGTGGGTGAAATTGCACTAGTGGGTGTGATCCTCCCACACAAAGTAGGTATTGATTTTTCTATATCTTGAGAACGGTAATAGTAGAAGTTTCTAAACAAGGTTCAAGCAAAGTCGTGAACAATACACATTATCAGCTAGTAACTGGTTGAATTAAATAAGTGGGTGTGTACGTTCCATCCATACCAAATATTGATTTTTGTATATGTGAAGAACATCAACAATTAAAGCAGCGTTATCTGTCCACATTAGCCAAAAAGCGGTTATTACAGAAAGCACACTGGATAAAAGCTATCTATATATGTATCTCATATACAAAAATGAATGCGTGCTTGTTTGAATACTAAATACAGCTAAACTACAGATTCTACAGTGTCTTTCTGGAAAGAGCTATAGGCTATCTTGAAATGTTTGTTTTTGGATCGGAAGGGAACAAAAGGTGGAAAAAATGTAACTAAAATAACATATAAGATAATAATTAAGATGGCGGTAGCGAAGCACACTGGGTTGTAGCTAGTTTTGTATAAAAAAAGTATTACGCTGTTTACGAGAAACAATGTTTTAAACGATTTTATGCTGGAAACGGTGTAAATAACTAGCATTTTTCTTCTCGATTAAGTAAAAAAAAAATAATAATAACAAATAGTAGAAAAAAAGTAGAGCAACAAAGATTGATGTTGCAATCCCATCGTAGTTGGTTGGTTGTTTGGCTTGGCTCGATGGTTGCTTAGCTGCTGATATTTTCTTATTAAGCGTTTATAGCAAAAAAAAAAATCAAATTTTAATGAGTTGCTGCTACTTTTATTTCACAAAAGAACAACTTGTTGAAAAGCAATAAAGACAACAACCATATGGTTAATAAATGGTACTAAAATAACAACTGATTGTTACGTTCCTGCTTTAAGATTTTTCCACAAATTTACAAAGATAAAGATTTCAATGCAACAGTTGTTGCTGATGTTGTTGCCATGACTCTAGAAAATTCGTTTTAATTGTTTGGAATTGCTTTTTTGTTGTTGCTAAAAGTGAATTTAAAAAGAAAAAATCATTTCAATTACGAAAGCTCTCTATTATTTTACATTAAACGAGATAATCAAGGAAAACAATTGATTCACCTTACAAAACGTTAATTGTTTTCACTTAAATTTTATGATGTTTTTGTATAATATACGACGTGTAAAACGTTTTTGTTATGCTGTTTAACCCTATTTACAAGTAAAATTTTATTTTTTGTACTTTTATGGGCTTAAATATAAATTTGTAACAAAACGGAAACCGTTTAAAAATTAAAATTTACAATAATCGTTCCCACTGGCTATTAAAATGATTAATAGCAGCGTTTTAAATTGTTGTTTAGCATGCCAATTTCAAAAAATTCGTTTTTAATTTTATTTTTTAACAAAACGATTTGTTATGCTTTAATTTAAAAGCAAAAGAAAAAAATGTCATTTTCGTTTATTGTAAAATCATGTTCTGTTCATGAGACAGACCTTCAATTACTTCCATCACCAGACAGACGTTCATTACAATACTTCGTAAAGTTATTAACATCCGTGAAAATAAATTTAAATTGTAGTGACCCTTCAATTCTCTTTATTCAGTGTGGCTGGCACTATGGCATGTTGTCTTTTAATTGTTGTTTAAACGTTTTCAAAACTCTGCTGTTGTTTTTAAATTATTGAATTGTCACGATAAACGTTCAAGAATTTTATGGTTAATCTAAGAAAATTGCAACATTTGATTATATTATTGATATTCGAACCCAACTGACTTTATTCTTGAGCCACTCAAATGATTTATAATCGTTTTGTAATGCCATTTATTTAAATTTATTACGTTTATGTTTAAAATTTGTGTCATTTTCTGACTGTGAAAACTATAAAATTAAGCAGAGATCAGAGATTGAAGGGCTGTTGAAGCGGTGTTGGCTTTTTATTTAAACAAAATTTTGTTTAAGATGCAACTAAAAGTAAAATTAAAAATATTTTACAAAAAGAAACCTAAACTATGAATTAACCTTCATAAGATTCTCTGGTCAATTTTGACCCATTTTTGAAGAACAAATATTTTTTTTTCTGAAAAAAAATTTTTTTGTTTTTGAATATATTTTTGATATAAAATTTGTAAAATTATATATAAAAAAAAAAAATTAGTTATACATTTTTTCTTCAAATTTGACCCAGAGTAACTTGAGTTTCTGTTATTCTGAACAGTACAATTTGCAATAATTCGAGAGTAATAAGATTTATATATAAGAATAAAGACAGTGATCGATGAGTTTTAGATAAGTTTGCACCCATATACCATATAATTTGTGAAATAAAGGGGTAGACATATTGCCCTGATTCTACTAAATACGTTCAAAATATAATAGTCTATGAGCAGCTGGTGGCATTTAAAGGGATATGCCTATTTTTCGAATGCTTTGCGAAATTGCTAATAGTTATGTCTTCTTTACATAGGCCAAGATATATGAACTATGGCTGAAAGAAACCAAAGTAGCCTTATACTGGGTGGGCCATTTAAAAGTTTAAGTTTAAAAATGCAATAAAGCAAAAACGGTTTGAAATTTTACCAAATTCATTTTCTTGTTGTGAAATATAATTGTTCCAGTTAGAAATTAAATATTATTTCATTCATATGGCTGCCACTGCTGGCCTCACAGTACCCCATTGATCGGACCAATTTTTGAGAAACTTTTTGAGTGTATAGGGTCGTATCCCGGCAATGGTATGACGACTGTTGGCCTTCAAATGCTCAATTGTCTCTGGTTTGTCGGGATAACACTTGTCTTTAACGGCGCCCCACAGAAAATAGTCCAACGGTGTCAAATCGCAGCTTCTTGGCGGCCAACTGACATCACTATTTCGGCTAATCAAACGGCCATCAAACGTTTGGCGCAATAAATCGATTGTGGCTTGAGATGTGTGACAAGTTGCTACATCCTGTTGAAACCAAACGTTGTTCACATCAATATCATGAAGAGCGGGCACAAAAAAATCGGTTATCATGGTGTGAAAGATGTCTCCATTGACCGTAACAGTTACGCCGTCCTTATTTTCAAAGAAATATGGGCCAATGATGCCTCCGCTCTACAAGCTGCGCCAAGCAGTCACTCATATTGGATGCATTAGCTTCTGTAAGACCACGTTTGGGTTTTTTGAGCCCCAAATACGAGAATTTTGTATATTAACGTACCCACGAAAATTAGCTTCATCCGAAAAGATGATTGAATTTTGTAAGTCGTCATACCGAGATTTCTTCGCAAAATTCGGCGGAAAGTGGTGCGATTTGATGTTGATGGATTCTCACGCACACTCTCGGCCACAGTTTCTATATTTTCGGGTGTACGCACTGCGCGAGCACGCTTATGTCTTGGTGCATCAACAATGAAACCAGTTTCACGAACTTTAGCAATGCACTTACCTATACCGTACTCTGTTGGTCCCCCTCTGCGATCAAATTTTGTATGACATTTTCATGCAATTTCCGACCAATTGTCTTTATTTTGGAAATAAATTTCCAATAAATCTCAACGTTGCTCAAGCGTAAGTTGATTCATTTCGTTCAGTGGAGATTATATACTGAATCTTGTGACAGAATAAAATGACATAAGTATTGCCAGATTCGAAATAACCGCTAGTTAAAATTTAAACCGATAGATGGCCCACCCGATAGTTCTCGATCTTGCAGTTGGTCAGAGATGTCGCAAAGTGCTGTTTTTTTACATCTCAGCAATTGTGACAATTTTCTTAGAAAAACCAGTTAATATAGTAGGAATTGTATGTAAAAATAAGACTGAATTACTACCTCAGATATTGACAATAAAAGGCAGATCTGTATCGTAATTTATTTATTTTTTTTCGCCAAGGACGCTGACCTCTTTAGATTACAATAAAGCAAAGGAAGGGTTGATACGCAGAACAAAGTTGTGCCATGTTATACTTGCAGAAAAAAGCTAATTGATTGACTCAAGTGGTATTTAGTAATATGATAAATATACCCACTTATGTTTTTATAATAATTACATCGACCAAACTTCGACATTTTTTAGAAAATTTGCAACTTACCACGGCTTATATAAAGTACAGATGAAAAACGTTACCAAGTGCATAATTTTCAGAATAAATTGCACAAAAACAACGTAATAAGCCTGAACACGATTAGCAGAATTTAACTTCAACCAAATGCGTAGAAAAAATATGCAAACTAGACTGAAGAAGTCGCTGCCAATTATGTCACAAAACAGACAATAAAACACCATTAGTATCAGGGTTGGTAACCCAATTAAGCCCACGCGGGTTTAAACTGGTATTATATTTAAAAAAACCGGGTGTGTTTTTAATATAAAGCAGTTCGTAGTTTATTTAAAACAAAAATAAGAATAATTTACGTATTAGCATTACAAATTAATTCGGTCCCTTTTTTTAGCTAAAAAAATAATGAATTAACTAATTTAGCAAAAAAAAGAAATCACTTTTTTTGAAGTGATATGCTAAAAAATATTGTATCCGCCGAAACAGCCAATAGTCAACGTTCGGAGAATACGGCGGATGCGGAATTTGATAGTTTCTGACAATCGTTTGGCAACTTTTGCGACGTGAGGCCAAGCGTTGTCATGCTAAAGAATAACTTAATCATGTCTGTCTTTGTAATCCCGCCGTTTTTCTCATAATGCACTGTTGAAACGAACTAATTGCAGTCTGCTTTAGCAGCCCATAGTACACAACACCGCCTTGATCCGACCAATAATGCATTGCTCGGTGGGTTGGTTTTTAAAAAAAACCCGGGTTTTTGCCAACCCTTATTAGTATGCTTTAGTTGCAATAAATGTGTATGCGAATAGCAGTCTAATATAATTATTTTATGCAAGCAACGCTAGAATTAAAAATACTATTGATCCAACATTAATTATTTATATATCAAATACAAAGTCGCTGTACTCCTACACTTACAACAAATATTACTGAACATACTTAACTCATAAATATTACTGAACATAATTAAACTGTATCATACTTAAATGGAGTTTATTGTCGTTAAAATATATAACATTTTCTATTTGGGTCAAATCTGACATGAAGGCCGTTAACCTCAGTTAATTTAAAGGCCTTATGAGGGTTAAATATTGTTACGAAAATAAACAATGCTTAAAGAAAAGATACACTAAATTAATACAATAGTTGCCTTAGCTATAAACTTTATTAGGGGATTTATTAGTTTGTGTCAAGGCTGTTAATGTATCTGCCGCACCACAGTATCTGTGCTATTAACGGTATTAATACTTGCATAAGGAACGGTGCTAACGTACCGGTTTTGGTTGTTACGTTTGAAATTAACGGGCATAGAATGCTGTGGTCAATACAAGAACATTCGGAAATAATGCGATTTTTAGGCATTAGTCAGTTCAGTTATAGTTTTGCAGTCATAAGGTAAAGTCGAGCTAAGGCGTAAATAAAGGTATCGAGTATTTGTGTATTAAGCGAGTATTAAGTGCAAGATAAATAAGTGGAAGTTAAGTAAAAAAGACCATTGAGTAAAACGTAAATTCGTAGCATTTATTTTATTTTAAGCAATTTAAAAGAACTCCAACGTTTTAAAAAGGTTAAAACGTTACAATATGTATAGACAATACATATTTTTAAAATCTATTTTGTTCCCTAGAAAGGAAGAGGTCACAGGTAAAAGCATTTTTGATAAGCACTATTTTTTGTAGCTTTAAGCTCCTTTGGCTTTGTAATATTTATCTGCTCAACCGTTGCCAATATATGTAGTACTAAAAGTTGCTTCTCTTCAAACAGTGGCGAAGTCATGATCAAAATATCCATAATATGTAACAATGTGTTTAATTAAAGTCTATTTTAACATATCTCTTCTCATCTCATGCCTAAAAATTACAAATTGGCCAATTTGGGAGAGAGACTAAACAAAACCATTACCAGCCAAAGGGTCTTTCATTACAATATTAATTAAATAAAATTTATATTCTGTGTGAAGGCACTAATGTTTTAGAAATTATATTTGATAAATGGCCGCTACAATTTTTGATTGCTATTTTTCAAGAACTTCTAGTGTTATTTCATTAGTGGCAAAAATGATGTAGAATTCCAGTTGATAAAGAGTTGTTAGGTTGCTATTAGCATAACACATGCTAAGAAATTGGTCCATTTCGTTAAATAACATTAATATGAGATGTATGGTATGGCGCGCTTAGCACCATCCTGTTGAAACTAAAAGTTGATTTTTGGAAATGTAAAATTTTATTCTGTACTAGCTAAAACCCAGCGTGATTCGCCACCCCTATCTTAATTTTTATTTTAACTATTATCTTAGTTATCATTTTTACCCCTTTTCCCCATTTTATCCGAAATCTAACATTTAAGTTTGCTTATAGTTCCTTACAGAAAGATACAGTAGGTTCTGCTTTTAAGCTGTATATAGTCTTCAAATAAACACACATTAAATTGTATGTCATATAGTTTAGTATACGTAACCGGTATGCTTTGAGCAGCTGTTAACAGTTGTTACAAAAACTCTTATATAAGAGGGAATTACATAAGTTTAAATCATAATAAAACAAAGAAATATATTTTTTATATCAATAAAGCGGGCATTGTTGGATAGAAAACTTTTTAACATCAAAATCATATTTTGTTCATGTGGTCACCACGGCTGGCATGTGCAGGGCGCTATCTGGAACACTAATTTTCACAAACTTTTTCGCAGAATATGAGGTCTATTTCGCCAATAGCTCTTCGAATTTTGATTTTCAGGTGTTCAATTGTCTCTGTGTTTTCAAGTGTTCAATTGTCAAGTGACTTGACACAACCCCAAGAAAAATAATTGGTTAATCACACGACCTTAGTGGCCAATTAATTTGATCATGACGTGAAATTACTATTTCATCAAAAGTATCTTTGATTAAATCCGTCCTGTTGTCAGCAAATTAATGCCAGCTAATCGAGGTACTTAAAAAATTTCTAAACATGCCCCTATACTGATTATCATTGTGACTAACATCGTTTTTAAGACATAACAGTTCATTCAATAATTCCGTAGGATAAGAAAGAAAAAAACAAAATTTTTGACAAGACTCGATTTTATTATTTAACATAGTCACCTTCGAAGGCGATAAAACGCGTATGGCGATTTTCCAACTTTTCCATACCACTTTTATAGTACGATTTCTCTCAAAATTGGCCTCAGTTTCGGCGATTACTCCTTCATTGGTCTTTAATTTCTTTCCAGCAAGCATTCTTTTGAGATCTGAAAACAGGAAAAAGCTGCTCGGGGCTAAATCTTGAAAATACGGTGGATGAGTAAACAATTCGAAGCTCAATTTCTCAATTTTGCCATAGTTTTCCATGGTTGTTTTTGGTCGACTGTGAGCTCACGAGGCATCCACTTTGTGCAGAGCTTTCGCATATTAAAATGTTCGTGTAAAATGGTAAAAGCATTAATATCTGATATCTTTAAAATGCCAGCTAACTCGTGCGACTTCAATTTGCTATCGTTCATAACCAATTTGTGGATATTTTTTGGGCGTCCACTGTTCTCTGCATAATTTGCGCTGGTACGACCACGTTTAAATTCAGCAAACCACTTCTCTACCATTTGTCTCGATGGAGCAGAGTTCGGATAATGTTCAGGCCATTGTTTGATTTTCACTATATTTTTTTTTATCAAAAAGCAATGCTTTCGATGAAAAACTTCACTTTTTTCCATTTTTTTTTCAATTACAAAGGTTGCTTCACAGATAATGCTATAACTCATGTATCAATAGTCAGATTGCTTTCAAATTTATATACATACGTACCATTTGAAGTTTAGTACTAAATAAAAATCATATGGACAAGATTCTAGTAACGCCATCTATGTCTCATTCAACGAACTTATGAAATTACCTCTTATAAGCGAATGGCTCCGCCAGCCCATAAAGCAAACCAAACAGACATTTTCTGTGGATATAATGGTGTTTCGACAAAAGCGATAATTCTGCTTATTTACGTACCAATTCAACCAATAATGGGCTTCACCGGAGATCAATATTCTTAATTTTGAAATTTGACGAACAGAACTTTTAACTTAATAAAAAAAATTCACCAATTTTCAAGCGTTGCTCTGGTGTAAATCTATCCATAATGAAATTTCAAACCAAACTAAACAAAAAGCAACTATCAGCTGTTAAATCGGTTGTCAAAAAAAGCAGTGTTGCTAACTCAGAATTATGGACCTCTAAAGCAAACCTGGTACAATCTTAACGCTTTTTAACTGATGTGGATAGATAACGAAGCTTTGTTTTTCACATATAAAAACTTTATATTTAGTATGAATGGCCGATGCCACGTCCACTTAACAAATCTCGCCTATTTATTATCTGCTGATATGTATAGTCCACGACGTTGTTTGAACTAAAAATAAAAACTTATACTGTTGCCGTTCTCAAGATATACAAAAATCAATATATACTTTTTATCGGAGATACCATGCCTACTTGTCTGGGTGATTGCTCAGTAGAAACGTCAAAGTGTTCTACGGAGCCTACGTTTAAATATGAATCGATCTTAACAAAAGCCAGTACAATAGAAAATGAGAAGTTTTTATGCCATTTTAAGATGATTTTGTTTACCGCGTTATACAGAAGGTTTATTCAGTTATAAATCACTCATAAATTCATCAAATTGATAAAATTTGTTTTTTTTATAACATTTAGTGAAAATCAAGAAGTAATAATTGTTATATTCTATTCATTATACCAAATTGGGTTTTAAATTCCCACAATTAATTGAGTATTTCTTTACTAGTTTTCTTAATTAGAAACATGAATAATTATTATTAAAATTAAATTCGATTGCCGGTTAAGCAAAAGAAAAACAGGAGATATGATCTTTTAATCAAATACCAATGCTGAACGAATTTCAATTATTCATTTTGATTTTCTTCGGTTTTGTCTGATCATCGCATACCATTTGGTTAAACGGATTTTCAAGAGTTTCAAATATTAATCATATCTAACGTATATTTGACTATGCATTTAAATTAAAAGCATTTCAAATTATTTACATTAATGAAGCACATGGATGATGAATGTGATCGCATTCAAAATCGATTAGATATAAATCGATGATTTCTCAAATACGCAAATTTCGATGTATGAATTTGCATTTAAAGCAAACTGGAAAAAAAATTTATTTCTAACACCTCTATGACTTAAAACTTCAAATTAAATTTGAATTTATTTTATTTTTTAAATTTGTTTTTATTCATATATTCATTTCTATGTTTGCTTTAACGCCTAGTCTGATTTCATTATTCAATGCATTATTTTAATTTTTGCAGAGAAAGAGAGAGAGAGAGAGAGAGAGAGAGAGAAAAAGCAGTGGTTCACAAACTTTTTTAAATTGTTTTTAAGCTGTTACAAAAAACCATGTGTTTTAACAATGACAGCATGAATTATATTGTGTTATTTATTCTGCTGTGTCAGATGTTATAATGTTAGATGTTTGTTACGTCTGTCATGTTGCCTGGTTGCAGTTTAAAAAATAATTTGATGAAAAAACCAGTTGATTTCACTTCAAATCGGCTCATTACTATGAACCATAGCCATTCAAGAATAATATCGATTATCCATACTATTTCAGCGAAGTATATTATCTTGTACACGACTCTGAAAACAAATCATGAAATTTTGTAGCTGGTTGGACTTTAAAACAATGGATATACCCAATCTTTTGAGACTCGAGCTCACTGAATGTTTTCATTTAAATATAGAGTCACTTGTTGCACGTTTGTTCAATTTTTTGTTGCTTAACACTATGTGACGAATTTTACATACGATAACATTCATAAAAAGGCAAAATTTTCAAAGAAAAAAAAAAAAAAAAAAAAAATTTCATAAAAGACCAAAACTTCAAGAAATTCCAATAATTTCTTATTTCTAAAGACACATGTGACACAGCAAAAAATCAGTTAGAGATTTTGTTGTTGTTAGCGTTGTAATGTATAGGTCTATTTTAAAAGTTATGACGTCTCAAAGTCCTTAAAAGGTGCAGTTACGGGATGTGTGCAAACAAAAATAAACTCGTTAAAAATTTCTTGTTGGAATTCCCAAGTGAAATTGAGATTTAACTTTTTCTGCTTTGAAAAGTCTTTTTTTACAAACTGTATGCATATTTTCAATTTCTCTGTAAGTTTATTTGTTTGCTTATTTGTCATTCAGTCAAGCGAGAACGGCTGAACCGATTTTGATGAAAGTTGGTACACATATATTTAGCTAAAGAGAGTGTTTTTTTTTCTCCGTCACTCCTCTAGGAAGCATATTGGATTTCCATAAAGCATCTATTGCTTTGTTTCAGTTTCTTTAATCAATTTGATATTTCAAGCTAAGTAGATGATTAATCTGCTGTAGCCTCCTCCATATGATTTTTTTTTTTGTGTAGTGGTGAAGATCCTTGCTAATTGGTAGTGATCTTTACTTTAGCATTGCAATGTTTTCCCAGTATGTGGCGCGTTTTTCCTATTCATTCGTCTGATGTTGGTCATCATCGCCAAAGGTACGCGAGTAGGGTCTGGGGGACTTTTTTCTTTATTTTTTCGTTTTTTTTTTTAGATGGCGCTGTCTGGAGGGAAGTTGCAGCCTTTTTTATTATTAAACATTCAAAACCCTAATTAAATTTTTTCTCGGATGGTTCTCGAACCTGGGTCGTTTGTGTTGTTATGCGTGCGCTCTAACTACTACACCACGCCACCCCCAAAGAAGGATGTTATAGGCTCAAAATTGAATCTGGGAGAGGTTAAAATCGGGGAAAATGTACCAAGTTAGCTCTTAATTAAATTCTTGCAAATGATTGCAAAAGACCGAACTAGCTTATCAAAGTATACATTTTTCAAAATTGGACCCAGGAGAGGTAAACACGGGCAAAATAAATGACTTTTTTCTAATTTTCTTTTCAAAACACAGTTCTTTGTTTGCTAACGTTCCGATTTTAATGAAATTTGGAACATAAATAGATGCATTGTAGGGTATGCTTATTTTTTGAATTTTGAGTTTAAAATCGGGAGAAAACGGGTCAAATTAGGTCATATGTAAAATTATTTGCTTTATTCAGTTTGTTTATGAATCAAGCATGAGTGCACAGCTAAATCTGTTTTTTTGAAACTTCCAGCTAACGAAAGTGCAATTGGGTGCTTTTTTTCAAAGTTGCACCTCGGGGATGTTATAATCGGAGAAAACGATAAAAATTAAAAACTTTTCCTCTAAAATGACATGCATGTTTCCTTCTTAAAGCAAAGTTTTCTGTTTGCTGATAAATGTTATCATCCACTAAAATGTGTTGTAAAAAGGTACATTTTCAAAAGGGGTGAAAGGACAATATTTCGACCATAGTCCGTTCCTACGAAACACGTAGTAATTACGGTATTTCTTGTGAACTATCAAAGTTTGAGTCTTCAAACTTTCCACATGTAATTCTATTATTAAGTAACACATTAAGATGGAAAATTAAATTCACAGCAAAAGTAGGTGGGGTACCTTGCATGAAAAAATAATCAGGTATGTTCTGAAAACCGAAAACGAGTGAAATTGAAATCGAGTAAATTTTGGCAGGCAAATTAAACTTAAATGCAACAATTATTTTAATCTTTTGATAATCAAAAAAGGTTATTTCAAAGGTAACTAAGCTAATTAATAAAAAAAGTATCAAAATCTTGTCAGAATTGATAATTATATCAATTTTAAATTTCATACGATTTAATTTTCACTCGATTTCGGTTTACAGAACATACTCAAATATTTATTATCGTATAACACAATAAATGTACCAGCAGATGTCATAATGCGTCATAGCATTTTCTTTATAAAGACAGGCAGGAATAAAGAATCAGAAATAAAGGTAATTTATGAAATGTATACATACATATGTATAGCTTTCCGGGCAACGTCGGATGGGCACAGCTAGTTGATATATACTTATGTATATTTACACCTATATTTTATTTAATTGTATGGTAGATATTTCACTTCAATGCTAATGAATTTGATGCAATTAGATTTAAATTGAGTTCAAATGATTTTTTAAAAGATTGGATCGAATTCGATTTAAATTGATCAAAATTTCATAATAGATGTTCGAAAATCATTTCGCAACGATTTTTCTAGTTAAAGCATCTTCTGCGTAAATTTCACAAATTTTTTCAGCAGCCTGTGAAGCATTCTTACCTTTTCTATAATAGAAAAGTAAAATATGATGGTAATGTTTCGAACTTTTACTAATTTTTAAAAGTAGATAACTTTTCACAGAATAATGAGACTTTAGTTACGTCTTCTAACAAAGTGAAGCTTAAAATATGGCCTTTAAAATAAACTATAGTATTGTCTGATACAATTATAAATACATAGAGGATAGCAAGCAGCGCGAAAGTAAACAGCACATTGTTGCATTTGCTGCAATGCTGTCGGCTTCATAAATAGTTTGAAAGCAGCAGCAGCAAATATAAACAGAAGTCAGTGTCACCTGAAATAAAATATGAATGCTATTAAAAATAATCTAAATAATAAACAAAAGGTGTGTTTGATAACTTTACTTGCAGAAATTTGCAACGAGAGGGTAAAAAATTTTTTTTACTTACAATTTCATAAATTTCGCAAAATTTTTAAATTTGTAATTTTTTTTTTTTTAGAAAACTTAATTTGTAAACATAAACACAAAACAGCTGATTGAATAATTCTAACAAGCAAGGTGAATTCAATAAGGTGGCCCTAATTTACTACGTAAGCAACAGCTAATATATTCGCGTATGTTGACAACAAATATTTTTGATGCTACAGCTTTTTGCTTACCACAGTGTTGCATTATATTGACACACCGAAATTTTGTTTTACAGTCTTGTATTCATTTTCAATTTAAGACCACCTTATTAAATTCGCCTTGCCTGCAAGTAAAAATTTTACCATTAAGAATTTGCAAGAAATTTATTACTCTCTTCTGACGTTCTTTCGTTGCAAATTTGTTGAGTTAATGAGAACTTTTCCAATAAGAATTATAACAAATTCGTAACAATTTTTAGTTACTGAACAAACCTAAATACTAACCAACTTAAATGAACTAAAACCAAAACAAGAAAAACACCACAGAAAAGAACATTAAACAAATCAAATAATATTTGTTACACAAATCGCTTTTTTAAAATATCACTTAAAAATAAAAATATAAATTAAACCATGTATTTAAAACCTGTTAGTTATAACATAAATTTAACCAATACAATATTTTACTTTAAACTGCTTTTTTTTGACTAACAAAAAAATTTCTTTTTTTACTTTTAAATTTAAAAAAAAATACTTTTTATTTAAAATAAAAAAATATATAAAAATTACTTTTTTTATTTAAAATTTCATATCATCACTAATTTGATTTTGCTGCCTACAAAAATATAAATTAGCCAAAGTTCGGCAGCAACATTAAAGGTTGTTGTCTAGGCTTTTGCTGTGCTGCCTTTTAAACAATCATTTTCATATAAACGTGTGTATTCTATTTTAGCGTTTTGCTGTTAGCTGCTTGCTGTCGTCTATCTGCATAGCATTATGTAAGCGACAGGGTACCCGAGTAACCATTTCATTATTAAATAGTAATTGGTTACGGAAGTTGTTGGTATAGAAAGCCTATAGTTCTAACTATACTCCTATAGTTCTATTGTTTTAAAAAGTAAAGCCTATTTTAGCTGTTTAAGTTTTTTTGGGAGCTTGGCAACAAAGAACCCCTTCATTTTTAAATAAAAATTTGTTACAGTAGTTATTGGTCTAGGAAGCCAAAATTTTAATTATGCATAACTTAACAGAGTGACAGGTTACCCGGGTATGTAAAAACAAATAATCTGCGGTTTACGTGCATATAAAAGACATACTAAGCTCTTTTTTTATTACGAATAATATTTATTTTAGAAGTATACGTAAAAAATTCATTAGATTAACATTTAAACAAAACCCGGAAAACTTCTGGCTACCCGTGTTTCCTTTTCACTCTGTTAATGGTGTTTTCTTATTACTTACCAAAGGGTTAATACTACTAGAGAACACCCAATATTCATATTGAAACTGCTGGTACGTAAGAATATTACATCTTCAATTGAACAATATTGCTCAAAATTATGACGTAGTTGCCATATTTTTACAATAAACTAAGTAATGCTTAACACATATCCATTATTTTTGATTTTTTAGACATAAAATTACTGAATTCGTGTTATTAACACGTGACTAAACTAATTATCTCCTATTTTTTATCTGTTGTGAACATATTTTGCTTTACAAACTTTTTCAATTGCATGCAGAGACGAATGCTTAGAATTTGATAAATTTGCTTAAACAAATCACCTTAAACAGCAATTGTTATGAAACACACCTTAATAATTACAGTGTTTTTTATGTTGTTGTAAAGAATGACCACAAGCATTAAAATATCAAATGTAAGTAACTTATCAGAGAATTTCAAGAATTTTATTTCAAATATTTTTTATTGTATGTTTTATTGTCGCATGAAACCTTAACACTTGTACATACAATTGCAGCAAAATATACAAAAAAAATTTAAGTAAATACGTAAAGATATTAAAGTCGGTCAAGCCGGTCTATATGACACATTGTCAGTTAATCATATTCCAGATCGAAATTATATATTCCTACTCACCAAAAACCTTCAAATTAAATTTTAACAAATAGGCTATTTAAGAACATGATCCATTAAATTCATTTGGTATATTGACATTTTTTGCCCAATTTTAGTCAATTTTCGAGTGTGTCACGGTATAATTTTTACCAAATTTTTCCGAATTAAATCAAATTTGATACGAGAGTATATAAAGGACACTGATCTCAATGAACTGAAACCTATCAGGTGCTTCAAACTGTAGTTTTTTTTTACCCAATTTTTGCAATAGATCTTAACCAAATAATTTGTGGGTATTTAAGGTGAACTGACTCATTTTTGTCTAATTTCTGTCCAAACGCGACAACAGTACAGCTATATAGATCCAGCTAACGATAATGCGATAGGGTGTTTTTTAGAATTGGATTTCGGGGACGCTAAAATCAGGGGAAACGGTCAAAGCAAATGACTTTTCTTCTGAAATGACACGCATTTTTGCTTTTTTAAGCAATGTTTTTTGTTGGTTAGCATTCATGTATTGCACACAAGTACATTTTCATTTGAAGGGCCAAAAGATGGTAAAAGGAGTTTTCGATTCATAGTCTACTCTTACGCAACAAATAACTATAAAAGTTAGAGTCCTTAAACTTTTCACATGTTGTTCTATTATCAAGTTGCACATTAAGTACAAAAAATTTGCTTTACAGGAAGAGTAGGTAAAGCGCCTTCCACAAAAAATAATAAATATCGTACATCTTAATAAATATAATAGGGAGAGTAGTCAAAAGTCGTTTTAGCATATTCTTTATAAAGACAGACAGGCGACAAATAGGAAAAAAGGAATTTAGCTCAGATTTATAATAAAAATATATGTAGATTTCCGGGCAACGTCGGCTGGGTAGAGTTAGTATTCAAAAATTTTGACGAAAGAAGGTAGTATGGACCCGTTTTTTTTTTTTTTTTTTTTTTTTTTGTAAATTTCTAGCCCAATTGCAACTTACGAGTATTAATCAGTTAAAAAAGTTATAAAATTTTTAACCAAATTTTAGAATCAATATTAATACACTTAATACTCTATATTACATCAAACAGACCAAAGGACACTCTAGCGCACGACATAACCCTGTAAATGCAGTCGTACTTAAAGTTTACAAAGTTCGTTGTACATTTGATGACTGTACTCGCTGTCAAAGCAGGCGAGTCAATTATTTTACGAAATATTTTGCTCTCAAAAACACCTTCAGAATAGCTTCAACTATGCGAATTACTCAAGCTTCTGCGCTATATACCTAACAACACGGAGAGTTTCAAGTCCTTGTACTCTGAAATTTTATTCTATTAATGGGGCATTCTCTTTAAGCAGCTTGCTTGGGCTGACGATCGATATAATTACAAAAGTGTGTTGAACTATTTTAGTTTAAATTTATATTCAACTACTTACGGTGGTTTAGGTTATAAGCCTCTTTATATTTAAAGCTCTAATTTAAAACTATTTAAGAACCACTGCCTTACTATTTTGCCTTAAGTCAAGCTTCAAATTTATTGTCTACTTCCTAAAAAAATATTCGGATAAAGTTGAAGATGAAGATAAGATAACAAAGCAAAAATGGAAGATTAAAAAAAAAAGAAATCCCCACACCTTATTAAAGTTATAAGTTTTCATGGCCATTAACAAATAATAGGCTACTGTATAGAGATAACAACAAAAAAGATTAAAACGTTTATTTATTTATTTATTTTTTTGAAAACTATTATTTAATGAGAAATGCAAACAAATAATAAGAAAAAGAGAAAAAAAAACGCGTTTTGCTTGATGGCAATTATTAAGAAACAACGAATATCTTGGCATAATTGGCGTAAAGTAGACAGTAATTTGAATTCATAATATCTAATTAATTTGTATTTTATTTCTGTTTATTATTATTTCTAATTGTAGGTACCGATTTTGCTTTAGATCCCTCTGAAATAGCTCGACAAAATCAAATAACCCAACAAATTCTATCCAACTATTTGGAGAGGCATCTCTTTCCACATCGCAGTGGGAATCAGAAAATACCAACAATTGCAGAAATTCTACCAAAGCCAAAGCCACCAACTGCACGAGCAAGGCCAAGAGGTTTTGCCTCATCGTCTGCTTCATTTAAAAAGGGCGCTGCTAAACAGCAACAACAACAGCGTAAACGTTATGGCAATGGAAAAAAGACCAGAAACTCTCTGTATCGACGATATAAACCAGCAACTACAACAACAACAATAGCACCAACTTACGACTATGATTACGAGGAGGAAGAGGTTGTTAATAAAAAGCAAAAAAATTACAATACAAGTCGTAAACGTCAAAACAGTTACAGCAATTCGAATAGCAGTATCGGGGATGATTATAATGATCATCTACACAATGAGGAGGTAGAAGATGATGGTATCGAAGTAGAGGATGTTGAAGAAGAGCCAGTTGTTAATAATAATGACGATGAACAGCAACAGCAGTCTGCTGAAATTGAACTGGAACATGAAAATCATCGGCAACAACAACATTCACGTTTACATCGCCACCGTCAATTACTGCGCCATCATTTTCGTTTTTTGGAAGATATCGATGACCCTGAACTGGACAACCAAGAATCATTACAGAGTGTAGAGTCAGAACAGCATGATCATTACTATAGTAGTAATGGCAAAAGTGGTGACATTTTTTCAAGAGATCCCAGTGAAAATGAAATCGATAGTGGTAAGTGTGTATGGGAATAAATTAATTAAAGAGGCGTTAAATATATAAACAAAAGGGGCAGTATACGATCATAAATAATATTGTATGCTTGCAAGATAAAAAAAAAATATTTCAGTTTCAATTTCAAACAGCGTAGTAATTTTATTTATAATTATTATTTAAAATGACAAACTTTGTCAGAATATTTTTACACTCTATGACAAACGTTAAGCAACATCTCAAGATAGCAGAAGTTGTTGTTAAGTTATATTATTATTTATTGTGGAAAAAATCGATACGGAAATGGTTTTGAATACTGAGTCCTCTTTTAGTTATACTTAGAAACACTTATGGTTTCCTTTAAAGTCTTTTAATATTCCCATTAAGTAAACCTTCGAATTTTATTTCCTATAAAATTGAAATACTCCTACAAATAAAATAAAACTTCACATATTTATTCATTGTTAAGTTCTTTCAAAAAAACATTAACAAAAGTATGATATTCCAATACTGGAATGAGAGAAAGTCAATCATATAAAAGAATCCGCATGCACTTAGTTTTGCACTTTTATATTTTTTACACTCTTTCTAGAGATGCTTATTTTATGTGGCGTTTTAAAGAATTTAGACATACCATTTACAAAAACGTAAGAAAAATCTGTTCCCCTTTGTATTATATTAGTTAGCATCAGAACGTTCCTCGAAGCCCAATTATAGTTTTCTAAAAGAATCTCTACCTGGCTTCAGAAACCATTTCGTCCTCGAGCGATTAAGTTTGGGTCATAACAGCCGAAGATTCTATAATCACACCTGTTTCTCTGCAAACCATCCACTCCTTGACGTATCCGTAGGTCAATTGAGCTGACAAAGAAACCCAAAGAAAATCTTACAGACCCATTAGCCTAATCCGTTTGTAGTCTCGTTCTCTACAATAACGCAGTGTCTCGAAGCCCAATATAGTCTAATTTTATACCTGTTTAGAAGTAGTAAGAGCCTACCTGTACGTCAGAACAAGCCTTGAGCTGACATGCCACCCATTCAGTGCCTTTAAAGCAGCTTGACTATCCATATATATATAACCATACACACGCTCGTGGTGATATGCTTACAGATCAACTTCGGCCTGAAACTACATCTATCCTGGAATCTATAAGCCCCAATATATAGACTCCCGCATCAATGACCACCTCCGTCTTTGAGCTGTCTGTGAAGATCGCGTGGCCATCCATTATACTATCGATATCCTGTCATTGCTTCCTATCAGCATATGGTATAACACTGGAAAATGTCGATATAGGCATATGGAGGACAAAGTCCTAGAATTACCGACTGTATGGCTAGAGTACGCGATTTTGACAGTTTGCCAAACTCAAGTTAATAAGATTTTATTGATGATGAATGACTGATTGGCTATTTTCTTAAATCGTGTTTGTGCTTGTCGTGTTTGAAAATGACGATGGAATAGAAATTAATTTCTGCATTAACCCTTAAATACCTTAGACCGTCTATAGACGGTTATTAAAAAAAACCGATCTTAAGAAAATCTGCACAAGTGTAAAGTGTTGGTACCGTTATTTTGTTTTCTTTTCCAAAATGTAAAATATGCTGAATTCGTTTAAACCTGTGTTTTTTATGATTGTCTGTACGGGGTCTTAGGTATTTAAGGATTAAATAAAATATGCTTACTCTCCAATTTGTCTGTGCCTGTGTCAATGAACTGCTCTCAGTTTTGAGGGCTATGAAGAACAAGTCTCTTAAACGAGATTGCAAACTTACTAAAAATAAGTAGACATATGAAGCTGCCTAAATAATGTGTGTAGAACCATAAGTCCAGTTTCATGTATGACATTCAGGAATTTTTTTAAATGTTAAATTTCCAATTTTTTGCACATATAGTCCTTTGTCAGCTGACAATTTTTAACATGACACAGCAAATAAAACACGAAATTACAAGACAGTAATCAAAATTAATGACAGCCAAAACTGTCATTTCAACTTTATGTTCGAAATACAATATCCTTTTGTTTTTATCACAGGTTATAAGACAAGTTAAAATAAATGCATTGGGACAATAAAGTATTTTACATAATAATGATTATTAAGAGCTGGTGTCTTCAGTCATATAATGGATTTAAAGTTAACGAAATTAAGACAAAAAAACAGCACAAAAGTGTTAAAAAAATAAAAACATGGACAGCAACAAAAAAAATAAATAAATAAAAATACCTTTAGGCCATTTTATTTACGTCTGGTTTTTTCGGAATACAACATATGGCTTAAATGCATAAGGTATTAACAAAAAAACAAAAACCATAAAATAAGATAAAATTTACTTCATATTACTGGTGTTGTTAATATATTTTTTAGCGTGACTGTTTAAGCGCAAAACCTTCATTGCTCGAAGTGACCACATTATTATGGACACCTCCCTTAGACACTCAATTTTCAAGTCATTTAAGCTTTACAATGTGCAGTTGGATAAAAACTTTTATGGTTTTTCGTTAAGCCGGATTTTTAGTAATTTAATTAAAAAAATTCGCAAATTCGCTACATAAGTGATGAGAAAAAAAAAAAAAAAATAAAATAAAATAAAAACGGTTTTAATGTCCTTCAAGGATTTCTACATAAACTTTTAAGATTATGACACCAGATAACTTTATAACATTTTTGACTGAAAGAGGAAAAAATGCGGAAGTTTTATATATTTTTTTGCAGTTTTATGAGATATTTATGAAGTATTGATTTTAGCAAATAATAAATAAAGAAGACATTAATGGTTATGGGCTACTATGATCACTGCATATTAATCAAAATAAAAATTTTAATTTACTTCACTAGCCCATAATGCAGATGGAGAAGATTAAAAAATTTGCCTCTTCTGTATGTTTTCTACTTACTGCCCATACACAAAGAAACTGGTCAAGATTTTTATAAATTATAGAGTTGATTGAATGATATGTTTCCACTACTGATGTACCGTCATACAGATTTTTTGACACCTCCAAATACAACCAGTCGAATTAAAATAAAATATAAATGATTTTTGGAAGAGTTATTTTATCTGTCCAACAGTTGGACAATCTACAAGTAACATCTGAGAGGTTAATGTTTTGAAAAAGCTCGTTTCTTAAATCAGAATAATGGTTTTAATCAAAAAATTTCCGCTGTTATCTATCCCAACACCGCCAAAAAAGCTGTCAGAAAATAGCAGAGAGGCACTAAACATTAATTGCATGACAGTTTGCAATCTTTTAAAAGAAGCTGACTAGTCAAAGAAAAAAACGCACAGAAGATTTATTGATCAATATGGCATGAATGCCCGAATGTGTGGCATGTATTATGGATTTATACAGATTTTTATCAAAAAACGTTATTTTGTGTGTTTAGTGGAATTGGAAAGAAATTATAAATTATAAGCTGCTACAGTTTGCCAAAACGATCAATTATAATTTAATTTCTATTACTCACAATTCGATCTTTTGAATGAAGTGATATACAATATATGTATAACTGTCACTTTTTCTAATGCCTGGACCTTACACCTATAGAACTCACTTGAGCGTAAAAAATTGGCCGGCTGGAGAGTCCCTTCTCTGATAACCTGCTAAAAAAGTTCTACAATTGGTGGTAAAGTTTTGATTCACCCCTTATAATGCCTGGACCTTGCACCTTTAGATCAACTGTGTCGATATTAAAAAAATAGCCAACCAAAGAGTCTTTAAAAATTTTTTGGTCAAATTTTTCGTCTATAAGGCACAGAAGTTCTACATCGATTGCAGTACGAAGATACCCGAATAATCGTGAAAGATCAAAGATAATAGTGGTAGATATGTATGTAAATAAATGTAATTGATTTTCAGTGAAGACTACTGAAGTTTAAACATTTATCAAAAAATTGATACTTTTTATATATGCATATATATTTTTTAAAGAAACATATCTTTATTAAGTAAAATAATTATATATATTTATATACATACTACACTGATCAAAAAGGTTGGTACATCTGTTGTTGTATTCCGGCTAAATCTTAGCATCATAGCTTGACATTCGCAAAAGTTACGTATTAGGGATATCGAACGGTTATTATTCGACCGGTTTTAAGCGATTTTTTTTTGGTTTTGTCAAATACGATATACACTATTGAGCAAAAATAACCTTTTCTCATCTTCTGTAAATAAATATTCAATTTTATTATGGGGAATGATCAACTAGACTCATTGAAAGGTCACAAACCCACAAACGCCGGTTCCGAACGGCAAATGTACCAGTCGCTAGTAATGTTTTAAGGTGATATCGCTGTTGAAAATTGTCAGATGGTGTGGCCTGGGACTGAACCGACGACTTCTTGGTTGGAAGGTTGGTTCTTACCTAACATACCACAGTGACACATGCACTATTAAATACGTGGTGCATAAATTTACATACAGTGCTGTTTGAAATCTAAGGAAATTTTCTTGTCGAGGCAATTAAGGACTCGTATATTACTAATAGATTTATTCAAAGTAAAACATTTAATTTTTGTTATCTTATCTTTTGCATCTAAGCTATAACTATAATAACAAACCTTTAATTTCATTCTCTCTCTACCAAGTAATACAACAAAAACGAAATTAGCCCCTTGAGTAGCTGTTTGAAACTTAATAATTTTTAGTACTTTGAGTAATTGGTATTGTTTAAATAATATTTGTTAGAATTATTGTTAGTATTGATTGTCACTTTAATTTTAAGCTCTCCATCAGCTTCTGCTTATTTCTAAAACTACGTAGTCCAGCTCTGCGCTTCAAAAATCAGAATTTAAATTAAAAAACCGGTTAACCGGTTAGTTCAATTATTATTAACCGAAACCCGGTTTTTTAAAAGTGCTATTTTTCGAATTATTCGAAAACCGGTTTTTCAAAAAAGTCGAATAATTGATCTCCCTACTACGTACCCAAGAGTACATCTATCTTTGTTGGCGGTTTTTTACAATTTACCGTGCTGAGATCGCGAGGCTGAATCCGATACCACATTTATCAAAAGGATCAATTCTGGAGACGAGACGTGGGTTTATGAGTACGACACAGGCAAGTGAATGGTGTTCACAAATGAGCCGAGACCAAAAACATGACACTTTCAGTCAAAAAAGAAGGCAATACTCACGGTTTTCATGGATTACAACGGTGTAGTGCATTATGAATTTTTGCCAGAAGGTCAGACATTAAACAAAGAGTATTATTTGGGCATTATGAGACCTTTGCTTAAAGCACTTCGCCGAAAGAGGCCAGAATTATGGGCAGAAAACTAGTACAGTCGTACAGTGCCATCATTAATCGAAATTTTTCGACCAAAAATGCAACAAATACCATCCAACAGTCACCGAATTCACCTGATTTGGCTCCCTGTAACTTCTCTCTGTTCAATCGACTTAAGAAACCATTACGTGGAACATGTTTCAGCAGGCGTTTCTAAATTTTCATTAACATGTGTTGATAATCTATCCACATTGGCTCTTAGCAATTTTATTTATTTCTTCTGCAACGGTATTTATACTTAAGTCATGATGTAATCATTATTTCTGATGAATCAGGGTGCATTTACTATCAATCTAAGAATTTTATTTTGCTTTCTTTGAATTTCCCCACAGTTGGGCGCTATATCTCCAAACTGATTTTAACAGCTGATTGTATAAAAGTAATTTATTTGTTAGATATAATGGTGAATCTATACAGATTAGCTAGTACAGTTTTCTGAATTTTATATAAATATATTTCAATTTTTTCTTTTTCACAAGTTCTTTCCATTTTATCTTTGAATCTAAGATCATCCCTAAGTATTTTGCCGTATTAGAAAAGGGAATAATAATGTCATCAATATAAATTGAGTAAAGTTCAATTTGCCTGTAAGTAAAATCGACTTGAACTGATTTCGAATGATTTCATTTAATTTTACATTTTTTGGATCAATTTGATATCTTGTTAATAGCAACTTAAAGTTTTCTCGAAGATTCGTCAGCGTTTTGTTCTGTTGCAATAAGGGCAGTGTTGTCAGCAACTGTTGCAGTAACATAATCCTCACCCACACGAAGGTCAGCGGTATACAGAAGATACATAGTTGTTCCCAATATACTTCCCCGCATAACTCCTACTCTTATTTCTCTGAGATCTGAAAAGTATGTTTTCATTTTAATTCTGAAGTGGCGATTGTTCAGGTACGATTGCAAAAATTCGCAGAAGCTTTTTCGAAGACTTCTTTTTATTCTTTTCCTCAAATGTTTTTCCAATTACATCCAATTACTTGATCGATGGGAAAGAAAAGGATTTTGATCATATTATTGATATTAATCGGACCAGAAAAAGCTTCTCAAAGAGTTTCGATTAAATTGGAAGAAGTGATATTGGTCTATACGAAGATACTTCATTTGGTGGTATTTCTGGTTTTGGTACCATTATTAGCTCAGCTATTTTCCATAAACTAGGAACATATTTTAATTTAAGACTGGCGTTTATTAATTTTGTATGCCTTTGTAATCTGCTGATCAAAATTTGCTTAAGTATTTCTGATGTCATAAGATCAGAGCCAGAAGCCGTTTTGTTAGGTTCATTTAATATTGTGTTATTGTACTCCATCTGATGTGTATATGATAAGTATTACCTTTATGAGAGAAAAAATGTTTTGGAGATGATCGGCAAAAGTTTAAGCTTTTTGCACCAACCTTTATGGGATGAATATGAGTTGATGACCTTTTCAAGCCATTGATAGCCGCCCAGAGCGAATAATCTGTGGATTTTTCATTTGTCAAATCCTTACGGTATCTTTGAAAATTAATGTTTTTTTCTTCTTGAATTTTTGAGTTTCTTTATTCTTCTTTCTTTTATTAATTTTAATATTTAATAAGAGCAATGGTAATACCTTACTCTTGTTGATGATGTTGATGGTGAATAATTTTGGGAAAAATCTCTACATTTTCATCCATTTCTTCAGCTGTTTCTATATCGGTCACACAGTGACACATTTTATCTACTACTTGATGAAAATATTCCTAATCTCTATTTTTGTTGATCAGATATTGTGCTGGAGCTTTCATTATAGGTCAGAGTCAGTCTTCATTTCATAACCTTTCTCTACTCTTAAAAATAGCTCTGAAATTTTTCACATAACAAAAAAGTCAATAAAATCAGGTACTTTTTTAACATCCTCACCAGGCCAATATGTTGGTTTCCGCGTTGATATAATTTTGCAATTCGAAAACTTACTTAATACTGTGACGCAGTGGACCGTATAAAGTAAGAACATTTAGTTGTTGTTTTGAAAATTTAATTGAAACTGTTGTTACCTGGAATTCTTCACAAATTATTTTATCCTCTTTAATATAGCACTTCCTTCACGTGAATGATTGCTAGGATGCAGAGTATGATACATTTCAAAATCGCAAAATCTTACGATTGATTCGTTAGTGAATTATGTTCCAGATATTAAACATATATAACTTTTTAGGAGTTTAATATTTCTAGTTCATTCATTTATATAACCCAATATAAATGAATAAAGAGTCGATTTTGAAAATTGAAAAAAAATATAATAATAAATAAATTATAAGATAAATGAATGCTTTCAAGATTATTTTAGTTAAATATTGACCGCGGTGGTGGTCCATTTGTTAACTCCAACTTTGTCATAATTTTTACAGCATTTCGCCCGATATCTCGCCAATGGCTGCTATGTTCTCCTTCAGGCTGGAATTGTGGCTAGATTGTCCGTGTCCACAAGAGACATCACTTACCCGAGCAAAAAAATAGCCGAGTGCCGTCAAATCGTAATATCTTGGCGTGAGATTAATTGCTTACCAAACTTGCCTCTCAACAAGTTCATGGTGTTGTGTGTCGTGTAGCATGTGGTACCTTACTCGACTGATTATAATGTTGCAGTTTTCATCGCTCTTGAAGAAGTACGATTCGGTTTATGATGCCACCGGAACACAAACCCCACCAAGCAGTGCAGCGTTTAGGGTGCATTGGCAGCTTCGGCAAGGCCTCCGGCTGCTTTTCAATTCAAATTCGGCAATTCTGTTTGTTGACGTACTCATTGAGCCAGAAATAAGCTTCGTCGCTGAAGACAATTTTTCGATAAAAAGACATTTCTCATACTGCACGAATTTTGATAATAAAATTCACGGATTTACAAATGACGTTCGCTTGTTAGTCTATACCATACATGGTGAAGTGGTAAATCTTATTGATAATTTTTGGCATTACCTTACGTCGCGAATCTTTCTTGTTACAGTCACCCGTTACAACAACAACAAAAATATTTAATTCAACAACTAGGCATAATCTGTAATGATAAACTTATCGGAAAATGATTTTGGAACAAAAACCTAAAATTTACAACCATTAATTCATATCATATACTCTCTCGTATACCTATTTAGTACATGAAACACCATTTAGTTAATAGTTTTTCTAATCGGCAAAATAAATAATATTTTTGGCAAATTGCTATTGCAAAAAAAGTGATGTTGAAATTAACTTGTTTCCCAGTGGCAATATTCATAACTTTTGCTTTTTTCTGATAAAATTATTACTCCAGCAACCGGCAATGATTACCGGTGCGTGCGAGCATGTATGTGCTGAAAATATATGGAAGCAAAAAAAAAAAAAAAATAAAAAAAATAAAAATAAAAAAATTTACTCTAAAATCTCTATAACCTATGCAATAAAAACACATTTAATAGACCGAGAAAAAACCTTGTTAGCACAAGTAATTGACACAATTTTCTACTTTTTGTATGCTTTTTGTAAAAAAAGCAACAAAAACAAAATATTTGTAAAATGACCAAACAAATTGTTGGTGTGTTTAACACACACTTACAGTGTAAGCCAACATATGGGCATTTTTTAAATTTTATTTTATTTTTAGTTTTCTATGCAAACAGTATTGGGAAACCAGTAGATGACTTTGTGGCAGTAAAAACTAAACAAATTTTTAACATCATGTTTAGGGTATGAGTTGCATGCAACATTCGTAAATAAATGTGATATGTGTAGACAAAATTTATAATTTGTATTCATATAGGCATGGAAATAAAAATTACTGACATAAGAACGTTAACATGACATGGTAGATGTCAACAACTTCCTAATTATACACCATAAGAACTACCATATACACTGGTAGTATAGTTGATCTTAAAGATACGAATTTAATGAATGAAAACCCAAATATAATTTAATTTGGACTTCAGTAGTATTTTGGTGTGACAACCTTAAAGCCATTTAAACTAATAATGAAGTCATAATACCTTCTATTACATGAGATTAATTAATTAAAACACACACAAAAATACGCGAAAAATTTGTTTTTAAGTAAACGATTTACCTTTCATTTCTGCTGTATTTTCTATTCTTAAAAATTTTAAACATTTTTAACTAATAAAGACAAAAATATGTTTAAAAAAATATTACACACTTGTCACTTAAAATTTCTTATTTCTTGTAAAGCTCACTTCATATTTTGGCTTTTGCTTATTTTCATATTCGTTAGTTGATTGTGACAGATCACGTGTAACCATGTCTTTAGTTACAACATATTTGTGATTTTTTTTTGTACTACCGGTTACTAAAATTGAAACCATACCGGATATTTTCAAATAAATTGCATTGACTTGCAATACGAATACTTGACGTAGCTTTTGTACTGCCACATAATATATGGAAATCTTATTGCATTGAATGGTTTTATAAGATTCTGACATACAATGCCATGAAAAAATGTATTGAAGTACTAAGATATCTTATTTGCTTTAAATAAAATAAATAAATATTTAAATTTGTTTTGAAAACTAAAATTAATTAAATTAAAACTAAAAAACTAAACTAATAAATTATTCAAAATTAAAATTGAAAAAATGCATTCCTTAAATATTCAATTCTAGAAAAGAGCACAGCAAATCGACAAATTCAAATGGAAAATAACCTTAAAAACATCCAATAACATTCCGCCGTATACGATGAGCATGATTCTCTTACTGCTTCAAAAACGTTTTGTATTTCAATGTGTCTGTGCATTTATTTCTATATATGGTATACCAAGAAGCTCTGGGGATTGTTTCCCATTTAAACACATTGCTATATCTAGCAATGGAACGCTCATTACCAAAGAAAAAAATGATCTTCTGAAATTATTTTCTTTTTAGTTTATACATAGGACACTTAAAGGCCAACCTGTAGGTCAAGCTGTAGAAAAGTGAAGGATAAAGACATAGTAGTGTTTACAACCAATTATTTCAAATCTATTTATATTGAGCTCTATTATGTAAGTCGTTGTAGATACACTTTGCGTCATCGGCGTAAAATCGGTATTATGGAAATCAATGTCGACATTTATCAGCTACTGTTGTCGAGTATTTGGTATTATGTAAGTCGCATCAGAGTCAACACGCTGTCAATTATAGCTTTTATATTCTCGACACTCTATTTGACGACGACTTAAGCAAGTGGTAGATACAAAGTTGCCCCTAATTTTTTTTAATAAAGTAAAGCGTTAAAATGAAAAAAATAGTTATAAACAATTCCAAACAATTTTAAAAATTAATTAAAGACATGAACGTAATCCAAATCATAGAGTTGTGTATGTAAACCGTGGTATAATATGTATGAGTATCTTTCTTCAATCTCAATCGAGAATAATTTTACCTTTCGTTGTATAGGACAGTGTGAGGTTTAGAAAGCTTATCTGCAATAAAGTCACAACCAGTTGGTATAGACGGCTTAGACACTTAATTTCGTGGAGTATTATGACCATACATCTTACCAATCATAACTCATTAATTCAACGCTACCCTTACAAAATCTGGTTTTCCTGATGGATGGAAACATTCAAAAATTATTCCTATTCCGAAGCAAAACAATGAATCTCGTCCCATTGCGATTCCTTCCTTTTTATATTAGGCAAAGGAACGTATATTGAGTGGACAAATCAATGCGTACCTTAGGTAACACAATCTTCTATCTGGCAAAGTTTCATTTTTAATATTGGGTAACAATAATGTCGATAAAAAAATGAATTGATACATTTTTGTCGAAGTGATTTCAAATCACCGAAAAGTTGTTCTATACACAAAAAATTTTGAAATCACGTAATTTCAAATCGATCAACTTTTTAGTGTCGATTTTAAATCACTTGCTTACTTTTGCAAACATTGTGTTGTAAAATAAACGCTACATAGCTTCAATGAATAATTTAATGTGTCCTTTATTCATTTTTGATTTAAAATTAATAATTAATAATTTTATTGAAAAACAATTAAAAATTAGCAATTTTGAAAAAGACTTCTAATATCGCATAAGCAATTTTATTTTTCTGAAAACGGCTTCGTGATTTCATTTTTTTCCTTTGTCTGTTAGCTGCGGATAATGAGGATGGTTAGGAAATAGAAGCCAATCATTTCACCAATGTATGTACAAATTTAGATTAAATTAAGGGGAACTTAAAAGGATATATTAAATATTTAAGGAAAATAGCTAAAAATATCAGATAGATAAGAGTACTGAAAGAGAAAGAGGAGAATGGATTGATTAGGCATAATTATATAATCTAATAAATTAAAAATTAAAACAAAACTTCAAACTTGTTTGCTTGTGATTTTGGAAAATAAAAATCACTCAAATCACGTGATTTCCAGAACAGCTAAGAATCACTTGGGTGATTTTGAAATCGTTCGTGATTTGAAATCACGTGAACAGAACAGGCCTGATTATTCAAAGTATTGTTCATCTTTAGCCACTACTTTTTCCCATCTTTCTGGTAGCATATGGATTACGCGCGTAAAGAACTGCTCCGATACCCTGTTCTTAAGTGAAGCGTATTCTAGTAAGGGCGTTCTGCATCAATCGAAACAAATGGTAGTCAGAAGGGGCAAGGTCTGGGCTATAAGGCAGGTGAGCCAAAACTTTCCATCCACCGGTCTTGAAGCATGTGGCAGAGCGTTAATGGAAGATTATTACCTCGTGTCTCGTTGAATATTCTGGTCATTTTTCGTTGATTGCTCTCTTCAAACGAATCAATTGTGATCGTCTAACCCGACTTCAGCAGCTCATAATACAAAACACCCTTCTGATCCCACCAAATACAGAGCATTACCTTGGCGTCACGGATATTCGGCTTCAGCGTTGATTTGGCTGATTGGCCGGGCTTTACATATCACTTTTTGCACTTGGGGTTATCGTAATATATCCATTTTTCATCACCAGTAATAATACGATGTAATAATGACTTTTGTTTGTAGCGTTCAAGCATCATTTCTTGCGTTTGACAACAATCTACGTAAAGTAGTGCTTGCAATTCTTCATCTTCAAACTTTTTCGGCTGACAAGCGGTCTCCTTGTCTTCTGTGTCGAAATCACCATTTTTGAATCGCGAAAACATCGTTCACAAGTTTTGTGAGTTGCTGCATGTTGAGCGCAAGCTTCTACCAACAATCGATAACTTTCAGGTTGTTAGACTTCCACGGAAATCATCTTTTTTAGGCACAAAATTCGACATTATTATAGTGATTGAAAAAAAAGTGTGTTCACACTTTGGCGTCTATCGAATACTGAATTATAATGACTGATGTTTACCCTCCAAAATACCATCAGACAGTTCTCTTTGGATTACAGCAATTACATTCTTTTCATGTCCTCTGCTGAGATTCGAAAGTGAGCCGTTTGGGTTGTATGCCTGTGCTCTATCCACTACACCACGCCACCCCATTCATATAACTGCTATTTGACCCAAACTTTAAAGTGCTTATCCTATGATCAAATGAATAGGTTAGGTTATGAAAGGTGGCGCCTTCACTCAAAGATCCATTGTGAGTTTCTTCAGAAGAAAAGGAGATAGATAAGAATTTGAATGAATTGAATTTGAATGACCAATGTTGATGTAATCTGCTGAGAGGTAGAAAAGATCATTAAGAAATAAAGTAGAACATAAACCTTAAAGAAACTTGAATGTATTTGTTTTGCTAGTTAACTCTCTATGCGAGAGTCTGTTCTGCCGTCCTGCAATCTAAATTGCCATCTTTACCCAGACTATCAGCAATCAGATTATTTTGAATTTGCTAGGAAAAGCAATATTTTAAAGTTTAAGTTTAAGTTAAAGTTTCTCATTCTTCTAATGCCTAAGAAACTTGTCTGAACCACAGATGATGTTGGACAAACCTAAATAAGAAAAACCTTTTACCCAAACTAGAAAACATTCAACATTCGTTAAACATCTATCATAGCGAAATGAAATTTAAGCCAGAAACCGGTGATCTACTGTAAGCTCAAGCCAATTAGATTATCTTATATTTCAAGGCAGTATTGTTGGGATACCTTGTCATCTCTAGAACTGCATCTTTGTATTTCTAAGTTTATATGCATGTGTTTGTATATATGTGTTATGTTGAAGTGGCAGCAAAATTTGTGGTGGCAGGTTTCACTTAAGGTTAATGCAGCAGCGACACTTTGCAAAATGCAAATTCATAAGAATATGTGATGGGGTATATTGGTACACTACAGATAATTACACCCCGAAACAAAAATAATTAAATGATTTTTATCTTTTGATAGAAGAAATTTAATATTTTAGAAAAAAGGATTCAGAGAGAGTTTTCGAATTAATTAAAATTAATATTAATTTGCAAAATTGAGTAACTGGCACAGGTTAAGTTTGGTTATATGGTTCGCCCGTGTAGTGCGAGTTCACTCATTCTGCTACCTTTTAGATGACAAATCAATGAAAAAGGCCGGAAAAGCCTGTTATAAAGATATAAGCCCCTCATGTAAGCCAACCGCTACTCCAGACGAAATTGATGAACTTCGACAGTGGCAAATCCCTGATTATGTGAATGACATGCATAGAGGTGCCGAAGTCTGGGCTCCCAGAGAGCAGAATCACAGGGAAGGCGTTGTAACGATTCCTATTCCTCGTCATCGTGAGAGCTCCTAAGAGGGCTCCATTCGCTCCGATACGCGTGCGTAATTATGCCCGCCAGAAGCCCAATCGATCCTCTTCTAATCCTAAGAAAAGACATAGTTTAAACCATACATAGAGAAGGCCAGTGCTGATATTGGTTCACCTGTGTTCCATCATGCTTTGGGCACTTTTGTCTATCATGCTCGTCAGCGCAGATAGAGAGACACGTATCTCATCAACAATACCATTCATCCGGGTGCTCGCTTAATGCGGAGTGGTGCTCGAGATCTGATTCTCGGATACAACTTGCGGCCCTATCTAGCGCGCGTACTTCCGCCTGGACAACAGTGCAACCATTGGGTAGACTGAGAGAGACACTGAGCCATCGGTATAGACCGAGACTGTGTCGTCCCTGTCCTTCGGGATCCCGTAATACACTCATCCCTAGAAGGTATCCTAATGCTATACGCCTTGTCGAAGTTCATAGTATGTATCGGAAAATCTGTCGGACCAAAACCGGTCAATTAAAAAAATAATCAACCAGTAGGATTTCTTGAGCTAATTCGCAACAAAGAAGGCTAAGGTAGTTTTTTCCGCACAGTTTTTGACAGATACAAACGATCTCAATATTAATCTTATCGATTTAAATAAAAATGGTGAAATAATTACCGTTAAATATTAACTATTCAGAGATTTTTAGCAGGCTCAATAATGTTTTGAAGAATCAACGATATCATCTAGACAGTGTACGAGTTGAAACGAGTGCAGTCAGTATAGCAAAAATTCATTAATTAGGCTACAAATTGAATCTATCGGTTGGGTCGTTTAAAAGTTTAAATTAAAAAATGCAAGAAAATAAAAACGGTTTAAAATTTTGCCAAATTTATTTTCTTGTTGTGAAGTACAATATATCTGCCGCGGCTGGCCTCACAGTACCACATTTCATCGGACAAATTCTCGAGAACTTTTTGGAGTGTATGGGGTCGTATCTCGGCAATGCCATTACGAATATTGGTCTTCGAGTGCTCAATTATCTCTGGTTTGTCGGCATAAAACTTGTCTTTAATGGCGCCCCACAGAAAACAGTCCAACGGTGTCAAATCGCAGCTTCTTGGCGACCAACAGACATTTCGGCTAATTAAACGGCCACCAAGCGTTTGACGCAATACATCGATTGTAGCATAAGATCTGCGGCAAGTTGCACCATCCTGTTAAAACCAAACATCGTTTATATCAATATCATGAAGAGCGGGCACAAAAAAATCGGTTATCATAGTGCGATAGGTGTTTCTGTTAACCGTAATAGTTACGCCGTCCTTGTTTTCAAAGAAATATGGGCCAATTATGTCACCGCTCCACAAGCCATACCAAACAGTCTCTCATAATGGGTGCATTAGCTTCTGTAAGACCACGTTTGAGTTTTTTGTTTTGTTTAATTTTGTTTATTAACGTACCCATGAAAATTAGCTTTATCCGACAATTTTTTGGCAAAATCGACATCATCGTGCAGTTTTTCGTTGGCCCAATTAGCGAAAACGAAGCGGATGGTAATACGACTTCAACTCTTGAACAAAATGAATTTGTAAGTGTCATACCGAGATCTCTGCGCAAAATTCGGCGTAAACTGGAGCGTGAAATGTTCAATTCTTGAGAACAATGGCGAGTTGTTGTTAATGGATCCTCACTCATATTCGCAGTTTCGATATTTCCGGGTGTACGCACTATACGAGCACGCTTGCTTCTTGGCGCATCAATAATTAAACCAGTTTCACGAACTTTACCAATAAACTTGCGTAGAGCGGGCACTGTTGGTCCTTCTCTGCGACAAAATTTTGTACGACATTTTCATGCATTTTTCGACTAATTGTCGTTGTTTTGGAAATAAATTTCCAATAAATTTCAACGTTGCTATAACGTTAATCGATTCATTTCGTTGAAGATAATATACTGAATTTTGTGACAGAATAGAATGCCATAAGTGTTGACGGATTCGAAATAACCGCTGGTTCAAATTTAAGCCGATAGATAGCTCACCTGACATATAAGTTTTAGGTGAGAGATAAATAAAAGTGCGTTTTTGTAAAGAAACCTATGTTTTATTTAGTAGTTAACTCACGAAATTATCAAACTTTTTTACAATCTTTAAAAAAAATCTATAAAAAATGGCATAGAAAATTTTCATACTGAGTATTACTCAGTCAAACACAAATTTTTGTCAAATTTAAAAGCTGTATTTAAAACAAAAGTTTTCGGTTAACTGACCTTACAAAGCACGTGGGAATGTTATATGCGTGTGCTTAAATAAAATTATTGCTTTTTTTATTACATTTACGAGGGTTCATTGCCATATTGAAATACAATCGGCAAATTTATTGGATTTTTAAAATAAAATAAAATAAAAGTTTTAATAAAATAAAGGAGCAAAATTCTCATTAACGTTTCTATCATCATTTTTATTGCAGCGAAATTTGTTTATATACATAATGCGAAAAGAAAAGAATATTTCGACAATTTAACAAAAGAATATAAAATTAACTAAAGAATCTACACTGTGTACAGAGTAGGGAGATCGATTATTCGAATCTTTTTTTTAAAAAAAACTAGTTTTCGAATAATTCGAAAGAGTTACAGTTTTTTTAAAGCATTTTATTGAAAAAAAGACAAAATTTGAAATTTTTATTGCATTATCAAATGAAATTGTTCAATTTTATCCCATGTTGTAATTTCTAGCAAGTAAGTATGCTAGAACAACAACAAGTCCTGCTGACCTGCAGCTTAGTATTTTAGGGCATTTAATACATCGAGCCCTGTCCTTTCTGTGGCATTCAAAATATTTCTATACTTTAGAGTACATCTATAGAAAAATTTATGCACATTGAGCAACAGAGAACAAAAATCGCAGAGTAAGAGTTCCGGTTTGTAACCGTTAAAGATATTAAGCTAAAACCAAACGCAATTGAAAAGTAAATTAGTCAGCTCTTTATGAATAATTTTTATTGAATTAAAAAATTTCCTTTTTTTTATTATCAAAAATATGTTTTTATAGCAAAAGAAAGTTGCAAACTTAGTTTTCCTCTCAAAGTTCTTTGCTTAAATAGGGTCTTGATCAAGATTCAGTATTTATTTTGGTCACCCTTAGTTTCCACTTTTTTTCTCTATCATTCTAGGGTGCATATTGGCTTTCCACGAAGCATTCATTACTTTGTTTTAGTTTCATTAATCAAGTTGATTTTCAAGCTAAGTAGATGATTAATCTATTGTAGCTCGCCTTCATATGATTGTGCGTTGTGATGAGGATCCTTGTTGAGTGGTAATCCAATGCGTTCACCAATGTTATTTGGACATGACCTCCACACCTTGGTAAAGTGTCGGAGACTATCTAAATTCCTAGCGATCTGTGGATCACGATACCCGGCTAACACGTTGCTCCTACAAGTGGGCTCACTATAGTCGAGCAGGGTTTTTCCGACACTCGTGGTATCAGAATTAAGCCTCAGGTTAGGCTTCGTAACATAAATGCTACTACCAGTGTTAGTTCCAAATGAATCCGGACTGGTGGCCAATCTTGCTAAGTGGCGTTTTCATGCATGTACGTGAGTCTCGCCGAGCTGGCATACTCCACGAAGCCTAAGGCATGGGTGATTAACATGTATCCACCAACGCCCTCACCCATAATAAACACAAGTGAAAATCACAAGCGAGTACCAAATTAAAAGATGCGTTGTTAGAACACTAACCTTCACACCTTGGTGAAGTGTGGGAGACCGTCTAAGCTCCTGCCCTGATATGGGTCACAGCACCCGGTTGAGGAGATGTAACACCACATCAAGCGTCACGCTTGCCTGCGTTTTAGATCTAAGCCACAGCCACCACGAAGCTTCCACAAGGAGGCCTAGTCAAACAGTTGGGCAGAGATCGGAATCGGATCGGGTTCAAGAATTATATAGAACCATATTGTATATAAAATTTCTTATTTTACATTAGAAAAGAAACACAAAAAAACGGAAAAATTTCCTAATAATTTCGTTCAAGATAGCCCGTGTGTTCATTGTATGGTAATAAGTGTGAAGTGGTCTTAACTTAAATACATATTAAAAAAAAATTTAACTACTAATTTAACTACCTCTGGTCATTCTTCGTGACACGCGAGTGGTGGGGAATCGACCCACGTGCGCCTCCAGTTTCGTCCGCATAACGGGTTCAGGCTGGTCGCCGGTAACCTCTTGCTAAGTGGTGGTGGTTACTTAGCATTTTAATTTTTTCCCTGATTTTTTTGTCTGATGTTTCTCATCATCGCCAGGGTTAAGTTGAATGATCAGGGCGGCTTCCTTAGATGGAGTTTCTCATTAAGAACTTAAAACCGCAATTACTATTATTATTTTTGTTATATCCTCTACTTGGATTTGAACCTGGGCCGTTTGTAATGTATGCTTGCGTTCTAGCGACCTTAGCATCCTTAACAGCTTTTAATCTTCTTCTCATAGAATGAACTAGATTCTTGGTGATATTAAGTGATATATTTGCCCATATATCCAGAAGGTCATTTTTGAGCTAATCTTTGCTACTCCAATATATACCCACAAATTATCTGTAGGATTAAGGTCAAAGCTCTGTAGAGAATGTGACAGTACTCTTTTAGGTTATATAGAAGACAGTATTCAACTATTAGGAAAGGGTATTTCGGATTATTGTACTAAAACGAGCAATAGTCCCCAAATAATTCTGAATTGGGAGGTTATTGTGCAAAACTACAGTTTTAATATCTTTAACCGATTTATTCGTTATTCGAAAAATCGTAATGTTTAAAAGACTGACTTCGGGAATAATAACCTTTCGATTACCCTTATACAGAAACAGAAGAGCGCTTAATAATATTTAATTTAATCTCTTTTAGCACTGTTAGTCTGCAGTCGACCATGCACGTCATTTAAGTTTAGAACAAAATATTTTCCTTTGAATTTAGACAAGAATAACAAATTTATTTATTTATTTATTTTTATTATTATGGTTAAGACATCTTATCTATCGTGTTTTCTTGCACCTTTTTTTGTACGTTTCGTTGTTTGTTGGTGGTAGAAAAATTTTAAATATTTTATTCTACCACTTCTTGGTCTCACTTAAGCGGCATGTGTGGCATGTACACATACTATATATTTACTCGTACACACCACTCTCGTAAGGGGGTATTAAATTTTCGAGCATTAGTTTTAGCATAAGAGGAGTTTATGTTTATAGGGGATTTGTGGTATTTCTACTCATTTTCTGGTAATTCTAAACTGAGCTGAACTTAAAGTTTTAAAAATGTAATTGGTGTTAACGTAGGTCACAACAAACTGTTTTCTTGTTGTTCGAAAATGCAAATAATGTTTTGGCGTAAATGAGGTTGCAGCACACATTGTAAGTGAGTAGAGTATGAGTTTGCAAATATGTGTACATTTGCATAAATATTCTATTGTGTGTATGAGCATTGAAATCTAGGTTTCTAACATACTTTTCAGTTCCAGCCATGCACACTTTTTGTTTCGCTTTAAAGCAAAAATAACTGAAAGAATTCTTTATTTTTCTAATATTTTTTTTGTCGAGATTGTCAAGTTAAAAATAAAACGTAATTACAAGCTGTTGTTTTGTTACCTTTTTATCGAGTACTTGTATCATTGGATTATGATATATTGCAATAATTTCAATGCCAAACTCTTGAACAAAAACTAAATTTTATTGTTTTTTTTCTTGTTTCTTACATTTGCAAAGAGAATATTGAGTAAACAAGTTAGTAATAAAGTACACTTGATATGACAGGTAATTTTGTGATTCAATGAATGCATGACAAGAACATGAAATAAAAATCGAAATAATGATGTCAGATTACCAAAAAAATTCAAATGTAAGAATAATTTTAGGGAGAAGTCTGAAAAACAAATCCTTAATTTATGTTTTTGAAACGATAATCTTTAACCATTCAAGACAGTGTGTCTGTTAATTAGAAACGGGGATGATTGGATATTGACAGAAATCACTGAAGGCATTTTTCTAAGAGTTTATAAAGTTTTGTTTTTTAGTTGTTCTTTGTATAGATCAGTAGAGTATAAAGGAATATGTTTTGCAACAAAGCTTGTAATGCTATGTTCGCACGACACCGTTTTTCCGTCATTCGCTCTCTCATTCATAATACAATCACCGATTATGAAATTAATTATATAAATTTCCACACAAAATCTTAACGGAGAATCACCCAAATTGTAAATAATTCTATTTCTATTACCCTTTGTATTACTTCAAAATCAGTGTCATCTCAATTTTTATAAAACTTAGATCAAAAGAGTTTGGCATACTTATTAGCTCTTTATTAAAATGTTTCAATTATAGATTTAACATTGCAAATTTATTAAATTGACCTCCCTAAAGTGTAGTGTCAAGTACAAAAAATTAACAAAAAATAAAATAAACGAAATAAAGACAACAAACAAAACAATGGCCTCTCGCTGCATTGACTTCATATGCTACTCGTAGTTGTTACAAATCCAATTAAGTAATACAAACAGAGACCAAAGTAGTCCAGTAATTCAGCATATATATGTACAGGGTGTCCGCCGGGAAGGTATACTTTTTTATTTTGCCGCCATTTTGGTAAACATTAGTCTTGACAGTTCATATTTGGCAGTCGTGAAATAGAGGCGGGGAAAATTTTTTATGGAAAAATATTCAGTAAACCAACGTGTTTTAATCGTTAAAACATTTTATAAAAATCAGTCATAGATTTTCATGAAAAAATCATAATGAGTGACGAGGTACATTTTCATTTAAATAGTTATGTGAATAAACAGAATAGTCGGTTCTGGGCAAAGGAAAATCATCAAATTATTCATCACTCACTTTTGCATCCATTAAAAGTGACGGTCAGGAGGAATCATTGGACCTTACTTCTTTGAAACTGAAAACGGCGTAACGGTAACTGTCAATGAGGGGCGATATCGTGATTGATTGAAAACTTTTTAACGCCACAATTGCATGCTTTGGGCTTCGCTAACATGTAGTTTCAGCAAGACGGTGCCACATCGCATACAGTCAGGATTACAATGGAATTCCTGCGAGACCTCTTCTCACAACAAATTATTTCAAGGAATCATGATGTTTATTGGCTTCCACCGTCGCCTGATTTGACCGCTTCGGACTTCTTTTTATGGAGATATTTGAAAAGCAAGGTTTATGCAAACAAACCAGAAACACTGGAGCAACTGAAACAAAATATTCATGATGAAATTCGCATTTGTGAGGCGGGCATTTATCGGATATTATATTTCATACATAATTGCCGACATTAAATAAAACATTTATCAATATAAGATGCATTCTCTTTCATATAATGAAAAACTATAAACAAACAAAGTGGTATACCTTCCCGGCGGATCTTCCCTGTATTTGGAATTTATGGTATGCTAATGCTTGAGTTATACGGCAGATAGTGCAAAGCTTTTCATTTTGAATTTTCCAAATTTATTAAACTTGTCGCACTGCAATTTCATAGCAAATTACGTCTGCACAAACTTTCTACGTGTACAGTACAAGGCTTGCTTTTATATTGAGTCGCAATTTTGAATTTTCCTTATTAAAAATTTGTTAAATTTTGCTGATTTTCAACTTAAAGTTTAAAAATTTTTTGATTGATTTAAACTATAGCATGGTACAAGGGTTTCCTAGTTTTTTGTGCCTCTAAATAATAAGTTTTCTTCACGCTATTAAGATAGAATTTTGTAGGTTGATCTCTTTGTGTGTCTCAAATCTCTTACTATTCAATAATTTCTTAAAATTTGTAATTAGAAAATAGTTACATCGGGGAATAAGGTAAAAATTTGCAACTTATTACATAGATTTTTACCATAGCGACTACACCAGCGATGCTCGTTCATATTTTTCAGTACAGTTTTTTGACTGTTTATGTATTCTCTTTGTGAATGTTACAACCAGGGTTGAAATGTACCAAAATCAACTGTATCGCTAACCTTCATTACATAGTCTTTCAATTTAAATATCATACTGTCGCCTTTTAACATTTTCAAAACGTTTAAGTTCTTTTTAATTGCGTCAAAATAAAGTAAACACCACGTTATTGTTGTTTTATAGTTTTTATTTCCTCTCTTTATCTTTATACAGCAACTTGATATTAGTTTATACAATACTTTTATTTACGCCTAAACACGACTTTACTTAATGACTGCAAGGCTATAACTATATCACTAATGCATAAGGCGCCGACTTTTATATACAATTTAAGTTACTTCCGAACATTCGAATTAATTCCGTCAATATAAATGTAATACACAAAGATGATCGAATTGGCAGCGCTGTAAGACCTGTTTAATATAAATATTGGAGCTGTTGTGCAAGTATTGGGTGTAAGAAAAACTTTGGCAGCAAAATATTGGTAAATGGCTCTAAGATATCTCTGGTAATATTAATTGCATCAGGCAGCATTTTAAGCTTCACTTTGTTAGCAGACATTATTAAAATCGCATTCTTTTGCAATAAGAATTCGGAATATTACCGTCATATTTCGCCTTTCTATTATGGAAGAGGTAAGAATGCGTAGCAAACTGTTAAAAAAATTTGTAAAGTTTATAGAGACGATGCTGCAACTAGAAAAATGGCAGCGAAATGGTTTGACCGTTTTCCATCTGATAGTTTTAATGTTAAAGATGCACCACGCTCTCTCTGATCGACCACTCACTAAAAAAATCGATGAAATCATTTAAAAATTTGACGGGCCCGGCACATAAGCAGTCAAGATTATTTAAGTTTCTCTTACACAAAGTTTTGAAGATATTTTAAAACATTTCAGTGAATTAATAACGTAATGCTTATAAGTGTTTAGTCCATCTTAAAAAAGTGAAATAATTTTCTTCTTATACAGGGTGGGCAAATTTGAAGTTAGAAAGTAAATTGGCTGTCAAATGGTGAAATGTCAAGAATTGAGCTGTCAACCTTTGACACATATTTAGTAAAAAATAGGGGAATTTTAACTATGGATCGCTACACTCTTAAACAAAAAATTCTAATTGTGAAAGAATTGAAATGTTGAATATTTTACTGTGTTACTTCGTTTGTTGACAATAGATCAAAAAATTCACTCGTAGTGGCCGTAGTGATGCAAACATAACTGCTGACGTTCGCAACAATTGGACATCACCAGAGGAACTTTGCGTAAACATTTTGCATAAAGACCTTCATCTACACGCTTATAAAGTTCAACTCGATCAAGAATTAAAGCCAGCCAGCTATTATTTGCATTGAACGTTTGTGAATTGGCTGTTTGAAAAACTGGACGAAAACAACGCATTTTTCAACAAAATCATCTTTAGTGATGAACCCATTTTCAATTAGGTGGTTATGTAAACAAACAAAATTGTCGCATATGAGCCTCACAAAATCCACAAACAGTCCTCGAAAACCATCACATCTAAAGAAAGTGACCGTATTGTGCAGTTTGTGGTTAGGTGGCATGAGCAAGGAAATGCCGTCACCGTGAATTCTCTGCGCTACCAAACCATGATAACCAATTTTTTGTGGCAACAATTGGCTAATGTTGACATCAGTGATATTTGGTTTAAGCAAGACGGCGCCACAAGCTTCAAAGCCAGTCAAACTGTTCAGTTATGTCATGAGAAATTTCCTGTTCGCGTAATTTCTCGATTTGCCGATGTCAATTGACCGACTGATTCTTGTGATTTAACTGGCCATTTGAAAGACAAGGTTTACGTGAAAAAACACAAACAACTGACACTTTGAAAGATGAAATTCGGCGCTGCATTGACAATATAAGCGAAGCTTTATTGCAAAACGTGGTTCAAAATTTTGCGAAAGTGCCAATTTACTTCCTAACGTCAAATTTTCCCACCCTTTATTCGAGACCAAATATGTGCCGTTTCGATCGATAACTTTTTGCCAGCTATGATTCCACCAGTCTATAACTTCTGAGCCAAAAATTGATTCAATTACGAAATTTAAATTTACACCATTAAGAGAGTTTTGCAGAGATCGTAACAAATTAAAATCTGTAGGTGTAAGGTCCGTATTATGTGGTAGATGCACGCTCTCTCACTTTTTCTGTTGATTATTTCTGGAAGTTTTAATTAAATTGCTTGCTTCAATATATTTAATTGTTGACAGTAAAGATCAGAGTAAATATATTGACCAGATTGCAAAAGCTCATAATGAACAATACCCTTCCAATCCCACCACACACACAGCACTACCTTTCTTGGTGTCAATCATGACTTTGCCACCATCTGCAAAGCTTCACCTTGCTTCTTCCATGATCTTCCTATCAACCAAGCTATAGTGTTGCCTGATGCAATTATGCCTCTACTGACAATTTGTAAGGAGTTTTTCGAACACCAATATTTTAAAATAATGTGCAAAAAAAGTTAGGCACGATGCAAGGTGAGACTTCAGTTTTTCGTTCAGAAAACCTAAAAGTTCTACAGTGATGGAATAATGGCTTTACCCCAAAATGGTAAAAGTTTATCGATCAAAATGGAAAATGTTTCATTTTATAAAGCTCGTTTCAAATATAAGAAAAGATATACATTTTTGGGCAGATTTGTAAAGGAACTTTCTCGAAAATGTATTTTTCGTTCAGTCTTTATAATATCTTATACATATAGAAACCGAATTCACTAGTTTTAATAAGGGAGATCGAACGGTTATTATTCGACCGGTTTAAACCGTTTTTCTTTTGGTTTTGTCGAATACGGCTTTTTTTTACATTTCTATTTTTCGAATACCGAGTTAACTGGTTATTTTAACACGAATAACCGGTTAATTGAAATATGCATAATTTTTATACGTTTTTATATTTTTTATTGTAAATATGCTCATCGTTTTAGCATTTTTATAAATTTAATAGGTACATAACGTCTTACTTTTTATATGTATGTATGTGACAACCTTGAACGTCGCACAAATACCGTGCAAACCATGGTATATCGAAAAAGATACACACTCTAGCAAAAATACATTCTTTTGCTGGTTTTCTGTAAATAATTATTAATTTTTTATAGTTGGAGAATGATGGACAACCAGACTTACTGAAAAGTACCTACAAACGCCAGCTCTGAACGGCAGATGTATTAGTTAATGAAGTAAATACTTATAAGCAGTCGCTAGCTATGTTGTGAGGTGATACTGTTGTCCGAAATTGTTAGATGGTGTAGCCTGAGATTGAACCGAGGACTTCTTGGTTTGTAGGTGGGTGTCTTACCTAACATACCATAGTGGTACACACTATTAAATACTTGGTGCATGCGTTTATGTTTCTACAGATATCCTCTAAAGTGTAAATATATTTGGAAATCGGTGGAAATGATAAGTCTTGATATATTACGTGTCATTAAATAGTAAGCTGAAAAGGCTCATCGACACTTCGATTTTCAAAATCTGGTAATTTTTCCAGACATACCACTATAAGGGCTCTAGACAAATATTTGGCACTAATATTTGTATATTCCATATTTTTGAGAAATAGCCATTCATCCTCCCAAGAATTTTAAGATTTTTCAAAAAGGCGATTTTTTAAAATTCCATCTTCTCAAATCCGTGGATTTTTCCAGACATACCCCTATATGGACTCTCCTATGGACCTTTTGGACAACCATATGTATATAGTGGTATATGGGAGCACCTTTATATATTCCCAAAATGTGCACTTATCCTCTGAAGATATTTTACATTTGGTATGTAGTCACTGTTAACCTCTGAACAGTACTTTGTTAAAGCAAAATTTGAGCATGTTAGAAAAGTGTGGTTGGTGTCTTGGCTTCGAATTTATCTTCACACACATAAATTATTATCCACCTTAAATATGTCTATAAGATTGGCAATACAAATTGGATAAAAAAGTAATATGCTGCGTTGACGAGGATTAAATGTCTGTTAAGGCCTTAAAAAAGCCGAACGTTATTCTAGCATACTGACTTGCTAGAAACTACAACATGAGACATAAATTTATCAACTTCAAATGCAACAAAAATTGGGAAGAATTTTTTTTTTTTCAATAAAAGAACTGGTTAACCGGTTATTCGATAAATTTTTAACCAAAAACTGCTTTTTTTTCGAATTATTTGAAAATTGGTTTTTGAAAAAGTCGAGTAATCGATCTCCCTAGTTTTTATTCAAAATTCCATTGTGCGGTTTACATTTTTCTTCTAAATTATCTATACAGATTTATAGAAATGTAAAATAAAATCTAGTTTGCCAAATTAATAGACATTCCATAGTGTGCCGCTGTGGTATGGTGGGTAAGACATCCGCCTAACAACCAGAAGGTCGTCGGTTCAATACCAGTCCAGATCATCTTCAAAAAAAAGGAAAAAGGTTTTTCGACAGCGGTATCATCTCATAACATTAGTTAGTAACTGGTTATGAGTATAAATACTATTGAAAACTTCTCTAAATGCATTTACCGTTCGAAACCGGCGTTAAACTGTAGGTCCCTTTCAATGAGTTTAAAAATAGAATCGCGTGCAGCTCATTGACTGAGAGAAGTCCCCATGTTCCTTGATGGAATGTTAAGGGAATTAATAATAATAATTTCCGAAGTTACTCTTCTGTGCTGAAAATACAAACAATCGCGAAATAATCATGCTGTCCTCCTACTTAGGCTCATTAGTAACTGATTTAAAGGCTATTGCTATTCAAAGTATTAATTAGCAGTTTTAATCGCATGATATTAAAAAAAAAAACGGTAAAATGATGAATTTAATTATAATTTATGAAAAACTTGATAAAAGCGCGTATATTATATATTAGAGGAGTTAAAAGAATTTTTATTAATTAAAAAAAATATATGTAAAGAAAAAATTAGAAATTATTTAACATAAAGAGAACAAAAGAGTTCTGATACCACAAAGAAAATGTTTGTTTCACAATCATTTCAAAACAACAAAAGGAAACATAATTTATTTATACAAATTATATTTGTTTCAATATTATTATAATCATTTAAAAAACACACACGCTTCCTATATTATTCACGAATTATTTCTTTATAACTTTGAAAATATGTTTATATGTACATATGTATGTATGTATGTATGTATCCTATGGGGTTATAATTTAAATTATTATTTGTCAACGTAACCAGCAAAATTCCCTAATTCGATTGTTCATTTTTGATTTGTTATGTTAATTTTGCTTAATTTTTGAATATGCTTATATTTTGAAAGAATTTAGCAATTCGTGAAAGGTTTTAAAAGAACAATGACCTCTGAGAAGATTTTAGCAATAAAAACGATATAAATTGAATTTGAATAAAAATATTACAAAAGATGAACTGTTACATTAGCTAATAATTTTATAAGAATTTCATTATATAATCCAAATTCGATTTGTTATTGTTAATTTTGTTTAATTTTTGAATATGTTTAAATTTTGAAAGAATTTAGCAAGTCCTGAAAGGTTTTAAAAGAACAATGACCTCTGAGAAGATTTTAGCAATAAAAACGATATAAATTGAATTTGAATTGAAATATTATAAAAGATGAACTGTTACATTAGCTAATAATTTTATAAAAATTTCATTATATAATCCAAATTCGATTTGTTATTGTTAATTTTGTTTAATTTTTGAATATGTTTAAATTTTGAAAGAATTTAGCAAGTCCTGAAAGGTTTTAAAAGAACAATGACCTCTGAGAAGATTTTAGCAATAAAAACGATATAAATTGAATTTGAATTGAAATATTACAAAAGATGAACTGTTACATTAGCTAATAATTTTATAAGAATTTCATTATATAATCCAAACTTTTTTATCTTAGAACGTGACAGAGAGCTTACAAAAAAATTTACATACAAATCAAATTTCTTAATCAGGTCAAGATTTGTGAATTCTTTAACCTTTAAAAATGTGCCTTTATTTATGCAAATTTTAGTAGCACATTGCCTTTTAAAACATACCTACATACATATGTGTGTACATATGTACATAAGGGTCAAAGTTATGAGATTATTTAAAGGAATTTTTATCATACAATATTATACCCTAAACATCGTAAGCAGGGAAACCAGAAATATGCACTAAAAGTCCGAAAAACACAATCTAAAAATTGCAAAAATATGATGTAAAAAATAAAAAAAAAATCTTCTTTCTGAATAGAAAAAAGCTTTTTTTGCAGATTTTTAAAGATCTTTTATATGCAAAACCGAAGATTGGTGCAATAAAAATCAATTCACTTTTTGTATTTACATTTTTTAGTTCATCTCTTACAATTTTAAAGTACTGAGACTCCGCACTAAGAACTTCTAATATCTTTTTATAATTATAAGTCGAGTAATTGATGAAGTCTGGAAACATTTCTTTACAAATATCTGCTCTACTTGGAGCTTTTATCTATATTTCTGTATTGGTCACTAATACGTTCGCATAAACGATGAAGGTAATTACCATTAAATGCAACATGCGTTATTTTTTATGGATTTGGCCGCTTTTACCATATTGTCACGTTTGAGTTCTTTTTAATTGAGTCAAAATAAAATAAGCACCACCTTGTTGCTGTTTTACAGTTTTTATTTTTTCATATTATCTTCATACAATTTATCTTAATGCAGCAACTTATTTATCTTGCACTTAATATTAATTTATACAACACCTTTATTTACGCCTAAACACTACTTCACTTTATGCCTGCCAAATGACAACAATATCATCAAACGCAGTGCACCACCTTTTATAGCAATTCATTATCAATTTTGATGTAGTTACTACATATTTCTATTTATATACGTTCAATTCTAAAAATGTAAGATTATAATACACAAAAAGGAATCGAACTGGCAACACCGTTAAACATGCATGTGGTAGGTAGCACTCTTAATAGTACAAACAATTTTGGCACAAGCAGTGACACAAACCAATAAAGTTTGTAGCTAAAATCTCACAATACAGTCCCTGATGTGGTGTATTTTCTTTTTAGGAATTTTTAGATTCGTAACAATATAATGGTCACGAATAGCAAAGTTTTTATTTAAATTTACGACCAATAAATTTAACCAACCAATAACCAAAATGTTGTACAATTATGAAGTGATTAGTTTTGTTCAAAACAACTGTGTTAATGAAGAATTTTGGGTTTGGTACTCTTTTGCCATAATGTAGAACATCTTCAATAACGTTTGTGTAATTTTTTCCAGTGGCATCAGCTGTTTCATCTACTGGAATCTATAAAGATTGGTCTTTAATACATTTACGTATGCCATCTAAGTATTTTTGGTAAACAATTTTGACATACAAACATATTTTGAAAGTTAAGCGCTTTCTGATTGCACTATATAGCTTGTATATTATTCCAAAAATTGTTCAAGATCCTCTGTCAACCGAAATCGAATGAAACCTCACATTGCTATAATCTGACAAGATCTTAATATACATATATATTGTTTGTTTTGTTAATTCGCTTAATTACTTTTAAGATAACTTCTTTGATTATCGCAATTAAGTTCTATTGGTCAGTTTACAGAACAAACCCTACTGTCAAGCGGTAATAAATTTAATTGAGATTAAATTTTAATTGACAGATAATTAAGAAGAGCCACGATTTGATCAGAATTTAAAACAAAAATTTTGTTTTCGATGTAAAAATATTTTAGAGCACAAACAATCCAAATATAAGCTAAAATGTTTTCCCTTAAAACTGTAATATGTAAAAAATGCTGTTTTGAGCAAAATATGCGAAAATATGCTCTAACAAATCGATGTCAAAATTCATATATATTCATAAAACGGATATTCGATTTGATTTGTTGCATTGGAAAAAATATGCACTTCTGATTTCCCTGATCGTGACATATGCCTAAAGAACAATCTTATAGACCCACTTTTAATCATATCAAATAATTGTGTATTATTTCGCAAGTTATCACTCTGTTAATGTCAACTTCTAAGTCAAAGTGCAGTGACCATTTGATGAAATTTGACAAATTACATTTTTATAGCTCAAGAACGAACTGTCCCAATGTTCTATTACAAAAATTGTGAGTACAACAACAAAAATATTCATACTCATACAATTTTTGTTCTGTTTACTTATGGAATTCTTACCTACAACAACAATGCCATAAATTTTTTGTAATAAGTAATGCCTTTAAGAATGATTATAAAATGTGTTAATGATTTATTGGGACAGTTTATTGAGTTCACTTAAGCTTGTAAATTTTACCATTTTTTTAAAGCTTAATATTTTGTATGTTGGTGGTAATAGCAGAATCTTTAAGGTATGGCATAGTGTCCTCTAAGCTTTTGTAGTTGCTAGGCTTAATACCTATTCAAGTAGCTCACGTATTAATCCACATTTCGGAGCGTACCAACAACCCATAGGTGTCAGAAGGGCACAAAGCTGGGTGATTGGCGCGGCCAATCAAGCACATTGTAGCAGTTGCTATTAAACTATGGCAATGGTTTAAGGTCTATAAATCTAACCAAGAGGCCCTCAGTTCAAACACAGGCCAGACCATCTGAAAAAGAAAAATATCAGTTCATCACATTAACTGATTATGAAACTCCCCTAATGTATTTGCCGTTCGGCGCCGGCGTTAAACCCTTGGTGCTTTTCAGTGGGTTTGAAAATCGAATCGGATGCAGCTCATTGACTGCAAGAAGTTCACTTGTTCCTTTTCAAAATGTTACGGGAATCATTATTATTATCTCCGTCACATAAAACTAAGCTAAAACTGGTCTACAAATCATATTGAAGCAGAATTTGGATATGTATTAAGTTTTTTAATGCTCGAATTTGGAATATATTTTATCTCTCAAAAAATTAAAATTTTTCTCATATTTATTAAGATTAAATCAAAACTGTGTTGAAAACATTTATTGAAAAAAAAAAAAAAAAAACACAAATCACAAATCTGGTTTAGTTTATCAAATGATATAATTTCAAAAGAATTTTGCTAAATTAGCAACAAAAAATGAATTTTGTATTCTTATTATTGTTTTTGTATTCTGTTGATTATGAAATATATAATATATAGCAAGAAATAAAATAATAAAACATATATAAACTCAATAAAAATTTGAATTAAATTTCAAAGAAATTATCAGAATCATATTTGTAGGTTATACTGTTTGTTCTAAAACTACGTCATGAATAATATTTGAAAGTTAATATGAATTCAAAAGAGAATTAGCAACAAAAATTTGATTTCATTAGAAGAATAGCACGGGAAGGTAAATAAATAGTTAATAACATAATTAAACATAATAAGAGTTTGAATTAAAGGCAAAATAAACATTTCCAAATTAAGTTTTCTTAGAATTAATGTTATAATCTCAGTTTTATGAATTGAATTTAGAAAAGTAATAGTAGAAGTAGAAAAGTATGAGGGGTTAACAAAACTTTTGTGCTCTATTTCTTGTTATATTTCAATGAAATCTGGATTTTATCTCTTTATATATATGTGTATATATATACTTCTTTCAAATCAGTTTCTTTAAGTTATAAGATCTGTATTTTCGGTTCGTGTATAGATTTTATTGAGGTGTTATTTCATCAGATGGCAATGAACATCCACTCAGAGGCATAAAGGTTTGGCAAATCATGATGAGTCGCTTAACGTCAGTTGTAAGCATTACAAATTGTGAAAGTTTTCTTTGGAAAAATAAATCTGTTTTTACAAAGAATTTTTGTTTATTTCTCGTTAAATGGCTACATCAATAAGCAAAATTACCGTGTTTGGGGCGAAGATAGTCCTCAAGCCATTTACGAACCACCATGACATCCATTTAATTTGATTATTTGGTGCGGTTTATGCGTTAGCGACGGCATCAGTCTATATTTCTTTCGAAATGAGCAAGGACAGTGAATAGCGAGCTCTACCAAGCCATAAATTAATCAGCTTAATATCAACGACATTTGATTCCCAGAAGATGGCGCACAATGTGTCGATCTAATAGAGGCAATGGACAAAAATAGAGAGAGTTGTCGTAAATAGATGAAACTTCATGGAGACAATTATTAGGGAAAAATTTAGATAAATGCAAAATCTTAATAAAATATGGCAACGGACACGCCCACCGCCTATATATATTTAAATCAGACAAAGCCTATCTTATGTTAATTTTTTATATTAATTTTTTTTTAATAAAAAAAATGTTAGTTAATGCTATAAATAAATAAATTCCAAATAACAAGAAAAAAAAAAATTAAAATGTATTGAAATCTAGCGAAAACTCGATGTTGTATTTAAAATTTCGAATTTGAGTAATAATTTTTATTATTTCTGAGTTAATATATCATATTGTTACGCTTTTACCTTCTTAAAAACGTGTATTTGTGAGTTCGAAGTTTGTAGTTAAAATAATATAAATATTGTGTTTGTTTTTAATTAAAAATTCAGCACAGTTATGTGCACCACTGCTTGTAATATTTTTACAGACAATAACAATTTTTATTCTTAATAACTCTGTCTGTTTACAACTTTATAAACAACAACAATTAATCGACAGATCTTTCTTCCTAAAGATCTTTCAACCCGATCGTAGTTATAACTTAGGTTCGATCACAACCTTTTCAACCAGAGGTTATCCACACTTAACTCTCTTTACTGAGTTAGCTCCAACTAAACTGGTTTTTACTTCACTAGTTTACTCCTTATAAACTCTCTTCACACCAATAACACATTCGCTGAGTTAAATTTTTCTTAAACTGCACTCGCTGAGTTTACGACACAGAAACTGATTGCTGTTCGCATCGATGTGCTTTTTATATGGCTAAGTAAACAACACATCGAAAGCCCTCGGACATCTCGATATTTCAAGTAGATTCCATTTCTTTCTTTTAATTTCTTTTTAGTTCTTTTGTAGCCGTGCGTATGTAAACATCTACCTCTGTCAGCTATTAGTATTTGTTGTTGCTTGTTTATTGTCTGTTATTTGTTTTCTTTGCTGCTTAATTATTGTTGTTGCCGTGTTATTTTTATTTACTCTATTTCTGCTAATAAACAGCACGTAAAGTTGTTCTTGCAGCTTTTGTTTATTTATTTTAGCGATGTAAAAAGCGCTGTGGTGCCCAACCTTATTTTCGTAACAATATATATATATAATATAATAGCAATATATATATATATAACAATATATATATATATATATATATAGATATATACTCGTATATATATATTAATAATCCAAATTATATATATATATATATATACATATATATATATCCAAATTATATATATATATATATATTGTTATATATATTGTTATATATATATATATATAACAATATATATATATATATATATATATATATATATATATATAACAATATATATATATATATATATATATAACAATATATATATATATATATATAACAATATATATATATATATATATATATATATATATATATATATATATAGATATATACTCGTATATATATATTAATAATCCAAATTATTTTTAATTTTGTATTTGCCGATATCTTCGCTGTTCTCAGAGCAGCTGAGTGTTTTCGAGACTTGGCTGCTGTAGAGGATGTTGTGGTCTTCTACTTGGACAGTCAGGTGGCTATTATGGCGCTAACTGGTCGCCATGCCAGCTCAAGGCTGGTTGCATTGTGCAGGAGTAACCCTTACGTCGCTCTTGGATGTGTGCAGCGTTAAATTGTGCTAGGTTCTGGGGTATGCTGGCGTAAGGGGCAATGAGATTGCAGATGAACTGGCAAGAGCGGGCGCGGCTTGTGGTGTAGAACAGGCAGATGCGTTGGTGAAACCACCGCTTGGTTTCTTTGGGAGCTTAATTGATAGATGGGCCCGTCTTCGAGTGGAGGAGTCGTGGAGGAGCAGAGGAGACTGTAGGGTCACCAGGCTGCTGTGGCCGTGACCTGACCGCTCTAGGACGGAATGGGTCCTCAATATGAGGAGGGAATCTCTTAGGAGTCTGGTAGGCTTTGTGACTGGGCACTGCGCTCTGAGGGCGAGGACTGAGATTTGAGAAGCAGGCTCACTTTTTTCTGCCGAGTTTGCGGCGATACAGGGTAGCCTCTGTCACTTCCTAACTCTTTATGGGCGCAGGCTCTGTTCGTTTGGCCGGGGCTCTTTCGATGGCCTTGGTGACATTGCATCGGCCAGGATATACGACCTGGAGGGCTTTCTGTCAAGTCTCAGCTGGCTCCTTAGGTGATGCCTGGTCCTGTATGCCTCTTCTGACCCTCTTCTTCTTCTTATCCTATTTCCTTCTCTGTCCTTCCTCTCTATTTGTTTTCTAATTCTTCTCTTCACTCTTCTTGTTATCAGCTGAAAGGTTCTTTCCACAATGGACCGCTGAGGTCTCTGGGTGGGGTACTTTCGATACCGCCTTTTCTACCTACCTACCTTTATTTGCCTTAAGCTACTTAAAATCACTAAAATTTATGAAAAATTTTCTAAACTATATATTTTTCAAATTTCAATTTTATTTTAAGTTGTAGGAGAAAGTTGAATCGATTTTTTTTTAAATTAAAAGAACATATTACATATATAAATTTTATATTCTTTTGATACTCCTTTAAAGTTTGGTAAGTTTGAAACTTTTGTTGAAGTAAGTGCTTTTTTTCCAAAGCAGTAAAAAATTGAAACAAACAAAATTTAAAACTTTTTTCTTAATTAATAAACTAAACTTTTAAAAATGTATTACAAAATTGAGTTTATATAGTTATTTTTATGAAGTACTTAAAATAAAATTCTTTACATAGTATTTTTTATTATAAATTAAATGAGTTTAGCGGTATCTTCGACAATATCGTTCAGTATTATACCGATAATTAGCTTTAAGAAATACATACATTATCAATATCTGTGATTAGTGATTGTTTGATTTTTGTCTATGGGACAAGGTACTGTGTGGCGCAACTTGACAATCGAATTATTGCAAAGTCAATTTGGTGACAACTACCCTTCCAGAAGTGATCCTGTTCACTGGCCTACATGTTCTGCGGCTTAACGATTTAAAGTTGGTTTATGCCGACAAGCCAGCAACTCTTGAAGCATTGGAAGTAAATATTCAAGTCACCATTAAAGCCATACGGCTAGATTTATTGGAAAAAGTAGTCAAAAATTTAACTGATCGAACTCACCATGTAATTCGTAGACGTGGCGAACATATTTCTGACATCGCATTTAACAAATGAATGTCATGAAATTATCTACCAAATTATAATAAAATAATTGCATTCCAACAATATTTCTTTGGCTTGGAACTAAAAAGGAAAATGTCAAAATATTTACTTTTGAGAAAATAGTAATTGAAGTTCTACTTTTCTAAAGCGGTTCATAATAACATTCTGTTAGCAAAATCCTTATAAAGCTATCCTGGGTTAAATTAAACTTTGGTTCTTTTAGCAAAATAAAAGAAAGTAAGAAAAGAAACTTAATGCAACGATAAACTCCAAATAGCAAAATGTTCACATTGGCCATTTTAGTTCCTAGCAATAGATGTCCGTGTCCATATTACCATTTTAAGTTCTCAAGCTCTTAAAAAAACAATCTATGTATAGCTTTGTGCTAAGCTTAATGCCTATGTCATGCTTTGTCGAAGAAAACAATTAGCGAGATCTTGATATTTGATTGAATATCTCATACCTGCAAAAGAACAATTTAATGGAGATATTCGCTGCCTTTGTCACCTAAAAACCTCCACTGTTTTGGATGTTATTTATACTTTGGTGCTTTGTAGTGGATTTATGTTTTGTTATAAAAAACTTGTTGGGACTCCCCTGAGTGACGTCAAACACTATTTTAAAATGGCCAAATAGTGACGCTCGTGTTCGAGTGTAAGTGATCGCGGCATCAATCACGTGGATGGTTTATTCATAAAGAAATATTCTTGCAAAATATAATGTAATCGCCTAGTTGAACCACGTTAAATGTGTGACGTCATTTGTAATTTCTAGACCATAACAGATCTCTAGAAACCATAAATAACCATGAAGTTTGCATATAATTTCTATGCCAATGCCTACGCCAATCACTATTCTTTTTTTTAACTACCCTCGTATAAACATTTAAAAATTTTAATTCTACAATTACATTGAAAATCTAAGCAATAATCGTTTAATTTTTTTTTAAGTGATTTAAAACATTTTTTTTTCGAAATACCAGTTAGGTTTTTAAGCACAGTTGCAAAAATTTTTGACATGGTTAACATGGTACAAAAAAAAAAAGTTTGAAACTGTACAAAAAAAAAAAAAAAAAACGAATTTCTAATTAATCAATCATTTAAAATGCCAGCTCTATCGAATTCTGCATAAAGTTAGCAAATATTTGCTTTCAGAATCGAATACTTAACACCTTGAAAATAATTAGCACAAGAGTAAGATTTAACAAATAATGTACTAAGCAGAATTTCAAAATAAATTAAAGCATAAATTAAAAAAAAAATTAATAATTTTTAAGCAATTTTTAAGTATTTGCTTAAGCATTTTGCAATAACAATGTAATTAATAAAACAAAATTGTTTGTAAAGTGAGCTGGATGATTTCCTCATATACAAAAATTAAATATTTGCCTTTAAAATTTATTGCCAAATTTTGTTTAATTTATTGTTTAAGTGCAAATATGAAACTAATAAATAAATACAAATATTTTACGCAAATATTAATTTCTATTTAAGAAAAAAAAATATTTAAATACTTGAGAATTTACTAATGTAATATAGAAAAACGTACTAAAAATTAGTAAAAAATTAAATATATATACGTATTCACTTTGCATAATTAAATATTAATTTTAAAAACAAAACCAGAAATCTGTACAATAACAACAAATTCATAATATTTAATTTATAGACTGAAGATTGACAAGCCTTTAACATAACCCTACTAATGTGGTTAAAACGTAAAACAATAACAAGAAACTTAATCAGAAAAAAAGACAAAATATTTCAAAAATGTCAAAACGAGCTAAAAAATGCTGTCTTTTCTACATACATATTTGATAATTTCCATATGAAAACAAGTAAAAAAATGTTAATCGATCAAACACAATAATTTGGATACCCTATACATACCTAAGCATCAAGATGATAAATATATCACTTAAGCTCTGTTCAGACGATTGTCAGCTCTAACAGTATTGTAAGACCTGACAATGGGAAAATTGCCACGAGAATGTATATGGTCAGTTCACACAGTTGCCAGACATTTGTCAGAAAATCTAGTGCAAAATTCTTTGTACATAAATTTTTTCTGACAAGGATGTCGTGCAAGATGTTAAAAATTCGGGCATCTGACAATGTTAAAAGACAAAAATCGTAAGTCTACACGTTGGTAAGACATTTTCTGCATTTTTCTGACAATAGTCTAAGCAGAGCTTTGTCTATTATGCATAAAATGCACAGAGACCTCAACAGGCTACTGACTGTGAACTTTTAAAGTTAGAAAGCAGATGTTTATATGAAAACGACTATTTATACGACATCAGAGCTACACGGCTACACAACTATCGTTTTAGTTGACGCCAAACCTACATTAATTTTTATTTATTACTTAAGTTGCAACGGTAGTAATTTAATTTAGAATAATAATTGGTAGAATGTACTATATCATGCATGACTGTGAGTTAGGTATTTTCATTCCGTTTCTATACAACCCTATTTAATACAAAACCTTTAAGCTCGAATTTTGACAAAAGAATAATTATGCCTCAAATTATAAATCGCAACATGAACAACACAAGCTGCTTATTTCAAAGTCGGGCAAGTCCATTTAAAAAAAAAAAAAAATGGAGATAATGATAGTTATAGATGAAACTTGTTATGATCTTCTTGTGTGAAAACAGTTTATAGTAAAAAAGTAAAAAAGTAAAAAGTGCTGCAATCCATTATACGAGTAGATTCAATTATTATTCGATCGAATATTTACGGCAAATTTTGGCTCTTTGGGTACTTTATGGTGAAGGAATGTGGACGTTTGACATGATATCTGAAGATGGTATGCATGTTTGGGATAAAACTAGAGCACCCCGAATAGCACAAGAGCCAGCGTCTTGCTGTTTGAAACACGTACAGACTGTGACCTAAAAACACATTTTAGCTTACAGCGACTTATGCACTGGACAAAGTAGATATAAGGTGTACTTCAAAATGATAAGATCACCTTAATATTTGCTCAATTTATCCGAACTATAAAATGTTATGTACGGTCACCTTATTCAAAAAAATTCTACGTTCAAATAAGTGAATAATAAGCCGGTTTTGCTCTTAGAGATGTACCGTTATGGGTACGCGGGAAGCCTATGTCACCTTATGAATAAGGACAAATTGTGGCACTTCATGAGCAGGTATTGAGTATGCGTGGAATGGCGAAAAAACTGGGACGATCTTTGGGTGTTGTGCAAAATGTTCTCAAAAATAGAGAAAATTATGGATAATTAAAAAGCGAGGGTCGTCCTGACTGCCCGTGAAACTCGGCTAATTTCACGAAAGGCCTCGAATTCCATGAAAAGTGCGGTAACAATAAAAGTGGAATTGAATTATTCGAGCAAAATTAGAAAAATTCCCTGTCTGAATAAGCAGCATAATATTAAGCGTAAGGAGTTTGCGAAAAACAACATGGCAACTAATTGCCATCAGGTAATCATTTTATTAAAAAGGTTATAAGAAATTCCATACATTTTTGGGTTTGTAGGTAATTTTTTCTGATGAGAAAAAATTTAACCTGGATGGAGCAGATAGTTTCAATTGCTATTGGCGAGATTTAAGGAAGAAGCCCTTGTTTTTTTCCAAACAGAATTTCGGCGATGGCAGTTTCATGGTTTGGGCTGGCTTTAGCTCACATGGTACCCTGGAACTCTACTTTCCTTCCACTCGAATGGATAGTTTAGAGTACCAGGGCATTCCGTCTGAACGTTTGCTGCCTTATTTGGCCCAAAATGCTGACAGAACTTTCACCTTTCAGCAAGATAAAGCAGCAATTTATGTCAGCAAGTCGACCAGACAATGCTTTCAGGAGCACAATATTAAAGTACTTATTTGGCCAGCACGTTCCCCCGACTTAAACCCAATTTGTGGGGACTGCTTGTGCGTAATGTTTATGCAGACAACAAATAGTACTGGACAAAAGATGAGTTAAAAGTGGCAATCTGCAACGGCTGGCGCGAAATGCGCCCCAAAGTTCTTGACAATTTAGTAAGTGCGATGCCATTCCGTATTTTTAAGACAATAGAAGGAAATGGGAATTGCATAAATTAAAATTAATTGATTAATGTTTAGTTTAAGTAAAAGTTTGCATAAATGAATCATTGACCTTATCATTCTGACGCATTAAATTTTGCACTTATTTACATAAATTGAAATAAACATAATATAACGGTACATCTCTAAAAGCAAAACCGGCTTATTATTCACTTATTTGAACGTAGAATTTTTTTAATAAGGTGACCATACGTAACATTATATTGTTTGAATGAATTGAGCAAATATTAAGGTGACCTTATAAAGTTGGCCTCTATGTGGATGAATTCACTTATTTGAACGTAGAATTTTTTTAATAAGGTGAAGGTGAAAGTGGTTTTAAAAAGAAAGAAAAATACCAACGGAAAAACCGTTAGTTGGTTAAATATATGCTGGGATTCGACTGAAAATATTCTGAATTAAATGAACAATTGTTATAATTCATTAATTTTGAAAGTGACACAAGTCCATTTAGTTACAAACAATCATTTACTCGAATTATGTATATGATTGGTTAATGCATCCAAATTTCATAGCCATGCTTTTTTAGTTTCTGTCGTGTCTTCAAAGATGTGAGTGTACTGGTGTTTACTTGATAGAACACAACTCCATTTCTGTTAACCAATTCTGGCCGTTTTAATTGAATTGCTTGCTTAACTGTCGACAATGAATATCAAAATTCATGATTTGACCAGGTTGTAGAAGCTCTTAATGATCAATTTTCTTCCAAACACATCTTTTTTGGTGTGAATCCTAGTCTTGCCATCGTCTGTGAAGCTTCACCTTACTTCATCCAAGTTGTTTTTATTAGATTATTGTCATACATGATCCAATTATCAAAGCCCGTAGTCGTTCCATTCAGAAATGGTTCCAATTTGGTCCGTTTTAGAAGTGAATCGCTAATGCCTAGTTTCCTAGCAACATCCACGCTGCTAAAGAGCCGGTCTTGCCAATTTTTTCCGTTATTTCATCAACTTTTTTAGTGATTGGTCGACCAAGGTGCATCTTTAACATTAAAGTTGTTAGATTGAAAATGAGCAAACCATTTCGCCGCTGTTTTTCTAGTTATAGCATCGCCTTCGTAAACTTCACAAATTTTTTCAGCAGCCTGCGACGCATTCTTACCTTCTCTTTAACATTATAGAACAGCAAAATATTCCGGTAATATTTCGAATTGTCACCCATTTTTAAATGTAGATGATCTTTTACAGCATAATGCCATTTTAATAATGTCATTTAATAAAGTGAAGCTTTATACGTTGCCTTTCAAACAAGCCAGAGATATTATATTTTACAGCCATCTACCGACAATCTCCAATAGAATTTTCTCGATCATTTATTATAAGATTTACAGCTTTATTAGCGCCGTACACTGCAAGACAAAATATAGAGATGGATGGCCATAGGCCGTTAGTTACCTCAAAAACAACAAATTCACAGAGTTAAACAACATTTACCACAAGCTACAAGAGGCAGCACCGGAAACTAGCGTCAATTTCATTCATACAGAAGTTTTTGGAATCAAATTAGAGAAGTGATGAACTGAAGGAAGTGATCATAAACATGTCGATAAAGGGTAAACCTTTTTGTGGAATAAAGCTTTAAGTCCAGTGTTGCACAATAAACAACAATGTTCTATCCTCACATATTATGTGCGAATCTCAATTATAACGTAGTTAGTTGAGTGGTGGGTGGGCCGTCTATCGGTTTAAATTTTAGCCAGCGATTATTTCGAGTGTGGCAACGCTTATGTCATTCTATTCTGTCACAAAATTCAGTGATTATCTCTACTTAATGAGTTATGTTTGTGCAACGTTGGGATTTATTGGAAATTAATTTCCAAGACAAAGAAAATTGGAAATCGCACGAAATTTTCGTACAAAATTTGGTCGCAGAGAGAGACCAACGGTGCCCGGTATACGCAAGTTTATTGCTAAAGTTTGATGCCCAGAAAACCCAAACGTGGTCTTACAGAAGCCAAGGCACCCATTATGAGTGATTGTTTGGTGCGGCTTGTGAGGCGGAGGCATCATTGGTCCATATTTCTTTGAAAATGGGAAAGTCGCAATCATGAAGACATGATAACCAATTTTTTTGTGCCTGCTCTTCATGGTATTGATGTGAACGATGTTTTGTTTCAACAGGATGGTGCAACTTGCCACAATCGATTTATTGCATCAAACGTTTGATGTTGGACTATTTTCTGTGTGACGCCGTTAAAGACAAGTGTTCTGCCGACAAACCAGAGACAATTGAGCATTTGAAGGCCAACATTCGTCATGCCATTGCCGAGATATGACCATATACTCTCGAAAAAGTTCTCGAAAATTGGCCAGATTGAATGGAGTACTGTAAGGCCAGCCGCGGCAGCCATATGAATGAAATAATATTTCATTTCTAACCGGAACAATTGTACTTCACAACAAAAAAATCAATTTGGCAAAATTTCAAACCGTTTTTGCTTTATTGCAATTTTAAATTTAAACTTTTAAATGGCCCATCCGATACTACAGGAAAATCATTGTCATTATTGAAGCGTTGTACATAGTCGCGAGCTATCGTATTGGGAATGATTGGAGAGCCCGTCGATCAATATCTTTTAAAGCCGGGTGTAATGCTATTTAAAGTTGTTCTTGACCATGTCATTAAGAGAATGAAAAGATAAAGGGCAAGATGGTTTCTTAACGAATATTAAGCCTTCGAATCAGGAACCTTAATCGGGAGTAAGTTTCATTCTTTTCTATTTTAGCAGTACTAAATGAACTTATGACCCCTGAATATGAATTGAATCTAATATACCCTATCTAGCTACGGTAGTGTAGATTAGGAAAAAATAGAAAACAAAGTTCAACAACTTAAGTGATCGTCAGTATCACACGACTATAGGTTGTAAAAAAATAAAAAAATAAAATAAAGTTCAAGTTAAATTTTATGGCTGCTTTTATTACGTATTGTGGGTAAATGAGTTGTTTTAAAAATCTATTGAGTGTGATTCGCCGATTAAGAATGTCGTTTGATGATTAAAAACTTTGCAAAAATAATACTCTGCTGAAACGAAATTTAGATAAGGCTGCTTATTAGATTAGAATATCAGTATGAGATGTGAGAGAAGCAAAGGAGTATAACTTCATTTAAACAGTCGCCGATTTTGAGTTTTTCAACCCAAGTTGAAATATGCTGGCACTTTTGATAAAATCTATGCGCACAATAGCAGCAGACAAGTGATGAGTGAGTGCTTAAAAAAAAACTGAGCATTGTATAGGTTTAGATTAATATTAAAAGGCTTCTTGCCTTAAAAAGTCGATAAAAATCGCTCTGTACATAATAATAGACGTACAAAGGTTTATGATGGCCTCTGAACACATTGAACAAAGAGATGCGAGAATATTGTTTAATATTTCACAAAACGAAAGGAAAAAGACACATTTTAAGTATTAATCGGAAAACCACAAAAAAAAAAACGTTTTTTATGAGTCAGTCATATGTAGATGACTTCTTTGAAATGTTAACATTCTTTGAAACTCTGGGAATTTTTTTTGAATAAACTTAAAACTGGTTGAGGGAAGGGTGTTCAAGTGATTAAGTGATCTGTAGTAGTGAAACCTATACAAGTTTAACTGTAAATATTTTTAAGAGGCTTCTTGAAAATTATTACTCTGACAAGTGATTACCAACGCAACCGCTCAAAACAAGTAACCAGTTCAGTTGGTTGATTACAACAATAACAACGACAACAGAGTTTTAATTTAACCAGAAAAAAAATCTAAATTTTACTCCAATTGTTTAAAACAAAATCTTTTGAAGAGTCTTAAACAAAAACAGCATCTTTTTTATGACAAAAACAAAAAAACCAAGAAAGCTTTGACTAAATGACTCTCAGCAGAGAGTTTACAGAAAACGCTTATGATTAAGAGAGTGAATAAATATGAAAATCTCTTAAAACAAGTTTGATGTCTTTTTTTGGTTTTTATAAGCAGTGGTGGTTGCTTAAGGTGGGCTTTTTGTTGAATTCAAAACCTTTAAGATGCTGTTTTAAGTGACAGACATTGAGACAGACACATACACGCTTAACAGTAAGGTAGTCATTTATAATTAAATTGGAGTTTTTAAGTATATGCTTGTCTTAAAAAGAGACTTTATAATATTGTCTTTAGTTCTTCGTTGACGGTCAGTTTAGGCGCACATGCGCAGAATCCATATACGAGAGTTGGGTGTTTAAAGAAAAAAAAAAAAAAAAAAAAAAAAAACAAAATAAAAAAACTAATAACCCTCGATCTCGTTTAATTTGAAATTCATAAAAATATTTTTTTTTATATTAATTTTTAAATTAAATTGTAATTTTTCAACGCTGGCTTACGGTGTATGTTACTGGTATTTTCGAAGGCATTCAAAACGTTTTCACTTTTATTTTCACATTTTGATTGCAACATTGTTTTTTTTTTAACGAATTGTTTTGATTTTTACGAAGAAAAGTAAAAAAAAAGTAGAAAAAAATTTTTTTTTTGAATATTTAACGTTAAAATCCAGTTATTATTTCCGTAAATATTTATGTATTTGTATAATATTTAAAATTTGTATTATCATAATATGACTTTTATAAATATTTATTAATTTAATGATTTTATTTTATTTTTATTTTTTTTGTAAAATATTTAAATTCTTTTTTCACTAATTAGGCAAAAGAGAAGAAGCCAAATTAAAAAGAAAAAACTGGTTAAAATCAGATATTTTTTATAATTCAAAGAAAAGGAAAAGTGTTGTGTGTTTTTATATCGCATGATTTTTTTTTAATTTTTATATAATATTCTGATAACTGGCACTACCGTCGTATAAAAAAAAACAAACAAAATGCAAAAATATATTATTTTAACTGTGATATTCGCCCTGCAATGGCAATTGGGTGCTTATGCCGCCACACCAAAACAAATAGCGACGACAGGTAAGTTTGTCAAAAAAACATAAAATTCTCAGATTCTCTTTTTCCGATAATAAAGTAATTAACACATTAGAGATCAAATGAAAAGTTTGAAAATAATAGAACTGTACTAAAATAAATACACTGGCCGTCAATGTGTGAACATATTCGAAATCACACATCGTAGCTGCTTCTCTATTTTAGCGATTTGCGTTGTTCAGATAATGTCAAGCGATATGTTAGCGGTACATAAATTGATTCATTAGATTTTAATTTTCCAAAAAATGCATTCGAATTAACGACAAGTAACTCTACAATTTTTGGATCTTGTAAACTGATAGTTTAATGATAGCTTGCAGTCTACACTTCAAAACACAGCTGTACTCAATTGAGTACATTGGCCTCTAAGGGGTTAAAAAAATTTTAAATTTCTTTTCGTTTAGAAAAATTTAGTTTAATTGTAATTTTGTTTAAATCAACGCTGATTCGAGCGCTTGAACATTAAATTTAAAGATGATTTTTTTAAAAATTACTACAAACAAATCATGTTCCTTATAATGACGTAAACGTTGACCTTACATACATATTAACGTTGAATATGTGCCAATATGAATAATTTTCAAAAAAATTTATGTCTGAATTTTAATTTGTTTTAACAATACAAACCGATTTCTATCGGCATCATATCACAAAGAATTTAAAATAAAAATAAAACTAAAAAATAAGCAAATAAAATTAAGGTGTGATTATAATCTAATTTGCATAAAATTATCAAGAAAAAGAAAAATTTATACAATAATTAAAGAAAAAGTTTTGGAATTTTATCAAGAGATCGGAATTTTTTGGCAAATATAAATTACTCTTTGAAATCAGAATTCGAAGCTTAAATACTCGAATGAAATATGCTTCGATCCATTTAATTCGTTACTTGGCTGATTAAAAACATGAACAGATCGATTAAGAATCAAACTAAAATATAAAACGTAATTAATTTAAAGCAGATGTAAAAATCACATGATTCTTAGGCTTTCGCTGGAATTTCTTCTCATTTGCATTCGCTCACTGGCCTAACTTAGCCGAGGCTGTGCCGTACTAATGTGGTTCCCTAGTCATGGGGGCATGAGAGCAGTGTTGGCAACCCACTGGGTAAGCGAATTAAATTTTAATGGGTATTATATGTAAAAAAAAACCGGGTGAGTTAATGTAATAACAAATTTAATAAAATAAAATTTATGAAACCACTGCTCTTCACCTCTGAGCCAATGTCCGAAAACTTCTTGTCTTTTTAAACGATACACTTTGAAGCTGATATTATATTTCTTCAAAATAAGTGATTCGTTGACATGTCAAAAAATATTGTATCCATCGAAACAGACAATATTCTGAAGGACCAATATTTGGTGATTACAGCGGGTGGGGCATTTGATCATTTTTAACAATTGTTTAACAATTTTGGCGATGTGAGACCGAGCGTTGTCATGCAAAAGAAAAACTATATCTGTCAGTCTGTCTTTATGTTATGGCCATTTTCTCATAATGCACGGCTTAACCGAAGTAATTACAGTCTGCTTCATTCACCGAGCAAGGCACAATGATGCTTTGAAAAAACGGAATTCGGAAGTTATTATAAAACCCAATAAAACTAAAAAAACCCCATCAAATAATCCAATAAACCCCGGCGGGCTGCGTTTTATTTAAAAAACTCGGGTTTTTGCCAACCCAGCATGAGAGGGAATAAAGTTGCTGATAACTTGCGACTAGAGGGTCGCTTCTCAGTGTGACTCTTGCACAGGTGGACACACATATTCCCTATAATGCGTTGTCGAAATTGAGAGATGAGTGGCCGTTGAGCAGTGTGGAACGCAGTTGGAATATTCAGAATGTTCTGGCCTTTTCTATCAGTGAACCATAACTACTAGTATAACTTAGTTATACAAAGTTAGACATAACATGCTAGTGCAGAAGCTGTCAGGATGAGGAGGAAGAAGAATCGGTACGAGAGCTTGGACTAAGGAATTTTTCAATGATCTGTATTGTCTCAGGGATATATCACTGACGAATTTGGTCAAATTTGTTGGCTATCGTGATTCACACATTTAACTTTTTGGGAACGGCTTGACTCGATCTCTATCGTCTCTTTTGGACTTGACGTTTTTGGGTTTTTGGTGTTTTCTTTATGAGTGTTCTCGCTAACCGAGGGCGACCCATGTAACATAACCTAACCTAACGTAGGCATTTAAAAACAAATTTGAAAAAAAAATGTCAAAAAATTAATTAATTAAATAAAGATTTTATTCTGTTATAAGGAAATTCTAATGTTGCCTTAACATAGCGAGTACTTAACGAACTGCAAAAAAAAAGAAAATCAAGAAACGTCAATTAGCACGATTTTAAAGGCTTTAAAGGTGTTACAAAATAATTCGCTGGTGTCGTGAGTTATCTGGTAACAGCATCCTGTTCAAACCACAGGTCATTAAATTTTAGAAACAAAATTGTATTGGGGATACCTCAGTAACAACGTTAACTATTAACTAGAACGGCAGCCACAGCCTCATTTAATTGTCTTGGATCACTTTATTACTAAACAATTTTTCTGTAAGAAATTTTTTTTCGATAAAAAAATATTAACGTAAAACGTTTGATTATTAAAGATTTTTATGCAAAATTTTCTATGCTGTTGGCGAACAAGGCCTAAGTTGCTTCGAACAGTGACTTATTCACAAATCGGTATCATTGTCAACACTTTGAATTGCAGAACGAAACTTTTAGTACAAATTTTGTCTTTTTGCTGCTTTAACATCAGTTGTTGAATAAGTGGACTGAAATCTTTCAATATTTCTTGAATATCACGTCCAATAAAATTTAAAAAGTGCTTTATTAGTTTGTTCAACGGAGTATGGGTTTTTAAAATAAATTTTCACGGTTTTGAAGCGTTCCCAGAGCGTAATATTTTTAACCACTTAACACTCGAATTTTCTTGAAAAAAGGAGTAAAAAAACATGTTCACATTCTTTTTTATTTATATTTATTTTAATTGAGTCAATTAATTTTTAAATTGAGTTGTCGAATTTGGTGTTCACACATATTTATTTATTTTATTAAAACTTAATTATTTAAAAAAATCGTATTTGAAAGTATGAATATGGTTGTTACTTCTCCAAGTATGTTCAGACTTTGCACAGAGTTGCCACTCCTCACTCTACTACATACCTTACACAGGGTTGCATTTTGAATTTGACTCAATTAATTGTGCAATTAAGTAATAATTGAGAAATTTATTAATTAAGATTTTGTATGATAAATTCAGTTAAATTAAGGCCTTAATTGCTTAAAATTCCTTAATTGGCAATTAAAGCTTACGTGAGAACATGGTATTATACAATTAATTAATTACAATAAATTTATCCAATAAGTAGTTTTAGTATGATATGTTTTGAAATGAAACTTACCCGCACTAGACTAGGAATCATCAGTGTACGGGAAGAAGTCATTTCCGAGTGCTGTTCGGGCAAAGCTGTTAAGTGGTTAATTGTAGTTAATGGAAATTCACCAAAACTTAGATTCACGAATTCACATGTCAGACATTCATTATATTCAACACAGACCATTCTTCAGTCTTCGTCCTATCATCCGTTTCGACGTAGGATTCTTGTTGTTTTACCTACTGCATCGTTTGATCAATGAACCACATGACCAATTGCTTTTCTGTGGTGCAAATCCAATCGAACACCGGTGAATTCAATTTAATAACTCGAAACGAAACAATTAATTTTGATGTAATAAATGCTTTCATTTCTGATATAAATTTTATTATAATTATTCAAAAGATTTTCAGCCTGAACCACAATGTCGAACGTTATCTTTTCGAAGGACAAACAGCTGATTTTCGGCACTCTAATATTTTCTAGTCGATAGAAAATGAATTCGAACGATAACGTAAGCATTTCAAGACAAAATTGCGGCTCACTATTTCGTTTTTCTTATATTTGTAAGACCACAAAGGTCAAAATCACTCACTTGCCTTTTATTGTTGTTTGCATTATAAAATGCACTATGGAGCGCTCTAAAATGTTTTTCATGTAGCTGGCTTCGTTGCGTTGGTATTTGGTCCCTGTAAAAGCTACAATTTGTAGCCATCATCGTATGAAATAAGTAAAACTTTTTTTTAATAAATTTTATTTTATTTTATTTTTTTTTGTTAAGTTATTTATTAGTTTACTTACAGTATGTAAACACAATTTTCCTACACATTTTCAAAAACCTTAAAAAAATTAATAATTAAAAATAGTATTTTAGACGAGATTTAAAGAACAATAGGAATTATTAATTAAAACAAATAAAAGGCGACATTTTACAACAAGACAAGATAATAAATTTTTAAAATTGTACGAACATGGATTTTTGATACTGTATTTTAGTTTGTTTACATTTTTTAACGTCAAGTTCCAGTGGTTTTTTTGTACATTGGCGATTTATATGTAGAATTGCTATATGGCAATCTAGTTACTGATTTGGATTACGTTTGAAAAGTAAAGCCAAGTGAATGATGAATCGTAAGTTAGAGGGATGCTGCTACGAAAGAAAGTGAGTGATGACCTTTCGTTCTTGATCACTTTTGTTCTTCACTGTAATTTTTAGAAAGCATTAAACACATAACCAAACAGCAAGTTGTTGTTGGCAGCATTTGCTGCTATACTATCGACTTTATAAATATTTTGAAAGCAGCAGCAGCAATAAAATTAGGCTTCACTGTCATTTGTTTTAGTTGTCATAAAAATATTTTTCAGTGGTGACATTCAAGCTTTTTAAATCCACAAAAATAAAATCGCTTTATTAAAATATTACTCAAAAATATAAAAATTAATGGAATTATGCGTTTAACATAAATGTTGTTTAATGCAATATTTTAATATTATACTGTTGTTTTTTGATAAATAAAAGAAACTATTTTACCATTTTTTTTTTATTTAAAATGTTATATTGTATTGGTATTATTAATTTTTGTTTTGCTGCCTAAAAAATAGAAATTATTTTATAGCATAAGCAAAGCAGCAGCAAAGGTTGTTGTCTAACTGTTTTCATATAAAAGTATGTATTCTAATTACACATTTCGCTGTCTGCTGCTTGCTGTGGGTTATGTGTTTTATGCTTAAGATTGCTATGCTTATAGTATATTTCGTGTTTAAATATTATTTCTTTATTTGTTTTATGCAAATTTATTACGTTTTTTAATATTATTGACTTTGTTGTGGAACATTCTTGTAAATATGAAAACAGTTTATTTCTAGTGATTAAATTATTTATGTTTTGGCGGTTTTAAGTCAAATTTTTGACAAATGACCTTGAGCGAATACAACTTAACGAAAAAAATATTTTCGACAACCTTTAGCTAATTTTTTAATAAATTAAAGTCGGTGGTTTTTTTCTAGTAAAATGCGGTTATTATTTAAGAAATAAAAGATTGGCGTAACAACATTTAATTATTTTTATTTTTTCAAACTTCGTTTTTCTCGTTTTGTGAATTTTTTTTAATTTTTTTAACGTTCTAACTTTATTTCTTTCAACACAATTGACCATTATAAAAACTGAAGGTTAATAATTTGGCAATTAAATAGTTTTTTTTTAACGGTTGTAAATATTTTAATTTTCGTTTTTTTGCTTATCATTTCTGTCAATTGGTTTTGACATATAGTATGTACATATTTATGCATGTATGTATGTATGTATATTTCCTTATTGTTTGCGAAATGAGTTAGCTATTATAATTCCTTTTTATTTCTTTTGAAAATTGCAAAAAATAAAAACTTACAAATTTAATTCCTAAGAAGGGCCTTGAGCAGAAGTCGTTGTATAAAATATTAATTATCATCCACGCGTATGTAAAATTAATATTAAATTCATATTTTATATGATTTTACCTTAATGATATAATAGTTATACTATGATATTTAATAAATTGTCGAATTTTGCAATTATTTATAACAAAAAATAAGTTTTTTTAACCCTACAATGCATGATGTATCATCTCAGATACTTCGTAAATTTTCTTTATAATGTCAGTATTATTGACTGATATAAAACATATATTTCCCATCAATCCTAAAAGGTGTATAAGGCTTCAACAAAACAGGTGAACATGGCCCTATTCTGTGCCATTTTCCATTTAACTTTTATCCAGCATTTGCCGATTACTTTTATATCCACTTTAATTTGTCTTTTCTAGGTATGTGCTGTGAGTTCTCTTTAGATAGCCTTGTGGATTCCATTATATGGCATTCCTTACCATATATATTAATATTTTGCCTGAAATGTTGACTAAAGTCACCCGTGGCTACTCTGTAGGTGAAATAGACTCTTACCTTGCGATTTTGGTCATTTTTTATGAAGTACACTGGAATGATGGTGAACTGCCTCTGGCTGCTCTTTACACAAAATTCAGCAATTCTGTTACTTGACGCACCCATTGAGCCAAAAATGAGCTTTGTTGCTGAAGACAATTTTTCGATAGAAAATTTAATGATTTGGAATCGTTGTTCAACCGTACTGAATATGTTTGGCGTTGCCACATCTTAAAAATCTTTTTTAAACACTGACGAAATAAATAGCACAAAAATCACCTCTTATTTTGAAATGATAATTTATATGACAATTATGTTGTATTGTTAACCGATATTCATAAAATGCTGCTCTATGTTAATAGACTTTATAGGATTTGCGGCTCTTTATTAAGCATTTGAAACATAGGAATAAAATATAAGATGTGGCAAATATTTATAAATTTGATATCGATGAAGATCATTTTAAAGCAAAATTCTTTCCCTATTAACCGTTTTGCTGTCAAGGACGTGTATATTCGTCTCGATAGGGTGTTAGTATTTGTAATGTTTTATAGCGTAACTCAAAATAGACTTGGCAGTGAAAGCGTTAAGACAATGTCAAACTTAATGAAAATTGGTCTCAATCTCCATCAAAAAGTGAAAAAAAAATTCAGCAAATTCTTCGATAGAAATATTTTACAATTAAAAATTATACGAAACTTTGTTAGCATACGTTTTTTTTGCATACTTGAATCACTTTTTCAAAATTCTTAAAAACACACAATTACTAATACTAAAGCTACCACAACCGGGCCAAATGGTTCGTTTTAAATTTTTTATCAGAATTTATTGTAAATAACATTATAATTTCGTCAAAATAATGAAGGCAAGCATTACTTTTATTTATATTATTCAGTACTTATTTACTTACTATCTTATTAAATTATATACTGGAAAATATATGTAACCCGCCATGGGTTATTTGACCAGATATGGTAGGAATAGGTTATACATGCAGTATGCGTCCAAAATACCATAAATTTAAAAAGTCTGTAATTTCTTGGACATTCAAACAGCTTTCATTAAAATAATAAAAATTTGGCAGAGAAAAGCTTTTTCTTACCACAACTGAACGTCTTAAACTGAATTATACGAAACTTGGTTTAGATAGATTTATACCCACCAAGAGAATTACGAATTAATACGCCAATCATCCTTAGTGGCTACATTTCAATCCGCTGATCTTCAGCCTGATTTATAATATAATTCCAATAGCTTCGATTGTATGCGCTCTTTCTCCAATTTTTCGCACCAATTTTAAAATATTTTATACGATTCGAACCAAGTGCTCTTAAAGCAGCTCTTCTCTGTCAGAGAATGTATTAAACCTACTGTCTAGGTTGACTTTCGTACATATGACAATGGCCATGATCTCAGCCTGGAAGAAACTTAGCGATCTCCACAGTGGGATCGACAAGTCTCAGTTGGCTGAACACTAGCAATTTTATTTATTTATTATTTATTTATTGCATAATAAAGTCTTTAAACTAATTCATTATAGACTTTAGTAAAAAATACAAGATAAGACATATTAAGATATTTCACTTAATAAATTATTGAGGAAAATTATTACATTCCGCTTAATGATATTCAAATTCAAAGAAAAATCACTTAAATGGTAAAGCTCATTAAAATTCGATCATATTCTTTTAAGTCGATCTGCATTAGCATAGTGGGTTCGAAAGTATCTAATAGCCAGCGGCTGAAAATAGCGTGTTGACCAGTGAGGTATATTACAAAAAGGATATTTTGTAAAAAAAGAAATTCAGAGTTTTCATCACCCTTGATAGCAATAATTAAGAATGAAATATTCAACATAGTTCTTCTGGTTTCCAAGTTGGTTAACTTTATAAGGGCTAATCTGTGACGATAGGATGGTAGATTAAATCTTTGATTCCATGCCAAGCTCCGCAGACAGAGTAAGAGAAACTGCTTTTGAATGCATTCGATCCGATTAATGTGAATGCTATAAACAGGATCCCAAATAACCGAGCCATATTCCAGTATAGGTTTAACCAAAGAAGTAAATAGCAGCTTAATAACATAAGGATCAGAAAAATCTTTTCCCCATCTCTTAATAAACGCAAGAATGCCTCTAACCTTATTGACTATCATATTAATGTGTGTGTTGAAACTTAGCTTAACATCTAGCATAACACCAAGATCCAAAAAGGAACTTACTAATTCCAGGGGTACCATGTTCAATAAAAAGTTGTTAGACATGTAGTTACTGCAATAAAACGTCATGCGTTTTCATTTATTTCTATTGAGTTCCATAAGATTAACAGTACACCAAGTGTGGAACTTATCTATATCATATTGTGGGTATACATGATCAGATTTATTGTCGTACGTATAAATAATTTTTACATCATCGGGGAATATTAAAATATTACAGTATTTCAAGGCTTTTTGTCGATCATTTATAAATAATGAGAAGAGAAATAGACCAAGAAGACTTCCTAGTGGCGCACCGGTTTCAGATATATAGTTCTTAAATAGTACATTTAGACATCAAAGTTTTAAATAGGAATGAATCCAATTCAAACTATTTCGAGAAAAGATCAACATATACAACTTTTGAATGAGGAGATTATGGTTAGCTTTGTCAAAAGCTTTACTAAAATCAGTATAAATGGCATCGGTTTGTTGATTATTTACAAATACACTGATAGTAATGGTGAACTAAGCTTAGCAATACCTCTATAGTTCTTGACATTTGACTTACATCCTGATTTAAAAAAGCAATAATATATGAGACTTTCCAATGATTAGGAACGTAACCATTTCTTATGGATAAGTTTAATAATAGCGATAAGGGTTTGGATAAGCTAGATGCACAGTTTCTTAGTAAAAAATTCGGTATACCATCAGGTCCGTGATTGAAAGATGATTTTAATTTCGATTATTCAAATTCGATTTCGTCACAGTTGATTAATGGGAAAGCAAGTGGTGTTGGAATAGGTTGTGATAACAGAGTTATCATCAGATTCACAGTTAAGGTAGGAAAATTTCCCTTTTTCCTTTTAGAGTTGACAAAACTGAAAAGTATTTTCGGGTTACTTTTGAAATTGGATTTTATTTTGCTAATATAGTTTCTATATAATACAATATTTAGACGATTGTAAGCAGAACGACAAATTGAGTATTTAGAGTCATCGGTATACCAGTTCAGATCAAACTCATCCGCAACTAAAGCCCCATTAGACCAACAATCAAGGTCTTGGATTTCAACCCTGAATCTTCTGACAAAGCATAAATCCAAAGGCATGACATCGAGGGCCGAAGACTCTGTACCCTGCCTTATTTATTCATGGTGGTAGCTTCCTCAGCCTTCCTCCACCAAGTTATCACAGCATAAGTGAAGAGCAAATTGGCCGAATAACAGCGGCAAATGCATTAGCAAAAATACTCATAAATAGTCGCTAGCAATGTTATGAGGTAATACCGCTGTTGAAATTGTAAAATCGTCTGGCCTAAGATTGAACCGAGGACCTCTTGGTTGGTAGGCATGTGTTACCTACCTTTCCACAGCAACCTCGGCCTTATCGCTTTCATTTAAATCTCAAAACAATTTAATAATGCAATCATTAGTTTTGGCTAATACATAAAAATAATTTCGTAAAATAAATTTTGAATCCGTTACCTGAGTCCCTCCTTCCAATTTTCTGCGTATTACGATACTATAACATGTTGTATGAAATTACATAATTACAATTACAAAATTATGTAGTTTAATTAAACTTTATGTACCATATATTACATTTGATGAATATTTTATTTCAATGATTACATGCCACAGTGTATTAAGCGTAACTACTAAGTTTATTACATAAACAAGAAAAGTATTACGAACCAAAATATTATTTGTTTTTTATTATAACAATAAATGCTTTTTACTTATTTCTTGGCATAAAAAGCTTTTTTAAATAAGGAATTTTATGCAGAATTAGAAATCCGGTCACACAGTGTAATGCAACATAACAACACGAATTTTTTATGATCAAATTATTTTTTAACTTTTTATTTTACTTTTTATTTTAAATCATAATAAGTGCTTATCATAAAGTAGTTAATAAAATTTTGCAATTCTTAAAGTGTTAACTTTTATGTGTTTTTTTTTATTGTTAATTGGTTAAAAAAAAAAAACAAATCGGCAAACTCTCCATTCAAAAAAAGTGAACTATTCCGGTTACGTAAAGAAAATTTAAAATACTGGTATTTAAATTTAAATTAATTTTTTATTTTGTATTTTTTGTATTTCGTTTTAGTGACCTGTATTTAAGCACGTTTAAGCATTTTCTTTATTTAGATTTGCTCAAATTTGCCCTAATAATTTGTGCAAATTTTAATTGTTTTTTAAGTTTTTTATTCTTTTTTTTCTTTTAATGTAGTTTAACTAGTGATGACTTCATAATATTAGATATTAAATTGTGCTTTAAAGCAAAAAAGATTAAAAGAATCATTTCAAAAAAATGCTTGATAGACCATCAAATGTTCGTTATTTTTTTTTTTTTTATTTGCTTAATTATTCTTTAGGTTCTTAAAAATCTGGTTTTAAAGTAAAACGAAAAATAAAAGTCTTTAATGTGATGCGCTATAATATAATCCAATGAAAGGTTGAAATTCTAAAAAATTTTGTTATTTTAGCTGCTTAAAAATATTAATTAGAATTTGTGATCTATAGTGGGTTAAGGATAAAATGAAATTGATTTTCAGACCTTAACAGTTTTCTTAATATTATTTTTGGTTACATTTTCATCATAATATTTAGAAGCCATTTTAGGGAATTCAATTAACATAACCGGTTATAACCAGAAGTTGTCGTACACCAAACATTAGCAACCACTGAATCTGGTAGCTAAATTGGAAGATGTTGTACAATTAATATTATTAATCACTAGATCTTGCAGCAAGAAAAATCCCGGTTCGAAGGACCATAAATACAATTTCAATTTCACACTAGCCACTTAAATTAGAAGTTGTAGTACATCAAATGCTAGTAATCAAATATGTAGGTAGATATCCAGCTCGAAGGACCATATATAGAAATTTTAATCGTAGTGTTACCCATTTTGTCTTTTGCTTGGTAGAAACAATGCTTAATGATTGTATTCTTTGTAACTTTGAGACTAATTATAAAGTGAGGCTCAACTCTAAACTTTGTGTTTTTATTCTGGTAAGACATAAGGTGACGACAGGAAAATAAATTAAATAAATAAGCGGTTGGTTCCTTTATTCACCACTCAAACTAATATGGTCGGCTTTATAGTGAACATATTTTGATTTTGTTTTTCTTGTAAGGACTTGAAGTAGCCCCAGAGATTATTAACGAGTGGCGATCACGTGCATCAGACAATTAGTAAGTGCGCACTGTGACCAATCATTTTCTCTTATTAATAGCATGAGGCATTCACTTTAAAACTTGTCTTTTTTGTGTTGGTAGGTACTTTTCTGGATTTATATAAAGCTTTCTAAAAAGTCGCACTTTACGATTTGTTCCCTGGATAGTAGGAGTAGTATTAGATAGTCCATATAGTAAATGCTAGTTTGCGTGTTTTGGGCACTAACAGGCGTATTATATCTACCGTAACCATCCGTTCTACACTTATGTTACGATATATTATACAGAACAGTTCTGTATTTAAAAGTCTTGTTTTGTATAAATTATTTTTTAGGAAAAACAAACAATCTTATAGCAGTGTTCTACATTTTAATTACTGTTCAGTATTTGTTCTGTAGTTGCAAGTGCTTTTAATTTAATTAAATCAAATCACCATGCAAATGTCGTAGTCTTAAAAAAATACAGGGACTTGCCAAGGGAATCCTGCAATGTATGAACAAAACATATTTGGGATCTGCTCACAAACTTTAAGTTTAGTACAACTGCGAAGCGTGCAAAAAAAACCATGTATTTAAAAAAGTTGGAAATGTTCTAATCGTTGTGAACTGTGCTGATTTTAAATAACTTTATTCAAACAGCGACAGAATAATAAATATTCTTGGATGGATTATTTGAAGGGGATCGAAGGTTTTTAATTATTTTAATTTTCTGAACCATCCTGAAAATTTTCGCTGTCGTCGCCGGGAATTGAACATGGGCTGTTAGATTATGTATGCAAGCACTTTGACAGAACACACCACACAACCTCCTTTATAGTTGTTGTTTGTTAAATATGTATTTCCTTGTTCTGTTTTTTGGTTTAAAAATTATGGCCACTGTAATTACATCCATGTCTGGTATGAAGAACGCTGTACTTTATATTCAATATGAACGAAAATTACGTATTTATTTTTCATAAAATTTCTTATGGTGCCCGGCTATTTGGCTATGAAAATACTTGTAACTTAGCATGATTGGAAGCTTCAAATGCCTTGCTTCTTACCTGATGGCAACCAGGTTCCCTAAATAGTTGGACAATAGTTGTGATTTATACTCAAAATGTGCAAAAAGTTAAAGGCTAGGATGTAAGTTCGTTAAAACCGGGTGACGTGACACACATATTTACAGGGTTATTAAATAGGCTCCGACCTCGTACAAATAAGAGAGTCATGTCAATTGTATGGTTTCAAGTTGGTACTTATGTGCGGTTTCGTAATCCTATAATACGCAACATCACACATGGGGTCACTGTTTTATGATGTCTTATCAGCACTCGTGCTTTACAACATCCTGGCCAGATAATTTTCAATAGAGGTATCACTTCATAGCACTGCTAGCGACTGGTTATGAGTATTTAGGCTACGAAACTCCTCTAACTAACGCAAATGCCGTTCGTAGCAGGCGTTAAATTGTAGGTCCCTTTCAATGAGTCTAATAATAAAAACGGGAGCAGCTCATTGATTAAGAGAAGTCCCCATTGTTCTACCTGGGTTGCCGGGGGAATTATGTATGTATGTATGTATGTAATAAATTCAGTGTCGATAACGTCAAGTGTCTCAGTTTCTTCAGTAAAATGTGAACCGTGTGAACTTACAGTTTTCGTCTTTTAACATTGTCAGAGAAAGCATTGACTGATCATTGTGAGATTTTCAGATTCCAGAATTTTTAACACCTGACAACTATGTATAATAGGATTGCAAGATTTTCTGACAAATGTTTTAGAACCACATGAATAGCCATCAAGCTGCCAGGTCTGACAATATTGTAAGATTTGACAATCGTCTGAAGAGAGCTTAAGTCAGCCTTTCTAATGAGTATGGGAAATGCAAATATAGGCATTTAGGACAATGGTTTAACCTCCTCTATTGATTCATTAAAACTTTACTTACTTAATCTCTCTACATACGTCTACCTTATACCCTTAGAGACATAGGATTAGTATACTATACTAGCATACTATACTACATATGTGTCAACCTATACTGCAATTCAATCATAAAACATTGTAGCTTAAAGCTGGTTCGTATACTATGGGATTGAACGTGGTATAAATGTAGTATATTATTATTACTTACTTAACACAGCTACGTTCGGTAAGAAATGGGAAACCCTAGCACAAATCCAGCTGGAAATACATTGTGCAAAATCACTTTTCGTACAAATTTTTAATTTACGTTTTTTAAAATTATTATCTTTTAATAAAATCATAATTAAAACAATCTTTTTTATGTGGCTTTTATTTTATTACTTGAAACAAATAAAAAATATTTTCATGGAAATAAAAAAATTAAAGTAAATAAGTTTTTAAGGTTGTAGGAATACATATTTTTCATACTGTTTGAATGACAATTAATTTTTTATTTTTATTTAAATAAAATGGTTTCAATATATAATCACCTGAAATGCAGAAGGGTCTACCAACAAAAAAAAAAAAAAAATCAAGAGTTATTGATTGATATCTAAATAGCTGATTTACGCAAAGATATTTTTAATCTTATATTTCCAATAATAAAAACTTTATTAGAGGAATTCAAAAGCGTATAACATCAAATGATTTTTGACTTTTTAACAAGTCAAAAAGGTTCAATAACATATTAGACCTCACCAAACCAAGAAGTTTTGATTAAACTGTGACACAATACTTTTCATTTCAATAAATTTTTTTATTTTCATTTTACTAAAATAAGAAGTGATGATAGACATTTTTGCATTTCAGGTGGCGATAAATAGTAGTACATATACTACGTGTCTGTAACACTAATATAGTGTCAAAAAACCGTAGTATACATAATATGGTATATAAACCATACAGTTTGTCAATAATGAGTTTACACATGGAAAGTAATTAAGTACTTCTTTACCAATAAAATGATACTTTTTGGTTCTTAACACTGATTTGTTTGATATATTATAATAGTATACATATCTTGTAAAATCTTAAGCAAAAAAATAAGACAAGTTTAGTTCACAACAAATAAGAAACTTACGAAAAACTAATTTTACTCACTTATGGCATTGTCAATTAACTCTTTACGCAATAATAAGAATATATATTTGCATTATATTTAACAGCTAATAAGAAAATTTTTTAGACTTTTAAGATCTGCGCTATTGCGTTTGCGCAAAAATATATATAACTTTTTCGCAGTTATAAAGTAGCTACATCCTCGCTATATACGAATTATTCATAGTATAGTTATCCTAATAAAATATTAATTGTCGTTTGTCGTTGTCCCTGAGGAACCAGAAGTTTTTAGAATTGCTTATCTTAGTATTGCTGCGCCTCTATTGTTGATTTTATAGAAGCCAAGTTTATAAGTCTTCGCTTGAAAAACATCCCCTAACCAATACCAACATTTTTTCAAATTTAACAGTTAGTATGATTTTTTCCTTTCTAGCGGTGTTGAAGCTATTCACCACAAGCTTATAGGCCCATGGTTGTAATACTAAGCCACTTTTGCTTCAGCATTAAATATGTCGTTATCTTAATAGTAAGATGGTTGATAAACGTTCATAATGGCGAAGGTAAACGGTTTTCTATGTTTGCCTCAGATATTAATGCTAACTTGTGTATTGCTTTTGAGAAGTATTTATATTTTAAAACTCCCTGCCGAATCTATTAATACTCCCGTGGAAATTTGAGGGTTTTGCATAATTTTTGTAATAGTTATATGCTCTGCATGTGTACTCATAGTGAGCTTAGGGCCAAAAGCCTTCTTCAGTTCCAATCTTGCCCTCTTTTTAGCTCGATTTAGTACGACTTTTTTATTCATGCCACTGATAGTATTTCTGATGACTCAACAACACCCTTTTCCAAATGTTCATTATAGTAAATAAACTGAATGACGTTGTAAAGTAACCTTTTTCCTGGCATCTTTTAAATTGTGTGATATTGAACAAAGTGGGATTTGCAACTTGTTAACAAAATTGCAGAAAACAATAACTAATTCCAAACATAACGGCAAAGCACATTTCATTTTCAAATAAATACAAAAACGAGTAGAAAATAACTGGTGTGTAAAGAGTTATTTGACACTAAAAAAATTAAGCAATATTTGTTTTTGTTGTATTACACTCATAATTTGGAGAAAAATGGTACATTTCTGGTCTTAATCCTTTCAAGCTACTGCATAAATTATGTCCAACAACAAAAAAATGCATGAAGTAACAAATACTGATATTCTACTTGCAGTGAAATTAAAAAACGCTTAAATATGTTATGTGTGTAAACTCTTGACATACTGTATGTCTGTTTTTATCAGTGTTTTAAGGAAATAAAGGGACTTCTTATTGGTAATCACATATTTCTATGTAGCAGTCATGTTTCTTGTAGATCACTTCTGCTAATGCACCGTAAGACAATATTGGTTTATTACTTTATTTAGCTAAACTAGACTTGGAATTTGGCAATAATTTCAAAAATAAATTCTTCTGTTCTAAAAATTCAAATTGTTTTTTCGTTTTCTTTTTTATTAAAATTTTTCAAAACATTTTTTAATGTCAATTGAAATCATTTATAACAGTTTTTTTAAATTTTTATTGCAGACTGTCCAAATTGTGTAGATGAAATGAATTACATGAACAAATGGACGATGCCACTCTTAAAGTTGGGCGAAAAGCGTTACTATCTGGGTATCTTCTTCAAGGTAAGCAACATTCCATTACGACTTAACTACAGTAACAGCATCAGCAACAAAAATGAAACCAAACAAGATGTTTTACATTAATTTTGCAAACCACTCCCCCTCACCACTTCCCCCTTTTGGTGTACTTACTCACAAGAGTGGCTTAAACAAAAAAATTCAACAAAAAATTAAAAATCAATATAAAACTAAAAAAATAAGAGCCAAGTGGCCAGCGACTACTTGTAAGTGAAATCCACTTTTGATTTTTTTTAATAAATGAACTTTAAAAAGATGGATTTTTTCTTTAAAAACTGGCACTAAGCAACGATCAGCTGCAGTTGGTGGTGGGAATCATTTGAATTCATTACTCTAGACAACATTTTATGTCTTGATGGCTTAAGCCGATTTATTTAAAAATAAATTTAAATTTAAATGAAAACAAACAACTTGGTAGAGAAAAATTAAAACATTATTTTAATTTATTTGCAATTCTAATTAAAAAAATTTATTGTATAAGTATATTTATTGTATAAGCAAAAAAAAAAAAAAAATTAATGCAAAAATTGCCAACACAACTAGAATTCCATAAAATAAAAGTAATAAAAAAAAGTGGAAATAACACACTTAAGACAACAACAAAAAACTTGTTGAATACCTTAACGACATAGCGTTTAGAATTTCTAAGTTCATGGTCACTTTATATCGGTTTGTTCTGCTTAACGTTGTGATTTTTTTTTTATCCAATTCACTAGGTTAGCCTGTTGTCATTTTCTGGTTTAAGCTATTGTCACTGACATTCGATTCTTGATTTATTCTAAATTTTTAGCCAATGCACTCATTGTTTCCTATTTAACTGGTTGTCCCATAAATTATTAAAAACAAACAAAAATTTCTTTTTATTTTCTAACATACTCGTTCGTACAAGACGACATAAAAGGAGAATAGAAAAAATGGAAACCACTTAACGTTTTAATTTTAAATGACAACTTGGATTAATGCTAAAATGAAGGCGTTGTTCTTTGTGGAATATATTCATATTTTTTGTGCATTTTTTGTTTTATTAAATTCACAACGCGCTTTATCAATCTGTTATGAAGAAATTTTTAATTTCATATGTTGTGAGTTTATTAGGTGAGTGCTTGTTTGGCAGCAACAATTTGAGTTTTAACATTGAATCCTTTCAACATTTTTTCTGTACAGGTCTAAGTCCACTTGTTTACCTAATCTATGGAGACCAAAAGCAGAAGTACGTAATAGTAACAAAGCTGTTGTCGATAGAGCTCGTCTTTATGCCACCCTATGGCATACTGCAACGATAAGCTTAAAGACGATAGCAATAAAGTACAAATTCGTGGCTCTATTCATAAATGTTTGCATAGTCACCAGACACTCGTATACCTGGTAATGATCTCGATAGAAGGGCACGTTTTTCTATGCTGGATGAGTTTTTATTTGCCTTAAATCAATATTGAACCTCTCCAAAGACTCTAAATAATATTCGTCAATAATAATGACATCGTGTGCTTAAAAAAAAACTTTTCAAAAATCGAGACTTTGTTGGAAAAAACCCACCTTAGCTCTTTTTGTTGCACAAAAAAACCCTCAGGTATATTGTTATGAAACTTTGTTACTCCCACATTTATAAAATGACTCAAAATCCCGATAGAATTAAACCCGAACATTACTTATATTTATGGTCGCATGTTAGCAGTTACGTTCATACAGGTGCGATTTAGATGCCTACTGTATCAGATACCTTATGTACTTCCACTATCCTAGCATGACGGTCTCTTTTAGACGACCTAAGCTTTTGACATTATTTGTGCTAAAATTATCACAATGTATAGTATGAACACAATGAGAATTATTAACAAAAATGTTCATGAATGAAATGTAAAATTCTCATCGTGTTCTATTTTTAGCCTGCCGTTGTAGGTTACTGTGGGTATTTGTTTATGTTATATGTATGTTGGCATTCTGTTTTGTTATGATTTTAGCTTGCCTGTGTGTTGTTATTGTGTCTATTATTTGATATACCATGTAGCGTCACGTTACAACTCAGTAAATACCTATATTGGTCTGGAATCCCACTGTGCGGCACCACTTATTATCATCCCCAATCTAATTCAAGAATTGGGAAATTGCCAGATGCTTGGATACTAGCATGCTCAAAGGGGACTTTGCCACTCTAGAGCGGCGATCAGTCCACAGTTTGGGACTCAAGTATGGCAGACCGTACTTGAAATTGCTGATGGATTTTCTTACTGGCTATGGTGAACTGAGAGCTTCATCTGAAAAGCATGACGGTTACGGATATCGACGTTTGTAGACTGTTTTCACAGGCATCAGACAGGGCGGAACACAAATTATAAGAATGTGGGGTTCTTGATAGCTTTAGATGGAGATACTTGTGGAGAGAAACTGTGTTATTGGCAGACGTATTCTCCATTATATATATGGGGTGTTATTTCTTAGCGGTTCGGTAACTTCGATTTGGCAACACTGTCGGTTGTCAAACAGATTTAACAGCTGATAGTTGCTTTTTGAGTTTGGTTTGACATTTGATTATGGATAGACTTACACCGCCGCCAATTTGGCGATTAGCCTGGAGCACAAATTGATATTGATATTGAATTTCCATTCAAAATTTTGTTCTCAGCTGAAGACCATTTTTACGCAGAATTGTCGCTTTTGGAATGAGGATAATCAGTAAGCTTCTATCCACAGAAAATTTACTTTCTTCAAAAACGATGATGGTCACTGTTAATGATGAATGACATGACTAGAAATGTTTTCATATCTCAATTAGCTGGCATTAATCTTGCTGATATGTGTTTGTAACAGTACGGTGCCACATGCCGTTGATTTACTCAAAGAAATTGTTAATGAAAGAGTTATTTCACGTAATGCTCCATTGGATTATTTTCTTTGGAGTTATGTAAAGTCACTTGTGTGCGTTGATAAACCAGCGCCATCTGGATATCAAAATTCGAAGAGTCATATACGAAATACAACCGCATATGATGCGGAAAATTTATGAAAATTGGTGTTGCAGTTAGTGTCTTGTACGCGCCAGACGTGACGGTCACATGGCCGAAATCCTATTTGAACATTAATGTCATCAAATTTTCTATCCGTTTCATTGATATTAAAATTATCTTTCTGTGTTTTATTATGATTTAAACTTGGGTAATAAAAAAACACGCCCTACTAATTTGTATGATCCAGGTTGTTTTATGCTTGCGCAATTGAGGGTTAATATGAAATTAAAAATATTTTACAGTATTTGATATATAAGCTTTTGGCCGGCTATATTTGTGGCAGCCATTTTTTCCGTACCTTTTTTTTTTTTTTTTTTTTTTTTTTTTTTTTTTTTTGGAAAATGCTTAATTAGCTTCCAATAGTTACTGAAATAAAGTTATTTTAATAAATTTGCTTCCAGTATCCAAATGGGTCAAACACTTAAAAATGCCGGTATTGTAGTGAACACAGTCGAAAAGTGCTTTACAAAAAATGACAAATTTTAAAGGAGAATTAATTGGACATGGATTAATTGCTTGTTTCGAAATAATGAAATGACCTTAGGTATAGAGTGCTGAAGAGTGCTGTAAAAGCACTAGTGAGGAAGCTAGTTAGAGTTTTTGCAGCCAAACTACTTCTGATAATATTTACGATTTTAATGCCACACTTATTGGAACGAGTAACAAAAATATATGAAAGTCGCTTTAAATATTTTTTTTTTTTTTTTATAAATTTAGCAAAGAACACCAAAATTGTTACCATCCAAATATATTTTCAACTAGATGAGGGTTTAGATGAAGTGATTTTATCTAATTTTTCCTCTTATTTTTTTTTCTCTGACTAAGTAGTATGTACTTGTATTTGACCATAATTTATATGCGGTTCGTTTAGTTTTACTTTTCAATTTTAGTTTTTCACTTTTAATTTTATAATCAGTTGTTTCTTGTTTTTTTTTTTCTTTTCAAAACAACAATATTCACCAAATTTTAATTAAAAATTGCTATCTGGTTTGAACTAGTCTTTATGTTGTTTGTTATTGGTTACAATACAATACAATAAATGAAAAAAATAAAAAAACTCTTGAAATGATTTTTGTAAAAATGCCAAAAGAAAAAATTCATTTGTTTAATCTGTAATATTCAATGAATTTTTTAACACCTTTGGTAATATACAGAGAGATCACCCTATACTATACCAAACAGACATACTGTGTTGCTAATGACTTAAGTAAAGATAGTTTTATAAAAATTGTATTTTTAATAAGAGAAATAATTTTTAAACATTTTATAATATTTATGCCATAAATGTTTTGAGTGATGTTGCCTAAACCAAAATTAAATGAATATTTTTTAGGTAAAAACAATAAATTTAGGGCAAATTATAGACCAAATTTCAAAAATTGTTTAACATGTTTCCTAAAGATTGTGTTAAATTTATTTAAGCTAAGCTTTAGCTTTTTTAAAAATAGTTTTGCCGTTTTTCAACAAACAGATGATTTACTACGACTTTGAAATAAAAATTCGCATGTATACGAGTAGCAATGTGAGAAACAATAGTGACACTGCGGTTTTCCTAAACAATTAAAGAGAAAAATATACTACAACTGAGAAGCGGTATAAAATTTGTTTGCCAAATAACGGTTTTTTACGTCGTTGTCATTCAAGCAGATCATTTATAAATTATATTTGATATAATATATTTGAATATAAAAACAAAGTTGGAATTTTAACTCCTTTGATATAAATGCCCTTATTGTTACGAAAATAAAAATGCTAAAAAGAAAATGCTTTGGGACTGTATTGTGGGATTTTTGTCTATAGGTTTGCGTTAAGGTAGATAATGTGTTACCCTGGTTTTTAACGGTATTGCCGTACTAATTGGATACGATAATTTTTGGGTAACACAATCCAACATTTTTAAAATTAACGGATATAAAATAGAGTATATAAGAGCGTTTGAGACATTTCCCGAATTTTCCAAGCTGTCGGCATTTAGGTTTATAAGGAGGCTGATTTGTTTACGTCGATCTAGCTATCGTTTTGCAGTCATAAAGTAAAGTCGTGTTTAGGCGTAAATAAATGTGTTATATAAACAATTATTAAGTTCACGATAAAAAGATGCTGTATGAAGATAAAATGTATAAAGAAAAAGTGAGGAAATAAAAACTGTAAAACAACAACAATGTGGTGTTAATTTTTAAAAGAACTCAAACGGTTAAAAATGTTAAAACGTAACAGTACCATCTAAATAAGGCAGAATTGTATTCCTAACTTAAACTTAACCGCCATTTGGTTAAAATCTCGTATAATAATTAGGATAATTAGTTAGCCGATTTCACTTGCGGGTACTGTAGTTAAGTACTTAAAATAACTTATTTTAAACAAAAGCGCTCATTTAAATAGGTAATTATTTCTAAGACTTGTGGTGATAAAAATGAATCCTGAAACAAAAGAAGACCACCTGCGAAATGTGTTCAAACGATTTTATAACATAGACTCCATCAACGTAGCATAGCCTCACCCAAAATTTTAAAGAATAGTAACAATTTTAGTGTTTCCTTAATATCTAGCAAATATGTATTAAAGTTGTTGGCAAAGGGGAACTCTGTTTTTATATTAACAAAAATATCAAGTGGATCTGTAAACTAAGTTTAATTAAGTTAGAGAAACATATTCTTTGCTAAAAAAAAGAATAGAATAAAACATAGTTTAGACCTAAAAGTTATGAACAATTATTTCAAGAACCCATCAGAATATATTAAACGGAACAAAGAAGAAATATACAAAAAGGTGTCATTTCAAGATATACTTTAAATTTTCAAATAGCTTCGAATTCATTTATGAGTTTAAGCAAAATTGGATCTGCCGCCAGAGCCACAGTCAGTGAAACAACAATTCAGAATGTGAGAAAAGCATCGGAGCGTTGGAAACTTCTAGAAAGTGGCCACTGAAAGTCGTACATAAGCAGCCGGGATTGAAAAGTAGGAAAGATCACATGGCGTAGATAGTGCAACAAGGTCATCAAACAAGCATCTGAAAAAGAGTAATGTTTTTCGACGATATTAACGTTTTCATATTTTTAAAAGAACTCGTGATTTGCTTAAAATCCTACAGCTTTATCCAATATACTATAAATACATGCGAAGCTATTCTATGCTAACAGAGTGTACGATCTGTACTCGAATTTCAAGTTCTAAATGAACAGTATATTTTTTCCGCGAAGTAAAATATCCAAAGATTATGTGCGAGATTTCAAAACGCTAAAACACAACAAGCGTCGCTCCACTCCCAACACTCTTACCGGGATGAGAGCAGGTCGTTCAACCCCTTCTATAAATGTCTGGTACATATGTATGTACCAGTATGTACCTAACTTGCCAGTCAGCCCTTACTGTTATTAGAGATTCTCCATTCAGACTACTTAAATTTATCAAATTCTTAATAGTAGTCTTCTAGTACAGATATGACCCTGTTGGAAAACAAAGTTCCTGTTAAAAAACTTTTTAGACAGCAGATTGTCGTTTAATAGTCATATGAAGTTTTCAGAATAAAAGGCATTCTTAGTAAATGCTAAATACGATAGAGCCTAAATATTATAAAAGCTCGATACTGGTAAAAGTGCTAAAGCACATTATGTTTCATGCCTCACCTATAAAATTCGAATCTATAAAAAGTAAATCCTTACAAGTTATATTAAATGTGGTTTGCCACGTTGTCCTTAAATAGTTTTTTGTGTTCTTTTCAAATAAAGGTACTACTAAGAAGGGCTATCGTGTTCTATTTTAAAAATGTTACACTTTTTGATCTCAAAAAAATGACGATTAAAATCGTTGACCTGAAAGATACACGATGTTTTGAATAACATTTTTGTTTTATTTGACATTTAGCACAATTTGTTTTTGGCAATAAAATTTTCTGTATTTTTTTAGAAAAGATCACGATAACCTTTCTTAGTACTATTTTTTTTTTTAGAAAAGAATACATTCACCGACACCCCATCAACGGGATATTACTTCGTTGAAGTGATACATCTGCTTCACTAATAAAATATCATGCATACATACATACTTATGTACGTAGTAATGTGATCCCACCGTTCTTTTACCAAAAATTTATATTTTCAAAGTGACTGCGCAAATTCTAAAAGAGTTTTAGCCTTATCTAAAGGTAAATTTATTGCGGAATCTTGTTTTTTTAGTTTATAACGGTATATCACGAAAACAAAGGCTGACCTAAAAAAATGATTAGAACTACTGGATTTAGCGTACTCAAATCCGGCTAACTCGACAGTTACCCCGCTTGTCGCGTCAAGTTTGAGCGTCATATTCGAGCATGGTGACATTTTATCATATCATATATATATTTCACATTTAATTTGTATTAAAAACTTCACTATGAAATAAATTATCTGCTATGTACTGTAAACCGAAATCGAGTGAAATTGATATCATTGGCAGAACATACCAACATACATACATATGTATATTTTTATACTTTTTTAAGTATATGCAGTTTTTTCATTTCAAAATCATTTTTTTCTGCTAATTTTTCAGTTATCAGTAATCAGTTATTAGTTATCTAGTAAACGGCATTAGTCATATTGGCTAGGATTTTAATGGATATGTTAGCACAATAAAAACTACATGGAAATACTACCATTCAATATAATTTAAAGCAATTAATACATATGTTATATTAAATTAGTATGGTCATCAAAAATAGTGCTCCCATAAGTCATTAAAACCCATGGTGCTGTTACTAATCGATTTCTACCTGTTTTATACGCTAACAATATTTAGAGCTACAACAGCATTACGTTACCTTGATATTGACTTATAAAAATGCCATTAATACACAATACATTTGTTGTTGTTATACATATTTAAAAAATGTAAATATGCTTTTATGTGCATATTTTATTTTGTAATTTTTTTTTGCACGCAAATAATAGCTCTGTTTTGCTTTTGGTTTTAATATATTCAGTTTGTAAAGTGTTGAACAATAATTTGAAGAAACTATTTAAACAAAATTTGCTTTGTTTATTGCCTCGGCCATAAAATTGAAAATACATTAAAAATTCATCGATAATTTCATGATATATTAGAGATGTTGAGGGCTATTGTGTTATTTGGGGTCAGATGGCTAAAGCAATATAATGAAAAGTTAGCGAAACATACGTTTGAGGGCGTTGTTCCAATTAATTTTTATAGTTTTAATATGAGCGACGACTATAACGATTGTAAATAGCCATCTCCGCAGAACTGTAATAACGAAAACTTAATGATCACACCACATGAATTTCAAATGGAGTGTAACAAATATCTCTCTTAATTCATGAAATAAATTACTACTTTCTGCTATAATTACACCCTTAACTGTATTAGTTATTATTGCATTTTCTCAATGAATTCACTTAATAGCTCGCCTATTTTAAATCATATTTACATTCTGGCAAATATGTAATATCAACCGTCAGGTTTAATGTTTAATGCATTTCAGCTCAATTAATTCAATTTGAATTGTTTACAGAATTAAGACGAATTACATGCAAGAAATTAATTTCAATAGCATGTGATATATCAAAGGGAAAATTCTCCTCTTAAACTCTAGGGATTATAGAACCAAAGAAATTAACAAATAAATGAATGCATGGAATGAAACAAATCATTCCTAATGAACAACTCTGCCACAGCACGATAGTTGTGTCTGAATGCTGCCTGCGCCTGCAGTAGATATTATTGAAGTTCATGGAAAAGGAATAGTGAAGCAAAAGTATGTCATGTCGACACGAACGTTGTTAAATAGAAGCAAAAGTAGATTTAATTTACAGTTGAATACGTAAAAGGAGTGCACAAAGAAACCACATTCAAAAATTAAAACTAAAAGTGAAATCTAAAACGAATACTTTATTTTCAACAACATGTTTTCAGGAAAGGAAAATTGAAAAAAGAACACCTGACAAGTGTTAAAAACCTGACAATCTCATAATAGCAGTTCTTACTTGGCAAAATAAAAGGTCTGATTAAGTGGTAATTTGCAATGGAATGCAAAATGGCATACGAATTTAATGAAAAATAAATTTTAAAAATTCCTTTTTCCTTTGAAAAGAATTTTCGAATTTATTATTGGTTTCTTGGTAAATGCAACACTGCATTTGATAAATCATACCTATTTCTTAGTAGTTTGGTACCCGAATAGGAATAGAAATACCATAGAAGCCTGTGCAGAATTTTAAATCTGGTACCACAGGTACTTAAAGCTTAAGGACTTTGGTTTTTGCTCAATAACTGTGTGCGGCATTTTAAGGTGTGGTTTATACTAAAATCGCACGGAGAGACTGTTTCAAACGTGATCTGAATGATCTGATTAAGTTGAAATTAATACTGCCAAGTATGCATAGGGCATTTGAATATCCGAAATGCCCCTTAATTGCAGCTCGAATGTTTCTTGGAAGTGACTACGCAGAAGTCGTTTTAGACAACGATTAATGAAGTCCAGTAAGCGTCTGGTACTAACAGCGGTAATCTTCCATGTTGTATAACGATAGAGTAAGATCGATTTAACAGATTTAGGGTTGAAATATTCGTAGCTTAGTACGCAGTACATTTCCAAATGCTGCTCTATCTCCACCGATTTTAATCCCCACCTCAATCTCGGTAGCACCATCGGCCGAAACCATGCTGCTGAGAAAATACGACTGGTCGACTCGACTATTGTATAACTTTGATCACCTACTGCAATAGATAGTGAGGTGTGGTACCCGATGGTCATTCACTTGGTCTTTATTTTGTGACCCGTACAATTTAAGGTTGATTGAATGGCAGCCATTGAAAACTCCAGATCACATGTCTTATGAGGTAAAAGGCATAAACTACCTTGATCAAAAAGTTTTCGAAATAAACCCGTTTCGATTTGAATTTTTGTTTGTTTGTTAAGTTGATACATCTGTTGTTGATATTCCCGCTAAATCTTTGCGTCATAGCTTGACATTTGCAAAAGCTACGTAGCCAAATGTAAGTGTAATTCGCCGAAAGGTACCAGAATTGTTGGCAGAAAACTCGTGGATTTTTCACCATAATAACGCACCCTCGCACAGTGCATTATACGAAATCCGACAAATACCATTCAACAGTCACCAAATTCAACTGATTTGGCTACCTGTGACTTTTTTCTGTTTACTCGAGTTAAAAAACTATTACGGGAAACGCGTTTAAGCAGCGCCAACACACATAAAGATAGATGTACTCTTGGCTACGTAGCTTTTGCAAATATTTAACTATGACGCTAGGACTTAGCGGGAATATTAACAACAGATGTACCAACTTAACAAAAAAAGAGATAAAAAAAATACGAATGGAGGGACCCGCCACACGGGGGTTATTTCGAAAACTTTTTGATCAAGGTAGTATACATATTTCGTCCGCATAAACGAGGTGGTTCAAAAAAGTAATATCAATCAGCCACTGTATACACCTATACCGGAAAGACACTGATTATATTGCGTCCTCTGTGACGAGCAGGAACCTAAGAGTTGATGTACTACACTCAATACATAGCAGTTCGCATTCTTATAGCTCTCTCCCATTAACACTATAAGTTTAGATGGGATGTTTCCCCCATATGGTGCACATCAAATGCAGTCGCGGTTTATTCCGTCGAAAGCCTTTTCAAAATTAATGAACAGAAGGTGGAGATTTGAGTTGTATTCAATATCCTGTTCAATTATCAGCAGTATGATGTTTATATCAGGGACCGTAACGGTTATAAGTTATATCCAAAAACTAAATTTTTAATGGTTGTTTTGAGAGTTTTTCCAAAAAAGATCAGCAGAAAGAGTTACGTTTCAATGAAAAAATTCTCTCAAAAAAAGAGTATTAAAACTCATTTATTGAGTTTTATCAAAAAAATAAAGCTCTATTTGAAAAATAAAACTCTATTTAGGAGTTTTATTGATTTTTATTTTTATTTTTTCTGTCATAAAATAAAGGTTTTATTGTACACCTAATCCTGGTTTTACACGGTATACTTTGGAAATCATCAATCGCGTAAAAGCAGGGTGAGGTGTTTTATTACAAATATCATTTCTATCATAATTCGTGACATTGATTCAACAAATATAGACTTTTTCTAAATGCTGGTAAAGTAAGTAAGAAGTTCTTCACACTGCCTAAGCAGCAAATATTTGTTTATGTTGAATATTAAATATTCGCCTTGAAAATCTTCGTATTAAGAAACACAACACATTTCGTCTTATAAAATATGTATGTAAATAAATATTTATTTATTAAAAACGAGTTTTATTATAATAGAGTTTCATTTTTTGACGAAAAAATATAACTCAAAAAATAACTGTTATTTTCTGACTAAAAAAAATAGAAAATAAATAAAAATAAAACTCAAAAATAAGTTTTGTTTTATGAAAAATAAAGTTTTATTTTATGACGGAAAAATGAAACTCCCTTTTACAGGTTTTATCTAATCTTTCAATTTTCCGTCAAAAATTAACAGTTAAAATCCGATTAATAGTCATATTTTCAAGATCACCACAGATTCTTTAAGAGGTCTCTAAGACGACTAATTTGGTACATAACATCATATGTGTCTGTCGACACGATGATTATTTTGGTATAATTTTTGAGCGAAAACTGTTATTTACGGTCCCTGGTTTATATGATCGACATCTGAAAAGCCACTGCGGAAACTGGTCTGTGCTAAATTAGTAGTACCCTCAAAGTCATTCTTTCCATGATTATTGGTCTTGGCCTGTCTCAAAAGTGATTTTATATCTAACTTCGGTCCTGTGCATGCATTCTCTAGTATGTTATCCCAAAAATTTTGGCATAGTCGTTCACTTGGCCCCTTCACCAAACTTTCTTTCTCTAACACACTCAACACTGCTTCGACACTCGCATGTAGCCATGTTTCGGCTACATATAGAAGCAAAGCTATAATAGACAGATCTTTCTTCTTAAGGCGTTTACCGATCTCAAAGTACCATCTTTCTCTGGTTTATTGCAAATCTCTACATTGTAACGAGCGAAATTATCTTGCTTTTCTGTAGTAGCGGCTTCTGCTTAGCAGAAAATTTAAAATTTTTTTAAATATCCGGTTACAACTTTATTTTAGTCTTTCGGCGTATTTTCAGCTACGTGTTTATTTTATTTGTAGCGCTTATGGGCGAGATATAACAAAAAATCGCTTTAACATTAAAATAGTGCTGAGCCAAAATTTTAAAGTTATTTTTTATTCAAAAAATCAATCACAGACAGTGATGAGCAAGCAGTTGCATTATTCTGATTCAAAAGCCATTTTTTTCTTCACACTTCGGAAATTGGTTTCTCGTATTACTAGTCGCAAATTAGGCCTAACTTCAAGGTAATTGCATAAATTGACGATACTAACTTTGTTAACAATTTTTTTTTGCTACACATCACCTTAATCGAAAGAACAGTAAAACAAACTAACTTTGTTTCCGAAGTGGTTACCATATACATGTGATCCGTCATTAGTTCTGACCTGCTTACGCAAATCAAGATTTATTATTTTCGATAGTAGATGTTGATTTATGACAGATTGACGTTGAGCAGCTTCTGCAGCACCGTCAAGGTTGAAAAATACACCTCCGAATCTTTTAATACCATGAGACAAGGCATATGGGGTTGCGACCTCCTTAATTTTGTCATGAATAATGTCCTACGGAAGACTAGTGTTTATCACAATATGATAAATGAGTCTGGCGGTAAAACAGGGCAAGACGAAGTATTTGTTATCGACAAGTAGAGACGCGCTGAGGATCGGTTCTCAGGATACAGCTGACAACTATACTTCCGATGTTGTCAAAGAGTTTCTTTTATGGTGGGCCATTTAAAAGTTTAAATTTAAAAATGCAATAAAACAAAAATGGTTTAAAATTTTGCCAAATATATTTTGTTGTTGTGAAGTACAATTGTTCCGGTTAGAAATTAAACGTTATTTCATTCATAGGTACCCCATTCGATGGGACCAATTTTCGAGAAATTTTTTGAGTGTATGGCGTCCTATCTCGGCAATGGCATCACGAATGTTGGCCTTCAAATGCTCAATTGTTTCTGGCTTGTTGGCATAATACTTGTCTTTAACGACGCCTCACAGAAAATAGTCCAACGGTGTCAAATCGCAGCTTCTTGGCGGCCAACTGACATCACTATTTCGGCTAATTAAACGGCCATCAAACGTTTGACGCAATAAGTCGATTGTGGCATGAGATGTGTGGCAAGTTGCACCATCCTGTTGAAACCAAACATCGTTTATATTAGTACCATAAAGAGCGCCAAAAAAATCGGTTATCATGGTGCGATAGGTGTCTCCATTGACCGTAATGGTTACGCCGTCCTCATTTTCAAAGAAATATGGGTAAATAATGCCTTGGCTTCTGTAAGACCGCGTTTGGGTTTTCTGAGCCCCAAATAAGGAAATTTTGCTTATTAACGTACCCACCAAGATGAAAATGAGCGTCATCCGAAAAGATGGTTTTTCCATGTCTTTGTTTTTTCCGACCAATTGTCTTTGTTTTGGAAATAAATTTCCAAGCGTAAATCTATTCATTTCGTTCAGTGTAGATAATATACTGATTTTTGTGACAGAATAGAATGACATAAGTATTGCCAGATTCGAAATAACCGCTGGTTCAAATTTAAACCGATAGAAACGGCGTTAGCTTGAAACCAAGCGTAAAATTACTTTTGCCAACAGGTGCTACTATGGTCTCAGTAGGCATTAAAACAAAAGTGAACTTCTACAGGTACGCTCATCCTCCATGAGCTTTTTTACCTTGGAGTGATTGAGAGGACCAATATTAAGCTGTACTGGCTCCTCGAATACGTGAACGCTGCTCAGCACATTAATATCCAGTGAGTACGCTTGTTCGGCCATGTCGTTCGGATGAAGGAGGATGCTCCAGCGGGACGTTTGCTTGAGGCGAAGGTCGGCTTAGAGCGAGGACTAAATTGAAGCAGCCCTGTCATTGATTGGTGTGACCACATGGCGGAGACTCGCTCGAAGCAGGAGCGCCTAAAGAGAATTGTTGAGATACTGATAATCGTGTTATTATGGCCAGCTAAGTAAAAAGTAAAGTGTGGACTAAATAATCGAAAACATAGATTTTTTTTTGAGTGGGCAATAAGATTAAGTTTCATTTAAATAAAATTTAACATGTACATTTTTGCCACATTATCAGTTTTTAAAATTTAAGGTAACAAATAAAAACAAAAAAAAATTTAAGAGGTAAGGCATCATAAGAACGGGCTTTCACTGATGGCTTGCCTCTAGAATACACTTTTACCTAAGAAAAGCAAAAAAATGGGTTAAATGTTAATAATTCGTTCACTTCTGTATTGTGTCACTGCAATAACGCTTATGCCCGCAAATATTAGAATCCGTGGGTGGTTGGTAATAAATTTGACTAAAAATCACATCTTTTTATTTTCATATGATTGTTTCACACCAAACCAAAACAATTTATCATCGCAGTAACCCAGTTATTTTTTCATGAAACTTTGTTTCTTTTCAATTTGTTTCTTAATAAATTACTTGTGTTTTGTTTTGTTTTTATTTTTACTTTTATTATAAAATATTTCAATTTTTATTTTATAAACAAAAAGATTATTGTTTAATTTATGATTTTACATCAATTAAATTTTGTTTCTTTTTTGCAACTTAATTTTTAAACATTTAAATTCTCTTATAAATTTTTTTTATTAAAAAAAAATATTTCACAAAAAAACTGTTAAACTATAAAAATCACTTATAAATATGATTGTTTGAATAGAAAACTATTTCAAATATAAAATTAATTAACACCCGTTATGATTAAAAAAAAAAAACACACTCATTTCTCAACTTTATAGGCAATTAGGCAATATTTGGCTATTTAATTTGTAATGTTTGGCTATTCGACAGCAAAATGTTTGAAAAACAAATTTGTCTCTTAATTGTACGAATGCGTACATACGTATACCACATGTGCATATCCGTACAGCTGCAGGAAAAAAATCAAAATAACAGCCTTTAAAACCAAGTTGTTACGCTCGATTTGTTGGTTGTAATTGTGCTTGTTCGCTGACTTAAATCATTAACAATTTTGTGTCAATATTTATGGCCTGAAACACTTTTCTTATTGCCACACTCCTTAACACTGCTATCAAACAGAAAATTTTCAATAAAATAATTTTTAATAAATAAAAAATAGTTATTTATGGTGAATGGCTACTGTGACATTTTTATCACCTAATATATGTTTTAACCCTTAAATGAGCGATTTCCGCTAATCTATTTAATTTCAAAATGGATCAATAAAACAATTTTTTTTTTGTAAAATACTAAATAACTCAACTAAATTGGCAACTTTTAAAAAAGTAACACATTTTTACCTTCAATGAACCGCTTAGGGTTAATTTAACCGCAATTTTTGAAATGTTTTGCGCAAATGTTTTGTAAATTTAAAACATACCCTAATTTGGAAAACCTTTTATATATATTTCTAAATAATTTGTATTTATTTTCATTAAATTATTTGCAGAGGTTGATTGTGTGAACGACCAGCTTATTGACAAATTATCAATCGCTAATTGATACCTTGCTTTTATTGGGAATGACAGTACTTACACCCTACAACTAGGTGAGACGATTAAAGACATTTGCAATGACATTTGTATCATTTTTAAAAATCTATAGTTCAAAAACCACATTCAATTACTCTTGTCAGTTGATAACTCGAGTATGGAAATAATGTTTGACCATTCGTCTTGTCATCCCGTTGGCTTAATTGGGTTTTTAGTGAATACCTTACCTTGAGCTTAGAATTTATTTAGAATTTATATATATTAGAAGAGGATTAGTACCCCTAGCGCATAAACATGATAGATATGGTTTAGACATAAGCCGCAGGTAGATACTATTTTGGAAGAGTGGTCGCGGCGTCTCGTATCTCAGTATATTGTGACGTTTTAACTTTTTTAAAACGTTACAGTTTTTTTAAATTAAGTAAAATAAAATCAATGTATCGCATTTATGTTTTACTTTATAGACTTTTATTTTATTTCCACACTTTACTTTAAATACTCAACACTTTTCTGAGCACCTTAACATGGCTTTACTTTACGACTTTTAAATTACAACTTTACACAATGACTGCCAAACTATAATTAACTGACTTTTATATACTCGTACAATTGAAATTACTTCTGAATGTTCTTGTATTTACTGCAGCATTCGATTCATTTCCGTTAATTCAAATGTAACATCCTAAATCAATACGGTAATACCTTTCAATACGCAATTGGTAACACTATTAATAACACAAATTAAGTATGGCATTACCAGTCTGGCACATTGACAGCCTGGACACAAACCAATACTCTAAAATCACGAAAGACAGTTTTAAATGCACTGATGTTTTTTGTATCTTCTTTAGGCATTTGTTTATTTTCGTAACAATATTTATCAGTGGGAGACTTCAATCGCAAAGTTTGAGAAACAAACATTCCAATTTTGGTCAAAACAGACAAGTTTTCTTCGATTTTCTAGGCGTAGAGCCAAAGCAGTTATTACCATGGAAAAAATTCAAGTTTAAAAGGTGATATTTCATGTTAAATTTGAGGTAAACAGAGCTTCTTAGTTAATCGCTCGTGTAAAATTTTATGTTGATTTGAAAATGAGCAAAATATCCAAAGAAATAACGCTATATGACGCTGTTTTTCTACAACAAAAAAATTAAAAAATTCAGTTAAAAATTGCTGAAAATTTTGCTAAATGTGCGGTGAGAATGTCGGACACACAGGCATGTATTCAATGCCATTTTACTCTGATCGGCTAGTTACTGAAAAAGAAGATGAAAGTGGATTGGCCTAATTAGTACCATTCAAACGTTGAGGTATTTTTGAAGCACCGAATTACAGGCTATAAAAAACAAAGTAAATTAAGAAAAAAGGTATCATATAGTCGAGTTTGACTATCTATTAATTTCTTATTTCATTAGTGAAATGGTGAACGAAATCAATTAAAAGTTAAAATTCAAAATTTAAACTGTATTTAAATGAAAATATGTATGTATGGACATTCAAATCAGAATAATTAATAAAAAATATTTTTTTTTATTTTATCCTGCAACGCTAATTACCTATTCCCTGTAACAATTTGAAAATTATGCTAATCAAAGTAGTTCGCCAGTAGAGAAAGTGATTTTGGGGTGTCATATTATTTTGAAATCTTTTAATTAAAATACGAACTTATTATTTAGAAATAAAATCATTTTATATTTATTTGTTTTTTTATTCTAATATTCTTTTTAGGCAAATTGGTTTAAAGCCACTCAATACTGCCGTTACCATGGCATGCACTTAGCGAGCGTATCATCACAGGAAGAAAACGATAGACTGGAGAAACACATCAGAGATTTTGGTAAGCTTAACAAGCACTTGGAAAACCAATAAATTTAAAAATTGCATTTAAAAACATATTGCTTGTTTTCACCTTTTGCGCTATGACACTACTATATATTGATAAATTTTAAACCATTTTGGTAAAATCACTTAAAAAATACTTTTTTCCCACAAACATTAATTTTTTAGTTGCACATTTAAGCGAAAGTTAAATTGTTATTAAAAAAAGAGGGAGAGCGTTTGATTTTAGTATGAAATTCGTTTATCTATAAAATATTCGATTTTCTGTTTTTTTTTTTTAGTTAAACAATCTCAAAAATTCAATATAAATGTCGTTTTAACAAAAATGAAATTGGGTTAAAAAAATAAAAATTGAGAAAAAAACTACTGACAGCAAAAATGGAGCAAAAGAAAAACTACTGTAACACACCGTCATATTACAAAGCTGTGAAAGACAGTAAGAAATGAGAAAAAACAGGAGTTGGGGGAGGGGGGAAACAATGATGTAAAAGTAAAATGCAACATTTTGCTAACAGTCAACAATAAACGATAGTTATACTCGTAGATGATAACAGAGTGTTGTCAAAAAGAGGTGTACGTTTTTTTTTTGAGTATAAGTAGTTTTCTATATAAAAACCGGCGATAAGTTTGTTATCAACTATACTTATTTGAGACTGTCCTGGTCTATGAGAGCTTAGACTAAGGCATACCACCTTAATCAAAAAGTTCCCGGTATATATCCCGTGTGGCGTCTTATCGTTCCGATTTGAGATTTTGTTTTTGGTTAAGTTGGATAATCAGTTGTTGATATTATCGCTAAATTTTAGCGTCATAGAAGCTACGTAGGCAAGAGTACATCTATCTCTATGTGTGTTGGCGATTTTTTAAAATTTTAGAAATGGATTTAAATTTGCAATAACGAACTTATATTAAATTTTGTGTAAAAAACAGATAGTGCAGGACTTGAACATTGCCTACAGATCCGTCAAAACATTTGGGGTAATGATTTGGGTTTCCGTAGTTTAGCAGCAAAGTTAGTGCCAAAAGACCTTAATTTCATACCAAACAGATAAAGTGTTGAGGTCGCAAAATACATGATTTGCGAGGCTAAGTCCGATCCCGCATCCAGACATCAGGCAAGTGAATGGCGAGACCAAAAAAACCATGTCGTTTTCAGTCAAAAAAGAAAACAATGCTTACGGTTTCCATGGATTACAACGGCGTAGTGCATCATGAATTTTTGCCAATAGGCCAGACAGTAAATAAATAGTACTATTTGGGCATTATGAGACGTTTGCGTGAAGCAATTCGCCGAAAGAGACCAGAATTTTGGGCAGAAAACTCGTGGATTTTGCACTATGATAACACACCGTCGTACAGTGCCTTCATTATTCGAAATTTGTTGACGAAAAACGCAATAAATACCATCCAACAGCCACCGAATTTACCTGGTTTGGCTCTCTGTGACTTCTTACTGTCCAATCAATTTAAAAAACAATTACGGGAAACGCATTTCAGCAGCCGAGAGGAAATAATGGAAAAATCGCAGGAGGCACTGATGGACATACCGAAAACCGAATTTAAAAAATGCCTCGATAATTGGATCAAGCGCTGACATAAGTTTGTTGCAGTCGATGGGGATTACTTTGAAGGGGACAATATAGATTTAGATGAATAGTTTTGTATTTTATATTTTCTAAATGAATTCCGGCAACTTTTTGGTCAAGGTGGTATTGGTTGAGGTCTCATCCATGATATTAATTATTTCAGGGATTTATCACTAACGCGTCTGGCCACTTGGCTATCGTGATGACAACGTGATTGCACATTCAGGCTTATGGAGAGCTTTACTCCATCTTTCTTGTGGGTATCACAAAATGCCATAGGGCCTCCGCGTGTACTTACTAGCCGCAAGTTACTGATCAACATGGATTAACCTTCTTAATCGAATGGTGTATAGCTGACCCAGAATCCGTCTTTGTACTAGATTGACCTAATTTTCTATAAAAATATCGATAACAATTTTAAACACTAAAATTTTCCGTATACGTAAGAAGCCATTTTACTGTGACATGGTTTTTGATGTAACCCCACAAAATAAACTTTTACGGCGCCAAATCGCAAAATATTAGTGGCCAATTGACGTCACCAAAACGATAAATTACGCGGCCGGGATATGTATTGCGCAATAAAGCCAAAACCGGCCGTGTTGTGTAGTTCGCGGCACCGTCTTGTTGAAACCATTTACTATCAAGTTTATAATCTTCAATTGCAGGCAAAAAAGAGTCTATAATCATAAAGCCATAGCACTTTGGTTTGACGAAGGCAGTTCTGACCCTGGACATTTTCGAGCAAAAACGGCTCAAAGACACCTTCAAATCATAGGCGCACCAAACAGTTACTTTCTGCAGATGTTCGGCTATTAAATGAACTACATTCGTAAATGGCAGACCGGCGGTCTTAAAACCACCAAAGATAATAAAGGCTAAGCGTAACTGACACTTGTAGTTTGACATACATACATACATATGTAGATATTTATTAGAGTCGATTATTTAAGAAGCACAGTTTCACCATATTATTTCGTTAATCATCGAATCAAAAACTAGAACTGTCTACTACGTCTCAGACTGATGATGTCGCTGTCAACTAAGCCTGTAGACTGGCTTTTCATAATTCACATTTATAAAGTAAACAGCTGGTCTTACCAATGTTGCCAAGCTAAAACATCTGCTGATTGTTAGAGATAGTTTTTTTGTTAGTTCGAATAATCGTGCAACGTTTGTAAAGATGTTCTCGGGCTCCGATAGAAAGTCGTTAAGCAACGCTTTATAGTAATTACCATTATCGATTATTGAAAGAAAATCCGTTTTCTAAAAGTTTGTTGCCAGTCATGTGTTTAATGCGCTTAAATACCCCACTAAACAGTTATGAATACAGTGTTTCACCAACGATCTTCAGTCGTCTACTACCATATACAAGATCTAGATAAAGTATCTACTTATTGCCTGGATCTTGAGAACTTACACAGCCACTGTTGCAATTTTGGAAACTTTGATAGCAAAACAATTATGTATCGAATCAAAAGCCTCTCCTTGCCATTAAGAGTAGATATGTAGCTGAGTTCGCAGGTTTCTTTGTATATCTCTGTGATTTATGGCAGATACCTAAATTCCTGGGGCTCTAAGTGTCTATAGTGCAGGAATAAAATCTTTGGTTAGACCTGAATGGTATTTTTGCTTTCTTTCTGAGCTACACTGCTCTTATCCACCTTGAAAGGTATGATACTATACTGAGATGTGCGATAGGTTATTGTAATTATAAGCAGCAAACAGTCAATCATTCTACGTGTAATTCATTCAATCAATCATTCGAAGACTACGTAATAGTACTCACTTGTCAATGACATAGCTGTTGATTTAAATATATTGATGACTGATCTCCTGACTTCACGACGCCTTTAAAGGAAATGGTGAATCCTAAGTCCTCACTTTTATTAAACTTTTCATTCTATTACAAAACACCCTATGGTCACTACATACATACAAATGGTGTTATAAAAGTCAATGCTCTAAAATAGGTTAAACAGCTGGTAGCTTATGTGCATAAATACTCTTACATTTGTTCGAATACATTCATCCATTTATGAAACTATAACTGTATGATTTTTTTTAATTTTTCTAACTGCTGCCTCTGTCTCCTTCTCCTCTGTATATATCTTTTCAAATTCTACAGTTGAATGGATAGGATAGTTAATACAGTTACAACGAACTCTAAAAACAAAATAGAGAAATAGGAGAAAGAGAAAAATGCAGCAAAAATCTAACAACATAGCCGCATATAGAGATATTTATGAAATCTATAGCATGCATATCGTATATAAGTATATGTACATACATATACAATCATACATTCATGCATTAGAAGTGTAATAAATGAATAAATAGCTATCGTTATAGTAATACCCGGAAATATAATTTCACAGAGAAATGAATGAATAAAACCAACTTATTTAGATTATACGAGAAAACATCTAAAATAACAAAGAGAGAGAGAGAGAGAGAGAGAGAAATTGTGTAAAAAATAAAGTATTGGCTGTTAACATTAGGGAATTGTTATGTCAAAATAATTACAAAAAATAGTAATACCCTTGTGTGTAGCCCTACAATTGACATAATACTGTGACGAAGGTTATAGCTTAAATAACATATAAAGAACAAAGTAGTGCAACGATTCCTCGTATGATCAATTATAATAATACAGTACAAAATGTATCGTGTCCAGTATATTAAAAAAACAGATTTTGGATTTTTCGAAAATTAAAAAAAACCGATTACGGTTACAGTTTGGGGCAGAATAACCGGGGTACTTTTCTACGACACAAAAACTTTACTTTGAAAGATCTTCATTTTATAGGAGAGTAGAGAAAGAGAAAAAGTTATGAGTGTAGGCTTTATTGTACAAAAAAAAAACTTTTTCTGTCTGAACACGTAAGAAAGTTTAAAAGAGAATTCAGCATAATCTTTTATAGTTAATAGGCCGTGTTTGAAAACATTAAGCTAAAAGTCTTTGTTGAAATTTAAATAGTATTTCGTACCAAAGAAGAAATTATAGAAATGGACAGTGTAAAGCCAACAGTGCAGGCAGTGTAAAATGGTTGTCAAAACCAAAGAGGAAGTGTTCAGGAATTGGCGCAATAATAAAGGTGCTCATACTTATTTGCTTTGAATACAGGCGAGGTATCCTTTGCAGCAGTACTTAGACGCGAAAAGGCTCTCTACGAGCAGCGCCTTCGTGCTAAAGTTATTACTTTTCCGCCAGAAAGTATAAACTTTTAGTTTTTCGTTAAAAGGCTAAAAAACAGAATTATAAGCTATATGAAGAATGACCAAACATTCACAAAATCAGTTGAAACGCAAATCTTTTGGCAGAAATATTTGCAAGTAGTTCTTACTTGCCGTAGAGCGTTCAACCACTGTCCAAGCTTGAAGGAGTATCAGTATCTATACCTAGTATATTCTGTCGAACTCGTGCTGTAAAAATAGTTCTTACAAATCACAACGTTAACAAGTCATCTGGGCTGGATGGCATTCCATCACTGGTGCTCTTCGACGCTTGCGGGTCTATTAGTTCACCTCTTCAGTGCGTCATATCTCGCCGGTATTTTTCCATCTTGCTGAAAGGTTACTAATGTAACGGCCATTCCTAAAAAAAAGGGCGAGGCTAATAACCCTGAAAAGTAACGCTCATTCGCAGTCTATTTATATTTAGAATTCAACAATTTGCTAAGTGATCGTCAGTACGGTTTCTGAAGATGACGTTCTACTGGTGACCTACCGGCGTTGCTCTCGGAGAAGTGACATAGGTCCACGTAGTACTCGTATTTCTCGTAAAGCGCATCCCTTTTCAGTTAATGGTCCAGTGAATCGCACAACGTAATAAAAAATTAAATTAAAATAAATGAGATTGCCATAATACAGTGTGTTAGGTCTGTTCGTGTGTTTTATTTTTACTTTAGACTTTGGTCTGTCATAACTTTAAGTTGACAACACTGCTTTATTTGATAACCGATTTGGCAGCTGATAGTTTCTTTTTGTTTAGTATGGTTAAGGCTTACACCAGTGCAATGCTTGCGAATTGTTGAAATTTTTAAATTAAATTTCCATTCAAAATTTTGTTCTCCAATGTAACCAATTTTTGGTTGAACGGATACGTAAATATAAAAAACTATTGCATTTAAAGTAAGGACAACCTGCAAGCTCTTGCCGAAACATTATTTTCAACAATGATGAGGTCAGAATGTTACTATCAATGGTGAGCGGTATAGTGACATGTGGTACCAATAGGACGGAGTTACAGAACATACAGCGCGTGCTAGAATTGATTTACTCAAAGAAACTTTTGATGAACGCTAATGTCACGTAATGGTCCAGTTAATAGAATACCAAGATTGAGTGATATAACGGCATTGGTTTATATTTTTTAGTTTATCTACGTCGGTAAACCAGAGACAATTAAACACCTGGAAATCAACACTTGAAGAGTTATTGGCGAAATAGGGCCGCATAAGCTGCGAAGAGTTTGTGAAAATTGGCCCTGTGAGGCAAGATTGCACCATTTTCGGCAATAATTAATCCGCTAATTTTAATTTTAAGAAATTGGTATTTTTGGAAAGGTCGTGGTCTTAGTGTTATGAATCAATAAAAAAAATTCGTTTTTATATAAAGATATAAAGAAAAATATAAAATAAAATAAAGTGATTTTCTCTTATTAAAATCATTAAGCAAATGCAAATAATAATAAATATTTCGAGGGTTACAATACATATTTATCAATTTAACGATAAATTTTTATGTATTTATTCGCTATCACTTTCTGTTTCATCAGCATCTACGCCACTGCTTATCAGATGATGAAAGAAACAGACCTTTGGCCTCCTTAGACACAATCATTTGGACTTGCCGTGACTACTGGGTCTGAATTTATTAAAAGGAAGTTAAATTTATCTTCTTAATTATTGTATTAATCCTAAATATTTCGCTGGATATTTTTGCTGAAACTGCCTAAAGAATACCATTACATCTCAGATGCTTATTTGTCGTACCGTGTTATTTACTTGAATAAAACAAAACAAAATAAAAATTCTAAAAAAGTAAGGCTGAAATTTCAAAAAAAGCGTTCTGGTGGGCAGCTTTGGAAACTTCATACTTTGGACTAAATAACTCATATAAGAATACGCTTGCGAACTAGAGCTGCAAAACTATCGATAGTCGGCCCACACGATAGTTTCGATAGTTTGCAAAAAACTCTCGATACTACCGGATTCTTTTCAGTACTACTAGTGGCAATAATATTGGAATTTAAGTGAAAGGGAAAGAATAATAATATCGTAAATAAACAGTGTTGAAACATAAAATAGGGACACTTTATTTTTCCCAGGATGTAATAAAATTTTATGTATTGAAGTTTTTTGATGGAAGATTAATCCTTATGTATAGCGAAAATTGCTCAGACCATGAAATGCTCCAAAACGAATGTAATTAATAAGATCCAGTGAAAGAAAATTTCAGAGACTATGGGAAGAAAGCGTAGAACAACTTGCAACTTTTCAAAAAGCTTCAAAAATGAACTTATTCTCCTGTTTCAAGTCGCGCAATAAGAAAATAACTTATACAAGCTAGACTTATGATAAGAGTTCTCGAAATGTATCATTTCTCAGCAAACGGAAGCAACACCTGCACCGTAATATTTAGAACAACATTATATGGGCTGACGAAACGAAGATTAATTTGTTTGGGTCAAATGCAAAATCGTATGTACGAACATATTTTAGTTACAATTCATACATTATTTGAGTTTAATAAATAGAAATTTAAGAAACTGGTAAATCGTGCCTCTATGTAGCTGTAAAAGTTTGCAGATGGCTAACAACCTGCGTCGAACAAATTTTTGCAAATGTGACTTAGACTACATTTAGTGGCCTCCGTATTTACTCTTAGATTTTGACGATAGTATTGATAGTGAAAAAAAAACTATTGATGGTCAGCCAAAAACAAAACTATCGATACTATCGATAGTACTATCGATTGTTTTTCAGCTCTATTGCGAACCCTTGCCGGAAAAAAATTCAAGCCTTGAAAAATGAAATTTTGTTCTCTTAGATAAGAAAAAGTGCGATTTTTTTTAAATTGGTCCTAAAGCCGTCGTATTATTTGAATTCACATGGCTTAAATTAGCGTTAGTATAACGACACATATATATGTCTAAACTTAAAAAAAAAATAATAATAATAAAACTGATGGCATTCATATTTTATAACCGTACAAAGTTTGTGGAATAAAAGCTAAATTTTATAAATATTTTTTTTTTTTTTTCATTTAAAGTTTGTACTTTGAGAGCCCACCCTCGAAATAATTTAAAAAAAAGAAATGCAGTTCAACTAAGTAAAGTTTAAACCAGGGCTTGTCAAAAGCATGTAAATTGATTTTCTTTCCTCTACATCTATATGTGCTTACACATTGAACAAAAATAATAACAAACTATCGGTCTCTCAAAAGAACACTCAGCGAAATGTTTAATTAAATGTCTTTTGGTAAGCCCAAATGCTTAGTTTGCCAAAGCAAGGCGTAGCCATTTAGATTTTAACTCGTTTATAAGGAATATAAAAATTTATCTCATTTTTGTGTTTGTTAAAAAAATGCTTACATTTATACCAAATATATTTCAATACTGTAATAATATATTTCTTTATTAATATAATTTTCTCTAAGTGTGTTGAGTAAGAGAGAAATCAAATACAAACAAAATGACATTGTACATATATGTTTGACGAGCCCTGGTGTAAGCTAATAAACCCGCCCCATACAAATTTTTCCTCAATTCTCATTTCTTAAAATGGTCCTTTTTCCAAAAATTTGTTCGTGTTGGCCCAACGTGCATTGTCACAAAATTTTCTAGCCAACGAAGTCCGTTTCATTGATATTAAAAATATTTTTCTTTGTGTTGTTATGGTTTAAACTTGTACCCGATATTACACCATGCATATGGTTCTAAAATGGATACAATTGTGAGCATATGTTTCAAACGTACATATGTCTCTCTCCCGTACTTGTGATTTTCCGTGGAAGATAGAAAAATTTGATTTGAGTTCTTTGGAAATGAGTCTTTAACCCTCAATATAACAATTCAGTCGAATCAAATTGAACTTTCGAAGCGATGGATAAATTTTTCTGGATGAATTTAAATTTAAAATTTCAATATGAATGCTGATTGTAGAAAGACAAACATGATCTATTTCTTTGTAAGTAGGGCATTCTAATGAAATCTATGTAAACAGAAATTAAAAAAATATAACTGAAGAGAGAGAAAGAAAACATAAAAATCCTAAAAAAACCACAAACTTAATTCAATTGTTGCCATGCATTTACAATGTTTTTCTTTTTATTTTTCCACAATTTTATGTAACTGGTACACTGGACAATATGAACATAGACAACAAGTACGTCCAATATGTTAACATACTACATGCTCCTCCGTATAGTATTGATTTCAATAATTTTTTTTCTTTTTTCATTGGGAAGCGGTATTACATGAAAATGTAAAACAGAAAATCGAATAAAAAAGATGAAAAAGTGAATGTGGTTTTGTTTGATATCAATTTACATGATTGCTGTTTTTAAATTCTTTTCTTTATATATTTTTGTTTCAATTTCTTAATTTTATTTTCTTCTCGTATTTAATTTTTTTTTTAGGTTTGGGTCATGAACACTTTTGGACTTCTGGCACTGACTTGGCCGATGAGGGTAACTTTTTCTGGATGTCAACTGGCCGTCCCATAACATATACCAACTGGAATGCTGGTGAACCCAATAATTTCCGCTATGAAAATGGCGAAGAGGAAAATTGCTTAGAATTGTGGAATCGTGATGGTAAAGGTCTAAAGTGGAATGACTCGCCTTGTAGTTTTGAGACTTATTTTGTGTGCGAAGTGCAGCCGAATTGATTGTTAGCTAAAAGCCTACAAATGAATAGAATAATAAATTTTAAAAAGAAAAGGAAAAGAATACAAAAAATCTTTAGTAATGAAACAGAATCAAAAGTGGACTTTTTTTAGGACTTAATCAAAAATTGCAATTTTAATTCTAAGTACATAATTTCAACTCGAAAGTAATCAATTTCATATCATTTTCGACTTCTGCTTAGTATAGTATACCCCCCTTTTCTCTATTAGTATACCTCTTCTTCAATACCTCTTGTTTTCAAAGCTACACTCATAATTTAGCATTTTTTTATTTTCTTCTTAAAAGTACTCGTAAACGATTTAAGTTTAAGGCACATCATCACCTAATCAATCAATTCATTCATTTAAATACTGTAGTTGCAACATGGATTTGTGAAATTTGATCGTTTTTTAAGTTAATTAGAAGCACAAGTTATTTTATTTTAATTTTATTTTTTATTTTTTGTATAAATTTACCAACTAAAGAACTTATTTTAGTTTGTATTTTTAGTGTTAATTATTTATAAAAGTAAAAATTGTTGTGTAATTAATAATTAAAATTTTTTATTTTTATTTTTAGTTAACAAATTGTAATTAATTTAAGAAAATAAAAGTTATTTGAAAAAATAAAAATTCTGAAGACTCTTAAACTGAACACAAACATTTTCTAAATAAAGAAGCACAATATTTTTAGCCCTCCTTCCAAGCAAAGTGTTTACACATACATCTTCGATCCGAGACCACATACGATGTAATTAGGACCCATCCAATGCCTGTACACAATTGCTATTTTACATTTACACAGCGTTGGCCTAGGCCGTCAGATGGTTCCGACTGGATGGGTCTAATACTACACACATTGTAAGAGAAGGTTGTATGCTACAGACATTGTAAGTGAAAGTTGGAATGGTTTTAATTGACAAATATTTATTTTTTTTCATATTATTTATTTATCGCATTTTCAACAATGAAAAAAAAATCTAGTTTATAGGCCACAATCGCTTCCATTCGATTGACATAATGGTATACAATCGGATTTCATTTGTAATCATTTCATTTTTCAGAAAAAACCGTCTTGAAAAACTATATATCTTTCGTAAAATGAGTTTATTAAAATCCTTAGATTCTCTTAATGCCATTTAGTAAAAAATCTATATACGTATGTATGTAATATATGTATTAATATTAGGGAGATCGAACGGTTATTATTCGACCGGTTTTAACCGATTTTTTTAGTTTTGTCGAATACGGTTTTTTTTAAATGTCCATTTTTCGAATACCGAATAAACCGGCTATTATTATCGAATAACCGGTTAATTTAAATATGTATAGTTTTTATACGTTTTTACATCTGTTTTGCAAATTTGCTCATCGTTTAAGTATCTGTCTAAATTTATAATATAAAGTCTTATTTTTATATATATGACAACCTTCAACGTCTTATAAAGAACGTGAGAACCATGGGTATGCACACTTGACACATATTCTATTGTCATTTATGAATATTTTCATGTCGACCTATACGCATCAATATGCAGCAAAATGAACTTTCCAGCGCTAGCCAATAAAAAGGAGTTGTACCACCTTGATTAAGTTAAAGTTCCCGGAATTTATTCAGAAAATTAAAAATACAGGTTTATTCATCTAAATTTATATTGTCCCCTTCAAAGTAATCCCCATCGACTGCAACACATTTATGACAGCGCTTGATCCAATCCTCTAAAAATTTTTTATATTCGGTTTTTGGTCCATTAGTGCTTACTGCGAATTTTCCATTATTTCCTCTCAGCTGCTGAAGCGCGTTCCACGAAATGGTTTTTTAACTCGGTTGAATACAATCACATAAATTCGGTATTTGTAACATTTTTCGTAAAAAAAATGTGGAATAATAATGATACTATGAGACAGAGCAAAATCCACGAGTTTTCTGTTCACAATTCTGGTCTCTTTCGGCGAATTGCTTCACGCGAAACGTCTAATAACGCCCAAATAATACTCTTCGTTTACTGTCTGGCCTTCTGGCAAAAATTCATGATGCTCTACACCATTGTAAACCATGAAAACCGTGAGCATTGCCTTCTTTTTTGACTGAAAACGACGTGATTTTTTGGTCTCGGCTCATTTGGTGAACGCCATTCACTTGCCTGATGTCTGGATTGCGTGTCGTACTCATGAACCCACTTCACGTCTCCAGTAATGAACCTTTTGATGAATGTGGGATCGGATTCAGCATCTCAAATCGTGTCTCTTGCGACCTCAACACGGTCTTTGTTTTACATGATTTTGAGGTCTATTGGTACCAACTTTGCTGCTACACGAGGGAAACCAAAATCATTAACAAAATGTTTTGAACGGATCCATAGGCAATGTTGAAGTCCTCCGCTATCTCGCTGATGGTTTATTTTGCTGTTATTGACCAACATTTCTTTTACTTCATTAATGTTTTCGTCCGTTTTAGATATCGATGGTCTGCCACTGCGTTCATCATCTTCGATTGACTCACGACCACTTTTGAACCGCTCGTGCTACTGGTAAATGACAGTTTTCTTTAGAAAATCGTTTATGTTTAATAACATCATCAATTACAATTTTCTCATGCACTGTATTTATTTACTTAAGTAATCTTTACTTCTCTCTGTTTATTTTTTGCTTATGTATGAGAGTACGTAGGCGTGAGAGCAAAAGAGAAAATTTGCTCGGAGTCGTGTTATGCCTGTCGATATTTTAAATGCAGGGACTTATAATGCATCCATCATCCATAACTGTCTGGTGTTGCGCAACCTTCCTGCTCTGGGTATAGCCAGTATAAGTTGGAATGCAGCTTGACATAGAACCAATACAGCATAACACAAAGCCAATCACAAGACAACACTTACTTACTAGGCAAATTCCTAAATTTCTGAGTCCTTGGGCAGCCAGAGTCGCTAGAACGAAATTTTCGGTCAGTTGTTGAGAGTTTAATGTTTTCACTTCGGGCACTAGATGACTTAGGAAAGGTAACTGCCTTCTACTTTGGAGGCTCAAACCAAAGGTGTAATCTTGAGGTGAGAGCCTAGATGTCTAAATTTGAGATGACATTTAGCCAAATTGAGTTGATCGCGATTCCTCAAATTTAGCTAAAATTACTTCATAATCTAGCCTTACTTATACAGAAATTTTTGATGGTACTGTTTAAATTTTTGTATAAAGTTAGATATGGATTAACCATGCCGCTATAGCATAGTAGGTAATGCAACCGCCTACCAACCAGAAGGTCCTCAGTTCAATAACAGGCCAGACCATCTGAAAATGAAAAAGTTTTTTCAACAGCGGTATCACCTCATAACATTAGCTAGTGTAATTTACATATTGGGAGTACAAATTAATTCGGTCCATTTGTTTAGTTAAGAAAAAATAATGAATTAACAAATTTATCAAAATAAAAATTTATCAAATCATTGCATACATCTTTTCCCCACCTCTAAGCCAATTTCCGAACCACTTTTCAAAAAAAAAACTTCTCGCTTTTTAAGGCGATCCAACTTTGAAGCCAATTTTAGATTTCTTGAAAAGAAGTGATTCGGTAATATTGTATCAGTCGAGTCAGAAGGACCAATGTTCGAGGAATACGGCGGGTGCGGCATTTGAACGTTTCTGACAATCGTTTGGCAACTTTTGCAACGTGAGGCCGAGCGTTGTCATGCAAGAGAATAACTAAATCATGTATATCTTTGTATTCCGGCCGTTTTTCTCATAATTCATGATTTAAACAAAGTAATTGCAGTCTGCTTAAGAAGCCGATAGTACACAACGACACATTGATCCGACCAGGAGTGCAAAATAGCATCAGAAATATCAAATATTGTCTAATTGAACGAAATTAGGAAGCAGTTATAAAACCTAATAAAACCCGGTGAGTTGGGCTTTAAAAAGAAACCCTGGTTTTTGCCAACCCTGATAAAAATGTGTATTTTTGATAATTTTGGTGTTGGATTATTTATTACTGGGCGGTCACACGTTTGTCGTACCATTCATGCATTGTAACAATTATGTGATCCCAGCTTTAAAATTTGGTTGGCCCCTAAAAGTATCCAGTCATTATAGAGGATATTACACTATTTTTACTTATTTTTATCTCTAGTGTTTTAAATAAAAAATTTTACTTTAAAAATCTTTTTACGAAATGGTTATAATCAGATTAAATGAATTTCTAATTAATTTGTACTCGTTTTTGCTCATTACTAACAATTTTCTTAACTTGGCCACGTGAATAGAAGAAAATCTGAATAAAAACCAACTTCATGCCAAAAAATCAATATCTTTTATGTATTTCAGTAAACAACAAAGAAAAAAAAAAAAGAAAAAATTAAAAGAATCTCGTAAACCACATCTCGTCATACTTTTCATTTTAAATAATTTTCCCCTTTTTTTTTGCTCCCATTAAACTGAACACCAATATTTCAAAATGTACTAAAACGAAGAAAAAATAACAAAATATTGCATTCAACGATTAAATTGCCAATATCTTCTCAATATCCCTTCTAATTTTAATGTAAAAAAATTATTATTTAAAACCCACACTAAAATTGTACTCGTGCAAGTACAAGTAAAATCGAAAGAAAACCAAAAAGTAAGAAATATTATTACAACCGAGCACTAAAACGATTACATGACAATGATTGTAAATCCAAATTAAGTATGAAAAAATGAATAAATATTTTTTGGTTGGCTTTTTGTAAATAATTTTTTTACTTTTTTTATAGCAAAGTTTGAATTTGGAGGGATTGTTGCCTTTGACTGCAAACAGATGATTAAAAGAATTAAGTTTTGTACTGGCTGAACTTGCCAAATTGGGAAAGAAGAATTTCAGTTTGGCTGCTTCATTAACTGTAAATTTGTTTAATAAAGAATTACAATTTTGCGGTTAACTTAAAAGTTGCGCTAATAAATCATTTTAAATTGGCTATAACTGTTGTGCGTGCCAAGCAAATTAATTAATAATTTAAAGTATTTTTAGTAATTCAAAGAAGAATTTCATAGATTTTTTTATTATTTTTTTAGAAGTAAAAGGTGTTGTTTGGTGATAAGTGTTATATGCCCAACACTAATTTGTAATATGTTTTAAAAATTATTTTGAATATTATGCTCTAAGATTGCTTCCAAACTGTAAATTTATTTTAAAAGTCAGTGATCTGGTGGACGAACTTGTTCATAAAAATCTTATTTAGTAATGAGGCTCAAGGCTATCTACCATCGACCAGACTACTACAAAAGACGTTGGCTACAAAAGTTATATTAACGACTAAAGCTAAAAAATAAATATCTGATTTGACACATTGAGCATAACAATGATTATCGTTTGTATTTTTCAATGGTGCCACACACATTTTTATCGCGTTTTTAACGTATATTTATTAAGTATTGCTTTTCTAAAACGCCTATTTCATGCATCTTATTGTATAGACAGTACTAAACTGTTTGTCGTCACTAAGAAAAAAGAAATTAGGCTAAGCTGGCTATGCACTAGGAAGATCGGACGGTTATTATTCGACCGGTTTTAACCGTTTTTTTGTGGTTTTGTCGAATACGGTTTTTTCAAAATCATAATAAAAATAATTTTCATACGTTTTTTATATTTTTATTGAAAATATATTTTTTTATTGAAAATATGCTCAAATAGTTAAACTATTTGTAAAAATTTAATTATTTTTGTATATATGACAACCTTGAACGTCTCACAAAGAATGTGAAAACCAAGGTAGATCGAAAAAGATATAAACTCTTGAGCAAAAATAACCTTTTTTCAGCTTTTGCAAATAAATATTGATTTTTGTATATGGAGAATGATCAACTAGACTCATTAAAAGCCCACAAACCCACAAACGCCGGTTCCGAACGGCAGATATATTAGTTAGTGAAGTTTTTCACAGCGTAAATACACATAACCAATCGCTAGTAATGTTGTGAGGTGATATCGCTGTTGAATATTGTCAGATGGTGTGGCCTGAAATTGAACCGACGACTTCTTGGTTGGAAGGTGGGTTCTTACATAACATACCACAGTGACACATACACTATTAGATACGTGGTGCATAAATTTACGTACAGTGCTCCTCGAAATCTAAGCAAATTTTCTTGTCGAGGCAATTAAGAACTCGTATATTACTAATGGATTTATTCAAAGTAAACCATTTAATTTTTGTTATCTTAGACACCTAAATTATAACTATAATAACAAACGTTTAATTCCATTCTCTACCAAGTAATACAACAAAAACGAAATTAGCTCCTTGAGTAGCTGTTCGAAACTTAAGCATTTTTCAGTACTTGGTGTAATAAACTTTGTTTTTTATGGCGTTCGCACACCGTTTTGGCATAGTTTTTATGAGATTTGTTTGAATTATTGTTAGTACTGATTGCCACTTTAATTTTGAGCTCTCCATTAGCTTCTGCTTATTTTTAAAACGACGTGGTCCAGCCCTGCGTTTCAAAAATGAGGAACATTTTTTTCTCAACAAAAGAACCGGTTAACCGGAACCGACACTACAACGGTAGTAGTTTTGTAGCCTCGTTGCCAATAAAATAATTATTCTCATATGAACACATATATTATATATTTGACAGCTAGTAGTCGATGTTCGGTTATGTGTATAGCATCATTTTTAACTAAATAACAGGTCATTCAATAAGTCTTTAGGATGACACATAATAGATGGCGTTACTATATAGAATTTTGTCCATACGATTTTTATTTAGTACTAACCAGAGATGCGAAATAAGATTTTGAAATTGAACCAACTTTTATCAAAAAGTGTACTTTTTTCAGTCAGTTTGTTCTAAATTAGTTTTTTAATCGTTTTTTTAGACATGCTCTATATCGCATACTAAACCATAAACAGTCAAAATTGATCATATTCGTTTTTGTTATGTATTTCACTGTTTTTTGATGTCTTTACCCATGTCAAATCATGTTCTTAAAAAAATTTTTCGCCTCTCCTGAACATTTGCGAATTTGTAATTTAGTATGCGATATGTTGTCGTTTTTTAAAAAAAACTTCGGTGATGCATGATTATTTTGCCCCTTAATAATTTCTACATCCGCGAGCGCTCACAACTTTTATTCTAATGGTATGGCATCACAAGTTCTTTCAGAAAAAAAAGATGAGTGGACAAAATGTGCCAAACAATTCACAACGAATGTTTAATTAAAAGTTGCCATATGGAAATGAAAGGAACGAAAAAAATTAGATAATGATGAAATACAACTCTTTATAATATATATTCGTAAAAAGTAATGAAAGAGGGAAAATTTGAAATAGTGCTAAATTAATCAATTGGGTGTTATTGTACTTTTTACTTGCAAATAGTGCTAAAAAATTACAATTGTACCAACTTTTCTATCCCTGGTACTAACCTTCAAACGATACGTGCATAAATTTGACAGCAATCTGACTATTGATTCGTGAGTTATAGCATTTTATGTGAAACAACTTTTGTAATTGAAAAAAAAAAAAAAAAAAAAAAAAAATGGAAAAAAGTGAAGTTTTTTATCAAAAAGCAATGCAATGCTATAGTGGAAATCAAACAATGGCTTGGTAAACATTATTCGAACTCTGCTCCATCGAGGCAAATGATAGAGAAGTGGTTTGCTGAATTTAAACGTGGTTATACCAGCGCAAATGATGCAGTGTGCAATGGACGCCCAAATGAGGCTGTTATTCTAGAAAACATCAAAAAAATGCAGAAATTGGTTATGAATGATCGCAAATTGAAGGTGCACGAGCTAGCTGATATTGTAAAGATATCAGTTGGAAGTGTTTTTTACCATTTTACATGAACATTTCTGTATGAGAAAGATCTGTTCAAAGTGGGTGCCGCGTGAGCTCACAAATCGTGTCACAAACCGATGAAAACGATGGCAAAATTGAATGAATTGGGTTTCGAATTGCTAACCCACCCACCGTATTCTTCAGATTTAGACCACAGGCTTTATCCTGTTTTCAGATCTCAAGAGAATGCTTGCTGGAAAGAAATTTAAGTCCAATGATAAAGTTATCTCTAAAACTGAGACCTATTTTGACGAGAAAGAGAAATCGTACTATAAAAGTGGTATCGAAAAGTTGGGAAAACCCTATACCATTGTATCGTCCTCGAAGGCAACTACGTTGAATAATACTATCGAGTTTTGTTAAAATTTTGTTTTTTTCTTACTTAACCTACGGACTTATTGAATGACTTGTTAGGTTAGTCAACAAGCAAATTTTTTAAATTTTTGGTGAAAAGAATTCAAGCCAGTCAATCCCAACCCTTCTAACATGGGTACCGCGGTACCCTAACGTTCCTTAAAGTCAAAGATTTTCTAAGCTTCAGCTAAAAATATTTTTAGTTTTGTTTTATCCGTAACTCTCCTGATTTGTTTGGTTTGGCTGCATAGCGACCTAAAGTAATATAGTTCTTACTCTCCTGATAATGGTAACCGGGTACCCGTAAATATATTATTATACTCTGTATGAAAGAAGTAAGAAAAATAGGAATTTTTGGAGGAGTGATTATTTTGCTATGTGTGTATCACTTTCGCCATTTACAGCCATAGCATTAATTTAGTATTTTTCTATTAGATTTTGAATAACCAGCCCTGCAAAGGTAGCAACGACTCTTTAGTGGCAACCGAGCAATTTTATCCCGCTAGGAAGTATCTGGTGGGCCTGTAGCATGCTGTCAAATTTCTTTAGGGATGGTTTTGTGTGTCATAAGCGCTCTATAACTGCCGGGACGTTAGCGTGTCGTGTAATTCGATTATGATTGGCTCTTGCGTTCACTTTCTAGTTGACAACTCCACGACAAGTGACGTCGAGAATCGTAGACAAGAACTTCGATTTTTTGGCGCGTGAATTGAGACTAGAGCACACAAAATGCGTCCAATGCAGCCAAATCAATGCCAATGGTTATCTATTTTTTTGCGCTTGGTGCAGTATTTGTACACCATGTGGTCCATAATACCTACTACGCTTTTTTTTATTGTAGAAATCATTTGGCATAATTACGAGTATAATACATTGTTAATAGGAAATAAACACTCTTCATCTTCTTGGTTAAAAGAGTTTCGTTTTTATTGAAACTTTATCCGGGTGTACCTATGTATACCATCTTTAAGTTTGGCCCTAGCTTTTTGGAATATAAGCCTAGTTTTGCCGCAGAGTATGTACGAGACTTATTCCTGCCGTAAAAAAATTATCTGTTCCATATTGTCCGTATAATCAACCTGAGCTAAAACAATAACTTCTTTTACATTTATCTGTAAATGATCCATGTTAACTACCTGTAAATGATCCCACTGAAAAGATAGCTGTTTTACATATCGCAGGAAATATATACATAATACGAAAGGTTCTAGAAGAAAAGATAAAATATTGTACTAACAATTTGTACGAAGCGATTTCTCATAAAGTTTATTTATTCTACTGAATTATGATAACAGAATGAAAGAGCTGGGGGTGATTGGGGCTGTAAGCACCCCTACCTAGAAGTTAGGTTTTCGAAACAATTCGGTTACAAATTTGACTAAAACTAAGCGAGCTTTATAAAGTCAAATATGTGCTGTCTTAATCGATAACCTTTTGCAATCTTTGTTGTAAAGCCATTATTCCATCAATGGAGAGCTTCTTGTTCTTGGTGGATGCATCAAAACTTCGCAGCTAAGCTTTTTTAGTATCTGTCGGTCCATCAAAGATGTGGGTGGTATGACGTTATCATAATGGAACACAACACCTTTTCCAATTATCAATTGTGGTCAATTTTATTGAATTGTTTGCTTTAATCTCATTATTTATTGATAGTAGGGATTAGAACCAATCCTTTGACCAGGTTGTAGAAACTCATAATAAATCAATCCTGGCTTTGCAATCGTATGCGTTCACCTTGCTTCGCACATTATTGTCGTACGTAATCCACTTTTCATTCATACGCTTTAGAAATGATTCGATTTTTTTTCCATTTGGAGCAGTTAATTGCAAAAAGAAATTCGATCCACTAAATTCTTCACTGTTAATTCATGTGGAACCAAAACATCCGGCTTATTTATTGTTGGTAACTGTTTAGTGATGACTGACTAGTTCCCTAGTAACGTTCACGCTGCTCAAGTGCCTGCCTTCCTCAATTTCTTCCATGACTTCATGGGCTGTTTTAATAATAGGTCGACAAGAACGTGGCATATCAAAAACGGGCAAACTATTTCGCTGCTGTTTTTTTAGTTACAGCATCGTCTCCGTAAGCTTCAACATTTTTTAGCAGCCTACGACTCATTTTTACTTTTTCTATAATACGAGGGTTACACTAATGTCAATAACTTATATCTGGTAACACCATAATAAAATTTGACATTTTTTAGCACAAACGTACTCACAACGTTCTGATGTACAAGTGCCATTTGTTTTGTTTATAGTGAGTTAAGAAAATCAATTTGGCCAAAAAATGAAAATCTCAAGAGAAAATTTTCGTTGGATAATTTTTCGCAGCTTTCGACGTGGATTATCTCAACAAGAATGTGTCGATTGATTCAGTTCTTTGTCTGGCGATTAAGCACCATCTAAAACTACAGTATATCGCTGATATGGTACATAATAAAATCGTGGTTTTAATTCGGTCGCCGCCGAATTCCGTGAAGATCTTTCAAAATCGATTGTTGTGCAACAAAACTTCGATGCAGTGAGTGAACGGATAATGCAAGATCGTCATGTGATATATTTTGAGATAGAGCCATCCTTACACATTGGTTTCACTTCAAAAGACGTGTATAAAATCGTAACAGATGAAAAACTATTATAAAAAATATTATAAAAATATTTGTTATTATTTGCTAAGGTGCCCTTCAAAATGATAAGGTCACCATAATATTTGCTCAATTCATTCAAACTATAAAATGTTACGTATGGTCACCTTATTAAAAAATTTCTAGGTCCAAATAAGTGAAAAATAAGCCGGTTTTGCTTTTAGAGATGTACCGTTATATTATGTTTATTTAAATTTATGTAAATAAGTGCAAAATTCAATGCGTCAAAATAATAAGCAATTAATCTAATCAGAAGGTATCAATCACAATTATTATTTTTTTTTTGTAATAATTTGTAATTTCAATAATATCTGCGCTGTAAGGCTCGCGAGAAACTTTTGTCACCTTATGAACAAGGACAAATTGTGACACTTCATGAGCAGGGATTGAGTATGCGTGGAATGGCGAAAAAACTGGGACGATCTCTGTGTGTTGTGCAAAATTTTTTCAAAAGCAGAGAAAATTATGGAAAATTAAAAAACACGGCTCGTCCAAAGGTCCTGACTGCCCGTGAAACTCGTCTAATTTCACGGAAGGCCTCGAATTCCATGAAAAGTGCGTGAAGAATAAAAGAGGAATTGAAATTACAAGCTTCAAAAAGCACAATTCTAAGACCTGTCAACGCCCAGCCAAACCTTATTCGAGTAAAATTAAAAAGAATTCTCTGTCTGACTAAGAAGCATAAGATTAAGCGTAAAGAGTTTGCGAAAAATAACATGGCAACTAATTGTCATCCAGTAAACATTTTTTTAAAAAGGTTGTAAAATATTCCATACATTTTTGGGTTTGTAGGTAATTTTTTCTGATGAAAAAAAATTTAACCTGGATGGACCAGATAGTTTCAATTGCTATTGGCGAGATTTAAGGAAGAATTTCGGCGATGGCAGTTTCATGGTTTGGGCTGGCTTTAGCTCACATGGTATCCTGGAACTCTACTCTCCTTCCACTCTAATGGATAGTTTAGAGTACCAGGGCATTCCGTCTGAACGTTTGCTGCCTTATTTGGCCCAAAATGCTGACAAAACTTTCGCCTTTCAGCAAGATAACGCAGCAATTCATGGTCGACTTGCTACCAGACAATGGTTTGAGGAGTACAAAATTAAAGTACTTGATTGGCCAGCACGTATCGTATTTTTAAGACAATAGAAGGAAACGGGAACTGCATAAACTAAAAACAATTGATTAATGCTTAGTTTAAATAAAAGTTTGGATAAGTGAATCACTGATGCATTGAATTTTGCACGTATTTATATAAATCATAATAAACATAAAATGGTATATCTCTAAAAGCAAGACCGGCTTATTATTCACTTATTTGAACGTAGAATTTTTGTTAATAAGGTGAACATACGTAACATTTTATTTTTTGGATGAATTGAGCAAATATTAAGGTGACCTCTTCATTTTGAAACACACCTTATTTCCGATATATAAATAGCACTCGTAACTCTCGCAGAAAAGCAAAATATGACGGTAATGTTCCGAACTTTCACTCATCTTTAAGATAAATGAAGATAACTGTTCACAGAATAATGTGATGTTAATAATGACTTCCAGCAAAAGAAGCTTAAAATATCACCTCTAACCTGACGCAATTAATATTATCAGATATATTACATTTTCGAGCAATCTACCGGCAATTTTTAACCGAACTTTTTCGAACACCAATGTTACTATGAGCGTCAAAATTAATTTATTCTCTAGAATTAAGTCTTCGTTTCAGTCTTTAAAAATACTATGAATTTATAATTTTTGTATTTTATATATTTTTTTAAGGGTATATTTAAGGCTTCACAAAATCTATATAAAAAGCAACAACAAAATTCTTACAACAAGAAGAAGAAAAAACTATGCCACAAAAAAGAATGAAATAGAAATAACTGGGAAGTGATACCCTTTTTTAAAGATGATGTCGAGTACAACAATAATCATATTCTGGAATTTTCGTTTCTTGAGCTACGGGCACAAAACCGGTTTTTCGTACCTTCATGTACTTAAAAGCTAGTAACTTAACTAAATGTGAAACGATTTGAAGAATCTTAAAAGATTTTGAAAGAAGAGGGAAAGATCTTTTAAATGGTGTATCCTTTACTTAAGTAGGCTTAAGAAATCTGTGTACAAATTTTTTGTTCAATTCATTTCAAATATTGCAAGTATAGAGACTTTTTACATGCTACTTATTATTTTTTTTTTAATTGGATGGGAATTGACGGAGATATAGCACCTATTGTCTAAAGCCTATATAGTAGAGCATTTGGCCTTTAGCCAAAATATGGAATAGATTTTCTTTTTGTTTTGCAACTTTTGTTGTTGTAAGTTTTGTTGTTGTTATTTTTTTAGATTTAGGTAAAGAATGGAGTACCAATTTAGAAAAGATAAAATATTAATTTTAATCGTAAATTAAAAACTACTTTATAATGGAGTAAAAAGTATACTGTAAACTTAATTTTGAAGCTCATAGTATGTATGAATATTTAGCCAAAAAAAAAAGAATTAGAGCTATGAAAGCCGATATTGTACACACTTGAGCATAAGCACAATCAATGGTCTACATTAAAGGAGTTCTAATGATGTTTAGGCGCAGTTAAAGTATGTTCTTGCGCTGTTCTATAGCTCTAAATGAAATATGAATTCATCACAGCATGTCACAGACCAAAGTTTAATCAAAAAAGTGAATTTCCTTAAGTGGCGTGCACCAAGGACGACAAAATTTGGATCTATTGGTCAACAAGCCGTAAAAGGTGGCGCAATCGCTCACACTCGTTCATAAGCGGAATTTTGTGACCACTTGGTAATGTTGTAATGTTGGTAATGACGCAACCCGAAAAATTCTTCCTTTATTTTATAAATTTTAAAGGAGGAATGTACAACTATTTATAATTCTTCAAGTTAAATTATATAGTATTGTAGTTTGGGAGAAGTCTATGCATAAAAAGTATATATTGAACTCCTTTATGAGAATACAAAGGTCGGCATTGATTGGAGTTAGTGAAGCATTGCATACGACGCCAAGTTTGGCACCCGGTGAATAAATGAATATCTGGACACCTGATATCATGGCCGAATCGACTGCTTCCATGTCTCTGCTGAGAATCAGGGAATGTAGTCTCAGATTATCAAAGAATTCCGCTGAACTGCTGCATCGGAGTGGCTAATCTACCGTGAGGACGGTGTACTGTATCTCTTAAATATTACCTACGACCAATCTAAGGACATCTATTCTGAATATGAATATCTGGAAAAATTTGTTGAAGGGGGACACGGAGATATCCGATTTTTCACGGACGGGTCAAGGTTGGATGGTGGAGTGGGCTATGACGTCCATTCTCCTGATCTTAATATCGACAGGTTCTACAGGTTGCCAAATCACTGCAGTGTCTTTCAGGCAGAGGTAGCCGCTATCTGTGAGGTTGCTGGCTTATTGAAGTATAGTATCATGACAATCCGGAAAGTTTTTCATTTATGCGAACAATCAGTCTGCTATTAAATCATTAATGGCTATGTATACTAAGTCATAGGCGGTGAGGAAATGTTACTCATCTCTAGGAGTGATAGCAAAGTAATTTGATATCAATCATATTTGGGTACTGGGCAACTGTGTAGTGGACGAGCTGGCTAGACAGTGCCCTGTGCTGGCTTGAATGATGTCTTTGATGAGATGTGGAGGCGGGCTCCAACTTGTAGATAGACTAGAACTCTCTGGCCGAGGGTGGACAAGATGAGGCCTAGGCAGCTGCTTAATTTGCCGAGAGGCAGGATATATGCGGTAATAGGAGCATTTACGCTATTAGGTTAAGCCAAAGGGCCTCTGTCCCATGAAGATGCTGTTTTAAAGACGATGAGGAGACCACGAAACTTAGGTTTAAGATATTCGATTGGCATATTATTAGTTTTGGGGCTCTACGCGAAAATCTAGTGGGGTTGATTAGTAGTTTATAGAAGGAGCGAACTGGTCAGATAACTGATCAGGCTGTAGGAGGAAAGTTATTGGTATCACTTCTATCTATCGAGCCTAAGTGTACTAGACGTTTGTCCGCCCGCACCTTTCAACCTAACCTAAATGAACTTACGCCAACAAAACTACAGTACAAAAGCAGTCAGAACTTGTTTATTTATACGCGAATTCATTTTCATTGATTACCTTGAAAACTATTAAACAATAACCAGTGGATATTATCTAGAGCATTTGGACAAATTTAATATTAATTTGAAGCATTAATGATTTCATCTAATAAAATATGGCCTTAAGTTTTAGCCACTGGCAACTATTTTTCATTTTTAAATTTTAAGATAAGGTGATAAAAGATTCGGATCACACGAAGAAGTTCTCATTGAAATAGATACCTCTTTTGAGGATCTAGAGATTATTTGAAGGATATACGAAAACGCCGAACTAAATGTTCAATACGCTGCTTAAATTTAAGAAGACTTTAAACGTTTGTTTTCTGAAAAAATACTCCTCATTTAAAAAGTCACGGAATTATTAAACTACCCTCGTAATTAAGTTTTTTGATTTAAATCTTAACAAAGCAATAATAAATATCATCAGTAGGTTTGTTAGCAAAAGTGTTGTAAAATAGCAACAGGCATATAGCAATCACTTGAAATCAATTCATTCCTTTAAACTCTGTTATAAAATTAAATAATCTCTTTAAAATATTTTTTGTCAAAAAAACAAACACAAAAAAGAAAAACGATAATAGAAAGGAAAAATGAAAGTATTTTATTAAAACGCTTTTATTTTTGTAATTTTTATACTTTTTTATTTTCTACGTGTCCGCGTCTTAACAAAGTCTTACGTTGCACACAGGCATGCAACAAAATCTCTAAAAAGCAGCAACAACAAACAAACAAATGCTATGTAGTGTTTAATTTTGTAAAGTAGAGCAGCCAAAACTTGATTATATCCATTGTTGCATTCATAATTTCAATGGAGAGGAATATAATGAACATTATGCCACAAACAACTACAGCAACAACAACAACAACATCAACAGGCAAAAACTTTTCTTACTTTCAAGGAGTAACCACTTGAAGTAAAAACAACAGAAACAACAGTAATCAACAACAATAATAACAAGAGGAACAACATGCAATTGTTATAATTTCAAAACATGGCAGCCAAACAGTCAGACAGCCAGCCAAAAAGCCAGTCTGCCTGCCAGCTATTTACCCAAATAGCCAACCATTACCGCTGACACCTCTCTTACACTGCAATTGCCAGGAATGAAAACCGAAATACTACACTCCAGCACTCGAATAACTCCATCCCCGTGAAAATTATTTACTTGCAATGCAAAGCTTGCAGAGAAGCGGAGGGTGCATCATGCAACAAAATAAACGAAACGAAAACAAAATAGAAATTATATACAATGCTGTGGCAGAAACGAGCGAGCATTTACTCTCAAACAAAGCATAGTGACCAAGCCGGCAGGCTTTTAGAAAAGAAAAAAAATAAAAATAAAGGTGCGTGCTTATGATAAAGAATAGATTGTGAAAGCAAAAGGAGTCGGAATGAAAACTGAAATGAGAGAAGTGTGAGAAAACGCCGATTTACTCTTAAAAAAATCGTTCAACACTAATGCACAAAAACAAAACGAATACAATAGCAAATCTATAGATGAGTTCTATTTTGCATTATTGTTGCTGTTGTTGTAGCAGCCACATTTGAATCATTAGAGAAAACATAAGATGTGAAGACAACGTGCTCCTCTGCCACGTTTATGTTCTTCGTACTCTCTTTTCATTACAAAGAAATATACCAAGCGTTTCTATTGCGCATGTCCTGAAATTTATACGTATTTTATGAATATTAAGAGAATTTTGCAAAAAAATAATACGAAAAGAATGATCTAAAAACAAAAAGAGTTGCCAAATTATATGATAAATGAAAATTTGTAGAATCTGTATTACACTTGTGGCAGCGCCTATTTCAATCTTCAAATCACGTTTAATAAGTTTACACCGCTGAGTTCGTTCAATGATATCTATTGCACTTGTCTCTTCAATCGTGGCAGATCTAATGTGTGCGTCAAAATGATAAGGTCACCTTAATATTTGCTCAATTCATCCAAACAATAAAATGTTACGTATGGTCACCTTACTAAAAAAAATTCTACGTTGAAAAAAGTGAATAATAAGCCGGTTTTGCTTTTAGAGATATACCAAAATTCAATGCGTAAAAATTATAAGGTCAGTGATTCATTTATCCAAACTTTTATTTAAACTAAGCGTTAATCAATTATTTTTAATTTATGCAGTTCCCATTTCCTTCCATTGTCTTAAAAATACGGGATGGCATCGCAGTTACTAAATTGTCCAGAACGTTGGAACGGATTTCGTGCCAGCTGTTGCAGATTACCACTTTTAATTCATCTCTTGTCCGGTACTGTTTTTGTCTGCGTAAATATTACGCACAAGCAGTTCCCACAAATTTTCCATGGGGCTTAAGTCGGGGGAACGTGCTGGCCAATCAAGTGCTTTAATATTGTGCTCCTCAAACCATTGTCTGGTCGACTTGCGGACATGAATTGCTGCGTTATCTTGCTGAAAGGTAAGAGTTTTGTCAGCATTTGTGGCCAAATAAGGCAGCAAAGGTTCAGACAGAATGCCCTGGAATTCTAAACTATCCATTCGAGTGGAAGGAAAGTAGAGTTCCATGTGAGCTAAAGCCAACCGAAACCATCAAACTGCCACCGCCGAAATTCCGTTTGGAAAAAAACAAGGGCTCCTTCCTTAAATCTCGCCAATAGCAATTGAAACTATCTGGTCCATCCAAAAATGTATGGAATATCTTAAAACCTTTTTAATAAATTGATTACCTGATGGCAATTAGTTGCCATGTTGTTTTTCGCAAACTCCTTACGCTTAATCTTATGCTGCTTAGTCAGACAGGGAATTTTTTTTTTATTTTGCTCGAATAAGGTTTGGCTGGGCGTTGATAGCGCTTAGAATTGTGCTGTTTTAAGCTTGTAATTTCAATTCCTCTTTTATTGTTAACACACTTTTCATTGAATTCGAGGCTTTTCGCGAAATTAGACGAGTTTCAAGGGCAGTCAGGACCTTTGGGTGACACGTGCTTTTTAATTTTCCATAATTTCCTCTGTTTTTGGGAAAATTTTGCACAACACACGAAGATCGTCCAACTTTTTTCGCCTTTCCACGCATACTCAATTCCTGCTCATGAAGTGCCACAATTTGCCATTGTTCATAAGGTGACAAAGGTTTCCCGCGACCCATTTCGTGCAGATATTATTTAAATTATAAATTATTAAAAAAATAATAATAATTGTGATTGATACCTTCTGATTAGATTAATTGCTTATTAATCACTAACATTAGCATTTTGACACATTGAATTTTGCACTTATTTACATAAATTTAAATAATTATAATATAACGGTATATCTCTAAGAGCAAAACCGGCTTATTATTCACTTATTTGAACATAGAATATTTTTAATAAGGTGACCATACGTAATATTTTATAGTTTGAATGAATTGAGCAAATATTAAGGTGACTTTATCTTTTTGAAGCGCGCCTTATGTACTGGCATGGATTCCATTTTGAAAGCATACAGTGCATAAGACAGAGTTGCGATAAGTGAACAAGCGCGACACTGTGTAACCGAAACATATTATATGGGAATACCCCTTGTTGACCGTAAGTTCTTCCGGTGCACCGTTAAGTTTCTGATGCACTATTACACGCAAATCGAAGAAAATAATTATGTTATATTCGGCCTTTAATTTCGAAATCAAATATAAAAATCAATGATTAGTCAGCAGAGCTAAAGAAAATTTTCTTAGCAAAGCTCATACAAAAAATCTCCTTTGTAAAGCGTTGCGCATCCTAATTTTATGACTTCAATAAAATGTTGTATCTGGATTGGTTTTTTTTAAGATAGCATAGGGATTAACCAGAAGCCTGATTATCAAGAGTTGTACTGGGTTTTTCACTTTGATGTCTAAAAAACAGTAGTTTAAAGCGAAATCATCGGATATTTATTGGACTTTAAAAAGAAGGATATAGCATTAGTAATGGAAAACAAATGGTTGGCATAGTTACACTTTTAGGGCCATATTCTTTTCATCATCGTCTTGATTCGATTGTGGGTCATGGGCCTTATCTTTCACAAAGTCCTAAAATATAATATCTTAAGGTCAGAAGAACCCGGTGGTCAATTGTTATCGACTCTGACTCACACAGTGAGGAAACTTTTTATGCAAAAGAGCAATGTTATATTTATGTGTGTGGACGCAGTACCGCCTTACTGAAAATAAACGTTATTTACATAAATATCTTCCTATTAGAAAGCGCTATACATTCACCTTTACAGATGCTTCATTGCTCATTTTCGAAAAAGTAAGGTCCAATGACCCCGCTAGAATTAAAACGTATCAAACAGTCACATGTTGAAGATAAAGAAAGTTTATGAAAATATTTTTTTGATTTTCTTTGCCATAATGCTTCTGAGATGATAATGGGTCTCATCACTCAAGATGATTTATCGATTTCGAATCATTTCAAAGCTTTTCAAGAACATTATTAGCAAAGACATGATGTTGTTGAGTGTGTAAGCCTAGAAGCTTACATTAGTTTTCATAGTCTTCTTTCTGGTTTAAAAACTACATTACTTAGTAAAATTGATGTATTTGGATCAAAAACAATCTTCAAGATACTCACGAGTCACCATTGCGTCTATTAATATAGACATTTGGTGCGATTTATACGCTGGCGAGATCATCGATCCTTATTTCTTTTGAAATGAACAAGGAGCTGTCATTACGGTGAATGGCGAGCGCTATCAAGCCATGCCGACTGAATTTTTGTTTCCAAAAATTAGTCAGCGTAACATCAACGACATTTGGTTCTAACAAAATGGCTTAACGTGTCATACAATGCGCTTAACAATCATTTTACTGCAAAATCAATTTAGTAACTTTCATTCCAGAACTAGTCCTGTTCACTGGCCCCCTCGTTCGTGCGATATAACGCCTGTGGATTACTTATTATGTGGGCTAAGTCATTGGCTTAAGCCGACAAACCAGCAGCTTTTGAAGCATTGAAAGCTAATATTCAAGCCGCCATTGGCGCCAGACGGTCAGAATTATTGGAAAAAGTAGTCAAATATTGGACTGATCGAATGGACCGTATGACTCGTAGCTACGGCGAACATATGTCGGAAATCATATATAAAAAATAAGTGCCATGAAACTATCTACCGGTTTTTAACAAAAAAAAAGTTAACTCCCACAACATTTCTGTCTTGTAATTGTATTAATACAATCTCAATCTCAATCTTTAAAAAACACCCTATAAGTTACTGATTAACTCATGACAACTGTTAAACTTGCAGGCTATTGAAAATAAAACATTTTATTGAAAAATCTTGCATGAAAAAACAAACATAGGAAAGTACTTTCCATTTGCATCGATCTGCCAATCGTCTAATAATACGGAAGAGTTATTAACAGCTTGGTCTTGGGTGGACTCCAGGAAGCTAACGTACTTCAAGAATAGTTCGAGGGCTAAGATCTCCGTTCGTATGGGCAAGTGACCAAGTGTTTTTCAAGCTAAAATTCATACAATTTAAGTCTGCGCTGGGATAAAAGGGCATTAGAGGTGCGTACATATACATATTCTCGCATACTCACATAGCCCTAAGGACACTGTCCTTATATACACTGAAATCGGGCCAGTCGAAGAGTGCTTTGATTATCATCAACAACTAGGCGCGGCGAACAGGGTCATGCTTTAATGGATTTCCGGTCATTCCGAGGTCACTGGAGGGGGCAGGATTTGCAGCTTACTTTTTCGGCCCAAAGCTCTTTTCTGGCAGAGGTCAGATCAAGGGCACATTTAGAGAACGACAAGAGCAGCGATAGGCCAAACAATTAGTGTGGCCTTTCCACTGACGGGAAGGGCTGTGTATATTACGTATGAGTTGGGTGGGGTATTGTCATCTGCGGACGGGAGCGCACTGTGAAGTGTGAGGGGCTTATCATATGGATAACATTTCGTGAATACAGTAGGACACAAGAGCTCTTTTGTTTCAAAGAAATGTATTTGTTTTATAAATTTTATGACATTAATATTTAAATATGACATCGGTCATGTGGCCGTCACGGAAAGACATAATTTGGAACACTAATATTCACAAACTCCTAGCAGCATATGCGGCGATATTTTACCAAAAACACTTCAAAAGTTGATTTTAAGGTGTTTATTTGTCTGTGGTTTATCGAAGTAGACAAGTGACTTTATAAAACCTCAAATAAAATAAGCCAATGTGGTTATATCATACGATCTTCGTGACCAATTAATTGGACCATTACATGAAATTACTCTTTCATCAAAAGTTTCTTTGAATAAATCAAAGTGCACGATCAGTTTTACAATTAGAAACATTATTTGCATGCGTTGCTCGGCTGTAAGTCTATCCATAATGAAATGACAAACCAAACTAAACCAAAAGTAACAGTAAGCTGTTATATCGGTTGGCAAATAAAGTCGTGTTTCCAACTTAAAGTTAAACAACCGATAAAAAAACAACCGATATTTTAATAAAAGTAAGCCCCCACTGATTTCTTTGCCAAACTACCGCCTTATCGACTTCCATTCCAACGACATACAACATAATAAAAAAAAATAGATTTGTTTTCATTTTGCTTTTCATTTTTCTTTTTTAGCTTTTTTTAATCGAAAAAAAAAAATCACCTGTTAACCCAAAAGGATTTTTGAGTCGACACCCACCCTTAAACACTCTCTCCATATACCGAAATACACAACGACAAATAAAAAAATTTAAGAGAAAACTCGACAATGTGATGACACAAACCATACTCTTATGCAGAAAATGTTATTTTTCGTAAAAAAATGACAGAAAAAAATTGCAAAAATAACAAGAAACACTCTTGAAACGAAATCAAGAACGAACGAAAAATGTCAAGTGTACAAATGAAACAACAACAAAAACAATATGCAGGGATGTTTTTTATTTTCGCAGCAGATGGAAATGTACGGAAAATATTTTTTTTCTTTTGTGCTTTTCTCCTTCGTTGTGCCGAATTAAGCCAAAAGCAGAGCAAGAACACAACAGTTTTTTATAGACATTTTACGGTTACGGATGTATTTGGAAAAATTGTGCGGAAAATAAAGAAAATCTAGAACAGTGTGTGGAAAATTAAATTAAAAAAATTAATAAAAAACAACAAAATTTGTTAAAAAAAAGAGATAAAATTTAAAATTTTATTTAAAAAAATCTTAAATTAAAGAAAAAGTAAAGCTTGTTACGAAAAAAAAGAAAAAAAAACAAATTAAATTAAAAATTGAATACAAAAAAATTGTTTTTTTCTCATGCTAAAGGTATTAAAAGTTTAAACATTAAAAATAAAACAAAAAAATATCGCTAAAATATTAAAAGAATGTAAAATATACGCCTTTACCTACGTAAGGAGTACATGTAAAGTAAAGGAAAAATAAATGTAAAAAAATCATACCCGTACATATGCCTGTACATACCATAAGTATGTATGTTTGTAAGTAGGAGTATAAAATGTAATACATGTGAAAGTGTTTGTGTATATGTATATATTATTAATGAAATATATACTCGTATGTATATGTTTGTGTATAACTACAACGTTACAAGAAAATCCATGACCAAACCCTAAGCAAAACCTAAATTATGATTTGAATTTAATGGGAAACGGAAACTAAAACGTGAAAAATTACAACAAATATAACAACATTAACTGTTAAATGCTACAATTATATATATACAACGGTAATTTGATAATTCTAATATAGTTATTATTTTTTAATAAAAATTATAAATTCCTTAGCCAAAATTATTTAATTTAAAGAAAAAATAAATTTAAATTTTTTTTGTTCTATTACAACATTTTTATTAAAAATATATTTGAAAAAAAAGAAAAATTAAGAAATTTTATACTTTCGCTTATAAAATTTTTCAAATCAGTTGCCAATTTTATTTTCATTTTTGAATATAATTATTTTTGTTGTTGCTAAACAAGCACATACTCGTTTAAGTCAAAAATACATATTATGGGTGACGCTCAAATATTTTGAAAATACGTCGCCCTTGTATGACATGAAAAAAATCGTGAAAATATATACATATGTACATACATATATATAGAAGACATGTATATCCGCTTGCAAATAAATAAAACTATAAGACATTAGATAAAATCGTATTATAAACTAATAAAAGTGTACTTTGTTAAGCTATAACGAATTTAACATATCTTTTATTAAAGGAAATTGAAAACGTAAGTTTTACTATTCATCTGAAAATAAAGTGTTGAACGACTAAAAAATCGCCTTAATGACCGGCTAGAGGATCTTGAATATCTGAACAATGAAATATTTCATTCTTCAACATATAGGGTGTTTTTTTTAGCTGCATGAAAACTCTCGATATCGATATGATTTGACAACTGAGAATGTCAAATTGTGTTCACATTTATGTTCAGTAAGATTTGGCAAGTCATCATGAATCGTTTAACACCAGAACAACGCTTTCAAGTTATGGAAATTTACTTTGAAAAAAATAAATTTGTTGGCGAACTTCGTAGAGCATTTTGTCCATTTTATGGTCAATAATTTCTGGTTAAATGGCTACGTTTTTAAGCAAACTTTGCCGTATTTAAAGCAAAGACAAGATTCAAGCCCTTAACGGATCACCATAAAATTCATTAAAATTGACTGTTTGGTGCGGCTTACACGCTGTAGTCGTCATTGGTCCTTAACAATGTTTCCAAAAATTAATCAACTAAACGGCATTTGGTTCCAACAGGTAGACGCAGCTTGCCAATCGATTTATTGCAAAATCAATTTGGTGACAACTTTCTTTCCAGAAGTGGTTCTGGGTTACTCTGGATTACTTTTCATGTGGCTATGTTAAGTTAATGGATTATGCCAACAAGCCAGCAGAAATATACATATATATATATATATATATATATATATATATATATATATATATATATATATATATATATGTATATATATATATGTATATATATATATATATATATATATATGTATATATATATATGTATATTTATATTTGAAAACTAATTATCGGCTAAATGTAATACTTTGCGATTTTTTCGATTACTTCTTTATTTATATTGTTGCAAGAGTTCGCTTAATTGAACTGAATTTATAATAAAAAATAAAATATGGTTAAAAAATGGAATTTAGGTACTTTAGAAAAATAGCTATAAAAACTTTATTTTATAAAGAAATTTCTATTTAATGCAGTAAATTTGTTCTTTTGTGCAGTTCTTTTTTATTTGTAACATCTTTACAAAATTGCACTTTTATCTTAATACAGCAACTTATTTATCTTGCACTTAATATTCGTTTATACAACACTTTTATTTACGCCTAAAAATGATTTGGTTGATGACTGCAAAACGAAAACTAACTCTCACCAAACGCAATGCGCCATCATTTATAGCAATTCGTTATCAATTGCGAATATTTTTGTAGTTACTACAAATATGGGTGTTTTTTATAGAGGTATAGAACCTTAAGTTGCAATAAAACAACGATGGATTGTTCGAATGACATGAATTTTATTTATCCGAAAGAAAATCTTGTGGCATAACATTTTAAATATGGCCACGGCTGGCGCGGATGTTGGACCACAATTTTCGATGACTTTTTCCAACATTTGTGGCCGTATATCGGCAATAACACGGTGAATATTGTCTTCCAAATGGTCAAGCGCTTGTGGTTTTACCGCATAGACCAATGACTTTACATAGCCCCACAGAAAGTAGTATAGCGGTGTTAAATCACAAGTTCTTGGAGGCCAATTCACAGGTGCAATACGTGAAATTAGGCGGTCACCAAACGTGTCTTTCAATAAATCTATTGTGGCACGAGCTGTGTGACATGCTGCGCCGTCTTGTTGAAACCATATCTCCTGGACATCATTGTAATTCAATTCAGGAATGAAAAAGTTAGTAATCATGGCTCTATACCGATCACCATTGATTCTAACGTTCTGGCCACCATCGTTTTTGAAAAAATACGGACCAATTATTCCACTAGCCCATAAAGCACACCAAACAGTCAGTTTTTCTGGTTGTAACGGTGTTTCCACATACACTTGAGGATTACCTTCACTCCAAATGCGGCAGTTTTGTTTGTTGACGTAGCCATTCAACCAGAATTGCGCTTCCTCGCTAAACAAAATTCGGTTATGAAAATCGGGATCAATGGCAATCTCGTTTTAGGCCCATTCGACGAATCTACGCCTTACGTGATGATCGTTTGGCTTCAATTCTTGCACGCAAACCAAAATCCTTCCGAAAAATCTTCCATAAAGTGTAGGGACACAGATCCAATTCCTGTGCTCGATGACGGGTGGACTTATTCGGGTCTTCCTCAATACTATGCTCTACAGCAGCAATAGCTTCTTCTGTGCGTCTATGGGGATGCGAGTTCTCAATAAGAGTAAACGTGGTGCGAAAACGTTCCATGGTTAATCGAATTAACTGCTCCGATGGACGATTTTGTCGACGATAAAATGGACGTAGTGCGCAATACGTTTTCCGCACAGAACCATTATTTTCGAAATAAAATTATACTATTTGCAAGCGTTGTTCAGGCGTGAGTCTAGTCATGATAAATTGCCAAACCAAACTGAGAATAAATCACTTGACAGCTGGTCGCCATCTTGAAAAGTAATGCCAACTTAAAGTTCTATACCTCTACAAAAAACAGGCTTATTTATCTATTTATCTAGGCTAAAAAATTATAATACACAAAAAAATGAATCGAACTGGCAGCACCGTTAAACATGCAAATGGTAGCACAGACATCAAGAGCTTTGACACAAACTAATAAACTTTATAGCTAAAATCTCATCATACAGTCCCTTATGTGGTGTATTTTCTTTTCGTATTATTTTTATTTTCGTAACAAAATAGAAAAAATAGAGTTTTAAATTTTATTTATTGTTTTTTTTTTGCTGCTTTGAAAAACGCACTTATTTCAACATAAATTTTTATTTTTTATTAAACTTTGAAGGAATTTTAAAAAAGTATATAAAAATAGATATTTTTTATATCTGTTCGTGAAACTATATAATATGTGCTATAAAATATTAGAACCAACTTTGTCGTTCAACTTAAAAATTTTTAAATTTTAAAAACGTATAATTTAGAGAATTTCTCATAAATTTTACTGATTTTAAGTAGCAAATATAAATAAAAAATTAAATATAATTTATATTATCAATTTATATATGATATATTAACCCGGAAATAATTAAAATTATTATTCAAATTCAAAATTCCAATTTTTAATTTTTTGTTGTTGCAAAATCCACAAAAAAGCAAAAACTTGTTGTTATTTGGAATTTATTTATTTACATCAGTAACCAATGGACTTCTATGCTAAATGGAAAATTAAAACAAAAAAAAAAAAACAAAAATTTAATATAAAAGCCTATCTCTAGATAGGCTTTGTTTGAATTAAATATATGTGGGTGGAGGGCGTGTCCGTTGTTATATTTTGCGCTAATAATTGTATGAACGAAATTTTAGTTATCTACACAACTCCTTCTATTTTTGTCTATTCGCTCTATGCGATCGACGCATTGTGCAGCGTGCTTAACAAGCGATTTACTGCGAATTTTTTTTTTGCAGAAGTAGTCCTGTTCGCTGGCCACCTCATTTGTGCGATTCAACGCCTCTGGATTACTTTTAAAGGAACTATGTTCAGTCATCGGTTACGCTGACAATACAGCAACTTCTTAAGCACTGGAAGCCTATAATCAAGCCACCATTGACGCCATACGACCAATTTTATTAGAAAAGTAGTCAGCAATTGAACTGATCGAATAGACGATGTAACTCGTATTCACGCCGGACATAGTCCGAAAATCATATTTAAAAATAAATGCCATAATATTATCTACCGTATTATAATAAAGAAATGGTCATTCTCACAACATTTCTGTTGTATATTATCATTTAAAATTCTCAGGCTCCTAAAAAAAACACCCTATAATTTCTTTTAAGATCATTTCCTAGTAATTTATTCCCTTCAAGTAATATAATTTTCCAAAGCACTCAAAATAGGTCATGTCTCTTAGAAGACACCTAGTATTGGATGTAGTATAGGGTTGCCAGATTAAATATTGCAAAATTCTTGACATTGATGGAAAAATTCTTGATTTAAAAAAAATTCTTGACAGTCAAAAATACTGGTGCTCTAAAAACTTCGCCTACAAATTGGCGGTATATGGCTCTAAAATTAAATGTATCTGCTTAAATTAACTGCATCAGGCAACACTATAATTTGTTCGAAAAGTGTCATTTTAAGTTTAATTGAAATCGCATTATTCTATGAAAAGCTTTCTACATTTACAAATGAGAGAAAATGCGGAACATTACTGTCATATTTGGCTTTTATTTTATAGAAAAGGTAAGAATGCGTCAAAAAATTTGTGCACCTTACGGAGACGATGCTGTAACTAGAAAAGCTACAGCAAAATGAAACTTTTGATGTTAAAGATGCATCTTGCATCTAATTACTAAAAAAGTCGATGAGATCATGAAAACAAAATTGGAAAGACTTACCGGGGAACTAGTCATTCATCACTAGACAGTTATCAATCCTTTTAAGAATGCGGGATACATAAAGAGACTTGATTTTTGGGTGCCACATGAATTAACAGTGAAAAATTTAATAGATCAAATTTCCATTTGCTATTTGCTGCTAAAACGGCAGCAACAAATTTCATTTACGAAGTAAGGTTAACCTCGCGGATGATGGTTGGATTGGAATGGAATTGATTATGAAATGTCTACAGCCTGGTCAAACGATTGTACCTGACCTCTACTGTCAAGATTACCAAGATTGAGGCAAATATTCAATTAAAAAGGCAAAAATTCATTGCTGAAAGGGTGTTGTGAGCCATCATGACAACGCCAAACCACACACATCATTGATGACTCGGTAGAAGCTGAAAGAGCTTGGCTGAAAAGTTCTGACGCATCCACCATATAGCTCGGTCCTCACTACATCAGATTATCGTTTGTTTCAATCTCCGTAGTTAAACTAAACTAGGAAATAAATACACTTAAAACGCAGTACTTTATTAAGTCACTAAAATGTTCAATAGCTTTTTACAAAACTTTGTGTAAGGAAAACTTCAAAAAGATGTGTTTTAAGAAATCTTGACAAATCATATTTTTTTTTTTTTTTTTGATTCTTGACAAGCTGTAAGATAAGCTTTGCAAGAAACCTTATCTGGCAACCCTAATATAGTAGCAATTTATAGCTGCTCAATTCTTAGGTAGAAGCAAGATAACTGCACTCGTTAAAAGCTCTAAATAATAATATTGGCCGGTAAACGTTTTGAATTTTTTAAGATAAAATAGTGAATGACACTGTATAGATCCCAAAAACATAAAGTCATAACCTCGTGGACCAACTTCTTTGTTTTGAATATTCTTTGATATATTTTGTTGCAAAAAAATAGTACAAATGCGCCTGAACATCGCCAAATACTCCTTCGAAAAAATTATACGTTTAAGCTCATAGTAGCATCCATTGCACGAATTATTTGGGGGCTTCTTGAATGGTTAATCCGCAGCAGGCTAAAGCCTTTTAATTATTTAAGTCGCGATGGAAATTTGTCTTTGCTGACACTTAAGATCGATTCACATTTATTCTTTCCATTACATTTTATTTTTACTCACTATTTGATTTGTTTTTTTTTTTTTTTTTTTTTTGTATATATCCTCTGCTGAATATTCTTCTTCTTGCCACATTTTTCTACCGGTAGAATTTGGGTGTGATAGGCTGGTGTCTAAAAAAATAGAAAAAACCTCTCAGGTTCGACCAGAGGCCTAACTTTGCTATCAAAACCAACGTACGTACGGGATTTTGGATGAGATTCTTCGAAAAGTAAATGCGCTATACAACAAAACAAGGTAGTACTATACCCAGCTTGTGAAACGCTAAATTTCAACACAGATATGTCATGCGGCAGAGACTTTATGGGCTTTGGCAGACGTATTGTATTTAGTTCAGAAGTAAGAGCACCATATTAATCACATGGCTCATTCCGTCTTTTCATTTATTCAAGTGTACCACTGAGTTCCAAGTAAGCTGAGTACTTTTATTTCCTCTTTTACTTGAAAAATTAGAAGTCTGCTAATCTGGCTTTAAGAACAAAACCATTCCATGTTATAAAGAAAATGCCTATTAAAACGTAAAAAATCACAACATAAAAATTTACCTCTACGCCCAAATGTTTACTTAATAGAGGGCACAACTACAAATTATTTAAAGATCGTGCCAAAAGAAAATATTTTTTTTCTTTTTTTTGGAATAAATTAATCTGCAATAAATTTAAATTCTTAAGGAAAATCTATTAAAATCTTAAACATTTTTGTTCAAGTGTTTAAAAGAAAAAAAAAAAATTATATATGAGTGTCATGGCTAATACAATATTTGAAAAAACAAAAAAATAAGAAAAGGAAAATAGAAATATGATTTGTTGTTGTCGATGAGAACACAACTGAAACTATTCAGCTGATTGTGGGACAACTGTTGAAAAACAACAACAAATAGAGACAGACTGTTAGACATACTTGTACCAAAGAAAAGAAAGTATGCCTCAAAACATGAATGACCCCTTGAATTTATTAAGGATGTTGTTGTTAAATATTTAAATTATTTGTTTTAACTTTATGTATATAAATATTTGATTTTTCTATAAAAATTCTAGTGGTGCTACTTAAGGTTTGAGGGTTATGCTATATTTAAAAATGTAAAAGAAAATCCATTTTCTATAAAAAAGATTTTAAAGTCAAGAATATTATTTTAAACTTGACGTAAAAAGTTTGGATTTGGTGGTAATATGGTAATAATGCTGAGTTTAGTTTAAATTCCATTTGTAAGGATAATTTTATATTTTTAAATTTCAGACGTTGGGTGATTCTTGTGCTCGATAACATACACAAACTCTTCAAGCGATATCGAATTTATTAAAGGAATTGGCGTTAGAAAAGAAGAAATTCAGATGATGTCATAAATACAAACACTGAAAACCTTTTCCATCTTTTGGTATCGAACAATAGTATTCGATACAAAATTCTCGCGATAATATGTCGCGGCTTTAACAGCTCGGTGCCATGAATATTAATTAGCTAAGTTTTACATACACCAAATAGCTCGATATAGAAATTACTTCGCTTAATGGCTATGATGCTACGTCAGACATGCATGAGCGGTTCTACTTTCTGTGGCACCCAATACCTTAATTGTTTGATTTTGTATGTTCATTTGAGCTTATGAAAATTAAAAATTTCTTATTGAATCATTCAATCAGTTTTAATCAAATACAGTGTGGCTGATGAATTTTGCTACATAAAGAAACTCAAATAAATTAAATTATAAGTTTTTATAATTAATTGATTTTTATTTCATTTTAAAGTTAGTTTAATACCCTGTTCATATATACGTTTTAATTGAGTCACTTAATTTTTAAATTGCGCTATTGTATTTGGTGTTCACACACAGCCCAATTACCGTTACACAATTAGCATGTGAAAGCTGAAATCGCTAAGATACATTTTGTTCATAAAACCTTAAATTTGTGAATTAAGAATATGGAGCTTAGAATTAATCAAACCTTAATCAAGCGTTAAAAAGAATTTAAAATTTAATAGAAAAACTTAAATTCAATATACAAAAATTTTTGTTTACCTTTTTCATATTGAAAATGTTTTATTTCTCATGACATTGTACAGTATGAGAAGTTCCTATTCATACAACCTTAAATATTTTTTTTTAATTGAATTTTGAATAAAGGGTCCGCCATCTAACGTTTTTTTTTCAACTAGTGCTTATTTCGTGAATGGTAACACTTAGCTCATGTCTGATTTGACAAATAATTAGATTTATCCTTCCGCTGAACGAATATGGTTGTGTATACGCTTGAACAACTCTGAGAAATATTGCGACATTACTTTGGAAATCATGGTAATGCTGCAGAATCAAAAATCATCTTTTCAGATGAAGCTCATTTTGAACTTGGCGCACGCCTACATTGAAAAGTCAATACACCCAAGACGAGTCACTGTTTGGCGAGGATTTTGGTCCAGAGGCATAATTGGGCCATTTTTCTTCGAAAATGAGTAAGGAGTGGCCGTTACAGTCAATGGAGATCGTTATCGGGCCATGTTGAACGAATTTTTGTTCACAAAAAGTGAAGGGGAGGATATTAGCAACATTTAGTTTCAACAGGATGGCGCTACGTGCCACACAGCCGAAGCTACACTCGATGTTTTGCGCCCTGTTTTCGGAGATCTCATTATCAGCCGCAGAGCTGATGTCGTTTGGCCACTTCGGAGCGGCGATTTGACACCGTTGGACTATAATTTGTGGAGTGCCGTCAAAGATAAGTGTTACGCCAACAAGCCAGAGACAATTGACGCTTTAAAGGACAATATTCGTGAAGCCATTGGTGAAATACAGCTGCACACAATCGATAATGTGCTTAAAAATTGAACCGATCGTGTAGACACTACTGCATGGCCAGCTGAGGCAGCCATTTGAATGAAGGTTTTATCCATTATTAACCGAAAGGATTGTACTTTCAAATAAAAAAAGGAATTTGAGAAAATATTCAGTAGGTTTTTTTATAGCATTTAAAAAAAACGAAAAAAATACATTTGGCGGACCCTTTTTGTATTTATCTACAAAACAATTTACTTTAAGTGCCGTTTTTTGTTTGCTTTAAGTAATAAAACCACCTTATTCAACATCGCATTAAAATATTGTTTTTAAATATTTATTTGACTAAATTCTAATGATTTTAATAGGATTTGAAAATTGGTAAGAATATATATTTTTCTTACTGTATATAGTTTTCACTCCTCACTGAACATATTTCACACATAGCTGCCACTCCTCGTTCTGCCTTCTTCACACAGGGCTGCATTTTCAATTTTATTCAATTAAATACTAATTGAGGAATTTATAAATTGTGATTTCGTATGGAAAAATGAACTCAATTAAAGCTTTCATTGCGTAAAATACCTTAATTGGGAATTGTAGCTTATGTGTAAATATGATACAATTTTATGAATTATTTTTACACGCTGAGAGACACATGCGCGTTGTCGAAGCAAAAAACTGTTCATGACTGCCTGCAAATTTTATATCGAAGTCACTTTATTTATCGATAAATCAATTGTTTTTAAACATTTAAATCTGATGTTTTCGATATATACACTTTCTGTTTACAGTGGCCTCACAAAAAACAAAAACTGCTGCATCTTGATGTGAAGACTAGGAAGTACACAGAATTGCTGAGTTTTTCGAAATAATTTTGTTTGAAAATTTTCGATGTAGCTCTGCCATAACGTGCCTAGCAATGTGTGAACTTGTCCCATCTTGTTGAAAACACATAAAACTGAAAGGAGTTATCCTTCGGAGCAATTCAGGAAATAAAAATTCCTTTCACATTTTTAAACCACGATCTGCAGTTTAAGTTACAGTGAGACCGTTTTCTCCAAAAAAGTATGTCTCGACAGTACAGCCTAATGAAACTGCACACCACACGGTAAGTCGAGCTGGCTGCTATTTTTTCTCTTCAAAAATTTGTGTATTAGAGTCAAGAGTTAAGAAATCTCATTATTGTCCACCTACTGCGACACGTGTGTCCGGAAGTGAGCCGAAACTCTCATTTGAAGAAAATTTTTGACACGAGCGAGTGATAGCGGCGGACACTCCAAATACGAGTTTCATCTTCCAAATTCTACATTTTTACTAAATTTAGGTAGCGATCTTAAATTGACAAATAAGATTTAAAGGATAACTCGATTAAAACAAAAGTAATTATATTTTATTCTGGTAGCGCGCTTCATTAGCCACCCTGTACATATTTGTCATTATTTTTGTGGAGATGGCATAGTGTAGTGGTTAAAGTGCTTGTATATAAAGCTTAGCAGCCCAGGCCCGAATCCCGACGGATGAGAAGAAAAATTTTCAGCATGGTTTCGAATTTGAAATAATTAAAAAGCTTCGATCTCCTCTAGACGATACATCTAAGAAGCGTTCTGAGTGCCCGGTAGAAAATAAAGGACTACATAAAAATCCTTTGAGGGGTGGCATGGTGTAGTGGTTAGAGCGCACGCTTAATAGCACAAACAAACCAGGGGTTTGAGCCCCAGCAAAGGGACATGACGAAGAAAATTTGATTGTGGTTTCGAATGTTTAATAAAAGAGTCTTCAACTTCCTTCCAGAAAACTCCATCTAAAAATGAAAGAAGAAGCCCCCTTACCTTCTCGCATTCCTCTGGCAATGATGGCAAACATCAGAGGAATGATCAAGAATACACGCTACCTACTGGTGAAAAATTACAATGATAAATTAAAGATCACAACCAATAAGCAAGGATCTTCACCACTACACAAAATCATATTGAGGAAGATACAGTGGATTAATCATCTACTTAGCTTGAAAGATCAAATTGCTTAAAGAAACTTAAGTAAAGCTATGGATTCTTTGTAAAAAGCTAATATGCTCGCTAGAGAAATGACGGAAAAAAAATCATCAACTTAGAACATCATCAGAAGGTCAGCCAAAGACACCTCTTGGAGGAAAAAAGGATAAGAAAAAGGGTAGGAGTCTATGATAAACAGCAAAGAGGAGATTATTTCTAGGCAACTGTTAAAGGCAGCATCACCATCCATCCCAGACCTACTACAATAAAGACCGTTCACCTGCTTAACTGAAAAGCAGAAACTGAACACAAAGAAACTGAGTCAAGGCAAAGATGTTTTATGTAAGTTACTCAAAAGTCCTGTGTTTAATCCCAGGCCAGACCTCCTGACAATTTTTCAATAGCTGTACTGTCTAACTGATGCATCTGCCTTTTGGAGCTGGTGCAAAGCTGTAGATCCCTTTCAATAACTCTTGGATTGACCAATTTTTAGCCATCAAGTGGAGCTAATCAAAAATATGTGTGACCTAGCATAGTCATAATGGAACACAATAACTTTTCTCTAGATCAGTTCTAGTTGCTCCTTTTTAAATAGACGAGCTGTGAGCGGAAGATAATAGAATTGATCGTCATTCACAATTGTAGCAGCCAATAATCTACAATTCCTTTTTAATCTCACCAACACTCAACGCAATTTTGTTTCGCTTTAATATCGCTTATGGTGGTTCACCAGTTTCGAAACTTGATTTTTTGTGTGTTTAATATTCTCATATTTAAGGCATATTTCATTGCTCATAATAAGTCGCTTCATAATTTGTACAGTTTCGTAGAGTATTGACAGCATTTCACTTATGGTTATTCATGCGTAGAGTCCAAATATAGATCTTCCTTGATGATTCTATCTTAAATTTTCTTGCCGGTGTCGCTGTGCCCATTGCTGGAAAGTAAAGAAACCATTCTTAAATCCGATAATCAATCACAGACTTCTCATTGTACACTTCAGCAGTTTTCACATTTTTTCTGCAGCGTTTGCTCGTGGTAATTCGAAATATCTTGTGTGCTTAAACCATTCCAATAAGTATAAACACTACCTGTGTAGTAACAAAAAATCGAGGAAAACATGTGTAATACCACCTTGATCAAAAAGTTCCCGGAATAACCTCCGTGTGGCGGATCCATCGTTCCGATTTGAGATATTTTTTTTTAAGTTCAGTTGTTGATATTCCCGCTATGTCTCAGCGTCGTAGCTTGACATTTGCAAGTGCTACGTAGTCAAGAGTACGTCTGTCTCTATGTGTGTTGGCATTTTTTACAATTTTAGATATGGATTTAAATTTGCAACAACGAACTTGTATTAAATTTTGCGTATAAAAACAAAATTAATGGTGCGCGAAGGTTTGAAATGTTGGAAAAGTGTTTCGTTAATGGTTCTCTAAAGAAAACGGACGTTTACCAGTTGTACGAACGGCTCAAAAGTAGCCGTGTGTCAATCGAAGATGTTGAACGCAGTGGCAGACCATCGATATCGAAAACCGATGAAAACATTCATAAAGTAAAAGAAATGTTGGTCAATTACCGGGAATTAACCATCAGAAAAATAAAGGAGGTCTTGAACATTGCCTATGGTTCCATCCAAGACATTTTAGTTAATGATTTGGATTTCCGTCATGTAGCAGCAAAGTTGGTGCCAAAAGATCTCAATTTCATGCAGCGTTAAAAAATGCTTGACTATTTTCAATGCATTTGTAATTGCTTCATTAAACTTATGAAAACTACACAGCAAAAGTAAAAAGCAAAAGCAAAAAGATTAAATTTTTTGCTTTGCTTCAGTTTTTAGCTTCAAATTGAAAAACAGTGTTGCTGAATGCTTACTGAAAACTTATAAAAACAATAAGCAAAAGTAAAATAGTAAATTACTTGCTTATTCAGCAAAGCAACTATTTTATCAAAAATTGCTTTTGCTGTAATCAATAAGTTATTGTGGGCGTATTTTGCGACTCTCTCACCAATAACATGAAAAAAATTAAGAAATCAAAGAGTCAGAATTGAAATAATTGAAAAACAATTTGACCATTTTTCTCCATGAAACGACAAACGATCATGAAATTTAAGCAACAGCAATGAAGTCAATAAATAAGTAGTAAACAGTTAAGCAAAAGCAAACATAAAGTAAACAACAATTTATTGCTTACAGCAAGAAGAATTCTTCATAAAATAGTTGCTTTGCTGATTAATTAAGCAGAGAACATACATATAGTGACGCTACGCAAGCTATTTACTATTTTACTTTTTTGCTTTTGCTTTTTTACTTTTGCTTAAGCATTCAGCAACACAGTTGTTTATTTTGAAGCTAAAAATTAATGAAAAGCTAAAATTTTAGTTCTATTGCTAATCTAAAGCAAGTAATTTAAACACTGATTTCATGCAAAAAAGTGACCGTGTTTAGGTCGCAACAGGTATGATTTGCGAGGCTGAGTCCGATCCCACATTCATCAAAAGGATGTTTAGTGGAGATGAGACGTAGGCTTATGAGTACGACACGCAATCTAGACATAAGGCAAGTGAATGGTGGTATGTTTAATTTTAATATTTGTCGGTTCAATACAATTCAATTTACTTTGTAGGCACTTTCTGCGTTTGACTCGGGTCTTGATCAAGTTAAAATCTTCGTATCAAACTTATTTAATTTAAAGCTTTAAAAAACTTCAGATCACATAATTACTATTCAAATCACTGACTTAAAGAAACAATCAGTTCAGTGGTAAAAGGTTTACCAACAGTCAATAGATGAAGCCTAAGCATAATAGCTGTTATAATGAACTAGGCAGTTCTCAGTGCAAACATGGTATCGAAGCTATTGAACGTTGCTGAGGAAAGTGTATTGAACTATAATGAGGTTATATTGATAAATATAGAAATTTTTAATTTGTTATGTTTTCTTTTCAAGCATTAAACACATAACCGACAGCAAGCAGCATGAAGCAAGCAGTAAGATGTTGTTTGCAGCATTTACTGCTATGCTATAGACTTTATAAATATTTTGAAAGCAGCAGCAGCAATAAAATTAAGTTTCATTGTCACCTGTTTTATTTGTCATAAAAATATTTGTTATAAAATAACATTTTTCAGTGGTGACACTCAAGCTTTTCAAATCCACCAAAATAAAATCGCTTTTTTCAAATATACTCAAAAATATAACAATTCATGAAATTATGTGTTTAAAACTTTTTAATTATTAGCATAAATATTGTTCAATGAAATATTTTATTTTTCTACTGTTTTTTGCTGATAAATAAAAAAACTATGTTTAGTAAAAAATAAATATAAATAGTTATATATAAAAAAAACTATTTATAAATTAAAAAACAAAAATAAAATAAAAAAACAAAAATAAAATAAAAAAGTTTTTTTTATTTAGTTTATTTTTATTTAAAATTTTATGTTGTATTGCTATCACTAATTTTTGTTTTGCTGTCTAAAAAAATAGAAATTGCTTTATGTTTAGCAGCAGCAGCAGCAGCAGCAGCAGCAGCAGCAGCAAAGGTTGTTGTCTAGGTTTTTGCTGTGTTGTTTTTAAAATAATTGTTTTTATAAAAGGTCCGCAATCTAACGTTTTTTTTTTTCAACTAGTGCTTATTTCATGACAGATAATTAGTCTTATCCTTCCGTTGAACAAATATGGTTGTGTATATGCTTGAGCAACGCTGGGAATCTGAGCCTGCGATCGACTTACAGAAGATACAGATTTTGCCATAAAAATCATCTTTTGAGATGAAGCTCATTATGATCTTGGCGGGTATGTAAACAAGCAAAATGAAAAAATGAGCAAGGAGTGGCAGTTACAGTCAATTGCGATCGTTATCGGGCCATGTTGAACGAATTTTTGTTCACAAAAATTGAAGAGGAGGATATTAGCAACATTTGATTTCAACAGGACGGCGCTACGTGCCACACAGCCGAAAGTACACTCGATGTTATGCGCCCTGTTTTTGAAGATCATATTATCAGCCGCAGAGCTGATGTCGTTTGGCCACCTCGGAGCTGCGATTTGACACCGTTGGACTATTATTTGTGGGGTGCCGTCAAAAATAAGTTTTACGCCAACAAGCCAGAGACAATTGACGCTTTAAAGTCCAATATTCGTGAAGCCATTGGTGAAATACAGCTGCACACAATCGATGATGTGCTTTAAAATTGGACCGATCGTGTAGGATACTGCATGGCCAGCCGAGGCAGCCATTTGAATGAAATTATTTTCCATTATTAACCGACAGGATTGTACTTTCAAATAAAAAAAGAAATTTGAGAAAATATTTAGTAGTTTTTTTTATAGCATTTTCAAAAAAAAAATGTATTTGGCGGACCCTATATAAACGTATATATTCTAATTTTGCGATTTTACTGCCTGCTGCTTGCTCTCGGTTATGGTTTAATGCTTTAGTTAGGTCAACTAATTTTGGGACAGCTCTTATATCTGAATAAATTAATTTAATATCACAATTTTTACTATTTCATGCACTTCCTGACTATCTCTAAAACAGGCATTGTACCATATTTCATTAAAAAACCATATTCAAATAATTTTAATTTAATAAAAAAAAGTGCAAGAAAATGCAATCTAATCTTGAGAGCTTGTCACCTTTCAATTTATTGTTCAACTATAGCTGAAACTATTAAAATAAATTTAAAAAAAAAATGTTTCTAAAACTCTTTACTCATAAAGTGCAGTTTAAGAACTTGAGTCAACTGTAAACAAAATACTTGAAACCATTTCAATATATAAAAGGTTGTTTAAATTTGAAGTTTTTGCAAATATGTTTTCTTTTTCTTGCATTTAATTTTTATTTTATTTTGTCTCTCTAAATATGTGGTGCTTCTTGTTGTTTTAAAGGATTTAAATTGTATAAATTGTGCTTTATGCTGCTTTTATATTAAAAAGATAAAAGTAAAGAGTTTTCTATTCAAATCAAATAATAATAAAATGCATCAGATACAAACATTTTCATTTTCAGCCCTCTTCTGTTCTGTTTTACAGTCTTTATATTTTTGTTCTTCGTTTTCTTTACATTTTTTCAATTTCAATAAATACACAGACACGAAATGAGAAAGACAGTGGAGATGAGCTAATTAGAAGTACTTTTAATATTTTATTATTAGTTTGCTAATAATCTTTGCTGTAAGATTCCCTTAATATGCCCTAATACACACTTTGGATTTGATCTTTTGCTTGTCGTGATTACAGGTGTACAAATTCTCTGCACTTAATCTTTCGGTTGGGAATATCTAATTTGCATGATGGATTTGGAGGAGATCGAAGAACTGTGTGGGTGTTAAGTAGGCTGCGCAACACATTGGGCACATTGTATTCTCTCGTGCTTTGAGCACCGCCAGACTCACAGTCTTGCAAGTTATCAGACTACAGCAGTAGTCTTTAGGTTGACATCAAATCAACAAATTTTTAATGCATACCGGGTATCTCTAACAGATATGTCGCGACAATTTGAATCCTGAACATGGGCACATTGTCATTTGAAAAATAATAGATATATATTGCGATTTTCCCTAAAAGCTTAAGAGAAAAACGATCTACAACTGAGAAACCAATTATTTTTCACATGAGTATATACAATGAAAGGCAGATAGACTTAAACAAGCGGTTACTATCGGGTGTTCTTTTAGCTACAAGAGAACTGTAACTAAAGTTTGACAGCTCAGTTTGAGGTAACAATATGCGTTGTTACCTTTTATAAACGTGTATTTATGAGTTCGTGAATGCAGTTAAAATATAATCTTGTGTTTGGTTTTTAATTAAAATCCTTTATTTAACACAGTTTTGTGTTCCGTTGCTCGTAACCCTTTCACGAGGAATAACAATCTTTATTTTAATTATACTCTTTGTTTACAACTTTGTAAACAACAACAATTACTCGACAAATCTTTTTATCTAAACCAGATCATTTTTGGAACTTAGGTTCGACCAAAACTTTTTCAACCAGAGGTTATCCACACTTAACTCTCTTTACTGAGTTAGCTCTAACTAAACCCGTTCTTACTTCACGATTCACTTCACGAGTTTATTCCTTATAAGCCAGTCATGACGTTTGTTTCACGGGACGTCTGTCCCCTATCAATTCACATGTATTCCTACGCTCTTGCTTTTAGTCGTCAAAGAGAGCGACGAATGCACATATATAGTAAATGTACGCACAGACAAATAATTTAAGAAGTTTCTTTCGCTTTTGCTTTTAGTTGTCACTGAAACAGCGACAAGTGCACATGTGCAGCGGATGTATGTTGCTTTTTTCTTAATTTCCATGTTTTTTCACAAACGCAACTTAATTTTTACTTTTGCACATCACTGTTATAAACCCTCTTCACACCCAGTTCAAACTAATTAACTCTCTTCACGCTGTGAGCTAAGTTTTGCAGCAAATAAACTGATTATAATTCGCATCGATGTGCTTTTTATATGGCTGTGTAGGCAATACTTCGAAAGCTCTCGAACCTCTCGATATTTCAGGTAGACTCTATTTCTTTCCTTTACTTTCTTTTTGGTGTCATGCGAATGTAAACATCTATTTCATTTAGCTCTTGTTGTTTTATTATTGTCTGTTATTTGTTTTCTTTTCTGTCTGTTTTTGTTGTTGCCGTATATTTCTATTTATTACATTTCTGCTAATTTTGTTGTTGGCAATTTGGTTATTTGTAAACAGCACGTATAGTTATTTTTGCGGCTTTTGTTTATTGTTTGAAATAAACTTAGAAGTGCCCAACCTGATTTTTGTAACAATATCAAATTGTGTTGACATTTTTGTTTAGTACCATTTTGCAAGTCATAATGAATCGCTTGACGCCAGAACAACGCTTTCAAGTTACGGAAATTTACTTTAAAAAAATAAATCTGCTCGCAATGTAATGAAGCTCATTTCTAAATAGCTACGCCGCTTAGCAAAATTGCCGTATTTTAAGCGAAAACAATCCCTCAAGCCTTCAAAGAATCACCATTACATCCATAAAAATTGACTGTTGCGGTGCGGTGATCGCCATCATGTAGATAATTTTTTTCGAAATGAGAAAGAGGCTGCCGTTACGGTAATTAGCGACAAACCCTATCCAACCATGTTGACTGAATTTTTGTTTCCAAAAATTAATAAGCTAAACATCAACGACATATGGTTCCAACTTTCCACACTGCGTGCTTAACAATCGATTTATTGCTAAATAAATTTGGTGAAAAAATTTTCCGGAAGTGGTTCTGTTCACTGATACCTGTGGTTTAACTGCCTCTGGATTATTTTTTATGGGAGCAACTCTTGAAGCATTTGAAGGCAATATACCCCACCATATTGCTACGAAAGTAAAAATGCCTAAACTGTGGTATATTTGGTAGTTATGTATCACCCTGCCAATGCCGTACTTATTTGCGTATTTGGCAACACTGCTAAATCGACCAACTTTACGTTACATTTGAATTAACGTATATAAAAAATAAAAGATATGAGACATTTCTGGGACCTTCCAAACTGTAGGCAATTAAGTATATAAAGAGGCTGCTTTACCTACTTGTCAGTTAGTTATCGTTTGGCTGTAAATAAAGTTGTGTTAAAGCGGAAACAAAAGTGTTGTGTAAATGAATATTAAGTGTTGTGTTAAGACAAACAGTATAAAAGTTATAGTGGAATATATAAAAACTGTAAAACAACAAAATAAAGCGGTGTTTATTTAATTTTAATGCAATTTAAGAGAAATCCAACGTTTCAAAAAGTTTAAAACATAACAATATTTACAAAATATATGGCATGATACCGAAAACTTTTATTATTTATGTCCTGTAAACAAGTCGTAACAAAATGACTGGGTAGCCAAAAAAGATCAAAAGATGTAAAGACTTTAGTAATTTAAGCTGTGACGCGAATATTTGTTGAATGATTCTAACCTAACCAAATCTGTAAACATCGCAACTAAACAAGTTCATCACATATTTGATTATTGCTGTGTATAAAAGAGCTAACTTGCTGGATAGGTACCATGATTGCTCACTCTCGATCGATAATCGCAACCGTGTAACCAATTTGTTAATATTTCGGCTATGTTCCACCATATACGAATAAGTAATTTTGTTCTATTTTATAAGTTTGGATGCAACATGGATCCAAGCAACAAACCGGAAAACAAAACTTGGAGTTGGCAACACTGCTTTATTAACAGCTGATAGTTGCTTTTTGTTTGGTTTGTTTTGACATTTGATTATGGATAGGCACCAGAACAACGCTTGAAAATTGTTGAAATTTTCGATAAAAATAATGGTTCTGTTAGTCAAACTTCAAAATTCGAATTCTTGTTCTCCGATCAAGCCCATTTTTGTTTGAATTGGTATGCAAAGAAGTAGAATTTTCACATTTGGAGTGAGGATAATCCACAAGCTTTTGTTGAAACACCATTACAGCCACAGACAATTTTGTGCTGCTTTGTAAGTCTGGACGAAACATAAATCCATCACAACACACTGGAGTCCAAAATTGATTTAAAACAATAAGTTTCTTTGTTCAAGCGAAGAACAAAAGTGGGATAAGATGGTAATGTCGATTTTAAACAGATTTAACATTGACCTAGGTAAGTATAAATTGCTATTCCATCAAAACAATGTACGGTTTGAGAAATTTTGGCAAATTCTAAAAATTGACTTACACACTGTATGTTAAGAGGTTCGATTCAAACGAAAACGTCAACGTTGAGATAAACATTTATGTAAGAGATTTGATACATCTTTGTTGAGAAATAAAATGCATTTTGTGGCAAAGCCTAACACAGCGTCTATATACTAAAAACTTAAAATCGTTCAAACTGACATCGTCTAAGTCAATTTTAATAGAATTTGCTCTCGATAACTTTTCCGCTTTTCAACTGTAATACACAATAAAATGGCACTAATTTACAGCTTTTTATTGCCATTTTTAGTGTCATTATTGTAATAATTGCAGCTAATTAGTAAATTTCAACTGTTTGTAAAAGCACAGACATACTCTTATTTATGTACTTACCATACTCGCACTCGTCCAATTGCAGACACTTGTGTTGAGAGACAGAGAGAGAGAGAGAGAGAGAGAGAGCCCTTATAAAATAAAGGATATTAAAGGATACCAATGAGAAATTTATTCAAAAACCATATGAAATGTATAAACGAATGTGTGTGTTAGTCTGTCTATATGTATGTGGTTGATTTTTATATGAAGTAGAAGTAAAATTGTTGTTGTTACTGTTGCTGTTGCTGTTGTTCTTTCATTCATTTAAATATGAATTTCATTTTATTTCTTTACTTGCATACGTAATAAAAACAAAATTGTTATTGTTGTTGTATTTGATTCAACATAAAAATGGAAGTAAAAATAAAAAAGGGGGGATGCCATCTGGCTGTCTTTCGCTGTTAGACGTCATCACAGGACAATAATAAAGACGTTAGAGAAGCAGAGAAAGAAACTGAAACCACCCTAGAATATTTATTTTAGTTAAGACTAAAAGTAAACTTTTACGGGTGTGTGTGTGTATGTCTCGCTTTTTATTACATTCACATACGCAGGGGAGAAATAATGAATGAGAATAACAACTACAAGAACAGCAATACTAGCAGCAGCAGCTGTCTGGAGTAGAGGTACTCATACTCCTACAACATACAAAAAAAAACGGCAGTTGTTTGTTTTTCTCAAATCGTCTTCTCTCGGTCTCTCTTTTTGTGTTAAAAACACCTCACTAAGCCTACTCTTTATCGCTAAACATTTCTCTATTGGCGCCCATAAATATTTATTAGGGTTTACTTTAGAAGCCCGCAATACAAAGAAAACAATAAAAACAAACTTTTCTTTTTGTATGACTCATAACGTCATCAAATACATATTGAATGAAACCATTTCCTTTATTTTATCGTATACTTTTTATATTTCTCTCCCTCTGTTTTACTATTTGTCTCTTCTTACAATTGCCTCTCTTGGCTAACTGTTCTCCGTACTTAGGAAGTAGATTTATATGTACAAGTTGTAACAGAAAAGTTTATAGACAAAAACAGTTGCAAAATCTTGTTATATTTTGTTGTTGTATCGACAAGATACACCAACAGCAATAACAATAAATTAAAAACATTTACCAACAATAACAACAACAATAATAAAAAAAACATTGATAAGTTTGAAAAAAGTCTTAAATGTCAATCATAATACATTTTTCATGTTCACTAACCGACGAAGATGATAGCACAGACAGTAGAGACCCAAACGATGGTAACGATGTTGAAGAGCATGAGAGTAGTGCTGTTCACCATCATCGTCGTCGTCACCATCATCCAAAAATAATATGATTTTGTAGCCAATAACTGGCATGTCAATTTGTATTCGAAAGCATGGTTTATGCAAAATTCGAGAGAATAAAACTAGAATTAAATTATCAAGTGGTGATAACATGGCTTACAATTTATGACAGTTTATGGTTATGCTTCTTCTAAAACTGTTATGTTATTTAGTTTCGTAATAATTAATAAGTTTGGTTGGATTTATTAAAGCCACACAAGGAAATCTCCATCTTTTAGCTTAGTTTCTAAGCCCGTTTATAGATTTGAATTAGTGAGTTGATGGCTGTAAAACAAACAAGAAAAACTAATTTTTGAAACAAACTACTATATTTCTACAAGTAATGCATAATGTTGACAGTGTTCAAGTTTCATTTCTAAATAATTAAAAGAAGTAACAGTCATTAAAGTTTTACACCACAGCCAACTTTTAGAAAATATTAAAAAATATATCTGACAAGGAATTATTAAAAAAAAAACAAATTAAAAGCCCTCACTCAAGCTTTGTTTATTTCTATAACGTACATTGTAATACGTATATATTTGTCTTTTTTGAAAGCTAGAGATAAAAGAAATCCGCAGTTAAGATATGTAAAACGGTTTGTCAATATCGGGTGTTTGAAAAGTTAGATTACAGATTGTCGATAGATGGCTCTAAAATGGTAATGTTAATTGCTTTAAGCAACACTATAGCTTGTTCGAAAGGTGGCATTTTAAACTTCACTATGTTAGAGCATTGTCGTGATATTTTGATTTTCTATTAAAGAAAATGTAAGAAGGTGTCGAACAGTGTGTCGATCTCATAGAGCGAATTGACAAAAATAGAAGAAGTCGTCATAGGTAAACGAAATTTCGTGCAGGTATTTATTAGGGCCACGCTCACCGCCTACGTATATTTAAAACAAGAAAAAACCAACCTTAAGATAAGATCCCACTATCGGCGCATTGTACCGATTTTCATATTATTTTGTGTACCGATAATGTGAACGCACACAAATTTTTAAAATTCAATAATCTGAGCCGATATCTTATGGGCCGATAATGTGAACACTCATTAGGACAATGCGATTAATAAAATTGTATAATTTGTACCAATTTTTATCGGTCTCATACCTCGGTCAACAACGATAAACAGCGCCGATAAATGTGACAACATTTAATAAAAAAGTGCACAATAAATGTTGCTGAAGGTAAATATATTTCATTAAGATACACGTAATGTAGTAAGTACACCCATTATAAACTACTTTAGATAATTTTAAAATGGATTCTGTAGATGAGATATCTCTCTTTAATTTGATAATAAAATACCTCCAACACCTCCTATAAAAAAAAAAGAAAAAAAAAGACGACCATTACGACCAGCCTCAATATATAAAAATGTGTACTCGGTATCAGCGACGGCCATAAGAACTATGCTGTGAAATTCTTTTTGATTACAAAAAAAAATGGAAAAAAATGTATGACCTTGGATAACCACTATATTTTTATGATGCGCTATGGTCGCCTAATGTCATAAATCATCAGCATTTCAGATTCTATGGATAAGTTTTTTAGAATTATATTTTTTTTCTAAAATGTGAGATTTTTGAAAAGGCTGCTTCATACATCTTATGATAACTTTGAAATGACTTATTCGATTTCGTTAAGTCATATCTTAAAAATTCAAAATTTTTTTTTAATATAATCCATATTTTGGGATATATTGAGAAACAAATTATAATTTTTTTTTTCTGAAAAATAATGAATTTTTGATTTCTGAAGCTATTTATGCATAAAGCTACTTATAATAGAAATAAAATAATCCATATCATGTATAACTCATGAATATCGATGGGTAAAAACATATTTTATTCCAAATAAAGTGAAAGTACTTAGTTTTTGGTCAGTTTTGGACTCAACTGGCTTTTTAGTAAGCAACTCATGAAAATATCGTTTGTTTAAAAGTGGATCCTTCAGATCCTTATAAAGGGTCCGCCAAATAATTTTTTTTTTAAATGCTATAAAAAAAACTACTGAATATTTTCTCAATTTTTTTTTTTTTGAAAGTACAATCCTTCCGTTGAATAATGGAAAATAATTTCACTCAAATGGCTGCCTCAGCTGACCATGCAGTAGCCTACACGATCGGTCCAATTTTTAAGCACATTGTGTGTGCTGTATTTCACCAATGGCTTCACGAATATTGTCCTTTAAAGCGTCCATTTTCTCTGGCTTGTTGGCGTAACACTTATCACCCCACAAATAATAGTCCAACGGTGTCAAATCGCAGCTCCGAGGTGGCCAAACGACAGCAGCTCTGCGGCTGTTAATGCGATCTTCAAAAACAATGCGCAAAACATCGAGTGTAGCTTCGGTTGTGTGGCACGTAGCGCCGTCCTGTTGAAACCAAATGTTGCTAATATCCTCCTCTTCAATTTTTGTGAACAAAAATTCGTTCAACATGGCCCGATAACGATCGTCATTGACTGTAACGGCCACTCCTTGCTCATTTTCGAAAAAAAATGGCTAATTATGCCTCTGGACCAAAATCCGCACCAAACAGTGCCTCGTCTTGGGTGTATCGGCTTTTTAATGTATACGTGTGGGTTTTCTGTGCCCCAAATGCGAATATGCATTGGACACAACCATATTTGTTCAGCGGAAGGATAAAACTAATTATCTCTCAAATCAGACATGAGCTAAGTGTTACCATTCACGAAATAAGCACTAGTTGGAAAAAAAAAACGTTAGATGGTGACCCTTTACTACCGGGCAACGAAAATAACCAAGCGAGCAAAGATTATTTTTATTGTTATTTGTTTTTGATTTTCTAGACAGTTTGTTTTTTTTAACAAATTGCGTAAATTATTTTCTCACGTTTTTTCTTGGAAGAGGAAGATGTGATCATTAGAGGGATTTATTTTGGTGTGAACAACGCCCATTTTAATAATAAATAATTTCCACAATTGTATAATGCAGAGGACAATGCCTTACGTCGATATTCTAACTGGAAATATTTTTAGCTCCTGACTCCATATAAGTGGAACCATTGAGCATTGTTTTGAATTATAGATTACATTATATCTATAATTTAAATATTAATTAAAATTTGTATACGCAGCGGCTGACACAATCAGCCGCATTCTAGCATCTAACATTTATTTTAATTATGTATGTATGTATTAGGGAGATCGATTATTCGACTTTTTTCAAAAACCGTTTTTTTTCGAAAAATATTAATTTAAAAAAACCGGTCTACGGTTAGTAATTATTTAAATAACCGGTTAACCGGTTCTTTTATTTTAATAAAAATTTTCTTAATTTTTGAAGCGCAGAACTGGACCATGTCGTTCTTAAAATAAGCAGCAGCTGACGGAGTGCTTAAAATTAAATTGGCTACCAATACTAACAATAATTCTAACAAATATCAAAAGAACCGTGTCCGGAGGCCATAAAAACATAGTTCATTACATAAATATTGAAAGTTGCTAAAGTTTCGAACAGAGCTACTCAAGGAGCTAATTTCTTTTTTGTTGTTGTACTACTTGGTAGAGAATGGAATTAATGGTTTGCTATTTAGGTGCCAAGGATAACAAAAATTAAATTTTTTACTTTGAATTAATCCATTAGTAATATACGAGTCCTTAACTGCTTCGACAAGTTGCTTAGGTTTCGAACAGCTCTGTATGTAAACTCATGCCCTACGTATTTAACAGTGTGTGTGCCATTGTGGTATGTTAGGTAAGACAGCTCTATATGTAACAGCTCTATATGTAAATTCATGCCTTACGTATTTAACAGCGTGTGTGCCATTGTGGTATGTTAGGTAAGACACCCACCTTCCAAACAAAAAGTCGTCAGTTCAAACACAGGCCACACTATCTAAAATTTTCAACAGCGATATCGCCACACAACATTAGCGACTGGTTATGTATGCTTACGCTGTGAAAAACTTCACTAACTAATATAACTGCCGTTTGGAGCCGGCGTTTGTGGGTTGATTTCAATGAGCCTAGTTGATTATAAAAATCAATATTTATTTACAAAAGATGAGAGAAAGTTATTGTTGCTCAAGTGTGCATATCTTGTTCGATTTACCTTGGTTTTTACGTTCTTTGTAAGACGACCAAGGTTGTCATATATACAAATATAATTAAATTTATAAAAATACTTATACGATGAGCAGATTTTCAATAAAGAAATATACGAACGTATAAAAATTATACTTATTTAAATTAACCGGTTATTCGTGTTAAATTAGCCAGTTTAATCGGTATTCGAAGAATGAAGATTTTGGAAAAACCGTATCCGACAAAAACAAAAAAACCGGTTTAAACCGGTCGAATAATAACCGTCCGATCTCCCTAGTATGTATGTATGTATAAAATTTAAAATTAGTCTTAAATACATTTCATTTAAAATTTTTCATACAAAATTTTCTTTAAATAGATGAGCCTAAAAATATAAAAAACTTTTTTCCAAAAAAATTTTTTTATAAAAAATAAAAAAAATATTTTTATATGACAACTAAAAAAATATATATCCACACATACATATTTTCTTTTGTTGTTTTTTTTTTTTTTAACTACCCTGTCGGATACTAAGTAGCTAACCACAAAAATAACCAACTTTAAGTGAGCTTTTATTTACTAACCTTAAGCTAATTACTTACTACTCAATGTAAAATTTGTATATTCTGTGCAGTAAATTTTTTGATTAACAAAAAAGTGTATCCAAAAAGCCGTTGGAATAGAATAAACTTTCGTATATATATGCAGACATATTTTAGTTTTTTATTTATAACTAGATGAAACCTGGCGTGCTTCGCAGTTCCCATATTAATTATTATCTTAAACGTTACTTTAGCTACATATTTTACTTTTTTCCCCTTTCGGATCCAATCTAAATGCTCGAAATAGCCTATAGTTCTTTCCAGAAAGACACTGTAGAATCTACTTAATTCCTAAATTAAAATTTGTTGGAGTATGTTCTGGTTAAATCTTCGCTTTATTCAGCTTCATGAAGCTGACGGCCACTGTATTCGCCTAGCTGTTGATGCCTTCAACTTCAGTAAATAGCTTAAGCTAAATTATAAAAATATTTGACGAAAAAAAACTTTACCATCATTTGATAGAAACATTTTATGGAAACATTTCCCTTTTTGTCAGTTTCTTAAAAATTAAAAAAAAAAAAAATAAATAATAATACAAAAAATATTTAAATTTTTATATTATTTAACCTAAAAAAAATAACAACAAAAGAAACATATTTAAATTTCTCGAGTGACAAATATAAGTCGAAACAAAATTATTTATTAAAAATATTTTGCAAAAATGTAAATATTTTTAAACTTAAAAATAAAATCTTAAAAAGCAAATATACGTATCGTCGTTCCGAAGTTATCTTGACGTAACTCCAAAAAATATTTTTATGGGAAATTGAATTTAAAGTTTTCACAGATTATAGAAAAAAAAATTAGTCGAAAAAAGGGGATCGATATTTAATTATCCTTTATCGAATAGTGGAAAAATTTTTTAAGTCATAGAAAAAATTTTTTAAGTTTTAGACATTTTTAGCCCTAAAAAAATAGTAACATATTGCCGTAAAAGCCACCTTTTGGGAAATATTTTTCAATAATGGCGCATACGTCAAAATAACGCCGGTAGAAATTTTAATTTGTTTTTTTTTCCGAAATTATATTGACGTATATAATACATACAAAAGCAAAAATTATACAAATACTATTTACTTAATAATATTAATAATATTAAGTAAATAGAAAGTACATACAAAAAAAACTTCACTCATTGCTTTTGCAGATTTTTCTTTGTTAACGATTCATTATGTATTTTTTTCAAGGTTATACTTTAATAAGCACAGTGACGAAGGTAATACTATTGCCGTGTTATTTCAATTAAAGAATTATCACTCCCAAAAGATTAAATTAAATATAATAGAAATGTTACCTACAGATTTCAAAATTTATTCGAATCTTGCACAACAGTTACATTTTTAGAACGTACCTTTTACTAAAATTAAAGCAATTAAACATAATAAATTCAATTTATTTTCTTTACTTTATAAAACATCTATAAAAGAAGATGAATTCCAATCATCAAGCTTAAAAAAACAAAGCAGAAAGGGAGTTCTATCAACATCAGAAAAATTGTTTGAGAGAGAACTCAGTACATGTACAAAAATAAATATATATGAAGATAAAAAAATGATATTAAAAGCCATTTCATGTATCTTCCTGATAATGATATTAAATTTTATTCAAAACTATTTACGTAAGTTATTATATACATACATAATAAATACATAATTTCAGATTGATTTTCAAAACGAATGTTTAATTTCTTTTTCAATTATGTATTAATTTTGTGTATCCATACTTAAGTTAATTTTAATTACAAGAATTACCCCCATTTGTAAAACATAATTTTGCTTTATAAAAAGTTTATGAAACAAAGTTTGTATGAATATCCCTTTTGTAAACTTTTAATAATAAAAATTTTATCATTTTTATATTACCAGTTTCTTTTTTCTTCTGAAAAATTCTTAAAATATATTTTTTTATACATATACGTCAAGATAACGCAACATTTTTGTATTTCAAAAATTTCAGACATTTTTTGACGTATATCCACAAAAGTGTCGCATACGTTCTTATAACATAATATTTTTTTGGCAAACTTGGATATACGGCAAAATAGCTTTTAAATATCTTAGAAAATACAGAGGATAAAGACTTGGGAATTAAACACATCGATAGATCTAATAATTTAATGTTCAATAATAGTCGTAACTAATTTTTTGTGATTTTGTGATATACGTCTAACGACGATATGTATACGAATCTAATTATATTCTTAACAGACGACTATCAATCGCGTGGCTCTCAAGATGCCGAAAAGGATATAAGAAAAGCCTTAAAAATAATAAAAAATCATTATATTCATGCGCAGTGCATTAAAAAGAAGAAAATGAACTCAAAAAATTAAACGTACAATGATAATTTAATCAAACATTGTTTGCTGAAGTTATTTGTGTAATTTTTGGAATGTTTTTGAAGAGTTCCAAAAAAAGACTCTATACTAGTTTTTATATTTATGTACTCGTATGTATGTACATAATAGTTTTCAAAAAAATTTTTAAATATAACAACAAAACATTAAAAATTTGTAAATGTACAAAATAGTGTATATATACATAATAGTGAATTCTTATATAATTGTTTGAAAAGAGTTCCTTTAATTACAACTTAAAATTTATAATTTAGTTATATATAAGGGGTGTTTTTTATAGAGGTATAGAACTTTAAGTTGCAATAAAACGACGATGGATTATTCGATTAACATGAATTTTATTTATCCGAAAGATAATCTTGTGGCATTACATTTTAAATATGATTTCTAACATATGACCGCCACGGCTAGCGCGGATGTAGTCCAATCTGGACGTCCAATTTTCGATGACTTTTTCCAACATTTGTGACCGTATATCGGCAATAACACGGCGAATGTTGTCTTCCAAATGGTCAAGCGTTTGTGGCTTTACCGCATAGACCAATGACTTTACATAGCCCCACAGAAAGTAGTCTAGCGATGTTAAATTACAAGATCTTGGAGGCCAATTCGTGAAATTAGGCGGTCACCAAACGTGTCTTTCAATAAATCTATTGTGGCAAATCAGGAATGAAAAAGTTAGTAATCATGGCTCTATACCGATCACCATTGACTGTAACATTCTGGCTACCATCGTTTTTGAAAAAGTACGCACCAATGATTCCACCAGCCAATAAAGCGCACCAAACAGTCAGTTTTTTTGGATGTAACGGTGTTTCCATATACACTTGAGGATTACCTTCACTCCAAATGCAGCAGTTTTGTTTGTTGACGTAGCCATTCAACCAGAAGTGCGCTTCATCACTAAACAAAATTCGCTTATGAAAATTGAAAAAAATTGAAAATGGAAAAAAACTGAAAAATGAAATGTGCACTATTTGCAAGCGTTGTTCAGGCGTGAGTCTATTCATAATGAATTGTCAAACTAAACTGAGAATAAATCACTTGTCAGTTGTTAAATCGGTCGCCATCTTGAAAAGTAATGCCAACTTAAAGTTCCATTGCTCTATAAAAAACACGCTATATAATGAAATGAATAATATATGTAGTTATGTATAGTGAAGTTTTAATAAATCAATTATATTATGTGATTTAAATATAATAAAAACTAAAAAAATTTAAATGGATTATTTTATTCTGAAAGATAAATGTAGTAGCTGCTAACTGAATAATAGTTAGCTTGCAAGTGGCTACAAAACATTAGTTTTCATCTAACATACAAACAACTAACTAACCTTTCGCTGATTTAAATAAAACTAATTTACAGTTCATTAAAAAAACCTACTTATAACCAACGACAAAGCGGTTAGCTTACAGCTAGCTACAAAAAGTCAACTAAAAGCTAACGTTTAGAAAGTCAACTTTAAATTAGTTGAAAAGTATGCAGAGTTGGATAATTGACTACCTACTAGGACGTTACAATGTTAAAATAGTTAGTTGCTGCCATTGAAAAGTAATCCAAATCTTAGTCAGCACTAGTTGTGAAAAAGTTAGCTTAAAGTTAGTTCTAAATTTACTCAATTTCCCACAGGGTACACAATAAAATGTTTTTTTTTTTCTTTCTATGTATAAGTAAGAATTTTAGAGTCGTTTTACACCTAAGGTACTGGAGCGATTTAAATAAAATTGATATTGTGCGCATAGAAAATGATTTAAGCTCATACGAGTATTTATCATTTCAAAATCGGTGCAGTTGAACTGTCGTAAAAGGGATACAAAGAAATGTCTTAGCCTATTAATTATATAGAAAATTATATAAATTAACAAAGGATTATTACTATAAAAAAAAGATAAGAAAGACACATATAGTGAAAGAAAATGTATATGGGGCCGAATTGGCCCAAATGAACAGAATATACAAAATTTTCAATGCACCAAGTGAAGGTTAACAATACTTAGAATTATGGTAGTTATTAAGCTTTCTTTTGGTCTTTGTGCTGGTTATTTGTGTAAAAAATAACATATAATTAGAAAATAAAATTATTTCCCTATTTTCGTTAAAACAAACGAGGTTGTCTCGCTGACGTATGATTGTTATGCATATTGTAATAATAAAATATCTATACGCCTAAGGGTTACTACACATTTATAGGTTAAAGAGTCACAAAATTGTAATCGCTTTGACTTAATTAATTACTATTCAAGTTTATAGAAATCCATATAAATTATTAACAACTAAACCATTTTGTGGCAGCCTTAAGGTGACCCTTAAGTGCTGGCACTTTATAGAAAGCGACTTTCTTAATTATTGTTGACATTTTCTCAATATTTATGTAAATTTTCTCATTTACTTGTAACGGTTATGATCTATTTTAAATTTGTTAACAAAGAAGGAGACCATAACTAAACGTTGCTGCTATAAAACAGCACCCTTTTGTGTGTAGAAATCATTGCTGTTGCTTTTCCTTTGTTCCGCTGCTTTTCTTCTGAACCTGTCATAACTTCCGGCCTTTGTTTAAACATGAAATGCTTTACAAATTATAGTCCTGTTCTCTTTTTATTTTTCCTATTTGTGTCTTAAAACGTTTATTTGTATGTTGCTAGTCAAACATGCTGACCAGACATAAATTATTTTTGCCTTAGATGTGGTAAAGCAAAGCAAAGTAAGCAAAAGTTTTAAGGGAAATAGGCATAAAGCAAAAGATATGCTAGAAGAAAATCCTGCATGCAACGTTTTGTTTTTTGTTTTATTATTTATGTATATTTTAAAATAAACACATTTAAACTAAATGAAGAAACTACTTAAAGATAATAGTGTTGCTGTTGCATGTTATTTAGAAGCTTAAACAACTCGACACAAATAATAGTCAAAGCAGATGGAGTACAAAATGTGGCAGAGAAGCTATTTACGAAATATGACATGAAAATATATGCTTATGCATGATTTTTTCTGGACTTTACATATATGTTATGTATGCGCATATGCATGTATATAGATTTTCTTTATGTTTAACATTAAGAAATTGCATAAGAGTGTTGTTGGTTTATTACACAATATTAGGATTTTTATTTATTTATTTTCTACTTTATTTTTTTGGTCTATGGAATTTAATTCCGTACAGACAAAAGTTATATAGTCTAAGAAAAATACAAAATTTATAAAATAAAAATTATTAATTCAAATACAATATAATTTGTTTAAATACAATATTATTTCTCTTTTCAAAATTTCATTACTTTCAGAAAAATCAAATAAATGATACAGATTATGAAATCGTAAGCATATCTGACGAAAGGAATCATTATTGGCATATACAGATCTGTGATATTTAATGCTTGTTAACTGAAAGTAGCGGGAAGGCCTCACGGGAACATTAAAAATAATTTTGTTTAGGAGAAAATCGGAATCAACATTATTACGTATTAAATTGAATAAAAATGAAACACTTAGCATTATTCTCCGGCTTTTTAACGTAGTAGCTTAATTCGCTATACTTTTACATGAAGGAAGTACTTATGAGTACCATCCAAGTCCTTTCAGACAAAATAAAAGAAACTGTTTCTGTACTGATTCAATAACATTATTGAATAAGTGTGAAAGTATGGATTCCATATTTTTTTCCGTTACTCCTCTAGGAAGCATATTGGCTTTCCACAAAGTATATATTGCTTTGTTTCAGTTTCTTTATTCAATTTGATATTTTTAAGTTAAGTAGATGATTAATCCGCTGTAGCTTCCTCCATATGATTTTTGTATGTGTAGTGGTGAAGATCCTTGTTAATTGGTGGTGATCTTTACTTTAGCATTGTAAATTTTTGCCCTGTAGGTGGCGCGTTTTTCCTGATCATTCGTCTGATGTTTGTCATCATCGCCAGAGGTATGCGGGAAGGTCAGGGGGGCTTTTTTCTTTTTATTTTTTAGATAGAGTTGTCTGGAGGGAAGTTGAAGCCCTTTTTTATTATTATGAGTATTATGAGTATTAGTATGAGTATTATGAGTATTTTGAGTATTATTATGCGTATTATTATGAGTATTATTATGAGTATTATTATGAGTATTATGAGTATTTTGAGTATTATTATGAGTATTATTATGAGTATTGTGAGTATTATTATGAGGATTATGAGTATTATTATGAGTATTATGAGTATTATTATGAGTATTATGAGTATTGTTATTATTATTATGAGTATTATGAGTATTATTATTATTATTATTATTATTATTATTATTATTATTATTATTATTATTATTATTATTATTATTATGAGTATTATGAGTATTATTATGAGTATTATGAGTATTATTATGAGTATTATGAGTATTATTATGAGTATTATGAATATAATTATGAGTATTATGATTATTATGAGTATTATGAGTATTATTATTATTATTATGAGTATTATGAGTATTATTATTATTATGAGTATTATGAGTATTATAAGTATTATGAGTATTATGAGTATTATGAGTGTTATTATGAGTATTATGAATATTATTATGAGTATTATAATGAGTATTATGAGTATTATTATGAGTATTATGAGTATATTAATGAGTATTATTTTGAGTATTATGAGTATTATGAGTATTATTATGAGTATTATCAGTATTATGAGTACTATTATGAGTATTATGAGTATAATTATGAGTATTATGTGTATTATTATGAGTATTTTGAGTATTATTATGAGTATTATGAGTATTATTATGAGTATTATGAGTATTATTATGAGTATTATGAGTATTATTATGAGTATTATTATTAATAAACATTTGAAACCACAATTGAAGTTATTCTTCATCATGTCCTCTGCTGGGGCTAGTTTGTGTTGTTACACCAGGCCACCCCCATAAAATAGATCCGTATTCTAGGATCGGTTGAACCAAAGATGTATACAACTGCTTCGTTATGTTTGGATCCCAATACCTCACTCGCTTTATTAACCATCATAAAAGTATGATCACAGAATCTTAGTTTATGGTCCAACAAAATTCCAAGATCATTAATAATAGAAACCATTTCTAGAGTTGTTCCTTTAACGTGATAAGAAGTATCAAACTATTGTGAACGATAAAACGATATGTGTTTACATTTTTTGATATTCAAGTTCAATAAATTAATATCACACCATTGAGAAAAATATTCGATGTCTTTTTGAAGAGATGATTGACCAGAAATATTATTAAAGGAGTTAAAAATTTCCACGTCATCCGCATACATAAGAACATTTGAACTGCAAATTGCAGACGGTATGTGGTTGATAAATAATGTAGACAATACAGGACCCAAATGACTACCCTGTGGCGCTCCAGAAGGTACATAAATAACCTTAGAACCAGCATTTTTTAAATTTTACTTGTTGAGTTTTGCCAGAAAGATACGAATTAAGCCAGCGAATTGAATTGTTGCTAAGCCCCATGCATGAGAGTTTAAAAAGTAAAATGTCAGTAGAAGTAGAAACGAAAGTAGAAGAAGACAATGATATTCTCAAAAGCATAGCATGAAACAGAAACAGGAAAATATTCAAATTTTAATGAAAATTACAAAATAGTGCATACGCAAGAGAGACAATATGAGAACAATCTCTTTTTGTTTGTCTTTCTCATGCAACTGGACAAGCGTAAATTCTTTTTTTCACTTTTTGTATTTATTTTAATAAAAATAAATAATGTAAAAAAAATGATAACTAAATAATAAATTTTGGACTAAAAAATCAAAAATCTAAAGATTCTCCATCGCAACTAAACAACGTAGAAAAACGTAGCCACGATCGTAATGCAGGATATACATATATAGTACAATCGAAAGAAACTGAGCGGAATCGAAACTGAGAATACCAAATTTGCCTAACGGGGAAAATTTCGATTCGAATTGAAACACAGAATAGGGGTTGTAGAGACGTTACCCAACATGTTAATGGGAATCATACCTTAAGATTACAAATGCCGCTTAATCAGAGAAAATTTTATAGCGCAGTAAGTCTATAAGTAAGTCTATTCACTGACTCTAATTTGTAGCGATAAAACTTGTACGTAAAATAATCTGCAAAAGTGGGTGCAGCATACAATTTTAAGTTTCCGATAAGTACTGCAGCATTTTTCGTAATTTTGCTTTTCTAGTATTGGTTATTCTACACGTCCCACTTAGCTTTTCCTCCACATATTTAATATGCTGTTGAAAGGAAAGTCGGTAATCGATCACTACTCATTACTATCCATTCACCAACTTGTATATTTATATACTACTTTGATCGAAAAGTTTCCGGAATAACCCCGGTGTGGCAGTCCAATCGTTCCGATTTAAATTTTTTTCAAATCTTAGCATCAGAGCTTGACATTTTCAAAGGCTACATAGCTTAGAATACATTTATCTCTATGTGTGTTTGGCGACTTTTTACAATTTTGACCAGGTTGAGGTCGCAAAAGACATGATTTACGAGGCTGAATCCCACATTCATCAAAAGGATCATTACTGAAGACGAAACATCGGTTTGTGAGTACTACACACAATCCAGATATCAGACAAGTGAATGGCATTCACCAAATGAGCCGAGACCAAAAAAAGTCGTTTCCAGTCAAAAAAGAAAGCAATACTCAAGGTTTTCATGCATTATGATTTTTTGCCATGAGGCCAAACAGTAAACAAATAGTATTATTTGGGCGCTATGGAACGTTTGCGTGAAGCAATTCGAAATTCGCCGAAAGAGACCAGAATTGTGGGCAGAAAACTCGTGGATTATGCACCATGATAACGCACCGTCGCACAGTGCCATCATTATTCGACATTTTTTGACGAAAAATGCAACAAACACCATCCAACAGCCATCGAATTCACCTGATTTGGGGAATGCTTTTCAACAGACGTTTCTAAAATTGTAAAAAATCGCGAATACACACATAAAGATAAATGTACTCTTGGCTACGTAGCTTTTTCAAATGTCTAGCTGTGACGCTAAGATTTAGCGGGAATATCAACAATAGATGTACCAGCTTGACAAAAAAAAAAATCCAAATCGGAACGATGGGATCGCGAGACGGGGCCTATTTCGGAATTTTTTGATCAAGGTAGTATTCCTTAACTTTCCGGCTAGTAAATAAAACAGTTTCAGTTTTATCTTCAGCTAATAAAGGACCACTAGAGGCTAACCATGCTTTTAAAATTTGGTTTTGTTACTGTGGATGAAACATGCACTCTTCGTAACCCACTAGAGGCCAAAGAACAAGCAGTTAGACTTTTTGTGTGTCTCGCGCATGTTGGTATGCGGGCCAATAAGTTGATGTCAATCATATCAACTGCTTTGAAAAGTGCAAAACGATTATCGGCCAACACGCATCTGTAGTTACTATTGCAAAAATCCATGAATTTAGATGCGAACTGGTACTATTTCACTCATTAGTAAGAAATTTCTATCCGAGAAAGAGGTCATCATTAGAACAAATGCTTTTTTTTAGATCCTCGAGAAATCATATTAATGGAAGGAATAAAAAAAAGAGAAAAAAATAGAAAAATACTGTTCAGAAATAAAATACTTTTTTGACAAAAAAATATGTTTTCAGTAAAATTTAGGTTTAAGTTAAGGGTAAACTTATCACACCTTTATTTGTGACCCTCGTAGGTAGTATATCTTAAGAAACATAAATGTTTAAAATAAAATGTTTTTAAGCTGCATGCTAGTGTGGCATAACTCATATGAAATTTTTTAAATATTTGAAGAAAAAAAATATTTTATGGCCAAATACTCGTATATTCAGTTTTGTGCAGCAAATAATTTAAGTTTAACATGAATTTCAAAAACATATAAAAGCATTTTAGGGTTTAGTTCTGTAACATTTTAGTCGAAGTCTTAAAAAAAAGAAACAAAACAAATTTGCTGAAAGAAATCAAGGGGAAATATATAACGCACTCTATACCATGTACATATGTACATATATGTCATTAATTTGTACGTTTAAAAAATGTTCTCTAAAAATTTCCATCAAGCAATCTAACATTTAGAGCCTTTAAATTGTAAAAAAAAATACTTTTCTTTTCAGACTGGCTATCCTTATACGATATTTCTCTCAGCAATGTAACAAATTTTATAACAAATTTAGTATACTAATATCCTTTGGAATTGCGCATTTGAATAGAAAATTACGATAAAAAAAATTTAAAAAATAATAAATTACAAATTTAATATCAAACATGCGATGTGCAATTTAAGTGAAATGAAAAAAATATTTTCGAAATTGGGACAAACTAACGAAACTTGTTTTTCACCGCCAATGATTTTATTGTATTTATAAAAGTGCTAAAATAATATGTATTCAAGGTCCAACAAAATTATATTGTATTATGACATGTTCATACGAGAACGGTTTTACGTAATTCGCTCTCTCAACCGCCAATTATGAGCCGAATTACTTAATTCTCCCAACAAAATGTTGATTTTTAAAAAATCAAGGTGATTTCTACATTTTATTGGGTGTTTTAGAGCTGGGTAGTTCGCGAACGACCTAGTACAATTGAACTACTCACACAAGTGAGCTAAGAGAGTCGGTCACTACAATGAGTCTTTTTAGCTCCGTAGTTCATTCGGTTGTTTGTTCTTTCATGTTTCGTTTTCGTACATGATTCTTTTTCATTCGTTCGTGTGTCTTTTTTCATGTTATATGAAAATAACATGCGTTGTTAGTGCCACTCTGAAAATAACATGTACAATCAGTGTTGCGAGACAATGAGTTCTATTGGCTCCGTAGTTCATATTTCTTTTCGTTTATGTTTCTTCTTCGTTCATATTTGTTTCATTGATATGTTTGGCACTTAATTTGAAAAATAATTAAATAATTTGCAAATGATATACGAGAGCGGATTGACATTGAAGCTACCTAGCGCACAAACACAAAAACTTTTTTTTTCTTAGAAATTACGATCTGTCGAACATCAGCTGTTAAAATTTTAGCCAAATTCATCGATTAGTTTATTTGTTGTAGTCGTTTGAAGTAGGCAACTTTTGTGTTTCTTAGAAAATGGAAAAAAGTGAATTTCGTGTAGTGATTAAGCACTATTATATGAAAGGCAAAACGGCGAAAGAGATAAAAGAAAAGCTTGATAAACATTACGGCGAATCTGCTCCATCAGATTATATGGTAAAATAAACGGGGCCGAACAAGCATTGCAACAATACCATCAATAGGAAGGCCGAAAGAGCTGGTTACTGAAGAAAATATCAAGAAAATCCTCGATATCGTTATGAATGATCGCCGGATCAAAATCCGTGAGATTGCTGAAATGGTAAACATATCATATGAATGTGTGTTCAACATTTTGCATGAACATTTGCATATGAAAAAGCTATCGGCAAGATGGGTGCCGCGTTTGCTCAGTGTTGAACAAAAACGAGTTTGGCAAATCACTTCACAGCGGTGTTTAGACATGATAAAGCATAATCCTTCTGATTTTTGGCGTAGATTAATAACTTTTGATGAAACGTGGGTGCACCACTACACACCTGAAACCAAAAATCAATCGAAGCAATGGGTAGAAGCTGGTGGAAGGGCTCCGAAGAAGGCGAAGACAGCGAAATCGGCTGGCAAGGTTATGGCCACTGTATTTTGGGATGCACGCGGAATATTGCTCATCGATTATCTTGAAAAAGGATCCACAATCACAGAGTATTATCGTGCATTATTGGATCAATTGGTTGATGCATTCAAGGAAAAACGACTGCACTTAAACAAGAAAAAAGTGATCTTTCTTCGAGACAACGCACCGGTTCACACAGCATTAGATATGATGCTAAAACTACGAGAAATGCATTTCGAATTGGTTGATCATCCACCTTATAGTCCAGATTTAGCCCCCAGTGACTTTTTCCTGTTTCCAAACTTGAAAATGTGGCTCACAGGAAAAGGATTCATCTCAAACGAAGTAATGATTACCGAAACTAATGCGTATTTTGAGGAGTTCCCAATCAGATGGTATAAAAAAGTTTGAAAATCGTCTTACTAAGTGTATTGAGCTAAAAGGAGACTATATTGAGGAATTTTATTTTTGAAAAAAAAAATGTTTTTTTCCTACTTAGGCACTTTCAATATCAATCCGCCCTCGTACATAATCAGTTTGCCACAATCTTAATATGCAAATTTAGAAAATGAAATAAGAATATGTTATGTTAAAAAATATATTATCATTTTTTTATTTTTATAAATAAGTAAACAATTAAAAACTCGTATGATAAAGTTATAAAACGGACACAATTGATTTTACTCTGTTTTCTCTTTTTTCGTTTAAGATACGTCTTTTGTCTCGCTGACTTTAATTTTTCTAACGATCTAATTCATTCAAAAGAATATAAAAAATGGAAAAACGAATTCGTATAGAGAATAATTTCACATTAATTTTGAGCCTCACTTAAGGAAATAATTAATGACATTTATGATAGACATTTATGTAGACATCAGTTAAAACCACGGCAATAAAATAATAAAAACTGCCTGAAATGCTAGTGTACATTTGCAAGGTTTTTGACAAATAACCTTTTAATATGTACATATGTACCTGCAATAACATGTTGTTGCAAATTCTGATTTATTAAAATTTAAAAATAACCGGAATAAAATTAAAAAAAAATTATCTGCAAAAAAAATTCTATTGTATACATATGCACTATATGTGTGCAATTTTTGAAAAATCAATGATCAGACAAAAACTGCGGCAACGGTTGCGGCCATGGTGAAATTATATAAGGTGAAGTTGTTTACCCGACTGTTGCATTTTTGCGTTCAAATGCTGACTTCTTAAAAAGAATAATCCAAGTCTAGGGTGTTTATCTTCGCTTAATTTGTTTATTTAATTTCCTATCCTTTTTGGTCTATTTTAAAACTCAATTTTTCGGCAATAACAAAATAATAAAATAAAAAAAATAACAACAAGAAGAAAAAAATATCAAAGCGAATTACAAAGGTGCCATGTGAATGGAGTAATTAATATCAGTAATTCAAACAACGAAGAAAGTAAATAAAATTTTTTTTTGGAATTTCAAAACACTTCTAAAACTTTACGTTTCGGGTAAAAAACCGGTTTTCGGACCTTAATGCACTTATAAACTCATAACTTCGCTGAATATTCCCCGATTTTAAGTTTGGAAAGAAGACAAACAGACCTTATAAATGATATATAATACATTTAAGTAGCCTTGAGGGCTCAAGCATTTTTTTATGTATAGAGTGGGCAATTTAAAAGTTTAATTTTAAAAAAGAAACAAAACAAAAACGGCTTGATATTTTGCCAAGTTTATTTCATTGTTGGGAGAACAATTGTTCTGATTAGAAATTAAATATTATTTCATTCATATGGCTGCCGAGGCTGGACAAACAGTATCTCATTCGATCAGTACATTTTTAAGTGTATAGGGTCGAATCTCGGCAATGGTATTACGAATGTTGGCCTTCAAATGCTAAATTGTCTCTGGTTTGTCGGCATAACACCTATCTTTAACAGTGCCCCAGAGAAAATAGTCCAACAGTATCAAATCACAGCTTTTTGGCGGCCAACTGACATCGCCATTTCGGCTAATTAAACGGCCATCAAGCGTTTGACGCAATAAATCGATAGTGGCGGGAGATGTGTGGCAAGTTGCACCATCCTGTTTAAACCAAACATCGTTCACATCAATAACTTGAAGAGCGGGTACTAAAACTCGGTTATTATGGTTCGATAGGTGTCCCCATTGACCGTAAAAACTGCGCCGTCATCATTTTCAAAGAAGTATGTGCCAATGCTGCAACCGCTCCACAAGTCGCACCAAACAGTCACTCGTAATGCGTACATTGGCTTCTTTAAGACCACGTTTAGGTTTTTTCAGCCAATACTTAGATAAAAATGAGCTTCATCCGAAAAGATGATTTTAAATGATGATAAACTTCCAATAAATTCCAACGTTGCTTATGCGTAAATTCATTCGTTCAGTGGAGATAATATACTGAATTTTAAGATTCGAAGTAACCACAGGTTCAAATTTAAACTCTTAAATTGCCCACCCTATAGAAACCGTATTTTTTAATTACATAATGAAGGAATGATATTAAGTTGCATATATATATATATATATATGTATATATATACGAGTACATATGCATGTTCTACCCGTAACTTAGAAATTTGGAAGTGTTTGGGAAATTTTAAAAACAAACTCTTGATGAACTCGACAGCGCCTCATAGAAAAGTAGTATTACAAACCAAGCATTTTAGCTCCGTTCTTTTTTTGTCGCATAATGTTATTTTGTTTAAAAATCTGAGCTGCAATATTCGTGAATCTTTTCAGAAAATTTTTAAGTTCAGTGATCGGTGGAAGTCGGTTGATTTTTCGGGCTAAATTCAAAGATTAGGCTTTCACCCTCTATTTGATACCAGTCGGAAGACAGAGGTATCCGGAGCTAACTTCTTTTGTTTCTTTTTGCAAAAGCTGAATTTTATAAGCCCATTTTAAATCGCTTATATCCACTAAATAACACATGCAATCTGAATATTTTTTTTTTATTAATAAGGAGGACCTATATTTCAATTAAAACAGCAATAAAATATCACTAAAAATATCTTTCACACATAAGTTGAGTTGCATGAAAATATTCATCAGTTTTCATTTAACAATCTTTATTTGACTTCAATATATTTTATATTATTCTCTGCTAAAAGAAATTATGGGTTTTTCTTCTTTGTAGAAGAGCATCCATCATTAGATCCTTAAAATGTATTTGACAAAAAATTGCTTTTTTGCCAACATAATAGCACTGTGCGGTGCTGAGAGAAGTGAAGTTGGTTGCAAAACAACTGTCACTTAGGTTCGTTTCAAGCTAACTTAGCACTTTCATATCTAGATATTGCACTTGTACCGCTAAAGTGAGTCAACAATAAATTTTTTAATTTTTGCTTTTTACATGAAAACTATATACAGTGGTTATATCTACCCACTGTAAAAATCTTACATCATGTTCTCTACTCTTTCGCCAAAAAAATGCAATTGTACGCTTTTTTTGTGATATAAATTCACATTAAACAGAAAATCAATTTGCCTCTACATAAAATTTCACAATTTTGACAGTAATAGAGGGTCCGCCAAATAAATTTTTTTTTTCTTGAAAATGCTATAAAAAAAACTGCTGAATATTTTCTCAAATTTCTTTTTTATTTGAAAGTACAATCCTTCCGGTTAATAATGGAAAATAATTTCAGTCAAATGGCTGCCTCGGCTGGCCATGCAGTAGCCTACACGATCGGTCAAATTTTTAAGCACATTATCGATTGTGTGCAGCTGTATTTCACCAATGGCTTCACAATTATTGTCCTTTAAAGCGTCAATTGTCTCTGGCTTGTTGGCGTAACACTTATCTTTGACGGCACCCCGCAAATAATAGTCCAACGCAAATAAATGCCAAATCGCAGCTCCGAGGTGGCCAAAGGACATCAGCTCTGCGGCTGATAATGCGATCTTCAAAAACAGGGAGCAATCCATCGAGTGTAGCTTCGGCTGTGTGGCACGTAGGGCCGTCCTGTTGAAACAAAATATTGCTAATATCCTCTTCTTCAATTTTGCGTGAATAAAAATTCGTTCACCATAGCCCGATAACGATCGCCATTGACTGTAACGGCCACTCCTTGCTCATTTTCAAAGAAAAATGGCTCAATTATGCCTCTAGACCAAAATCCGCACCAAAAACTGACTCGTCTTGGGTGTATCGGCTTTTCAACGTATGCGTGCGCGATTTCTGTGCCTCAAATGCAACAATTTTACTTGTTTACATACCCGCCAAGATCATAATGAGCTTCATCTCAAAAGATGATTTTTATGGCAAAATCTGTATCTTCTGTAAGTCGATCGCAGGCTCAGATTCCCAGCGTTGTTCAAGCGTATACACAACCATATTTGTTCAGCGGAAGTATAAAACTAATTATCTGTCAAACCAGACATGAGCTAAATGTTACCATTCATGAAATAAGCACTAGTTGAAAAAAAGCGTTATATGGCGGACCCTTTATAAAAACAATTATTTTAAAAACAACACAGCTTGTCTGTAACGGCCACTCCTTGCTCAATTATGCCTCTATGCCCCAAATGCGACAATTTTGCTTGTTTACATACCCGCCAAGATCAAAATGAGCTTCATCTATATATATACACAACCATATTCGTTCAGCGGAAGGATAAAACTAATTATCTGTCAAATCAGATATGAGCTAAGTGTTTCCATTCACGAAATACGCACTAGATGAAAAAGAAACGTTAGATGGCGGACCCTTTATTACTGTTCAGAACAGAACGTTGCGAAACCCATTACAACGATGACATAAGGTCTAATGTGTAGATATTAGTTGGTTTGCTAAGTATAGATTGCATAAGGGTAAACGAGCTCAAATTACTATCTTATTAAAACTAAGATAAGTGAGACGAACAATGTCTAATAAGGAATCCTAGGGTTAATTGATATCATGTTCTTGGGAAGGTTAACGTAATAAAAATAAATTTAAGGTACAATTTAGCATTATTATACCGAAAATCTTAATTTACTGTTACTATTTTACTTTATTGTTGTATCGTAACAGACTCTTGGTTAAATAAAAATGTTCTCTTATTTAAAAGCCATACACATGCACTTTGACTTTCGCTTAACATGTTACCATCAAAACTAAATTCTTTAACATTTTGACCTCTTATACTTCGCTTGATATGAGAGTAAATAAAGAATATTTTTTTTTCTAAAAGTAGTTAAAACAGAAACTGAAAGTAAATGAAATTTGTATAAAAAAGTCAATTTGCTATAAAAAAAATAAACCCCTAAAATGATCAACTGACAGATATCCTTTATTTAGTTTTCTTCTTGTAATCAGTTTAATCACTTTCATAAGCAACTTTACATATTACGAGTAAAAGCTCACACATTAGTTCTTATAACTCTAGGGCATGTTTGTCATATTCACTCTGTAAACATTTGCATAGTTTTTTCAACTTTTCTCTTAAAAAAAAAAATTAAAAATAAATAAATAAATAATTAAAAAAAATTAATTGAGTGTTCATTTCCATGTTAATTTTTATAAACTCTGCTCAACAGTAAAAAAAAAAAGAAATTATCCTTTTACTAAAACGGTCTTTCTGAAAAGGAGCAGAGAGTGTAGTGACAGCGTATTGAAATGGAATTGTGTAGAAAATTCTATTACAAGGATTTGATAATGACAACTACAAACAGCCAGACATCATAGACATGTTTAATGACCATAATTACGAGTAGATAGCACGTGTGGTTTTCTATAAAAATGTATGTGTACATATGTACATACATATGTAAAGATGTAAATAAATATACATGAATGACATAAATTTACATAAGTATGGTATATGCATGTATGTATGTAGACATGTTTTAGGTAGGATATGGGTTTAAAATGCATATGTAACAAATTTTGTATAAATACATGCTTATTTAATGTATTCATATTGAAGTGTACATGCATAAAAGTGTAAGTGTATTTGTAAATGTATGTAGTGGTATGAGTACTTGAAGAATATAACAAGCAAAACATAACCTATTCATTAACACAACACAAAAACAAATGAAACAAAATTATAGGGATAAGGGTATCATTAAGGATATTCGCGAATACAGAGGCCTACGTCTATTGCGTATTAACACTATTAAATAATTAGTGATTTGCAATAAGATGTTTACTTACATATCTATGTTGTTATAACAAGCGGAGGGACAAAGACTATTTGCTCGGCGTAGAGTAACAGAGTAGAGTCCGCTGGAAACCAAACCCAATATCCTTACACAAGTAGACTACAACTGTGCTATGGGTTATTAAAGTCGTATTTATTATTTACTAGAGACTGAAACCGAGCCCGAACACCAACCCGTTGAACCCATGTGAGAACAAAACTAAAATACCGATTATTTGTAACGAAAATGTAACCAGCGTAGCCAGTAACCTTCACACAAAATAGAGAAAAAAAGGAAATCCTCTCTTTCTGTTCGAAAATTTGAATGTGAAAAGAAAAGAAAGTGTTATACTGTATACTGTTTTATCTTAATAAACGACAAAGATAAGGAAGAATACTTACTTAGTTTAGGAGACTCATAATTCATTCCAAAAACACTTTTAACCGTTTGAACTCAGATCTTTATCAAGACAATTTTTGACAATTTTTGAAGCGTTTTCCAACTTAGACACTCCGAGACGAACAAATCAAACATTCAATATTCAAGCTACTCGTATATGGCGACTTAGAAAATACTTTCATAAACAAGAACTCGAGTTTGATCATATACTCAATATCCATGGTTTTAATAGCTGAAACCCTTTTAATACAAAATAAATGTTATCCATTTTAGTAAGAAATGACTAATTCTTATCACTATCCCAACTTGATCAAAAAGTGTCCTGAATAATCTCAGTATGGCGGTCCCATCGTTCCGATTTGAGTTTTTTTTTTTTTTTGGTAGGTTTGTAAATCTGTGTTTGATATTCTAGCTAAATCTTAGCGTCATAGCTTGGCATTTGCAAAAGCTACGTAGCCAAGAGTACATCTATCTCTATATGTGTTGGCGATTTTTTACAATTTGAGAAACGGCTGCTGAAGCGTGTTCCACGTAATGGTTTTTTAACTCGATTGAACACAAAGAAATCTCAGGTGAATTTGGTGGCTGTTGATCTCACTGTGCGACAGTGCGTTATCATGGTGCAAAATCCACGAGTTTTCACAACTCTGGTCTCTTTCGGTGAATTGCTTCATGCAAACGTCTTATAACGTAATAAATAATAATCTTTGTTTACTGTCTGGCCTTCTGGCAAAAATTCATGATGCACTACACCATTGAGCATTGTCTTCTTTTTTGACTGAAAATGACGTAGGTTTTTGGTCTCGGCACATTTGGTGAACGCCATTGACTTGATTGGTGTCTTGATTGCGTATCGTACTCATAAACCCACGGATCGTCTCCAGTAATGATCCTTTTGATAAATATGGGATTGGATTCAGGCTCAAAAATTATATCTTTTTCCAACTGGACACTGTCAAAATTGTAAAAAATCGCCAACACACATAAAGATAGATGTACTTTAAGCTACGCAGTTTTTGCAAATGTTAAACTATGGCGCTAAGATTTAGCAGATGTACCAACCTAACAAAAAAAAAAAAAAAAAAACTGAAAGCGGAACGATGGGACCGCCATACGGGGGTTATTCCGGAAACTTTTGATCAAGGTAGTGTGTAAATAACTCTCCACCGAGCTATTTATACTAAAGGTAGAAGCCGTAAATGTAGTCGTGTCAGCTGATCGCTGTTGTTATATGAAAGAAAAGCTATAAAAGTGCTTACTTGACCGTAATGAAACGTAACTGTAACGTCCCAATCTGTTGAAAATAATATTTGATGGCAACGTTACGTGCCATTTGTCAAACAGCGATGGTCAGTTTGTATGTTAAATTATATGGGGGAATTTTTACCCTTTTTTTGGCATTTTTTGCACACAACACAAAAGAGCAATTTAAAACAGTTGAACAAAGTAATATATAATAATTTTAAAAAATTTAAAATATATTTTAGAAAATGTGAATCCAATTTTAAAAAATATTACTATTTTTTAATTCAAAATAACTTTTTATTTATATTGTAATACGGAAAAGGAATAAACTAAAAATTAGTTTCGATGAACATTTTTAGCATTTTTAGGTGACAAAAAAAAAATTTGTAATTGTTAGATAAACTTAAAAAGAACTTTGGATCAGAAACGAATCAATCATCAATTTTCACGAAAAAATCACAATGAGTGACGGGGCAAATCTTCATTTGAATGGTTATGTGAATAAACAGAATAGTCGGTTCTGGGCAATGAAAAATCCTCAAATTATTCATCAGTCATCTTTGCATCCATTAAAAGTAACAGTCTGGTGTGCAATTTGGCCAAGGGGAATCATTGAACCTTACTTCTTTGAAACTGACAACGGCGTAACGGTAACTGTCAATTGGAAGCGATAACGTGATATGATTGAAAACTATTTAACGCCACAACTTCATGTTTTGGGCTTGACTAACATGTAATTTCAACAAGACGGTGCCACAACACATACAACCAGGATTACAATAGAATTACTGCGACACCTTTTTCCACAACAAATTATTTGAAGGAATGGTGATGTTGATTGGCCTCTACGGTCGCCTGATTTGACTGCTTCGGACTTCCTTTTGTGGGGATATCTGAAAAGCAAGATTTATGCAAACAAATTAGAAAGGCTGCAGCAACTCAAACAAAATATTCGTGATGAAATTAATGAAATACCGCGTGAAATGTGTGAGAATGTAATGAAAAATGTGCCTAAAAGAGCTCCCATTTGTGAGGCTAACAGAGGCGGTCATTTACCTGATATTGTATTCCATACATAATTGCCAACATTAAATAAAACATTTATCAATATAAAATTCATTCTCTTTCATATATGAAAAACTGAATAATGTTGACAAAATTGCGTGAAAAATGTGTTTGCTTGCGAAATACACACAGATTGTAATAATACATGTCTATCATTTAAAAGGTCTGTTTTTCTTCTTTCTAAATCCGAAAAGAATCTTAAAATCGGGTAATATTCAGCTACGTTATCAGTTTATAGGTGCATGAAGGACCGAAAAACTGGTTTTTTGGCCGTAACTAGAGATTTTGAAGATTTTTCGAAAATTTCAAAAACAGAATCTTGTTCTACTCCTCAATAGCGCTCGTTCTATTCGATAGTACCATTTCCCAGGTATTTTAACTTTGCTCTTTTTGTTATCTTCAAATAGTTTCGAATATGTAAAACCATTCATAGCTTTTTGAATAAAAACTTGCATATAGGCCAACCACAGCCGCCGATATATAACGCCAAACCAGAAATTTTGGTTCTAATAAGATTTTTGCGATCCTTTTAGCTATACAAATACGAACCACCCTAATAACGCCATCCCAACGAGTTAGTTTTGATATCACATTACAAACAGAGAAACATGTAAATGTACGAATATTTCATTTGTATTCGAATAAACATGAGTAAAAATGAAAAGCTTGTCTCTGTATGTAAATGGTTCTGTCATCCTTAAAATAAAATTAAAGGAAAATTTTAACAGATAAATGCATGTCTGTATTTCGAAAAGAAAGGATGAGTTTTTTTTACATAAAAGGATTTCTCATTAAAAGGGACAACATTAAATAATATTATACATACAAATGGAGAAAAATAAATAATCGTGCGAAAACAAACATCAGCGAATCACAGACCACAGATGTTAAAATAAGTATAAATATGTACTTACATGGATGACAGAATTTTAATATGTATATTAAATTTCAAATTACAAAATTATATATAAAACGAGAGTAGATAATGAGAAATGAAAAAACAGAAAATGTAAAGACAAGAAGAAGGAGCTTAAATTATAGTTTTACAAGTAAACTAATTTTCTTTAACTGAAAATTCTTAAATCGACAACATCGACAACAACATTAAACGCCATTTTACTTAAATACTAACACTTTTTTTACACATTGACAGACAGTAGGGACAAGTGAAGTTCGAAAATTAAAACTATATGTTTAATTTTTAGAATATTAGAAGTATGGTTTTACTCTTTCTGTTTAAATAAACTTAATTTTGATTAATACAACACCTTTAATTAGGTTGCGGCAGTCGTATTGCGACATTCGTAGCACAAAGACGTATTATATATCAGCTGACTATTTGTAAATACTTTTGCATTATAACTTACTTTTTCTAAACGTAGGGGTTTCTGGGTAAATTGCCCTAAAATACAAGAAACAAAAGTCTGCCATACCAAGCAGCAGTAATAGATATCAGATAGATAGATAGATCAGCGCGGGAATAATTTGTGATTCTGAAAAGTGGATATTACCAAATATCTGTAAGTAAAAAGTCTAGACTTCTTACTGCCCTTGTCACACCCGAAGGCCACTTCGAGTTTTTGCGTATGCAATTTGGTGTTTGTAATGGCCCAGCCGTTTATCAACAATTAATTAATGGGGTACTTGGCCCCTTACGTTTTACAATTGCTTTGGCTTATTTCGATAATATTCTTATACCAGCTGATACAGAGGAAGAAGGTTTGCAAACTTAAAAATCATTATTGAAGTTTTGAATAAAGCAAATATAAAATTAAATTTTTCTAAATGAAAATTTCTTTTTGAAAAAATAGAGTACCTCGGGTTTGAAAGTATGGAACTTTAAGACCATCTGAGGAAAAAATAAAAAGTGTTTCTGAGTTTGCAACTCCAAAGAGTGTGCATAATGTAAGACAAGTTATTGGCCTCGCAAGTTATTTCCGGCAATTTGTACCCAATTTTGGATTGATGGCTCAGCCCTTAACAAAACTGACTCGGAAAAGTGCACAATGGAATTGGTCGCCAACAGAGGAGAAAGCCTTTAAATTGATTAAAGAGAAACTTATATCTCGTCCTACATTAGCTATGTATTCACCAGAAGCGAGAACGGAGGTACATACGGACGCCTGTCAACTCGGTCTTGGTGGAATTCTGCTTCAAGAAAAAGCGATAAAAAACTTCATCCGGTTGCTTATGTTAGTAAACAAACTACTCCAGAAGAAAGCCGATACCATTCAACGGAACTAGAAGCGCTTGCTGTTGTGTGGTCTTTACAGAAACTTCGTGTGTATTTAATTGAAATTCAATTTGTTGTTATTACAGATTGTAAAGCTTTAAGAAGTACTTTTTCTAAGAAAGATATGATACCTCGTATTGGGCGTTGGTGGCTTCAACTCCAAGAGTTTCAATTTAAAATTATGCATCGTGCTGGAAGTAAAATGCAACATGTGGACGTACTTAGTCGCAACCCAGTTGGTGATACTCAGGAATACGAGACGATGGCTGATGTTTTTTTTCTCTACAATACATTAAGCGAAGGTCAATGGTTAACGTTACTGCAGAAAACAAATCCTTCTGTTGGTGTTATGGTTAAATCGTTGAAGAAAACAGCTGATTTAGATGAATTTGATAGAAACATAAAATCAAATTACGTATTGAAAAATGGTGTTGATTTTAGAATAGATGGCAATGAAGAAAAATTGCGCCAGATGACTCTAAGCACTAACGACCATATGCAAAAAAAAATCTGAAAGTAAACTTGAAGTACACGATAGTTACCACACACTTTAAGCTTAACAAGCATTTAAAAAAACGTATGCAAAAATCCTGCATTAGCTAACGATTGCTCTACTAAATTTTAGGTTTTTATGCTGGCAATACCATGATCTCTTGTGTGTCAGCTATACAAAAAAAATGCCACACATACGATCCAAAAAAGATTTTTCTTAATTTATTTAATATAAAATCATATTTTTTTTTTAATAAATCTGTTTCAGTTTTTATTACCTTTTTGTATTTTATTAAAAAAAAACGTAAAATATTAAGACAATTTTATTAGTGGAATAACAAATACCCGAATAACGAGCTTTGTGTATTTGTTTTGATTTTATGTACATCACTAAAGGAAAAATGTTTTTATTGTGCTTAAATGGACAAATTTATTAGGAAAAAAATTAGTTTAAAAAAAAAGATTCGAAAGTAATGCCGAGGAGTGTGTAAATTTTATACACATACAGTGAAGTGCAGAACCAAGCGCATATTTTGAAGTTGAATGGAAAAAGTTCCTATAAAAACTTAAATACTCAATCAAATAAAACAAAACTTCACACACTTATTCATCGTTAAGTCCTTTAAGCAAAAAATTAATAAAATGTGATATTCAAAAACTGGAATTGGAGAAAGACAATGATATAAAATATTTGCTTGCACTTAATTTTGCACTTTTCGCTTAAATATTTTTTGACACCATTCTTAGAACTCCTTTTTTGTGGCGTTTTTAAAAAATTTAGACGTACTTCCTACAATATTACCCAAAAACGTAAGGGAAATCTGGTCCCATTCATATTATATTCGTTGCCATAATTCAACATTTTCCACGAAGTCTAGTTACGCTTTTTTTGCTATTGTCCAAAAATTTTCTATTGGATTGGAATTATGGCTTTACGGTTATCACAAATTAACCTAATATTTCTGTTGCAACAGCCATTCTTTGACAATTTATCGGTCCGGCTTGGATCACCATGTCACTAAAAGATGGCTTTTCCTTCTGGGTAAGGTTTTATTCCTCCTAGAAATTTCCTTGGCGCCTAAACATGCTATTTTTATTTTTATATTAAATATTCATAACACAAATGTCACTTTAACATTTTTAAATTTAACGTAGGCTTAACAAAGGGATTTTAAGCTAATAATCGTTTTTACATACAGCATTAGGGAATTTTACTTAACAAAGATTTAACAAACTTTGTTAAATTTTTTGCATATGGCCGTAAATAATGGGAAAATGGCGGCTACAACTGCAAAAATTTTAAAATGTAAATGAGAGGTTTCATGACTCAAATAAGCAATTTTTTTTGTGCAACCAGTTAGTTCATAATGAAACAAAAATAAATAAATAACAACAAAATTTATTTTTGTTTAACTGGGCGGTGGCAAGCCCATATATAATTTTTATTTTTATTTAAGAATATCATATATGTACATATATAAGTAGTTCCCATATTACTGCATCAAAATTAATGATTGATGATTCATTTTAAAGATAAATTTCTACTCTAATGACGAAAAATAGTGAAAATCTTGAGGCTAATGTTTCGTTTAAAATAGTTAAATTTCAAGCCCACAAGATTTATAGTTTTTTGTATTACAGTTTAACATAACACATTTTGTTGTTGCAAAAATCGTTCTTGGTAATACTGTTGTCGGCTATGCAGTGTTTATTTTTTCAAATGTGTTAATACAGGGATGTTTAATTTATAGTGTCAAGTGATGCCAAACTTTAACAGTTAAAGAGATTTCAAGAAAAGAAGCACATAAATAACGCGTAAGCATCGTGCCTTTTATAGTAAAACAAATAATTGATAGAAAACAATTATAACAGTCATCATAATCATCATATATATTATATCTTAATATGAAGAGTAAAAAGAGTACAAATGCAACAGTACATTTGTAAGTGTCCAACTGAACTCTTTTTTTCTAATTACCATTAGCCGTTTTCAAACATAACAATCCTCATCAATATACATATTATTTGTCAAAGATGTTTTTTGTCGGTTGGAAATACCTTCCTCACTACTGCATGTTGTCAACAATGCAGTGTTTATTTTATCAGGGGTATTAATACCCATTTGTTTAATATATAGTGTCAGGTTATGTTAAACTTTAACGGTTAAACGGTGTTGTAATACTGAACCGTACCACATATAGGAAGAGATAATGTCAAACTTTATACCAGTTGCATGGACCGGCATTGCTTCTACCAGAAGCTCGAACATCATATTCGCTTTTTAAAATACGTGTACCTGTCTTAGACACGTCGGTTTCATAATTTCGCTCTCACACAAAGGATGACATTTCAATGACACCCAAACGTGTCCTAAGCGTTTTCGATTGCCATTTAAAATATATTGTTACGTTTTTACTTTTTTAAAAACGTGTTTTTATGAGTTCGTAGATTGTAGTTAAAATAAAATAAATTTTGTGTTTGGTTTCAATTAAAATCCTTAATTCAACACAGTTTTGTGCACCACTGCTTGTAATCGTTTTACAGGCAATAATAATTTTCTATTCTTAATTACTCTGTCTGTTTACAATCTTGTAAACAACAACAATTACTCGACAGATCTTCCTACTTAAAGATCTTCCAACCCGTTCGTAGTTATGACTTAGGTTCGATCCCAACCTTTTCAACCAGAAGTTATCCACACAACTCTCTTTACTGAGTTAGCTCCAACTAAACTGTTTTTTTTTACTTCATTCCTAGCTTCACGAGTTTATTTCTTATAAACTCTCTTCACACCAATAACACATTCGCTGAGTTAACTTTACTTAAACTGTGTCGAAAACTGAGTTAACTGAGTGCTTTTTATATGGCTGAGTAAACAACACATGAAAAGTTCTCAAGCCTCGCGACATTTCAGGTAGATTCCATTTCTTTCTTTTAATTTATTTTTAGTTCTTTTGTAGCCATGCATATGTAAGCATCTACTTCTTTCAGCTCTTAGTATTTGTTGTTGCTTGTTTATTGTCTGTTACTTGTTTTCTTTGCAGCTTAATTGTTGATGTTGCCGTGTTATTTTTATTTACTTTATCTTTGCTAATGTTTGTTGTTGTAGATTGGGTTATTTGTAAACAGCACGTATAGAGTTGTTCTTGCAGCTTTTGTTTATTTATTTTAGCGATGTAATAAACGCTGGAATGCCCAACCCTATTTTGTAACAATATTATGAATAATAACTTTCCTTATGAAGAAAAAACTGATTCGTGAAAATTTTCGCCAGGTTTACGAGTTGTGCGAAATAGAGCAACCATTCTTGAAAATACGGTTAAAAGATTGCTCTTATGGTTAAAATATGGGATCAAATGATCCACCTTTTACGGAATGGTTGCTAAATTTTGGTAACGGTGACTTAGAAACTCCAACAAGTTAAATTAACGAAGCTTTTAAAATCCCGAAGCATTGTTATTGTAATTTAACGTCAGATAATGACAATGAACAAAATTTTTAAATTTTACTCAACAAATCGGTGATTATACAAAAATTAATGAAGATATTATTTCCAATTTGTTAGTATAAGTTAAGTATATTAAATCCATCTGACTTACTACCTACCAAATTGATTTTAATTAAAAGTAATTTTAATTAAAAGTCTTAATTCTTAATCTTAATGCAAAAATTATTCATTTCGGCAAAGCTGTACTCAAACTCCGAATTAACTTTATGACTATTAATAAGGCATAAGATCACACTTTTCAAAATGGAAGATAGTATTTATCCGACCAAATGTTTTCTCATGGACAGTTATTCGATGATATTCACGAGTACGTGAAAGGTATTTTTGTTTCTGTTAAAGATTTGTACGGGCAAAAGAAAACAATAATCACGTCAAAACCTTAAAGATTGTTCACAAAGAAATGTTATAACATTTTTAAATAAGAAATATGAATTATTCGTTCATGTTCTAAAAAACTTATATCGCTTAAAATTCGCGTTTTCGATTTGAAAACGACAAACCTTTATTCTGCAAGCGAAGACGCTAGAAATTTTGCGTTTTCTAACCGCTCGAGTATACTGAAACGATTTGGTCTGTTTTATTTAAACTGCACTTTAAAGAGAAAGTGTATTTATGTACAATTTAAATTAAATATGTTTCCTTTTATTAAAAAAAAAAACTTTCAACATTTATTCACGATTTTGTTAAAAAAAAATAAGCAATTTAAACATTTAATTTTTTTTTATTTTAGATTTTTTTAGGCCAATTTTGCAAGCGCAAGCTCTGAAAGCATGTTAGTTTAAGAATTATTTGTTTGTTTATGTTTTATTATAATAAAACATATGTTTTTCAATGTTCAGCAAGCGCTGGTTTTCAGAACATGCTGAAATGCTTTTTGCCTTTTTCGAACCGCAAGCGATTTGAAAACACTGCCCTCGCTATGGGCGATTATCATTTACAAACGATTAACTATATTACTTTTTGTAAATAAATATAGCGAAGTTACCACTATATTATGTTACAAAAATTACCAATAGGGGTGCGAAAAATTCGAAAGGGTCATCTAGTGTTTAGTGAAGACAAAATGTTACTTTTTTTGAAAATCCGTTGAAAATTAATTTTTAAACTTTTTTATGAAGTAACTTATGAATAAAATTTGTTACTCTTGTTGTCAAAAAAGTACTCTAAAAAAATTTGTTTGAAACCGAACGAATTTCCCATTTCCTATCACTGAATTGGGGTTTCGCTAACAAATCCATCTAAACAAGCCCCCTAACCTTCAGCTTAAATCCGGCGACGATGACAAACATCAGACGAATGAGCAGGAGTAAAGTGGGAAAAAATTACAATGCTAAGTAAGGATCACTTAGCAAGGATCTTCACTACTATACGCAATCATACGGATTCGAGCTACAGTAGATTTAATCATTCACTTATTTGAAAATTAACTTGAATAATAAAACTGAAACAAAGTAATGGATGCTTTATGGAAAGCCAATATGCTCCCTAGAGGAGTGATGGAGAAAACAAATTATATTGAATAGTTGTTTACTTACCTTAGTGACTAACTGTACATATATACCATTATCAGCAGAATAGAGGGTGGCAGAATGGGGTGGCGTAGTGTAGTGGTTAGAGCGCACGCATAACAACACAAACGACCCGGGTCGAGCCCCAGCAGAGGACATGACGAAGAAAAAATTTAATTATGGTTTCGAATGTTTAATAATAAAAAGGGGCTTCAAATTCCCTCCTGACAACTCCATTAAAAAAAAGAAAAAAGCCCCCCAGACCGTTCTCGCATATTTCTGGCAATGATGACAAACATCAGACGAATGATCAGGAATAACACGCCACCTACTGGGAAAAAATTACAATGCTAAAGTAAAGATCACCACCAATTAGCAAAGATCTTCACCACTACACAAAAAAATCATATGTAGGAAGCTACAGCGGATTAATCATCTACTTAGCTTGAAATATCAAATTGATTAAATAAACTGAAACAAAGCAGTAGAAGCTTTGTGGAAAACCAATATGCTCCCTCGAGGAGTGACGGAGAAAAAAATATGCTCCCTAGAGAAGTGATGAAGAAGAAAAAAATTATATTGAATAGTTGTTTACTTACCTTAGCGATTAACTGTACATATATACCATTATCAGCAGAATAGAGGTTAGGCAACTGGTTAACACATTTTAATAATTTTGGTGTTGGTGTAGGATATCAAATAATAAAGATAGACTTACCATATGTTTTAATGTTTAAGATTCATTTTTTCCAGTTTAAAAATTTAATTTTTTTTTAACTACAATAATACTTTCTGTACATGATCTTAGTTCCTATTATATTGATTTCCAATTATTAATTAATTAAATTTCTGTTCATAAGTATTTCATGTTGAATTATTTATTTCGCTTACAAATATTCTGATAATTTAATACATAAGCCATGAAAATCATTTACACAAATACATTTACGGGAATGCGAAAGTGTGTTTATACACTTAAATCCTTTTCCTTTATTTTAATTGCTGAAAACGTGTTCACGTTACAATTCAATGAAATGAAAGAGAGATAGAGAGAGAGAGAGAGAAAATGTGAGAAATGTGAGTTAAGTTGGGGAAAAAATAAAAATTTAAACTGCAAATCATTAAAAAACCGAACTCGGTTTCCTATTACATTTTTTTAATGAACAACAGCCACCGCAACAACATAAATTTAAAATTTACCACCACAATGATAAATAAAACAAAACGACAACAATTAAATATAGAATTAAATGAACAGGAATGTTATTGTTATGTTGTATATGAAATACATGTATCACGTCATCATTTTCACTATTCATGTACACCGACACACACATTCACACACATTGAGATTGTCAGTGAAATAAATACCATTGACATTTTAATTCTCTCTTTCTTTTTATGAATTTTTTTTATTTTACTTCTCTTTCTGGCTGTTCTACTCTTACATTTTACACAATTACCCTATGACTATGAACTTTTGTGTTCTTTATGCCCTACAGTACCATAGGCAGTGAATGTCTAATATTGTTACGCTTTAACCTTTTTAAAACGTTTGAGTTCGTTTAAAATGCGTTAAAATAAAGTAAATACCGCTATTTTTATTGTTTTACTGTTATATTCTTATTTACCACACAATAACTTTTATACAGTTTACTACAACCTAATACTCGCTAATACAACAGTTTTATTTCCGCTTTAACACGTCTTCATCTTACGACAGCCCTTTATATACCTAATTGCCTACATTTTAGAACGTTCTGGAAATATCGACCATCTTCTATTTCCATATCCGCTAATACAAATGTAACGTAAAGATATTCGATGTGGCAGTGCTGCCAACTTGACATATACCAACATCCCACAATGCAGTGTTGCATTTTTATTTTCGTAACAATATAATATAATATAAGCCTTAATCCTTTGATTTTTATATCCGGTCAGAATTTTTCCATGATTTCAAGTCTCTCTCGGAAAATTCCCAAAAAAATATTAAAAGTCGCTAATACCGTCCTCAATGAAAAACTTTTCCCACTTAAATAGCACTATGGCGAATTGCCATTGAACATAAGCAACGTGAGCCCCTAAGTTACGTAAGCCATAAGCTGTAATAGATTAAAACTCTCAAGATAGCCGACCGCAAAGAAGTTGTCGAGAACGCAAGCAGTACATGGCTGCAGTCACATGATGCCATGTTTTTCGAAAACAGGTCCATCTTTTCTCTTTATCTAAAATCTGTGGTATGCAGCTTACCTAAAAGGCTTATTTTTTAAGTTCTCGAAGCCAGATACTTCTTATGTCGCAGCTTTTAATATGGGCTGATCAACATTTATAGAAAATGTTACTTGAGAGTTCTATGTGTTTGGCTCTATAATCCAAAACTCGATAACCTCATCTCGAGTCAGAGTTAACAGGCACTTTTCTACAACACTTCTAAATTAGATGTCAAAGAAATTGACTTCCAACATGGTTTTGTAAAATGTTTTTAATTTCCAAAGCTAAATGAGGCTTAAGCCATTCTAGGATATTGTACAGTCCAACAAGAATTTTAGAATTTAGCATGTGGTAAATAATAGCCTTACATGGTACGAAATAGTAAAAGACACACGTAGGCCGAAAATGGCCAGTTGTGATACAACAATGGATCGCCACCCTCTATACCCGAAAACATCCGGAACTCAAATAAAAACCGCTAAGCTTACCAATGTCGGTACTCGACAACTCCGTAAGCGCAGTTCCATGGTAGAAGCCCACATAACGCCGGGCATGTGCACAGTAGGTGAAAAATTATTTTTTCCTCCTCCTTATCCCTGCACCTTATGCAGAAAGTATTATTCCCCAGGTGATTCAGTCTAAACCGACTGGCATGATTGCTTATCATACAATGCACAGTAATGACAACGACAACTAAGCTGAGTGTGCTTCTTTGAAGATTGAGCAGATCTTTTGTTCGCTTGAGATTCAGCTTTGGTCAGTTTGCTACCCATCTCCGAAGTTCTCTATGCAGCGTTGACGGAGTCTATTACCTCATTGTGAATCATACGCTTGCACGTTCCTAATAGGATGCCTAAGGTGTAAAATTCACGTATAAGTTCGATGGTTTTGTCATGCCTGGCAAGTTTAACAACCCTGCAGTTCTTCGGAATATTACTGTGACCATGAATATAATACTGCTCAGCCATGTCGTTGAGAGATTTCCGGAAATGAGCACGTCAGATCGCAGAGCTTTCACAGCTGCCTGTCTCTCCGAGAGTATGCTAGTATCTCTCCTGGAGACGTTACCGTTCCAATGATCATCATAGCGGCTCGTATGGCCGATACCTCCACCTGAAAAATGCTATGGTGGTCCGGTAACCTTATAGAATGAGCTTTATTCGACGACCCTTCTGTCCGAAATCTTAGACCGGAAATTCATTGAGAAGTATGTTGTATAGTCAACTTTCAGAAAAACTCTACTACTTTGCACCAAAGTCCAATTAGGTTTGACAACAGCCGTGTATACTAAGTGAGCCTTCCTCGGTCTGAGATCCCATTTCCTCCCCAGCATATTGTTGCAGTGAAGATGTCAATTGAGGCCTTTTTTAGTCTATTGTGTATATTAGGCTACAAGGTCAGCTTTCTATCCAATATTAGCCATAGAAAGTGAACCTACTCGTTTAGTTAGCGGCTCATATTGTTCAACCTTAGTTACCGAAAAGGTGAAGAGTACCACCTCAATTTTTTGGGACTTAATCCCAAACCACGTCCAGACGCCCTCACCCACTAACTATCCGAATGGCAGGTAGCATTCTATTCCTACATACGAATTTTTAGCAAATATATAACGTTTAACGCATTGACTTCAATTGATATGTACAGTATCATGAAGTCGAACTTATTCACTATTAAATACTCTAATGAAACAATAATAAAACCAACAATTTATCAATATTTTCTGTTTACGTTATCGAACGAATTCTTAAAATTTTGTGTTTTTCTTTCCTTTAAAACGTACCAATTTCTCTATCTCTCTATTTCTCTCTCACTTTCTCACTTTTTTTTTTGTCTTTAATAACATACACTTACATACTGCTTTTTAGACCACTTGTTCCTTAACCTATTTATGTTACAATTCCAAATTATCATTTAAATATCATTATAAGGACAACGATAATAATAAATAATGATGATCATCATTATTATCAATCAAAATGATATGACTCATTCAGCACGAGAGAGTATTTGCAAGTTTAACTATTAATCGCAGTAATTTTTTTTTTCATTTCCTTTGTCATCTTTCGTTTCGTTATTGTGTCAACAACAAATAAGATGATGGGAAAAGTTGAAACAACAGCAACAATGATAACAAAAACAAGAAAAAGCTATGGTATATAAAGTGAAAACGGAAATTATAACAGGAAGAGTTTTGAAGGAATTAATTGATTATTTCGTTTACTTACGTTGCTGAAAAATGCTTTAAAGCAGATTCAGGCAGGGAGCTGCTCTTCTCTTCTATTTTCACACTTATGTAGTCACACGCATAGGAAAAAAATAAACAAAAAATAAACAAAGAGAAGTAAAGAGAAAACAAATGGAATAATACAGTGCAAAGTAGCCTGAGTGAGAAATTTTCAAATTACTACCTCAATTGTAAAATCCATTAATATTAGTTTGCCGAACGCTGCTTTAAAGTTAAAATTTAATTTACCAAATAATTTATAAATATGTTTTTCTGGCAAATTACTACTGGATTTTTATAGAGAAGAACTCTAACGACACTAATATGAGGTCCGCCATCTAACGTTTTTTTTTTTTCAACTAGTGCTTATTTCGTGAATGGTAATACTTATCTCATGCTTGATTTAACAGATAATTAGTTTTATCCTTCCGCTGAACGAATATGGTTGTGTACACGCTTGAACTTCGCTTCGCTAAGTTGGCCTGCGATCGACTAACAGAAGATGCCGATTTTGCCAAAAAAATCATCTTGTCAGATGAAGCTCATTTTGATCTTGGCGGGTATGTAAACAAGCAAAATTGTCGCATTTGGGGCACAGAAAACACGCACGCATACATTGAAAAGCCGATACACGCAAGACGAGTCACTGTTTGGTGCGGATATTGGTCCAGAGGCATAATTGGGTCATTTTTCTTCTAAAATGAGCAAGGAGTGGCCGTTACAGGCAATGGCGATCGTTATCGGGCCATGTTGAACGAATTTTTGTTCACAAAAATTGAGGAGGAGGATATTAGCAACATTTGGATTCAACACGACGGCGCTACGTGCCACACAGCCGAAGCTACACTCGATGTTTTGCGCCCTGTTTTTGAAGATCGCATTATCAGCCGCAGAGCTGATGTCATTTGGCCACCTCGGAGCTGCGATTTGACACCGTTGGACTATTATTTGTGGGGTGCCGTCAAAGATAAGTGTTACGCCAAAAAGCCAGAGACAATTGACGCTTTAAAAACCAATATTCGTGAAGCCTTTGGTGAAATACAGCTGCACACAATCTATAATGTGCTTAAAAATTGGACCGATCATGTAGGCTACTGCATGGCCAGCCGAGGCAGCCAGTTGAATGAAATTATTTCCCATTATTAACCGGAAGGATTGTACTTTCAAATATAAAAAGAAATTTGAGAAAATATTCAGTAGTTTTTTTTTATAGCATTTAAAAAAAAAAAAATTATTTGGTGGACCATATATGAGGGTAGCTTGATAAGTCGGTGACTTTTTGGACAAAAACTAGTTTTTTCACCAAAAAAAGAATGATTTTCTAATATGATCTTTTTTGAGCTCAGTTGAGCTTCTTCTAATTTTATGCCTAAAATGATAAAACAGAAAATAAAAGAGAATAGAATAGAAGAGTAGAGAAGGGAAGAGTAGAGAAGGGAAGAGAAGATAAGAGCGGAGAGGAGAAGAGAAGAGAAGAGAAGAGAAGAGAAGAGAAGAGAAGAGAAGAGAAGTGAAGAGAAGAGAAGAGAAGAGAAGAGAAGAGAAGAGAAGAGAAGAGAAGAGAAGAGAAGAGAAGAGAAGAGAAGAGAGAGAAGAGAAGAGAAGAGAAGAGAAGAGAAGAGAAGAGAAGAGAAGAAAAGAGAAGAGACAGTAATGTTCAAAAAGTAGTAAGTATTTGAAAAAAACGAAAAATCTGCTAAAGTTAACTTTCTGTTTCCAAGAATAGTCTTAATAATTTTTTTTTAAAACAACAAGTAATGACGAGGTAATTTAAACAATCAGTTAATCACATGCAACTGCTCCTTTTACTCCTGCGAGGAGCATAAGACTGCCATTAGATTTTTATAATACACTCAATCTGATGTACGATGTTTAACTTTATTCCAACGCATCTCTACTTAGGATAGTTTGCTTTTGATCTGCCGTTCCTAAGACCACAGTCTCCCTATGCATCAACTACCCGGCAGATTCCAGTCTTTAGCTTGTTTAAAAATATTGTTACGAAAATAAAAAAATGCCTTAAAATAAAATACACGACAACTGGGATTGTATGGTGAGATTTTAGCTATAAACTTTATTGATTTGTATCAAGGCTCTGTATCTGTTACTGCCCTAATTGTCTGTGCTGTTAAGAGTGCTACCACATGTTTAACAGTGTTACTAGTTTGATTCCTTTTGTATATTATAATTTCGCTATTGATGATGAATGGCTAGATAATGTGGCACATTTCGTTTGGGTAAGACAGTTTTCATTTTGCAGTTATTAGGTAAAGTCGTGTTTAAGCGTAAACAAAAGTGTTATATAAGCGAATATTAACTGCAAGATAAATAAGTTGCTGTATTAAGATAAAAGTGTAATTGTGTAAAAAGTGTACAAATAAAAAAAAAAACTATATAAAACAACAAATTCGCTGCATTATTTTATTTTACGCAATTTTAAAGAACTCAAACATTTTAAAAAGTTAACTGTTGACCAGTTTTTGATCAGAGTCGGCAATTTGACTTTAGTTGGTTGAAAGCCTAACGAATTTTTTTTTTTGTAAGGCGAGAGATGTTGGCCTTTAATCACCCATTTTTGTACAATATGTTTCCTAGGTAACAATTTAAATCCAACTCATCAAGCGGTTGATTCTGGGCGGTTAATGTTTGCTCATTATTTGCACTTACTCGCGACCGATATTTATTTTCAAGCCAATATGTAATGCAAATTTCTGAACAATTGATAACTTTGATTTCATGTCTGAAAAAGGCTGGTTGATGTCATCAGCTAGCCAAGGTCCTAAGATCTGCCCTTTAAAACCAAGGGTTTTTCATATGGAATGTTACTTTATGCAATACCGCATCAAGTGCTTTCTTAATATTATTTGATATGGCATCGCCAAGAAGAGTTTGTATCAATTCCAGATCATACGTTTAAATGTAGCAGCGTTTTTGATTGAGGTTTACAAAAATTACTTTGCTCAAACATTGGAAATAAAAGACAAAAGTTATGCAAAACGTGCATTGAGTTTTTACGTTTGTGGACAAATAAGAAAAGGAATAATTTTAGGTACGAACCCTTGAACAACCTCGACGACTGTCATTTTTGTTTGGTGAATATAACTGGCATTAACCGAAAATATCAAGCCAAATGGAAATATCCTTCCATATGGTCGGCACATAGACATGTTTTGAGTCCTAAAATATCACTTGTACCAAGTGATGCTGATGCTTCACAGGAGGAGCCTATGCATTTTGAGGCGAAAACTGACAGTAGTGATAATGACTTTGAATGTGCCCTGAAAGCGCCAAAACTAGTCGACTGATTTAAACTAACTGCTCAAAGATCTGAGACTGTCAAAGGATGCTTCAGAAATTTTGGCTTCTAGGCTAAAAAAAGGAACTTAGTAACAAGAGAAACGAAATTTCTTTTAACAGAACAAAATCTCCTTAAATATTTGGCTGAAGAAAATAATTTCGTATTTTGTAAAAATCTACTTGGTTCAATGGCTGCAATAGGACTTCAAAATTACGTTTTTTGTGAGTGGCATCTATTTATATACTCATCAAAACGTAGTCTAAAATTTTTTCTCTCACACAATGGGAATATATTAGGGTGGTTGACTATTACACATTCTACAAAAGTAAAAGAAAGATATATCGGATGGGCCATCTATCGGTTTAAATTTAAACCACGGATTATTTCGAATCTGGCAATACTTAGGTCATTCTATTCTGTCACAAAGTTCAGTATATTATCTCCACTGAACGAAATGAATCGATTTACGCTTGAGCAACGTTGGGATTTATTGGAAATTTATTTCCAAAACAAAGACAATTTGTCGGAAATTGTAAAAAAAAATAAAAATTAATTCATCTTTTCGGATGAAGCTCGTTTTCATCTTGGTGGGTACGTTAGGGCTCAGAAAACTCAAACATGCTCTTACAGAAGCCAATGCACCCATATATTTAGTCACCCGTACTATTTGGTGCGGCTTGTGGAGCGAAGGCATTATTGGTCCATTTTTCTTTGAAAATGAGGACTGCGCAACCATTACGCTCAATGGAGGTACCTATCGCACCATGATAACCGATATTTTGTGTCCGTTCTTCAAGGTATTGATGTGAATGATGTTTGGTTTCAACACGATGGTGCAACTTGCCACACATCGCATGCCACAATCAATTGTCAAACGTTTGATGGCCGTTTAATTAGCCGAAATGGTGATGTCAGAAGCTGCAAATTGACACTGTTGGACTATTTTCTGTGGGGCACCGTTAAAGGCAAGAGTTATGACGACAAAGCAGAGACAATTGAGCATTTGAAAGCCAACATTCGTGATGCCATTGCCGAGATACGACCCCATACACTCGAAGAAGTTTTAAAAAATTGGTCCGATTGAATGGGGTACTGTGAGGGCATCCGCGGCAGCTACATGAATGAAATAATATTTAATTTCTAGCAGGAATAATTGTACTTCACAATAAAAAAAATAAATTTGGCAAAAATTTTAAACCGCTTTTTTTTAATTGCATTTTTACATTTTTAAATTGCATTTTTAAATTTAAACTTTTAAATGCCACCCCACCCCCGATAAAACTATTGCTCTAGTTTTCGACAAAATGTAATTAGTGGAACACAATTGGCTCATATGTTGAGGACAATCAAATAACAAATAATGTCGTACGACTTTCATCGAGAGATAATACTGTTCCAAAAAAACTAAACAGTTTTGACTTTTCTCATCACGTTGTTGCTTTTTCTGAGACCTGTTTAAATGATAGAAAGAAAGAACATTTACAATTTTGAAATTTTATGCCCACGATATCACATTTTTAGATTTGATCGACAACATAAATCTGATGGTGGTGTTCTCATTGCAGTTCTTCACAAGAGTCCTTTCCTTCCAAAGTCATTCATTTTCCATTCAGGAATGATACAGAATTTATTGCCGTAAAAATAAAAATTTATGCTGTTCATATATATATTACATGTTCTTATATACCTACAAACTCAATCACATACAATCACATCACTGCTATTAAATACGTTATTGATTTATTTAAACCTTTAGATTTGTTTATTGCTCTCGGTAACCTTACTATTCTTAACATACTGTGGAACAAACCTACTAAAAGTAGCTACCTAATTCCAGGATCGAGTGAATTTATTCAGTCTATGCTTGCGTTGATGCTTTTTCAAATTAATCACGTCGCTAATGCATCGGGTAGACTACTTGATCTGGCATTTGTTAATATGCCATTGGATATATACCTTCAGAGCTTACATCCTATTATCTCATTCATCGAGTAAAAATTTTTTGTTTATTTTTGCTGAAACCGTATTATTAAACTTAAAGTCTCTCCAGAATTCTTCTGTTCCTGGTCCTGATGGCATACCAAGTTGCATTTTTAAAAATTTTTCTGATCACCTTTATGAACCCCTGACTATAATTTTTAACAAATCTATTGAATTGGGTTACTTGCCACCCATTTGGAAAGAATCATACATTATTCCATTGTTTAAATCCGGAAGTAAACTTGATGTTTCGCACTATAGAGGAATTGCTAAGCTGAATGCAATCCCTAAAATCTTGAAGAAGATTTTAACTGACAATTTATATCATCAAATCTCATCCATTTATCTCCTTTCCAACATGCACTACGGAAATTATGTTCAACGGCACTAACATTTTGAAACTAACGACGGTTTTATTGATAACAGACTCGATACTGATTTAATAAAAGCGTTTGATAGAGTCAATCACGACATTCTACTTTACAAGTTATCAAGCATGGGATTTAGTAATAGTGCAATACGCTGGCTTAAATCTTATCTCCCAAGCAAAACCCATCAAGAACTACTTCGGAACTGCTTCCAGGCAGTCATCTTGGTCCGGTACTATTTACATTATTTATAAACGATCTTCCATCTGTTATTCTTCACTCCAATATCGTTTTAATTCGTTTAATAATTTTACTGGTCAATCATCTTTACAAACTGATATTAATTATTTCACTGAATGGTGTAATTTTTATTTATTGGATTTAAATATTAACAAATAAGAATTTTCTGATCCTTATGTAACTCAGCATCGATTTACATCCTTGCTCCGCCCAATCCTTGAATACGGATCTATTATATGGCGTCCTTACTTCAATACGTACAGTAACAAAATTTAATCAGTGCAAAAACAATTTCTTCTATTCTGTTTGAGAGGACTTGGATGGAGCTCGTACTCGTATGTACTTCCTGCATATGAAAGCAGGCTCGCACTTGTTAAATTACCTACTTTGAAAAGTCGACGAACTATGCTGAGTATTTCCTTTCTATGGAGTTTAATTCAAGGTGACATCGATTCAGAGTTTCTATTAATCTTAAATCTATTAACCTTAGAGTATTATCAATCAGTTTATGCAAACAACGACTCCTTTCGTCAGATTTGCTTGAAATTGAATAATTTTTATCATTTAATTGATTTCTGTGATTCCAAGAGAAAGATGATTTTATATTTGAATCAATATTTATGAATTTTCAATACGTGATTTTATACTTTAGCCTGTAAGGAAATGTAATCCATAGATCTGAATTGAATATGCAATTTCGAAAAGGGCACATCTCACATATTTTGGTAAATGCGTTTTTTCGTATCAATGAGTCCCAAATGCTTCCCTGCATCTACTAAGCTTGAAAAACTGACATCCCTAGCATTCTTTCAACTTTAGACGTTATGGCAGATAGGTCACAACTCTAAGAGATGTGCCCTTTTCGAAATTATTTTTTAAACAAAGAGAAAAAAAAATGCAATGCTGCACCGCTGTGTTTTGTTTAACGCACCGTTATTTTTTATTCTTCTTCCTTATTGAACCCTTTCGAGCACATTTCTCATTACATTCTCACACATTTCACGCAGTATTTCATTAACTTCATCACGAATATTTTGTCTGAGTTGTTCCAGCGTTTCTGGTTTGTTTGCATAAACCTTGCTTTTCAGATATCCCCACAAAAGGATGTCCGGAACAGTCAAATCAGGCTACCGCGGAGGCCAATCAACATAACCATTCCTTGAAATAATTAGATGTGGAAAAAGTCTCGCAGTAATTTCATTGTAATCCTGGCTGTATGCGATGTGACACCGTCTTGTCGAAACCACATGTTAGTCAAGCCCAAAGCATGCAGTTGTGGCGTTAAAAAGTTTTCAATCATATCGCGATATCGCTCCCCATTGACAGTTACCGTTACGCCGTTTCCAGTTTCAAAGAGATAAGGACCAATGATTCCTCCTAACCAAATTGCACACCAAACTGTCACTTTTGATGGATGCAAAGGTGACATTGCCCAGAACCGACTATTCTGTTTATTCACATAATCATTCAAATGAAAATGTGCCTCGTCACTCATTATGATTTTTTCATGGAAATCAAAATCAAATCATGGGCGAGCTGTAACATCCTATTGGCATATGTACGGCGGCGTAAATGCTATTCTGGAAGAAGCCCTTGTGTCAACTGAATCTTAAATGAAAACAAATGCAAATCTTTGTGAAAAATTGTAACCAAAGTTGTTCTTTGAAAACCAAGCTCCTGAGCACGGCGCGGAATTGAGGTTGATGGGTTGTTTTGAACACTTTCTTGAACAGCAGTAATGGTTTTAGCCGATCTTGGGCCTATCAGCTACAGTCCCTCTTTCTTCTAAATTGTTCACTATACGATAAATAGTGCGTCTTGTTGGCACGTTGTTTCTCCTAAAAATTTCACATAACTTTCTCATCCTCACAGTAATCGATAATTGATTTTGATAAAATGTTTTAACGAATAAAAAACGTTGGGTTACTAAATATTTTTAAATAATGAATTTGCCACGTCTCTACTTCACGACTGCCAAATATGAGCTGTCAAGACTAATGTTTACCAAAATGGCGGCAAAACAAAGTAGTATACCTTCCCGGCGGACACCCTGTTTTATACATCATTAAATAATAATAAATCGTTTTTTTAATTTCCTGTAAACTTTATATATTCGGATATGTACCATTTTCGAAATTGTACATTCAATTAAACACACTTAATTGTGTTGATTTAAAAATGGTCAACTTTCTTTGTTATCTCTAAATTTATAGTGTTTTATCATAAAAAAAAACTCCGTGTCATACGTTTTTCACTCACGGAAGTGAAATCGTCATCAAAAATTGGACTAATATCGTATAACATGAGTTAATCATCTGAAATGCTTCACCCTTTTTCATTATCAAAATTAATTAGGTCAAGCAGATTGATAAATGCCGCATAGGTAAGTTACGTTGCTTTGAAAGTTATTGTGCCCGATATATCAAACTGATCTATACTTTTTGAATAAAAGACACACTTTCGTTTTACGGAGCAAATTACCTCATTATACGGCTAAAAACACCATGGACATAAGAAACACATATTCATCCCGTACCCGTTTCAGTACCTATCTAGACCGTATAAAGAGGTATAAGAGGTATGTTGTGCGAGGCTCTTGTTGGATTGATCTTTACTTTGGAAAAAAAATTTTGTTAAGTTTTTCTGCCTAAAAATGTTTAAACTCTTTTGATAATCTGTTCTCAGTAATATCTACTTACACACACACCCACACACATATACGCACACATGCAAGAAGAAGAACGTGCCTTATAGTACCGTCAATGAGGACAAGTAGTGGGCCTTAATGTGGGTGGGTAGTTTACATTTTATTACAAGTGCGGGTATATCCGTATTGCCGAATGTTTAGTGAATAAAAAACAAACAAAAAACTGAAATAAATATATGTTAAGTAGGGATTAGTAATGGTGAAAAAGTGACGTCTCTGGTTTCGCTTTGGTTTCGCGGCATACGAATACATTTTTGTTTAATTTTTTTTTGCTTTTGATATTGTTGGCAGGCGATTAAAACTTTTTTATCCCTCGTTTTTATTGTTTTTTTTTTTTTTGTTCTCTTCGATTTTCGTTTTGTATTTGTTGTAGTTTTTGCGGTTACAAATCACATGACCTCATTCATTCATGTTAAAGACTGGCGTTAAAATAGTTCCACTTTATTTCTTTTTTGCTCGTTGCCATTAGAGTGCGCAATTAAAAATTTGTTGTGGTTTTTCGTTTTTGCAATTTCATTATGAAAATCGTTTAAAACGCGATTGATATTTTTAAGGTTCTTGAGAAATGTAACAACAAAAAATGTCAAAGCAAAAAAATGTTTTCCAATTAATTAAAAATCTGCAAATTGTTTGTTAAAATTTTATTCAGTAATTCTGGAAATATTTTTCTGATTTTTTATATATATACTCGTATATAAAGACACACGTTTATTGGAAATCCTTCTCATTTCTTTTTATTTTGTGGTTGTTTATTTGTAGTTTTTTATTTTGCCTGCAATTTGTTATTTATGTATTTCAATGTAATGGAGGTGGATTTTTACTGATTTTTTTTCCTTAAGTTCGCATATTTTTATTGACCCAATAACCTCGAACCAAATGTAAAAAATAAAGAATAAATAAATGAAAGTAACAAAGTGTGTTTTCAGTGAAAGTTAAAGTCAATATTATATAAAATCTTATTATATATAATCTTAAACTATTGCATTTTAAATTTTTGTAATTTTATATTCAAAATTATGATGAGTAATTAATTTAGCTATAGTTGCCACGCCTACAATTTGAATTATGGCTTGTTTTACATTTAGTTGCGGTATAATATGGATTTCAGAACACCGCAACAAATTTGTTCGCAGTAAGTTTACAGACGTTACATAAAATAATAATACTTTTTGCCTTAACTCGATCAAAACTTTTTTTGTTGTGAAGTACAATTGTTGAGGTTGGATCGAAGGTTGTTATGGACTGCATGGCATCTCTAAATAAACTTGGCGTCTACAACGGAGTTACTTTATGTTGGGTCCTTGATCATGAGGGTCATCTGTGACTGACTGTTTATTGAGCCTGATTATTTTTCGGTGTAACTGAGGGAAAATACTTTCGGTTTTAGAGGAGAACCCTCTAATACAAACGGGTATAATTATCAGGAATTGCGTTCTTGATTGCTATCAATGCAATTTGGGATGTGCTGAGAATAATCGATGTAGATTATACACGACTTATGCTAAGACATCTGAACACATACTTTGTGAGTGCCCAGCTATTTCGGCTTAGAGGATAAGGTTTTTGGAGGAAACTGTGCTTACTCCAAAAGGGTATTTCTTCTTTCGCCAATAGGATACTTTCGGCTTTATTCGCTGTCTCGATCTGATGTGATAAACTTGTGAAGCTGCACAGAAGATCATTCGAGTTGCAGTACGTTTTGGCACTGACCAAAGTAACATAACATGTTGGTTTTCCTTTAGCTTCTGGCTTAGATTGATAAGAACAAAGGTATATTCAGAATTTTTTTTTTTTTCTTTCTACTTAGTGAGTTTTAGACTTAAACGAACGTTTGTTTTTAAATCTTAAAAAGAAAAAATCGTAAGATGAAGTTTCAATTCGTAGCAAAAGTATAGGATTTTTGTTGTAGTCGTGCGTACATTTGTATTGTTTTGATGGAACAAAATTTTTTTCTTCGCTAGATTAAGTTTTTCCTGCTTCAAATTAAAACTGAATGTATGTTTAAACCGATTTAAAACTAATTCGAATTGTTCCTGAACTTCTATAAATTGGCCGTACGATTGCGATTATGGTCAAGTGTAAGCTACAGCTGCTTCCGTAGCGCGAATAGCGTTCATACGGGCAAAATGTAATGTATCCATTCAATTGAAATACTAACAGTCTCAGACATATATTGAATTTGTATTTTCTGATCGTCTAAGATCGTTTCATAGATTTTACCTTTGAAATGTTTTAGGCTATTTAAACTTTTGGAGTCATTTGTGCTGATGTGTTCACAACGAAACTCTTTTGTTCAATAAAACAAATTAACCAATGTAGTTTGCTCAAATTTCGGTGGTAGCTCAGTAATACTTAGAAGTTTTCCTAAACTAAAATTGCAAAAAGTTACACAATTACCAAATTGCTCACGAACCTTAAATTAAACTCTTAGGGAATTCCTAGTGTAGGTATATTAATTGTTTGACGAAATTTAAGTATCAGGTGGGCCATCTATCAGTTCAAATTTGAACCAGCGAATCTGACAATACTTATGCCATTCTATTCTGTCATAAAATTCAGTATATTATCTCCACTGAACGAAATGAATCGATTTACGCTAGAGAAACGTTGGGATTTATTGGAAATTTATTTCCAAAATAAAGACAATTGGTCGGTAATTGCACGAAAATGTTGTACAAAATTTGGCCGCTGAGAAGGACCAACAGTGCCGGGTATACGCAAGTTTATTGCTAAGGTTCGTGAAACTGGTTTCATTGTTGATGCGCCAACACGTAAGCGTGCTCGTACAGTGCGTACACCCGAAAATATCGCAGCTGTAGCTGAGAGTGTGCGTGAGAATCTATCAACATCAACACCTCATCGTTCCCTCATCGCGTGACCATTCGCTTTGTTTTCGCTTCGCTAGATGGGCCAACGAGAAACTGGACAATGATGTCGATCTTGCAAAAAAAAATTATCTTTTCGGATGAAGCTCATTTTCATCTTAGTGGGTACGTTAATAAGCAAAATTTTCGAAAACGCAAACGGGGTCTGACTGTTTGGTGCGGCTTGTGGAGCGGAGGCATCATCAACCATTATGGTCAATGGAGACACCTATTGCACCATGATAACCGATTTTTTTGTGCCTGTTCTTTATGGTATTGATGTGAACGATGTTTGGTTTCAACAGCATGGTGCAACTTGCAAAACATCTCATGCCACAATCGATTTATTGTGTCAAACGTTTGATGGTCATGTAATTATCCGAAATGGTGATTTCAGTTGACCGCCAAGAAGTTGCGATTTGACACCGCCGTTATAGACAAGTGTTATGCCGATAAACCAGAGACAATCGAAAAAGTTCTCGAAAATTGGTCCGATCGAATGGGGTACTGTGAGGCCAGCCGCGGCAACTATATGAATAAAATAATATTTCATTTGTAACCGAAACAATTGTACTTCATAACAAAAAAATAAATTTGACAAAATTTTAAAGCGTTTTTATTTTATTGCATTTTTAAACATAAACTTTTAAATGGCCTACCCCACATATTAAAAATTTTACGATTTTTATTTTTAATAATCAATTATAAAATGAACTTAAACTTTATGTGTATTCTGCCATATCGATTAACTCCATAAAACAAAAAATTGAGAAAATTAAAAAATTAAAAAAAAAAAATTATAAATATTTTTTAACATTTAGTAGCGTTAATACATAGGACCAGAGAAATATGTTTTCAATATAATATAGTTTAGGGTCACACTGTATTGACCGTGACGTTACTATCTAATAAAATTCAAAAAGTGGAGTTAATCGATTTGAAGAATCAACAGTTCATATATTGCGCCGTAATTTCATCAATAATTTATGTTGATTTTTCTACGACATAAATTTTTTGTTTTTGTTTTTTTTATATAAAATTAAAATAGGCGTCTAAGTGGAAAATTTAAATCTATATTTGATAATTTATTTATTTTTTTTTTTTTTTCGTTATTAAACTTGAACAAGACTAGAGAGCATAACATGTTTTGGAATATTTTCATCTCATTATAAATGCGTTGAAAAAGAAAATTTTTATAAAAATTAAGGTTTTTTTTGCTGCTTTTTGTTCATAAAACATAATGAAGCCACAAGCATGATAATAACGATAAATATTTGGTTTAAAGGATTTAAATAAAAAGAAAAAACGTTTCCCCTTTTTTTCTTTTCTTCTTTTAATTTAAAACACACAGGAACAGATTTTTTGCTAATTTAACTTAATTTTTTATTTTATTTGAAAAAATCTCTTTCGTTCATGGTAAAATTAGATAAATAGTCATACACAGGTTGGAAAAAAACATAAAAGGTTGCTAGTGAATATACAAATACAGCACATGTCAGTCAATTAGAAACCACGTTATATAAACATTTACGGTACAGCAACATAGATGCTTCGGTTTTGTTCAGAATGTTGATTTTATAGCTAATATAAGGTTTGGTCAAAAAATAAAGTGATTTTATATTTGACTACCAACAGTTTTTAAGTATTTAGGAATCTCATCTTGTTTATTACAAGCATTGGGTTTAGAAATTTTTTGATTTTTTAAATTTTTTTGAAAAATGGTATTAAGTGGGACAAGATCTTTTAAAACATTCGAAAAGATGTGAATACTAAATTCAGTCTGGAAGCCCACAGCCTCGAGCTAAAGATGGACCTAGGTTCTAGCCATGAATAGTTTTGGTGTAATCATAGACTTAATTATTATAAAATGTGCAGCGAAAATTGTAAAAACTTAATTTCCTGTCCGGTGATAGGTTGTGGTCCTTCGGAATGTGCACTTGGTGAATGCAGTTTGAATTGTAAACGCAAGCAGAAGCTTTAAGCCTGATGTTGACTTGTATTTCACACAATAATGTAAATGATGCAATGATGCAGCAAAAGATAAGATACTCCCTTAACTCCTTTAACTTTTAGCATACTCCTCGTAATAGTAGTTACGAATACGTTGAAAGACGTTTCCGTCATTAAGATTGGCATCCTATTGTTACGTTTTAACATTTTTAAAATGTTTTAGTTCTTTTAAATTGCGTTAAATACAATAAACGAGGCAAATTTGTTATTTTATACAGGCCTTATTTCCAAATTACAGCCATTTATTACTCAAATTTCCTCAACACTTAATACACAACTTTATTCTTTGACTGTTAAATTATGACTGGCTAATTGAGAAGAATGTCTCGGCTTATATAGTGCACTGCCATTAGTTTCGAATATTATAGTACATTCCACAATCTGCTATTCAGTTTCCGTTAATTCACATGTAAATAAATAAATAAATAAACAATAAATAAATTTCTGACTCACAGTTATGTCGATATATATATAAATGATAAATTATCCATTACAATTCTCGTAGCATTGACACCAACCAATAGAACATCTTACATGGAAGTGAGTTTAAGTAACAAATGTTAGAGTATCTTTTTAGGCGAATTATTTTCGTAACAATACATATTGTTAAGTTTTAACCTTTTTAAAATATTTGAATTCGTTTAGAATGCGTTAAAATAAAATAAACACCGCTTTTTGTTGTTTTACAGTTTTTATTTATTCCGCTATAACTTTTATACTGTTTGTCTTAATACAACATTTAATATTCTTTTATACAACACTTATTTCCGCTTTAACACAACTTTATTTATTGACAGTCAAACGATAACTAACTGACGTGGAGGTAAAGCAACCACTTTATAACCTAATTATCTACAGTTTGGAAGGTTCCGAAAATGTCTCATATCTTCTATTTTTATATTCGTTAATTCAAATGTAACGTAAAGATGGTGATTTGGCAGGGCTGCCAAATACGCAAATAAGCCTGGCATTGACAGGATGACACATAACTCCCAACTATACCAGAATTTAGGCATTTTTTCATAACAATATAAACCTATGGCACCATAAACGTACTACTATGTCAAAATTCTATGAAAACATTAATCTTGGGTTAAAAAAATAAATGAATAGTAATGAATAATAAATGTGAGATTGTTATTCGAAACCAAAGCCTAGTCGTCCTAATTGAAGAGTACCGATCAGTTGAGAAAAAAAAAAGAAAACAACTTCTAACAATTGTTAAGTAGTACATCAGACGTTCTTAATACAAGGCTGTACCGTGTATAAGTATACGCCCTTTGCAAAAGGCAAAATCAAAAACCAAACAAAATTAATAAAAAAAAATCATTGCTTTGCATTACAATAATGCGCTGTTACTCACTTGATCCTTCCACCGGAGTTTTGGTTTTCTCTTCTGCGTGAACCATCATCAGACTCGTACTCATATGACTTTAGATGGAGCATTTTCATCCATTCTCACAACAACGTAATTGTTGTGATTTAATATGGTTAACTATGCCAATGTAGCCAACGCAGAGTCCATAAATTTCACGAAAACTCAAAGCACTGTATCCTATGCCCTTACAAGTACCTATGCTTCAGAACAATATAACAGCACGGGTAGTAACAGTGCCTTGTATGAGGCAATCTTCGTTTGTCGTTAGTTTCATTAAAAATAGCATCTATTAGCCAGTATTGTTTTTCTTTTTTCTTTTTACAAAAACCCATCTGACGACAGATTATCGTATTACCGCTCTCGGCAAAAGAAACCCGTTTATGTCCTCTAGAGAAATTTCTGCCAATATAGGCAGTGTGATATCTGCTTGAACTGTCCGATGAAGACTACAGCGTGCTAATTTACCTGGTCGAATAGCTTGAACAGTTCCTCTGCTTCGAAACAAAAAATCTAAAGGCCAGACTGTTCGTTTGTGTTTTATATTCAATATGGGATAAACTAACTAAATTTAATTAAAAAATGAGTTAAAATAAATATATATTTTTAATTTAATATAAGATGCAGAAGAAATTCATGTACTTAATATTTTGTCCAAATTATTACAATAAATCAAAAAAATTTGTAGTAAAGTTATGAGTACTTAATTATATTCAATGTGTAAACTCATTCATGACAAACTGTTTATGCGTATGAAGTTTAAAAAAAAATACAGTATGTCAAGAATGATTTTTTAATTTCATTGGCAATAAAATGCCAGGGTGTGTTTTGTTGTAGATAATTTATGCAGTATCTTCAAATAATTACGACCCAAAATATTTCAGTTTATTGCAAATTAAGAGAAAAATACCACAGAAACAAATATTATATATTTCTTTTAGTGACAAAAAACTCTTTACACACCTATTATTTTTTACTCAGTTAAGCATTTATTTGAAGGTAAACTATGTTCTACCGTTATGTTTGTAATTAGTTATTGTTTTCTGCAATTTTGTAAATAAGTTGGTGATAATTTTTTGTAATGCAAGTCTTATTTAGTTCAATATATACATGATTTAAAAGATGACACAAAAAATGTTATCTTACAAGGTCATTCAGTTGATTTACTATAACGATCATTTGTAAAAGGGTGTAAGCGAGTTATCAGAAATATTTTTAGTGGCAAGAAAAAACAATTTGCAATGTACAAAACCGATCTCAAAAAGGCGGAAGATTGAACTTAAGGAAGGGAATTAGTCCTAAGACCATAATAAGTGAATATGCTTAGTGCATTATTATTACAACAGCACAAAACTCTCCAATTTCCACAGGAACACTTGTGAAAGATCTCGAAGGGGGGTGTGTTATAGTTGGTTGTCATTAAAGGGTTTGGTAGGCAGTTTTAAAATATAAATAATAATCAAGAGCAGCACATAAAAAATCGCTCTTATCTGAAAAGCGTTTTCCCGTTGTTTTGTGCTGAAACGAAAATGATGTAGTATTACAACGATGGACCTACAAGCATATAGAGAAAACCCTCAACATCGCTAGAAAATAACGTTATCATTCCAAATGTAAACTTTAAAAAAATTTGATTTTTTGTTTAGAAGTGTGTCCCAATGGAAAACGTAGAGGACTTTGCTTTTATAGCTTCAACAATGGGTGTACGGTAATACAAAGGCATTTAAAATAACAATTTGATAAGAAACACTAGAACAAAATTACACTTTAAATTGCATCAGAACAATGATTCTAACTGATTCGCATGTACTGCGGATATTGTTTCATTATAACTTCGGAAAAGTTATAGACACATCTTCACAAAGCCCCGACTTGAATCCTATTCAAAATTTGTGGGTATTTTGCAAAAAAAAAATGCGTAATACCAATCAAAGAGCAATATAACATTTAAGCTTCAATAATAGAAGAGTTACAAAGTTGGTTAACCAATTAAAAAGCTACTACAATGTGTAATAAAAACAAAAGGTCATACCAAATATTAAGAGACTGAAAAATGTTTTCTAATTTTTGTGTAAAGAGTTAGTTGACAATACTAAATGTGAGCAATATTTGTTTTTGGTAAATTTCTTATGTGTTTTTATTTAAGATTTTATATCATAATAAATCAAAAAGATTAGTGTTAAAAAAAAAACTATTTCTAATTACTTGTATATGACTGTTATTTCAAAAGTAATAAAAACTAACGGTAAATATAATATAAAACTTACTTTCTAACATTTCCGTTTCCTCTTTCTGTTTTTTTCTTTTTTTTATAGAAAATCTACTTCGCACACGAATTTATAACAACAAAATGCGTAAAGAGGTGAACATGCTTTACAAAAAATTAAAATGAAGAGAGAAAGAGAGTATTAACAACATCATACAACATTAAACATTTAATGAGAAAAAGAATAATCAACAACAACAACTTTATTTAATATTGTTTGTGTTAGAACAACTTTATAATCATTAATTCAGAAAGAGAAAGAGAGAAAAAAAACAGAAAAACAAAACTAAGGAAACCTGTTTAAGTATGTGTGTAGCTATATAAGAGAGTTACAGTGGCAGCAATAATAACAACCTCTACTGCTACTACTACTACTAATAGTTGCTGCCATAGAACTGCTTCAACAACAACACACTCGTGCAATGCCAAATGTCAAGTAGAACAAAATCAAGATTAAAAGGAAAACCCATTTCAAGAACCCATCATTGTATACCAACAACAATACTTGTTATTGCTATCATTACTACTGCTACGATATATACAACCACCACTGCTGCTAATACTGCTGCGGTCATTGTTCTCTTTGACTATTCCGTAAATATTAACTCAAAAGACTTAAACACTCACACACTCTCATGCTCACAAATATACAAAAACTCGTTAACAACATCTTTGTTATTTACGATGTCATTATATTTTTATAAACCGTTGAGCACAAATACTCAACAACAACAACAGGAGCAAATAAAAACAACAACAACAATTTGTGTATGAGGTAAAAGAAATTCTGACGTCATCTTACGATACAAAATATAGCAAACGAATATGATTGAATAAAAAGAGCATATGAGGGAAAAATCACTGAATAAATGAATGACACAATGAAAGACGACTGCCTTAACATATGTATGGCTGGCTGTCTCTATGAAGTGTAAACTATTGTTGTTGTTGGTAAACATTTGCTAACTTCGGCATAAAACAATATCTTTTTCTTTCTTTTAACCTTCTCTTTTAAACGTTTTCTCAACGTTCATTGCCGTTGCGGTTTCTGCTATACGTCGCTTTTATATCCTGTTGTGTATGTGTGTTTTCTCCCGTTTCTTGAATGCCAGCAGCCCATTGTGTTTCGTATTTGTGTATCTGATAAACTATCAACGACGTTATGGGAGATTTACAAGCAACAATTGAATTTTCTGTGGAATTGTATAAATTTTTTAATGTCGACCTATTTCAACGAGGGTAAGTAACTAAATATGAAGGATATTTAAGTTTAGAAATTAAGCCGATTAGTATTTCAAGCAAAGGTACTTATCCTAAAATACAAAACAAACATGCTTTTAAAGTAAGTATTAAAGCCAATGAATAAACGATGAGATTAATAATGGGCCTAGACTGACTTTATCTTAAACAAACTAAACTTAACTTAATCTGCATCAATCGATGCCCAACTCTTTGTTCAATCACAACAAAGTTTACCATTGAGTGTTTTTCTTTTAAGTTGGACAAGTTAAAATGATAATAAAACAAGGAAATATATTTTTAATATCAATGAAACAGGCTTTGCTGGATAGAAAACATTTGTAACATTACTGTTGAAATATAAATTCGGCCATGGTACCGCCACGAATGGCGCGTACATAGCGCAATCTCAAACAATAATTTTTCACAAATTTTTCGGAGCATATGAGGTCGTATTTCGACAATAAATCTTCGAATGTTGTTTCTAGACGTAGACAAGTGACTTTACCTAACAGATAAATTATTGGTGTTAAATTACTCGATCTTGGCGTCCAAAAAAAAAGTTTCTTTGTGTGTGGCATGTGGTTTCATCCAACGAGATTAATGTCAGCTAAGTGAGGTACGAAAAACTTTCTAATCATATACTTATACCGTTCGCCATTGACAGTAACATTCTGACCATCATTTTCTGAACACATATGGACCAATGACTTCGCCAGCCCATAAAGCGCACCAAATAGTAATTTTCTGTAAATGTAATGGTGTTTCGACAAAGGCTTGTAGATTATCCTCACTTCAAATGTGGCAATTTCACTTATTTAGGTACTTATTCAACCAATAATGGGATTCATCGGAGAGAAAAATTTTTAATTTTAAAGTTTGACGAACAGAAACATTACTTTAATAAAACATTTCAACAGTTTGCAATCGTAGTAATGATGAAACGCTTTCCATAATGAAATGTAAAACCAAACTTAACAAAAAGCAACTATCAGCTGTTAAATCGGTTGTAAAATAGAGCAGAGTTGCCAACTCAAAGTTATGAACCTCTAAAACAAACACCGGATACATTTAAAGCCATTAGTTTACATTGTGTGCATAGGAGCTCAAACTCAGTATAATATCATTATATATATTTAAGTAACTATATATTTAAGTAACTGACTAGACGATTACAAATGCTCCTAACGACAGTTGTATCCGTGTAGTCGTGTCGCCTGCCATCGTCTATGTGTTTATAGCATAAAGTGGAAAAATTTTTATTTGTAATAATTTTCTAGATCGAAGAGTTCGATGTTGTGTTTCCGGTTTAAAATTGGAATCGGTTTCCGAGTAATCGTTATCGTTATTCAAAATTACAGCAGGTTTTAATCCATCTATTGATATCGTTTTATGTTTGTCATTAAAATTTATATCTTACGTTTTTTTCGCTTTTTGATATAACTTGAAATGGTCTTTTATAAGGGGGTTGAAGAGATGGAACGTTATCATCGCAAAGAAAAACAAATGATGCTTGGCTCAGTTCTTACAACACATAAACCTGAGCTTGACCATGTCTTACTACCTTTATAGTTTTTATTTTTTCCATGTTTTCTTTAAGCTGCTGAGCTCATTCAAAGTTTTTTATTTTTATACTTTAAAAAAATTCACTGAGTAACGTCAAGTCCATCCCATACACTTATCGAGCTGGAGAAACTTCCGAATCATTCAACGAGACCTGGAATGACACATTATTGCTGACTTAAGCGTTCGATGCCATCTTTCAACCTGACCATTTGATTAAAGACGATAGGTAGACTCTTCGACATCTTAATATGAAATTAAATTAACACTTGTTGATAAACTTTTCTACACTTCTAATACTCGCACAAGAATTTTTGACAGTTACAATTTTTTAAATAATTCGCAAAAAATCTATGAAATTACAACTAGAAATGCAGGCGATAAACATTAAAAGCCTATATTTTAAGAAAACTCAATTCGTCTGTGGAACAAAATTTGCAGACTGACGCTGCAATATTTTTTTAGATATGCGATAATTCAAATTTGCTTTGTATGTACGAAAGAAATTTGGGCACAGTTTTATGACTCTGCCTGATATAGTTCTTTAGATATTCGATTATTAATATTTGCTTTGTATGGAGGTACCTCTCCACCTGACCCTATCGAAAGAAAATGTAGCCTTGTCTCCCTCCAGGCACACAAGATGACACATTTAAAAATTTGCAAATTTCATGAAAATCGATTCAGCCATTCAGCCGTCTATAGACTTCATACACATAAGCTGTGCTTCAAAATGATAAGGTCACCTTAATATTTGCTCAATTCATCCCGCGACCCATACCGCGCAGATATTATTTAAATTATAAATTAGTACAAAAAAAATAATAATTGTGATTGATACCTTCTGATTAGATTAATTGCTTATTAATCACTGACCTTATCATTCTGACGCATTGAATTTTGCACTTATTTACATAAATTTAAATAAACATAACATAACGGTACATCTCTAAGAGCAAAACCGGCTTATTATTCACTTATTTCAACGTAGAATTTTTTTTTTGGATAAGATGACCATACATAATATTTTATAGTTGGATGAATTGAGCAAATACTAAGGTGACCTAATCATTTTGAAGCACACCTTATACATACATACATACAAACAAACACATATTGTTTATTATATATTGTTACGGTTTAACCTTTTTAAAACGTTTGAGTTCATTTAAATTGCGTTAAAGTGAAATAAAACACTACTTGTCGTTGCTCTTACAGCTTGTCTTTTTTATTAATTCCACTCTACTTTTATACATTATATCTTAATACACCAAATTCACTTTTACAACACTTTTTATTTACGCCTAAGCATACTTTAATTATTGACAGCCAAATGATAACGCAATTCGCCACCTTGTATAGTATTTCATTATAAATTTCGAATGTTCTTGTAGTTGCTACAAATTTCGATTTATGTACGTTATTCATGACAATATAAATAAAGACTATATGTGTATAACCATACTTTTGCAGATGTTAGTTAAACCCTACGAATATGGAATATTCAGAGTGTCAGTTAAAAAAAAATGACTATTTTAAAAAGCTCACATTTTTAATATCAACTTGAAGCGATTTAAGCGTATGTAACATTCTTATATATTTGCCAACACTGTTGTTATTAAATTGAAACTCAAACAAAAATATTAATAGAATCAGTAAAACAATTTATAGAAATTTAATAAAGTTTTTGAACAAGACGTTTGTTTGAAAGTGGTTCAGCAATAATTATTTCTGTGTAGAGAACGGTGATAGTGAAAGTTTTTAAATTTGGTGCAAATAACTTTGTCGTCAATATAAATCATCACTCAAAGAGTGGGTGAAACTGGATATGTGTAAGTGGCACCTCCCATATGAATTAAATACTGATTTTTGTATATGTTTGGAAAGGTAATGGTAAAATGTCCTGAATTTAGTCTGTATAACTTGTCAATACACATTGTGGGGATGAGTGGGGAAAAACAAAATAATTACTCGAGATAGAGGAAAGAAATAAAACAAATAGAATTAGTAGTTTCTATAATTATTTATTTGGGTAAGTAGTATACCCAAAACGTACCTTCTGGTTCGTAATTGATATATACAATAATTCTTTTTTCTTTTTTTTTGTTAGTACGAAATGAATAAGGGTAATTGACTTAATCTAAAACAGATATTGAATACTTAAAAACTAGGGTGGACAACGTTAACACACATCATCAGTCGAAATGTGGACGAAACTGTATAAGTAGCTGTGGCTTCTCCAATAAAAGGTGAAATTTGTGTTTAGAATATCTAGAGAACGGTTGGAATGGCAGCCTCTGAACTTGATCTATATGAGTTGGTAGTCATTACAAATTATTAATTTTAATGCATTCTCTTAAATTTGTCTTATGAGGACCATATTTTATAGGTATACAACACAATGGCTCCCAGCAACGCGGGAATTGTTACTCTAGTATTTCATATTGTTACGTTTTAACCTTTTTGAAACGTTTGAGTTCATTTAAATTGCGTTAAAATAAAATAAACACCACGTTTGTTATTATTTTACAGTTTTTATTTACTCCACTATTACTTTTATACACTTTGACTTAATACAGCAAATTGATATTCGCTCATACAACACTTTTTATTTTTATTTTATATATAAATAAAGTTGTGTTGTTTATTGACAGCCAAATGATAACTAACTCACCAACCGCAATGCGCCATCTTTTATAGCATTTTCGAATGTTTCATATGGGGTAAAATTATAATCCACAAAAAGAAATCGAGTTGGCAACACCGTTAGACATGCAGATGGTAGCACTCTTCATTAGTACAGATAATTATGGCAGTTCTTATGCCTTGACACAAGCCAATAAATTTTATAGCTAAAATCTTATAATAAGTCCTTGATGTGGTGAATTTTATCTTCAGCATTTTCATTTTCGTAACAATATTTTTAATCATTACCATAGTTTTTAACTGAGTTTCATTCAATAGCATTCAATGGCTTCAATTCTTAGCACAAAAAGTTACTTCTGCTGCACTTCATTATAAGATCCTTAAAACTGTAGCTTAAAAATCTATTAATCTACTGATTTATAATCAATGCTTGTGTAGGATATAAATATTTAAAATCAATTGTTCAGCATTTGTTTTCCATTTTTCGCATTTTAAATGGCATTTATATGTGGCACTCAACCATGAACAAAAAAAAATTAAATTGAAAATAAACCCATTAAGGCTACTTGTTTTATTTTTATTATTTCACCTTCTCCAAGTCTCACAACATCGTAAGAATTGCCAATTGTTTTTAAATTACATTTTAGATTCAACATTCTTCTCATTCTGAAGAATATTTTAACAGAAAAAAGTCGGACATTAAACTTTATTTGTACGAGTATAAGCATTTTTAAAAGCTTAAAACAGATAAATATTCAAAAAGAAAGCACAAAAAACACGAAACTCATTTTGATTTTTTTTTATCATTACAGACTGTATCAAGTACGATGTGCCCTGCGTGTTTCGCCCCGTTTACCTGTACAAATAGAAACCACAATACCAGAAACCACAGCTAATGGCCAGCCGGCCGTACAGCCCCTAATAACGAATGGTGATGCTAATTGCAGCAATGGTAGTACAACCATTAGTAGCACAAGAGGAATTGAAAGTAGTGGCGGCAACATTTCTTTGTCATCTAATGGCAATAGCATTGACAGTATTGAAGCCGAATTACGAGATCAACAACAACAACAGCAACAACAACAACAACAACAACAGCAGCAGCAGCAACAACAACACCAACATCATCATCAACAGCAGCCTTCAGATATACCACCACTACCCAACAGTGTACACAATTTAAGTTCGGCCAGTATAATTAATGGGGCGGGCGCCTCACGTGTCTTTCAAATACTCTATCGCAATGAAGAGGTGACATTACGTGATGTAATCTACTTTCGAACACATTTATTAGGTGAGTGAGTATAACGAAATGAAATGTTTTTGAATTGATTTGATATATACTCACGTAATAGCTTATAAGTTTACATATGATATACCTGTACTTACACCCACTAAAACTTACTACCTTTAGAGTACATCCCCTTGAATATATTTGTTTGTCTTCCAAGTGTAACTCAGTCTGTTTCTGTTTGAGAGCCAATTAATGGTTCGTACGAAAGTATACTTAATGATTGTATCGTATCCCCCTATTGTTTCATTTTTCGTTTTGTTTTTTGATGACATTATGGACGTGAATAGGAAACAAAAAGAATAAAATACTAAATTATAGGTGTTTCATTGTCATCTGTTCGTTTGTAGGGTGTTTCACAAGAGAAAATGAGTTAGTAAATCGATATGAACGTGTCATCATGACTCGATGAATTTAAAAATGATTTGAAATATGTTTGAAGAAAACAAAGGAATGGAATTGAATGAAAGATCATAGGTGAAGGTGGACAGAAGTAATTTTTTTTTTCTTATAAATAACAAATTATAAGGAATCTTACATATATACCAACAAAAATTTCAATGACAAGGTTGGATTATTATTTTTAAATTAATTAATATAGAAGACTTGAATAGAATGCTTCAGTATAATGAACGATATGAACTAGTTCAGAAGATGCGCTCTTTTTAATTGAAAAATTTAATTTATTTTAACACGAATAACCGGTTAATTTCAATATGTATAATTTTTATACGTTTTTATATTTTTTATTACATATATTCTCATCGTTTAATTATTTTGTCAAATATAATACATAAGGTTTTATTTTTATACCATAACTACCTTGAACGTCTCACAAAGAACGTGAAATCCGTGTACACTTGAACAGCAATAATTTTTTCTCAGTTACTGTAAATAAATATTAATATTTTGTATATGCTGAATGATAATCAAGTAGACTCATTGAAAAGGGATCTACAAACGCCGGCTCCGAGTGTCCGATGTATTAATTAGTGAAGCTTTTCACAGTGTAAATACTCATAACCAGTCGTTAGTAATGTTGTGAGGTGAAATCGCTGTTAACAATTGTCATATGGTGTGGCCTGTAATTGAACCGAGAACTTCTTGGTTGATAGGCGGGTGTCTTACATGACATACCATAGTGGTACACACTATTAAATACATGGTGCATGCATTTATGTTTCTATAGATGTCCTCTGGAGTGTGAAAATATTTGGAAGCCGATGGAAAGTTGATTTGGAAGGTTAGGTTAGGTTAGTTTACTTTAAACGGGTAGCCAGCATTTCGCGGGTTCACTATGGCCCATTGTGACACCCCAACAAGCACAGACACATTTAAGAAGCTAAAAGGCCGGGCATGGAAGAATCTAGAAGAAAGATTCCCTCCTAAAGACCCAAAAATATCAGTTACCAGATTTGAGTCAACCGGTTCCCTTGACGAACCGGAAAGTGACACATCCCTAAGATAGTCAACATCATGGAAGCTACATTCATCCAAGTGCCTAAGTCTAAGCTTTCATAGAGCAGGACAGTCACAGAGAAGTTGTTGTACCGATTCCTCGTCCTCTTTATCCTGACAATTCCCACAGAAGCCATGCCCGGTAATTATGCCCGCAAAAAGCACGATCAGCCCCCTTCTAAACCTAAGAAAAGACCTGGTTATTCCCACGGAAAGGGAAGGACAAAGCATTCTGGGTATTCTATAAGTGGTGATATTTGTCCACCTGTGTTCCATCCTGCTCAGTGCCCATTTATACAACAAAATCGACGACGCACATAGGTGGGCATGCACGTTCATTCCATAGGATGCCCGCATGACTTGGAACCCATATCAGTTCGACCTGATATCGTTCCAGATGGGCCAGTGAGAATCGAGTAGTCTGAGAGAGACCCTGAGGTCCAGATTATCACTGGATGAAATATTAGGACGTTGTGTTAACGAGGAAAAATGTTCGTTAAGGACACTACGACAGGGTACAAAAATTTATCTACTTTATTTGATATGCAACAAGAATTGAGAAGAATTTTTTTAAAAACAAAAACCGGTTAACCGGTTATTTGATTAATTCTTAATCGAAAACCGGTCTTTATAAAATTGGTACGTTTAGCATAATTCGAAAACCGGTTTTTGAAAAAAGTTGAATAATCGATCTCCATAAAGAAAAGTGAATTGAATTTTCTTTCTTTTAAAAATGAACTATTCAGCCCTTTTGCAAACTAGTTCACTTGAACTAAAACGAGCCTTTTAGGCCCAACTATAGCAGTTTACCAGAACAGATAATCTCGAAAAAAGGATCCAGGTACATATTTACAAAACTTCCAATAAGAAACCTAAGTCGCCTCAACACATCAATAACTAAAGAATGGTTTGGAATCGATAAAACATCTTTAGAGATATTAAGTCGAAATCGTAATATGATCGTGTCATTGAGTTTTTATTTTTTTTTATTTTTTGGTATAATACTCTATGGAGTGAAGTTGGGCAAAAAACTTAACGTTAAGGTGTGACTCACAATTCACATCATGCATTATGATTGAACCACATTTATTAATTAAATTGACCCAATTAGTTGGCAGAAAATTCGCCACTAATTGTTTTAACCTTTTGAACGTAGTCAATGTAGATTTAAACTTGTGAAGCTTACAAAATGGTTGCCATGATTTTAGTGGTTGACAAACTCACCTTACTCAGTTGGTTTGCCACCCTGATGAAACGACTACGACACTCTTACCCTATGATATTATGTTCAAGTAATATTGTTACGGAAATAAAAATGCCTAAAAAGAAAACACACTTCATCGCCTTTAAGACCGTATTATGGGATTTTGGTATATTTGCTAATTATGCGTCATCCTATTATATGGCAGCACTACCAATTCGACCATATTTACGTTACATTTGAATTAACGGATATAAAATAGATTATATGAGACATTTCCGGAACTCTCCAAACTGTAGGCAATTAGGTATATAAAGAGGCCGCTTTACCTACACGTCAGTTAGTTATCGTTTTGCTGTCATAAAATAAAGTCGTGTTTAAGCGGATATAAAAGTGTTGTATAAAAGAATATTAAGCCGTTGTATTAAGATAAACTGTATAAAAGTTATATTGTAGCAAATAAAATGCCGTAAACAACAACAAAGTGGTGTTTATTTTATTTTAACGCAATTTAAACGGACTCAAACGTTTTACAAAGGTTGAAACGTAACAATATCATATGGTAAAAACCGAACTCTTAAGATGCTGGCAGTAGGAGTTGATGCAATAGAGATACATTTTAACGAATAATCTATAGTGCCATATTACTATACTTTAATGTGGATACCTTTAATAAAGGCCATAACTGACTGATCATATTTAGTTGTTCGATATGTCACAAATTTTATGTGTGTTCAGAAAGTATAATGATGTGGACCAAAAGTGCATTTGTGTGACAGATTTATTAGAAGTGGTAAAAATGGTACTTTCTGTGCGATCAGTTTCTTTTGGTGAAGCATATGTTTTTGCATGTTTTTTGTATGACAGTGTGGCATTCAATCACACATTTTGTTTAAATTTTTTAACAATATGAAGGACAGAAATTTACAGATTTTTATTTGACATAATCGCAAGACTTAGTGGAATAGTCCGCCGTGGCTGGCATTAAGTGTTACTTAGTTAAATAATAGCTTACACACTCTACCTAAGTTCATAACTTCTGTTAAATCATATTCAATAAAAACAGAGTCTTTTAACGTCTATCACTGTTATACCTGCTACAGCGAGTATTTTTACTGTATTAGATTGGATTATTTAAAAAAATATTGAACATAATAAAAATGCAGCTTTCCTTGAAATATCGAATATTTAAGCCTTAAAAGCCCTATAATTCAACAAAATAACTGTTAGGAAGGAAGTTCTAGTTTCTCTTTCGTTTCATTGCAAACTTTTCGCTTTCTTCTCACACTTTTTATAATTTAACGCCTGACCATTATAATAGACACACAGCACAACCCACATAATTTATAATCACTTTGATTTTTAATATATTTTCCCATTAAAACTAAAAGCCCTTTCCATTTACAATGAATTTTCCTTTTTCACTCTTCCTTACTCGTTCATATCGATAAGGATGAGATGTTTTCCTGAAATCCAGGTCATGTGTATTAAAAGTGAAAATGAAAATAAAAATGAAAAACTTCACTTGAAACTTTTGTTTTTTTTTTTTTTTTCAACAAATACTGGTCGTTTGCCCAGCAGAGAGTTCTAATTACAAAGTTTTTCTTTAGCATTTTCATTAAGGACACTTCAACGGAAAATATGCTTTATAGGTTATTTATAAAAATATGAAGGCAATTCTTCCTTTTAAGTGCTAAAATATGATCTGCAGTATGGTCGGTTTGCATGGAGCAGAAAGTTACGGTGCAACATAGTTTTCACGTAGAAAAGGGAAAGCAACAATTAAAAAGCACGTAAAAATGGGAGAAGTGTAAGTGACTTTTAACCCAATTTGATGTTAATATGTTTTATTAAGTTGATGCTAATGATGATCTTAAAAGATTTCGAGTGGCATTTGTTTAAAAATGTATAATAGAAGTCTTCGCCACAATCTCAATAGGAAAATTTTAAAATATTTTTAGCCCAAGCATTCCATTTCAAGAAAGCATTTGATAACATCAGACAAACTTCAATATGAAAAGCACTAAGAGCAAAAGAAGTACCCCAAAAAATAATTCGAATAATTAGAGCGATATCCGAGGATGCAGAACTTTTGGTTCTTCGAAACGAAAACATCTGTCAACCATACTACACAAGGAAGCCCACTATCACCTCAGCTATTCACCATCATGCTGGATGTCATAATGAGCAAAGTCTAGTCAAAGAGAAAAAAATAACAAGAAGTCTCTACCGCCAATGCCAAGATTTGGACTATGCGGATGACATTTGTCTACTCTCGTATAAGGTCTTCAATATACGGCCAAATCTAGAGGACCTAGAAAGATTGGTCCACAATGTTGGACTTGAGATAAAAATCAACAAAACCAAGCCTATGAGAACAAACAATACTAGCACGGATACATCATGCTACAAGCTCACCCAGTCGAGTATGCTTTTGCTATCTAGAAAGTACAACCGACGACGCTAAAACAGACGTAGACAACAGGCTCAATAAAGTGATAGCGGCATTCGGCCGACTACAGTTATGGAGAAGATCACATATATCCAGACGTACTAAGCTCAGACAAGTCATGTGCTAAATCAGTTTTGCTGTATGGCAGTGAAGCCTGGCTTGCATCAAATAACATCAAGTAAAAGCTCCAGGTATTCATCAACAGATACCTCAGAATCATAATCATAGCATACTGAAGGACGTAAGGAAAAGAAAATGTGGATAGATCGGAAAAAAGTCCCGATAGTATCACAAGAATGTGGCTCAAGTGCAATACTCAAGGCTCACGAAATCGTGGTCGAACAATTATCCAGGAACTAAGACAGAATCATATAACATGGGAAAAAGCAAAATCAAAAAACAGGGGTGAACCGTATAAGATGGAGATGTAACGGAGTAACGGGGGAAAAAAAATTATATCAAACGGTTTAGTTAAAAAGGCCCAAACATAATAAACTTTTGGTTGCTTAAGCTACTGTCAAAAACTCAACGAAAAGTCTGTCAAACATTTAATCAACTTTTTGGCGGCTAAAGTGTACTTCTTGAATAGTTGTATGAGTGACATTAAAATTGCTATCTGAGAATTAAATTGAATGGGTAATCAGCAATATTAGTATCTGGATGATTTTTTTTTTTTTATTAAAAATATGAAAATTATAATATTCTGTATAAAAATTTGAGTATTATCAGAAAAATAACACAGTTTAAATAAAAGTTCCAAAATCTGCATACACCCGCCATGTATGTTCAATCGTCGCTGTTTCAGTGACGAATAAAAGCAAAGAGATAAAAGCAAATTGCACAACGTGTTTGTTTAGTTATTGTTTTGCGTGTAACACATGTTTATGTACGTACAGTAAGATCAGGTTTGCTCAAAACATAAACAAATGTAACTGAACGAAACTTGACGAAAAGTTTGTTAAGTACATTATAGTTATACACATTTGTTTGTGTGTTTTCGCACAGTTCTTTATGATAGTCTACGCATAATATTTTTGGGCCTTAAGACGGTTTCGTAATTAATAAATTGACTTGAGTTCCTAACGTCATAATAGTTACCTCATTGTCTACCAAGAGACTGTCACATCAGTAGTCGTAAGTTGTTAACCAAGTGTTTTGTTCTTATGTATTAGTTACTAAACTTATTAAAAATTGCTACTAAATTGCCACTGTAATTGATAAAAAACAATGATCAAAATCTAAGCATTTGATCAACCTTAAAATACCTCATTCAATATAAGTCCTTTTGTGACCTAAACACATAATATGTGTTTAGTGTTCATTAAATAATACCTAGACGATGCATTTTCTACAACTTTGGTATGATTTCCGTGATAGTTTGCTGCTTTCAGTAAAGTAGTGTCGCAAGGGTTCGTTGAAGAGGACTTGTTACAGGTTGTTCTTAACAAAATTAAATAGTTTCGGAACATACTTTGTTGATACACACCTAATGACTAAAACATTTATGAAAGTGCTCCTCCAGCATTTGCCCTTTACTTTTGTTATGTCGTGTAGCAGCTTGGGATATAAATATAAAAATTGGCAACAAATTATTGTTTTTTTTTTCTATTTTAGTGCTTCTAAAGTGAAAATAAAATGATGTGAAATTGCTTTTGTCTCGACATGATTTGTTTGGTTTTACTGCCGCATTGCTGAGATTTTTCTTCGGGGTCGTTTTTTCTGCTGAAATTGCTTGCCCCACAACTCATGCTCTGATGTTTGGCGGTATCCAAGATGTCTCTCTAAAGGGCAAATTTTTTTATTTTCCTATTTTTAGTAAACATTTTATTTCTTGTTTTCTTGCATACATACATGACTATTAGAGTAGTTGGCACTTTAGGTTGAAAATAAAGTGGTCAAATGGTTAAAATGTAGATGCATTTTCAGCCATCAAGAAAAATGTCTTAAATAAAATATTTCAAGAATTGCCTTTTTTATATAAAGACAACAAATATAAAGTTTTTTAACAAATTTTTTTTCTTTTTAAAACGTAATTTAGTATTAAGCTGCTTTCTTGGGAAACTTTTTTTAACCCAATAAAATATAAAATGAGATTAAAAACTGAGAAATAAAAAAGTTTCATTATCGAGAGTAATTTAAAGAAAGCATTTTTGTAGTTTTATTTATTTGCAGATTTTGTATTTTATTTTATTTCTTTGAAAATTAAAATGTTTGTGTTTTAAGACCTGCAGTCTTACGGCCATATGCAAAAAAGTTTAACAAAGCTTGTTAAACCTTTGTTATTTATAATTTTAGGTAAATTAGTGATAACCGTAAAGCTCTAATTTCAATCCAATGGAGAATTTTTGGAAAAATATAATTGGACTTCGTGAAAGATTTTGAAGCTATGGCAATGAATGAATATGAATGGAACCAGATTTATCTTACGTTTTTAGGTAATATTGTAGAGAGTACGCCTAAATTCTTTAAAAACACCACAAAAAATAAAGGGTCCGCCATCTAACGTTTTTTTTTTTGAAATCAGTACTTATTTCGTGAATGGCAACACTTAGCTCATGTCTGATTTGACAGATAATTAGTTTTATCCTTCCGCTGAACGAATATGGTTGTGTATACGCTTGAACAACGCTGGGAATCTGGGCCTGCGATCGACTTACACAAGGTGCCGATTTTGCAAAAAAAAAATCATCTTTTCAGATGAAGCTCATTTTGAACTTGGCGGGTATGTAAACCAGCATAATTGTCGCATTTGGGGCACAGAAAACCCACACGCATACATTGAAAAGCCGATACACCCAAGACGAGTCACTGTTTGGTGCGGATTTTGGTCCAGAGGAATAATTGGACCATTTTTCTTCGAAAATAATTAAGGAGTGGCCGTTACAGTCAATGGCGATCGTAATCGGGCTATGTCGAACGAATTTTTGTTCACAAATATTGAAGAGGAGGATATTAGCAACATTTAGTTTCAACAGAACGGCGCTACGTGCCACACAGCCGAAGCCACACTCGATGTTTTGCGCCCTGTTTTTGAAGATCGCATTATCAGCCGCAGAGCTGATGTCGTTTGTCCACTTCTGAGCTGTGATTTGAAACCGTTGGACTATTATTTGTGTGCCGTCAAAGATAAGTGTTACGCCAACAAGCCAGAGACAATTGACGCTTTAAAGGACAATATTCGTGAAGCCATTGATGAAATACAGTTGCACACAATCGATAAATGTGCTTAAAAATTGGACCGATCCTGTAGGCTCCTGCATGGCCAGCCGGGGCAGCCATTTGAATGAAATTATTTTCCATTATTAACCGGAACGATTGTACTTTCAAATAAAAAAGAAATTTGAGAAATAGTTCGATTTCGTTCCGTTTTAGCAGTGAATCACAAATGGCAATACGTTTCATAAATTTTTCACAGTTAATTTATGTGGCACCCAAACATTGAGTTTTTTGTGTTTCCAGCTTTCTTTAAATGGTTGCTAACTGTTGGTAGTTAATGCCCAGTTTTCTAACACCGTCCACACTACTTATCTGCCGATGTTTCTCGGTGATTGGTTGCCCAGAGCGAGGTACATTTTTAATATCAAAGTTATCGGATCGAAAACGCGTAAACAATTTCGCTGCTATTTTTCTAGTTACAGCAGTATGCTACGCATTCTTACTTTCTCTATAATATCATAGAAAAGCGAAATATGACGGTAATATTTCGAAATTTCACTCATATTTAAACGCAGGTAACTTTTTAAAGAATAATGCGATTTTAATTATGTCAAAGCAAAGCTTAAAATCTCACTTTTCAAACAAGGTCTAATGTTGCCTGATATTACAAGAGATGTTGCATTTTAGAGCTGTCTACCTACAATTTGTGACTGAACTTAACTGAGCACCCAATATAATGGCGCGATTTTAAGAAGAAACAGCAATCGAAACAGTAGATTTTTTCAGCTAAAAGTTAACCGAAGAAGGCTAATTGTGAGTTTGTTGTTCAGCAAGATTATGGCATAAGTGTTTTTATTTTATATATACGTAATACCATTTCCACCGATTAGAATCTGAAAAATATTATTCCATTTAAGGAAGAATAATGTGGTGTTGCATCAAAACACTCACTTAAAAATAGTGATAGATCTGGTGTCCATCCATTTACCATACTCTTCAGTTTTGGTCACATTGCGAGTATTTACTATTTGGATAAAAAACTCGATGGTAAGAGATTTGAGCCATTTGTTATGTCAGATTGGCCATGGCAAAAACGTATCGCGACTCGAAAACTAATTTGTGCAGCCCCATAAGTTTACCACGTAAGATTGAGGCTGCGAACAAAGCCTTTTGAAGTTAACATAGCGCATCCAAAAAACCTCATCTTCTGGTCCGAAATAGCTGGGCACTCAAAAAATACATGCTTAGATGTCTCGCCATAAGTCGTGCCGAACTTACACCATTTATCTTCAACATTTCTTAAACTACACTGATGGCCACATTGTCTGGTATATAGACCCGTTTGTAACCTGACCTCGCTCTTTTCGAGCAGTAATAGCTTTCTAGATTTACCGAAAGAAAGTGAAATAGCCTCCTCGCCTATCTAATGACAGAGGAACTCATGCAAAGCCGAGCGAAATCGCCCTCAGTCCAGGAGTCAATCCTCGCCTTTGCATATCTCTCAGGATCACCAAAAAATGGCACAAGTGCAATAAAAACCCGCGGCAAGCTCGTCTTTGTTCCCAGGATGGCCTTAATGTCCAAGGACCAAACTATTAGGTTCATTAAGGGAATCTTCACAGGATGACAAAGCCCCCAAGACTGCTTGGCTATCCGATATCAAATAAACTTTTAAACCTTTCGATTTGCTCTTCAGACATACCCTAACACATATAAAGATGGCATAAGCCTCCACCTGGAAAATGAGGAGGTATTTGCCCATAGACTAGGTTCATTAAGGGAATCATCACAGGATGACAAAGCCCCCAAGACTGCCTGGCTATCCGATATCAAATAAACATTTAAACCTTTTGATTTGCTCTTCAGACATACCCTAACACATATAAAGATGGCATAAGCCTCCACCTGTAAAATGAGGAGGTATTTGCCCATAGACTAGGGGAATCTGGGACCAACCACACTAACTCCACTCTCAATGTCAGTCTGTTTTGATCCATCGGCGAACCTACGCTGGTCCGTGATATTTCGTCACCATGATTTGTCGAACCACAAATCGCTTTCGTTATAATAACCATAAAATTCCTGCCCGACACCAGAGTTTCCGGAATAACCCGCGTGTGGCGTTCCCATCGTACCGATTTGAGCTTTTTTTTAATTTGGCAAACGTCTCATAACGCTCAAATAATACTCTTTGTTTACTGACTCGCCTTCTGGCAAAAATGTATGATGCACTACACCATTGTAATCCATGAAAGCCGTGAGCATTGTCTTCTTTTTAGACTGGAAATGGTCTCGGCCTGTTTGGTGAACGCATTCACTTGCCTGATGTCTGGATTACGTGTTGTACTCATAGATCCACGTCTCGTCTACAGTAATGATCCTTTTGATGAATGTGGGATCGGATTCAGCTTCACAAATCGTGTCTTTTGCGACCTCAACACGGTCAAAATTGTAAAATCCCCAACACACATAGAGATAGATGTACTCTTGGATACGTAGCTTTTGCAAATGTCAAGCTATGGCGCTAAGATTTAGCGTGAATATCAACGACAGATGTGCCAACTTAACAAAAAAAACTCAAGTCGAAACGATGGAACCGCCACTCGGGGGTTATTCCGGAAACTTTTTGATCAAGGTAGTATAATAGTTTATCCCAACAAGGGTATCGCCATCAAATAGACACAATATCCTCATGTGCCACACCATGTCACCAACTTTCAAGCCGGAGATACCAAGTAGTCTAAAAGCACTTTTACATGCCTCCTTTAACACGGAAATGTGCAATGGAGACATGTGCAGGATGGCCCCAATGACAAATGTGGGGCAGGTACTCATCGCACTCGTGATTGAAACAAAAGCGAGGCGATAGATTTTAGCAAGCAGAGCCCCAAATTGTCCTGCTCCGCTCTAGTCCAATACGCTAAGGCAGCATTGGTCAGTATTGGACTTATTATCGATATGAAAAATCAGTAGAACATTCTAGATTTTAGACCTCACGTTTTACCATAACAACGTTGACGAGCAGGAACCACCCTTGTGGGTAGCATAGGACACGTCAGTGTTGCCACCAACAGCAATATGAGTTACACATAACTGGCATCAAAACTACGGATATGAAGAAAAATTACACACAAAATTTTGTTTTTATGAAGATTATATACATACAGTGACTCCAATCGGACAAGAGTTTTTCATTGAAAAATCCTCTAAATTCATATATAAAAATTTTTCGGGATCTTAATAATACATCAAATATGAATCTTTATGAATAACACTATGCAGTAAACAAAAATACCTTGGATAACGACTGTATTGTTTTGATGCGCTATGGTTGCCTAACTTCAAAAATCATCAGCATTTCAGATTCTATGGATAAGTTTTTTTTCCGATTTTTTTTTTATTCAATAAAGTGAGATTTTTGAAGAGGCTGATAAAGCTGAATTAGTGTGTTAAACTTTTTCTAATAAACTGTTCTTGTTCAATTATATTAGATTCTGGGCTCAGCGAAAGTGTCTCTGTAAGTTTGGATCAACCAAACCTTTGCATTACGTGATGTTTGCTTGGTATCGTTTTCTTGGTAGAATTGGATATTGCTTGCGATAGCCCTTTTCTCAGCATTTAGCTTTAGCATTGTGTGATTGCTGACAAACAGTTTGTAAAAAAAAAAATTTTAAATTGAGAAAAAGCTAAAATTTTATTTTTATTTGAAAATTCCAACAACAAATTCTTAGCATATTTATTTTTATTTTTGGACACATCCCGTTACTGCACTGCAAAAAAAAAGATCGTTACCTGATTTCTTTGGAATTTCTAGGACTTTGTGTCTTTTATGAAACAATTTTGGGTTTTTTATGAATGTTATCGTATGTAAAAGACGTCACAACTGTTTTGACGTTTTTTAAAAAATTGGACAAAAGCGTAATAAATGGCACTATAATTAAATAAAAATATTTAGGAAATACGAGTCTCAAAAGTTTAGGGTATATCCGTTGTTTTAAAAACCAAAATATATGCAATAATTGCTTATTTTTGAAAACACTTTTCTTACAGTAAACAAATTAGATAAAAATCTTTTTTTTCTGTTGTTGTTAGCGTTCTAGTGTGGGTCTATTTTAAAAGTTATGACACATATTGAAAATAAGATTTTAACTTTTTTTCTACTTTGCAAGGCTTTTCTTACAAACTGTATTATCTTTCGAGTATTGAGACAAACAAATTTGTTTACTTTACAATCAAAGAAATGTGAATTGTTGTAATTAGCATCACAGCATACAATCCCACACTATACTCCATGCTTAACAGTAGTGTTCGTATTTTTATGATTAAATTCGGTTTATTTGCAAATCAGAAAATTTCATAGGAAAAATTCAAAATATAGCGATTGAGGAGAATGGTAGAACAGAAGTAAAATTACACACAAACTGAACATGAATCTAATTACACACAGGCTACAACCACAAGGAAAAATTACACACAATATGTGTAATTACACACAAGGTGGCAGCACTGAGACACGTGTTCTAAGGTCATTATTAAAACAAATTTTTATTTTAATTCTGTAGGAAATTTTTTTATTGGGAGTAGATAAACTAAACGAAAAGCAGAACTATTGAGAAATAAAACACATTTTTGCAAAAAAAAATTAAATCCTTACTCAAATACGCACAAAATTATTAAAATACTCTTGTATTATTTAGTCATACTTCTTCCATTTGAATTACACTGGTCTACAAAAAAAAAACAAGAAATTTTCTAGCCTTTAAATAAAACTGTAGGGAATATAGAGATCTTTCTGCGTTGAATTCAAAACCGTTTTCATTTTTTCTTTTTTCAACATATCTGGCTTTCATTTAAATGCTTAAAATGTAAAATTTATATTCTAAGAATTTTTTTACAACTTTTTGAAAATAAAAGAAAAAAATGTATTAATTTTGCAAGACAACATTTTTTCGCTAATTTTGGAAAAAGTTAAGATACCTGCATTTAATTTTGAATAAAATCAGCAATAGCGCACCGCTTTTCATGATTTATAGCCTATCCAATTCTCAACATTTTAAGCTTTAATATAAGTGCTTAACATGTAAAATTTTCATTATGCAAATTTTTTATGACTTTTTGAAAAAAAAATACTCTAAATTTGCGGGAAAGATTTTTTTTTTTGAGCAACAAAGTTATGAATAACTCCGAAACTGTTAAATATACAAAAAATAATAATATTCAGTTGACTTAAAGGAAATTTTTTTCCTAAAGATTTGCTATATTTTAGGTGAAAAATTTTCCACGTCCATAAAAAATTTTGAACCAAATGGAAAATTACTGACGACGGATTTGAATTCAGCGCATCAAAATCATTATATTCCATATGAAGGGTCCGACAAATAATTTTTTTTTTTTTTTTTTTTTTTTTTGGCTTCACGAATATTGTCCTTCAAAGCGTCAATTGTCTCTAGCTCGTTGGCGTAACACTTATCTTTGACGGCACCCCACAAATAACAGTCCAACGGTGTCAAATCGCATCTCCGAGGTGGCCGAACGACATCAGCTCTGCGGCTGATAATGTGATCTTCAAAAACAAGGCGCAAAACATCGTGTGTAGCTTCGGCTGTGTGGCACGTAGCGCCGTCCTGTTGAAACCAAATGTTGCTAATATCCTCCTCTTCAATTTTTGTGAACAAAAATTCGTTCCGCATGGCCCGATAACGATCGCCATTGACTGTAACGGCCACTCCTTGCTCATTTTCGAAGAAAAATTGACCAATTATGCTTCTGGACCAAAATCCGCACCAAACTGTGACTCGTCTTGGGTGTAACGGCTTTTCAATGTATGCGTGCGGGTTTTCTATGCCCCAAATGCGACAATTTTGCTTGTTTACATACCCGCCAAGATCAAAATAAGCTTCATCTGAAAAGATGATTTTTGATTCTGCACATTACCATGATTTTCAAAGTAATGTCGCAATATTTCCCAGCGTTGTTCCAGCGTATACACAACCATATTCGTTCAGCGGAAAGATAAAACTAATTATCTGTCAAATCAGACATGAGCTAAGTGTTACCATTCACGAAATAAGCACTAGTTGAAAAAAGAAACGTTAGATGGAGGACCATTTAGTTTTATTTAAAGGCTTTTTTGCTGTAGACCATTGTTATTATTTGTTTTTGTTTTCAATATAAGTTTATCACACAGTAGATATAATGTTAAATATTATATTAAAATTTTCTAATTTATTGTTTCCAGTTAATTAATTTAAAAATTAATAAGCTAAATTATAAATTCATGCCACAAATTGTATATTAATTCAGTTTGTTTATACAACATACACTTACTTATATACACACAAATAATTATTATATTTGCGGTTCAGAAATTTTAGGATAAACTTTTTTCGATTATTTTTATTTGTTATTAAAAATTTTTTTATGTAATTTGGTTAACTACAGTAGATTAGTTTATGGAGTCGATTAATTTATTATAGTCTCTTACCAATTGTAAAAATGTATGTGCATAATGTAATGTAATGTCCTAATAAGATTTTCTACACGAGATGTGTAGAATAAATAATCAATAACATGAATAAATTGACAAAAATAAATAGTAATGAGAATTGGCAAATTTTGAAAGTTTTATTTAAGTTTTTAAAAATTTTATTTAATTAAAAAAAACTCAACAATAAACCTATCGGTACTTTACACCTACCTATGGAGGGTTATTTGACTCCTCATAAAATAAATGCCAAAAAAAAAATTAAGAATATAATTTGAAATACAATTTATTTTTCACCTCCGTGATACCCTCTAACCACTTCATCCGCTAATTCAGATTCTGATTCTAATTCGTTGCGTGTCGAACTTGATTTTTTGTAGACTGTAATCTTTATTCTCTGACTTCAAGGAAGAAAATTTTCCTCATTTCTCAACATACTGCCCTACCAAGCTCCTTAAGATCGTTTGTAATCACACCAACTCCATCTCTTCATTATTGGCAAACCTTACCTTTACCACCGAGCCATTTTTTCAAGTTTGGAAATAGAAAATACTCTGTGGGAGCTAGATCTAGCGAATAAGGTGCATGATGAAGCAATTCGAAGGTTAACTCATTGATTTTGGCCATCGTTAAATAGATGTTTGAACTAGTAAAACAACACTTTCCTTTTTAGCAAATGCGTCCTTGTTTAATTTCATCACTTATCATAATGGTTGGTTGGTTAGTTCACATAGACATTCAAAAAGCATCCAGAGCCATTTTTCGAAAAATACCACAACACTTGTAACCGCAGAGAGTGTCCATTTCGTCAGATTGAGCTTCCTAAAGATGTGATCTGGAGCGATCTTGCATAAGTCAGCTGGCAAAGATATTATGGCGGCGGTTAAGGAGGGTTACGCATCTGCACAGAATGTGTTCGATTATCTCTTCCACATCACCACAGCCGGGTTTATGAACGTTATGCTGTATTCCCATCTGGCGGTTGTTATCGTCAATCGGCCAGCGCTCTGTTAGTACAGACACTAGCCTGAACATATTCTTTCTACTATTGACTATGATATCGTTGTCGGGCCCTGTCTGCCTAAGGATCATATAGAAATCCATTGCCTTCCTAAAATAGTAGAGAAGGATGCCCCTTTTTATAGACCCTCTGGGAGGAAACACTAAGTTATGATGGGTTTCAAAGAAGGCAGAATGCTTCCGAGCTAGTTCTTTTAGCCGTTCACTCCCATAGAATTTACAGTGTACCAGGATCTAAACAAGGGTCGTCCTTGAGAAGAGGCATAAAGTTTTCAATGTAATATTGCATTTCCCTACTAGACGAAGTAATGTATGATCGAAGGATAAGGAGAGCCATCTGGCTCACGCAAACATATACTATGCGTAGTTGGACGCCGTAAGAAAATAATAGAGAGCAGGCCCTCCAAATAGCATAGATATCCGCCTTAAGAACGCTGGAGCTGGAGAGAAGGAAGTAGAAGTGAAACAAAATTACACGCGATAGAGAAAACCCTAGATCTAATACTATAGTCCATCTTTGATCTACTCGTACAACTCTGTTGTCCAAACCGCTCAGGGGATCACTCAGATTCCACTTCGACCTGATAAGAACTCTTTCCTTGAATTACCTATTAAAGGCAAGCTCGTGAGTGTGTTTTCTATCCGTAACCTAAGCATAAATCCTAGCATGCCCATATACTTCAGTCTTTCACAACTAATGAAGATAATGGGATGAGTTACTCGCCGTTGATTGTTTTTCTTTTTTAACAATAATTATTGAAAATTATCTAAAACACAGACACTATATGACCAAACGCCATTCGCATGTCCTATTTTTTCATTTGGTTCACGGATCTTTAGCCGATAATCATCCAATTCCTTTTGGTGAATTTTCTTAACCACTTCTATTGTACATATAGGCATGTCGTAGGGCCTCATTTAAACTCTGAAACCTAATATTTTATTTTAGTGAAGCAGCACACTCCACCAGAGTGAATTATATTTTGGCTGGACCTTTGAAAAATTTTTCCATGTTTACAAATTTACTGAGACCGTTTAAACAACAACTCGATGGCGTATCTAAGCGACATTATCACTACGATATTTTTATCGGTGAATCATCATCATAGAATTAGTATTAGTATTTGTATAAACTTATCGTAAATGTAAAAATTTCATTGATGAATCTTCGTGACAGTGATACAGACAAAGGGAATTGTGTATGAAAACTTAATTTTAATGTCAAAAGAAAGTCAAAACTTAGCGACATTGTCCGTTATGAGTCGACTATATGCTGAACGAGGTAGGATTTTGTCTGCTACAGCAAACAGTTAAGGGCTAAAGCTGTAATGATTCTCTATCATATTCCCTGTTAGGACTCACTAACACAGACTGACACCTGGAAGATATAATCAACTTCCGTCATCTGAATGGAACCAAATATGTTTTATAAGGTTGTCACTTTTCACCAAATTAAATTTTGTCAAACTATTGCCGCTCAAGGGGCAATGCAATTGTCACAGTTCCCACAAGCAATTGAACTTGAACTCGAACGCAAGTACAAATATTATGACCGATTATCAAAACTCATATCATTAGATTCGACTTATGCGACTGTAGCTGAAATACCTTAAGGCTATAACGTAAAGTGCTATCAAATTGGAAATAAAAACGTTGGCATCCAATATATTAAGAAGTATACGGCTACAAAAGAGCTGAAGTACACAAGTTTTTAATGAAAGTCATTGCTAATTGACAGACACAAACTTAACACTTTTACGAAATAAATCGAATAAGTTTTCAATATACGAAAATATACAATAAATTGAATCCGAACTTTTGTATCATAAATTGAGGCAATTAATTAAAAAACATGAAAAATAGTTTGTTTTTTTTTTAAATAAATTTTTCAATATTTGAAAGCGTGTATCTCTTTTTTGTTTTCATTACTGTCATGTCATGTGCTATTGGTTTGAGACAACAACCTCAACAGTAGTGTAACAACAGCAATAACAACAAGTAACTAACGAAGAATACATTTAAAATTACATTAACCTGTATTTGTAGGCGCTGACTGACACCAACAAAACTGACTAAAATTGCTGACTTCATTGATCTTATGACATCAAAAGAGCTTTTATGGATTATATTGGTCGACAACAGCAATAATAACAGCAAAAGTAGCAACAAAATAAAATAAAAAATGTTTGTTCTCATTTTAACTTTTTCTACAACATTATTTTGTTCAAAGAGATAAAAATAAATTTAATCTGCATTACAGTGTAACCAAAAACAATATATTAAAAAAGTGAACATGAAAATTCTTCAAATTATTATGTTCAAGGTAAAAACAAACCAAATACAACAACTAACAAATGTTCAACTGTATGGACAGATAAATTTATTGTATGAAGGTGTCAAATTTAACAATAACAATAACAACAACACGAATAACAAAATGGTCATTAATTTTCTTTTAAAAAAAAAATTTTTTTGCTTTTTTTTGTTTGGTTTGTCATGTAAAATGACAAAAAAAATAAAAAACCGAAACCAAATGAAATGAAAATTAATAGATTTTAAATCACGCAGATGTCCCTCCAAACATGAAAACATTCGTTTTCATTTATAGATTTAATTAATCTGAACTAGATTAGAGTGCGTAAATGTTTAAAAATCTTAAATGATTTATTAAAATAATCATGTTTTACTCACCTTTAGTTTGTATTACAGACGAAAGCAAGCAGATGTAATTGCATTAAGCACTGCGAAGCTTTAATTTCTGTAATTAAAAACAAGATGAGATTACTTAAGAGTTTTTTTCAAATTTTAAGCAAGAAAAAATAATTAGAAAATCTGTTTTATTGTATCGGGTAGGCATCTATCGGTTTAAATTTGAACCAGCGGTTATTTCGAATCTGGCAATACTTATGTCATTCAATTCTGTCACAAAATTCAGTATATTATCTCCACTGAACGAAATGAATCGATTTACGCTTGAGCAACGTTTGGATTTATTGAAAATTTATTTTCAAAACAAAGACAATTGATCGGAAATTGCACGAAAATGTCGTAGAAAATTTGGTCACAGAGAAGGACCAACAACGCCCGGTATACGCAAGCTTTTTGCTAAAGTTTGTGCAACTAGTTTCATTGTTGATGCGCAAAAAAAGTAAGTACTATTCGTACATCCGAGAATATGGAAGCTGTGGTTGAGACTGCTCGGAAGAATCCATCAACATCAACTCGTCATCGTTCTCAAGAACTGAACATTTCATGCACCAGTTTACTTCGAATTTTGCGAAAAGATCTCGACATGCCGACTTACAAAGTTCATTTAGTTCAAGAGTTGAAGACGTATGACCATCCGCCTCGTTTTCGTTTCGCTATGTGGGCCAACGAGAAACTGCACGGTGATGTCGATTTTGCCGAAAAAAAAAATCATCTTTTTGGATGAGGCTCATTTTCTTAGAAAACCAAAACGTGGTCTTACAGAAGCCAATGCACCCATTACGAGTAATTGTTTGGTGCGACTTGTGGAGCAGGGGCATCATTGACTCATATTTCTTTGAAAATGAGGATGGCACAACCATTACGGTCAATGGAGACACCTATCGCACCATGATAACCGATGTTGCAACTTGCCACACATCTCATGTCACCATCGATTTATTGCGTAAAACGTTGGATGGCCGCTTAATTAGCATAAATGGTGATGTCAGTTGGCCGCCAAGAAGTTGCGATTCGACATCGTTGAACCAATTTCTGTGGGATGTCGTTAACGAAAATTGTTGCCGACAAACCAGAGACAATTGAGCATTTGAAAGCCAACATTCGAGATGCGATCCCATACACTCGAAAAAGTTCTCGAAAATTGGTCCGATCGAATGGTATTTCATTTCTAACCGGAACAATTTACTTCACAACAACAAAAAATTGGGCAAAATTTCAAATCGTCTTTGTTTTATTGGATTTCAGTGAATTTGAAAAGAAGAGCAGTAGACTTTTTAAATAATGTTATACTTCCTAGCCTTGAGGAATATGTGTGAATTTTTCGAACAAACACTTTCATTTTCTTCCACATTTTTCAAGCTTAGATTTTTTTGTGCCGAAAATTGAATTACATAAGTAAACTGAAAACTAAAAATCTTTTAGTTTTAGATCCATATAGGCAACTACAAATTTCTCGTCGCCGAGAACAACTGAAATTCAGTTGCCATCTATAAATAACCCATTAAAAATTGTGTAATTTCACGCATTTCATACATTAAAATACCAAAATAATAACTTTAATTTTTTTTTTTTTTTTGTCAAAAATAGGCAATAAAATCGCCAACTAATTTAAAAATTGCCAAAAAATCGCCATGTCGCCACACCGAAAATTAGGTCGCCAAATAACAAGAAATCGCCAGACCTATGTCTTCCTGAACATTTTCACCTAAACCTATCAAGAACCACACATTCACACAATTAGTGTTTCGCTGTGTCTGTTCTCTGTGACCAAAGTCGACAAACATCGCCATCCAAGATACAACACACCACCTAGTTGTAAAACCAAAGCCTCCAAACTCCTTAGCGTGCTTTTCATATTACTCCTATTCAACGATTGATTAAGATTAGACGACAAAGAACAAAATAAGAGAGCTGGCTGGCTTTCAGAACTAAACGAATTTCTTTATGTTCTTACTACACAGTTGAGGGATGTGACAACCTCCTAACAGTAGATAGCAAGAATGCTCACTGGGTTTTATAACTGCTTCCTAATTTCATTTAATTAGACAATATCTTTTGCATGTTAGTAAAATTATATTGTTTTAGTATTTATATTGCAATTTTGCTCTCTTGGTTGGATCAAGGTGGCGTTGTGTACTAAGGGCTGTAAAACACACTGCAATTACTTCATTTGAACCGCGCTTTTTGGAAAAAACGGCCGTACAAAGATACAAGGACAGACATAATTAAGTTATTCTTTTGCATGACGAGTATCAAACGAGTGCCAGAAACGATCAAATGCCGCATCCATTGTATTTTTCGAACATTGGTCCCTCCGACTATTGACTGTTTCGTCGCATACAATATCTTTAAGCATAGCACCGAATCGCTTCTTTTCAAGAAATATAAAATCCGCTTCAAAATTGTATCCTCTCAAAAGATGAAACCCATTTTTGGTTAAATGGGTACGTACATAAGCAGAATTGTCGCATTTGGAGTGAGAATAATTCACAAGCTTTTGTCGAAACACCATTAAATCCACAGAAAACTACTGTTTGGTGCACATTATGGGTTGGCGGATTCATTGATCCATACATCTTCAAAAACGATGATGATCAGAATGTGACATATGGTTCCAACAAGACGAAGCCATATGTCAAACTCAAAGAAACTTTTAATGAAAAACTAATTTCAAGTAATGATCCACTAAGATCGTATGATTTAACCCCATTGGATTATTTTCTTTGGGAAGGATTATATAAAGTCACTAGTCTAAGTCGTTAAAGCAAAGACAAACACTAGGAAATCAACATTCCAAGAGTTATTGGCGAAGTACGGCTGCATATTAGCTTAGAATTTTCCGTTTTTTTTTTTTTTGTTTTCTTTCGAATAATGAAATTTTTCAAAATAAATGCTGGGTTTAATAAAACCCACGTTTGACACAAATCTTTTACTGCTCAGATATTTTTATTAATTTGTAATAAAGGTGTAGCAATGGGAAGAATACTGTATAAAGAAAGAATACAATTCGTAGTCCATTTATGAATTTTTGACATAATGACTTCAATCATAGTTTTTCCCATATAGAGGTCGTTATGCCAGTAAATTCCAGAATACAAATCAAGCGAAGTGCGTTTAATAGCCTCACTCGTCGTATGTAAAACAGTCTTTCTTTATAGCCAGTTTCTACGTTTGCCAATATTAGTACTTTGATACAAATCCAATGCCCATACATACCTCACACCTTCAACCTACTTTTCTGACTTCCAACACAATTCACTACAAAAATATGATCCCTATTTCTAAGTGTTGGTTGAGCGAGAAAGCAAAGTGAGCACCTTTAATATAGAATTTATCTAAAATCTCTGAATAATATTTGCCGGTAAGCGTTATGCAGTTTTTAAGTATATGTGAAGAAGAGAATGACACAAAATCCTCTAATCACGGCATACAATATCGAGTCGTTTTGATCGAAATTCGTTTTAGGATTACAGTATTCGATATCGAGTTTACGATCGAGTGTAATCTGGTAAACGTTGTTCGATAGCAAAATAGCTATCGTAAGTAAACAAAATATGTTTTATTAATAGCAAATTCAATGAAAATGAATGTTTTATTAATTTTTAATTCAAAATACAATTAATTAATATCAAATTTTTAAGGCAAGTTTAAAAAAATGTCTTCTAATTCCGATTAACACAAATAAATAAGAATAAATAATTTTTAATTCATACTCTATTCAATACAACGTATTGTTACAAAAATAAGGTTAGGCACCCCAGCGTTTATTACGTCGCTAAAAATCTACAGCAACAACCATTAGCGGAGATAAATAAAAAAAAATCAAACAAGTAACAGACAATAAACAAGCAACCACAAATACTAAGAGCTGAAAGAGGTAGATGTCCACATACGCATGGCTACAAAAGAACTAAAAGGAAATTAAAAGAAGGAACTGGAATCTACCTGAAATATCGAGGGCTTCGAGAGATTTCGGTGTGTTGTTTAATCAGCCATATAAAAAGCACATCGATCAGTTTATTTGGTGTAAACTCCGCGAACGTGTTATTGGTTTAAACACAGTGTAAGAGAGTTTAGTGTGGTTAAACTCTGGTTAAGGAGGTTGTGATCGAATCTAAGTTGTAACTACGATCGGGTTGGAAGATCTTTAAGTAGAAAAATCTGTCGAGTAATTGTTGTTGTTTACAAAGTTTTAAACAGACAGAGTATTAAGAATAAAAATTTTTATTGCCTGTAAAAAGATTACAAGCAGTGGTGCACAAAACTGTGTTGAATAAAGGATTTTTAATTAAACCAAACACAAAATTTATTTCATTTTAACTACAATCTATGAACTCATAAATACACGTTTTTGAAAAGGTAAAAGCGTAACAGTATAAATTAAGTTATGAGAGTAAAAACTCCTATTAACGTTGATAGTGTTCTAGGGAGATCGAACGGTTATTATTCGACCGGTTTTAACCGGTTTTTTGGTTTTGTCGAATACGGTTGTTTTTAAATGTCCATTCTTCGAATACCTAATAAACCGGTTATTTTAACATGAATAACCGGTTAATTTAAATATGTGTAATTTTCACATGTTTTTATATTTTTTATTGCAAATATGCTCTTCGTTTAAATATTTTTTTAAATTTAATATATAACGTCTTATTTTTATACTGTATCTGACAACCTTGAGCTTCACACAAATAACGTGCAAAACATGGCAGATCAAAAAAGATATGCACGCTTGAGCAACAATAACTTTTTCTCATTTTCCGTAAATAACCTTTATTTTTTTATATATGAAGAATGAAGATCAACTAGACTCATTTAAAACCACCTACAAACGCCGGCTCCGAACGGTAGGTGCTATAGTAAGTAAAGTTTTTCAAACGTAAATACTCTTAACCAGCCGCTAGCAGAGTTGTGAGGTGATAACTCTGTTGAAAATTTTCAGATGGTGTGGCCTGTGATTGAACTAAGAACTTCCTCGTTGATAGACGGGTGTCTTACCTAACATAACACAGTGGCACGCACTATCAAATACGTGGTGGTGCATGCATTTATGTTTCTACACATGTCCTCTGAAATGTGAAGATATTTTGAAATTGATTGAAAGGAATACTAAACTGAAATAGTGCTTTGACACAAGGAATTATTTACCACCTTAAATATGTTTACGAGATTGAGGAGATTGTGCAGCAAGGAAAACTTGATTCTATTTCATGCAGTCTCTAGGCGCTGGCAATTAGAACTCTTACAAAATACCCTGTTAAAAATTAATCACTGGCTGAAATATTAGGACGTTGCGGTGTTGAGCAAGAAATGTCCGTTAAGGCCATAAAAAAGCCGATCGTTGTGACAAAAATTTATCAATTTTATTTGCTAATTCAACAAGAATTGAGAAGATTTTTATTTTAATAACAGAACCGGTTAACCGGTTCTTTGATAAATTTATAACCGAAAACCGGTTTTCTAAATTGCAATTTTTCGAATTATTCGAAAACCGGTTTTTGAAAAAAGTCGATAGTAAGCTAGATACCGTATGCCGTGATTGGACCACAGGGTTGCTATGTAAGTTACTGCTCTAGAAATACAAAGTGAAGAAATTACGAAAATTTAGATGAATAATGAATAATTTTGAATGTATTGTTAGCTACTCGAATTACATAGTCTTCTTTATTAAGTGCAGCTATACAAATTTTTGGTAAGATTTATTATTAAATTTATTATTTAAATAATAATTAAAAAAAAAATTGATTTATTGGCTAAAGCAACAAGCAAAAATGTTATTAATTGTTTATTATTATTATTAAATTGAGTCGCCTATCTCAGACCCGGGCATTGTCGCTAATACTCCTTCCTGACCGTGGACCAGCTAATATCACAGTATGGTTCTTGCTCCACGAAACCAGTTGACGACACCAGTATGCCATCCAAGTATCAATATTTTTCCAAATATTGACCACTTGTTCACTTCTTAAGACAGCATCAAGTCCTTGATCTATAGATGTTAGCCCGCTATAAGGTTTTTCGGAAATAAAACAAAAAATCTTGGGACTGATCGATTTTAAACTTTATATTGGCATTAGCAGAATATCACAGTACAATCTTTAAAAGCTTTTGATGTAATAATAGTTACTTAATTTATTACATTCTTTTATAATTATTCTTTGCGAACAATTTTGGTACTTTTGGTTAAAATGTAAAAAAAATTCCTTCAAATATTTCAATCAATTGAAAACTTTGTTCTGATTTTTATTTTCCACTCACATTTATTACTATAAAGTGTGTCAAGTAAATAACGCTTAAAGGAAAAGATTTTTATTTGATTTTAAGAAAGAAATGTTGATTCATTACCCACGCAAGCAAAGAAAGGTAGACGAATAAAAATTGTAGAAAAACTTGTAAAATATATTATGACATAAGCAATGCATTCTTACTGATTTCTATTACTTTTTTATTTAATTTTCTCAAAGAGAGAGAGAGAGAGAAAATCATTAATGAAAGAGATTTGGCTGTAAAAAAAGGTTATTTAAATTATACAGGCTCTCCTCCGGGAAGGTATACGATGGTGAAGGTGACGATGAGAAAGTTACGTAAAATTTTTGGGAGAAACAACGTGCCAACAAGTCGCACTATTTATCGTGTAGTAAATGATTTCAAAGAAAGAGGAACTGTAGCTGATAGGCCCAAGCGTGAACCACAACGTACTGTAAGATCGGCTGAAAACATTACTGCTGTTCCAGAAAGTGTTCAAAACAATCCATCAACCTCAATTCGACGCCGTGCTCAGGAGCTTGGTCTTCAAAGAACAACTTTGGTCACAATTTTGCACAAAGATTTGTATTTGTTTCCAGTTAAGATTCAGTTGATGCAAGAGCTTCTTCATTTACGCCGCCGTACATACGCCCATGACAACCACGATTTTCATGAAAAAGTCATAATGAGTGACGAGGCACATTTTCATTTGAATGGTTATGTGAATAGACAGAATAGTTGCTTCTGGGCAATGAAAAACCCTCAAATTATTCATCAGTCACCTTTGCATCCATTAAACGTGACGATCTGAAATGCAATTTGGTCAGGAGGAATCATTGGAATCATTAATTCTTTGAAACTGAAAACGGCGTAACGGTAACTGTCAATGGGGAGCGATTTTGTGATATGATTAAAAACTTTTTAGCGCCACAACTGCATGATTTGGGCTTGACTAACATGTTGTTTCAACAAGACGGTGCCACATGGCATACAACCAGGATTACAATGGAATTACTGCGAGACCTCTTTCCACAACAAATTATTTCCACGGTCGGCTGATTTGACTGCTACGAACTACTCTTTGTGAGGATATTTGAAAAGCAAGGTTTAAGTAAACAAACCAGAAATACTGGAGCAACTATAACAAAATATTCGTGATGAAATTAATGAAATATCACGTGAAATGTGTGAGAATGTAATGAAAAATGTACTCAAAAGGGCTCGCATTTGTGAAGCTTACAAAAGCTGGCATTTATCTGATATTGTATTCTATACATAATTGCCGACATTAAATAAAACATTTATCAATATAAGATACATTCTCTTTCATATAATCAGAAATTATAAGCAAACAAAGTAGTATACCTTCCCGGCGGACACCCTGTACAATTTTATGATAAATATTAATAACGAAATTGTAAAAATACCTTGAAACGTTAAATAAAATAAAAAGCAAAATTGATTTAGACGACATTTTAAGTTGACATATTTATTGTTGCACTGTATACCACACACTTATTTGAGGTTAAATATTTTGTCTGGTCTTTTTTTGATTAAAAAAAATCTCAAAATAATAAATTTAATCACACCTAAAGGAATTAGGGATGAGCATCACTTAAGAAGACCGCAGATAAAAAGGTGATTTGATATATTGATCAGAGAAGACTAGTTAGGTTACTGTACAACATGCAAACGACGGACATCGAGGAATTAATGGAGAAACTCCTTTCGTATGAATGGTAGGTACGACGCCCTCTTATCCAATATAAACCAGTTACTCATTGATGATGTGCATTGTTGACGACGTTGTTTGATGAGAGGTAGCACGCCCACTTTTTGACTAACGCTTTGTATTGACTATGAATCTATTTGAGCCAAATTTTATGTTCCTTCTGTTACTATTTTGCAGATACAAACAAACAAACATACACTTTGTGTGGGCGTGGTACCGCCCAGTTAGAATTTTTGAAAATTATGTAGCCTATAGTCTTTTTCAGGTACACAGAGAGATACTGTAAATTTGTACTGTTAATTTCCAGAAAATCGGTTTATCCAAATCTGGCTATAAGGCATAAACAAACAAACAAGCACACATTCATTTTTATATCGGGTCCGCCGTCTAACGTATTTTTTTCAAGTAGTACTTATTTCGTGAATGATAACACTTAGCTCATGTCTGATTTGACAGATAATTAGATTTATCCTTCCGCTGAACGAATATGGTTGTGTATATGCTTGAATAACACTGGGAAATATTGCGACATTACTTTGAAAATCATGGTAATGTTGCAGAATGTGTGCGATGTGTTCAGATGAAGCTAATTTTGATCTTGGCGGCTATATAAACAAGCAAAATTGTCGCATTTGGGGCACAATAAACCCGCACGCATACATTGAAAAGATGAGTCACTGTTTGGTGCGGATTTGGTCCATGGACATATTACCATATGTTTCACGTATTGTTTAGACGATTTTTTTGCATGCCTTTCTAAGGAACGTATCTATCGTTTAAAAGAAAAGTTGGCTGTATTCGGCGATAAGTCTTAGGTAGTGATCTTTACGTTGTCAACCTTACAATTGTGTTTGGCATAGTTTTTTTTTATGATAATATGTGTGCTGTTGGTCTAAATCAAGGAAAGATTTCTGGAACCATTCGTTTTATGACTAAAAAAGATTCTTTCTTACTTTTTCCCAATTGTAACACAGAGCTTAACCGGAAATATCTCAAAACAATTAATTCTGTCAAATGCATAAATAATTTTGTGAGCACTTGTGAATAGCAACGCTTTAAAAACGGCTAAAAATAAGCCTGGTCTAAAAATAAAGTCTCGTTTCCACATGTTCGACAATCCTAAAGTGGCACACACAAACAATTGCCAAAAAAAGATCTTAATGGTCTTGTCATACATGAAGAAACTTTGACATTGAATTGTTTCTTTTTTCTTAAAAGTAGTCCCTAAACAGTATCCTAGATTGGTCATAGCCAAATTGAGCACACCAGTATGTATTTCTATAAACGTTTAGAGCACATGAAAGCTGCTTACAAACAATAAAAAGTTGCTGTAAAATATGAATAAAAACAGTAATCGGTAGTTTTATGAACAATTTAAGCAAAAGAACAGAACGAAGTACAAAAACAATAATAACAACTTAAGCCACAAACGTCATTACAATGTTTAAAAAAAAAAAAAAAAACAATAGCTTCGCAACGACTGAACAATGTAATCCTCTTATTACACAACCATGTAAAGGAAAACTTTAACAATTTTTTGATAATAAACCTGTGCTTTTAAAATCTTGTTACGAATGCGTGAGAGAGAAAGAAATCCATATACTAGGAGCTTCAGAATTATTCTCTAGAATTAAGTCTTTATTTCAGTCTTTTAAAATACAATGAATTTAAACATTTTTTATTTTTTTAAGACTTAACAAAATGTATACAAAATACAACAAAATTCTTACAAAAACTAAAGTTATACAGCAAGAACAAAATTTACTCTATTTACCACATAGGCTTTAGCCAATGTGTTCTATAACTCCGTCAATTACCATCCGATTTAAAAAATTCAAAAATAGTACCTAAATAAAAAGAGTGTAAACCTATATACACAGATTCCTTAAGTTTACTTAAGTAAGATATACACCATGTAGCTCTTCTTTCCAAATCCGCTAAGAATCTTAAAACCGGTCACTATAAAGCTAAGTTATTAGCTTATAACTGCATGAAGCCTAGCAAGTAACTTGCGGTAACTCCGTCAATTACCATCCGATTTAAAAAATTCAAATATAATACCTAAATAAAAAGCGTGTAAACCTATATAAAAAGGATCTCTAAACTTAGAAAATTTGGATTGAATTGAATATAAAATGTGTTTGCTTGGGAAAAATACACAGATTCCTTAAGTTTACTTAAGTAAGATATACACCATGTAGCTCTTCTTTCCAAATCCGCTAAGAATCTTAAAATCGGTCACTATAAATCTAAGTTATTAGTTTATGACTGCATGAAGCCTAGCAAGTAACTTGCGGGAGAACTTCTGCAGTGTTTGCTGATGTGTTTACACTCAAACTGAAACTTACGGAAGTTTATTTCCAGAAATAGTTTTTGCAAGTTCTTGCGAAAAACTTGCTGCAAGAAATTGCAGATGTGTTTACACAAAACGTAAGTACAATTTGCAGAAGAGTTTACTTTTGTTACGAATGAATATTTTATTTCACCAGAAGGATAAATGGAGTAGCAATATAGGCAATATATGCAAGTGATTATATAAATAATGAAATATATAATGAAATAAAAGTTAAAACGGTTATATCGGGTGATTTTTTAAGAGTTTAATTTTTAGAAATGTATGAAATCTTTATTTGAGTCGATAGAACGGTCTATATGGTACAATGTTTATAAATGATTTCATGTAAATGTTGACCACGGCTACGCCTTAAATGGTTCCTACACTGGATCCAATTTTGGCATAGTCTCCTAAACATATCGGCCGGTATCACACGAAAAACTCTTCAATACTGGCTTCCCTTGCGGCTTGTCCCTATAGACATGAGCCTCTATATAGCCCCTCAAAAAAAAGTCTAAATGTGTTAAATCGCACGATCCCGGCGGCCAATTGACCGGCTCCAAACGTGAAATAAACTGTTCACTAAACTCGCCTCTCAATTGAGCCATCGTTTTGCGTGATGTGTGGCATGACGGCCAAGTCCACAATGTGTTTTTTCATGAGTTGCATTAAGAAAAAGCTTAATAACTCTGTCAATTTCTAAACCATTTTGTTCATTACTTAATATAATTCCTTAAAACGCAAAACGCATCTTAACTTGAAAAGTGTGGAAAGAACTTGATGAAGAATGTGTTTGCTTGAGAAATAAACCAAGATTCTTTAAGGCTACTTAGACGCCACATATATCATTTAAAAGGTTTGTTTCTACTTTCTAAATCCGAAAAGAAACTTAAAATCGGGCAATATTCAACTAAGTTATTAGCTTGTAAAATTATTGAGAATAAAATAGCTATTAATCCTGAAAATCGGTTGGCTATTGCTGATTTTATTCAAAATTTAATGCAGGTACCTAACCTTGACCAAAATTTTTTTTTGCAAAATTAGGAAAGATTACCCAGTTACCCTAGGAAAGATATTTGATTGCTCCAGTCCAAAAAATTTTTGTATTTTGTAGACCAGTGTAGTCGATTCCTACGAAACATTTAGTTTTTACAGTATATCTTGGAAACTATAAAAGATAGAATCCTTAAACTTTCACATGCTATTCTCTTATCAAGTTGTACATTATGATAAAAAACTAACTAACTGTCTCTGTGTTATCGATGTAGGCAATTGTTTTTACATAACCCCAAAGAAGATAATCCAGTGGGGCTAAAGCAAGCGATCAATATGTGAAACTACACTTTTATCAAAAGTTTATTTGTGTAAATCAATTGTATCAAGCTTTGTGTGGCACGTGGCTCCGTCCTGTTGGAACCACATGCCAGCAAGATTAATGTCAGCTAATTGAGTTACAAATAATTTTCTAATCATGTCCATATACCGTTAACCATTTACAATAATATTTGGACCATCATCGTTTTTGAAGACATATCGCTTATTTACTTCAATAGCGTCATAACTCAAAATATTTTTTTTTTCAATTTCAAGTCCAATGATGAAAATTTCAAATTGTTGATCACTCGCCCTGAAATTATTTTGGGACGACAATTTTTTCTTTACAACACGTTTTTACCACAGTTCAACTATACTGAAGTTGACAAGCTCTAGTCACAAAAATGGTATTAACATCACTCTTCAGTAAGGATCCTCCCACAAGGAGCGAATAGGCTCGCAATGACCTTAGACAACAGGATCTTTGTGATCCGACCGAAGTCTTAACTCTGGTGTCACAGGCATCGGGAGTTCTATGATTTTAGATTTATGCCCGGAATTCGAGTGCGTTCCTTTATGTAGTGTATTTGGTAGATATGGTTTGATTTTTAATCGCAGACAAGTGTAAACTTAATGTGAAGTTGCATTGCTATTAATGCTACTGGTGCAGCGTACCAATTAACAAACTAACTACAACACCCACACTATGGTGTCTTAATATAAAATTATATTCTAAATTAGAACGTCTCGGAAGCAGACAAGCAAGACTCACTTTTAAGTGTTTTAAGTACATATTCTTTAAGTATCGAAGAAAGCAATCAAGTGCCTTGGTTTTTGAAATGATACAAGAAGTGGTATATTTAATCTGATCTTCTTTTAATATTTAGAAGACCTTTACACAAATATGATGTGCATTTGTGTTGCGGTACCCTAAAGTCTGAGGTCTAAATCGTAGAGCATCTTGATTGCATAATGACAAGGATAAACGGTGTTCAATTATGACGAAAGGGTTTCCAATTTTATTGTTTAATTAGATCAAAGTTACAATGTCACATTCTTCTGTCCACTGTTTTAAGGGTAATATTGTATAATGAAAAGTGTTCTAATAAATGCCGTAAATCAGTCAATGGGTCACGCAACTTAATGCAAAATGAATTCCTTTTTTAGACTCACTTTTCGTTTGTGGAGCAATCTTTCTGCAAAACTTTTTTTGACAATAAAAAGACACAAATTCAAACTCAATTACCAGAAGCATTACACAACCTTTTCTTCTTTCCTCAAGTCACATTCCTGGCATACACACACACAACACCATAATGGACTGTATTTATAAGAGTGTTATCGCTTGAATGCTGACTTAACGAGATCAAGACAAAATTCACTTTTTTAGCTTTCTTTAATATATCGGGTGAGCCATTTAAAAGTTTAAAATCTAACAATGTAATAAAAAAAAAATGGTTTGAAGTTTTGTCACGTTTATTTTTTTCTTGTGAAGTACAATTGTTCCGATTGGAAATGAAATATTTTTTCATTCATATGAACGCCACGGCTGGCCTTACAGTACCCCATTCGATCGGACCAATTTTCGAAAACTTTTTAAAGTGTATAGGATTGTATTTCCCCACAGAAAATCTTCCAACGGTATCAAATCGCAACTTTTTGGCGGCCAACTGACAACACCATTTCTACTAATTAAACGGCCATCAAATGTTTGACGCAATAAATCTATTGTGGCATCGTGTGAAAAGCGGGCACAAAAAAATCGTTTATCATGGTACGATAGGAACCGTAATGGTTGCACCGCCCTCATTTTCAAAGAAATATGGGCCATTGATGCCTTCACTTCACAAGCCGCACAAAGCAATAGCCCGTAATGGGTGCATTAACTTCTGTAAGACCACGTTTGGGTTTTCTAAGCCCCAAATACGGCAATTTTGCTTATTAACGTACCCACCAAGATGCAAATAAGCTTCATCCGCAAAGATGATTTTTTTTTAAATTTTTGTGTTTATTTTTTGCAATTTCCGACCAATTGTCTTTGTTTTGGAAATATATTTCCAATAAATCCCAACATTGCTCCAGCATAAATCGATTCCTTTCGTTCAGTGGTTCAAATTTAAATCGATAGATGGCTCACCTGATATTTTCCTTTTTATTTTCTTGAGTCATCATTTATCTCATTAAAAAATATATTTAAGTGCGTATGAGTAATTTTATTCTCAAAAAACTATTAATCATACGACAACAGGTGTACATTTACATGCACATTTAAAATAAGAAGCGCCAAGAAAAAAATTGTTTGTTTTTTCCTAGATTTCATGCCAATCTTGTTTCTCATCAAATTCGCGCACAAATTATTTTTAATTATGTACTAAAATGCAAATTGAATTTGTTTTTATTTGAACTCGTAAATCAGAGACAATGCGAAAACATAACGAAATTTAAAATCTTTAAAGAGCCTTGAAATGTAATAATTAAATTTCATACAAAATTTTTATGGAGATAAGAGAATATCAAAAAATATATATACATACACTTATATCACAATAAATTATTATTTTTCTGACAATTTTCCATTAAACGCCATAAATTTCGGAAAATAATCATTTATTAGCAATTTGCTTTAAAAACACATACAACGTACCCACACGAGAGCGTGGAAATAATAAAAAACCGCTAATAAATACAATTCAAATAGAATGTGAATTAATTAAAATTAAAAACGAAATAAACAAAATTAAAACGAGTGTGCGTGTGTGCTGTTTTTCTTGTTTTCCTACTATAATTGGCGGCATATTGTCTGGTCTAATAAAAACACAAACGAAAAATGCAAACCAATTGAGTACAAAAAAAATAAATGAAAGCGGAAAAGACAAACAACAAACCGCCCACATTTTGCAATCATAACATCCCGTTGTTGAATGTTTTCATTAAATGGCCGCACAAAATATTATTAAAAAAAAGCTGAAAAATATGAAAAAAAAATTATACTTTTATTGTTTTGTTTAAATAAAATAATAAAATTTATTATTCGAAGTAAAAAATATAAAATTTGTTAAAATAAATGACAGGCGTATGAGTGATGTGACGTTTAAAGTAGTTTTTTTATTAATCATACGTCGCCATTTGTTATGAAACAAAAAATGCCATCACTCAGGCATGTATCGGGTCCGCCATCTAACGTTTTTTTTCAACTAGTGCTTATTTCGTGAGTGGTAACACTTAGCTCATGTCTGATTTGACAGATAATTAGTTTTATCCTCCCGCTGAACGAATATGGTTGTGTATACGCTTGAACAACACTGGGAAATATTGCGACATTACTTTGAAAATCATGGTAATGTTGCAGAATGTGCGCGATGTGTTCAAATGAAGCTCATTTTGATCTTGGCGGGTATGCAAACAAGCAAAATTGTCGCATTTGGGGCACAGAAAACCCGCACGCATACATTGAAAAGCCGATACACCTAAGACTAGTCACTGTTTCGTGCGGATTTTGGTCCAGAGGCATAATTGAGCCATTTTTCTTCGAAAATGAGCAAGAAGTGGCCGTTACAGTCAATGGCGATCGTCATCGGGCCATGTTGAACGAATTTTTGTTGACAAAAATTGAAGAGGAGGATATTAGCAACATTTGCTTTCAACAGGACGGTGCTACGTGCCACACGGCCGAACATCGAGTGTATGTTTTGCGCCCTGTTTTTGAAGAGCGCGTTATTAGCCGCAGAGCTGATGTAGTTTGGCCACCTCGGAGCTACGATTTGATACCGTTGGGCTATTATTTGTGGAGTGCCGTCAAAGATAAGTGTTACGCCAACAAGCCAGAGACAATTGACGCTTTAAAGGACAATATTCATGAAGCCATTGGTGAAGTACAGCTACACACAATCGATAATGTGCTTAAAAATTGAACCGATCGTGTAGGCTACTGCATGGCTAGCCGAGGCAGCCATTTTATTGAAATTATTTTCCATTATTAACCAGAAGGATTGTACTTTTAAATAAAAAAAGAAATTTGAGAAAATATTCAGTAGTTTTTTTATAGCATTTTCAAAAAAACAAATTATTCGGCGGACCCTATATTTCTAGCATTATTTTAAAAACGCGAAATGCAACAACAAAAATATATATACAACAATTGTCCAAATAAGAACACCACTTGGATAACATATTTATTATCAGTGTTAAATTTTTGATTAAAGTAAAAAAAAAATATTAAGAGAAAATGGGTTCAATTACATTTATATTCGTAGAACGAAATTTAATTTTTTCAAAAAAGTGTAAGAAGTGCGTGTCAAAATAAAAGCACCGCTTAGGCTTTACTATACAGAATAAATTTGTAAAAAATAATGTTTACTTTTAAGGCAGCATTGGGTTAAATTATTCTTGCAAATTATAACTAGTAAAGGGTGGTTCAAACAAAATCCACGATGTTAATTGTAAATAAAACAAGAAGTTTTCAGAGAATTATCTTTTTTTTTATTATGATAGAAATATCTATGACAGATATGTGTGAAACAATATAACGGCTAAATGCTCGCCACGACTTCGATGGCATACCTCAACTCGTCGGTCCATATTTTCACTGACTCTGAGTCATAATTGCGATTCAAGGTCGTTAATGTGCCGAATTATCTCATTCTTAAGCTTTTGTATGGTTCTTGGCTTATTGACGTAGAGTTCTTCTTTTAAATATTCCCAAAGAAATTAATCCAACAGTGTTTAATCACATAATCGTGGCGGCCAATTAACATCGCCACGACATGAGATAACACAGCCATTGAATTTCTCGCGTAAACGAGCAAATGTTTCGTTGGCTGTGCTTTAAGTGTCAAGTGTCAAGGTCCATATCCTCAATTTCTGGCCACAAGAAGTCTGTTATCATCTCGCTATAGCGAACACCATTCACGGTAACTGCTTAATTCCCATAACATTCCATGAAGGAAAATGAAGACTTCTCTCAGTCAATGAGCTGCACTCGACTTTATTCTTAAACTCATTGAAAGGGACCTGAAGTTTAACGCCTGCGCCGAACGGCAATTAGCATTAGAGAAGTTTTCAGTAGTAGTAATACTATAAACCAGTTACTAGCTGACGTTATGAGGTGATACCGCTGTTAAAAAACTTTTTCTTTATTCAGATGGTCTGGCCGAGGACCTTCTGGTTGGCAGGCGATTGTCTTACCTACATACCACAGCGGCACACCATGGTAATTGCTTGGCCGAACTCATTTTCGAAGAAGTACCGCCCGTTGACGCCACTTGTGGATGCATCGGCTTTTCAACAATCACTCGTGGATTCTCATTTGCCTAAATGCTGCAATCTGTTTATTCACGAATTCAAAAATGAAAATGATTTTCTGTGTAAAGTCACCATTCACTTCTGTCTGTTCTACTCGAGTGTTACAAAGCCTGAACAGAGATATTCAGGTGCCACGGGAGTCTGCAGACCCAGGGATTCCGATCTTTGGCAGACTGTTGGGTAGGCCCCCTTTGTGCAGAGAGAGCGTGAGGCTCGGTGTGTGACCCATATCAAAGCAGGAGTTTGAATGGTCTCCAACATTTCACCAAGGTGTGAAGGTTAGTGTCCTAGCAACACGCCTTTGAATTTGGTACTCAATTGTGATTGTCATTTGTGATTTTGCCGCCACCCATGGCATTGTTGGACGCATGGTATTCACCCGTGCCTCGTGCACCGTGGTGTATGCCAGTGCGGTGAGACTCTTGACGTAAAGCATGACATCACTAGTCTATTCAACTAATAATTCGGCGTATATACGACGCTTGAAATCATCAGCTCCAGCTCTTGAGTCAATTGAACGTTGTAAGCGTGTAAATTCAAATCTTTATTCAAAATTCGTATCAGCGATGTTTCTCAGATGTTCAATTGTTGCGGCTCGTCTGCCACACTATAGCGAACAACAGCAATGTTATCCGCAGAACGGACTGCGCTAGCATGCATAGGAGCCGTTTTGCTGAAATTGTGCACAATTTTCCCGAATGTGGACACTCTTGATCGATTATGCTGATCAAAAAAATCACAAAGTGAATGAAATGCATTTTGATTTGAACGTTCATTTTCGTAAAAGGCAAAGAACCTGACGTTAAGGTGTGACTCACAATTAACATCGTACTTTATGGTTGGCTAAGCATCGCCTTCCATTAAATTCAACAAATTCTGGCACATTTGATTAGAAATGGAGTATCATGTCTGTTTCTCATTGCACCAAAGATCATCATTATTAGTTGGTTTGAGCTCAGATACTTTATCTTTAACAATTATCTATAAATTTTCTCAAATCATTTCATCACTGTGACTCTATAGTCCTTAAACCAGTTTTTGGCTTTTTACTGGTAAGCTTTAGATCGTTAGCCATTTAAATGATCCAAAAGCATACGGCATAATTATTTCTTCACTTATTTGTACATGCTCTGATGCATCCATGACGGTATTTATATGATGAATGGGCTTAAAACTACAGTAAAAAATACATCCTCATGCCATAATACTGTAGTCTTTTTACCACATGGTTATTGAAACGTTTTTGAACTATGGGTTAAAATTGTTTTTGCTAAATCTTCTAGATGTAGTTTCAGTACAAACTGGTAGATTTAATATCTTTTTGACTGTTGCAACCGACATAAATGGCGATTTTTTTATGCCATGAAATGCGGTAGATCATTAAAGGTGTTGTTTTGCTTTTATATCTACGAGTTTCGATTTGAAATTTGTAGGTGATCGAATTTCGTATTATTTTAGTTAAACAATCAACAATTTTTCGTACCTGGAGCTGGGTTTTTCACCCAAAATCAGTTTTTTCACGTTTTTTTTTTCGGAAAAGTGCTTAACATGATCCATTACAAAAATTCTAATCCTAAAATTCTTGAAAACTGAATGTAATTTTTAATATGACAAATGAAACTTACGGTTTTGAGTTGTTTAAGAAAAAATGTTATGCACCATTTTGACATTTTGGAGAAAGGAGAATAATGGTGCCATTATTTTGATAAGTCGAATTTGGGCTTTTTATCTATTTAAGCACTTTTTCAATATACCCATTTACTCAACAACAAATTATTTATTTTCTTAAGAAGCATAGTTCTAATAACAGGTCTTTAAAATTATAGAGAAAAACATACTTTCTAGGGAGATCGATTATTCGACTTTTTTTCAAAAACCGGTTTTCGAATAAGTAGCGTTTTTCAAAAAACCGATTTTCCGTTAATAATTATTCAAATAACCGGTTAGCCGGTTCTTTTATTTAAATAAAATTGTTCTTAACTCTTGAAGTGCAGAGCTGGACCTCGTTGTTTTAAAAATAAGTAGAAGTTGACGGAGAGCTTAAAATTAAAGTGGCAATCAATACTAATAAAAGCTCTAACAAATCTCTTAAAAACTAGACCGAAACGGTGTGAGGAGGCCATAAAAAACAAAGTTTATTACACAAAGTACTGAAAGTTGCTTAAGTTTCGAACAGCTACTCCATTTCGTTTGTGTTGTATTACTTGGTAGAGAATGGAGTTAAAGGTTTGTTATTATAGTTAAAATTTAGGTGCCTAAGATAACAAGAATTAAATGTGTTACTTTGAATAAATCTATTATTTAGTAATAAATGAGTCGAAATTGGCTCAGCAAGAAGAGTTGCTTATGTTTCGAACAATACTGTATGTAAATTCATGCACCACGTATTTAATAGTGTGTGTGTCACTGTGATATGTTAGGTAAGATACCCACCTTTCAACCAATCAGTTGTTAGTTCAATTCGCGGCCACACTGTCTGACAATTTTCAACAGCAATATCACTTCACAACATTACTAGCGACTGTTTATGTGTATTTACGCTGTGAAAAACTCCACTAATTAATATACCTGCCGTTCGGAGCCGACGTATGTGGGTCGCTTTAATTAGTCTATTTCATTATTTTCCAAATATAAAAATCAATATTTATTTACAGAAGATGAGAAAAAGTTATTGTTGCTCAAGTGTGCATATGTTTTTCGATACACCGTGGTTTCCTCGTTCTTTGTGAGACGTTCAAGGTTGTTATATATATAAAAATAATAACTAAATTTATACAAATAGTTAAACGATGAGCATATTTGCAATAAAAAAATATACAAACGTATGCAATGTACACTTAATTAAATTAACCGGTTATTCATATTAAATAAACCGGTTTATTCGGTAATCGAAAACTGAAGATTCTAGAAAAGCGGTATTCGATAAAACCAAAAAAACTGCTTAAAACCGGTCGAATAATAACCGTCCGATCTCGCTAATACATACACATTAACAAAATTGAAGGACGAAAGTCAATCCTTATAATGGCGCATTCCTTTATATAAGTATTTATGCATACTAAACATCATAGGTACTAAGACACTAGTCCATAGTAGAATCGGCTTTGATTAAAAAGTTTTAACCACTAATTGCCTACTTTTTTCAAAACAAACAAAGAAAAAAATACGTTTATTGTAATTCATCTGTAGGTTATATTGCCAACTTATCAACAGCAATATTTACTGCTGATATTGTATATTAAACAAATTTTTACAACCAAATTTTATTCTAAATTTATTTAAACGAATATTTTCAAAAATAAAATCTATCAATACAATGTATTAAGTCAAATAAATGATTCTTTTAAATAAATCATTCATTGAATTCAGGAAAAAAATTTAATTCGAGTAAAATATAAAACTGTCAACAACATGCTAAATTACAATAAAAATAATTTAACGAAATGCAAAATGAAAATAAAACCAAGTATTGAATACACAGCTGGTAGCCTACATTACATTGCTAGAAATGCAATAGGAATATAAGTACTTAAGTTAATTATCTACTATATATAGTGAGAAAGGTGTGGCTTTTCGAAGAATATAATGTTACGTTTTAACCTTTTTAAGGCGTTTGAGTTCTTGGTAATTATGTCAAAATAAAATAAACACCATGTTGTTGTTGTTTTACAGTTTTTATTTCCTAACTTTATCTTTACACAGTTTATCTTAATTATCTTGCACTTAATATTCGTTTACACAGTACTTTTATTTACGCCTAAACATGACTTTACTTTTTGACTGCAAAACGATAACTCTATCTCCAAAACGCAATGCAATTCATTATCAATTTCGAATATTTTTGTAGTTACTACAAATTTCTATTTATCCGCGATGAATTCAAAAGATGTAAAATCATAATACACAAAAAGAAATCGAAGTGGCAACACCGTTATATATGCAAGTGGTAACACTCTTAATAGTACAGACAATTATGACATTGACGGATACACAAGAGCCTTGACACCAACCAATACAGTTTATAGCTAAAATCTCAAAATACAGTCCCTGATGTGGTGTATTTTCTTTTTAGGCACTTTTTTATTATTAATTGGATACATTATTTTTCATAAAATCTTTAAATCAAAGGTTATACTCAGACGATTACCATCGAGTTACCTGATTCTTTAACTAATTTGATTTTGATTAAAGAATTTCGAAAGGTATTGTTATATTTGAGCCTGTGTTTCGAGTGCTAGTGTGAGCGAGTTGACAAATTGCTTCTTATTTTTAGTAAAACGCTCACATATGCTTATCTCAATGTTTGAAAAGAAAATACTAAGCTAGTTCAGGAAAATTGGGTATCGCAAAAAACCGTGAGTTCTATCAATATAACGATCGTAAGCATACATCGGGTGTAACAAGCCTTTAATTGATCCGAAATTGCTCCGAACTTAGAGCAACACATGCGCTGAGTCAAGAACCTTATACGATTGAACATCTTTGGGAGGAATGGGCTAGGGGTGTTTATCAAAAACAAGTCAATACCCTTTTTAAGCTTAATGTTACATTATTAGCAATATTGAACTTCACAAAGCTGGAAGTTTGTCAAAATCCATTCTAAGACGCTTACTGACAGTGCTAGATGGCAAAGAATATAGAAATTAGTCTTTTTGGTCGATTATTGCATTTAAGAAATTCAAACTTTGCTTTTTTCGATTATGAGTTGAGTTTAATTTGATTATTAGCTTTATTTTTGTACTAAAACTAACAGTTATTATTGGATTAATTGATGGCTTTCTCATTATTCATAAAGATAAATATTTGATGTATAACTAAACCTACAAAAAATCTATATATTTATTATGTATTTTACGTTTAAAACGTGTCCGATTATGTGTTGAAGTCACTGTAATTACACTATGCAACAAATGGAAAAAAATTTTCTGACCTTGGATTACCGCTATATTTTATTTTTGATGCGCTATGGTCACCTAACTTCAAAAATTATCAGCATTTTAGATTCTGTGGATAAATTTTTTCTTAGTATTTATTTATTTTTTCTAAAATGTGATATTTTTGAATAGGCCGCTTTATACATCTTAAGATAACTTTGAAATGACTTATTCGATTTCGTTAAGCCATATGGTCAAAAATCTAAATTATACCAGCTTTAAGCAATCCTAATATCATTGTTTAATATAACACATATTTTCGGAGTTATTCAGAAACAAATTACCAAAATTAAGTTCTTTTTTGGGAAAAATTATGATTTTTAAAAATTCGGAAAAAATGGAAAGCAGCAAATATTTACCAGTTACCGCTATATATTCATAAACCATGTTGCACGCTCAGCTCAATATGAACTTATCCACAAAAGAGTAATTTTAGCATGTATAAACAGAAAAGATCAAACGACCAGCTCAGTTGGTCAAAGGCGTAGTTCTATACCCCCATGGATACGTGCAATCATAGAAAATACATGCCTTAATAATAATAAAACAAGAACAAGACAAGGTATCATTACAGAAAAAAAAACAATTATGGTCATAACAAGAGACTGATGAATTTTCTCTTGCGAGGTGCATTTTCTCCCTCCCTATCGTTACATGAGTAACATGCCTTTGGCAATCTAGACGCCCACCGTCTGTATTAAATTGCTCCTTTCAAATAACTATAGCCGCATACCCTTTATTAACTACTTAGAAATTCATGTTTCCAGAAATTACAAAAGGAATATAATATCAATATAATTATATATTAATATGCAATATTAAATAGATAAAAATTAATTAATAAAAAAAACACCATTAATATTAATAATTTAATAATTCCTTACGATTGATTTAAATTATTGAACTAAAATTAAATAAGACTTGTATTACTTAAACAAAATAGAACAAAGTATGGTTAATAGCTCCGAGGTGGCCAAACGACATCAGCTCTGCGGCTGATAATGCGATCTTCAAAAACAGGGCGCAAAACATCGAGAGTAGCTTCGGCTGTCTGGCTCGTAGCACCGTCCTAAAATGTTGCTAATATCCTCCTCTTAAATTTTTGTGAACAAAAATTCGTTTAACATGGCCCGATAACGATCGCCATTGACTGTAACGGCTACTCCTTGCGCATTTTCGAAGAAAAATGGCCCAACTATGTCTCTGGACATCCGCACCAAACAGTGACTCGTCTTAGGTGTATCGGCTTTTCAGTGTATGCGTGCGGGTATTGTGTGCCCCAAATGCGACAATTTTGCTTGTTTACATACCCGCCAAGATCAAAATGAGCTTCATCTGAAAAGATGATTTTTTGGCAAAATCGTCATCTTCTGTAAGTCGATTGCAGGCCCACCTAGCGAAGCGTTGATCAAGCATATACACAACCACAAATCAGACATGAGCTAAGTGTTATCATTCACGATATAAGCACTAGTTGAAAAAAAAAACGTTAAATGATGGACCCTCTACTACACGAAAAAAAAACTATATATGTGGCATTATGTTGACAATCACATATACGATATTTATTAGTTTTCTACTTTGCTTTATTAACTTACGTGACCCAAAATAAAATACTATTTATCAATATATGTATAAATGCAACAATATTAATTGAATAAGCAAACAACTGCAAATAAATATTCAAATTTATGTAAATCTAAGATGCTGTTGTTATTGTAATTTCACTTTTTTCTTTCTAATTTGTTTTCTTTTTGAAGATTTTCTTGCAAGGTCATCGGGGAGTATTGGGAAAGAAATTTCTACCGGCATACGTCATTAATCAAGTCAAAATTTATTAACATATGATACTCAAACTGAGTAGTGAGGCACCCAGTAAGAAATTTCTTCCAAGTAGATAGCAATTATACTGTATATGTTAATAAATATTTTGATCAAGTTGATGAATTCTTTTCCAATTACTATTATTAATAATAATTGAGCTGAATGAATAAATGAGAACTGATCATCAGTTTTTTTGTCCCTTATGGCTAACAGATTAAAATTTATATGCTGACATGAGGTACTATCCTTTCTAGCAACAGTACTAGGGTATGTCTTGACAACTCGATAACCTCACTATCAATTAGCAGGAAACAGTATCTAACAACAAAAAAGAAAAGAAATTTCTACCAAATTTAAGAATAAAACGACTAGGTGAAGGATTGCCACTAAGTACAACGAAGTGGCAACAATTGTAACGCCAAATAAAGTTACACTGAAAAAAATATCAGTAATATAAAAACTGTTATATCTTTCACACAATTTATTTTTCGAGCGAGAAGGAAAAAAATTGCTGCAACCATAATTCATGAAATTCGATTGATACACACATATTATATTCCCAAAAAAGCGAAAGTACATAGTTTTGAAAGTAAAAATTTTTTGTTGTAATTGTATATAACAGACGTCGTATCAGCAAAAAATTCATAAATATCACTCATACGCTGGGTGGAATTTACGGCAATTCCAGTAAAAAAAAAATTTGTTAAACTAGGTAGCAAAACAGCAACATTTTACTAAGTAAAGGCGACGTTTTTAAACTTTTATCTTTTTGGAAGATAACACTTTTGATCTGAAAAATAATGCCGAAAACTTGTAAGACAGCTGTAGCCAATTAAAGACCAATTTACCAACAACAAAAAAGTTTCCAAAACATTTTTCTGAGCAATATGTCATCAAAATGCTAATAAAATGTTGAACATTTTTCTCAGGTGTCAGAAACATTGATATAAACTCAGTATATCCTTCTTAAAAGTATGAGCGAGTAACAAACAATAAAATGCAATGAAATGAAACGAAATGAATTGAATTGAAATAAATAAAAATAAAATGTGTTTTTTGTTTTCATTAAATTTTCTCTTTAACTCTGATTTATTCTTTTTTATTTCTTTACAATATTTAATCATCTATGTGTGACATTTATTTTTCTTTTTATCTTTTTCTCTTTCTCTCTCTTCCTTGTTTACATATCTTTCAACAGTTGACAGTCGTCATCTGAAAGAGTCTATAGAACGTGCAGAATTTTCATTGCAATTGGAATTGTGGTTTGCCGAACAGAATGGCTCTGCCTCAAATTTATCCTTGGCATCAACGCGTACCCTGCAACTAAATTTTCATCCAGGACGTGGCCTACACTATCACTTGCCCGTATTGTTTGATTATTTTCACTTGGCTGCCATAAGTGTAGGCATTCATGCAAGTTTGGTGGCATTGCATCAGCCGTATATCAAGTAAGTACAAAAACGAAAGAAACGAAATAAAAGAAGAGAAACGAATAGAATTGAAAAAATGGAACCAGACATGCGAGTGTAATAAAAAAGGTTTTTGAATACCAGCAGCAACAACATATGATGTCTCGTATGGTATCAGAAGTAGTAGACGAAGAATGAGTAGTTAAATAGAGCCATTAGACAATCTAACCAAAATGATGTTAAAGTCACATAGAAAAAGGCCTACCGCCTGCCCATGTACAGGGTATCCCCCGGAAAGGTATACTATCTTGTTTGTTTACAACTTTTGATTATATGAAAGAGAATGTTTTATTTAACATCGGCAATTATATATGAAATACAATATCAGTTAAATGCCAGCCTTTATTAACCTCACAAATGCGAGCCCTTTTGAACACATTTTTCATTACATTCTCACACATTTCACTCGGTATTTCATTATTTTCATCACGAATATTTTGTTTAAGTTGCTCCAGTGTTTCCGGTTTGTTTGCATAAACCTTCTTTTCAGGTATCCCCACAAAAAGAAGTCCGGAGCAGTCAAATCAGGCAACCGTGAAGGCAAATCAACATCACCACTCCTTGAAATAATTTGTTGTGGAAAGAGATCTCGCAGTAATTTTATTGTAATCCTGGCTGTATGCGAAACCACATGTTAGTCAAACCCAAAGCATGCAGTTGTGACGTTAAAAAGTTTTCAATCATATCACGAAATCGCTCCTCATTGACAGTTACCATTACGCCATTTTCAGTTTCAAAGAAGTAAGTTTCAATGATTCCCCCTTGCACACCAGACTGTTACTTTTAATGGGGTTTTTTATTGCCCAGAACCGACTATTCTGTTTATTCAAATAAATATCCAAATGAAAATGTGCTTCGGCACTCATTATGATTTTTTCATGAAAATCGGGGTTGTCATGGGCGAGCTGTAACATCCTATTGGCATATGTACAGCGGCGTAAATAGTCTTCTGGAAGACTCAATCTTAAATGGAAACAAATGCAAATCTTTGTGCAAAATTGTGACCAAAGCTGTTCTTTTAAGTCCTAACTCCTGAGCACGGCGTCGAATTGAGGCTGATGGATTATTTTGAACACTTTCTTAAACAGCAGTAATATTTTCAGCCGATCTTGCAGTACGTTGTGGTTCAGCTACAGTCCCTCCATCTTTGAAATCATTCGCTACACGATAAATAGTGCGTCTTGTTGGCACGTTGTTTCTCCCAAAAATTTCACGTAATTTTCTCAGCGTCACAGTAATCGATGATTAATTTTGGTAAAATGTTTTAACGATTAAAACACGTTGGTTGACTGAATATCTTCCCATAATAAATTTGCCACGTCTCTACTTCATGACTGCCAAATATGAACTGTCAAGACTAATGTTTACTAAAATGGCGGCAAAACAAAGTAGTATACCTTTCCGGCGGACACCCTGTATTATTCGTTGTTGTTGCATTACACACACCCACATGGAGTTGCTCTCTAATGATTGCATTACCAGAGCCTCTGTATTGTTTTACTGTCTGTCATTGAAAAGTTATTGTTTTCGTGTTTTAACGATGCTGATGAGAATGAAAATGGCGATGATGAGGAAAATGTTGGTGATGACGCTGGTTTTAAGCCATGCATATGACGATGATTTTTAGTCTTTTTTTCTATTTTATGAATGAAGCCTGAAGTATATAATGCAGTTGATATAAAATCATATTATCTACACAATAGTGTATTCAAAAAGTGAACAAAGAACACCAACACATGTAAGCAGTGGAAAATAGGAGAAATCACATGGTACCATTATGAGGAAGGATATTTTCAGAGTTACACAGATTTAAATATATTTTAATTCATTACGAACCAGGTGTTAGCTTTTTACTTTAATAAATATGGGAAATTGTTCATTAAAATAAATTTATTTTATTTTATTATTATCCAAGATAAAATCAGAATTTATATCCTTCAACTAGACACAGAACATATTTTAAAATTATTTAACACCGTTTTGAAAGGTAACAGCGAGATAAGATCAAGCGTTTAATATTCACAACAATGTGTGACGACTACTTATATCATATTTCTAACCAATTTTCACCAACTAATAACAGCTGTACGAGTTTTATAATTTCGTGACTTTTTAGATAAGTAATTTTTTATTTTTCTTTAATTACAAAACAATTTTAATTTGAATCCTCCAAATAATAGGATTTTCCTGGCCCTGTATATAAGCCAAGGGTGACCAAGAAGAGAAATTAGTAGTGTAGTAGTGTTAGCGAATTTTTGCTCTATGAGCGTTGAAGAGAAAAACTAAAAATGTAAACAACAACACAAACAATTTTTAAAAGCAAAGCGACATACGTCTGCTTTCATTGAGATCTATTCCACAACTAAATAATATGTGTTGCTTTATTTATTATCGTGCTATTATCTGCGCATTTTCGTTCGATTGTATGCATTACGCTGTAAATAGTTCTCCGCCAAATAAGGCTCATACGAGCTTTTATATTTAACTATGATATGGTGCCCGTATCTTTTAACAATGACCTGTATATTAAATGCAAACATTGCGGTATTTTTTTAAACGGCCTAAATCTAGCAATTATGATAGAATGGCAGTTCATAATCCAATTTATGCATAATGTGTGCATTTGTGCATTTATCAAATGGTCTGGCCTAGGATTGAACCGAAGACCTCTTGGTTGGTAGGCGGGAATCTACAATGAACTAAACACCAAAGAGAAAACTGCATTTGTAGTCTACTAGTAGTAGTATTTTTTTTTTTTTTTGCAGAGTGCGTTAAAGGAAAAAAAAAGAAAAAAGTAAACAACCAAAACAACGCCCTTTTCCTCATTTAACACCCTGAAAAGTATGAAGTTAAGGTTTTTGCACCTCTCGGTAATTTCAATTACTACACCATTTCTGCCTCATTTTCGTTCTCTTCTCTTCATACCGTCTCACTTTCAGCTACAAGGTGCTCAGATTTTGTCTACGAAAATGTTTGTTGGGCAGAGCTCTCCGATTTCTTTCGGCATTTCAGCTAGGAAACTGTTTCATCGACTCAAGCGTTAATATCACTTCAAAGACGATCATTAAAGTAAAGATATGTTTATTCCATCTAAACAGACTCCGATTAAATCCAGAAATAAATCTTGGCTTAATCATTCGTGCAGACTAGCAGCCAGATCTAAAGAGGAAGCATTTATGAATTGGCGCAACAATAGATGCGACTTTACTGATTAGCTTTACGCAAACAGGCAAGATCTTCGTGTGCCGCAGTACTTAGGCGCGAATAAGCTTTCTCCGATCAGCGCCTTTGTGCTAAAGTTCTTATTTAAGGGAAAGTAAATGCTTTTTATCTTTCGTTAAAAGACTGACAAATAGCGCTAGTTCGATTCCAGTTTCTTTAAAGAATGACCCAGCATTCACAAGCCAGGTTGAAGAGATAAATCTTTTGGCTGAAATATTTGCAAGTAATTCTTACATGTTGGAAGGCGTTCTACCACTACCCGAGCTCGAAAGAGTATCAGTAACTATACCTAATATATTCATTCAAAACTGTGCTGTAAAAGGGTTTTTGCAAATCTCAGTGCTAAGTTGCTTTATGTGCCAGACTGGTCCTGAAGAAGTGCTATTCGATACTTGCGCTTCCATCAGCCAACCTTCTCAGTGCATCATATCACGCTGGTATTGTCCATATTGCTGGAAGGTTGCTAAATAACGCCAATTCCTAAAAAGGATGAAGCTAAAAACACTGAAAACTACCGCCAATTAGCAGTTTCCTCGGTACTCACCAAGGCTATAAAAAATATGATCAATCACCACCTTGTGAGGTATTTACTAAGCAATCGTCAGTACGGCTTCCGCAAGGGCCACCTGCTGGCTGTGTTGTCCAAGAGATGAAACAAATGCATTCAAGGTTTTGGTGAGAGCACAGTTATGGCTTTAGACATTTTAAGGCAATTGTTAGAGTTTGGCGTGAGGCGCTATTGTCGAAACTTATTGCTTTTGGTGTCGGTAGTCACTTTATAAGAGTGGTTAGAGATATGATCGCATCCGACGAGTTCAGGATAAATTCGGGGGTACGTAATATTTCTAAACGACTTTCTTCTTCTCACTTCCAATCCTATCTGTTCTTTCGCAGATGACAGCAACATTTGTCATTCATATTTTTTTGATCGTAGGCTTAGCCTCTTGTAGATTGGGGCGTAAAGGCGGAATATACTCGAAAGACCGAATGTTGTTTTTTGACACATAGACGCGGTAGTGTGGTGGTATCTATGGCTATGGGTAATGTAAATATTGAGTGATCAGATGCTCTTGATAGTCTTCGGCTGAGAATTCGCTGCGACTTTCAGAATTTAAGTGCCTCTGATTTTTAATGCGGCTTAAGTAATACTTCACTCCCTCTTATCTCCTTAATAAATACAAGAGCTATATCCGATCTAAGATGAAATATAACCTCTTATATGAGTCGGCGCTTCAAAGTCTATTTTGTGGCTTCTCGCCCACGTACAGAAGAAGATAACAGTAGGGTAGTCAACTCTATCGATTCATTAGAGCATGACGTGTGTTTCGTTGTTCCATCAGTACTATAACTGAATGTGTTCTGATGAAATTAAGGAATTAACTCCTAATTCCTAATAATCATATATATATCGTAATACTCGTATTTTTCGTACAGCGCATTCTTTTGTAGTTTATTGTCCAGTGAATCGCGCAACGCATTATAGAGCGAAAGTTTTTTCTGCCACTTACATTATAGATAAATTCAAATCAAACGTCGATAAACACTACTTCCTCTATTGTCCTTCCCCCAACCCATTTTCCTAGTATCTGCGCACTTCTAATCCTAGCTACTCTTTTGCGAATGACAGCAAGATTTGTCACTCATATTCCTTTGATCGTAGACCGAGCCTTTTGGAGGTTGGGGTAAGAAGGATGAATATGAACGTCACACTCACAAGTGACCTGGTGAAGGTCTCCGAGTGGGGTCGTGCGAACAGGGTCGATTCTAATGCACGTAAGACTCAATGTTGTTTTTTAATACACAGGCGTGGTGGTGTGCTGTCATCTGTGTCAATGGGTAATGTGGATATTGAGGAATCAGATGCTCTTGATGTTCTGGGCATGAGAATTCACTGTGACGTTCGTTGGAATGATCACATATTTCAAGTGTCGAAAGAAGCATTCAAGTGCCTTGGTTTTTTGAGACGGTGCAAGGAATACTTCACCCCATCTGATCTCCTTAATATTTACAAGACCTATATCCGTCCCAAAATGGAATACAACTCTCATGTATGGGCCGGTTTTCCAAAGTCTATTTTGAAGCGTACAGGAGAGGGCGAAGATGCTCATCAATGACGGTAGGGTAGCGAACTCTATCGATTCATTGGAGCACCGTCGAAATGTGGCGTGTGTTTCATTGTTCTATCGGTACTATAACGGAATGTGTTCTAACGAAATTAAGGAATTAATTCCCAAAAATCATATATTTTTACGTAGTACTCGTATTTCTCGTAGAGCGCATCCCTTTGTAGTTGATTGTCCAGTAAATCGCATTATAGGGAGAATTCGTTCTTTGGTCGCACTGTTCGCTTGTGGAATAATCTTCCAGCGAAAGTATTTCCTACCACCTACGACATGAGTAAATTTAAATCTAACGTCCATAAACACTACTCCCTCTGTCCTCCTTCCAATAACCTATTTTCCTAGTACCAGCACAATGCACTGCATGAGTAGGGGCCATCCCCTGGGTGCTGGTCTTATATAAAAAAAAAACAACGAAACAAATAAACAATTTTAATACGCAAAGCTACTGAATGAAATTGTTGTTTATTTTTAATTCTCAATTGAATATTTTTGTTTTCGTGTAAACTTCGGCTCTCCAGTGCCACTCTGGCCACCACTGCTCTAAATGCTCAGGAGTCGTCTAAAATCATTTCATAGATTTTATTGTGAATTTTTGGTATGACAACATGGCATTACTTTACTTTGGTTTTTTTGTGTCATCAACGCTAAATTTATTTTCCAGTAAAAAGTTAATGAGAATTCATGTAATTTTTATTGCCGCTGTTGTTGATATTTACTTAGTATGACTGAAATTAATTTTATATTCATCACTATTTTTTTAATAAATACTTGCAAAGAAGTAATGAAGTGCAAAATTAAAAAAAATAATTAAACATTATTATGACAAATAATAAAAAAAAGGTTAAACAGAGAACCTACTAAGGTAGAAGATAACTTTTAAACAAAATGCTTTATTTACGAGGACAATCCCAAAATGAGCATGTGAAAAAAAGACAACCTTTATAACAGTGACGCTCAAAAAGAGAGCCATACTTAAAATGAGAGAACCACACTGAAAGAATAATTAAGTTTTTCGATTTATTGTTTCTTAAAAAACTTGTTTTTCTTTTGCGTTATAAATAAAAAATAATATTAAAAATAATATGTACATCTGCCAAACGAAAAATATGTAAGTATATGCAATGGAATAAAAATGAACGTATTAGAAAAACTAGATACTTTTCCGTGTGCTTATATGAATGTATGAACAAATCCGAATCTAGATTTTAATACTTTAAAATATTAGCTGTTTAATAAAGTACTATCAAATAAATGCTTTATTGATATTCTATTCTATGTGAAAGGATATATTGCACTGGTACTTCTACGAGTAAAGCTGTATATATTTTCGCAAAAACACAAAAAAACAAAAATGCAATTGTATCTCTCTTTTTGATAATGATGTTAATATAAAAAAGAAATAGAGTGTAGAACTTTTAAAATAGGATAATACCTTAACAAAAAATTAGATTCGGTTAAAGAACAATAGGTGAAGTTAAATCATTTTTCCTGTGTTTGATAAAATCCATCAACTTATCAATATCAATTTCCTTCGGATAGTATGTGATTTTTAGCAATGTCTCAATATGGCTATCTGTCAACTTGCTTTTGAATTTGTTTCTTATCTGCGACATTGATGACAATGCAGACTTATTGATATATGTGAAGCCAAACATTGAAAAAGGGTTTAATATTGAATAACATCCTAACAATCGTATTTGGGGCAAAATTTTTCCAAAATTTTTCCGTTGGAATAAATAAGTCTTGTGTCATCGGTCTCAATTCCTCTTCTACGAGCCCTAACCACTATTGATTCGTACAGCAAGGATTTTTTACAAAATCAGCATTCAAGCCTATACATTTAGAAAAATAGTATCGACTGCGCCACAAAGGTTATATTTTCTGAAACGTTATTTTTATCTTTAAATTAAAAAACAACAACTTTACAGAATAGGATAAATGTTTTGAAAATACAAACTAAAGCCTAACTTCATAATTTTCACACAAAATTACTTGACCACTATTAATTCGTACAATATATAAACTCACCGAAAAAGAAGACGAAAAATAAGATCATATTCAAAAAAACGAAAATGTGGCGTTATTATACGAGTACAATGTAAAGATTTAAAAGAGAACAAAAAACGCGATAGCTTTTTATTTTTCTTTATTGAAATTTAACCTTTTTTACAAAATGACACGTGGTAAGCCGGCTTCTAAAGAAATTCGAATTATAATTATAAATAAATTAAAATCAGGCAAGACATATGGGGAAATATCGTCTGATCTAAAACTTTCCAGATCAACAATTCAAAGCATTGTTAAAAAATTTGAGGAAAATAAAAATTATAGCAACCACATCTCTTGGACATCATGGTTATTCAATTCAGGAATGAGAAAGTTAGTAATCATGGCTCTATACCGATCACCATTGACTGTAACGTTCTGGCCACCATCGTTTTTGAAAAAGTACGGAGAACTGATTCCACCAGCTCATAAAGCGCACCAAACAGTCAGTTTTTCTGGATGTAACGGTGTTTCCACATACATTTGAGGATTACCTTACTCCAAATGCGGCAGTTTTGTTTGTTGACGTAGCCATTCAACCAGAAGTGCGCTTCATCGCTAAACAAAATTCGCTTATGAAAACTGAAAAAATTGAAAATTGAAAAAAAATTCACTTATGAGAAATGAAAATTGCACTATTTGCAAGCGTTGTTCAGGCGTGTGTCTATTCATGATGAATTGCCAAACCAAACTGAGAATAAATCACTTGACAGCTGTTAAGTCGGTTGCCATCTTGAAAAGTAATGCCAACTTAAAGCTCTATACCTCTATAAAAAACACTCTATATTTATAATATATTGCTACAATCCTGTGATTGAAAAAAAAGTTCTAACTCCGATCTAAGATTGAAAAGACGCTCTAAGCATTTTCCTTGACTTAGCCATCTAACCTCCGTAAACATTAAAACGTCACCATAATCTGCATCTATTTCTTTTAGAAATGCTATTAGCTTTCTGTGAGAAAGTTCGTTGCGGCCTCCTCTTAAGCGGTTAATTGTTTTAACGGCTGTTTTCATCGATTCTTTAATACCTATACTTTTTGAAAACAGCGCTTGCTGGTATATAATGGAATGAAACGTGCGTACATTTATTCCTACTCTTAGAAAATGTCCCACGAAACCCTCTTTTCTCCCAACCATTACTGCAGCCTCATCAGTTTTCTATTAGAGCTAAAACATTTTTGCTAAAAGCATCATAAATAACTGCGCCAGTAACACTTCCATAAAAGGACTCGACATTTTATATCTCCTCAAATTAGTCAAAAAAATTATCCAACATTCTTAAGAAAATAATCATTTGACTAGTTTCGGATATGTCTATACTTTCATCAAAACTAACAGACAGGTATTTAGCATTTTTTATACGTTCCGTCATTTCTTACTGCATAAATAGCCCTATGTTATCCGTCCGGCGTGCTACTTTTTCACGAGATAAAAGCATTTTATTTATAATATTCCCCATTTTTGTCCCTACTTCTCCAAATAAATGCATTATGAATAAGCATAGTTCTTTAAAAAAAAATTCCATCTTCAAAAGGGCGAGAGCTAAACTCATAATATATGAAGCTTTCATTTGATTATCAGTGATGCAATCTAAAGAACTACTCACATGTCTACATTGAACATAAAGATTTTAAGTCGAAAATTTTCTTTAATTTTTTTTGCTAATTGGTTTCTATCATTTCCAGAAGCACAATGCGATTCATTATGTATTCTATCATAATGTCGCTTAAGACAAGATGCAAGGAATTTTTTTATTACTTGATAACATACAAGGCATTCAGCTTCATTAAATGTATTGACAGAAAATAAAAAAAGTGTTTCTCTCTCAACATCCCACATACTTATTAAATAATTTCCTTCAAAATCCTGTAAAGAAATATATATTCATACAAAGTATAAATAAACATGCATATATTTATGTAGCTTATTATCAAACTTCTCAGTGTAATAAGCAAAATTTTAACTCTCTTCTAAATCACGTGAAATTAAAAAAACACGAAAACATGCGATACAGCCCTTCTTCTTTGGCAATAAGCAAGCGACTGAATTAAAATTGTGACGCACACACATATGTTTTGTTGTACATATGGTGGCCATTTGAAATAATATAAACAAACCGTATGAATTTTTATTATACAAGATTTTGTAGCATTGTTCACAATTACAATTTCTTAAACTTTTGATAAGAATATAACACAAAAATATTTTTTAAGGAATTAAAAAAAGCAATATCCAAAAACACAGTGTGATATATAATTTGAGAGACTATGTAATAAAGGTTAGTAGTATGGTTGAGTTTAGCACATTTCAAGAAAATTTCTGGTAGGAGTTTTAGCAGCACTGGTTGTAATATTCACGAAAAGAATAAAAAACAACCCAAAAACTTCATAATCTGAATAATATGGATGAGCGCCGCTGTTTTATAAACACACATATGTTTTTGAGTTTCAAAACGGTACACCGTATAGCATTCTACCAAGAAACCCGCCGAAATTGGCGACCTATTGAGGCATCCCCGACGGAAACTATTTAGAAAATCTACAAATGGTATTGGATGATCGTCGGCTCATGAAGCGTTAATAGCAAAAAGTGCTATACATCCTATATTTACCGAACAAAAAAAAGATATATTTATAGGCGAGTTTTTACTTTGATTTGTAACCACGGATAAAAGATGGGTCCACCACTTCACACCTAAGACAAAAGAACATTCTGAGCAGTAGACTGGATTGAAAGAAACGTGTTTAAAGAACTCAAAAACAGTTTAAGCGCAAGCAAGATCATGGCGTCTGTCGTTTGGGATTTTATTAATCTTTAAAAAAGTAAACAATCAGCAGCAATTTATTGCAGTGTATAGGTGATGAGATTCAGGAGAGAGAAAGTGTTGTTTCATCAAGACAAAACACAAGTTCACACAGCCACTATTGCGATGGCCTAAATCAATAAATTAAAGTTCGAATTGTTTTATCACGCACCTTATTCACCGAATTTTGCTCCCTCGTATTATTTTATATCGAGTGTTTTTTTAACAGCTGATAGTTGCCTTTTGTTTATTTTGGATTGATATTTCAGTATGGATAGACTAACATCAGAGCAACTTTTGCAAATTGCTGAAATTTTATATCAAAACTAGAGTAATCTCTCCCGCGTTGCTGGAAGCCTTTGTGTTGTACCTGCTGTTACCGTTCTCTATACATGCAAAATTTCACTTTTTTTATATGATGATTTGTATTGACTGCCAAGTTATTTAAACCAAATTTAGAAACTTCAACTCTAACCATTCTCAAGATATACAGAAATCATTATTTAATTTGTATGAGAGATACCATACCGAGCAAGAGGGCATAACGAAAAGAAAAATGTAATTGTGGTTTCGAATGCTTAATAAAGAGCATTCAACTTCTAAACAACAGACAACTCCATTTAAAAAATAAAGGAGTCAACCTGACATTTCCACATAACTCTGGCGATGATGGCAAACATCAGTCGAATGGTCAAGAAAACACACCGCCTACTGGGAATAAAATTACAGTGCTAAAGCAAAGATCACCACTACGCGAAATCATATGGAAGAAGATACAGTGGATTAATCATCTACTTAGCTTGAAAGATCAAATTGATTAAAGAAACTGAAACAAAGAGAAGTATGCTCCGTAGAGGAGTGACGGAGGTGCTACTCCCACTTATCCAATTCGGCCAAATTCGGCCAAATTTAGAGACTCTTCCTATTACCGTTTTTAAGACATAGACATATAAATAACAATTTGATATGGGCGTGGCACCACCCAGTTGAACAATAGTGAAGCCACACACCAAATGAAAGCTTTGGACATATGCTTTTTATATATATTCAAGTAAAACTTATGCAATACAAAGGGGCTCACTCTAACATAAAAATAACTCGCGAACCAAGAACCACTTATATATAAAAACCTTTCGTTCAAGGGCTTACATAATAAAATCGCTTGGCGCATTTCAAAGAACATCAATTGGAACGCATTTTATAGTCCTCTTTTATATATAAAGAGAATCGTTCTGTTCGTCGAAATTATTGCGCACTTCGTTTATTTTATGACGTACATAAACGTTCGTCAGAGCGACTAATTCGAATAGTAATTGATCGTTTTCGGACCACGTTTACTTTTACTCATAATGTTTATCTTGTGAAACGCCGAGCAGTGCGCACTGAAGAAGCTGTAGCCACTGTACAAAGAAGCAAATCAATCAATTAGTCGCCGTTCTCAGCTTCTGTATTTGTGAACTTCCACTTTATAAAAGATTGTACGAGAGGATCTTGTCTTAAAATCTTTTAAGATTCAACTTGTGCAGGAGATAAAGCCAAGCGACCATCGTATGCGCCACCAATTCGGCGAATGGGCTCTTGACATTGATATTGAATTTCCATTAAAAATTTTGTTCTCCGATGAAGCCCATTTTTGATTGAATGGGTACGTAAATAAGCAAAATTGTCGCATTTCGATTGAAGATAATCCACAAGCTATTGTCGAAACACCATTACATTCAGAGAAAATTACTTTTTGATGCACTTTGTGGGCTGACGGATCATTGGTCCACATTTTTTTAAAACGATGAAATTTGTTCGTACCTCAAGTAGCTAACAGTAACAGCGCGCGCTACAATTGATTTACGCAAAGAATCTTTTGATGAAATTTCACGTAATGGTCCAATTAATTCGCTACTAAGATCGTGTGACTTAAGCTCATTGGATTACTTTAACTTTTTACTTGTCTATTTCGATAAAGCAGGGAAAATTGAACACCTGGAAATCATTATTTGAAGAGTTATTGGCCTAATACGGCCGCATATGCTGAGATAAGTTTGTGAAAACTGATGTTTCAGATTGCGCCTTGCACGCGCCACCTGTGGGGCTCTATTCAACAAAGCCTGTTTCATTTAAATTAAATATATATTTATTTGTTTTATTGTGATTTGAAATTGTTTTATTGTGATTTGAATCTGTATAAAAACACCCGATAGTTGTCGTTCAGTGTTCAATCTTCTAAATATTTATCATTAGTCTCATATGTTGTTTATGAGATCCATTTTAAGGGTCTAAAACTCCATTGCATATAGCAGTATTGACCAAATGTACAACTCACCACACGAAGGCAAAGTTAAATGTCTATTTCGCGGCTACATTTCAATTCGACATATGATTTCTTTGTCTGCCATCTAACTTTCAGTAAACCACGCACCTAAATATTTATAGCAAGACACACGTTCTACTGGATTGTTGTTCACAATGCATATGCTTTTTTTGTGGTTATGTAAAGTTACTTGGCTACGTCGATAAACCAGAGAACACTTGGAAAGCAAAATTCGAAGAGTTATTGGCGAAATACAGCCGCATATGCTGCGAAAAACTTGTGAAAATTAATGTTTTAGATTGCGCTTTATACGAGCCAGCCGTGGTGCTCTATCCAACAAAGACTGTTTTATTTAAAGCTGTGTAACTGTAAAAAACATTCGATAGTTGTCGATGCAGGCACATGCCTAAAATCATATGTAACCCTTATGTGTGTGACAAAAAACACCTTTAACATGGTGACAGGGTACCCGGGTACCGCATAGAGTATACATGCAGTTTCATATTATATACACTATTCATGTATATGAAAGCTGCATATTAAAAAGCAAAAAATGTTTTTGTTTAGCATGACATAGATTCAAATTTGGAAATTTAGTAACTGGATATGTAGCATCGCAAGCATCTCATGCGGAGCATGAGGGATGTAAAGAATTTGATGAGGACCATGAAGAGCATAAAATGAACAATCAGCTTTGTGGTAAGGGTGAAACGCGTTGGTGCTTTATGGACACCTTATGGACATACGACTGGCTTAAATACAATACATATATACAATTAGAGATGTATTTACAAATATTTTATTAAATAAGATGTGTGACATAATTTTCAACGAAATAATGTATCCAAATTCCTGTGAACATCCACTAAACAAATTATTTACAACATTTACTGGAAAAGAGCTAGGCGCCTTTTTAGAAGTACAGATATTTTGGGAAGCACATAAATCAAACTCTGAGTATCAATCTGAATTATGGAAACCAACTCCCCACTATTTCATAGGCAACAACCCGTGATAGATTTAGACTACTTTTACGCTTTATTCGCTTTGATAACGAACAAACTCAAGCAAGGCGTGTTATATTGATAAATGTGTTACAATTAGAGACACTTGAACCAAGTTACAGGCCAAGCAAGAGTATTACCGTTGATGAACAATTGTTTGGGTATAGAATAGTACTCGGTTCACACAATACATTCTTCTAGCGAACCCAGAAAAGTATGGCATTAAAATCTTTTGGATGTGTGACTCGAGAAATTCGTACGCTCTCAAAAGCTCAACATGTATGTACGTATCAGCCAGCTGATGGTGATCACCAAAGCAATGCAGGCGAAAAAGTAGTCTTAGATCTAGTCAGTCTATACAAAAACTCTGGCAGACTTATTACTACAGATAATTTTTTTACTTCTTTACAACTTACCCAGACTTTAAGTTCATAGAACATTACACTGCTGGCAACAGTGAGAAAAAACAAAGTTTGTTTGCCATCAAATATACTGCCTCATAAAGACAAGTATACATTTGAATATATATTTTGTTAACTGACTCGTTTGTCAATTACTCTAATAATTTGAACGTTTAATCGCAACTGGATTAACAATGTCAATTTCCATATTTTGAATGTTTAATCGCAGCACTTAAACTAGATTAAGCGTGTTAGTTGTTTGCAACAAACGGCACTTGAAACCGAATAAAACATAAAACCCTTGTTTTCGTTTGAGAGGTTCAAAAACAAATAGTCCACTTTATTTAAATTGTTCTTCTTTTTATACAAATACTATTAATTAATTAAACTAAGAACTACTGCTTAAAAATACATACATATTTACAGTTCAATGGCTATCTAAAGCTAAAAGCTGATACTGCAAAATTGGCAATTATTTAATTAAACAGGCATATTTTAAGTTTATTGACTGTGTGACCATGAACATAAAATTATAACAATGGGCAAAAAATATAAGACTGCAAGGGTACCCTGTCACCCTGTTAAGGGTGTAAGATATAAATTGATTTACCACTTCCTCCCAAGCTAAGACACAAATCTCGTCAATATAAAAAATAAGTATAAACAAAAGTTAGGAGTTCTCAGAAAGTTTCAAGCATCTAAGCAATTCAATGTACAGAAAAAGCCGCATTTAAAATACAAAAGGTACCCGGCTACCTTGTCACACACATAAGGGTTAAACATTAATGTCATAAAATATTCTGTCTAACAAAGCCCGTTTCTCTGACATTAAAAATAAATTTCTTTGTTTTATTAAAATTTAAACTTATGCAACTGTAAAAAAACACCCGATATTTCCAAACTTGAAAAAATGGTTCGAGGATAAAAGATTTGCTAACAATTAACAGTTGTAGTTCGCAGTTGATACTTGTTTTACTATAAACAGGGTATCAAATCCACACGCATTACAAGGCACACAAACATATTGCAGAATTAAAATGAAAAATATTTTTTAAAAAATAAAATTTATAGGGGACATCATATAAAAGGAAAAAACTTTGCAAAAGTTAATAAAACTAGAATAGTATTTTAATTTACATAAGATAAGAGATAAGATAACTTAACACTCTTGTTATGTCATTATTTTAATTATTTAAATTTAAGAAGATTATAGTTACTTGTATTCGTCATATAAATTTCTTTTGTATTTTATTATATAAATATCGTCTCACTTCTGTAGAATAGCATTTCACTTAAAATCTCATTCTACCTCATATCTTCCGAGAATTCATACACATTTTGTCATTAACATAAAAAAATAAAATAAATCTTTATTAAAACATTTTACAGAATAAAACAACAACAACAACAACAACAACGTACAAAACTACAGGTCATTTCACCAGCATATTTTATATTGTCATGGAATATTAAATTGTCACAACTTTTATATCGTTGCCATCGTGAAAAGTTTGTATTAAAAAAGGAAACTTTTTTCTTCTTCTTCTAACAAATACTTTTTTTTTTTTGTTATATGTATGTTTCCCTACGCTAGACAAACAATATACTCCGTATCTTTGTTTGAACATTATATTGCATATGTACGATAGATAGAAAACTTGGCATTAGGGTGGCTATACATACAAATTTTTTGTGTCACGAAAATTAAAACAAACAACTTTTTTGTAAAATAATAATTGATAGCTTTTGTAATCAACTATTTTAAAATGTAAATTTGTTTCAGATGTACCACCCTAATATTATTTACATACACACTTGCATATTTGTATGTCTTCTTTTAGTGTTTTAAAAAACGTTATAATAAAAAGGTAAATGTATGTGCAGTGAAGTGAATTAAAGAAAAATGAAAATTATGCTGACAGCAAGACCCCTGAACATCTTGTGTCAATGTCAATTAACTGCATACATACGAGTACATACTGTAAATTGTAGACAAAAAATGTATCCATGTCCACAGTCCCATTACAAAAAAGTAGTTTTTGTGTTTTTTTTTCAAACAACAGAAAAAATAATACAAAAAAGTGCCTTGAGTTGTAAATTTTAACTAGATTTTGTTATAATGTAATTGAAACATAGTGTTATATTTGTTCTGTAGAGAGGAAAGTACGCTTATTAACAAGTACAATATTGTTACGAAAATAAGGTTGGACATCCCAGCGTTTATTACATCGCTAAAATAAATAAACAAAAGCTACAAGAAGAACTCTATACGTGCTGTTAATAAATAACCAGAATCGACAACAACAAACATTAGCAGAGATAAAGTAAATAAAAATAACACAGCAACAACAAAAACTAACAGCAAAGAAAACAAATAACAAACAATAAACATGCAACAACAAATACTAAGAGCTGAAAGAGTAGATATTCACATACGCATGGCTACAAAAGAACTAAAAAGAAATTAAAAGAAAGAAATGGAATCTACCTGAAATATCGAGAGGTTCGAGAGCTTTCGATGTGTTGTTTACTCAACCATATAAAAAGCACATCAATGCGAACAGCAATCAGTTTATGTGTCGTAAGATCAGCGAGTGTAGTTTATTTGGTGTAAACTCAGCGAACGTGTTATTGGTTTGAACTCAGTCTAAGAGAGTTTAGTGTGGTTAAACTCTGGTTGAAGAGGTTGTGATCAAACCTAAGTTGTAACTACGATCGGGTTGGAAGATCTTTAGGAAGAAAGATCTGCTGAGTAATTGTTGTTTTTAACAAAGTTGTAAACAGAAAGCGTAATTAAGACTAAAAATTGTTACTGCTTGTAAAAAGGTTACAAGGTTGTTTAGTTTTAAGTAAAAATCCTTTATTCAACAGAGTTTTGTGCACCACTGCTTGTAAAAAGGTTACAAGCAAGGTTACAAGCAAGATTTATTTTATTTTAACTACAATCTACGAACTCATAAATACACGTTTTTAAAAAGGTAAAAACGTAACAATATTAAATTCCTAACGTTATGAACTTTTCTCAACTTAGCGAGTTTACTCGATTCATTGTGTTACCTCTTAAAAGCAAACTCACCAAACTTTAAGTTATACATGAAAAAACTAGTCGCCTAATAGTGCTATACGAGTAACTGTGTCTATTTTCATCCGATTTTAAAAGGTGAAGTAACATTTTATTCATAACTAAACACACTACTTTTATAGGACGGTTCCTATATAATATAGAGTTTAAGAACTATTCTAAACTTGGAAATTTTGAAATAAATTGAATAAAAATAAGTTTTTTTAAAAATATACACAGATTGCTTAAGTTTACTTCAGTAAAGTATACACCATTTTCCAAATCCGACAAGAATCTTAAAATCAATTACTATTTAGCTAAGTTATTAACTTATAAGTGCTTGATGGTACGAAAATCCGTTTTTTACCTGTAACTCAAGATTTTAGGGGTGTTACGAAAATTTTCAATTCAGATTCATGTCGTACTCAATAGCCAGTGTTGCCAATTGAGCGCGTTTTTTAAATAAAGGTGGCGCTTTTCTATTTGCAATTTTTTGTACGAAATAGAGAGTCATTAAATTTAATAACTCATTAATTCACATAAACTACTTATTTGAAGTAAAATAGAAAAAATTTAATATTTTTAAAAAGAAAGCTAGAAATTTCAATTATTTAATTACAATAAAGTTAAAGTTGTTTGCTTCAAACGAGCCAATTATTACATGATGTATATTTGTTTTAATTGGAATAACATCTTATCTACAAAGTATGGCAATCCGTTGAACATTGAATTGGTAATGGAAAGATGGATAAATTTTTTAGACCTCCTTGGAGTACCAAGCTACTTTCGAGATTGAAGAATTAAAAACAATAAACTCTTTAAATATATAAAAAAAACACAAAACCATTAGAAACTATGTAAATTACTCAATTTGTCGTTCTGATTACAATCGTCTAAATATTGTACTATATAGAAATTATATTAGCGGAATAATATCCAGTTTCAAAAGCAGCCCGAAAACATTTTTCTGTTATTGCAAAGAGATTTTTTCTACAACTTATTCTAACTCTTAATATTCCAACACCATTTGCTATCCTTAGGAAATTCTATCAATCTCAATAGTTAATTTCCCATTAATCAACTGTAACGAAATCGAATTTGAATTATCGAAACTAAAATCATCTTTCAATCACGGACCTGATGGTATATCGAATTATTTATTGAGAAACTGTGCATCTAGCTTATCCAAGCACTTATCACTATTATTCAACTTATCCATAAGAAACGGTTACGTATCATATCATTGGAAAGTGCCATATATTATTGCTTTATTTAAATCAGGATGCAAGTCAAATGTCAAAAACCGTAGAAGTATTGCCAACCTTAATTCTCTTCCAATGACTCTTGATAAACTTATTACCAAATTCTTAAATCATAGGTTATCAAACCTTATTATCACCTCATCAACATGGATTTAGAAAAGGACGTTCTACTAGTACTAACCTATTGCAGTTTACACCATTATCATCATTGGATTTGTAAATAATAAACAAACAGATACTATTTAATCTGATTTTAGTAAAGCTTTTGACGAAGTTAACCATAATCTCCTCGATTGATGTCAAGATGTACTATTTAAGAACTATATATCTAAAACCATAAATATATATTTCAGTGTGCCTCTAGGAAGTCTTCTTGGTCCATTTCTCTTCTCATTATTTATAAATGATTTACCAAAAGCATTAAAATACTATAAAACAACAATAATTCTGATCATGTATAACTGCAATATGATATAGATAACTTCCACATTTAATATAATGGAACTCAATACAGATAAATGTAAACATATTAGTTTTTATCCCAGCAATTACATATCTAACAACTTGTTATTGAACATGGTACTCCTGGAACTAGTAAGTTCCTTCTTGGGTATTGGTGTTATGCTTGATATTAAGCTAAGTTTTAACACATACATTAATATGGTTCCAAAAAAATGAAAATGCTGAAGACAAAATTCACCACATCAGGGATTTATTATGAGATTTTAGCTATAAAAGTTATTAGCTTGTGTCAAGGCTTAATGATTGGCATAATTACCTGTACTAATTAAGAGTGCTACCAGTTGCCAGTTCGATATCGAAGATTAGAGTCTGTACCAGAACATTCGAAACTAATAATGAAATGTTATAAAAGATGGCGGATTGCGGCTGTGGAGTTAGTAATCATTTGGCTGTCAATAAATAAAGTTGTGTTAAAGCGAAAATCAAAAGTATTGTTATCATCCGCTGGATAAACCAACTATGCAAATGCAGATCCACTTAGAAGAATATGTTCGAATTTTAATGAGCTTTACTATTTAATTAATTTTGCTTTGAATTTAAATATCATTAAAAAATTATTATAATGTTCCTTAATTGCTAATTTATTGTTTGAAATATCTTAATATGTATTATCTTCTACTTTATACTAAGGTCTATAATGAATTAGTTGGTAGACTTTATTATGAAATAAACAAATAAATAGAACAATACCATGTATTATTAGATCCTTTAATGATCCCAAGGGGATCATAGGGCCATGACAAATTATTTTTATCTACGTCTATCTAAAGCCAATAATCTAATCTGGGTCTAAGTCATTCTATGGGAAGTAGTTTCTCTTTCAGTCATTCATCTATAGGCATAGGCTGGCCTTCCGGTTCTTCTGGTTCCCTGCGAGTTCCATTTAATGTTCTGTTTCGCTAAGTCGTAGTTTGTTTTCCTCAGAGTGTGCTCAATCCATTTCCATTTCCTTCTCACAATTTCCTTCATTACATTTTCTGTTTCCGGCCAGAATATTTTTAAAATGCGTTGTCGACAGCGGTTTATAAATGCCTGAATGAAATTTACGTCAATCACAGCCGCATTTCATAGCTCGCAACTATACAAAAAAAGACTTAACACACTAATTAAATATTCTAATTTATGTTTTTGGTGAGATATGTTGAGAACGCTCTATAGAACTCAGTTAGTCAAAAGATTGGTTGCCTAGGTTCAATCAGCTCTGAAACCGCCGGACGTCGTAAGAATACTACCAATATAACAATCAGACGGGACATGTCCCAAATTTCTGTTCACAATTCGAAAGATCGTTGTGTTATTAGCGTTGATTCACGAAATGTTGACTTTGGAGATGTTTATCCACAAGCCCACTCTGCATGATTTCGCCTGTATAGAATCCAGCTTTCCTTGCATGTCGCAATGTCTGGGAAATCCAGGTCTTTCAACTTTGTGTTTAGTCCTCCGGTTATACTACATTGCAAAACACAATCAAGAACAACGTTAAACAGCAGTGGAGAAGGAACACAACCTTGTCTAACACCAGCTCTGATAGTATTTTCTTTATGTTACAAAAATGAAGAAGTTTTTAAGTTGTTATTTTGTTCCTAATCGTATTTAATTTTGTTTTTTAACAATCGTTCAAATTAATGGAAATTTGAAAAATAGAAATAGCTTTTCTTAAAATTTTAATATATTTTTCTGTTTTAACATATTGTTACGTTTTAATATTTTTTAAGTGTTTGAGTTCTTTTTAATTGCGTCATAATAAATACCACGTTGTTGTTGTTTTACGGTTTTTATTTCCTCACTTTTACTTTATACGCTTTATCTTAATACAGCAACTTATTTATCTTGCATTTAATATTCGCTAATACAACACTTTTATTTACGCCTACAAGTGAGAACATTAGACTACTTGAGTTCCAACTTCTCCAAAACCCATTCATCCATTGCAATATCGAAATCAAGGGAATGTAAATATCCCTTCCAAGTACGATAAGGATTCTCGCAAGACCTGGAATCCATATCAGTTCAATACGATATTGTCCAAATACAACCATTGAATGAATACATCTAAGCCCGTGCCCGTCGTCGTCTTTGAGCCGTCGTTGTATATAGAAATCACAATCGTCACAAATGAGTTAGGAGTTTCAAGTCCGGGCTGCCATATTTAAGATCGGACTGATCGCAGCTATATTGTAGTGAAGCCTCCTTTGAGCATTTCAGTAACCTAAGCATCCGTCAATTTCACAATCCTTGATTAAATTGAGGATAATAAAAAATGGTGCTGCATATTAAAGTTCCGGACCAACATAGGACGTCATGGAACCTTTTATAGACATTGCATCCGCCAGGTACCCAAAACAACTTGACCGTATTTCTAAGTGAAAGCCTTTTCAATGTATCGGACAATGTATAAGGATAATAATAAATGGTGCTGCATATTAAAGTTCCGGACCAACATAGGACGTCATGGAACCTTTTATAGCCATTGCATCCGCCAGGTACCCAAAACAACTTGACCTTATTTCTAAGTGAAAGCCTTTTTAATGTATCGTAGCAATATTTGACCAGTTTACATGTCTTATAATTCGATCCAAATGCCCTTAACACAACTTAGCTTTTAGAGAATATATTAATGACCCCACTGACTAGGTTGATATCCGCACATATGGTAATGGCTATGATCCCCGCCTGAAGACACTTAGCGATCTCCACTCCTCCAATAGGATCGACAAATCTCGGTTGGGTTCATAAACACCAGGACCGACATAGTCATTTATTTTCTGGTCATCGGTATACCGAACTAAGGCAAACAATTCCGGTCCGCGACTTCAATCCTGAATCTCCTGCCAAAGCACAGATTCAAAGGCATGACATCCAGGGCCGAATATGGTTCTCCGACCAACTTGCGTAGAATGTACAGACTTCCTGATGCATTTCTGGACCTCATGGCGAAAAACTTTACCGCCGAACATGCAGCTACCCTCATCACATCGATGTGAAGCAATGTCAAACCAATCAGGGCTTCCGCAGCTGCTGTTAGGCATGTTACGAGGCAGGTGGGTCTCGGTACCCTACCTACTCTGCGTTTTCAACTAAGCTATCGTCACATAAATGATAATGGGCCGAATAATAGCGGTATATATCCATAGCGTTATTCTCAGCGAAAGATTCCATACGCTGCATTTAGTTGTGCTACACAGAATGCAACTTGCATGTAAAAATGACCGTGTATCATTTCATGATCCTTTGTAGCCTTGATTAGCTTACCTTCCCTCACAGAAAAAGAAAACAATTTAGAAGTAGTTTTGCTGCATTCGAAATACTCTGCTACAATTGCTGCAAGTGTGCAAATAATAATTTTAATATATGAGTAAGAGTGCGAGTATTACTGAAGTATGGCAGCACAATTTACTCAACACAACTTAACTTATTTCATATTCAACAAAGACTAACATTTACTTTCATTAAAAAAAGTAATAAAAAAAATTCGGAGAAATATTTGTGTAATATAGAGTACATCCTTGTAATTAAATTTTAATAGGAATTTAAATTTTAAAGAAAGCCTATAACATGAATTTCTTGTATAAAAATAATCTGTATTAGATATACAACGTAAGTAATAATATAAATTATATTTCAAACAAAAAATCTACTGGACTATTATTTAGTACGCCTTGATGAATCGAGTTTCTAGATTTTGCTAAGAAATCCAGCACTTTGAACGATATTAACAGAAGAGTGTCAACCGAGTAAATAACACATAGTGGCTACTAGTAATGTCCTTGTTGGGCCGTTAGCCACCACACCTTGAGTTTGACACATCGGTGCATGAGGGACTACATAGTTCTGATAGCGGAATATACTTTGACTTCTTTTCTTGCTACCTGTTAGCGGTGTCTTGGAGAGTACGCTTGGTGGTTGTGCCTTAAACTTTTATTATAGAAAAAGACTATATTTTAGACTTGGCATGAACTTCTTTACAGCATATGCTGCAAATGGTGCCACAAAGATTTAAATTGTTCTCAACACCTACGCAGCTAGAGTATATAAACTCATATAAAGAAACCCCTAATTGCAACTCGAATGCCTCTTGTGCTAAATGCTCTAGCTGGCAGACGCCTTGTATATTATCGTATGTTGAGAGTACCGTGCATTGTTATCCATTATGAACTGTGAACACGTTAATATTTAAAATGACGCAAATACATGGTGGGCAAATTTGAGGTTGGGAAGTAAATTGGCTGTCAAATGATGAAATGTCAAGAAGTGAGCTGTCAACCTTGGACACTTATTTACTAAAAAATTGGGAAATTTTAACCATGAATTATATATACTCTTGAATTGAGAATTTTAATTGTGAAAACGCATTTTTCAACAAAATCATCTTTAGTGATGAGGCCCATTTTCGATTAGGCAGTTATGTAGACAAACAAAATTGTCGCATATAGGGCTCACAAAATCCACAAGAAAGTGACCGCATGGTGCGGTTTGTGGTTAGGTATTTTTTCAAATATGGGCAAGGAAACGCCGTCACCGTAAATTCTCTGCGCTACCAAACCATGATAACAAATTTTTTGTGGCCACAATTGGCTAAAGTTGACATCAGTGACCTTTGGGTTCAGCAGGACAGCGCCACATGGAGCACAGCCAGCCAAACAGTTCAGTTATTGCAAGAGAAATTTCCCTGTCGCATAATTTCTAGATTTGACGATGTCAATTGGCCGCCTCGTTTTGTTATTTAATGCCACTGGATTTTTTTCTCTGGGGCCATTTGAAAACCGGGATTACATGAACAAACCACAAACAACTGACACTCTGAAAGATAAAATTCGGCATTGCATTGACGAGATAAGCGAAGCTTTCTTGAAAAATTTAGTTTAAAATTTTGTGAAAAGAGCGGACGACTGCCGATCTGCTAGTGGTGGACATTTGCCCGATATCATATTTTTTTTATTATTTTTATTTATTTTAATTCCCACATTTCTATTTTAAATTGGTATGAATAAGACTAAATTTGTGAACAAAAAAAAATGTGTTTTCAAGCCAATTTACTTCCTAACCTCAAATTTGCCCAACCTTTATGTGTTTTTAAAAAATTAAATTTTAATTTTTAAACTTAAAACTATTTTATACCGTTTTTACCATAGAACTTTTACCATCAACTTTTTTCTTTTTTTTAAAACATTTGAAATAATGATCTAGATTTCCCCTTCAACAACATTTCGTTTTGTATATTATGAAACAATGAAAGCAAAAGTAGCCTAATTTATTGGTATACATGAAGAATATGTGAAAATAAACGCTATTTTTAAATTTATTATCAAAAAAGAGTAGTTGTAATGCATCCATTTGATTTGTAGCTTTACTAAAACCTTATAATGGGTGATTTTTTAACACTTTAATTTTTAAAAACTGAATGAAATGCGATAAATGAATGCCTGGCATTTACTTTTTCAAGATTATTTTATATAAATGTTGCCCGCGCATATACCGTACTTGGTCCATCCAAAAGTACTAATTTCGGCACACTTTGCTAGCATTTCAGCCGCTATCTCACTAATAACAGCTATAATGTTGTCCTCTAAGTAGTTGAATAGCTCTAGCGCAATTGTTGACAATGGCGACAAATTGACATATAGCGATACAGCAGCAATATTCGCAGGATTAGTGAATGGATATTGGTGGATTAATGTCCATTAAAGTGAAATAGATACGGAATTTGGGTACAATCAGTGTTGCCACAGTTTGCAATTTTTTGTAACTAAATTTCAATAAAAAAGTTTCCAAAATATAACCAAAATTTTAATATAAAAAACATTACTGCCGCATCCAATTACACTGGTCTACAAAATACAAAAATTTTCGAGACTTTCAACAAAATTAGCAATAGCAAATGTTTAGGAATAAAATTTCCAACAAATCACTTGAATATTATTTTTATTTTATTTCGGAGTTATTCATAACTTACGAGTAATTGCGACAAAACATTATTTCGCGCAAAATTAGAGAAATTTTTTGTTTTAAAAAAATCATAAACAATTTGTCAGAATGAAAATTAAAGCTTAAAATATTAAGAATAAAATAAATCAAAATCGATTGGCTATTACTGATTTTATTCAAAATTAAATGCAACTACCTAACTTTGATCATAATTTGTTTAGTTTGTCAAGTTTATCAATCGTTCAAGTCATTTTCAAGTTATGACGAAATATATTAACATAACTACTATATCTTGAACGAAAAATTTCCCACGCCCGAAATAAAATTTGAGTCCAATGGAAAAAACTGAAAACGGATTTGAATTCAGCACACCAAATTACCCTAGGAAAGATATTTGGATGCTCCAGCCCAAAACCTTGTTGTCTACTGATATTACAGCTGACGAAAAGTCGAAACATTACGACAACAAAAAGTGCTAGACTTGAAGCCGTTTTATACCATCATGACAAATCTTCCAAGATCAGTTAAAAAAATTTTATTTAGTGGTTCGAAAGTTTTGTCTCATCCGCCTTATAATCCACACCTTGTCCGTCTGAATAGCATTCGTTCCGATCAGAAAACATTTTACTTTAAGACTGAGTATACGAAATTGGCTAGATTCTTTCTTGGCCTCAAAAAATTAGCAATCTTTTTACGCGAAGCCCATATGTTTACAAGAAGATAAAGAGTCATAGCTAACCGTAATCAATGTTTTACAACTGAAGCCTAAACAAAACTACCCTTTGCTTAAATTGTTCACCCAACCAGACCCTGATTAAAAAACATTAAAACAATTCATTACTTTTATGTGTTACTTCGCAAAAAAATTATAACCAAAATGAAAAGAACCAATTTTGGTTAGAAATAACCAAAACGGCAACACTGGGCACAACAGCTTAAATAGCCTGTCCGATGACGACGATAATTTGGACATAATAGATTTGTTCAATAACTTTACTTGCAGAAACTTGCAGAATTTCTCTCAAAAATGCTCAAAAGTAAATGAACACTTTACCAGCCAAAATTCGCAAGCTAAAATAGAATATATAGGTTTATAGATTCTCTTTCGAAGAATATTTTGCATTCTTTCATTATGTTAAAATTCATAGCCAACATTTGTCGAGATCGCACTAAGTATTCAACCATTTCAGCATCGTTAACACTCTCCTAATCACTCGACGAATCCAAAAATATCAACGGTTCTCCAGGAATTTATTTTTGCTTAAATTGCAAGTACTTACTGTCAAGCATATTAAAACTTATTAGTTATTTTTTTAAAATAATTTTATTTATTTCACTATCTTTAGACATCTTATTTTGGTGCTGTTGATCCTAAGTTAATCACAACATTGTTTTCTATACATTTTATCGCTTTAAAAATTTACTTTTACTTACAATTTCTTTAATTTCGAAAAAAATTTTTATTTACAATTTTTTTATACTTGATTTGTAAACATAAACACAAAACAGCTGTTTGAATAATTCTTGCAAATAAAAATTTTACAAGGAAGAATTTGGAAGAATTTTTTCATGTCTCAATTTCTTACTCCCTTCTGACGCCCTCCGTTGCAAATTTTTCGAGTTAATTAACTCTTTTCCAGTAACAATTGTCACAAATTCGTAACAACTTTTAGTTAGTGAACAGGTCTAATTTTCGAAACACATTTCTCGCACAACTCGAATTTTGATAATAAAACGCGAATACTTGTAAACGTTGTTCATGTGTCTGCCGTTATTAAAAGTTGATTTGTGCAGACAATTTTTTTTCACCATGTTATTAAAAGAATTAAATTATAAAATTCTTACTGAAATTTGTAATGGTTTATGAAATATACGATTCTTGTATTTATCGTCTTTTATATAACACCCTAAAGTATAGTAGCTTATATGGTATTATAGAAACTTAATATTTTATTTCATTTTCGAATAAGTAATCACTATTTCAATTTGTATTTACGAGTAATATATGTACGTATGTTTAACTTCATTTTATATTCACATTAAATTTTCTTTATTATTTTTAATAATTTATTTAAATTATCTCTGATATTCGTATTTAATTATTGTTTTCTTTCATTTGTTTTTCCATTTACTTTTACTCGAAAAATAAACAACTTGAAACGAAATATCATCATGACAATAAACAAACAACAATATCAACATCATTAACTCCCTATAACAACTGACCTAAAAACCTTTTTCCATTTCCATTTTCTTTATTATTTACTCCTTTGATTTTGTTCGTTTTCTCTATCCCTCTCTCTTTATGTACCATATGATTGCGCTTTTGCAACTTACTTGTCCGTACATCCCAACTATTCTACATAAAAAGGAAATCATTTTTTCATTATGTCAGGCGCTGGTAAGAACAATTCAATTCATTCATTGTCGTATCTTAAGCGTAGTGTTTCTATTTTACACGTATGACGTAGAGAATGTGATCAGTAGCTTACACTTATTATTTTTGTTCAAAGCTATTATTGTTTGGCTAACAATTTTTTATAGAAATTTAGAAAATCATTGCAAAGTAGTTTTAAAGAAAAAGAAAATTTGTTTTTATGTTTTTTCTAGAGACAACTACACTATTTCCAAGAAGATTTCTAATAAAAGTTGTCGTTGGAAACTAAGTTCACTGATTTAATGATTTGTCTACAGTTTTTGGTTTGTATTTTTCAAAAATTATAAGCACCGCCAACAAAATGTGTTTTATGTGGTTACTTAAGCAATAATCTTACAGCATAATACTCTTTAAGACTCGTATTATAAGAATACGTCTGTCAATGCCTCAAGGCTTATATTACAAGAAAGTAACTGCATAGCAATGCAATATACACCCGGATACTCTAAGACTAATTGAACGACATATATAGTATTTAGAAGGTCTCTTTCTCTTCTTTCCAAATCCGAAAACTTAAAATCGGTTAATATTCAACTAAGTTATTAGCTTATAAGTGCATGAAAATCCGATAAACCGGTTTTTTCCGTAAATCGAAATTTTTCAGACGTTTCGAAAATTACAAAAACAAATCCTTTTTCTACTCAATAGCGCCTATCAGAAAAATAGTATCATTTTCCAGGTATTTCAACTTCGTTCTTTTTGTCGCACAGTATAGTCTATATAACCTTAACATAGATAAGTCGCATCCTCTTACCGACTATATTTATCATTTCATTTACTATGAGTTTGATTACTTTACGTGATCTGATCTACTAATCTCTAGCTAGGACATGACAGAAAGTTAAACGAAAATTGTATGTAGAAGTGGAGAAGTAAAGAGTGTGAAAAAGATGATTGCCGTCTTCAAGAAAAATAAATAAAATTTGGGTCGTACTAGATCTCAATGAGGAAGGAGGATAAAATTAAAACCAGCCTCTGCTACAAAAGATTGAAGTCAATGTCTACTTGACTCTCAAATACAGTTTCCGAAAAGATGCTAGAATATTCATTCCCTACCCAAAAAAAGAAGTCGTTTTTTACGCGTTACGTCTTATCCTCTACATTCTTAACACCACGGTATCAGTCATTATAAAGAAAGATTTATATCGGGTGATTTTTTAGCAACTTTCGTTGTCGTAAAATTGTTTTTTGGCAGCTCAGCCGTTCAGTTTGGTCTATAATTCAACCATGAATCGACTTACAAACGAACTAAGCTTGCAGATTATTGAATTTTATCATCAAAATTCATGCTCGGTTAAGAACTTTTCTATCGGAAAATTGTGTTCAGCGACGAAGCTCATTTCTGGTTGAAAGAACGAGCGCTGCCGTGCGATTATTACATTTTTTCTTTTTTTACCAAAATGAAAGAGCAGGACTTGGCTGATATGTGGTTTCAACAAGATGATACCACAAGCCATACTGCAAGAGAAACAATGGCCCAATTGAGAGGCGAGTGGAGCGAATCCGGTAAACAGTTTATTTCATGTTTGGGGGCCGGTCAATTGACCGCCTAGATCGTGCGATTTATCGTCCTAAGACTATTTTTTGTGGCGCTATGTTGAGGCTCATGTCCATAGCTACAAGCCCGCAACGGTTGATGCACTAAAAGCCATTTCTGAAGAATTTGTTCCTGATGTAACGACCGATATGTTGAAAAGAGTATGCCAAAATTGGATCCAGCATATGAACTATTTGAGGCGTAGCCACGATCAACATTTACATTAAATCATCTCTAAACTTTGAATTGTATAGATCGTTCTATTGACTGAAATAAAAATTTCATAAATTTCTGTAAATTTTATGTGTTTTTTAAATCAAATCCGAAAGTTCTTAAAAATTATCCGAATATACGGCATACTACATGACAGATGCCACAAAGTCACGTAACAAAGACCTGGAATGTTCGCAAATCGCGCTGTTTTGCCAATATTTATATAATGACCTGAATGACCTACATTTTCATTCAGGCGGATAAAGTGATATAGCAAGATTATGCTCGAATGATAAATATATGTATAAAACACGCCTTCTTTACAAAGGAAATCCATCCTCACGTGACAGCTGCCATAAGATCACATAACCACACACTGGGAAAACTAAAAAATTGCGCAGTTTTGCTCTTATCCATACAAAGCTAGAAAATCTTCGATTTTGGCTAAGAGGTGTCAGTGTCCCACCTTCAGTAAACTAACTAATCGCACAAGATCGACTTATACGCAGTTAAAGCAGGAATAAACAAGCAACCTACTTTTTCATATTTTCCCTACATAGGTATACGCATCTACATAATAATTACGTTATAATGAACCGCAATTGCGTAATACAAACTGAATCCTATTCCCTATAACTAAGATAGGTTTGTATACCCGTTTATTAGGATAGTTATAATGAAACCTAAAAGATATACTATCATCGCAGTATAAGTCCGTTTGAAATTAAATCCTTTGAAATATGATAACGACTGTTCATGGGCATCTTTAACAGATTTTTCTGACGACCAAGTAAAGTAACTACAGATTAACTTAATATATTGGATGTATGTTGGAAATGGTGTAGTTGATTAGAGCAACATAATTGTGGAATTTAAAAATAATTTAAAGAGCTAATAAAAGCCAGTATAATTTCTATTTTAACTTTTAATTTTAGTGCACCAAAAAACTCAAAACCCTGGCTTAGTACTGGTAAACTAAGTTGTCGCGGTAGCATGTCGCCAGGACCTTTAGAAGCCGTGTTCTTTGGTCCGCAAGTGGTTGGTACAACCAAGTGTAGTGGTGGTCCAGCAGCACGTCTCTTACAATCCCGACAATTACATCGTGAAATTTGTAGTCTACTGCTGGGAGCTATAGAGCAATTGAAAATTTCATTGAATGAATTCAGTAACGTACTCCCACCGAATATTAATACACAAATAGATTCGCCACCATTTCGGGAAAACGATACAAATGAACGAATGCAAAAACTAATGGAGCAAGCAAAGGTATGAGAAAATTATTTTTAATCTAGAGAACTATTTGATTTTGTTTATTTAATTCTTTAAACAGAATCACGATTCCGAGGAAGATTTTGCCATTAAAGCCAATTCTGATATTGCTCAGTTGTGTGCCGAATGCATAATGTTTTGGCGTCGCGCTCTCATAGCCTCAACACAACCCTCGGTCCATACTTTGTTGGCTAAAAAGCATCACATATTAAGGGTTCGAAGATTTTCCGAAGGTTTCTTTGTTATGGAAAATCCCCGTCATGCTGCTGCCGGTTGTTATGATAGCAACTATCAAAACTATGTTGCCATATCGGAGATGGCTAGGCGTAGTCGTTATATGCAATCTCTGCCACCTTTACCAGTTCACTGTACACCCATAGATGGTGATACGAATTCTATGCCATTAATATTTGAAGATCGCTATATTGAACCAAATAAATTTACACGCAAGCGTACTGGTTCTGATCCGAATCTAAATCGGGTAGACGTGCCGCCTGTGAATGGTAAAACGAAGACGGCTACAGATAAAACTACTGCAAATAGAAAAGTGAATAATAAAGAATGTTCTTGTGGCATAACTTATGATTATCCCACCCCGAATGATAACGCTTTAGCTGGAGTGTTAACACCACGGTTTGCCTTAGGCGGTGAGATATTACAGGCTAGTTTGACTATAGCACCAACGGCGGCTGGTAAAGGTCCTAATCCTGCTATCAGCCAAAGATATATGTCTCGGCATTCGGTTAATGGTTTACTAGATGAAATAGAAACTGACAATAATGCTTTAAATGGTTGCTGTGAGCTAGGTAGCACCGGTACCTTGCCAGCTCGTCATAGCAAATCTTTAGATCAATTGGATGGCACTGTGCATAGCACACCTTCACTGCGAACTCAGAATAATTTAACCTACCCAGCTAAATTGTCTGAAACCGAATTAACACAGTATACATTGTGTAGTGAAGCACAGAAGCCTTATACGTTTAAAGGTTTTGGCCTCAATGGCAACCGTAAGTCCAAGGTAAAGGCCGAGGATCTTATGCGCAACATAACAGAGTTTAGGCAAAAGTACAAAAACGTAGGAGATGCATCTACTAAGGAAATGGCTTCTACAGCAAATGACATCAATATGAAGGCCTATGGTCCTACGAATACTGCCACCCTGGGTAGACAATTCACTGATGCGACTGTGCCAGCCAGTAAATACGACTATTTGCATGAGATAAAATTATTGAACCCACCTAAGAAAATGGTGGAGCGTCAAAGTACTTACTATAATTCTCTGCCAAAGAGCATAACTAATGGTGAAATCATGCCAGGTCCCAACTATACACCCAACAATAGGGCACTGCCAACACAAAACGGTTTAACAAACCAACATCCTATAGTGTGGCCCCAACAGATTGTCATAAGCCGAAGTAATTCTTCCCAAGCTCTTAGACACCATAACAATAGAGAAACAGAAGAAAGCGCCATATCTGCTATACCCAGATCTGTGGAAATAGCACGAGTGCGGGTCTCCGATTTAAAAGAAATGCTTAAAAAGGGCACTTTGCGAAAGGAATCGAGCAGTTCAGAAAGTGATATTCCCTCCAAAGTTAAAAAGTCCAAGGCGGAACAGAAAATGCTCTCCTCTAACAGTGTGCCCTTCAAATTGGACTCTACTTCAGGTGATCAAGACCAAACGACTAGTGGCTTTAGCGAATCTTTACCCAATTTGGCACCACCTCATCAATTTACCACCGAAGGTGTCTTAAGTGATTCCACTTCGTCGCTTAGTGAAGAAAGCGGTTGGGTTTCTAGCAGGCGCAGTTCTGTTATACCTTCTAGTCCGGAAACGATTCTAAAACAAACTCAAACCAAACCAACAAGTGAACTAGAAACTCGTCTCAATGGTGAACAGCTACGCTTGAAGTTGCAGAAGTTGCTGGAGCAGCAAACTAAGAGCAAAAAACTGAAAGAAAATCGCAGCAGTGCAAAAACTCAAATGATTACCACAGGAGAAGGCGGTATCGTTAACAAAAAGATATCCAGCGTAACAGTTAAAGTGAAAACAGAACGTTTGAAAACGGAACTCCGTAGAAATTTAAGAAATATACCCTACAACGAATCGACCGAAGTAGAAGATTCTGACATGTCGCTTGTGCAAACCCAAAGAAGGGAACGTCATCGACGTACAGAAAAATCGAAATCTGATTTTGATTTGAGCAGCATTAAGGAGGTGACAGGATCAATTATTAATGTCAGAGTACCGCCACCACAACAATTCCAAGATGATCTCTTACCACCCGACGAATTCAGAGATCCTCCACCTGCACCTTCCACAACTGACACGCAATCGAAAAAGCTTACACATGGGAAAACAAAAAATCCCACAAACTCCTCAACAAACATAACAACATCCAAGGCTTTTGTCAAAGACACGTATCAAAATCTTACGCAACATTCTTCGCCCTCCATTGTAGTGCCACCAGCACCACCGCCTCCTTTAAAGGAGATACCACAGCACTCTTTGAATTTGAGAGGGCCCATTGTAGCCATTGATAATCCCGTCTATCACATTTACGAATCTATGAAACCTATAACGCCTCACAATGTATTCAGTAACAAGCCTGTAGTAAGATCGCATAGCATCATTGAAATGAAGAGACCCAAAGACTTTGGTAATGTTGGGGTTAAAACTGCCATTGTAACCAATTCTCGATCAAATCGCTCTACCCCCAATAGTTCTACCACTATTAACAGTCATAAACTCTCCCAGACCTCAAAAACTCAATCGCAGTCTCTTGACAATACCGAAGATGAAAATAAGGAAAACGCTAATAACACTACCACCTCCACCATCTGTAATACCCATAATCCAGCTATAACCCGTTCCAGCAGTACCAAATCGCACAAAATAAAATCCAAAGGTCCAGAATGTAACATATCTTTAATGGAATTTGAAAAATATCGTGAAGAGTTTCGCAAACAACTAAAGTATAGTGGCAGCATTTATTCGGATTTTACCCGTTTATCATCCGAACTACCCTATTTTTATATAAGCGATGAGTACAGAGCCTTCTCACCCAATGGCATGCATTTAATAATATGTGTTCATGGTTTGGATGGTAATTCGGCTGATTTGCGTTTGGTGCGTACCTATTTGGAATTAGGTTTGCCCGGTGCCAATTTAGAATTCTTAATGTCGGAACGTAATCAAGGTGATACATTTTCCGATTTCGATACAATGACTGATAGGTAAGCACACTTAAAAGTCGAATTACAATTTGCCATTAATATTATCCTTTCTATTCATCTTTAGACTTGTTGCTGAAATATTATATCATATCGAAACATGTGGACTTAATCCCACACGCATTTCATTTGTAGCACACTCTTTGGGAACAATTATTGTACGCAGCGCTTTGGCACGACCACAATTGCGTTCATTATTGCCACGCCTGCATACATTCTTATCATTGTCGGGACCTCATTTGGGTACACTATACAATACAAGCGGACTTGTTAATATGGGTAAGTATTCAGTACACCTAGATTTCATCTTTTCCCAAACAAAATGGAGGATATGACAGTTGGAGCCTCAATATTGAACAGTCTTTACTTATTTATGCTCCCTTTTTCAGAAGCCTTTGTACAAATCGTTGGCTTTCTAACTCTTTAACCCTATCAATAGATTATTTTTAAACCTTAAAAGCCTAATTTTTTAATTTAAATTTAAATTTATATCAATACGTTGTATGTAGTTTAAGCAATTATTGTAGAGGGCCAAATAGGCCCAACTGACCATGGTACTACGACTTAGATAGATCTATTGTACCAATAATTTAAGCAATGCTGCCAGTTGATATTTATTTTATAACTTCAGTAGGAATGCTATGCAATGGTATCGCACATGCAGGCAAAATTAACAAAATTTAATAATTGCAAGCAAAAATTCAATTTTAAGTGCGGTATCAAATTTGATACTGCGGTGTTCGATTTTGGAAATCACGTACCCATGAAATGCCACAATAATTTTTTTAATAGGTTTAATCGTAATCGTCAACAAGGCAACTGGATATTGTTGTGTCTAGTTTCTTTGTCATAACTTTTGCAGAAGCTTTTACGTGCTTAAATTAAGCCATCTTGTTGGAACCAACTGTCGTTGATGTTTAGCTGATTAGTTTTTGGAAATAAAAATTTAATCAGGATGGCTCATTTCGAAATAAAAAAGAACCGATGATGCCGCCACGTGTAAACTTCAGCAAACAGTCAATTTTAATGAATGTAATAGTAATTCGTTAACAGCTTGAGGATTGACTTTACTAAAAATACGTCAATTTTGCTAATGGACTTAGCCATTTAACCTGAAATGAGCTTTAAAACTAAACATAATCCTTTGATATGAAGTTAGCGAACAGATTTATTATTTCAAATTTTCACAATTTGGAAGCGTTGTTCTAGCGTTAAACGATTCATGATGACTTGCCAAACCTTACTGAACATAACTGTCAACACAGTTTGACATTGTCAGTTGTCAAATCATAGTTATCAATATCTATAGATCTCATGCAGCTAAAAAAATACCCGATACAACTTAACAAAGGCAACCAAGTTCTGAAATCTGCTAAATTTGCATTCATAAAACCAAGTTAACTATTATAAAAACGTTACTCTCTTTAGGATGAGATTAGATAATACCCGTATATCAAAGAAACTTCAGGTTCATGTAAAAAAAACGCAAAATTTGGTATACTTTTACTCAGAAAGTTAAGCACTAGCATTCAAGTCTATACTATAAGACCGTATAAATCCAGGTCTTTAAATAAATCAAACACTGAAACTTAAAAGTTACTGAATAAAGGCAACACCAATCCTTTAATAACACTGGTCTACAAAAGACAACAAATTTTCTCGCCTTTAAATAGAACTATATGAAGTATAATAATCTAGGTGCGCTGAATTCAAATCCGCTCTCAATTTTTTTTCATCGGGCTAAAGTTTTTTTTTTACGGGCGTGGCAAATTTTTCGCCCTAAATATGGTAGTTATATTATATTTAATCATAACTTGAAAACGACTTGACGGATTTTGATGCAAGTACAATCAAACGCTTAGGAATAAAATTTCCTATAAATCACTTGAACATGATTTTTTTTGTATTTTCAATAGTTTCGGAAAAAAATTAGAGCAATTTTTTTTCAAAAAGTCATACATAATTTTTCAGAAAGAAAATTTTAAATGTTAAGCTATTAAAGCTTAAAAGAATAAAATAAGCTTTAAATCATCAACATCGGTTAGCTATTGCTGATTTTATTCAAAATTAAATGCAGGTACCTAACTTTGACCAAAATTATCGAAAAAATATTTTCTTGCAAAATTAGAGGAAATAGAAAAAGTTATACAAAAACTATTAAAATATAATTTTTACATTTAGGCATTTAAACTAAAAACAGATATGTAACCTATAAAGGGAGGTACCTAACTTTGATAACAAATTTTAATACATTATTAGGCAACACAAGCATAATGAAATACTTAACATGTAAAATTTTCATTCAGAAAATTTTTTTATGCGTTTTTGAAAAAAAAATGCTCTAATTTTACGCAAAATTTTTTTTTCGCAGCTAAGCTGTAAAAAAAAAACTACTGAATATTTTCTCAATTTTTTTTTTTTTATTTGAAAGTACAATCTGCCGCTTAATAATGGAAAATAATTTCATTCAAATGGCTGCCTCGGCTGGCCATGCAGTAGCCTACACGATCGGTCCAATTTTTAAGCACATTATCGATTGTGTGCAGCTGTATTTCACCAATGGCTTCACGAATATTGTCCTTTGGCTTGTTGGCGTAACACTTATCTTTGACGGCACCCCACAAATAATAGTCCAACGGTGTCAAATCACAACTCCGAGGTGGCCAAACGACATCAGCTCTGCGGCTGATAATGCGATTATCAAAAACAGGGCGCAAAACATCGAGTGTAGCTTCGGCTGTGTGGCACGTAGCGCCGTCCTGTTGAAACCAAATGTTGCTAATATCTTCCTCTTCAATTTTTGTGAACAAAAACTCGTTCAACATGGCCCGATAACGATCGCCATTTACTGCAACGGCTACTCCTTGCGCATTTTCGAAGAAAAATGGCCCAATTATGCCTCTGTACCAAAATCCGCACCAAACAGTGACTCGCTTTGGGTGTATCGGCTTTTCAATGTATGCGTGCAGGTTTTCTGTGCCCCAAATGCGACAATTTTGCTTGTTTACATAGCCGCCAAGATCAAAATGAGCTTCATCTGAAAACATTCTGCAACATTGCCATGATTTTCAAAGTAATGTCGCAATATTTCCCTGCGTTGTTCAAGCGTATACACAACCATATTCGTTCAGCGGAAGGATAAAACTAATCATCTGTCAAATCAGACATGAGCTAAGTGTTACCATTCACGAAATAAACACTATTTGAAAAAAAAACGTTAGATGGCGGACCCCTTATATTGACAAAACTACCATATTTTGAGCGAAAAATTTGCCACGCGCATCAAACAAAATTTGAGCCCGGTGGAAAAAAAATGAAAACGGATTTGAATTTAGCGCATCAAAATCATTATATTCCATATAATTTTATTTAAAGGCGTTTTTTGCTGTAGACCAGTGTAATTTAGATTTTGACAAATCGAATGTAATATATTCAGCTTTAGGGCTTAGATCTACACGTATGTGTTTATGTATATAAGGCCTAACAAAACTTACAGCTCCAAATTAGTAAGCATTGACTTCGAAAGACGGAAGTAAAGTTTTGCCAAAAAATGTATTTTCGAAATTTTTCCCTTTTCTCTCTTCTTTTTAGGCATGTGGTTTATGCAAAAGTGGAAAAAGTCGGGTTCTCTACTACAGCTCTGTATGCGAGATACCACGGATTTACGAAAAAGTTTCCTCTATCGTCTTAGTCAACGCAGCACGTTACATCATTTCAAGAATATCTTACTTTGTGGTTCCAGTCAAGATCGTTATGTGCCAGCACATTCGGCACGTTTGGAGCTGTGTAAAGCAGCCATACGTGACAATTCCAATTTGGGTATAATTTATAGGTGAGTTTAAGTTTCTAACAGTAAAACCTAAATCAGTGCGCCAAGCAATATCTCTCCATTAAAAATTCTCATGCTAATATCAAATGTATGAAACGTTTTGCAATTAAAAAATCTGATTTTGTCACAGCTTAAAGAAGTGAAGTTGGTGGCAAGGCAACTGTTTTGATTCACTTATTGTGGCTTCAAAACGTTACGCTTGAAGCACTAATTTAGGTTAAACTATAATGAGGAAAAATACTAATTTTAAAACCTTGATTTCTTTACCATAGGGAAATGATAAACAATATAATTGCGCCCATATTGGCTAGACCGGAATTGACCTTAACACGCTATGATGTACATCATGCCTTACCCCATACGGCCAACACTTTAATAGGTCGTGCTGCTCATATTGCTGTCTTAGATTCGGAATTGTTTATAGAGAAATTTTTTCTTATAGCCGGTTTAAAATACTTTAGTTAGCGTATTTAATTCAAAACGTTATATAAGCTATGACTTTTTTTGTCATTTAAAACGAAAACAGTTCGGAATAGTTTTACAGGGTAAATAAAAAACAAAAACAAAACCACAAGTCCGTTGTAATAAAAACACAGCCTAAGAATTGAAAATATTTTTCTTTTTTATTTTCAATAATATACTTATACTCGTATTTCTTATTGAAATTTATAGTTTTATTATTAAGGATTTACAAAAAATCGACTTTTTTATATTTATAGACTTAAAAAGAATTAAAATTTAGATATTATGTCTATGTAGTTGAGAATTTTTTCTATCCAAAAAAAGGTTTTTATGTAAAAAAAAAAAAACGTTTCACTTTGAAAATAACACTCACAATTTCAATTTAAAGAAGGAAATCCTTTTAAAAATCAAAAAAAAAAAAAAAACTTAAAATATTACTTATTTATTGAGATTATACTCAAATGTTGAACTTAAATAAGAAATGTTGTTGAGGTTTGAAAAAAATTAAAAAAATATCCAAAAAAGAATTTTTGAATAGTTTTAGTAAGATTTTTAAAGAAAAAACACTTTTTTAATATAAAAAACCACAAAAACAAATGGAATTTATTATAAGAATTAATATAAAATAGAATTACAAAATGACATTAACTACCTGTTTCCGCAAGACAAAAAATTTCGAACGATTGTTACTTTTTATGAAAAGTATTAAAAAATTGTTTTCAGAAATAAAGTATTTTTCATAAAAATAAAAATTTTCTTCCCAGCGTTTAAAATTGCTTGTCTTATAGGAACAGCCAGTAGGAATCTAATTACTTGTATTGCATGTAAATAAATTTTTTGTTTTTTCTTTAAGTGCATTTTAAATACTATTATTATTATTGTGTAATGTCTGATCTAATTGTATGTTCTTTTTTGCTAACCGTCATTAAAAGGTCCTCCTCCTTAGATACCATATTTATTAATGCAGGTATTTTACATTAGAGTATAAATATTAACGAGTAGGTGTCAATTAATGTTAACAAAACAATGTTTCGTTACATTTTTAAATGAAAATTAAATCTTGATATGAAAAATTTAAATATTTACGAGGTTTGTTTAAAAAATGAAATGATTTTTGGTAACTTTTAATGCGACTGTGTTAATTTTAATTGTTATATAATATACATATGTATATAGTACGCTAAATCATAAACAGTAACAACTTAAAATTTTAAAATATTCAGGACAGGCAAAGAATCTGTTTTTAAAATATGGTTGTAAAATTCAATTGAACGAATACAACGATATGATATGTCACCACCATCCACTGCAAAAATTTTTATTCTACCAGATTATCTTCAAAAGTCTACCAGAATCGATAAAAATCTACCAGCTTTTGAAAACCATTTGAAAAATTTATTTTTGATATGAATAACAACTTGTACTAACATTTCTACATGTGTTGATATACTGTGAGTGACAAAATAAAGTGTTTACCCTCATTTTCTACAATTTAATTTATACTTAACCTTTTTAAAATACGACATTTTAAAATAATAATAAAACGCAACAATATTTAAAGGTGCTCCATATTTGCCGCGTCAAAAAAATTTTTTAAGAAAATAACTCTTAAAAGATAATTTTTGTATTCGGTTTCATTTTCTTCAGCAACAGAACCTTATCTTCGAGAAATAGATTTCACTAGACTTGGATGAGATTTTTTACCATTTCTAGTTTTTCGAATTTGATAATCAAAATGTTCGAAAAATAGAAGAATTCGGCTTAAATTTGAGTACCCATTCTTTGACTTTTCTTCCTGTGTGCTTAGAATCATTGTCTTGTTAAAGGAACCAATATCCTTGCAAACCCAGTTTCTTCGCATTGGTTACCAAATTGTTTTTTTAATATGTTTAAACAATATATTTCATTAATGGTAATTTGTATGAAAACAAAACTTCTGATATACATTCTACGCTATTCGATAAACCTCCACCGGGCTTTATTGTGAATAAAAAATTTTGTTCTGAACGTTATTCGCTTTTGGTATTCCATATTTTTTGAGTGTTGTCTGGCCAAATATATGAAATTTGATTTCACTGCTAAATAGAACATTGTTCCAGAAAGAATTATTTTTGGCTTTATATTTTTTACATAATCAAGAAGTCACTTCCAAATTACTGCAGGCAGAAGAGACATTTTATGAGAAATCTAGTATAAAAACCATTTCCATGTAGTATTGGCTCGAACGCTAAAATTTCTTCTGATAATTTTACATCACTTTTTGATGACGTTTCTTTTCTTCATGCAGAATAGGCCGTATTTCAGCATTATTTAAAGTTTTCGGTCGACCACCACTCGGGAAATTTTCCAATTAATTGAATTTTTTGAGCATATTTTTTTCACAGTATTCAGAGCCTTTTGCAAAGTTTTATCATCATTGTGAAATTTTATTACAAGTTTACGAATATCAATTGAAGTTAGTTCACCTACTATTTAAAAAAAATTTATTTGCTTTGAGAAAAGTTCTTTTATGTATACTTAAGTACTTAAGGATTTTCGAATTAGTGTTCATTTTCGAAAGTCATCATCAGAAATCTCGATTCATTTTATTTGTGATAAAATAAGAGAATTTAAAATAGTCAAAAACTTGTTCCAATTACAATTCGTTCGTATACGAATTTCAGAATTAGCTCCCTGGCTTGTGTCTTGAAACTACAGTGGGGTGCAAAACTAATGCATTTTTTTAAAGTTTAACTGAAAAGCTTCTATACAAATTTGAATACACAAACAAATAAAACAAACCTTCACACATTTATTCCTTGCTGAGTTCTTTAAAAAAAAAAAAAAAAAAAAAAAAAAAAAAAAAAAAAAAAAAACATTAACAAAAAGTAAGGCTAATTACATAAAAGAAACCGCATTCACTTAGTTTTGCACTTTTCGGGTAAATACAAAGCAAATTATATTTTTAAAACTCTTCTGATAGCTCCTTATTTTTTTATGACGTTTTTATAGAAATTTGACGTAACCACTACGATATTAAATTCCCATATTCATTATTATGAATATATATATATATATATTTTGTTATTATCCAAAAATTCTCCATTGGTCCGTTATTAGGGCTTTATGCTGGCCAATCCGTCGCCCAAATTTTTTGTTGCGACAGCTATTTTTTAATAATTTTTGCGGTCTATCATGGATCACCATCTTACTGAAATATGATTTCTTCTTTTGGGTGAAGGTTTATGCCTCCAAAAATAGTTCTTTAACACAAAAACATGCTACAGAACTATTAAATAAGAACGTCAGTAAATAGACTATGGTCTACGTACTTAATTAAAGCGACTATAAAGCAGCAATTAAAAGGAAAAAAACCAGTTTCATCGCTCAAAGAGAAATATAATATAGACTAGAAACGAGTGATTTGTTCCGAAAGCATCCAAAACCATCACGTAGGGCTAACTATTGAATACAGAAACGTTAATTTGAAGGTGTGGGAATGCTTTACATAAGGTAAAGGACAGCTCCTTTGTTAAAATTAACGCTATTATGAAGAAAGTAGATTGATTGCGTATTTAAATTTTTATATAAACTTTTCAGTTCAACTTCAAAGCATGGACTTAGTTTTGCTCCCTACTGTATGGCATTACGATAACTCAAAACTAACTAAACGTTTAGTTTAGTTAGTGATGTTTAACTGACACAAGTAACAAAGCAGTATTTTTGCTGTTAAAGAAGACAGTGATGCGCAATAAAATTTTCGTGGTCGTGAGTAATTTGATCTATGAACTGGTTTATGAAAAAAAGCGATTTTGATAAACTTTGAGTTGTGACTACTTATTTGCCATATATTAGGGGCTACTGGTGAAGCTGCATCGTCCACAAGTTTGTTTTTAATAACCACTAAAAGCACACCAGTTAAAAATAATAAGCCGAAGTACAGCATGAAGCACATACTTAATGCTTCACACAGGAATGATCTTGGTGGATGAAACCATTCTTGATTGCAAAGCACCGTGTAGTAAAAAGTGTGTTTCTAACGAAACTTGGCGAGCAATTAAACGAAGAAAGATCAGCGCCAACACTAAGATGCCAAGATCCCGTGCTACGAAACTAAGCTTATAAACATGATACCACCAACTGGACACAACAGTTAAATGTAGCACTCAACGCCAAGCGTAATTTTATCGATGACATAGACAAGGAGACATAAGTCAATGATATTTACAAGTTCTAAAGAAAGATCACCAGTCGTGATACGACGGCACAAAAACGGAATGGTGAAATTGCGATATCTTTTGTGGTAACCTGCTTAACCAAAACCCGTGAACTGCGAATTTGTGTCAATAAAATTTCCAATAATGATATCACTTTTAAAGTGACTTTACCAAAACCCTAGCTGCCGAGGGCAGCATGACAAGACCCTTATATAAAGCTGCGCCATATAGCCACATTGAGTTAGAAACCAATCATCAAATCAAATCAAATCTGAACAATACCAGATTCCCTTTCAAAAATCTTGGTTTTGAAAAATTATTATTGGTAAGGCATAAAGAAAAACTTGAACAACGCTAAGAAGACTATGTTACAAATATATTTTATATCCGAAAAGTCATGGAATCATCCAACTACTGAAGGCTTAACCAAAAAATGTTTATCAGAAGATTAAGGACTTGACATTAATACAGTACTCTTGAGAGAGACTACTTCTGAGGAGACACAAATTTTTAGAAAATTTAAAGTTATCTTATTTTTTGACAAACCTCGTACATATTATGGAATAAGTTTTGAAATCTTGTAAACACTTGAATAAATTTCTAATTTGTTTAGCTTCATAAAAATGTATTTAGGCTTGAGCTAGTTTACTAATATGAACTAGTTTATTTTCATATTGATCACAACCGTTAATTTCCATTGATTTTGAAACCAATTTTTGATTTAATGTTCTCTCTTTGATCAACAACATTCTGTACTAGACCCCTTGAGTGTTTCAACTGGTTTTAAGAGCTCATAACAAATAACATCCTCTTAATATTACCAAATACAAAGTGTTGCCTTCCGCACTTGATTCTTCTGTTTGGCAAAGTTTCTCATTTGCGCTTTAGATTATTATTATTATGAATCTACTCTTCATCGCTCTTAATAATACGATACAAAACCACTTCCTTTTTATGGCTCTGAAACTTCAGTCCAAATGTTATAAAACGTCTGGAAATATTTCTCCAAAACACTTTCTTCATTTGACACCAGTCTTAATTGTTTGAAACCCAATTTCTTTATTTTTAGATGATTTCAAGAATTTCAAAACATCTACAAAAAAGTTGATAGATCTAAGCCTAATGATACTCCAAGTATTTGTTTGATACGAGTCTTAATCGATTAAATATAGACCAAATATATACGAGGACGGATTGATATTGAAGCTACCTAAGTAGGAAAAAAATATTTTTTTTCAAAAACCATTCATTTCTCAACATAGTCTCCTTTTAGCTCAATACACTTAGTAAGACGATTTTCCAACTTTTTTATACCATCTGAATAATACGATTTTGGGAACTCCTTAAAATACGCATTAGTTTCGGTAATCACTTCTTGGTTTGAGATGAATCTTTTTCCTGCGAGCCATTTTTCAAGTTTGGAAACAGGAAAAAATCACTAGGGGCTAAATCTGGACTATAAGGTGGATGATCAACTAATTCCAACTGGATTTCTCTTAGGTTTAGCATCGTATCTAATGCTGTGTGAACCGGTGCTTTGTCTTGAAGAAAGAGCACTTTTTTCTTGTTTAAATGTGGTAGTTTTTCCTTGATTGCATCAACCAATTGATCCAATAATGCACGATAGTACTTTCCTGTGATTGTGGATCCATTTTCAAGATAATCGATGAACAATATTCCGTGTGCATCCCAAAATACATCCCATAGCCTTGCCAGCCGATTTCGCTGGCTTCGCCTTCTTCGGAGTACTTCCACCAGCTTCCACCCATTGCTTCGATTAATTTTTGGTTTCAGGTGTGTAGTGGTGGACCCACGTTTCATCAACAGTTATTAATCAGCAGGATTATGCTTTGTGATGTCCAAACACTGCTGTGAAATGATCTGTCGAACTAGTTTTTGTTCAACACTAAGCAAACGCGGCACCTGTCTTGCCGATAGCTTTTTCATATGCAAATATTCATGCAAAATGTTGAACACACGTTCATATGATATGTTTACCATTTCAGCAATCTCACGTATTTTGACCCTGCGATCATTCATAACGATATCGAGGATTTTCTTGGCATTTTCGTCAGTAACCACCTCTTTTGGCCTTTCTGTTGATGGTATTGTTGCTGTGCTTGTTCGGCCTCGTTTAAATTCTGCAATCCATTATTTTACCATATAATCTGACGGAGCAGATTCGCCGTAATGTTTATCAAGCTTTTCTTTTGTCTCTTTCGCCGTTTTGCCTTTCAAATAATAGTGTTTAATCACTACACGAAATTCACTTTTTTCCATTTTCCAAGAAACACGAAAGTTGCTTACTTCAAATGACTACAACAAATAAACTAATCGATGAATTTGGCTAAAATTTAACAGCTGATGTTTGACAGGTCGTAATTTCTAAGAAAGATAAAGTTTTTGTGTTTGTGCTGCCATCTAGCGCTAGTTAGCTTCAATGTTAATCTGCCCTCGTATATCAAAAATGTCTTCTTTTCTAGTTTAATTAAAATTGAAACACATTTTCACTTCTTGCAAGAAGGTTGCTAATATACGCAAATTCATAAAATGGTGAGGCTAGCAAACCCTAAAAACTGTCGCCCAATAGCATTTTGTTCAGCACCCTCCGAAGTAATGGGAGGTATAATTAATCACCTTTTTGTGTGGTAATTGAAGTCAAAAAATTTGCTGAGCAATCGGCAGTACGGTTTCCGAAGCAGCTGCTCTACTGGTGATCTGCTAGCGTTGCTCTCCAGGAAGCAAAAAAAATCCGCACATGGATTTAACGAGAGTAAAGTTGTAGGTCTAGATATTTTTAAGGCTTTGATAGAATTTGGCACTGGAAGCTCACATCGAAATTTATTGTTTTTTGTGTCGTTAGCCGCTTCGTTCGATTTATATCGGGCTTTCTCAAAGTTCGCTTAATTACAATCAATTCACAATTAATTCAGGAATAACGCAAGGCTCTGTTTTTTCCCACACTTTATTTCTTATATTACTCTCGAGCCTCTTGGAGATTGAAGGAAAAATTAAAAATATGAATGACACACTCACAACTGATTTGGCAAAAAATTTCGAGTAAGATAGTGCATTCTGCTTTAATGCCCGCAAGACCACGTCTTGTTTTTTGACACATAGACGTGGTAAATATTGTAGAGGCAGATGCTCCTGGTGTTCTGGGCATGAAAATTGACTGCAATGTCCTTTGGAATGATCACATTTGTGTCGGAACAAACAATTGCCAATTTCTCCCTCTTTCCCTCTTTCCTTCTGAATGTTTCAAATCAATTAAATGTACCTATTTTTTATTTAAAATTAATAATTCAAACAAGATTTTAGCTCAAATTTATTAAAAATTAAAAATAAAAAAATATTATTCACAAGATTTGAAAACAGTTTCCATTAAAAAAATCAAAATTTCTGCCTTAACATGTGTATGTAATTTTCAATTTATGTAATTTTTATATTGTAATTTAATTATATTTTGCATCACAATAACCATAGGATACATAAACAAATTTTTTTATTTAAAACTGTCATGTCAGCTATAGTTCTACCATATTTTTTAAAAGAGAGTTTTCATATTAATCAATAGTAGTGATACCAAAAACCCAAAACAAACAAATATTAAAAAGACAAAATAAAACATAAATAATGTTGAAATAGATTTTAAATACATACGTCCAGTTCCACTACTTTAGCAACTGATTGATAGAATTGAATTGCATTTGAATTGAAATTGTATGATTAGGTGAATGAATATGTTAAACATAAATGAATTAAAACTACCAAAAATTTTAAAAGAATAAATTTTAAAAAATCTCAAATAGATCACTTAGAAGCAGCTTTTTAAAATGAATAAACAAAAACAAAATTAAATAAAATTTATTGTACTTTAATTTGTTTGTAATAATAAACATTTGTAATGAAACATTAATAAAAACAAACTCTAATAATTACAATTATTGTCATTATTAACAAAATAAAAACTAATCTATTCGCAAAATTTGTCAACTCAAAACAAATTCTTAACAAAGATATACGATTTAAAAACAGAAATACAAGGAAGGAAAAATTATTGAAAATTTCAACTTAAAAAAATGGTGTTTTAATGGGTTGGGGGATAAAACAACAAAGTTTTCTCTAAACAGCTTGTATCAGACTATCTCAAAAGCTACCAGACAACAGCAGTGTTCTATAGGCAGAGATCATATAACAGGTTTTATAAGATATTTCGCAGGTATATCTATATACCTATTTAGACCCATACGATCTCTAGTGAGTGTACGCAGCATATCCAAAATTGTTCATTACTGCCAGGTGTCTCTGAAGCATATAGCGACAGTGGGTACTTGGACATGAGATAATAAGTACAAGGTAGCTAATATCACTTTAAATCATTACAGACAAAGTAGATGAATAGTTTAAATATCGCAAAAACTGCATATCAAAGCAAATGAATGATATGACCAAGGAAATCGTTGAATACATGCTATATAAGAAATCACATAGGGGCTTGAGCTGGCCATTTGCCTCTATGTAAACATGTACAAAGACTGAAGATTCCATATAATGGTTTCTACATAAGAAGCTACAGAAGGAGGAGAATAATAAGAAGAATAGCCGGCTCTTGACGACTTAAGGCTGGCCTTGCTGGGTCAAAAAGAATCCAAGACAAGAACAGCCTTACAACTGGCGATATAAATTCACTTATCTTTATTCATAAACTTCTTATTAAAAGACACAAAGCAAATTGTAATTGAGTTTAATTTCATTCGTCTCCAGTGAGAATCGTCTGCATCATACTTTTAATTAAATAGCTCTTTAAAACGAGAAAATTATCGCGTAGTAGTGATTTCATTCCTCAGATAACCATGAATAACCCATCTTCAGTGGAGCAACACTCTGAGAAGCAAGCCTAGTTAAATCTTCCGCCTTTTTTTATTAAACATAAAGCACTTTTCTTCTAGCATCGAACAGTAAACTATGCACATGTGAGAATCCTCGAAGCCTCTATAACAAAATAACCCTTAGCTGAAGTCGCTGGAACTGCCAGTGCCCTTCGTATCATAATCTGTGGGATCAATAGGTAGAGTTTGTTTTGGTACCAAACAACCTAGTGGTAGGTAACCCCTAATAACATGACGAGTCAAATCAAAGCAAAAATCGCGAAAAGAAAAGCCTCACGTGAAGTAACAAGTTCAGCTAAGAGAGAGTATAAGCGAGGTAAACACGATCAGTTGACTTAAAATAAGTTGCATTGCCGAAAGGTGTCAGACAAGGTAACTCCAGTAACCATCACAAAATAGCCTTTTTTCTCACAGTCATAAAAAAATTAATGATACTAAGAAAGGAAACAAAAGGCAAAAGCGTTATGTTTACCTTTTAGCGCCAAAAACTTTTTTCTTCCCATGGCAAAAAAAAATTCTTGAGTGAAAGCAATACGAATAATTGATTCCACTTACCTTTAAAACACGTTTTTTTAATAATTTATTAACTCTTTTACACTAATATTTGTACACAACTGCTTAAACACATTTATTAAAACAACGATTTTTTTATTAAAAAACGAATAACGAAACTGTAACTGAATTAAAAAAAAAACAAACGGAAACATATTCAATTGCAGCAGAAGCTGTTAGTTATACGCACTGCTTTATCGACTGGTATGATGAACATATGTTCTCTTCTTCTTTCTGTTTTAACACAGAACGACGAAATCAAAACAAAAACAGGAAAAAATGTCAGTCATTGTGAATGTTTTACTTTTTTCTGATCAGAACAAGTAAATGAATCGATATTTTACGTAGAAATTAAGAAATAAGTTGCAATAATTTCGGTCACAATTTAAAGAAAAAAACCAGCGAAATATTAAACGAAACGAATTTCCAAATAAAGAACCGAAAATTTTTAGTAATTAATAAAGTAAAAATACAAAAAATGTCCACCACTAGAGTGCCACAACTGCGTATGGGTCAACAGGATTTGAAATGCAGACAAGGTTGCGGCTACTACGGCAATTGGCAATTTGATGGCCTATGCTCGAAATGCTTTCGTGAACGCAATGAACAACGCAAAAAATGTAATTATAACTTGTTCTAAAAGTATGTATCTTTAAATAATATTACATATTTATATTCTTAAAGTGGCTCAAGACACACCCAATAAACCAAGTGGTACGGCGTCTTCTTCACCCAAACATCCAACTGATAAGACATCATTGTCGTCAAGTCACAAAAAACCGGAAGTTACAACTAGTGATGGCAGTAGTAGTAATACATTGACAAAGAAAAAATCTCTTGTGCCAGCCGTTATACAGAAGACACTGCAAAATCAATCACTAAAGAAACAGTCACGTCAACGTCAAGAAGGTAAAGTTATTGTGTGTGAGTAGTGTTACTAAGTGTTACTATAGTGTTACTAAGAACAGATAATGGTTTATATGTACGAGGGCAGTTTAATAACTCTATATTATTCCCTTCAAAGAATAAGATTGCAAAAGTCTGTTTGCTTCATTTTTGAGCTCTTTGATTAAACCAAATCTCTAACTACTCGTTCTTTCTTCGAAATATCTGTATTTATAAATTTCCTTTTCTTTCTACATGACAAACTCAATGGTTCACATGGTCTCCGAGTGTTGTTATCATCGGTTTAACCACCCTTTAATCTGGGCCAATACGAAATTCTTGTGAGAAGCAATAGATTTTTCTGACAAATTTAAGCAGATTATTCAATAGCACGTTCGAGACATTCCAAATATGAAAAAAAACCTATATTAAGATGGCTCAGCCTTTGCTCCTACAGAGTAGGACAGTTACATAGATATATTGTATCCGTTTTCCCTCTTTCTGGTCTAAATAACTAATGAGGTAACTCATTTGTTTTGACGTATAATGCGGAGCATAACCAAATGCAAGTTTTGAAGTTGAGCTGAAAAGTTCCTATACCAATTTAAGTACGCAATCAAGTGAAACAAAATATCGCACATTTAGTCATTGTTAAGTCCATTCAAAAAACATTAACCAAAAGTATCATATTGAAATACTGGATTGAGCGAAAAGCAATTGTATAAAAAAATCCGCATGCACTTAACTTTGTACTTTTCGCTTAAGTAATGAGGAACTTACATATATTTATAATACTTTTCTTAAGAGCTCATTATTTTGATGGCGATTTTAAAGAATTTAGACCTACTCTCTACAATATTACCAAAAAACAAGACTTCTGGCTCCATTCGTATTATATTCGTTGCCATGGCTTCAACATGTTGCTCAAAGTCCAATTATATTTTTTCATGCGTTTTTTCTTATTGTCCAAAAAATCTCCATTGGATTTGAATTAGGACTTCATGGTGGCCTATAATTTACCTAAAATGTTTGTTACAACAACAATTCTTGGTGTTGCTCCCTACCGTATGTCCGATCATACTGTGCTAGTAATTATACGCTCAAGAGGCGCAATCGAATTGCTATTCTTTGCTATAGTAGGCCAAAGCATTCAAAATATCCTTCTATCAGTGATAATAGACCCCTCCGTTTATTGTTCTCTTACGTCCACTTTTTTATCAAATTTGATATCGCAACCAAGGTGGTGTTTTCAACGACAGTCTGTTAGTTTCGCGCTTATAGGCAATTGCATTACCTCGAATACCCCCAAAACATCCTAACCCATCTAATTTGACTCAATTAATGCATTCCGTTAAGAAGACATATCGACATAATTACGTTGGAGTTAAGGACATTATTTTTAAAAGAGGTAAAGAAGTCAAGTTCATTTTTATTATCCTTACTTTCTGGAGTTAAACTCTATGGACTATTTTAGGTTCACAGTTTAAAGAAATAAATTTTATTTAAAAGAAATATATTTTATTTATATTTAAAATTATTTACTTTTTAATTATATTTTATAGCTTCTCATCACAAACCCTATGTACCCGATCCAACTGAAAGTCAATTTATGCTACAATTACGCCAACTACGTATACCAGATGATGGCAAGCGTAAGCTCAAAAGTGAAATTCAACGTTTAGACAACGCCATACGTTCATATATCAATAGTAGTGGCACCAAAAATATTGATGAACTTTCCGAATTGGTACAGAATGCCTATACGAAATTCGCGGATATTGTACATAATGATCAGAGATTTCAAATAGCCACCAATGAGGAGCGTGAAACAACAATTGATTTTTTTGAAAAAGTTGTTATGACTCAGAATCATAAGTAAGTTAACGGCGAAACTAAAAAAAAAAGATTATTAAAAAATTATTTTATTTTTAAGATATTTATTTAGTCCCTACTTTACTTCCGACGAAGAAAACGATGTTAAAATACAAAAACGTATACGACAGTTAAGCTGGATAACTGCCAAACATTTGGCCTGCAGCATAGATGAGGTGAATGCGGAATCGCGTGAACTCGTCTATAATGCCATAACGGGTATATTTGATGTTTGTTTTTAACTTTTAAAGTTTTAAACTTTAATATTCATAGTGTTGTTGTTGTTTGTGTTTTAGAACTTGTGGGCATTGATTCGTTTTATTCGCCTCAAGAAAAGCTGGAATGTACGGTACGTTGTTGTCGTCATATATTTGAATTACTCAAACATTCCGTTGGTGGTCCAGCCAGTGCTGATGAATTTCTGCCAGCTTTGATATTTGTGGTGCTTAAAGCAAATCCTGTACGTTTACATAGTAATATAAATTTCGTCACACGTTTTACAAATGCCTCACGTTTAATGAGCGGCGAGGGTGGCTATTATTTTACGAATTTGGTATGAAATTATTTGATTTGTATTTTCTACAAATTTTTTTTGAACAAAATTTCTGTTTTAGTGTTGTGCTATTTCATTTATTGAAAATCTTACCGGTCAAAGCTTAAATATGGATGAGAAAGAATTCGATTTGTTAATGTCAGGCTCAAAACATTATAGTACACCCTGGGAGAGTGCTTTAATGGCTTGTGAAAGCTTACACTTGATTTCGGAAAATATGAAGCGCATGGAAATGTTGAAAAGTCGTAATCAGAATATTAGTAGCGGCATACAGCAGTTTGCTTTGGATTTGCAAGGATTTCAGGTAAGATTTTCTTTAATGTTACATTTTCTTGTTTTCGGTTTTAATTAAAAAAATAATAGATATTTTTCACGCCATCTGTAATGCAAACCGTTCAAATTGGAATTTTGTGTATGTTAATTTATTTTTGGGTTTTTAATATTTTTGCTCAAACTAAAATAATAATCCAAAACGGTTTGCATTTAGAGAGCCTACTTCGTCATCAAAAATGTGAGGAAACGCAAAACATTTATTTTAGCAATTATATTTGATTAAGATGTAATGGAATGGGAACACTTTGTAACAATAGAAGTAGGTGAATAAATCTTATTGAAGCTAGAGGAATAAGATAATGGGAAAAAAATTTAACAAAACACAAAAACGACGAACTTTATGTGTTTTGAACAATATACGGTCATTGATTTGCATTGAGATCATTGATTGTTATATACGTCAACAGAGATGTTTCTGCTGTGGCCTGACACTGATCAAGGGATACCGAAATAAACAGGTATTGGCTGTAGAGGATTTTACACACTAGTAATCATAATTAAGGGTGCTATTAAATCGAAACCGGTGAATATACTCTTTGGCCTTTTAAGCAAGTATGGAGTGTGTTCCCAGTCCCCTGAATTATTGCAATTTGCAACACATACTTCCTCAATAAGAAATTTCGTTTTACTTTGGTAGATATGCCTTCCCCGTCGCCCTTATTCTTTTGTGGTAGTCCCTAAATTGTTAAATATGAGACGAATGCAATACCCTTCATACAAAAATATCTGTAATTAAAAGAGAGGAAAAGTGGCTAAGGCTTCATCGATTAATTAGTAGTGATATTTGAAAACTAACTAATAGCAATGCTGTATTAAAGTCTTTATTGAGTGTATTTACCACAGTGGGTCTGATTTAGGAAAGCTAGACATATATGTATATAATTTAATATAACATAATATAGATTTTACAAAATATATGGCAATAAAAGCGGCGGATAACAGGACACATGCGCATGTGTTATCAACAAATTCTTAGGTGATTAATTTTAAACGTCCATAATTTTATGCTTAGCTACCTTTCTTTTAATTTTACCAATTATCATATCAGTGGTGCAGTCGGTATATTCTTCAGTGTTATGTTTATCTGTCAGTATATGAGAAACGGTGAGAAAAACGTTGCAAATTCTCAATTTGGATGGATTAGTCTTATCACAATAGTGTCCATAATTGAATACAGCTCTTCCAACTCTTAGACGAGCTAACATTATACAACTCTTGAATGTTTTAAGTTGTGTGTAGGTATCCTTGTGATACAGTTACCAACTAAAAATGGTTAATGGTAAATTTATCGCTGCCTTGGCGGTTATGTTTGCTAACTCATGCAGGTATGTGGTGGAAAACGATTTTGATCGAAATTAAAGTCGACTGAAATTTCAAAATGCTATAATTTGCAAATCTAACACGCTTTTGAGTTATTTCTTTACTTATTAAGTTAATTACCATTAGCATAACTGCCTTGATTAATATATAAGGAGTTGCAATCGTTTTCTTTCACAAACCTGATTACCTTCTACTTCTATATGCGATGGGACCCAAATTAACGTAATTTTACTTATTCACCAATCTTAGTATAATATGATCATATATTTATAATGTCGTATTCAAATCCTTAAAGATGCTGACAAAATTAACGAACAAAAAACATTTACAGTAGTTTTGATTTACCCGCCTTTTACTTATGTGCTCATTGCCTTTACCACCTCAAAATTTTGTTTTGTGTCCTTATTTTAAATTAATTACAAAATTATTCGGGTGTACTTCTTGTACTTGCACATTTAATTGTTTTGTAGTTCAAATTTATGACTTCAAATAATCACATATCTCCCGCTTCGATCCCGATCTTACTTATTATACAGACGGATCTTTCCGGAATAATTTAACATCATATTCCATCGTTAGGCAGGTTACTAACACTCAATTTGAGACTGTTAGGGAAGCCACATTATCAGATCATGCTGGTATGTTTGTAGCAAAAATTTCTGCAATTGAAAGCGCAGTAAAAAATGCTATTGGATATGACAAAAAAAAGCTTGATATGCACTGACAGTTTAAGCGCTGTAAAGGCCATAAAGAAGAATGAAAATGGTACATACGATCATATACTAAGATTGGGGAATAAAATTCAAATTATGGTTATTTGGGTTCCGTCACACGTAGGAATATTAGGTAACGAGTTTGCTAATATCACCGCAAAGGCAGCCCTGGATTTACCACATATTACTGAAATTCCACGTCTTCCTATAGCACTTAGGAAACCATTTTTAGCTGGTAACTGCATCAGAAGACCTACGTACAACTTAAAAGTTTAACTGATCCACCCATATGCAGATTTTGCAACGTTTCTCTCACCGTTTCACATATCCTGACAGAGTGTCAAATTTCGAAGTTAAGCCTACCACTGGAGAAGATTTTCGACTGTACCACTAATATGAATCTCTGAAGAATTAAAAAAAGCCTGAATGAGCATGGGATAATTGAAATTTGAAAGCATTCCCTATAAATTTTCTCTTTTTCGATGACACATGCGCATATGGTCCTGTTACCCAGCGCATTATAAATAAATAATCACTAGATCTGGTTGCAGCGATAAAATTGTCATCATTGAATTTCAGCTGTGTTTTGCTGGACTTTTAGGCTGTAATTTTTAATTATTCACATACCTGCACGATTACGCAGTTCATTTAGCTGATCTGCACAAAAATAGTTGTGCAGGTTAGTCAAAACTAGTTATTATTACTTATCTTTTTTTTGATTTATTTTTACTTTTCTTAATTAAAACATTAAAAATTGTTGTTTTTAATTTTATGTTTTTCTTGCTAAATTGGCATCATCATTATTTTGCATGTTTATTATGTGAATAAAAATAAAAAAAAATTGAGATTTCAAAAAAATAAAATCTCATCGAAAAAAATTTATCCTAAAATCTAAAAATAAAAAAATTAAAATAGAAAATGAAATTAAAAACGAAAACAATAATATAGAAAAGAAATTTAAACTTTTAAAGAACAAAAGAGATGATAAAAAAGAATAATAGCTAATGATAATAATAATAGTTAAAAATAAAGAAAATAATTTATAAAACACTGATTATAAATCGCCCGGTTTAAGACTAAATGATAATTTCGGTCTTGAATTATTTTTGCCTAAAATAACTTTTTGCTCTTCTTTAATGCGTTTCTCTTGTTCTTTACGCATACGTTGACGTTCTTCATCCATTAAACGTTGCTCTTCAATAATGGCTAAACGTTCTTCAGCCTAAAAAGAGAATATTTTACTTTAAAAATGTTCAAATTTGAAATAAATTCAAAAACTTACCAATTTACGTTGAGCTTCTTCGATTTTGCGATTATTTTCAGCCAAAATCTCTTCAAGTTCTTCTCTCTTTTTCTTTTCCTCTTCCTATAAATTATGGAAAGGTAAAGTGGTATTAATATAAAACACTAGTCTTGTTAGTGGGAAATAATTGTTTTTAAAAATATTTTTTTCTTTTTTTCTTTAAAACTAATATAAAAAAAAAATACATTTAAAAGTAATTTTAACGAAACAATAGAAATAAATAAATTTTTATAAATAATTTTTATAAATTACTAAAAACAAATTACTGTTTAAAAAGTGACATTATAAGACACTTATTTCTTTGAACTTTCGAGCTTGCATAGTCTTTTATTTTTATATATTTTTTTATAGTGGTAGTGTTTCTTTTAGTCTTTCCTCTCTTAATTACATTTAGCTCTAGTTTGTGTTTTTATACATAAATTATTAATTAAAATATTTTTTAATAATATTATTTTTAAACAATTTTACATTTCCTGTTGGCTTTAAAGAGTCCTTGTTTCAATGGTTTGTTTTTTAGAAAAAAAATAACAAAATTTTACTTACAATTATTTATTTAACATCGAGTTTCCAATACTTTGCATTTTTAAAAATATGTTGGATATACATTTGTTAATAACAAGTTACTCTAAACAACAACATGATGTTATACGACAAAATAAAATTTGATTTTTTGTTTTCTTACATTTAAAAAATTGCTTTCGTTTTTGTAATTCTCATTTAAATTTAGTCTATTAAAATTTAAAAAAAGCAACAAAAAATATTTCAAATAAAAAAACGTTTTTATGAATAATTAATCGATCTATTTAAGCGTTTTGTGTAAAGTTGGGAAAACAACGTTGATTATTCAATTTTTTTTTTTTTTTTTAATTTGCATTTGTGAAGTTCCAATTTCCAGTTCTGCTTCAAGTTAATCTTTAACATTTTTTTATACATTTTGTTTTCGAATCCTTTTTCTGCTTATTTTTTACATTCTTCCGCTGTTAGGAATTTTTTTAGGTCATAAATCCAGGTTTCTTCCAACATATGTTGTGTTTTGCTAAATGTTTAATTTTTAAAAAACTTACTTTCGTAGTTCTCACAAACACCCACACACACCTTTCATTGGCCTTTATAGTTAAGTGAAGAGAGTAGTATTTGTGTAGTGGTTGTTACAAATGATTAGTTGGAGGTTTTTTTCTCGTAAATTTGTTTTTTTTTACACTTTTTAAATGCTTTATAGATAAAACACTATAATTCGTCAAAATGGTTTTTAGGTTGTTTGACATTTCGGGTAATACAAGCAAAAATGGTTAATGAAACTTAATAAGAACTTGTATTCGAAAAATTTTTTGTTAAAAGTTTTTCTTTCTCCCTCATTTTCATAAACATCGTACTTATTTCTTCTACCTTCTCTGTACTACTTCTCCCATACGATATTCGTTGTTCACTTTTGCTTTGATCTCTAACTACTTTTAACAAAAAAAAACCGGAATTTTAGAGAAAAAAAAATGGGTTTTCGAATTATTCGTGAAAACTGAGTTTTTTTTTTATTATTCCAAAAATTATGTTGAAAAGAAACGGTTAAAAGAGATAATTAAAACAAATTTGTTACAATTAACTTTGCGAATTTGAAAGTGGGTTTAAATAAGAAGAGTAATTTGGGTGATTTTCATAAATAAATATTTTAAAATTGATAGGAATCATAAGTTGTATTACAAAAAGATTATATGTCATCTCGCTTAAGGAAATATTCTGCTATATACTGTTTTTGAATACTCTATAGTTCTTGAATCATTACATTTTCCTTTCTTCATCTGTATAACCTCCTCTTCTCCTGCTTTTGGTTTCTATTTTCCTCTTCAAATAAGACAGTAGGATCAAAAGAAAATGTAGAAAATTTTTTAAATGTAAATATCAAAGAGAATTCTTATCTAATTCTCTAGACTTAATACCGTAAAATATGGTACTTCTTAGGGTGCCGTATTCTGTTTCAAAAACACATTCAATATGTGATTAAAACACCCAAATTTTTGAATACAGACAAGAAATTTAATTAAAGACACCTCCGCCATGTCGCCGAAAACAAGACTACGTACAAAATGCAAATTTATCTCTTTTTTTTCTTGGAAAAGCAAAATAATTAAAATTTTTCGAAAAAAGTATTTTGCATACAGAGAAAATACCTAGACGACATGTAAATTTGGGATGTTTGGAAATAGAAGGAACATGTTGTATGGAAAAAAGCATCTGCAGTAAGGTAACACTTTCAAAAAGCTTAAAAACGGGCTGTTTTTTTGTATGGGAAAAAAGGGGAATGGGCAAAAATTAAAAAAATAAAACATTTAATAATGGCATATTATTCAGCTGAGAACGAACGCTTGGAGTGTGTATTATTAAAATAGTATGAATGCTCCAAGTCTACAAGAAATTATCTGAATACGAGCACCTACCTCTCTGCGGCGTTCTTCTTCCCGTATCTGTTCACGCCTTCTCTCCAATTCGAGCATCATTTCACGTTCCATTTCTACTTTAGCCTGTTCGACACGTCTCTTAACTTCTAATTCAATTTCGTCACGTCTCTTTTCTAGTTCTTCCTCTACGCGACGTTTAACCAATAACTCTATTCGTTTAGAAGCTTCCTCTTCAATTATCTGTGGGGGGTAAAAGACAAATTAAAACAATTTATCCAGATTTTATTGAACACAACAAAAGTACTAAATTCCTTATATACCTTTTGTTCAGTTTCCTTTTGACGCCTTTGTCTCTCCATTTCAGCCAAACGTTCAACCTGTTAGAGAAAACTTGTATTTAAACTGAAAAGTGTTGGTAGTCACTACATACCTCATCCAATTTCTTGTAGCGTGCTTTTTTGTGCCGATTACTGCTGTGTGTCTGGGAATCGCTGTCTGAGTAGCAGCTTGACGACACGGAAGATACAGACCTCTTTCTTGATCTGTGATGATTGTGTTCACGTTCTCTATCTCTTATTCTATCTCGTTTACTTGAATTACCGCTACCACTGTGGCCATAGTTGTTGTAAGCATCCACCTCCTTATCACGTTTACGCTCACGTTCACTGTGATGGGATTTGCTGCGTTTTTTATGTTTACTCTTGTGATGTCTTCGTTTAGGCGTAGGACTACGTGATCTTGAACCCATTTTACATAAAAATCTTCCGATAAACACTATTTATCCTCTAAATTATAATTTTAAATGAATTTATTCACAAATTTTTCTCTTGGAAATCATAAAAAAATCTGCTGCCTAAAATCGATTGTTGACGCAATGGTGTTATCAAACTACTATGAATGACTTCTGACACATCGATGTGTAGATACAGGGCGTCTGACATTATTTGAGCAAAAACAATTTTTGTAGCGAAATAATCGCTAAAATGATTAATGTTGTCTAACAAGCGTTTATATTTAAATAGGCCTCTATTCGCAATGTATTTTTTTCATTGATCAATTTTAAATTTTAATGCCAACAATTTTCCGTATTAATTCTAACGTTTTTTAAATAAATTTTTCATTTCAGCTGGAAATATGTTCAAAAGTTGATGCTGTCTTAGCCAAAGCACCTCTTACAATTTTACCCATTAAGACACCAGAATTTCTTATACCCCAAGCCAGAGCTCATCTTATCAGTGAATCAGAGAACGATGATCACCATGATAATAACAAAGAGGACGAAATGAATACAGAGCAAAATTTAGAGAATATAGCTAAAATATTGGGTGGCCATTATAAGCATAATTTGTTGGCTGCTATGGATACCGCCCATTACACTATCGCACCCAAAGCAGCAAAAGAAACTCAAACCAAAGTTTTGCCTCTGCCTCTGAAACCGCAAATACTTGATGCATCAACAAAGAAAATTACATCCGCCGATGACAGTGTTTTAGATACTTCGAATGTAAATCATAATTTATCGATAAAAGATACCGCTAATAATAATACTCTGGGTCGCTTATCACCTTTGCCCTCGTCCAACCAAAGTGTGGACATGTTATTTGCTTCTCCCATTTTCAATTATACACCATTCGATACGAATTCTTTACTTGACGAACCCTCTGATTCCACAGACGATTTACTATTAACCGCAGAATTTCGTGGTGGTCTAACAAATATAAATTACGATTTTGATTTATCCGATCACAGCAATGATAATAGTGTGGCGGAAGATGTTAAAATTAATTTGGCCGAATTTGATCCTCTACTGAAACCATCAACACCCACGGATGATCCAGTCAATGTCTCCACTTCTAATCATCTTCAAACAGATTCCATAACCACCCTAGAAGATAAAACAAAGAGTTTGCTTGACAGTGATTCACCATCTAAGGAACCGTTACTTCCCTCGCCCCTAAAGCCTATGGTAACTGATTATCGTGGTTTTTCAACTTTTGAAATACCTTCGATTTCTTGTAACACTGGAGACTTTAGTTCCCTTAACCATTCAATTAATAATGTAGATACGCAGGAGTGTGATAAAAACAGCTCAGAGGAAAAGAAATAGTATGCGACTTTATTTGCTTCACTCCACAGTGTTTTGTGTAAAATGTGTTTGTGTCATGTGAAATCACAGTTTTTTAATCCATGCATAACTCAAATACATATATTATGCTATTTTTAACGGGAGATATGCATATAAGTTCATACAAAATAAACAGATATATGGTATTAAATATAACTAAAAACATAGTTTGAAAAAACTCTAAAGATATAAATGAGTTTCTGTAGTTTTCTGTTTTCGATATTATTAAGAGCATATGTTGGATCTTGAAAATAACCAAGCCAAACGGTGGATTACCTAAATTAAGTATTATTCAGAATCAGAAAGATTTTATTTGGAATCGGAAAGTTCCGTATTTCTTAGTTATTCTGTATTCCATTTTCGAATAATTTTGTCCGTTTTGTTTCGTGTAGGAAAATGTTAGTGAAATCAAACCGAATTAAATTTTTTTAATATAACTTCCCTGAACTGTTAAAACATCGATTGTATTCCATAATTTGAAATGTTTCCTTTTATGTTTCATATTATTTACACAACTCTTTGAACAAAAATTGCTATAAATTATGAAATTAAAATTTGTTTATAAATGTGAAGAATAGCAAATTTCCGAACCTTTGATTATAAGTAATTTTATAATTCCGCACAGATTGACTTCACTCTGAATACAGAACAGGGTCGATTATTTTTGTGAAAGCAAAAACACAGTCAAGCAATGAGATATAAGGGGAAATGAAAAAAATTCTTAGGAAGTGCTGATATTTATTGTATATCAGAAAAAATCGAAAATGACACCAAACGTTACGGTTATGTAGTTAAGTGCATAATTTGATCTTTTGGGAATACAATCTATCGTGTCAGAAAAAAATCGTAATTCAAGTGTTTTATTATCAAGAAAGGAATTTAATCTCTACTCAAGACCGATAACTAAGCACACATGTAATTAGAGAATAGTATGCGCTTCTGATCAGCTCAGAGAAATAAGAAAAATATTTTAATTAGTTTTCTTTTTTTAATGTGTTTGTCTATTTGCAAAATGTATTGGCCACCAATCCGGAGATATGTGAGTCTTAAGCTGGTAGTAGTATTTATACCACGAAGTCTGACCGGAGGCGTATTTCCGGTATCACGGGAATCGGTGAGGACCGCTTTTGGGGCGGAAACTTTCAGACCCAAATTGTGGGGAGAGCGTTAGCTCGGTATGGTATTACATTCTTCAGTCGGTTCCATAACAAAAAAGATCGATAGGAGTTTAGATAGTCACCGACAATTTACCATAGAGAAAGTTATGACCAAATAACATGCCTACGAAATTGACGCTAACAGGCGTATATTATGTGTAGTGGCGTTGGTGGAAGCCTTGTATTTACTCGTGCTTTGAGCACCGTGGGGTATGGCAGCTTAGCGATATTCACGTAAAACTTGTGACTTACTTGCACAATTAGCTTTACAATCTTTATTAAAACATTTCTCAATAAAATTCCATAGAAATGTTTCACAGTGCATATTCTTATAATAGCGGACTGTTTTATCTCGTATACATACATTTTAAAAGTTTAAAAGGAAACATTGTGTTGGCCACACTTATCAACATTTGTGAACAAAGAAAAAAGAATAGGTACTAAGAATACTTCAAAAAGAATAATTAAACGAAATCAAACGAATAAATAAGTTTCAAAAAATTTGAATGGAGTAATCCCAAAATCACAAAAAAAAGAATTTAAATGAAAAATTTAACAAAACGCAAAATGCATCATAAAAGACGCAAAAAAGAAAAAGCCGAACATCTTAAAAAACCATCATTTTCCACCACAACAGTTCCCACCACCGCCAGTAAGACCACAACTTGTAAAAGTAATAAGTTCAACATTCATAACAGTAAAAATTACCAGCAATATGAAAATTACAATAACAATCAAGCTGCATATCAGGTAATAAATCCCATCACATCATATTCCCAAAGCTTACAGTTGTGGTGGCAAACATATTGTTCAGCCATAGAATTTCATACACAACAACAAAAGACTTGGCAGAATGAAAGCAATCTGATGGCAGAACAACAGATGACCCTGTTGGAAAAGTATGCTAATGAGTATGAAACATCGTCAGAAGAGGAGGAGGAGGATAACGATAAATTTGCACAAGAAACCTTTGATGACGATAATGTGTCCATAGATGAAGGCTATCTAAAATTCATGGAAATTACCCTAAAGCATCAAGAGGAGTTACGTTTGAAAAGAGCGCAGGAAAATATTTAATAGGTTTCATTTTACATAAAGTTTTTAAAGCCAGCGTTATATTTTATACTGCTATCTTACAATAAACTCAATTTTATAAAATGAAAACAGATTTGTTTTTAAATATTAATCGCACTTTATGGTTTTATGTAGATTGATCTATATGGGTTCAGCATAACTTCTGTGGCACCGCAGAACATTTTGCTATTTCTTACTCTATTTCTTAACGATATCTTTTAAACTTCTGTTCCTATATACTCCTTTTTCAAGATGAGAGAAACTGCCGTTCATATTTCAAGCCAATGTTGCCGTTCTCGTTATTTCGAACCAAAATTGGTTATTTATTTCTTCGATGTGTAGATATGGAACTGCCATTTTTTATTTTATTTATTTGTTTTTTTTTTTTTTTTTAATAAAAAATAATGTAATGCTTTCTTTTAATGTTTATTACTCAAATTCTTATAGATTGTACACTAGTCAGAAAAAGTCTGCGTACAAAACCATTATGTCCAATATAATTTAAAAGAATGACACAACAGGTCTTAAGAGTATAAAATAATTTTTTTTTACTAAATCTTGTTGCAGTTTTAAAAAATGTTAAAATCCGGCAAATATATGTAATTATACACAAATTAATTTAAAACAAGTAAGATTGTGTTAAAAAAATACGCAGAAAAAGTCTGCGTACAAAAGTGTATGCACTTTGCTAAAATCTTATTTTTGGACATTTATGACAGCATTAACAATAAATTAGTGTATAGTTGGATGATCTGTTCTTTTGAGAATAACAATCTTTTTTGCATAGAATAATCCAGTTTTGTAGTGACTTCCATTCAGTTGGCGAAACTTTTTTAATATAAATTTTGATATTATAACGTGATGGAGTTTCGTTAAATTGTGCTTCCAGTGGACTTTTAGAATGTCTAGGTAAGCTCTCTTAGCCGCAGTGGAGTCAATAGCCTGCAAATTGTATACCCCGCTAGACGGCACATATCCTCTAACCAATACACCTCCACAACCGTGTATGACCGTGTCGAAATAAATAACCCTTATGTAGTGCTGTACAGGATTTTCTCAACGCGAATTGACGACTTTTTTTTATAGAAATTGAAAATATAACTCCAAAAATATAACCTTTTCCAGAATTATAATGGTTTATTTAACAGCTCTCTACAGAAGAACATTCTTCCTTGACTCTATTTAATGAAATAGAGGATTTCTTACATTCGATACGAGTATGAAAACCGTTTAGATTGAAGATAGTTGTGAAATTATCATCACATATACTCCTGTACAATTTTAAATTCATGTTTTCAGCCATTTTTGAGGTTATTATTTTGGGATCTTGCTGCACAAAGTTGATGGGATGTATACTTTTTATCTAAATCAATTTTAAAGGACGCCCAGAACGAGGATTTGATACAAAGTCTCCAGTTACTTTTTAAAAGTTTATAGTTTTCTAGATAGAGGAACGCATTTTCTCTACCTTTTCTGCAATTTGTTTGTTTTCTGAACCCATCGCAAAAAAATGTTATTTCACAAATCGAAATTAATTTTCTTACAGCAAATACACAAATTTGACTAAAAATTCAACGAAATTAACAGCTATAAATTAAAAATTTCTCAGTAAATAACTACTCTTTTTCTTAATTATGATGCCTAGCAATGAAACTATTTTCTTTTAAAATACAAATTTTGGTTATAATATATTACAGGGATCTAAGGAATATTACAAGATCAAAAAGTTTAAGCTTTGTTGCGAATTCTCAGAAATACAGACACCCGAATGAAATAAAAAGTTTTGTACGCAGACTTTTTCTGACTAGTGTATAACTAAAAAAACGGGACTTTTGTTTGAACTTGTGTTGTAAAATATTGGTACAGCATAAATTTGAGATTTTGATTACCGTATATAACCTTTCTTATCCTTTTGACAACATATAGACTTTGAGGCAAAATACCGCTCTTTTTTGTTGAGGCCAACAATGAATTAAGCCAATTTCGTCGGGTATGATAAGACTATAATTTTACAATTTTTGCAGTACCTGTCATGATGGAATATAACGGCTTCATATGGATCTATTTTTCTACGCCAGTAATAATCGAATGCCGGAATACAATTTTTATGGCTTTTCAGCGACACAGACTTTTAACAACTCTCGACATTAACTCGTGCGTTACTTAATCTTATTGCTTTTTGCTTGCAGACGGATTTCTTGAGAGGCTTCTACCAAATTTGCAAGCTCTTTTTGGACTTGATAAAAATCTTCAAGGAGTAATGCTTTCGAATCATCATATTTGAACAGTTTTGACTAATCTGGCGGTCTTTCTATTTCTATCAAAACCAGCACATTATGTAAATTCAGAATTTTTAGAAGAAGAATCATAAACTCTTTAGTAGTTTAATATTTTTGCAATTTGCTTTTCTTTTTCATAGAACAGAAAAAAGGCCAATTTGCTGTGGTATTATCAATAATGAGATATAAATTGAATATGCAAATAATTGTGTGAATTTTAGCAAATATTTTAATTCAAGGCTACTATTTGGTTCGACCGGTCGGTCTATATATTTATTCAAGATTTCTATAAAATCGATATATATAATTTTCATCATGTATCATTTTATCTTAATGTTATATTTTTAAGAAATATAAAGCAGAGTAGGAAGAGTGCTTGAATTGAATTCATACGTAAAGAAAAGTCGAATTTTAGAAGAATTTAAAATACCACTCGTGAGAAGAATTAAAGAAAAAATTCTGAATGTAAAACGAGTCGAAAAGCATCAACGCGAGTTGAAAACGAGCAATTCTGTTTTTGTTGTTTGTGTTATATAACACATGCGTGTGTGTAATACTCGGGGATGAGAAAGAAGATTTTCAAATTGTACTAACTTTCATGAAAAAGTGTAAATACTTTTTCTTGTTTCTTTTTTTAGATTTTATTTTGTACATACATACATACATACATATTTGGGTAAAAAAACAACTGAAAGGCATTGTAAGCCTATTTGGTCTAAGTACTGTAAATAAATTGAACAATTAATGCATAATTTCAAAAGGTAGACAAAAGACTATTAGTTGATAAGAACTAAATCTAAGAGCATAATATATGATACACTGTTTGCTTGTTTACGCTTTTTATATATTATAATAGAACGAATTAGATGACCAGCAATTCATTCTTTTGAATTAGATTAGAGACAGTCGAAACAGTCTTTTCCTTTCTTTGGTTTTTAGTCACCCTTATTCTGAGTTTCGATTCGAATCGAAATTTTCTCCGTTTGGCAAATTTGGTATTCTGAGTTTCGATTCCGTTCAGTTTTTTTTCGATTGTAGGTATTCTGCGTTACGATCGTAGCTACGTTTTTCTAAGTTGTTAAAGTTGTGACGGAGAAATTTTAATCCTTGTTTTTAGTTGAAAAAAATTTTTTATAGCCAAATAAAACATATTATATTATTTATTTTTATTAAACACGAAATGAAAATATACGAAGTGTAACAAAAATTTAATAAAAATATTAATTTACGCTTGTCCACTTGCATGAAAAAGATAAAGAAAAAACAAAAATTCTTTGGTTCCTTATTAAACCCCTTAGTGCATGCACTACTTTTTAATAAAATTTGCTTATTTTTCTGTTTCTATTTCATACGTTCCTATGCTTTTGAGAACACTATTTTCTTCTTTTTCTTTCGATTCGATTTTCTTTTGGAATACCAATTTTCCATCGAAACGTAACTGAATGCGGAGACGTAATTGAAACGCAGAGTAGGGGTGATTATATTTTGATATGATTGTAGAGTTTTGAAATAGTGCTAAATTAGTCATTGGGGTGCTATTGTACTTTTGAATTACAAATAGAGCTAAAAAACGTACAATTGTACCAACTCTCCCATCTTTGGTTGCAGTTGTTTGACAATAAACAGGAAATCAAAAACTAAATCACAAAGAAATGATAGTAAAGATGAGATACCGCTGTAAATGAAATTAACGATAAACTATGGAAATTCTGTTAGAAATATTACAGGGAAAGTTTGTAAATTGTACCAAATTAGTGATTGATGTATATACTTTTGAGCCTGAAATTGTATCAAAAAAGTACATTTGTCGCATGTTTCTTTGCTTTTGTTTGTGTTGTTGTTTATCTGTTAAGTTTTTCACTTGAACGCATCCAGCAAGAATGCACTAACACTGCCACGCAACCAATTTCTCTTTATGGTCACCCTTGTATTACGCGTTTAATCTTACACAAACAACATGCATTAAAATAAATTGCTCGTTTTCTATTCTTTTTTGCTTATTTTTAATTCGTTCGCAGTATAAAATTCGTATTAACGAGTTAAAGAACAAAAATCGTAGGTACACATTAAAAAATTTTAAATTTGTGCTCATAAGTCGAGCAAAAAATTACATGAACAAAAAATATGATTCGTGCTCACGAAATAAAAAATAAAACTCACTAGCACGAGTCGGTAAACGAGCGAACCAAAGAAAATTCTGCTCACGAGACGAGTTTTACCGTACTATGCTATAAAGTTTGAATTTGACCTATTTTACTGTACAATAAATTATAAAATATACATATCCCGGTAATTATAAAAGTATTGTTGTAAACGCTGTTGCACACAGGATGTTTCATATAAAAAACCTCAAATGTATAAAATCTTAGTTATAATTAAAAATTAAAAAAGTACTGGCAACACTGCTACTCAGCTGACTGTCAAAACAACCGCAATGTTTTTGTTTTGTTCTCTGCCCTGTGGGTTGTGTTAAATGAATGTGTTGCTCAACCAGTAGAAGGGAAAAAACGTCGATTTTCTGGAAGGAATTAGAAAATTTTTGAAAGAAATATAAGAAAAACTCTTTTTATGTTTATAAAATCGAAATAAGCAAAATGGAAAATGATGATGAGGTAAATATTTATAAAAACCAACAAAAATTGTTGTTAAAAAAAAACCGAAATTTATTCCAGATTGAATTGTGTCAGAATGTGGAACCCCACGAAGTAGAGGAGACTGTTAAGTCTAAAGCGGTGGTAAAATTTTCCCAAGTCCAAGTGCCCGTAAAATTTAATCGTTTGGAGTGTAATACCAATTTAAATTTGCCACCTTCCAATTGGCTTACCAGTGCTGACAATAGCTATGGCCTACATCAGGCCTTGTATCACAGTCCGGGCTTTGCCAGTTTTCGTATGGCTCACATGTTCCCTGATTGTGTAGGTGAAGTGGATGTAGTGGCAGATGCTGAGAACATAAAAAAGTTATTAAAATTGCCTTACACTTCGAATGGAGCCATTAGCATGATTGTCCATAAAGTGGGCAATACTATACTAATGGATGAATTCGATATACAAAAATATTTACTAAGGAAAGCCGATGATGATTGGAAATGGCTGAGAACGTTTATTTTAGAACAAATACTTGCCTATGGTGATGGTGGTCACAATTTCTGTCTTAAAGACAAATCACGTGAAGCTATACAGACCAAAAATTTACTTTCAAAATTTTTGTATTATTCCCTAAAACAATCGGGTGATGTCGAGGTCTCGGACAGTCAGCAGGAAAGTGCTCAAAGCAGTACTACGCTGCCCATAAAAAATCCTGTGCTGCCGGAACCCAAAATAGAGGAGAATGTCCCAGATCCCAATTCGTCACATGTTTTTCAGCGTAATGTGGTATGGACTTTTGAAGATATACGCATGCTTATCGGCACTGATATGCCTATTTTCGGTGGACCAAATAGACCTTGCATTAGTCTCAGACTGCGTGATATGACCAAACCCATTAATGTCTTAACTGGTATAGATTATTGGCTAGATAACCTCATGTGCAATGTGCCTGAAGTGGTTATGTGTTATCATTTGGATGGCATTGTGCAAAAGTATGAAATTATTAAAACCGAAGATTTGCCATATTTGGAGAATTCACAGTTTTCTCCTCAGGTGGTGCGTAATGTAGCTCAAAATATATTAGCTTTTCTTAAGGCGAATGCTACCAAAGAGGGACACACTTACTGGCTATTTAAGGGTCGTAATGATGATGTGGTTAAACTCTATGATCTAACCACTCTGTGTAAAAACCAATCCAACTCTGCAGACTGTGATGAGAAGCAGGAAAATCCATTTACTGTGCCAGTAGCCATGCTACTTTATACGGTGGCGCGTAATATGAAAAATCGATCACCTCAGATCACCGCTAAAACTGCTGGCAATATAAGAGCTCTATTGGATAATTGTATAAAGCTGTTACCCAAAGAGAAATATCCGCAAATTGTCACTTCATCTCATTATATTTTATCGGATTTACATATACCCGCTGGAATTGATCCTAAAGATCCCAAATTCGATGTTTACGATAATGATTCGGATACCCAGTCGGTGTATGAAGAAGACGAGGAGGAGGAGGATGAAGACGATGACGAAAGGCAAAGAAGTGAAGAAATATTTAATTTCCAGGAGTTACGCAAAGAGCAAAATGTGGCGGTACAGAATATATGTGATACTTTGAAAGAGTTCCATTTGGAAAATTTAAATACCAAAACGGCAAAACAGAGACCTTCACCATTAATAGCTTCCGCAGAAGAACGGTGTGCTATAGCTTTAGAACATATTAATAAGGGTTTATCCTGTTTACAGTTTTTCAATAAAAATGAAGAGAAATTCATTAAGGAAAGCGAAGCTAGAGCTAAGGATGAGGAAAAACAAAGAATTATACATGAAGAGCAAAATCCCAATATGGCAAAACCTTTCAAACCCATACCTCTACCCTATGAGTCACTTAATGCTGAAAAAAATAAATTCAGCAGTTTGAAATCCGCAGACAGCGATGATGATTCATTGGTAGAAGCAAAGACAAGAAAAACAAAATTGAAGAAGTCACAAGTCAAAGATTTGAAATCTATAATTAATGCAACGCAACAACAATCGCAGCTACCTCAACGAATAGCGATTAGTTTTAATTCACAGCATTTTGGTTCATGGAATACGCACTTAAAACTGCTGCTTTTGGAAAAAGCTTGTCTTACATATGCCACATTGGCTGAACATGAGTATGTGGAACAGAACTATGGATCTAGTTTAAGGGCTATTTATATGTCCTGCAAGTGTCAACAGGTGGTATTGAAGTATATGAGCACTTTGGTTTCACAGAAAAGTTGTCTTTTGGGCCGTGCTGGTGATTGTTTCTTTCAAATGTCTAAAGATTGGCAAAATATTGCGAAACATTTGAGGGATTACAGTAAAACTTATGATGCTGAAAAACATATAGAAAAAGAATTAGACAAAGAACTGGGTAAGTGTGATGTTTTCTTGCTAAAGTAACTAAAAATCTTAATTAATAATAATAATTTCCTACCGATGTCTACTAACAGATGTAGAAGATTGCTCTGAGCTAATTGAACCTCAGGAAAATATTGAACTTTTAATGGTTTCAAGCTGTGCTTGCTATGAAACTGCTCTTGAACATGTAAACAGCTCACTGGATGATAACACGGAAGAAGAGTCTCGTCATGAATTGCTAAGACGTCTGGGTAATGTACGCAATGAATTGGGTGTAAAATATATGTTTTGGGCTCAAGAGGAATACACAAAATATGTAGAAGATAATAATGATAGTATAGACTCTAATGACTCGTCCAAAGAGTCAGACGAAATTCAAGAAAAAGAAGCTAATGAAGCACAAGTAAATGAAAATAAAGACGCATGTGAAAATAAAAAATCCAAAACGAATACACCAAAAGAAGAGCCTGTTTACTTAAAATTAGCCATGAAATCGTATGACTGTTTAATAAGAGGCATCAAGGCCTTTAGTATAGTAGAGGACAAAGTTAATTTGGCATTTTTATATTGTAATATGGGCAGATTTATGCGCTTCAGAGCTCATCTAATGATACCCAATGAAAAGTATATATTTTTTTTTGGTTTTTAATTAAAATTAAGTATTAAATTTGTTATATTTCCATTACAGCATTAATGCGATACAACAACAGAAAATGTTTTACAATGAAGCCTTTACGTATTATGAAAAAGCTAAAGATGTTTTAAATTCTCGTAAATCGAATTCCGAATTATGGGATTTAGTTAATTGGGAATTATCCACAGCAACGTTAACATTAGCTAAACAATTACAGGATTATAGCACAGCTGATGAGGTCATTTATTGCTTTTTGGAGTGATGTTTTAACGTTTAGTTGACCTTTTTTTATCATTAAAGGTTTGCCATAGTGAATTGGAAAAGGAAGTTTTGGATCTTTTGCAGAAATCCTTAAAACTCTGTGATGTTGAGCACCCCGGTTCAAGACAGATCCTATACACCTATCGTGCGGGCTTGATACATAAACGGTAGGTATTTTAGGGATTTACTTACATGCTCAATTGTAAAGGAATTGTTTTCGAAATTATATTTCCATTTACAGAATTGCCTCTTTTCACTACAGTCAATTGCGTAACAATTGTACAGACTCGGCAAATATACCCAAAACTACTTTGCAATTGTGCAAATATTATTATGAAAAGGCAGCCAATATATTTGATAGCCTTAAGGAGGCGAGTGATTTTTTAATTGTACAATTGGAACGTATTTCATTGCAAGAATTTTTAGCAGAAAGTAAGTGCATCATATATCATTTCTATATATATAAATAAAATGTGATTCTTGTTATCTCTTTCTTTCTTTTTGTGTAGATTGTACTAATAATATGAAAAAAATCAAAAATCTACAACAAGCCTTAGAAATATGTTTAAATTCTAAAGCTGTATTCGAATATGCTGTTAGTAATTTTAATTCTTCAGCAGAACTAACAAGTTCGTCATCGGCGCCGACACCGACGTTTGCCTCTACATCAGCACCAAGCAGCGTTGGTAGTAGTAATAGTGAAGCTGAATTTCTAAAACATATACTATTATTTGAGAGTCGTTTACAGTTTGCCCTAAAAACTCTTATAAAACTATGGCTAAGTGGCGGCGTCAAGGATACTAAACAAAAGGTGGATTTGTATAAGAAAATGTATATGGAAACCTTGAATATTAGAAAAGTAACAGGCACACAGCATGATGTGAAGCATTTGTCACAACAATTTGCTAATCTATTGGAGAGACTGACACATATGGAACGTATACATGCAAATAATCTTGCGTATAACAATAATAATGCAAATTGCTAAGCAGTTGAATTATTTAATTTATTTATTTGAATTCGCTCGTTCGTTTTTTGGTTTGGTTTTTGTTTAAAAAATGTTGTTTTTTTTCTCTTTTATATGTACTGCGATAAATGAAATGAAGAAATTGTTTTGTCTTAATGTGCACGTTCGAAAATTAAAAAAAAAATAATAATAAAATACATAAATTTATTTAAAGAAGTAATTAAACATCTCTGATATGAAATTCACACACTTACAAAGAACATTTTTATTATTCAAAAACAAATATTCATGATATCGTGCTTATCGCGTTTTAAATCTTAATTTTTCATTCAGAGCTTCTTCCAGTACTTTAACTGAATTTTATTTAAGACATTTTTTGTTTTGTTTTCAAATTAAAACTTTTTGTCTCTAAACACCAGTTTTTTATACTTACTCCCTGGTAATAATTCAAAATTTTATTAAAAAAAAAAAAATTAATTTTTAAAATTAAGAAATTTTTTTAAAATAAAACATTAGTTTTTTAAGCAGATTTTCTTTGTTTTCTTTCTTTATTCTCTTTTGTTTTATAAATACATACCCAGCAGTACAAAAGTTATGAACAGGGAAACCAGAAATATGCTTTAAAAAGTGTTTTATGCGTATAAATTATGGCCTAATAATTCGAAAATATAACCTTAAAAAATAATTAAATAATAATTTATTTGTTAATAGAAACAGGTATTATTCTACAATAATTCAATATCGCTTGTAAACATACATACTTTTTGATAGATTATGATGCACCCTTTAGGAATACAACGTTCTTGTCAACAATATTCTTAGCTTAACATAAATTTTTTCAATATTTGAAAGTTTTTTTTTAAACAATTTTTGAAATGTAACTTAGGGCTTTTTGGATTTCATATGGCGATATATTAAAAGTAAGATATAAACAATTTTAAAATTTTTTAATTATTGTTGCAATGAACAACAAGGCAATGACTTACGTTTTCAAAATAAAGCGTTGACTATTACGTCTGAGCAAACTTTTATACATTGAAAACGTCCTTCCAACTTTTACTTATGTATGTAATGGGCGCATATTTAAAGGATAACAATTCCTTAAGGTTACGTTTTAAATTTGATTTAAGGAAGATAGGTTAGAATCTTTTATAGAATCTTTTATAAAAATTGGAATATAAATTTTACTGCATAATTTTCATCTTGACAATATTCTGAACCTTTTTTTTATATAAGACCAGCACCCAGGGGATGGCCCCTACTCATGCAGTGCATTGTGCTGGTACTAGGAAAATAGGTTATTGAAAGGAGGACAGAGGGAGTAGTGTTTATGGACGTTAGATTTAAATTTACTACTCCGTAAGTGGCAGGAAATACTTTCGCTGGAAGATTATTCCAAAACTGAACAGTGCGACCAAAGAACGAATTCTCCCTATAATGCGACAATCAACTACAAAGGCATGCGCTCTACGAGAAATACGAGTACTACGTAAAAATATATGATTTTTGGGAATTAATTCCTTAATTTCGTTAGAACACATTCCGTTATAGTACCGATAGAACAATGAAACACACGCCACATTGCGACGGTGCTCCAATGAATCGATAGAGTTGGCTACCCTACCGTCATTGATGAGCATCTTCGCCCTCTCCTGTACGCGGTCGAGAAGCTCCAAAATAGACTTTGAAGCACCGGCCCATACATGAGAGTTGTATTCCATTTTGGGACGGATATAGGTCTTGTAAATATTAAGGAGATCAGATGGGGTGAAGTATTTCTTGCACCGTCTCAAAAAACTTGAGACACTTGAAATATGTGATCATTCCAACGAACGTCACAGTGAATTCTCATGCCCAGAACATCAAGAGCATCTGATTTCTCAATATCCACATTACCTATTGACACAGATGACAGCACACCACCACGCCTGTGTGTTAAAAAACAACATTGAGTCTTACGTGCATTAAAATCGACCCTGTTCGCACGACCCCACTCGGAGGCCTTCACCAGGTCACTTGTGAGTGTGACGTTGATATTCATCCTTCTTATCCCAACCTCCAAAAGGCTCGGTTTACGATCAAAGGAATATGAGTGACAAATGTTGCTGGTCATCCGCAAAAGAGTAGATAGGATTAGAAGTGAGAAGAAGAAAGTCGTTAAGATATATTAGAAAAAGAGTAGGAGAAAGAACAGAGCCTTGCGGTACCCCTGAGTTTACCCTGAACTCGTTGGATGAGACCCCATCTATAACCACACTTATAGAGCTATCTCTGAGAAAGCTCGATATAAATCGAGAGAAGTCACTGCCGACACCAAAAGCATTAAGTTTCGAAATGAGTGCCTCGTGCCAAACTCTATCAAACGCCTTTGAGATATCCAGAGCCACAATCTTACTCTCGCCAAAACCATGAATGGACTTGTTCCACTTCTCCGAGAGCAACGCCAGCAGGACACCAGTAGAACGGCCCTTTCGGAAACCGTACTGACGATCGCTAAGTAAATCATTGGACTCCAGATATCCCACAATGTGGTGATTAATCATACTCTCCATAACCTTGGAGAGTGTGGAACAAACTGCTATTGGACGGTAGTTCTCAGGGTTACTAGCCTCGCCCTTTTTGGGGACTGGCGTTACATTAGCAACCTTCCAGCAAGATGGAAAAATACCGGAGCGATATGACGCACTGAAAAGGTGAGCTAATGGATGCGCAAGCGTCGAAGAGCACTGTTTCAGGACCAGTGCTGGTATGCCATCCGGCCCAGAAGACTTGTTAACGTTAAGATTTGCAAGAACCCTTCTCATTTAAAACGACATTCTGCTCAACCAATGTGAGGACACTGTTTCATTTTTTAAATCACTTTTTAATGTGCAACTAAATTTTCCAGCAATAAAAATCAATCTATTCAGTTCCTGTATTTATATTCTGACCCAACAAGGTCTGAATAAATATCTTCTTAAATTAAAATTTTTTGAATCTTTTAAAGACACTTTTATTAAGCTTTTGTGTAGTTCATGAGCAATCCATGTAACTTGTGTTGGTTCTGTTTAAAACATCGTTAAGGCCTTGCTAGTTTTATACGGCTGCTGTCTTAGATCCGAGACCACTGATAATGTAAGTGGGAACCACTGTACATAATACCTATTTACATTTATACGCGTTGGCCTAGGCTGTCAGAAGGGTCCGATGGAACATCGTAAACGAAGGTTGGATTATTTTTAACTGTCAAATATTTATTTTTTCATTTTCAATCCAGCTTATAAGCCATAATCGATTCTATATAGATTGCTCAAGGTACTACCGGATATACCCAATGCGACACACTTGTACATTTTATACAGAAGACTCCTCCGACTGCCATTTTCTAGAGTTTTCCACCATACATTAAAGCCGTAAGTAAGGACAGGTAAAACTACGGATGACATTTAAATTGTGATAAGAATAAGACTCCTCCAAATCGATTGCTAGTTGTATGTGCTTAAAAATTAAATTTAAAATTTTTCTTAGTAATAACTTATGTACTACTAGTTAGAAATTGTGTACAGGCTTTGGATGGATCCCACTTACATTGTCTGTGGTCTCGAAACGAAGATGGTAACATTTTTACTGTGAGTGCTTTAAATAAAAGTTTTTAATTTTAGTCTTCTAAACATAGCGTTTTCCAATAAGAGGTTTCATTTTAATATGAAGAAAAAAGAATATTTCTTTAAGTGAAATCGTCGTAAAGAGGAGTGTATGTCATTAACACTTGTCATGGTTGGTGTATTCGTTGTCGTTGTTCGTCATTTTTGTAATAGATTAAAGAACAATTCGGCTACATTTGCAGGACCATGATCTTTTCATGAAATAGTCCATCGCCAATATTTCATCGATAACCTCACGAATTCCATCTTTAAAATCTTGCATCGATTTTGGACCATTGGCATAGACCTTTTACGTAGTTTCAAAGACAGCGCTCTAAAGATGTTAAATCACAAGGTGGTCTATGGTAATCGTCTCTTCGAGAAATCGCACGGTCAGGGCTTGAAATCTATTATAAGAGTGATTATCTTGCAACTCCGGGCATACGAAACCATAAATCATCGTTCGATAGTAAAAACCATTTAGTGTAACAGCTGTTCTAGCTTGATTTTTCGAAAAAGACCAAAAACCGCACCTAACAGTCACACATTAATGATGAAGAAGAGGCTTTTTAACAATTGGATTTTCTGAGCCCAAATGCGTCTGCTTGTTAACGATCCAATCAGCAAAGACACGACGTTTTTGATGGTCGGTAGGCCCGAGTTCTTGTGTTAACTGAACTTTAAAGCAGCGGTCAATATAAAGAAAGCCCCCGGTGTAACTAATATCGACCACTGCTTTATAGCTTTAAGCAAAGTACGGTGTAATAGCGTTTGTTGAATAATAATAATTTCCAAACGTTCCATGTAGGAACACTAGGAATTCTCTCAGTCAATACGTTGCATTCGATTCTATTTTAAGATCCATTAAAGAGGACCAACAGTTTGACGCCGTAAGAGAAGTTTTCAATAGTAGTAATACTCATAACCAGTTACTAGCTAATGGTTTGTGGTGATACCGCTGTAGACAAATTTTTTTCTTTTTCGGATTATCTGGTCTGGGATTGAACCGAGCACCCCTTAGTTGGTAGGCGAGCGTCTTACCTACCATATCCAATTCCAAACATCGACCAGAAATGCTCAATACTATGGTCTACAGCAACAATATTCGCAGTTGTTTGTAAGCGGCGTGCACTAATTCGTTACTTCATATTGTAATGAACAAACTGTCATAAGCTGTTCTAAGAAGTGTTAAAATTCCAAAACATCAGGTTTAGCATGGAAGTTAAGAATAGTCTTCACTATCCTATATAAGAGTCAGAACTGCAATGAAGAATACAACCTATGAATACCGTGCAAATTTCCTAATTTGAATGGAAAGAAAGAAGCAAATGGTAAATTGAAAAATAATAAGGCGGCAAGCGAAGATGGACTACGGGAGGAAATTCTACGGGTCGACATCCAAACCACGGCTGAACTTCTGTGGCCTTAACATCACATCAATATGGAAGGAAGAGAGACTGCATCCAATGTGGAAGGAGGACATTATTGTAAAGTTACCAGAAAGAGGCGACTTGAAAGACTGTAACAACTGGAAAGGAACAACTCTGCTTAACATCATATAAAAGGTACTTGTAGTAATAATATATGGAAGGCTTCAAAGTAAAATAGACAACATATTGCTAGTCGAACAAGCTGTTTTCAGACCTAATAGAAGCTGCATAGATCAGGCAAACACTCTACACATAATCATAGAACAATGTATAGAATGGCGTACCCCATGTATCTATTGTTCGTCGATTTCAAGAAAGCAATTGACATCATCAGACGAACTGCAATATAAAAAGCACTGGGAGATGTACGAGAATGCAGAACATTCAGTTCACCAGTGCTGGAGTTAAACAAGGATGCCCACTAAATCCTAAGCTATTCACCATCATACTGGTTGACATAATGAGCAAAGTCTGTTCAAGGAGAATAGGAGTACATGGAGTCCCTCACGCCAACTCGAAGATTTGGACCAAACGCATGACATTTGTCTATTCTTGCATTAAATATCCAATATGCAGTTGAAACTGGAGGTCGCACGGAAAACATCATGTTATCAACCAGTCGAGTATGTAGACAGCTTCTGCTATCTAGTACAAATACTACAAATTACGGCGCAGAAACAGGCGTAAATAACCGGCTTAATAAAGCAAGAACGGAATTTGGATGACTGCAGTCAGTATGAATAAGCTTTCTTATATCCAGACAAACTTAGCTCAGAATATTCAACTTATAGGTTAAATCAGTTATTCTCTAGGGCAGTGAAACTTGGCTTGTAGCGAATAACAAACATCAGGCAAAAGCTACAGATAGTCATCAACAGGTGCCTCAGAATGTTCTGGTCTAATACCATAAGTAATACAGAACTGGTGAACATGACTAATGAGGAACCCATACTAAGGCTGAAAGAAGGTGGGGTGGATCGATCATACCATTCGAAAAAGAAATCGTGGTCGACTAAAAAATGTCTGGAGAAGCACAATTGTCCTGGAATTAAAACAGAGCAATCTAATATGGTAAGAAACAAAATCAACAGTGGTGAACTGTGAAAGTCATATGCTCCCAAGAGGAGTAACGGGGGGAAAGTTTTCTACATAAGAATGAGTTGATGAGTTAGCTGTAGTTGTGTGAAGGTTCCGAACTTTCCCAAAGACTTTCTATTTCAAATTATAATTGTACAGTCCCAATTTTGTTTCCTAAAGAAGACAGGACAAAAATCACTAAACTGCCAATTAACCTAAACACTCTAGCGTCAAATTTTCACCATTTTTGAAGTGAATTTGAATAATTCCAATTAAATTGTAATTTTTATAAATCATATAGTTTTAACTTGTCATCTGTCAAGTAGTTGAGGTTGGAACATTGTGTAGTAAGATTTAATTAAATCCCTAAAGTAGGCAATAGTTTTAATTTGTGTAATGGCTTTCTATGAGTAAAATATGGGTCAATGTGTGTTCTTGAAATAGTTCCAATATTGGAGGTTTTTAGTTTATTTTCCGGTTATTTCAGCAATTTTGTTTTAACCTTTGCTTACTTCTACTCCAATTTTTTTCTTTTTTATGCGTTTTTCTTTTCTGTCTATTTCAGCATTTATTTTTTATTTATATATGTTTTCAAAATATTTAATAATATTATTTAATAATTAATATATTTTGCTTTAGTTGTTGTTTCTTTTGTTTGTTTTATTTTAAATATATAAATAATACCAGCTAAGCAGAAATTTCTGCAGGTAATTAACAAAAAAAATTGTTTTCATTACAATTGTTATAGAAAACATCTTAACGTAAGTATGTACATACGTATCCCAACAAACTTATTAAAAATTGTTTAACAAAAATTCGCGAAATTTGTTTAAACGAATTGGATAAGTGCGAGTAGCACCTACCACACAAAGTAAATATTGCTTTTTGTATATCATCGGTACGGTAATAGTGAAGGGTTCTGAATTTGGTTTAAATAACTTCGTAGTCAGTAAACAACATCAGTCGATATATGGGTGAAATCAAAAAAGTTGGTGTGGCATCTACCATACAAATTAAATGTTGACTTTTGTATATCTAGAGAACGATTAGAATGGAAGGTTTTGAATTTGGTCTAAGTGACTTCTTAGATAGTACAAACTATCAGTTAAAATGTGGGTGGAATCGGATAAGTGGGCATGGTACATACAAATTAAATAATAATTTTTGTATATCTTGAGAATGGTTAGAGATCAAGTTTCTAAATTAACTTGGCAGTCAATACAAACCATCATTAAAAAAATATATGGAATTTTGAACGTGTAGAGAACGGCAATAGTTAAATAGTTTTCTTTATCTATCCACATCAGTCAAAAGGCAGGTACAACACAAAGGCTTCCAGCAACGCGGGAAGGATTACTCTTGTCATGTATATAAGCTTAAAATCGTAATATTTGTGTAAGCGTAGTTAATATACATCCATATGTAAATTTACAGTGTGCATGGTGAAATTACCTATAAGGTGGTGTTTAACAACCGGCTGGTTTTTCCCTTTGGCTATTCCGTAGCTTTCAACAGTTTTGTTTTTATTCATGTTTTTGTTTATATGTATGTTTTCCTAATAAAAACAGAATGCACAGAATGTTAGTGTTTTTTAAATAATAAATAAATAAAAAATAAATAAATGATTTATTTTATTTTATGATTTATTATTTATTTATTTTATGATTTATTCATTATTTTAAATACTTTTTTATTATTATTTATAGTTATTTTCTTATAAAAATTAAAATCTAATTTTTTATTGGAATGATTTTTTGTGTTTTTCTTTACGTTTATTTAAATTTTTTACAGCTTTTTTTTTCACCACGGGCTCTTTTTGACATCAACGATTCAAAAAATGCTCTGTTGTTTTTGTATTGTTGTAGAGTGCCACCACCTTATGTAATTTCACCATGATACAGTGTAAATATAAATATGTACGAGTTTATATATTAATAAATGTATTTATGTGTATATTACTAAGAATGGCTGAAATGGCTAAAATCCCAGTTCAATTTAGAATTTTGGCCAATAAAAAAATATCTGAAAAATGTTGGAACTACGGTATGAAATGTGTATAATACGAATATAACCAAATTTCAACAGAAACAAATACATACAGTGGCTCACAGCATATTTCGTGTGCAGGCAAAGTATAACTTTGAACGCTTGCAACGTCAAAACTAAGGATGATATCAAAAAGATTTAAACCCACAATTTCTGTAAAAATACTTATTTATTTAAATTAAAATTATATGTTCATAGTTTTAAATATTTGTAAAAGTAAAAAACTTAAAATATGAAAAATGCAAGTCACAGCTTATTTCGTGTATTGTCAGCAGTCTTAGCTAAAACTTAGATGGAACATGGTTTAGTATTTGGTATGATTATTATTATTATTATAATTATGATATAATTACATCTTTAAGACGATTTTCCGTCGATCTAAAGATTTTTTGGGTAGTTTCGGGGTAGTCTTCCTCCACTCTTCGACCAGTGTCGAAAATTACCCAAAAATTTTTTGTCACGTTTAATTAGAGAGTATTTAAGAAGCTTTCATGAGGTTTGTTCAGATTCATATCAACCATGACTTCAAAATCATTGATTTGGTTTCGGGTCATAATTCTGATAATACCGATAATGATGTCGTATACCCACAGCATTGGCACTTAGCAAGTAATTATCTTTTATCATGCTTAAAAACATATTTTTATCCATTGTGCCGTCAATAAAAACAACGTTGGTATAAAAATTGCAGGAAATCTCTTATGATAAGCTTATTCTTCACTACATTTACATTTTGCTTGTGTACTAGTCCATTGGGATTAGGGAGATCGATTATTCGACTTTTTTTCAAAAACCGGTTATCGAATAATTCGAAAAGATACAATTTAAAAAACCGATTTGCGGTTAAAAATTAAGCAAATAACCGATTAGCCGGTTCTTTTATTAATATAAAATTCCAGGTTGTAGTTTCTGGGAAGTAAGTATGTGTTCTAGCATACGTTCGGCTTTTTTGATGGCTTTAACGGCCATTTCGTTTTCGACAACACAACGTCCTTATATTTCATCCAGTAGTTCATATTTTGCAGCGTATTTTGTAAGAGTTCTATTTGCTAATGCCTGGAGACTATATGGTCTCTAGGCGTAATCAAGTTTCTCTTACCGAACAATTACGTCGATTTAATAGACTTATTTAACTTATTTAAAGAGGTTAATAGTTACTGGTGTCGAAGAACGTTTTTAGCTTATCCTTTCCATTAATTTCCAAAAACATATTTTCACATTTCAGACATCTGTGGTAACATAAATGCATGCATCACGTATTGTGATACCACAGTGTGTGTCACTGTGGTATGTTAGGTAAGACACCCGCCTAGTGATCAAGAAGTCCTAGGTTCAATTCCTGCCACACTATCTGACAATTTTGAATAGCGATATCACCTCAAACATTGCCAGCGATGGTGTGAAAAACTTCACTAACTAATACTCGTATATCTGCTGTTCGGAGCCGGTGTTTGTAGGTTCCTTTCAGTGAGTCTAGTTGATCATCATTCTTCATATATAAAAAATTAATATTTACTTACAGAAAATAAGAAAAAGTTGTTGTTGCTCATATATTTTTCGATCTACCATAGTATTCAAGTTCTTTGTAAGACGTTGAAAGTTGTCATATACATAAAAAGAAGACATAAAATAAGACATTATATACTAAATTTAGAAAAATGCTTATAAAAATTATACATATTTAAATTAATCGGTTTAATCGGTATTCGAAAAATAAGCATTAAAAAAACCGTATTAAAAAAAACAAAAAACTTTTTAAAACCGGTCGAATAATAACCGTTCGCTCTCCCTAGTTAAGATGTATGTAAGTACATATATACAGCCGTATGTCTACGTAAATACAATTACGAACTTAATTATTGGCACAGTATTATTATCTTATTAAAAAGATTCTTAATAAACTAATATACATATTCACTAGGTAGAAAGATATTTTTCCCACAAAATTTACTGTTTCATTCCAAAATTTTTTTAATATAATTTATTAATAAAGAAAAATGACAAAAAAACCAAATTTCGCTGAATATATAAGATATTGGTTATATATTATGTTGGAACGAGGCTGGTAAGTTTCACTTTTTGAGGGTTTCATCTAGTATAGTCAAACCTATTATTCGTCCATAATTTCGTCAATGAATACCAGCTCGCCGAGTGTCAGTTGTTTGTGGTTTGTTCACGTAATACCGGTCTTTCGAATGACCCCAGAGAAAATAATCCAGCGGCGTTTAATCACAAGAACGAGGCGGCCAATTAACAAATCGAGAAATTACGCTACCGCGAAATTTCTCATACAATAACTGAATTGCTTGGCTGGCTGTGTAGCTTGTGGCGCCGTCCTGCTGAAACCAAAGATCACGGATGTCAGCATTAGCCAATTGTTGCCACAAAAAATTGGTTATTATGGTTTGGTAGTGCAGAGAATTCACGGTGACGACGTTTCTTTGCTCATCTTCGTAAAAATACGGTACGATGATGCCGCCTAACCACAAACCGCATCATACGGTTGCATAACGGTTTTTCGAGGACAGTTGTGGATTTTGTAAGCCTCATCTGCGATAATTTTGTTTGTTTATATAATCGCTTTATTGAAAATGGGTCTTATAACTAAAGATAATTTTGTTGAAAAATGCGTTGTTTTCGTCAAATTCCTTGTTCAAGAGTGTAGCGTTCCATAATTAAAATTTCTCAATATTTTACCAAAAAAGTATCAAAGATTAACAGCTTAATTCTTGACATTTCATCATTTGACAGCCAAATTACATTTTAACTTCAACTTTGCCCACCCTCTATTTTAACGTTTTGGAATTCACCAAATCTATGTTGAATCGATCGTTATACAATTTTTTAAAGTAACAGATCTGCATACATGCAGATTACTATGACTTTGCTGATCTTGGGAGACTAACTGTAGTCTTTTTTGGTGCACTTCTAACCAAATTCACCCACTGCTTTAATTGAATAATACTAAGCACTAAGTAATACTAATAATACTAACCACTACTTGCCAGAGAAGCTTAGTGTTTGGTTGCCGCATACATATATTAACGCTTAATTGATCGAATTCTACCTGTCGAGTTCGTTAATAGAAGAAGCTTTCTGCGTTTTTCACATGTAACACATTTTTTTACATACATTTAATATATGTATCGGGTGTTTTTTTTTAAGTTACACGAGCTTAAAGCAGAATAAAACAAAGAAATATACAATTAATATCTATGAAACAGGCTTTATTGGATAGAAATTTTTTTAACACTATTATTTATATATGACTTCGATCATGTGGCTGCCTCGTGGCTGGCGCGTACAACGCGTAATCTGGAACGCCAATTTTCACAAATTTTGCGCAGCATACGCTGCTGTATTTCTCCAATAACTCTTTGAATGTTGATTTCCAGGTGTTCAATTATCTTTGGTTTATTGACGTAGTCAAGTGACATTATGTCAGGGTTGGCAGTCCACTGAGTAAACCAAAGATATAATGAATTATAAAATTTAACAAACTAAAATTTATCGAATCACCGCTTACTTCTTTTCCTCACCTCTGAGGCAATGTTCGAAAATTCTCGTCTTTTTAATCGATAAAGTTTGAAGATAGATGATTTTTTATTTCTTTAAAAGAAGTGATCGGTGACATGCGTATTATCTTGTATCCGTCGAAACAGACAATATTTAGAAGGTTTAATATTTGAAGATTACAGCGGGTTTGGCGTTTGATCGTTTCTAACAATTGCTTGGCAACTTTGACGACATGAGACCGAGAGTTGTCATGCAAGAGAAAAACTTTATCTGTCAGTTACTTTGTATATTTTATTACGGCCGTTGTCTCATAATGCACAAACTAATTACAGTCTGCTTTAGTAGCTCATAGTACACAATGATGCCTTGTTCGCACTAAGAGTGCAAAATTGTATTATAAATATTAAAAAAGATGTAATTATACTAAAAATAAAAAATATTGCTGACTTGAACGAAATTCGGAAGTAGTTATGAAACCCAATAAAACTTAAAAAAACCATCAGAAAACCTAATAAAACCCAGTTGTGTTGGGTTTTATTTAAAAAACCCGTGTTTTTGCCAACCTTGCTTTACATAATTCGAAAGAAAACAAAGAAGACAAAGAAAATAATCTCACGATCTTGGTGGCCGATTAATTGGACCATTACGTGAATTTACTCTTTTATCAAAAGTTTCCTTCGGTAAATCGATTGTTGACAGTAACATTCCGATCATCATAGTTCTTGAAGACAGATGGACCAATGACTCCGCCGGCCAAAACATTAATTTTCTATGGATGCAATGGTGTTTCGACAAAATTTGTAGGATATTTTCACTTTAAATACGACAAATCTGCTTCTTTACGTACCCGTTCAATGGAATGGAAATGAAACTCAATTACGAATCAAACTAATTAGCGACGGTCTAACTCTATCCATAATGAAATATCAAACCAATGAAAACAAAAAGCAATTATCAGCTGTTAAGTCGATTGTCAAATAACACAGTGTTGCCAACTCAGAGTTATGAATCTATAAAAGAAAACACCCGACACAAGTACCTTGTTACGTAGTTTTTTTTTTAATTAATTTATAGAGAAAAATAACTTTCAAAACAATTGTAAAGTCTTAAATAATGTTTATGGTATATCTCTGGACAGTTTTTATTTTTTAATTTTAACATTTTAGAATAATATGGTGTGACAGACATTTCGAAATTGTTGTTTTTTTTTAATGGTTTGTCACGTAGAAGGCAGAATTAAAAGTACTCACTGCCTAGTATTTAGCAAATTTTTATTAGAAGTATAAAAGTGATCGATGAAATAAGAAATCGTTCATTTTTCACAAATAACTCAATAACAGTGTAAATAAGAAATGTTACCTAAAGTCCTTGTAAGTATATATTCCTTAAAAAATGATTTAAAAAGCTTGCGAAAGAATTTTTGAAATAAGCAAATTTTTTAATTCATTTTACGGTTTTTTTCTTGTTGTAGATCTTCTGTGCTTTAATTGTAGCAGCTAAAGCTGGTTATTCTATACCAAGTGATGGAAGCCAAAAATCCTGTGCAAAACCTTCGGCTGCTGGTTATGCAGCTCAAATACAACCAGCTGTAACTCTTACCGTTTTGCCGGCCTATGGTAGTTCTTCAGCTTCTGCTTACGGTTCTGCCCCCGCTTACGGCTCTGCTTCCGCTTATCAAGTTTCACAAGCATCTCAGAGTTATGCTAATTCTGCTCCTTCTTATCAAGCTTCTAAAGCATCTCAAGCATATAGTAGTTCTCCTAGTGCTGATATAGATGCTGAAATTTTAAATTTGCTAAAATTAGTTTTCGCTTTACCTTCTGCTGGTGGTCCTGATGCCGCCCTTATTAATGTGCCACAATACCCTGCTACCGTTTATACAGCTCCTGCTGTTGAACTTTCTTCCGATAATTATAGCAATGCTATTAGCAGTTCGTCAGCTGCCGCTGCTGCTGCTAATGTCAAGTCTGCTAGTTCTGGTTATGGACCAGCGCCAGCTACTGCATCAGTCCAATATGCTGGTTCTGGGTATGGTTCAGTTCCTGTAGCTTCACAATCGGCCTACTAAACTGTGATATTTACTTAATTGTACCACAAACTTAATCAATATTTTAAATGATTTTAAGTTGATTGGGTAATAAATTACATAAAATCGAAACAAGTGTTCATGCGTATAAAATGTGTTTTTTTTTAATTTGTGATTATATCGCAGTTTAAGTGAATAGAAGAATCCTATTTTATTTAAGAAATTTTATTACAGAAAGTTTTCAAGTTAAAAATAATAAAAGGTTCGAAAATCGATTGATCGTTTCGAAAACACTCTTACAAACTATGAAAAGGGATTTGTGTTGTCTGTTTGCTTCATGTTTAAATATCTACTTTTATCTATCTAGCAAGTAAAAACCAGCTATTTCTTAAAACTTACTTATCTATTTCTGACTTAAAGGTTATTATGTCTTGCTTTCTTTCTTTTCCCTGCAAGGGACTCTCAAATTTTAGGCCTGATAAGAGCAACTGGGGAAAATATGTAAGTATATAAACCATTTGAATAACATGTTAATTGTTCACTGAAAGGACATAAGACATAATCTTTGTAATGTGCTTGCCAATGTCCAAGTAACCTTAACTACAAGAGACATCCAAGTTGCGTTTTCGGATCACAATGTCTTCTTGCTCAGAAATTGATGATCCTATTAAACCGAGTCATTAGTCTCTTACTGTTATTTATGTATAAATAACAACCATTACGTGCTTTCAAATCACCGGATAAGATGCGAAAATTCTGAAGATCCCGGATTTCCTAATGAATAAAGTTTCTAGTCAAAAACCTAGCGTCTTCATTTCCTTCCAAACTCAACCTAGTTAAAAAGCATTTATCAGCTGGGAAACTTAACTTTTAGGAAGTCCTTTTCTTTTGCCGAATTTAATGGATCATTATATAGATGAAGCCATAAGATCTGACCAGGAATAGAGTTAGGTTGGCTTTAAAATCACTTCGGGAAATAATAATGGTTTGCAAAACCAAAGGTTAAACAAACTGTCAAACAAGTTCTTATCAGGCATCATCATTATCATATGTTTGAATACCGAATATTACGAAAATCGGTCCATAATTGACCATCATGAAATTAAAAATGAATATGTGTTTGTATCTATGAAGGTCTTTTATTGTCTTGAAATTTTTTACTAAACTATATGCCATATAAATCTCAAAAATTCTAACGCCCATACAAAGTAAATATTAATATTTTTACATCTCCAAACAGTTAACAGTTTCTAAATTTGGTCTAAATAGCTATGTTGTCAATACAAGTCATAAGTGAAAAAGTGGGCGGAATCGGATAAGTGGGCGTTGTACTTACCATACAAACCATTACACAGTTGGTTGAACGATGGTCAGACAGACGAAGTTTGTAGGAGAGTGGATGAAGAAGTGAAGTGTGTTTAGTACACGTACCAGACATTTTTTGTTTTCCTTTTCGCAAAATTTCGTGTTGTTGTTTCATAGAGAAAAAATCAGAAATCAAAAATTTCTGCCTGACTTTTAATTTCGTAAATGAGAAAGCTTTAGTCAAGAGTAAAAGAGAATTGAAAAATTGCCTGCCCATGGTTCAACCAAGTGTGAAAGCGAACTTAGGAACGAATAACGAACAAATAACTTTTTTGCTGAATAAATTATCAGTTAAAAAGTGAGTGGAATTCTTTAAGTGGGCATGATACCTGCCATGCAAAGTAAATAGTTGCATTAGTTACTACTTTTTCCCATATGGATTCAGCGCCTAAAGAGCTACCCCGGTTTTGAGCTAAAGAATGAATCATGTCAATTTCTGATACCCAGTTCTGAAGTTAAGTGCAGTCAGAAGGGGCAAGGTCGGGGCTATAAGGTGGGTGAGCCAAAACTTCTCATCCACTGTTTTTCAAATAGTTTTTGACTGCTCTTGCAGCATGTGGCCGAGCGTTGTGATGATTGAAGATTATGGCCTTGTGTCCGGTCCAATATTCTCTTCGTTTTTCGTTGATTGCTCTCTTCAATTTCCTTGCTTTTGAATGAATCTCAACGTGAGGAAATGACTTGTTGTGTGACTCCCAATGATAATGCAGGTTATTCTTGCGTTTGACAACAATCTTCGTCGAGTATTGCTTCCAATTACTTTCGGCTGACCAAGCCTATCCTTGTTTTCTGTGTCGAAATCACCGCTTTTGAATAGCGCAAGCTATCGTTCACAAGTTTTTTGAGTTAGTACATGTTGGCCGTAAGCTTCTACCAACAATCGATAACTTTCAGTAGCCGTTTTCTTCAAATGAAAGAAGATTATCGGACTTCCCGGCAAAAAATCTTCTTTAGGCAATAAATTCGACAATATTATAGCGATTGAAAAAATTTGTGTTTATACTTTGTCGTCCATCGAATACTATATTATGATGACAGATGTCTGCCCTCCAAAATACCATATTTGTTATTATTGACACATACCATAAATGATAGTTATAGTTATTAACTTGTATTCCCAAGAGTAAATATTGATTTTTATATGTCTTGAGAACGGTCAATACAAATTGTCAGTAAAAAAGTGAGCGAATTCAGTAAGTGGCCATTGTAATAAATGGTCTCTCACAAAATAAATATAGCTTTTTTAGTGAAAATTTCTGAATTTGATCTAAATGACATCGTAATCAATACAACTAATTAATCAGAATTGTTTATGTGGGCGTCTCCCATAAATGTAAATAATAAATTAAGTATACATATCTTGAAAACTTTAATGGTAACTGTTTCTTGATTTGGTATATCAATTTCGTGGACAAAACATCATCAATTGGATATGTGAGCGTGGCAATTCATACAGTTCGTTCATACCAAACGCGAAATTTTGTATATGTGGAAAGCGATAACAAGTTAAGTTTCGTTATCTATCAATATCATACATAAAGTTGGAGAGATTGGATAGGCGAGAATTGCACAAAGCATACTGGGTAAAAGCCAGGGTTAGGAACGCACTGGGTTTTATTGCTTTTTTATTTAAAAAAACCCAGGTCAGTGTTTTTATTTAAAGGTTTTTGTTAAAATTAAAAAATTACTTGTTGGGAGTACACACAATTCGATCCCTTTTTTAGCTCACAACTGATAACGAATTAACGTGGCTTACATATGTTCCCCATCTTTGATCCAACGGCCTAAACCCGTCTGAGAAATACTTCTCGTTTTTTGAGGCAATCGAGCCGATTTTATATTTCTTCAAAAGAAGTGATTCGGTACTATATTAATAGATTTTGCATCCATCGAAACAGCCAATAGTCAGAAGGAGCTACGTTTAGAGAATTTGATCATTTCTAAAAATTGTTTGGCAATTTTGTCACCATAGTCCGACCCGTATATATGTACATACCGTACTTGTATCTTTGATGTGAGACAACGCAAAATTTGTCAGTTATTTTGTTTTAAGAAAACGATATACGGTGGTCATATCTATCCTATCCTATATCCTATCGTATTAAACGAAAAAGTTTTTTGCCTCTACTGAAAATTTGAAAACTTTATGTTAACATACTTCAGAGGTATAAGTGTGATATGTAGACGGAAATGTAACGTTTACGCCAATATTTTTTTTACATATATCTTCAAAGCCTTTGACTCGATTGTTTTCACTTTTTCCACTAGATAAAGTGAGAAATTGTTCTAATTTTTTATTCGATATATGTAGCGCTATTTAATTACTTTATTCAGTAAGAAAATAAGAACAATCGCGCCAAAACTTTTAAATATATAAGCAACAAAAAATTCTGGCTTGACATTATATTTTTCCCGGGAATGCCCATATACGAATGACTGTTTGAAGACTGCATAGAGCCAAAAAGCAAAAGTAATTATCTAGAAATGTTTACATTGTCTTGCTTAAAGAAGCAAAAGGCTAACATAAATGAATGGACTTGGACCGAAAGAGGATAAAATGGGAGAAAAAGGTAAAAATTATAAATAATATTATAGTTATTATTATAATTAAGCGAACCTATATTCCGAACCCTAAGCAATGAAGGTCAAGTTTAGCTAATAATATATAAACATCAATCAATTTTTGCATGTGCAATCTCATTAAAAAATATTTAAGGATCTCTCAACAGAGCGGGTACATCACATTTTGTACAAAGAGAGACAACTACATAATATCCGCAACATCTCAGCTGCAACAAGATGGACTGCTCTTAATCAATAAACTACACCGATTCTATTTACAATACAGTAAAATCTCGAAAAAATTAACTGAAGTGTTTCAAGGGCAATCAATTTTTTCGAACTGTTAACTTTTCTAAGCATTTTTAGAAATTGAATAGAGAAAGAAAAAAACAATAATAAGCTTCAATTTACATTACAGTTACGTTTCTATTTATTGAATTAGCTTTCACCGCTAGAAGAAACAAAATTAGATTCAATTTGTACTGGCTGTTTCAAAGTTCAAAGTCACCGTTCAATATTTTCGCGCGTAAGAAATATTAGGTTTGTTCAGTAACTAAAAATTGCTACGAATTTGTAACAGTTGTTACTGGAAAAGTGTTCTCTCAACGAGAGAGCGACAGAACAAAGTAATAAATTGAGGCACAAAAAAAATTCTTGCAAATTTTAGCTGGTAAAATTACTTGCCAGAATTACTCAAACAGCTGTTTTGTGTTTATGTTTCAACTCAAGAATTGTAAGTAAAAATTGAGAGAAATTTTGCAAACATTATTTTTATACTCTCGTTGCAAGTTTCTGCAAGTAAAGTTGTCAACAAATCTATTAATTTATACAAAGTCGCTTAAGGAAACAGTCGAGGCTTGTTTTTTTTTTCTTTTGTGTAGTAGCTCTTGATTATTTTCGTACGTATATTGACAAGTGCTGCTACTTGTTGTACATCGTTATTGTTTCAAACCATTTAATCAAGGTATTGATGGTTTTAACTGCTTTCGTAGCTCACTTTCGATTGCTGAGTATCTTGCTCGATAATTGATACGGCGTTATTATTATCGGATACTTTGGAATAATCGTTATCCTCTGAAATTATTGTTCCAATTTTGAATGTCATTATTATCACCAACCTTTGACATCAACAATTAAACTTCTCAAAGTGTATCGTTGTAAGCATTATTTGATTTACTCAATTCAGAGAGCGTCATCTCACTTTAACTTTTAATACATGCTTTCATAAGAACTGCTTGAGGCAGTACATCCGACAATGACACTGACTTAAGTGGCAAAATAGCATCACGAATTGTATGTGTCTTTAAAGTATTTTTAGTTGAAATGTTTTCTTGAGCTACAATGTTGCATAACAATTTATTTCATTGTCTTAACCTTGTCCAATCTTATTGGACTTTGACAGCAAAACTTTGTACAGCCAAACCTCTGTTATGTTAGGTGGTACATTTGCTGCAATATTTCCATCATGAGACTGTAACATGTCAATTGGCTTATGGGCAGTACAATTGTCAATTAGCACCAGTGCCTTTGGTGGTAAATTATTTTCAGCAGAGTATTGGCGAATCTGCAAAAATTTACAGTTGAAGAATATTTCTGAATTCATCAACGAGTTTTTCGAATTAACATAGTCTAATGGGTTTTTAAATTCATTAAAACAACGTGGATTTGCAGGCTTATTTTAGTACTCAACAAAAATTTTAAATGAAAGAATAATTTAAAATATAAAGTTGGAAAAATTGGTTAATCGGATGTTAATTTCCTTAATTCTTACTCGTAAATTAAGAATGAAGGGTATAAAACCCGACGTTTCTCTTGAAAGGATTTCCCCACAAATTTCAAGATATCGAATACCGTGTCTACTCTTAAAATTTGCTAGCCATCCAACACTGGCATTAAATTTCTTTCCAGGGTGCATTATTCTGGATCTTAAAATTGTACCAGTTACTGCACAATTACGTTGTCGTTGGTTCAAGAACCATTTATACAAGCTTGCCTAAAGATCACCATATTCCGTCTAGTGAAGTGTTTTCTTGTGTGCTTTTTCATATGCGCTAGACACAGACTCCAAAATTTTATGATATTTTTCTTTGTGTTTGAGATGGCTGCTTCAGATACATTAGTGAGAATATTTTTAAAGTATCGAAATTAAAGTATCGACATTTATAATCGGAAAAATTGTTGTTAAAAAAAATCAAGCGCTCGAAAAAGTTAACTAAAAGATTAAGTTTTTAGCGTAGCACGTTGATGTTGAAATACTGTTAACTTATCCGAGAATTTAACTTTTACGCGAGTTAACTTTTTCAAGCTTTTACTGTGTTTCGATAAAAAAAAACTATCCGCTCGACGTTTAACACTTTAAGACGCTGAGCTTTAGCGCTGTTGTGTAACTGTGGGCGAATCAGGAATTCATCACAACAAACCGTAGGCGAAAAAACAATCAGTTGCACCGAGTAAGGCTAATGTGAACCTAAGCGCTACGTCATTCGTACGAGTCCCTTAAAAAGGGTACACCAATTATGCCGAATATTATTTAGAGATTTTTAATAGATTTAATACTCTGATTTAAAGCAAAAAAATCTCGTATTGCTGTTTAATTAAACTGGCTGCAAACGTGTGGCATGGCACTATCACAAAAATTCATTAATTAGGCTGTAAACTGCTACTCTCTGCAGCATATTCTTAAGATTAAGCTACAATTTCCTGATACTTTCGCAATTTTTCCAACAGGCAAATTCAATTTTGTAATTTTGAATTAATCAGTACACTTAAAAGTCTTGTACCATTTTCCTAACAAAGTGCAACAAACGTAGTTTACGAGTAACTGTCAAAAATGTCCATGTTCAATCATTTTGAACAAAATCCAAATATTGAAAATCAATGCTTTACAATTGGAAAATCCAAAGTTATTAAGTGAAGTTGGCTACAAACAACTGCCAATTAAGTTAATATGGCCCTTCATGAAGGAAAGTTGATGCTTTTGTCAAAGCTAGGCGCTCGACAACTTTACCGTCTACATGTTGATTAAGGTTGGCCTGTAAGATGCTACTTACAATCAGCATAAGTGGAACACTTTCCACTATCTTTGTTGTTAAAGTATGACTCTGCATATGGGTTTTTTAATGTTTTTTTAGGGTTTTATTGGGTTTTATAACTGCTTCCAAATTTAGTTCAAGTCGACAAATTTTTTTCTTAAAACAATACATATTTTGTTACTGCAATTACGTATTTTTTACTACTTATAATGCAATTTTGCACTCTTGTTGGGATCAAGGCAGCATTATGTAGTATTAACTGCTAAAACTCGGTGATCGGAGCAGACTGTAATTACTTCGTTTAAACCATGCGTTGTGAGAAAACTGTTGGAATATACAGACATACATGATTAAGTTATTCTTTTGCATGACAACGACCACATTCGCCGTATTCTCAGAACATTGCTCCGTCTGACTATTGGCGGTTTCGATTGGTACAATACACCCATATCTTTTTAGACGGTCTTTATTTGTACTACATTTCACTATAACGGCAAATTATATTGTTGTACGGCTAAAAACCCGTGGACTCTCCGTGTAAGGGAAGCAAACGCAATACATGTTCATCTCATTTTACGTAATTTCGACTTATGACCTACATTTTCAGCACCTATCTAGGCCGCATAAAGAGGTATGAGTTTATTTTTTAGCATTTCACTGATGTCTTTCATGATGAGAAGTTTTTCTGAGCCGGGAATTTGAAATTGTCTCAGAGGTGGGGAATAGATGTAAGCAGTGACTTGAACACTTTTTGAGCTAAAAAACGAACCGAATTAATTTGAAGTCCCAATACGTAAATTATATTTATTGTTGTTGTAAATAAACTACAAAAATTTTTAAATAAAAAATTTACCCGGGTTTTTTAAATATAATACCCAATAAAACCTGGGTGGGTTTAATTGGGTTACTCAATAGGTTGCCAACCCTGGTCTGCAGTAACTTATTTGAGTTTTAAATGCTTAAAATACAGATCTTAGACTAAATATCGACTTCAAAACATGAAGTAAGAAATTATTTTCTTAACATTCTGACTGCCTGATAATTTAGCATTTCATGAACAAAAATAATTCATTTGAATAAAAATAAAGAATTTTAAGAAGTCAACTTGCAAGGGTCATAATAATTCATTCATTTGTTTTGCACATTTCGTAGAAAAAATTATAATTATTGTAGTACTAGTTTCTTATATGGAATGCTTTTGTTTTCAGAAGAAGTTTTAAATGTTTTTTTTAAATTATAAATCTTATGAAACTGACCTTTTGTTCTAAAGCGTTAAAAAAAATGCATAAAGAAAAACATCACATCACAGCCTAAGTGATGTCACGTAACATAGAGGAGTAGAGAACTGGCAATTGTTCAAAATCTTTTCATATAAAAGCACTTCAAATATTTAAAATAATAATTAGTTTGATTTGTACTTTTAATACAATTATAAAACTATTAAAATATTCAATTCAATTTAATTTATTTCATCATGAATAAGTCCATCATTGTAAGTGAACAACGAGATTTTACAAAAAGTTTTTAATTTCTTTTAACAAATTAATGCTTAATTTTTAGTTCGCCGTAATTGCTTTGACTGCTGTTGTTTGCTGTCTAGCAAAGCCTGGCTATTGGCCCTCCAGTGTTGCTTATAGTTCTCCCATATATAGGTCCTCAGCCGCAGCTGCAGCTGCCTCGTCTGTAGCTCGCCCTAGTTATTTATATCAGGTGCCTTCCTATGCCATTGATGTTGGTCACCCAGGTTATGCTGTCTATAGTCCCAGTTATGGTGTTAGCTATCCAGGATATGGTTATTATTGAAACTAAATTTTAAAGAGATAAAATAAATTGACCAGCTGGTGAAAGTGCGATATATAAAAGGAATTTTTATTCTCATAGCTAATCCAAAGGCATGTGTCCTTTTCATCCTTTGATTAATTAATTTTCTGCTTGAACTTTCACAGTGAAAATATTCGTTTTCCATCAATACTATTATATGGTGACATTTCTAAGGCACTCCTTATCCTTATTGTATGACAATGTTTATGAAAATCTTATTTTTAAGCTCTTCTATCTTTATAAGCTTGTAAACACGGGCTATACAGATAGGCTGGGTCGCTTAGCTTTAACAGAACCTTTCGAATTCGTCAAAAGTTCACGTATATTATTTTCGCTTGTGTTTTTAAAATTTGAATAAGAATTTAAATTGACTGTTGCTAGCAAGCGGCTAAAAGCGCCTTAACTTTATAAACAATTCAGAACGTAATCTGAAAAATTTTTAGGAGCTTTGAGTTTTTTTTAACAAAATTTGAATTTTTGTGTTTTTTGCTTCCGTTACTTCTCTTGGGAGCATATGACTTCCACGAAGCATCTTCATCTTACACAGTTCAACGTGGTTGATTTTGCTTCATCATGAAATTTGAGAATTCCACCCGAGTAACATTCCGGTGATACTATCGAGAGTTTTCGAATGGTGCTTTTATGCTTCAGTATGAGTTGCTCATTAAGCATTTTCCACAGTTTTGTGTTACTTATGTTGTTAGGCAGAATATTCTGCTTATGATCCTGAGGCACTTGTTGGAGAATACCTGATACTTTTACGTGATGTTATTCGATACAAAGCAGATTTTACTGTCATACCATTTCCTAGATAGCAGAAACTGTCAAGTATGTAGAATGGTTGACCTTGTAGCATAATGTTTTCCGTGCAAGTATTGCTTATTCTCATGGAAGTGCTTTTCTTGATATTTATCTCAAGACCGGCACTACGAGCCAATCTTTCTAAGTCCTTCAGTTCCGGCTGTATATTGAAGTTCAGTTCAAGAGCTTGAAACCAACATTATCGAGCAGATATCGATCATTGACAATAGTTTATTGTATGTTGTAAACGTAGTTGATAATTATGGTAACAACTATGAGCTTGTCGAGCCAGAAGGGGGGTCACTTGACCGACATAATTTTAATTAAATCGGAACCTATATCTTTAATATCTTTTTATTAAATTAAAATTATACCTCAATTTTCTACACCCTATCTATAAAAAATGTGTGCTTTTATGTATGTGTGTATGCTAAAATAGTAACTAGTTACGTTTTGGGACAGTCATATTACTAGTGGTAAAGAGACTGTTGTAAAAGTAATAGATTTTTACTAGACAAAAAAGGACACATGCAAGAAATATTAGAAAATATCGTCAAAACTGCTTTGTAAGCAGTGTGGTCAACTTAGTTAAATCGGAACCTAAATCTTTAATATCTTTTTATTAAATTAAAATTATACCTCAATTTTCGACACCCTATCTATAAAAAATGTGTGCTTGTATGTATGTGTGTATGCTAAAATAGCCACTAGTTACGTTTTGGGACAGTCATATTACTAGTTGTAAAGAGACTGTAGTAAAAGTAATAGATTTTTACTAGACAAAAAAGGACACATCTAAGAAAAAATACAAAATGTCGACAAAACTGCTTTGTAAACAGTGTGGTCAACTTAGTGGTTTTAGCACCACTTAAAATTTCTAATCTGACAACATTGTTTATAAATAACTCTTTTCCTAAATTCTCTTTATGAGGAAAAAAAAAATCGGAAAAAATTTCTAGTATAGCCGTTTTGGTTATTTCTAACCCAAATAATTATTTTTGAATGTTTAAATGTATGCTTTTATGTTTAACGGTTGGTTTACAGAATTTTTTTTTAAGATTAAAAAGGCCTCTTAGAATATGTTGAGTGTAAATTATTTAGAAATTTGATTACAGAAAATTAAAATCAATGGCAACACTTTATTGAGATTTAAAAGCTTAATATCATTTGTAATTCGACGACATATTTGAAAACAGTGAGTGTTTTAATTATTTATTGTTACATTATTATTTTTATTAAGCTTCAGTAATTTTTCAGATGAATTCAAATACAGTTGTCTCTCGTATAACACGGTTTCTATTGTGTATTACTCGATACTATATTGTGAAGCCAACCACATAGGTTTAGATATTCTTATGTATTTTTATTTTAAGATGCTTTTTACATAATTTCATTCATCATCATTCATATGATGTACATGCAAATTTTTTATTTTATTTTATACACATACTAGTCTGAAACTAGTATAGAATGGGATAATATGCAATACTTTGAAAAAGTAGTATAATAAACCAGTATAATAAAAGTAGTAAAATACTAGTATATAAAAGACTAGTAATCGCACTAGTTTACAGTATTATAGTTCTTTAACTGGCATGTTAGTACACACAAATGCAACTAGTTGGGGTCCTAAGACAACCCAATATAAAAATGAAAAAAGGACAGATATGCGACTAGTTGGAAGACAAAAATAACTAGTATATATCTAACCTTATACTAGTCATTTTATCTGCAGGGTATGGACAGCTAAACGGTTGCACCGATTTTCTGGAAATTTTTACAGTATCTCTCTGTATGTCTGGAAGAAACTATAGGCTATAGAAGTTTCAAAAATTCCAACTGGACAGTGCCATGCTCATACAAAGAAAATATTGTTTTTCTATATTTCAAAATGGTAACAAAAAATGTGTCTAAATTTGGTCCAAATAGATTCATAATCAATATAAATTGTAAAAGTGGGCGTGACACTTTCTATACAAACTAAATATTGATTTTAGTATATTATGAGAACGGTTACAGCTAAAGTTTCAGAATTTGGTTTGATTAAATTCATAGTCAATACAAGTCATCACTCAAAAATCAAGCGGAAGTGTAGAAGTGATCGTGGTACCTTCCATACAAACCAAATATTTATTTTTTTATATCTGGAAAACGGTTAACGCTTAAAATTTTAGTAGTTAGTCTGCACAATATAAATTATTAGTAAAAAAGTGGGTGGAAATGGACAAGTAGATGTGGTACCTTCCATGCAAAGTAAATATTTTGTTTGTATATCTTGAGGACAGTAATAGAAGAAGCTTATAAATTAGGTTCAAATAAATTCGTGAATAATAAACAGTGTCGGCCAGTAATTGGATGTGGCGGCTTCCATTTATATTAAGTATTGAATTTTGTATATGTGGAGGAGTACGGCAACAATTAAAGTAGCTAGAAAGCAGGTATTGTAGAAAGAACACTGGATAAAAAGTAAAAAAACGTAAAAAAAATTTAATTAAAATAACATTTAAGATAATAATTAAGATGGGAATAGCTAAGCACGCCGGATTTTAGCTGGTGAAATAATTAACAGGTATGACGGCTCTTTTAAGCAACAATCTCTGAAGGTTTTATTGAACTTTAAATTTTTATTTCAAATATATTTATTAAATATATATGCTAAGCTTAAGCTGTATATTGAAATTTTTAGAAATTTATTAAAAAATAAAAGTTCTTGTTTTTGTAAAAAAATTTGTTGAATTTTTATTTTTTATTTTGAGAAACAAAAATAATTGTTTTATTAATTCGTAATATACGAGGTATATTACTCCATGAATTATCAAATTAATTCCGCCACTTCCACCGGCAAAAGTAAAACAAAGCACAACAAATATTTTAAATATTTTTTCAGTTTCCGCTACAACACCTCTTCAAAATATGTTGACCAGTCTCAATTTTAAAGTTATTAAAAAACGCAATTCAAGCATTTCAGTGATAAGCGTGCAGCTCATATGACTTATACTATAGTTGTTGGAGTTGTCGTATCGTTATTTAAAATAAAACATGTCTAACTTGTATTTTGTATTTTAAGAATAGGTGAATGATATTATAATGAAAAAGACTAGTTGTAATATACCATATATTTTAAACGAATTCTAATTCTTAATGAAATTAATTTTTAACGTAAAAAAAAATATTATTATTATCACTCTTCGTTGTAAATTTTGCAACTTACTACGTACTATACTTTGATTTCCAGCAACACTTTCAGAGAACCTTAGCAAATTGAAAATATTAAAACAAATAAATAATAGGTCTGTTTCTTTACTCTTTGGGTAAAGTTCGGTAAAATGAGAGTAAACAATAGTTTCTTTCTATTAGAGAGAACAATTTACAAAAGTACGGTGACACATAAAACCAAATATTTTACCCAAAGAAATGTTTGATGTTATATTTTGATTTTAATAAAATTGTAAAAATAAAACTTTTTTGCAAAAACAAAAAAATATTAAAATAAAAAATCACGATTATGTAATATAAATTATGCTTGTTAATAAGCAAAAAAGAATTGGTTAAAGTTATCCAGCACAAGTTTTTTTTTCATATTTTCTTATAGTGGGTTTGCTTTTAGGTATGTCGTACCACTGTTCATCAGTACCACTTTTCCATTATCAAATAGAATGCAATGGAATCAGATAGATTTCCATTACATTTTTTAGAAAATATACACTTTTATTAAGTTCTTCTTACTTGTTTTAATTAAATGTAGGGTTCGCCAAATATTTTTTTTTTTGAAGACAGGGCGCAAAACATCGAGCATAGCTTCGGCTGTGTGGCACGTAGCGCCGTCCTGTTGAAACCAAATGTTACTAATATCCTCCTCTTCAATTTTTGTGAACAAAAATTCGTTCAACATGGCCCGATAACGATCGCCATTGACTGTAACGGCCACTCCTTGCTCATTTTCGAATCTGGAGCAAAATCCGCACCAAACAGTGACTTGTCTTGGGTGTATCGGCTTTTCAATGTATGCGTGCGAGTTTTCTGTGCCCCAAATGCAACAATTTTGCCTGTTTACATACCCACCAAGATCAAAATGAGCTTCATCTGAAAAGATGATTTTTTTTGGCAAAATCGACATCTTCTGTAAGTCGATCGCAGGCCCACTTAGCGAAGCTAAGAAAGTGTATACACAACCATATTCGTTCAGCGGAGGGATGAAACTAATTACTTGTCAACTAGTTACTAGTTACTAATTACTAGCTCTAGTTGAAAAAAAAACGTTAGATGGCGGACCCGTTAGAATATCAACTATTTCAAAGTATCTTTTTTAATAAAAAACTTCCAGAATTGTTTCATAACATCATTGGATAATTTTAGGATTGTTAGCATACATACTTAACACCTTGTTCAAAACTGTTCAGATCATCCTTAAGGACAAGATATCTTACTGTACGGTTTTCACCCTGATTTGAGTATTTTATCACTGCTGTTATCACTGAAAGGGAATATTCGCAACAGCAACGTCGCAATGTCGGAGGTAACGATGAACTGCGATCTCTTGTTGGATAAACTGCATACTTATTTAACTTTTTATATATCTTATGAAAACTGATACATTCGTTCATTTTTGATAGGAAACAGTAAGGCAGTAGAAAAGAAGTGGAATTCTCAATTAATGAATTTTCAATCATCAATTGGTTCATGTATCCACCCATAGCTACCATGAGTGTGACAGAATTTTTATACGGACTAGAAATAATCGGCTTAAGTTTCATTCTAGTAAGGCGAGCAAATGTTGGTGTAGGTTGTTGTTTGCAGTGGAAACTAAGTACACTGATGATTTTGAGGTTATTTTTAACTTAAGATCTCTGTTTGTGAGCACTCTGAAATGCTTATGGGTCAGAAGATACACTAGGGATATGTATTCAACATATTCCAGCTATTGGATTACATACATATACAGCGCTCTTAAATCTAAATCATATATAGCGTTCTTAGGATTGATTATGTAAAAATATTAAGTAAATAGTAAATAAAAAAAAAAAAAATTATAAAATTTGTTTCACTTTTTAAAAAATTATTTTATTTTAAATTTTGTTTTTGTTAAACAACAAACTTGCCCAAAGAAAAAATACGGGTTATTTTGTACATGAAAAATACAAATATTACTCCCTCAAAATGTTTCTCATTTACCCAATTTTTGTGAACGGGAACGCATTTCGGTAAAATTGGGATCACGAGGGCGCCCAATGTAGAGTAAAGAAACAGACCTAATATTTTTTGTAAATCAAAAAAAAAAAAAAAAAAAATAAATAAATAAATAAATACGAGTATATATGGCGGGTCCACATCTAAGGTTTTTTTTTTCAAATGGTGCTTATTTCATGAATGGTAACACTTAGCTCATGTCTGATTTGACAGATAATTAGTTTTATCCTTCCGCTGAACGAATATGATTATGTATACGCTTGAACAACGCTGGGAAATATTGCGACATTACTTTGATCGATCGACTTACAGAAGATGCCAATTTTGCTAAAAAAAATCATCTGTTCAGATGAAGCTCATTTTGATCTTGGCGGGTATGTAAACAAGCAAAATTGTCGCATTTGGGGCACAGAAAACCCGCACGCATACATTGAAAAGCCGATACACCCCAGACGAGTCACGTTTGTTGCGGATTTTGGTCCAGATGCATAATTGGGCCATTTTGCTTCGAAAATGAGCAAGGAGTGGCCGTTACAGCCAATGGCATCCTTATCGGGCCATGTTGAACGAATTTTTGTTCACAAAAATTGAAGAGGAGGATATTAGCAACAATTGGTTTCAACAGTACGGCGCTACGTGCCACGCAACCGAAGCTACACTCGATGTTTTGCGCCCTGTTTTTGAAGATCGCATTAACAGCCGCAGAGCTGATGTCGTTTGGCCACCTCGGAGCTGCGATTTGACACCATTGGACTATTATTTGTGGGGCGCCATCAAAGAGAAGTGTTACGCCAACAAGCCAGAGACAATTGACGCTTTAAAGGACAATATTCGTGAAGCCATTGGTGAAATACAGCTGCACACAATCGATAATGTGCTTAAAAATTGGACCGATCGTGTAGGGTACTGCATGGCCAGCCGAAGCAGCCATTTGAATGAAATTATTTTCCATTATTAACCGGAAAGCTTGTACATTCAAATAAAAGAAGAAATTTGAGAAAATATTCAGTAGTTTTTTTTTATAGCATTTGCAAAAAAAAATTATTTGGCGGACCCTTTATTTATTTTACACCTAACCCTGTTTTTACATGATTTTTACACGGTATCGTTTGGAGTGTGTCTACCCTGTAAAAACATTATTAGGTGTTTTGTGTATATAAACAAAACAAGAAATATGGCTGTTTAAGTATAGCAAAGTTGCAATGATTTTACAAGTGTAGCAAATGTCACTTGCATGTAATTTGTTGTTGTGACGTAGCAAAATGTAGCAGATATACTAAGTTTGCTATGTCTGCAAGACCTTCATTGCTACAATGAGTATCTCCCCTATTGTCAATAGAAAATTTATAGATGTAATTTGACTTTCTATGTATATTAGTAAGTTAAAATTGCGAATTTGTGTTTTAAAACTCTTATCACCTACACCTAATGTCATAATAAAGTTTGACATTTTTTAACATAAACGTACTCACAATGTTTTGATGTATAAATGATATTTGTTTTATTTACAGTGAGTTAAGAAAATCAATTTATCCAAAAAATTGGAAATTTCAAGTGGATTAACTCAACAAGAATGTGTCAATGAACTCAGTCCATTGTATGGCGATAGAGCACCATTAAAAACCACAGTATATCGCTGGTCGTAGCTCGGTCGCGAACGAATTCCAAGAAGGTCGTCCAAAATCGGATGTTGTGCCACAAAACGTCAATGTAGTGCGTGAATTGATAATGCAATTTCGTCATGTGACATGTTGTGAGATAGATAGATAGAGATCCTTGCACATTAATTCCACTTCAATACATACGATTTTGCATGAACACTTAGTCATAAAAAAAATTTGGAAATAATTGGAAGGTTCGGCCGTAGTGCTTCAAAAGATGTGTATAAAATCGTAACAGGTTAATAACAATAAATATGTATTTGCGTACGAGCCGGAAACAAAACACCAATTGAACAACGAAAGTTGTTCGTGGCAAAAACACATTGAAGCAAATGGTTTCCTGTTTTTTCGGCCTAATGGATCATGTGGCCACTGTTACGCTTGAACAAAGTAGGACATCAATTCTGAGTGTTACACGATCATTTCTTTGTCGGAAGTCTTCGGCGAAATTCGTAAAACCAACCGCCTAAGACGAATTATTCTCCATCATGACAATACGAGCTCTCTCAGATCTCATCAAATCATCAAATAGATAATTTTCTGAATAGTCAAAACATCGAATTGAAGTTTCAGCTTCTGTATAGTCCTGATTTGGCACCCAATGATTCCTTCTTCTTCCTAAAAATTAAAGGTAAACAGCGTGTTTAACGATTAACGAGCGCCGAAGCGTTGAAGCGTTGAAGCGTTCAAAAACAATGTTTTGGAGGTGTCTCATAAATGTGCGCAGATGGAAAAACTGCATTGAGAAATGATTTGAACGAATGTAAAAGTGTATTGACCATCAAAGAGAATATTTTGAAAAACAATAAAGCCATTTTCCTTTAAAAATATTTGTTATTATATGCTATTCCCGAAATATAAATAGTACACCTCGTAACTACTAAATGCATGTACTAATTAACTGATAATCACAAATTTTCAATTATACTTGAGATATAATTAGTAATGAATATTTAAATGTGATTAGAACATTAGAATATTTAAGCTGATTGCAAACTACCAACTATATAATTTTTAAATGATGGTTATACGGTGCGACAAAAAGAAAATACCTGGCAAGTAATACTGTTTCTCTGATAGGCGCTATCGATTAGAAAAGTATCTGTTTTCTTGAGTTTCGAATAAAAAACAGGTTTTTCGGACCTTCATGCACTTCTAAGCTAATAACTTACCTGAAAAAAGTACTCAAAAACGCATATAAACTTGAAAAATGTGAAAAAATGGAATAAAAAATATGTTTGCTTGAGAAATGCACACAGATTCCTCAATGTTACTGAAATGTCGTATATGTTATCACCTAGACCTACAAAGCTCTGACAAAAAGTGTTATTTTGTAGCAGTGTGTAATTACCAATTACGAGAACGGGAAAATCTGTTTAGCCAAATACCTACACAAGCTCTAATATTATAGTTTTTAGGACAGTTGACTTTGCATATGTGTATGTATCGCTGATTAACTAAAGATCAGTGACGAACTACAAGTAAAAGCTTAGACCTTTTTATTATTAAGAAGCCAAGTTCTAATAAATAATGTTTCGTAGTCCGTATTTGATTTTAATTTTTAATGTTTAAAACTATACTGCTCTGTAAATGGTAAAAGAGGTGCACAACGATAAAGAAAAATATTAAAAAAAATTGTCTCTATAATTCCATATGCGAGTGAATAAATGTTGTCTACAATTCTTTAATGCCGCAAAGGTCACGTCTTAAAAGTGATGCGTAAATAGTATTTATATAAAAAGAAGTTTAAGCTGAAATACCATTTAATAGTCTCATTTCTGCAGGTCTATTAGCTAAAATTAGCAGAGAAATCAGAAAACACAAAACAACATGAATAAATTCATTGTAAGTAAAAAGTATGAAAGAGAAAATGATGAAAAAATAAAGCAAAAAATATGCAAAACTTTACGGGAAGGAAAATGAGTGAAGTAGGAATTCTTCAAATCCATTCAATAAATTTGTTTGTGTTTAAAGTGTATTAATCTCACTGTCTTTCCGTTTTTTTTTTTTTTTGATTTTTGTAGTTTATTACTGTGGCTGCCCTTGCTTTGGTGACTTCCGTCCGTTGTGGTAGTTATGGTGGTGGTTGTGGCAGTTCGGTTGGCAGCGCTTATAATGTTAATTCATATTCTTTGGGTGCCGGTAATGCTGCTTCTGCTTATGCTAGCCCAGCTTATGCTCCACCTGCTTATTCACCACCAGCCTCACCTGCCTATAGTGCACCCAAATACTCTGTACAACCTCTGTACGCCCATGAATTATATCCTGGACAACAAAATTACAAAAGCTATCATTCTGCACCCACTTATAGTCAAGTTGCTTTGCCTATAGTACCCTCTGCTCCAGTAGCTAAATTGTATGTTCCCGCCCAACAATCGTATGCTGCTCCAGCTGGCAGTTATAGCAGTGCTTATTAATCGTAGGAAGTTATACCTGTTTCAGTTACAAACTAGACAATACAAATTAAATATTGGGTATTGTATGCGGCACCAGTTAAAAAAACAAAATGGATCTTTAGAATATATTTTATTTCGATGAATAGTTTTAAGGAATTTAATTGTAAACGTTGTTTTAAAACGTTTCGAAATTCGAAATTTTTTTATTTGGATTTAAGTTTTTGTTGGTTTTACTAAATTCAAAAATTGTTGTTAAGGAGTGCAAAGAAATGCAGTAAAAGTGTTGAAAAGATAAGTATTTATTATGCGTTTATTAAATAAAAAAGTAGTTGAAAAAAATTCATAAAAAAATAAATTGTTTCTACATAAAAATGTCAAGAGATTTTCACACTTCACACTACTATTTATTGTGGGGTATATTGCGTTTGTGCTAATGTTTGTAACACTTTACCGAAACAGAACATGACTTATCTTATATATACAAATTAATGTGTTTGTATGTATATTTGTTTGGTTGTGGCTTGTAGGCAGCTACACGCCTGAACCGATTTTTACAGTATATCTCTGTATATCTGGAAGGAACTATATCAGGTCACTCAATAAGTCCATAGGATGACACAGATGGCGTTACTACAATTTTGTCCATATGATTTTTATTTAGTGCTAACTTTCAAGCGATAGGTGTATAAATTTGACAGCAATCTGACTACTGATTCGTGAGTTATAGCATTTTATGTGAAACAACTTTTGTTATTGAAATAAAAAAGTGGAAACAATTGAAGAAGCATTGCTTTTTGATGAAAAAAAAAAAAAAAATACAGTGGAAAGCAATGACTTGATAAACATTATCCGAACTCTGCTTTATCGAAACAAATAGTAGAGAAGTGGTTTGCTAAATTTAAACGTGGTCATTTCAAGTGAGGCTGTTATTCCAGAAAACATAAAAAACCACAAATTGGTTTTGATCGATCATAAATTGAAGGTGTACGAGCTGACATTGTAAAGATAAAAAGTGGTAATGTTTTTACCATTTTACACGAACATTTGGGTATGGGAAAGCTCTGTTCAAAGTGGGTGCCGCGTGAGCTCACAAATCGATGAAAACCATGGCAAAATTTAATGAACTTGGGTTCGAATTGTTTATCTACCCACCGTTTTTTCCAGATTTGCTACATTCGTTGTATCGGCCTCTAAAGCAACTACTCGTATGTTGAATAATAAAATCGACTTTTGTCAAAATTTTATTTTTTTCTTACTTATTGAGTGACCTGTTAGGTTATATGAAAATTCCAACTGGGCGGTGAAACGCACATACAAAATGAATATTTGCCAATATCTTCAAAATGATAACAGAAATATTCTCTAAGTTTGACCCAAATAAAATCATAGTCAATACAAATCATCAGTCAAAAAGTGGGCGGGATTGGACAATTGAGCGGTACCTTGCGTACAAAGAAAACATAATATAGTATATTTTGAAAACGGTTACAGCTAAGGTTTCAGAATTTGATCTGAGCGACTTAATAGTCGATATAAATCGTCAGTCAAACACTGATAGGAATTTGAAAAGTAGGCGTGAAATTGCCTATACATAGCAAAATTAATTTTTCTGCATTTAAGAGCGGAAATAGTAGAAGTTCTAAGTTCGGTTAAAGAAATTTCGTGGACAATACACATCATCAGTCAATAACTGGACAAGATTGAATAAAGGGGAGTATTACCTTCCCTTCATACTAAATATGCAATTTTTTATATGTGGAGAGTGGTAACAGTTAAAGCTCATTTTTTTTCGTCACTCCTCTAGGGAGCATATTGGCTCCCACAAAGCATCTATAGCTTTGTTTAATTTCCTTTTAATCAATTTGATTTTTCAAGCTAAGTAGATCATTAATCCGCTGTAGCTTCGTCCATATGATTTTTTGTTGGTGAGGACCTTGCTAATTGGTGGTGATCTTTACTTTAGCATTGAAATTTTTTCGCAGTAGGTGGCGTGTTTTTCCTGATCATTCGTCTGATGTTTGCCATCATCGCCAGAGGTATGCGAGAAGGGTCAGGGGACTTTTTTCTTTATTTTTTTTTTAGAGATGGAGTTGTCTGGAGGGAAGTTGAAGCCTTTTTTATTATTAAACATTCGAGAAACCACAAATAAATTTTTTTTAGTCATGTCCTCTGCTGGGGCTACATTAGTCAATAAGCGCGTATTGCACAAAATACACCGGCTAAAAGTTATCTACATATTGTTATGAAAATTTTGGTATATTTGATAGATATGTGTCACCCTGTCAATTTGGCAGCACTGCCTAATCGAACATCTTTACGTTACATTTGAATTAACGGATATAAAAATAGAAGATGATCGATATTTCCGGAACTTTCCAAACTGTAGGCAATTAGGTATATAAATGGGCTGCTTTACCCCTACGTCAGTTAGTCATCGTTTTGCTGTCGTAAGATAAAGACGTGTTTAAGCGGAAATAAAAGTGTTGTATAAGCGAATATTAAGTTTTTGTAAACTGTATAAAAGTTATTGTGTAGCATTTAAAATAAAAATAAAACTGTAAAACAATAAATAAAGCGGTGTTTATTTTATTTTAACGCAATTTAACGAACTAAAACGGTTTAAAAATGTTAAAACGTAACAATATTCATATACATACCTTATACACAAAAATGAATATGTGTTTGTTTGAAGACTGTATACAGCTAAAAAGCAGAACCAATTATTTAGAAGTTTTCATAATGTCCTTCTGGAGCCAACTATAGGCTATTTTGAATGTTTGGACTTCGACTGTATAGGGTTAAAATGGGGAAAAATGTAACATAACTATAATAAACAAATAATAACTAAATTAAGAAAATAACGGAGATAGGAGTAGCAAAGCACACCGGGCTTTAGCTACTATTTTATAATGTTAAAGTCGAAAAGAGCATGTCATTTAATCGATCGACTAATTTATTCAGTCATTAATATTTTAATCAGAATATAATTGCAGGTTAAGGCAAAGTTAGGTTCGTTTATTCCGACCGCAACACAGCTCACCTTAATCTAGTGAACGGGTCTCGTTACACAATTGTATGTCTAGTGTTGTGCCAAAGTCCTATATCTCTTAACTAATTTCATTGATTTACTCAAGTGTGTGTAGTCGAATAAAATTATTTTCGGGAGTCATAATTGTAAGGCCCATAGCTTCATAGTTCAGGGGTGCGGCCACTACTTCAGCAGCTTGGTATGTGTCTAAACGACAGTAATAAGGATCATCGACTGCTTTACATTGACCTCAACCTGTGAACCGTCCGGTAGCCAGCAACTAAGCTTCTTAAAAACGTCTATAATGTCAAACACATAATGCGTTAGATGCAGAATTCTAACTTTGACGATACAATGATTTACTTAAGTAAAGAGTGCCAAAGATCTGTCATGAACAGTAATTTTATCTTACGTTGTTCTTGCCCAAAATTTGTCAAAGTTTAAAGTTTAAGTTATACATACAAACATATCTACATAATTCCTGCGACATTCCAAATGGTAGAAGGGACACTTCTCTTAATCAATCAATGGGCTGTTCCCGATTCTATTTTTGGACTCATCGACACTGAACGGTAGATGCTTTAGTTATAGAAGGCTTTTATAGCCTAAACACTCATAACAAGCCGATAGCAATGTTATGAGGTGATACTGCTGTTGAAAATTGTCAGATGGCTTGGCTTGGTATTGAAACGAACACCTCTTGATTAGTAGATGGGTGTACTACCTACATACCACAGCTGCACACCAAAACATAAAATATCATGTGTATACGAACCAGGGTTGGAAAAACTCGGGGTTTTTTTTTAAACCCAACCCACCGGGTTTTCTGGGTTTTTTTAATAGATTTTTTGGTTTCATTTCGACAAAATATTTTGTTTGTTTGTACATTTACGTAGTTTTAGTATCTACAATGTAACTTTGCATTTTTGGTAGGATTAAGACGGCATTTTGTACTATAAATTGCTAAAACTCGGTGATCGTAGCAGGCTGCAATTACTTCGTTTAAGCCGTGCATTATGAGAAAAGCGGACGGACATACAGATAAAATTTTTCTTTTACAAAACAGCGCTTAGACTCACATCTCAAAAGTTGCTAAACAATTGATTCTCCTTTTGATTATTGGCTGTTTCGACGGTTACAATATCTTTTAGCTGTCACCGAATTACTTCTTTAGAAGAAAAAGAAAATCAGCTTCAAAGTGGATCATCTCAAAGTTTGAGAAGTTTTTCTGAGAAGGGGTTCGGATATTGGCTCAGAGGTGGGGAAAAGATGTAAGCAGTGATTTGATAAATTTTTATTTCGATAAATTCGTTAATTCACTATCTCTTTTGAGTTAAAAAAGAACCGAATTAATTTGTACTTCCAACAAGTAAATTTTAATTATTTTTGTTGTAAATAAGCCACGAAAACCTCTAAATAAAAAACCCACCCACGGTGCAAGGTGGTCTCTCTACTTTAAGTCCGTTCTGTGCAACAAAAACAACAGTGACAAACTATTACAAATTGCCGATGACTAACAAATTTCTGATTGCCGCAGTACAAATGACAATTTAAAAAAGCGATGCGGTGGTGAATCAGTCAAATCATATTGAAAATTTGCTAATGAAAGTGCATCTCGATTGACTTGCTTGATCTTGACTTGTTTTGCTCAAAAATTATTTACAAATTGTCTGTATAAGCTTATAACGTCGATACTAAAGCCTCATTGACAAAACAGAAGTACTTAAGAAAGCCAAGATTGTAAAAAGCACTCATTCGATATTCGTTTTTTTTTTGTACTGTGGCTTCCAATATGTACCACACAAATTACTTAGGTTGAGCGAAAGTTTCCAGTTATATAAAGCAGTTTTCTACATGAACGTGAATTTGGATAAACTGTCGGTGTCAGAGTGTGGGATTCTGTCAATAAAAATTTTAACTTTCAAGTATGAGCCATAAGCACCGAGATACTGACGCCACTAATTTATCGTTAACTGTGACTGATTTCTTGGAACATGCACGCCACAGTTATCATATTTACAAGATCTTATCATTTGAGCTACTGTTTTACGCAATGAAACCAAGATAAGTTGAAAACTGAAAATGCTTCGAATTTTTAATAACAAAGAGAATTTAGTCTGGTCAATAGCCGTTATACACGAAACTTTTTATTTAAAAAATATATTGTGCTGTAGGGTATCATACAGTTGGACCTGTACTATGTACTATTAAATTTATTTTATTTTTTCTTAAATATTTTTTTTTGCATTATTGCAATAAAAATTTGTTTTCGTTCCAATTCTGTTGCTCTTCGTTTTATCATTTTATCGTATTGCGTTTTCTTTTGAGTTTCTCATTCACTCCACACTTTGTGCTGACAAGACAATAAAACGTATTTTTCTTTTCATTGAAAATTGATTTCGCTGCTCTACTTTTGATTCTGCAAGCCATACATTCAGTTGGTTGGCTATTGCTCTGTGAAAGTTGTATAGAAACAATGACAGTTTGATAAACTGTTTATAAAATGAATTTTTATTAAAGATACTCATACTTTTATAAGAGAATTTATTTCAAAATATTGAAAAAATAATGGTTTCAAATGAATTGAATTCATTTGCAGTAGAATATCAGCATGGGAAAATTGCGTGAAGTCATTATTTTAAAAAAAGGTAGCAGACATAATGAAAGGGCATTACTGCTTATAAATTAGCTGTAAACTTAGTATCTTACATACATACATACGTAGCCTTAGATAGGTATTCACTATTTTAAAAGAGTAGAAATATTAAAAGATGGACCAACCAAACCACACGATGTTAATTGTAAATAAAATGAAAAGTTTTCAGAGAATTATCTTAATACGAGTATTTTTTATTATAATAGAAGAATCTATGACAATAATGTGTAAAACAAAATATCGGCCAAGTGCTGCCACGGCTTCAGTGACATTTTAATAAACATAACTGAGGTTCAATGTCGTTAATGTGCCGAATTATCTCATCATTTAGCTCTTGAATTGTTCTTGGCCTATTAACGTACACTATTGTTTAAATATCCCCAAAGACCCAATGGTGTCAAATCACATAATCATGAAGTCCAACTAGCATCGCCATGACATGAGATAGCACGGCCATCGGATTTCCCGCGCAAAAGAGCCATTGTTTTGTTGGCTGTGTGGCCAGTGGCATATTTCTGTTGGAACTACATATCGTTCAGGTCCTCATCCTCAATTTCTGGCCACAAGAAGTGCGTTATCATCTCGCGATAGCAGTATTCACGGTAACTGTTAGGCCGACCTCGTTTTCAAAGAAGTATGGCGCGATGAATTCTTTGTGGATGCATCGGCTTTTCAACAATCACTCGTGGATTCTCATTTACTCAAATGCGTCAATTCTGCTTGTTAACGAATCCACTGAGGTAAAGTTGTGCACGTCGCTGAAGATGATTTTCTTTGTAAAGTTACCATTTGCTTCTGTCTGTTCAACTAACAATTCGACGTATTGACGACGCTTGAAATGGTCAGTAGGCTGCAGCTCTTGAATGAATTGAACCTTGTAAGCATATTAATTCAAATATTTATTCAAAATTCGCGTCAGTAATGTTTAATTGTTGGAAACGGTGACGAGTCAAGGTTCTTCGGTCACATTATCGCGAACAACAGCAATATATTTCGCAAAACAAACTGGGCGAGCATGCACAGTTGTTTCTAAATTTCCTACAGACTCGGTTTGCTGGAATTTGCGCTCATTTCACCCTGACTAAAAAAATCACGAAGTGCACGAAATGCATTTTGAAAGTCCATTTTCGTAAAAGGCTTCAACAATTTTAACGCGCTGCTCAATTGTGTACCTCACCATGGTTGAGTTTGTCAAACGCCGAAACAAAGAAATGCCAAATTAAATTGGGCAAAAAACTTGACGTTAATTAACAATTAACAGCATTATGATTGGACTTGTATTAAAGTTATTTGACTATAATTCCATTAAAATTCAACCTCTGCAAGGTCGTAAAAAGTGTTTGAAATTACAGGAAGAAAGTTTAGTAAGGCCGTAATTTTTGTAATTAAATTTTTTCTGGTTGCTCCAGCTAGTTTGTTAATGTGAGGATTTGATTCTCAGCATATACTTTGTAGTACGATAAGCAATGACTTTAAAATGGTAAATGTAAGAGTTTTTAAATTTGGTCCAAATAGCTTCATGGTCAATACAAATCATCAGTATAAAATTGGACGGAACCGAATAAGTTTGCATGGTACCTCCCATACAAACTAAATGTTGATTTTTATGTACCATGAGAACGGTTAAAACTAGTTTTAGTATTTAGTCTGAATAACGTCATATCGAATAGCTAAACCAAAAACTTTTGAATTTGGTCTGTGAAAAAAGAGTGGAGTTGGAATAAGTGTGCATTGCATCATCCATACATAGTAAACATAAATTTTTTATATATCTTGAGACCGGTGCGAATATTGTATAAAGCATACCAAGTAAAAGCTGCCTACATATATAGCCATATACATCATATATCGGATGGGCGATCTATCGGTTTAAATTGGAACCAGCGGTTATTTCGAATCTGATAATACTTATGTCATTCTATTCTGTCACAAAATTCAGTATATTATCTCCACTAAACGAAATGAATCGATTCACTCTTGAGCAATGCTGGGATTTATTGGAAATTTATTTCCAAAACAAATACAATTGGTCATAAATAGAAAAATTAGCGAATCTTTTCGGATGAAGCTCATTTTCATCTTGGTGCGTACATTAATAAGAAAAATTGCTGTATTTGGTGATCAGAAAACCCAAACAGAAGCCAATGCACCCATTACGAGTGACTGTTTGGTGCGGCTTGGTGAGTGGAGGCATCATATTTCTTTGAAAATTTGAAAGGCGCAACCATTACGGTCAATGGAGACAACTATCGTACATGATAATGGATTTTTTGCGCCCGCTCTTCATGGTATTGATGTGAACGATGTTTGTTTTCAACAGGATGGTGCAACTTGACATACATCTCATTGACAAATGTGCATTTGAAGGCCAACATTCGTGATGTCATTGCCGAGATACGACTCCATACACTCGAAATATTTCTCGAAAATTGGTTCGTAAGAATGGGGTACTGTGAGGCCAGCTGTCGTAGCCATATGAATGAAATAATATCTCATTTCTAATCGGAACAATTGTGCTTCACAACAAAAAAATCAATTTGGCACCACACTATATACACACTGCGCGTCATCAGGATGGGGCCACCCCTTTGCTGAAGGTTAATGTTAAATATTGGTGTGGCGTGGTGTAGTAGTTAGAGCGCAAAACAAAAAACTTCCCTCTAAACAAAAAAAAAAAAAAAAAGGCAAAAGCGCCACTGACTCTTCTCGTATACCTCTGGCGATGATGACAAACATCAGACAAACATGATCAGGAAAAACACGCCACCTACTGGGAAAAAATTACAATGCCAAAGTAAAGATCACCACCAATTAGCAAAGATATTCACCACAACACAAAAAAAAGATCATATGGAGGAAGCTACAGCGGATTAATAGCTGGCCATTCAAGGGCGTCAGGTTTTTGGCGATTTAACGGATCAGACTATATGGATTGGAACATTTTAGATTTCCAAGTAAGTTTTACAAGATTCCGAAATAAGTAGGAAAGTTGTGTTCGAAACGCTATTGTAGTTTTCTGAATTCATACGTTATATTAAAAAATTGTAAATCGCTGGTGCCGTAGTAGCATGTTGCTTTTCACACTATCACAACTATATGGGGCTGCAATAAGGGACTGGCTTATGCCGACAAACCAGCAACTCTTGAAGTATTGCAAGCCAATATTCAAGCCACCATTTGAGCCATACTGACAGATTTATTGAAAAAATAGTAAAAATTCGACTGAACGAATGGGCTATGTAATTCGAAATCTATATATAAATATATAAATAAATGTACACTCCAATGTCACCGTTAACTGCGAAAACGGGTCGACCAATTTCAACAAAAATTTCAGAATAAGTTGAGGACAGTCTATAGATGGTTTCTGTGAAGTGTGCACGAAATCGGCCCAGTGTTTCCGGAGATATGGCACTTAGATTTTCCTATATTTTCCCTAACAAATATGAATAAAATGCCTTCCATTTTCCATATTAATTTGTATTGTCACTTGAAAAGTTACCAAATCATGTATCGTAATGTCTCATGTATACAATCAGTTCAAAAGTGAGCATGTTACATATTTGCATATCTTGCGAATGTTTAATGTTGAAATTTCTAAATAGATTGGCAGTCAATTCAAAACAATCAGTTTTATAATTATTATTCCAACAATATTTCTGTGTTATATTATCATTTTTGAGCTTTGAAAAACACTCTATAATTGCAGTATTAATTTTTCTAATTTCCCAATTTTTCTTTTTTTGACAACAACATTTTATTCTGTTATTTTAATAATTCGAAGGTCCAATTATACCTACAGCTGATCATCAGATGTGTTTTCTTTTATTTTCATAGGTCTAAGGTCCAATCATACCTACAGCAGATCCACAGATGTGTATAAGGGAGCTACAGTTTTAACGCCAGCTTCGAACGGCTGACGAAGCTGTAGAAAATCGTCAGATGGAATGGAATTGAACCGGAGACCTCTTGGTTGGCAGGCGAGTGTCCTATCCATCATAGCGGCACACAATATATTACATTTAGAAAGATCTTAAATTATGAGCATATTTGTAGTAAAAATAATAAAAACATATATAAGTATATATAAGTATACATATAAGTACACTAGCTAAAACCCGCTGTTTATCTTAAATTTTATTTTAGTAACATTTTTGTTCCTTTTTTTCTCTATTTTGTTCCCTTCCGGTCAAAATACAATCATTGGTTCCTTCCAGAAAAATACTGTAGGTTCTGATTTTTAGCTGTATACAGTCTTCAAATAAAAACACATTCATTTTTATATATAAGAAATGTATATGGGCAGCTTTTATCCAGTGTCACATATACAAAATCTAATATTTAGTATAAATGGTAGGTGAGACGCCCACTAAGCCAATCTCGCCCAGTTACTGACTGATAATATGTATTGTTAACGATGTTGTTTGAACTTAATATAGAAAGTTCTACTATTGTCGTTCACAAGGTACACGAAAGTTAATAAATACTTTGTATGAAAGATACCACGCCCACTTGTCCAATTCCAAATATTGAGTATGAAGTCATTCAGACCAAATTCAGAAGCTTTTGCTTTAATCGTTCTCAAGATATACAGAAATCAATATGTAGTTTGTTTGGGAGGTACCACGCCCACTTGTCCAATACCACCCACTTTTTGTGTGAATCTAAATTTGGACTAAATTTAGAGAATCTTTCTGTTACCATTTTAAAGATATAGACAGGGCGTATAAGCGTGGCACCACATAATTGCAATTTTTAAAGTTTATATAGCCTATAGTTCCTTCCATGCGGGGAGATACTGTAAAAATTTCTAGAATGCCCGTTAAGCCGTTTATTTGTCCACAAGGCAGAAACGAAGAAACCAAAACTTATTTATCTTTATTCGTATTCAAATAACCGGTTTATTTGATATTCAAAAAATGGTTATTACCGGGCGAATAATAGTCGTTAGAGCTCTCTAATACATACAGACATATGTATGTACATAGATACATACATAGTTCTGTGTTTTGTTTCACATTTAAATAAAAACGAACTTATTAACTAAAGTCATTAATGCAAGTAAATTATCAAAAGCCTTTAACCTTCAAATGCCATGAATCATATTGAAAACGTTTTCTAAAGTATTAAAAAAAAAAAATATTCTGACAATCAATTTGTTAATGTTTTTGCTTTTAATATATTGTTGTTGTTATTATTTTTAATGGCTTATTACTCAAAGCCATTGTAAGCTTTTTGACTAAGTTACGAGTATATTTTCAGAAAATTCATTTTAAAGAATTAAAATAAAGAAACGAATTTCAACGGATTTTAATAATGATGACTGACTGACTGACTGACTGACTGACAGACAGACAGACACACACACATATTTTGCGTGGTCTTAAGAGTTCACATTTTCCATTAAAATTTCAGATTTAGTCACGTAACCTTGACATATGCATTTAAAGTCGTGTAAACTGCAGAATTTGCTATAAAACTGTTTTCAATGTTAATGTTGAATGTTAGTTTCAGATTAAGACTTTCGAAAGACACATTGTGAGAGTGAAATGTTCCAACAAAACATATATTTGACCTGTTTAGCTTTAATATGCTTAAGCAGTTACGCTTGGGCTAGTCCATATCAAGCTAATCCCGAGTATCAAGTCGTTTATCCTGCCCCTGAATACCAGCAAGACACAGCTAATGCTGCTGCCACTGCTATTACAGATATAGCCGCTGCTAAGGCATCAGCTGCCAAAATCGATAATATCAACAGGGCTGCTTTAGACCAGTACGGCTATCAAATTGGTGTGCCTTTGTTGGTGAAACCCTATGGTTCGTTGACCAATTTATATGCTGCGCTGGCACCTAAACGTAGCTTTGTAGGAACTATTGATGCAGGTGTGTAGTTGTTTTAAATGGATTTTTTTTATTCTGTTTACTCTGCAGTTTTTTTGTTTTGATTTATTTGGCGGTTTCTTATATGTTGTGTTTTTGTTGGTTCTCATTTTAGGTTTCTTTAAAGATTCTTATGGAAAAATTAAATTTGCTGATGAGACAGCAATCGGTGCCATTGTCATTTAAGTTGGCAATTTTTGACAACTAAATGCTTATAAAAGTATTCCAGTTAGTAGTTATTGTTGAGTCTGTAAATAAAATAAAATTTTAGCAAATTATTGCTTTTTGTTACCAAAACTATATTCAAGAGTTTGTTTTTCTTAGCACATTTCATGTATGCTGCGTTGAATAGCGTATATTTTGAGTACAGTATTGACCTACATGTGTTGTCTATGATGTGTTCAGTATGTACCGTAGCTTTGTGGTTTTAATTTTTATGTTTAATTTATAAAAAAAAAATAATTATAAATTCTGCACTGAACAGCAATTTAGCACATTTGAAAAATTTTGATATTCTTCACTAATTTTTTGTTTAAAATCATAAATTGATAAATTGTGTGAATGTTTAAAGTTTTAATAAAAAACATGAACAAAAAAATTAAATTGGGTTAAGGTCAGTAGTACACAAAGGCATAGTGTGAAGTTATTCATCAAACAAGCTCGAGATGAATCATCGTTTGTGACATTGCCTCGCTATTAAACTGCTAGAAAAAGATGGTGTCCAAGGTAATAAATAAATATTACACAGCCCGCAAGTCCTAGAAAAAGCAATTGTAAAAATCATCGTTTGTGACATTACCTCGCTATTAAACTGCTAGAAAAAGATGGTGTCCAAGGTATTAAATAAATATTACACAGCCCGCAATTCCTAGAAAAAGCAATTGTAAAAAGGTCTACTCAAATGCCGGCCTCAAATTCAAAAGGAGTTTTCAACATAATTTGGTATTGACATCTCGCCAGCAATTAGAAAAAGGAGGAAAGTATTTTCTGGACACAGTGTTATTATCGAAATAGGTACGCAAATGGATCAGTGCGATTAGAAGGTAATACTTTTGAACGCAAAGACTCCATTTGCAGAGCAAAACAGGCCATTTAGATAGCATTCTATACATGATAATTATCCAAAACACAGTGAACTGTTGCTTAGAGCAAAATGGAATCGACATTTTTCATTGGCCAGTTCAATCACTAGTTCTTACTCCTGTAGTGAACCCATGCACTATGTAGAACAACACATTATTGTTGTTAAACCTAAAATTTAGTGATTTATGGACAAAAATCTGAAAGATATGGTAAGTAATACCAGAGCAACGTTACGTGAAACTTGTGGACGGTATGCCAGGGAGAAAAAATTTTGTTCCGAAAAGTATACATATGTATGTAATGTGCTAACTCAATGTCTACCACTTTATATAAAAAATAAGGCAGTTTTTTGGTTTGCGCATGTCACCGCATTACGCTCAAACGCGTGGACCGTTTTAAACCAAACTTATACAGATTTAAGGTGTTTGGACCTACATGGTTTATATATGGGTACGATAATGAAGCTCAAAATCGACTCCTTCTTTATATATGGATAAGTTTGTCATTTAATAATTCGAAAGCCACTGAACCAAGAGTCTCTAAATTTGGTGCAAATAGGTTCATAGTCAATACAAATCATTAGTTAGAAACGGGCGGTATTGGACAAGTGGGCATGGTACTTCCCATACAAAGTAAATATTGATTACGAAAGTGGGTATGGTATCTTCCATACAAGCTAAATATTGATTTTTTTAATATCTGAAGAAGAGTAATGGTAGAAGTTTTTAAAATTGGTTTAGACAACTTCTTGGAAGATGCACATCAGGAAACAGCTGTGAGTGATTGAATAACTGAGCGTGGTATCTCTCACTCATACTAAATACGTGAGCACAGTAACAGAGTGTGGAGAACGGTAATAGTTCTAGCTTCGTTATATATATACATCGGCAAAAAGCGGTAGAGATTGGATAAGTGAGTATTACTTTTTAATAAAGGGATAGCGAACCACACTGAGTGGGTAGGTAGATAGAAGTGGCAGTCCACCAAAATATCGTCCGTTGTGATACCACAATGGATCTTCATTCCCCTATTCACGGCACCACCCGTAACTCATAATAAAACCATCGGTACTAGACAGCTTCTTAAGCCAAGTCGCAAGGTAGAAATATAGGTGCCTCTTTTTTCTGCCACGTAACGCCGGTCATATGCACAGTAGGTGAGGAATTATTTTCTCTTCTTCCTCATCCCTGTAGCTTCTGCAGCTATACACGGAAATAATTAGCCAGGTGACCTAGTCCAAGCCGCTTGGTATGAGTGCCTATTATACAATGCCCAGTAATGACACCGACAACTACACTGAGTGTGCTTCTTTAGATATTGAGCAGATCTTTTGTGCGCTTCAGATCCAGATTAGGCCAGATTAGCTGCTTCATTTTGCCCATTTCCGAAGCTGTAAGTTTGATAGTGATGTCATGCTTGACTAATTCATCAGCTCTCCAATTCTTCGGCATAAAACTTTGATTCGGAACCCATATAATATTATACTGCCTAGCCATCTGGTTCAGTTTTTTAAGTTAACTTGTGGAATTCTAGAGCTCTTACAGCCGCCTGAAGTATGAAGTATGCTAATATTTTTCTTGCTGATCATCAAAACAGCTCGTATGGCTGATACCTCCACTTGAAAAACGCTATAATGTAAGCTGTAATCGCCGACTCCCAAATATACCACTTTTGTTGTCATATGATTACCTATCGCACATTAACTCGATTGCCGGACCAATAATTTGTACATTACGACAATCGTGTGATCTCAGTTTAAGTAACAGATCAATCTAAATCAGGGTGTTAACGTTGTATTGCGCTTAGATTTTAAGACAATAGGATAGTTAAGTAAGAATGTCAATATTTTGTCATGTACACTGATAATAGCTTAACCTGCATAATCACTAAATAGAAATAAAACAGAGCTAAACAAGCTATTACTATACAACAGTGGTATAGTACGAGCCGTCAAAATCGAATTTTACAAGTGCAAAGTATTGGCGCAGCGATTGTTTAGAGTAGGTACTGAGTGTATAGGCGTAATGAGGGCAGAGAAAATAGAGGTAGGCTCCAAGTCTAGGTGTCATCGCTATTTCCTTCTCATCACCTATCTACCATTTACAAGTCATTGAATGTACACCGCACTAGCCCATGAGGACGCTCGTAACCATCGTGAGTGCCGACTTCCTCATAAAAAAAAGAGGTGATGACCATATGGACCCAGAAATTCTACATTTTTACTAAATATACAAGTGTTGACCAGGTCTCTTAGAGAAAAACCCTTCTAGTTTGCTAATGTAGTGGAATAACGGTGTCAGCGGACCTTCAGACAGAGGTCAAGTTATCAGCAATCTCAGCTCCGTTAACGAACAAAGCCTTACGGCTTTAAACCTTCAGTCTACAGGAGACGTCCATAAGAGGACCAGAATTGCACCCTTTCCAGTTGTCTCTACTGGGTGTCACTATCTTATTGATCTCGAAACTCATAGCCGGCAAGATATAATCTGTCGTTTATTTCATTGCTACAAAGGATAAACAAAAACTGCAAAAATAACTATACGTGCTGTTTACAAATGACTAAATCGACAATAAAATTTTTAGCAGAAATGTAGTAAATAAAAATAAACGGCAACAACAAAAACAGGCAGAAAAGAAAACTGATAATAGACAGTAACAAACAACAACAAACAACAACAAACAACAAGAAGTGAAAGAAGTAGATGTTTACATTCGCATGGCTTCATAAGAACTAAAAAGAAAGTATAGGAAAGAAATTGAATTTACCTGAAATATCGACAGGTTCGAGATCTTCCAGCGTATTGTTTATTCAGCCATATAAAAAGCACATCGATGCAGATAACAATCAATTTATATGTTGTAAACTCAGCATAGAGAGAGTGTTTATTAATATAAAGTCAGTGTGACATGTATTAGTAAGTAGATTTTATTTTATTATTATTGAACTTGGTGTAAAGAGAGTTTGTAAGGAATGAACTCGTGAAATGAGTGGAGAAGTAAAAACCAGTGTAGTTGGAGCTAACTCAGTAAAGAGAGTTAAGTGTGAATAACCTCTGTTTGAGAAGGTTGTGATCGAACCTTAGGTGTAAAAGTGATCGGGTTGGAAGATCTTTAAGTAAGAATATCCATCGAGTAATTGTTGTTTGCAAAGTTGTAAATAGACGTGAAATGGTTATGAGCAGTGGGACACGAAACTGAGTTAATAAAGGATTATTAGTTAAACACCAAGAACAAAATTTATTTTATCTTAACTGCAATCTATGAACTCATAAATAAACATTTTTAAAAGGTAGAAATATAACACTATATTTCCTTCAAAGAGAGATCTTATGTGTCTTCTGCCTTTGCTGGACTAAAACCCAAGCCATTAAGTGAATAAGCACATTGCTTATTGTGAGATTTTTCTTGTCAGGGAAACTTCTCTGACTAAGTTTTGATAGCCTTATCTTCAAATGCGTCATGTCCGTTAACTGCTCTTCGGCTTCATCATTGCAACTTATACAAAAATCAACGAATCGATATTTATGCAATGGCTCTTTTGATCGAAATTAACTAGTTTCCAGAAAACAATTATGTTATTTTACACTACCCAACAGAAATACCATCAATATCGTATGCAAAGTTTGTAATGCTGATTTGCCCAAAGTTTTCCATTGCTTTAATACTTTGTTGTTGATGTGCCTCCAGGGAACTCCAGATCTAAATTCCACATTGCAACATTGTTGGTATACAAAAAGAAAAGTTTTTTGTTTTCTTAGAGAAGACTTAGGTATTATAGCCACCAAGTTGTCATTTTCAGTATTTCAAATCTTTTGGAGTAATAATACTTATTTTAAAATCTTCAAAATTCATAAAATATTAAAGATGCTAAACAACCCCCTCCCCTCACACTGACAAAGGCCTGCTACATAATTTTGCTGCAAAAAATGAAAAGATACACTTTTTTGCTTTATTCTAACTTCTTTTTCAAATCTGTTTTCTTTAATATGCCCCGATGCATTTGAACGTGTTGCTAAAACGTATATACAGTGTGCGGCAAAAATAATTAAATGATGTAAAATATTAAAAATTCTTTGCTTGTGATAATTTCATATATTTTTTTCTATTTCAGGAATTAAATTTTGAATAATATATAAAAATAAAACGCTATGCAGCTGCGCCATTTAATTTTCCATTCCTTAAAAATAATCGTTCGATAACACTGGTCTACAGCAGAAGACGCCTTTAAATAAAACCATATGGAATATAATAATTTGGATATTTTAGCCCAAAATATGGTACTTATGTTAATATATTTCATCATAACTTGAAAACGACTTGACCGATTTTAATGCCACCAAATGTTTAGAAACAAAATTTCCTATAAATCACCTGAACACCAGTTTTTTTTTGTATTTTCAACAGTTTCGGAATTAGTTACAACTTAGCTGTGAAAAAAAAAAAAAAATTTTTAGATGTTAAGCGTTAAATGCGGGTACCTAACTTTCCAAAAAGTGATATAAAAATTATTAAAATATAATTTTTACATTTAGAGATACGTAACCTATAAAGGGAGGTAACTAACTTTGACTTTAGGCAACACAAACATAATGAAAGGAAATGTCTGGCAGGAAACAATACATACTCATATGTGTACGTTTTTCTTTGATGAATCAATAAAGAGTCGCCATTCCTCAGACATCTTTGCTAAAACAGGCCAGAAAATCTTCTTGTCTATATCGAAAATATGAGGCTTCCGTGTCCTTATCTAACAAATTCCATTGATGTAATCTTGACGCAAGAAGTTTTGACTCTGATCTTGAGAGGTCTGGTTTATAAAATGGGGTTTTTTCGATGGACTTCTATATGCAGATATAATAGTTCCTACAGACGCCTAACTTGTTTCGCTCCGAATAGAAAAAACATCTTCTTCATTAACCATTTCATGATGTTTAGGAGGTATTGGATGTAAAAAAATATTATTGTTTCGAAGAACTGGTCGTCGGGCAGATGAAATGTTCGGATATATGATTTTGTTCTTATTTTTTCTCATAAATCCACGTGTAGCGGTCATACAGAAATAACAATCATGTTTGTGATTCTATCTTCGTCAAGACAACCTCTTGAAGCTCTTCCACAGGTATTACAACATATTTTGTTAGCCAATATTTGTTTCTTTCATCGATAAGAAATCCAAAGTAATGTTTATAAGCATTCTTAATATGGGAAGTTATTGTATGGCATTGTGATTTTAAAGTTAATTCCCCACAGATGTAGCAAAACAAATCTGGAGTGTATTTCCAAGTCCAAGCCCTTGACATACTGTTATCTGAAACATAATCCATTATAAATAAGTATAAATTTTGTAGAATACTTACCAAATTAAAGAAATATAAAACGGATATAATCCTTAGAGCACTTTTCAATACTAACTTTTGGTTTAGATAAAATCAAATATCGGATAGGATTTGTCTTTTCGGTTTCGCAAGCAAGTATTGCTATCTTTCTTAAAAGTGTACTGAATACCACAATAATAAAAAAGATCTTATTCTTAAAATATTTTTTCTTCTATGATGGCCATAAAAAATAAAGACTTTACATATCTGGCTCTCATTTAAATGCTGAAAAGTGAAACTTTTATTTTACGAATTTTTTTATAATTTTTTGGAAATAAAAGAAAAAAATCCATTAATTTAGAGAAAAAAAATTTCCGCTAATTTTGGTCAAAGTTAGGTACTTGAATTTAATTTTGAATAAAATCAGCAATAGCCAATCGATTTTCATGATTTAAAACTTATTTTATTCTTAACATCTAATATTTTCATTCTAAAAAATTAGTTATGGCTTTTTGAATAAAAAAAGTTGCTCCACTTTTGCGCAAATTTTTTTTTTCGCAGCTAAGTTGTGAATTACTCCGAAACTGTTAAAAATATAAAAAAATGATGGTGATTTATAGGAAATCTTATTCTTAAACGTTTTGTTGTACTTGCATAAAAACAAGTCAAGTCAAGTCGTTTTTAAGTATAATGAAATATATTGACATAACTACTATATTTTGGGCGAACAATTTGCCACGCCCATAAAAACTTTGAGCCCGATTGGAAAAAACTGAAAACGGATTTAGATTCAGCACATCAAAATCATTATACATCATATAGTTTTATTTAAAGAAGAGAAATTTTTTTGCTTTTTGTAGAGCAGTGTATTGAATACTCAACGTGCATACATACAGCAAATATTATGGTCTAAGATCTGCTCTATTGGATTGGTGTATAATTTTGCTGAATTTGTGAGATTTAAGACGTACGGGCAGACATCGAATTGGCAGAACGGTGGAAAATATTGATACTGTAGGATAGAGCGACGTAGAAATTCCGGAGTCATGAACGAGAAGACGAGCTGCCTAGTTGCAGCTTTCTCACCGCACTCTTCGGCTAATTTTGAAACACGATTTGCACCTCTTCCCTTACCAAATCCAAGTAGTCCATTACAGTTTTAAATCTCGTAGATTAAAATGAAAACTTTTTGTCAAATTTAATGATGACCGACGAAGCGCATTTGTACTTGAACGGTTTCGTAAATAAACAAAACAACAGATTCTGGGGATCACAAAATTCCAAAAATCTTTACATACAAATTCGTGTTACTGTTTGGTGTGTTATTACCGCCGGAAAAATTTATGGTATTTTTTTTTAAACGTTCAAGGTGTAAGTCATACAATAAATGCAGAACGTTACAGAGTAATGCTTCGAAATTTTTTATTTCCACAAGTGTCACCAAACGCCAAAATATGTTTTCAACAAGATGGTGCAACAGCCCATACAGCCCATGCCACGATGAAGTTATTGAGACAACAATTTACAAATCGGACAATTTGTAAAAGCGGTGATTTCAGATGGCCACCACGATCACCTGATTGATTTGACTGCACCAGATCTCAAATACAAAGTTTGTAGGACTAAAACACAAACCTTGCAGCAACTAAAGGACAACATTCAAGAAGAAATTGACCACCACACTACAAGAAACACTCAAAAAGGTTTGAAATACGAGTATGCTATAAAAGGAACACATTTTTGCGTTAGAGAAAACGACTCACATTATTTTTTATAATTAATGGAAAAAAATAACATAAAATAAAAAACCTTTATTTTTATCAAATCACAAAAAAAAAATTTTTTTTTTCGATTGTTATTGTCGTTGATTCTGGATATTGATTTATTTGCCTGTCTGGGATTTTGTGTTCAAACAAAAGGTAAACACATACAAATGTCTTTAAGAAAACAACCACTGGGGAGGGGGTATGTTAAATAAACATAAATAAGCCATGAAAAATTCCAGTGGGAAGGGCATTGTAAACGGTGAACAGATGAAAACACGAAATTTCTTTCGAATGTGACTTAACCAAAACTAGAGGAAATAGGAATTACTCGTAGTTTATAGTTTTGTTTTTGTAGTTATTATTTGTTTAGAGCCTGAAGTTAAATGTTTATTATAGGATTAGGATTCTTTCCCTAAGTAAAGATATAACTAAAATCATGGTTAGGTATGCGTTCAAGTTTAATATGAAAACACATAAAAGAATCATTTAAATAACATTTAAATATCAATAACGTATGTAGAATCATTTTTATATAACTTTTGTTATTTATATCATTATTGCTTTCCTTCAGTGTTACATATTCGTACAAACTATGCAGATCGTACGATTATTATTCGACCTGTTTTTTTGGTTTTGTCGAATACGGTTTTTTCAAAATCTTCATTTTTCGAATACCGAATAAAGGGCTTAATTTAACACGAATAACTGCTCGTCGTAATCTGCTCGTCGTTTAACTATTTGTATAAATTTAATTATTATTGTATATATGACAACCTTGAACGTCTCACAAAGAAGGTGAAAGCCAAGGTAGATCGAAAAAGATATGCACTCTTGAGCAAAAATCATTTATATATGGAGAATGATTAACTAGACTCATTGAAAGTCCAAAGACCCACAAAAGCCGGTTTCGAACGTCGGATATGTTAGTTAGTGAAGTTTTTCATTGCGTAAATCACATAACCAGTCGCTAGTAAAATTGTGAGGTGATATCAGTGTTGAAAATTGTCAGATGGTGTGGCCTGGAATTGAACCGACGACTTCTTGGTTGGAAGCTGGGTTTTTACTTAACATACAACAGTGACACACACACTATTAAATATGTGGTGCACATACTATATAATATGTGGTGCATAAATTTACATACAGTGCTGCTCGAAATCTAAGCAAATTTTCTTGTCGAAGCAATTAAGGACTCGTGTATTACTAATGGATTTATTTAAAGTAAAATATTTAATCTTTGTTATCTTAGGCACCTAAATTTTAACTATAAAAACAAACCTTTAATTCCATTTTCTACCAAGTAATACAAAAACAAAATTAGCTCCTTGAGTAGCTGTTTGACTCTTAAGCCTTTATTTTTTATGGCCTCCGCACACAGTTTTAGCATAGTTTTTATGAGATTTGTTAGAATTATTGTTAGTATTGATTGCCACTTTAATTTGAAGCGCTCTCCATCAGTTTCTGCTTATTTTTAAAACGACGTAGTCCAGCTGTGCACTTCAAGAGTTAGGAACAATTTTATTTAAATAAAAGAACCGGTTAACCGTTTATTTGAATTATTATTAACCAAAAACCGATTTTTTAAAAATTGCTACTTTTGGAATTATTCGAAAGCTGGTTTTTGAAAAAAGTCGAATAATCGATCTCCCTAGTACAAACACACTCTTAATTTTCAATTTGTTTCATTATTTCTCTTCTACCAATGCACTGTTCAGAACAAGATCAAACTCATATTGTTCACTAAAGTAACGGTAACTTTTTGTTATATTTCAGAAATCATTGCAGTTCAAAATTTCAATATTAATTGGTCCATCATATTCACTGTAGCTGGGGATAAATATATGTAAATCAACCAAATTCGAAAATTAAAAGCTCCTTTTATTCGGTTTGGACGAATTCCATGGTAATTATGTTTTACAAATGATACAGTGACTGTCATTAATATTCAGTTTTTTCATTCGAGTCAACAAAATTAAGAGAAAATAATTAAAAAGGGGGATATTATCTTTTTATTCATAAGTTATATTAAGGGATTAAAAAAGAAACTTATTTCATAATTCTGAGTATTGAACAAACAATATTAAGAAAAACAAAAACAAAAAACTTAAATGATTCACACTTCATTAATATTCGGTTTTTTAGCACATATAACATTGTTATTTAAATAAAAGTTTATGTAGAAAAATAAACTAATATTTGGTCGGATAGCCCTTGTTTTTTATAAAATCAGAAAGACGATTTGGCATATTAAAATTATTATTTTTCACACTGATTTTCTCCCATTCTTCCTGCAGTCTTTTTTGAGTTTGTTTTTCGAAAAAAAACGGGATTTTTGTGGTTTTGGCGATCTATGCGAATCAGGTCTGGGGATTGAGCAGGCGAATTAATTATAAGTAACCGCTCACAAACAACGCGGGCTCTATGTTTAGGGTTGTTGTCCTGATACAATGTAAAAGTTGCAATTCCCATATTTTCTGCAGATTGTTTCAAATTGTCTTTCAAAATGTTCAAATAAACATCCTTGTTCATAATGTTACATGCTTGTTACACTTCCTCTTTCATGCTTAACTGTTGGAGTAATATTTTTCAATTTCAACACCTCATTCGGCTTCCGCACACTATAGTTTTAAATTTGCTTTCATACAGAAAAATGTTGTCTTCCAATCAATTTATATTTTTATTTATATGCTCCTTAGCAAATTTTAACCGATGATTTCTGTTTTTTAAATTCACGAAAGGCTTTTTTCGGGCAATACGGCCATTAAATCCGATTTTTTAATTGTGCGACTGCTTCTGAAACTGTCTTTCCAAAATTCTCCACAACTTCAGCAAACAGCCACCAATAATTCAATTCATTTTTTTTGGCACTTATGCGTGTATTAGCCTTGATTTTTCTAATAATACGGCGCTCTTACATCTCGGTAAGCTTTTTTTTTTTTGTTTATAAAAATGAATTCGATACTCGTTTTTAAATCTTCGGATAATCTCACCGACAGTATTTGGCTTCATATTCAATATTTCGACAATATTTTTATATTTTTTTCCTTTTTTATAATGAAAAATCGCTAAATTTCTTTGCTTGAACGAAGTACTTTTTCCTTTACGACCTATCGCGGGTTTTATAAAAGTGTTTATTTAGCTAAATTTTTTTTAATGTTAATTAATGTGTGTTTCCCCATTTTGCATATAATTTATGTATGCATGCAGATTTACAGCGTTGCATTTTATGGTAAAACTAAAAAAGCAAATATTAATGAAGCATGCATTTCTGTAGTTCATACGTTTTTTATTTTTTAAATTAGATTCACTCGATATTAATTAAAACTTATTAGTGAAAAGTGAGCTCAGAATATATATATATATTAAGTAAAAAATTAACATTAACAAGATGTCATTATATTTATTTAGAATTTTCGGATTTCCGTTACTGATATATAAAACCCGAATATTAATGACAGTCACTGTATCTACCTAATTTCTAAGGAAATATGGACCGATATAGTCATTGACTAGTAATGCACACAAAACAGTCGATTTTACCGAATGCATTTAGTTGTCTTGGACTGTTTTCATTTCATATGCGAAAATTTTGCTTGTCGACGTATCCACTTAAACAAACGACCACCTCATAACTCTATTTGTTGAACAGAGCAAACATCGTCGTTTCATTTATTTTTGACAGCCTCTGATAGCGGACAGACAACCTTGTTAAAAATAGTGAATTTCGAGTTCATCACTGAATTTAAAGAACAGCTCAATATATACTGTGGGGATTTCGTACTGAGTTTCATTAAGGACGTATTGGAGCCAATAAAACCGAACGTTCAGGTGAGATATAGTCGATAAAGCCGATATTGAGCGATTGAAGAGTATAATTGCGTGAGCTGGTTAAGGCTGTAGACTTCGTCTGCTGCACATAGTAGTGAGAAATGGAGCCATGGAGACCATAGCTACGATTATGGGAAGTAGATCATTTACGATGCTGTCCACGGGGCTTAGTAGCCTGATTGGTCGAGTGCTTGACAACTCATTTTTTGGTTGTAAATCAGTTTTGTGAAGCTATCCTTGGGATTTTTGTCCATAGATTTTGAGTGACTTACTGCCTTGATCAAAAAGCTCTCGTCTAAACTCCGTGTGGGGGTCCGTCGTTCCGATTTGATATTCTTTTTTTTTTTGTTAAGTTGGTACATCTGTTCTTGATATTCCCGCTAAATCTTTGCGTCATAGCTTGACATTTGAAAAAGCTACGTAGCCAAGAGTGCATTTATCTCTATGTGTGTTGGCGATTTTTTTAATTTTCACCGTGTTGAGGTCGCAAAAGACATGAATTGTGAGGCTGAATCCGATCCCAAATTCATCAAAAGGATCATTACTGGAGACGAGACGTGAGTTTATGAGTACGGCACGCAATCCAGATATCAGGCAAGTAAATGGCGTCCACAAAATGAACCCAGATAAAAAACCACATCGTTTTCAGTCAAAAAAGAAAGCAATGCTCACGGTTTTCATGAATTTTTGTCAAAAGGCCATCCAGTAAACAAAGAATATTATTTGGGCGTAATGAGATGTTTGTGTGAAGCAATTCGAAATGTTTTAACGAAAAATGCAACAATTCATCTGATTTGGCTCCCTGTGACTTCTTTCTGTTCAATCCAGTTAAAAAAGCATTTCCGAGAGGAAATAATGGAATAATCGCAGGAAGCACTGATGGACATACCGAAAACCGAATATAAAAAATGCTTTGAGGATTGCATCAGGCGCTGGCAGTCGATGGGGATTACTTTGTAAGGAACAATATAGATTTGGGCGAATAAACTTATATTTTTAACTTTATAAATAAGTCCGGGAACGTTTTGATCAAGGTAGTACACTTTGAAAGGTTCTTCAATGGATTCAGATCGTGACTACGTGCAAGCTATTTAATTACTCTTTAAAAACTTGAATGCCAGTGTTATCCTATTACAAAATGTAACTATTATCCCTTTTATCATCTAAAATTGAAGCTAAAATATCATTCAACTATTTAATGCATATTTTTAAATCAGTTTCGGACAGTGCAAAGCACAAAATGGTTCGTTGTCTAAAGTGTTTTACTCAACTGACGCTAACATTATGCAATCTACTACATCTAGCTTTAGTAATGTCGATATATATTATAAGGCAGACAAACTCTCATTCGAAACATGCTCGAATAATTTTATAAGACTCCAATACCATTGTTTTATAAAAAGTCAAACTCTAACAAGTTTTAGTAATGATATACAAACTCACGTGTCTAGTTATACCAATAAGTTCTCTGGAAATCATAATCATCATCACACTTAATACCATATTACTTCACTAGTTTCACGTAGGGTTGTGTACCCTAGCGTTATCCTGCGAATAGAGCTTTGAAACAGCTGATAGCTGGTTAAGCTTTGTATAATTCTTGAGCGGTAGATGATGACACTGAGGTGATATTTCATTAGAAAAACGTTAAAACACCATAAGCTAATTGAATAAACTCTGATGGCTGGTGGCGAACTGCTGGTGAACTTTCTCCTAAGAATCTCGTCTCATCGATGAGTTATTAAGAATATGATTTAATTAAAAAATTCAGTCAATTTCACATTTAATAAGACATAGAATAATAACCACATCATGAACTCCCGTACTCGTAATTCTAAAAGAATAGGCATGAAATTTATAATCTGGTTAAATATGTATGTTATGTGCCATGTATTCTTTTTTTATTAAATTTATTTTTATTTAAATATATAACGAAAGTAAATTTATTATATTTTATTATTAAAAAAAAAACATTACAAAACCATAATATTTGCTTATGAACGGTTTACGGGGTAAAGAGAGATTCATTCTTTTATTGAATTATGTGTCGTGAAATGTTAAAAAGTTAAAAAAGTTCTTTAAAATGTACATTGAAACTGGTAAAAGCGTACGGTTTGATTAAAAATAAAAATATACAGAAGTACGAGTATATATATTGTGTATGTATGTACGAGTATATGGTATATGTATTATAAATATGTACTTAGATTTTTCATAAAAAAACTTCTGTTTTCATACATTTTTGATGACTAAGTGAGAAAAATATTTAATGTTTACAATTTCATATTTAAAGCCAACTTTACATATATAAAGAAAGGAAGAGTTATAGTTGGTCAAGGCCGACTATCTCATTAGAGCTGCAAAACAATCGATACTACTATCGATAGTATCGATAGTTTTGTTTTTGGCTGACCATCGATATTTTTTTTTTCACTATCGATACTATCGTCAAATTCTAAGAGTAAATGCGGAGGTCACTAAATGTACTCAAAGTCACATTTGTTCGGCGCGGGTTGTTAGCTGTCTGTAAACTTTTATAGTTACATTGGGACACAGTTTAACACTTTCTTAAATTTCTATTTATCTATTTATTAATTTGACCCAAGCAAATTACTATTGTGATCAGGAAGTTCCCAGAATAACCCCCTTGTGACCGAAATAACCTAGGCTGGCTACATAGCTATGACGCTAAGATTTTGCGGGAATATTAACAACAGATGTGCTAACGATGGTGGTTATTCCGGGAACTTTTTGATCAAGGTAGTATTCTTGATTTCATCAGATCATAGCATGTTGTTCTAACTATTACGGTACAGGTATTTCTTCCGTTTGCTAAGAAATGATACATTTCAGGGACTCTTACCATAAGTTTAGCTTCCATAAGTTTTATTTCTTATTGTGCGACTTGAAACAGGTGAATATTTTAGGCTTTTGATGACTTGAAGTTAAAGTTGACAGTTGCTCTACGCTTTTTACCCATAGTCTTTGCAGTTTTCTTTCACTGGATCTTATTAATTACTTTAGTTTTGAAGCACTTCATGGTCTGACCAATTTTCGCTAAATATAAAGTTTAAACTTCCATCACAAAGCTTCAGTTCATACAATTTTTTGACGTATTGGCAAAAAATAAAGTGTCCCTATTTTTTGTTTCAACACTGTATATTTATTATTATTCTTTTCCTCTCACTTAAATTCTAATATTGTTGCCACTAGAAGCACTTTTAAACAGTCCGATAGTATCAATAGTAAAGGGTTCGCCAAATAAATTTTTTTTTGAAAATGCTATAAAAAACAACTACTGCATATTTTCTCAAATTGCTTTTTTTATTTGAAAGTACAATCCTTCTGATTAATAATGGAAAATAGTTTCATTTAAATGGCTGCCTCAGCTGGCCAAGCAGTAGCCTACACGATCGGTCCAATTTTTAAGCACATTATCGATTGTGTGCAGCTGTATTTCACCAATGGCCTCACGAATATTGTCCTTTAAAGCGTCAATTGTCTCTGGCTTGTTGGCGTAACACTTATCTTTGACGGCACCCCACAAATAATATTCTAACGGTGTCAAATCGCAGCTCCGAGGTGGCCAACCGACATCAGCTCTGCGGCTGATAATGCGATCTTCAAAAACAGGGCGCGAAACATCGAGTGTAGCTTCGGCTGTATGGCACGTAGCGCCGTCCTGTTGAAATCAAATGTTGCTAACATCCTCCGCTTTAATTTTAGTGAACAAAAATTCGTTCAACATGGCCCGATAATGATCGCCATTGACTGTAATGGCCACTCCTTGCTCATTTCCGAAGAAAAATGGCTCAATTATGCCTCTGGACCGAAATCTGCACCAAACAGTGACTCGTCTTAGGTGTATCAGCTTTTCAATGTGTGCGTGCGGGTTTTCTGTGCCCCAAATGCGACAATTTTGCTTGTTTACATACCCGCCAAGATCAAAATGAGCTTCATCTGAAAAGATGATTTTTTTTTTGGCAAAATTGGCATCTTCTGCAAGTCAATCGTAGGCCCAGATTCCCATCGTTGTTCAAGCGTATACACAACCATATTCGTTCAGCGGAAGGATAAAACTAATTATCTGTCAAATCTGACATGAGCTAAGTGTTACCATTCACGAAATAAGCACTAGTTGAAGAAAAAACGTTAGATGGCGGACCCTTGGGCTTGGCAAGCTATCGAAACTATCGAGTGGGCCGACTGTCGATAGTTTTGCAGCTCTATATCTCATACCTTACAAAATAATATTTTTTATTTTAAAAAGTAGGTTTGTACTATAAGAGCTTGCGATAATCATGAGTCAACTGAATTCGTAAATTAAATGAAATTTTTATTGGGTTTGGAGGGAAGACCATGGCATTTATGTTTTATCATCACCTCGCCTCACAGTGTTGCGTTTAGAACAAACTAACTGGACAAAAGCAACATTAACAATTTTGAACATTTTTAATACAGTTAATCACGTCACTTCGGATTACTTCGTTCTCTGTTTGTATTACTTAATTAGACTCTATCGTTCGCATGGCACCTTTTAACAGCTAGCATATGAAGTCAATGTAGCGAGCGGCCATTATTTTGTTTGTTGTCTTTATTTCCTTTATTTTTTTTTTTGAACTTGACAGCGTACTTTAGGTAGCTCAGTTTAATAAATTTGCAAACTTTAACCTATAATACAAACATTTAAATTAAAAACTTAAAAGTATGTGACTGATTTTGAAGTAATACAAAGAAGGGTAACAGAAATAGAATTACTTACAATTTGAGTGATTCTCCCTCAAGGTTTAGTATGAAAATTTATGTAATTCATTTCATAATCGGGGGTTGTATTATGTATGAGAGATCGAATGACGAAAAAACGATGTGTTGCGAATTTACCATGAGGAGGATGCTAATTATATTAAGAAACTAACATTGAGAATAAAACGTCGTTCTGCTGAGAAAAGTATCTTTTATTTATTGCATTGCCCTCAAAGGTTAATAACAAATGAAGTATATATTAAGGCTGTTTTTTATTTTTTATTTTTTATTTTATTTATTCTTAAATTAGTTTATTTTAAATTACATTTTAATTACATTTGCTTTAATCTCCAGTGAGACTAAAACCTATACATTTATTCTATAATAGATTTATAATAAAGTAATTATAATATTATATTAATTCCCATAACATTCTATGAAGGAACATAGGGACTTCTCTCAGTTAATGAGCTACACTCGATTTTATTTTTAAACTCATTGAAAGGGACTTACAGTTTAACGCCCACTCCGAACAGCAAATGCATTTAGAGAAGTTTTTAATAGTAGGTAACACTATTGGTGGCGTGGTTTAGTGGTTAGAGTGCACGCATAACAAACAACACAAAAGACCCAGGTTCGAGCTCCAGCAGAGAACATGACGAAGAAAAAATTAAATTGTGGTTTCGAGTGCTTAATGATAAAAAAGGCTTTAACTTCTTCCCTCCAGAACAACTCAATCTAAAGGAAAAAAAATAGAAAAAAGCCCCCCTAACCCTTCTCGCATGCCTCTGGAGATGATGAAAAACATCAGACAATGATCAGGAAAAACACACCACACCCCACCTACTGGGAAAAAATTACAATGCTAAAGTAAAGATCACCACCAATTAGCAAGGATCTTCACCACTACACAAAAAAAAAAATATGGAGGAAGCTACAGCGGATTAATCATCTACTAAGCTTGAAATATCAAATTGATTAACGATACTGAAACAAAGCAATAGATGCTTTGTGGAAAAACAATATGCTCCCTAGAGGAGTAACGGAGAAAAAAAAAATACTCATACATAACCAGTTATTAAGCTAATGTTATGAGGTGATACCGCTGTTGAAAAACTTTTTTCTATTTTTTTTTTAAGATGGCTTGGCCTGGTATTGAACCGACGACCTTCTGGTTGATAGACGGCTGTCTTACCTATGTGGTATGGTAGGCACATTATTTTAATATTTATTTAATATTATAATATTAACATATATTAACAAAACTTCATATTAATTCCTAAAGGATAAGCCTAAAACATACAAATATTCAAACAAACCAGAAACGCTCGAGCAACTCATACAAAATATTCGTGATAAAATTAATGAAATACCGCGTAAAATATGTGAGAATGTAATGAAAAATATGCACAAAAGGGCTCTCATTTGTGAGGCTAATAGAGGCGGGCATTTATCTGATATTGTATTCCATATATAATTGCCGACATTATATAAAACATTTATCAATATAAGATTCATTCTCTTTCATATAATCAAAATTGAAATTGTTGTTGCTAGTGATTTCAATGTTCATAATTCGTTTTGGCTACACCATTCAGGCCCCACAACTCCAGGAGGCATATACGTAGAGCTATTTGCCGCGCACAACCACCTTGCGCAATTAGTGAATGAACCTACTCACATATCGTGTGTAAATGGGCACCAAAATAACACCCTCTACCTTTTCCTCACTACACACCCTGAAAAGTGTGTAGTTGAGGTTCTTGCACCTCTCGGAAATTCGGATCACTATACCATTTCTGCCTCTTTCTCGTTGTCCACCTTTCACAACGCCTCACATACAGCTACGAAGCGCATGGTTTTCAATTACGGAAAGCTCGTTGGGCTGAGCTTAACGATTTCGATGGACATTTCAAATCAAACTTTGTTTCCTTGATTCAAACGTGAATGCCATGGCCGAAATGGTTGTCAATATAATAAAGATAGAGATGGATAATTGCATTCCATCCAGAAAACTTCCGATTAAATCAAGAAATAAATCTTCGTTAATCAGACGTGCAAGCTTGCAGTCAGATCCCGAGAGCATTCAGAAATTGGCGTAATAATAAATGCAATCATACTGATTCGCTACGCAAACAGGCGAGATCTTCCTGTGCCGCAGTACTTAAGGGCGAAAAGACTCTATACAAACAGCGTCTACGCGCTAAAGTTCTTACTTTTCCGTGGGAAAGAAGAGCTTTTGGTCATTCATTAAAAGGCCTTATAAAGGATGACCAAACATTCACTAACCCGGTTGATAAGGCAAACCTTCTGGCTAAAATGTTTGCAGGTAATTCGAACTTGCCGGATAGCGTTAACCACTGACCGAACTTCAAAGAGTATCAGAGACTATGCCTAGTATATTCTTTTGAGCCCGTGCAATGAAAAAGATTCTTGCAAATCTCGACGTTAATAAGTCTTCTGGGCCGGATGGCATTCCAGCTCTGGTCCTGAAGAAGTACTCTTCGACACTTGCGCGTTAATTGGCTAATCTTTTGGAAGATTGCTAATGTAACGCCAATCCTTAAAAAGGGTGAGGCTAGTAACCCTGAAAACTACCGCCCAACAGCAGTTTGTTCGGCACTTTCCAGAGTTATGGAGAGTATGATTAATCATCACTTTGTGAAGTATTTGGAGTCCAACAATTTGCTGAGCGATCGTCAATACGGTTTCCGTAAGGGTCGCTCTACTGGTGATCTGCTGGCGCTACTCTCTGAAAGGTGGAATAGGTCAATTCATGGATTTGGTGAGAGTAAAGTTGTGGCCCTGGATATTTCCAAGGCGTTTGACAGAGTCTGGCACGAGGCTCTCATATCCAAACTTATTGCTTTTGGTTTCGGTAGCCACTTCTCTCGATTCATATCGAGCTTTCTCAGAGATCGCACTATAAGAGTGGTTATAGATGGGATCTCATCCGACGAGTTCAGAATAAATTCAGGAGTGCCGCAAGGCTCTGTTCTTTCTCCAACTCTATTTCTAATATTTCTTAACGACTTTCTTTTTCTCATTTCTACTCCTAACTACCCTTTTGCAGATGACAGCAACATTTGTCATTCATATTCTTTTGATTGTTGGCCGAGCCTTTTGAAGATTGGGGCGAAAAATCTCCGAGTGGGGTCGCGCAAACAGGGTCGATTTTAACGCACGCAAGACCCAATGTTGTCTTCTGACACACAGACGTGGTGGTGCGTTGTCATCTGTATCTATGGGTAATGTAGATATTCAGGAATCAGATGCTCTTAATATTCTGGGCATGAGAATTAACTGTGCCGTTCGTTGGAACGAGCACATATTTCGAGTGTCGTAAGAAGCATTCAAATGTCTCGGCTTTTTAAGGTGGTGTAAATTACTTCAATCCATCTGATCTCCTTAATATTTACAAAACCTATATCCGACCCAAATTGGAATTCAACTCTCATGTATGGGCCGGTGCCTCAAAGTCTATTTTGGAGCTTCTCGACCGCGTACAGGAGAGAGCGAAGATTCTTATTAATGACGGTAGGGTAGCCAACTCTCTCGATTCGTTAGAGCATTGTCGCAATGTGGCGAATGTTTCATTGCTCTATCGGTACTATAACGGCATGTGTTCTGACAAAATTAAGGTAATTCCTAGTAATCATCTATTTTTACGTTGTATTTATATTTCTCGTACAGCACATCCCTTTGTAGTTGATTGTCTTGTAAATCGCACAATGCATTATAGGGAAAATTCGTTTCTTGTCGCACTGTTCGTTTGTGGAACAATATTCCTGTGAATGTCTTCTCTGCCACTTGCTATATGAATAAATTTAAATCGAACGTCTACAGACACTACTCTATCTATCCTCCTTCCCACAACCTATTTTTTTAGTACTGAGGGTTATACCCTGAGTGCTAGTCTCAAGAGAAAAAATTCGCTAATTAACTAACTGGCCTGCTAACTGGAAATTGTCGGTCTCAGATATCATCGACATATCTAGTAAAATATTGCAACTGATCAGTGTAGATTCCGCACACTGTATGTCCGTTGAGACATCTAAACACTTACGCTGCGATTAGTCTGCTATTTCGACTCATAGTATAAAGTTTCTAGGTTCTGTAACTAAATAGGACTACAGCCTTTAGTTGTAGTCTCAACTTGATGTGATGAACATATACTTAAAACTACACAAAATATCCAGTAGATCTTGCTGTATTTAGTCTCAATCAAACAATAATTAAAAGACCAATTGTATTAATACCTGGCATTAGAAACGGCGGGTTGAGTAATATGAGCACATATTACTCCCATACACGATTGCACAAAAACTTAGGTCCTTGTAAGCATTGTATTGTATTGCATATAGCATTGTACTATAGTTGATATGACTGGGCAATGCAAGATTGCAACTTCGCATGAATAATTTCTGTAAAAAACGCCATTAAGAGAAAGAAAACGTGCTAGTACAGCAACCTTTAATCCCAGCGTTAAATGTTCGGTAACTACTCATTGCAACTCATACCTTGATAAGTTCTGATTGAGTAAAAGGATTTGAAGGAACCCCATTTCCTATGCTAATCGTATCGTCTTGTCTAGTTATCTATGCAGATTTTCTTTGAAATCGTCCACCATACAAGCGTTTTTATAAAAATCGTAAAATGTTAGTATATTCTTGGGTAGGCAGTCAGGTAATATCAATAATAATAATACTTTTTCGGTCATCTATGAATAAACTCTTATTAACATAGCTGCTTTTGTCTGTATATAATTGAGTGTAGTTTCCATAAAAATATTTACTCAATATTTGGGAAAAATCTACGAAATATTCAATGGGAGATAAAGAGAAAATTTAATAAGAAATTTACAGTTAAGTCATGTCAAAATTTATGTTTTACTAGCTGAAATCCGTCATGATTCGCTACGCGTATTTTAATTATTTTCCTAAATACTATCCTAGGTATCATTTTGTACACTTTTTCCCCATTTTATTCTATTCGGGTTCAAATCAAAATATTGACGATAGTTTATAATTCCTTCCAGAAAGACACTGCAGAATCTGTATACCTTCAAACAAACACAGAGCTTTAGTTGTTGTTTTAGACATATAAAAAATTCCACATTTAGTATGAATGTTAGGTGCCACGCCCACTTATTTAATCTCCTTCATTTAATGACCGTTGATGTGCATTTCCCACGACTTTGCTTGAACCAAATTTAGAAACTTCTATTATCACCGTTCTCAAGATATACAAAAATTTACTAATTCACTACTTATGTATGGGTGACTCCACGTCCATTCTTATATTTCCGCCTATTTTTCGGCTGAAAAAAAATTCCGAATTTTTAGCTTTAAGATAGACAAACATAAATATTGACTTTATATGGGCGGTAAACATTTAGACCAAATTAAAAAACTTGCATTTAAGCCTTCTCAAGACTTACATAAATCAATATTCAGTTTGTATGAGAGCTACTACGTTCAGTTATCCAATTCAGCTAATTTTTTGTCTTATAATTTGCATTGACTATGAAGCATTTTAGACCAAATTCGGAAACTCTCGCTTTAACCGCTCTCAAGTTAAACGAATATTATTATATTATTAATTTATACGTGGATATCTCCCCATTCATCCTATTCTGCCCACTCTTTAACTGATTATTAACCACAAAATCAACTCAGAAACTTGTACTTTAACATCACAAGATATTCAAGAGTCCATATGACTAATGATTTGTATTGACCACTAATTTATTTCTACTAAATGTGTAGACCCTCACTGTTACAATTTCGAAGCTATAGGCAAATAGATATTTACTTTATATGGGCATGGTACCCGCCTAGTTGACATTTTTTTAATTTATGTAGCCTTAGACATACAGAGAGATAATAAAGAAAATTCAAGAATATTGATTCAGTCGTTTAACTGTCTGTAAGGCAGAAACAAACATACATACTTTAATTCATACATACATATATACGTGCATACGAGTATATACGAATGCACATTTAAAGGGTCCACCAAATAATTTTTTTTTTGAAAATGCTATGAAAAACTACTGAATATTTTCTCAAATTTCTTTTTTTATTTGAAAGCACAATCCTTCCGGTTAATAATGGAAATAATTTCATTCAAATGGCTGCCTCGGCTGGCCATGGAGTAGCTTACACGATCGGTCCAATTTTTAAGCACATTATCGATTGTGTGCAGCTGTATTTCACTAATGGCTTCACGAATATTGTCCTTTAAAACGTCAATTGTCTCTGGCTTGTTGGCGTAACACTTATCTTTGACGGCACCCCACAAATAATAGTCCAACGGTGTCAAATCGCAGCTCCTAGGTGGCCAAACGACATCAGCTCTGCGGCTGATAATGCAATTTCAAAAACAGGGCGCAAAACATCGGGTGTAGCTTGGGCTGTGTGGCACGTAGCGCCGTCCTGTTGAAACCAAATGTTGCATGGCCTGACAACGATCGCCATTGACTGTAACGGCCACTCCTTGCTCATTTTCGAAGAAAAATGGCCCAATTATGCCTCTGGACCAAAATCCGCACCAAACAGTGACTCGTCTTGGGTGTATCGGCTTCTCAATGTATGCGTGCGGGTTTCAGTGCCCCAAATGCGACAATTTTGCTTGTTTACATACCTGCCAAAATCAAAACGAACTGCATTTGAAAAGATGATTTTTTTGGCAAAATCGGCATCTTCTGTAAGTCGATCGCAGGCCAACTTAGCGAAGCGAAAACGCATTGGACACAACCATATTCGTTCAGCGGAAGGATAAAACTAATTATCCGTCAAATCAGACATGAGCTAAGTGTTAAGCACTAGTTGAAAAAAAACGTTAGATGGCGGACCCTTTATTTGTTTATATAATACTGTGCTTTCAGTTGAATTAAACAGTTTTATTAAGAATTTGTGAATTGAAATCTAAATTGTTTATGCCACAGCATTTCTGCATATGTTTGCTTATTGATTTGCGAATTGATACAGTACACTATTCGCAATCATTATACATAACAATTTTAATGGAAAATGAATTTTTGGAAAAATCGAAAAATTATTAAAATTTGCATAAACCATTTTAAATTAAATGCTTGTATATATGTACGTATGTACGTATGTTTAGTCACTCACAGCTTATTTGATGCAATCATAGGATTTCTGAAATATTTCAAATGTTGTTACTTATAGAAGAAAGAAAACACACGTCAACAATATTACTAAATAATATATTTCATTTAACAAAAAATTAACAGGAAAGTATTCAATATAAAAATATTTAACAAAATAAAAATAAAATACCTCAGATTTTCGGCTCACAGCTAATATGATGCATTATATTTCTATCAACAGCTTCGTATAATCGGAATTGAACCCGTTTTAGGTCGGAAGCATTTGAAAAATTGTGATTTCGAATTTTCTTTTCAAGCATTGACCACAAGTTTTCTATGATGTTAAGATCTGGGCCCTGAGCAGGTGTCTATGCTACGTGTCGGCAGTTCCAGATGAGACAATTCTTCCCAATAGCTGATGCGTGCTTGGGATCATTGTCTTGATAAAATTTAAATGAATTCTTAATGCCAAGCTTCTCAATAGATCCAGATACATATTTTTGTCCATGTTTCCTTCGATAAAAGCCAAATTTCCGACCCCTGATGCCATGCATCCACAAGTCATAATACTACCCACATTATGTTTTGTGGACTTAAGACAGTGTTTGGCTTTGTCCGAACATAGGATTTGTCATCTAATTTAATAAGTAAAACTTGCTTTCATTCGCATAAATAACTTGTTTAAATGTTTCTTTGCAAATTCTATTCTGCGTTTTCTGTTCGTGGCATTAATCAGTGGCTTAGTCTGACATTATTTGCCTTTCGTAAAACTCTTCGACTAGTTTCTACATTTGGAGCCTTACCCCTAAGAATTTTTCTGCTTCAATTTCCTACTTCGGAGCACTAAGAACGGATTTTTCTTTAACTTGTAGTACGAACGACCGCCTATCGGTATCATTAAAAATCTTATTTGGCGCTACTTATTTTAAAATTGGTTTTTCATTAGGGTTAGCAACCCACTGCGTAATTCAATAATACCCGAGTGGGTATTATATTTAAAAAAAAACCCGGGTGAGCTTTTTATTTAAATGTTTTCGTAGCTTATTTATTTAAAGAATGATAATGAACTAACAAATTAATCAAAATAAAAATTTTTCAAACCACTGTCTACATCCTTTTTCACCACCTCTGAGCCTATTGCCGAGTCCCATTAAGAAAAACTTATTATCTTTTGAGGCGATCCAACTTTCATTTCTGAATTTCATTTCTTGATTTCTAGATATTGTATTCTTTCATTTCTAGATATTGTATCCGTGAAACAGCGAATATTCAGAAGAATCAATGTGCGGAGAACATGGTGGGTGTGGCATTTGGGCGTTTCTGATAATCGTTTGGCTACATTTGCGATATGATGCCGAGCGTTGTCATGCAAAAGAATAACTTCATTACGTCTTTGTATTCTATCCTTTTTTCTCATAATGCCCGGTTCAAACGAAGTAATTGCAGTCAGCTTTAGCAGTTCATAGTAGTAGGGACATCGGACGAATATTATTCGACCGGTTTTAACCGTTTTTTTTTGTTTTGTCGAATATGGTTTTTCAAAAGCTTCATTTTTCGAATACCGAATAAGCCGGTTGATTTAACACGAATAACGAGTTAATTTAAATAAGTATACATTGTATACGTTTGTATATTTTTTATTGCAAATATGATCATCGTTTAACTATTTGTATAAATTTAATTATTATTGTGTATATGACAACCTTGAACGTCTCACAAAGAACGTGAAAACATATGCAACAATAACTTTCTCTCATCTTTTGTAAATAAATATTGATTTTTATTGAGAATAATCAATTATACTCATTGAAAGCGATCCACCAACTCCGGCTCCAAAAAGCAGATTAGTTAGTGAAGTTTTTCACAGCTTAAATACACATTCGGTGATATCGCTGTTGAAAATTTTCAGATGGTGTGGCCTAGGACTGAACCGACGACTTCTTGGTTGGAAGATGGGTGTCTTACCTAACATACCACAGTGACACAAACTATTAAGTACATAGTGCATAAATTTACGTAGAGTGCTGTTCAAAACCTAAGCAAAATTCCTTGTCGAGGTAATTAAGTACTCGTATATTACAAATATATTTATTCAAAGTAAAACATTTAATTTTTGTTATCTTAAGCACATAAATTATAACTATAATTACAAAACAAAATTAGCTCCTTCAGTAGCTGTTCGAAACTTAAGCAATTTTCAGTACTTGGTGAAATAAACTTTGTTTTTGATGGACTCCGCACACCGTTTTGGCATCGTTTTATGAGATTTGTTAGAATTATTGTTAGTATTGATTGCCACTTCAATTCTAAGCGCTCTTCATCAGCTTTTGCTTATTTTTAAAACGACGTGATCCAGCTCTGCGCTGCAAGAATTAAGAACAATTTTATTTAAATAAAAGAACCGATTAACCGGTTATTTGAATAATTATTATTCGGAAACCGGTTTTTTAAAAATTGTTAGTTTTCGAATTATTCGAAAACGGGTTTTTGAAAAAGTCGAATAATCGATCTCTTTACATAGTATCCAACACCTCCTTGATCCTGCCAAGTGTGTAAAATTGCATTTGTAATACTAAAACAACGTAATTTTACTAACAAATAAAAAATATTGTCAAATTGAGCGAAATTGGGAAGTAATTATAAAACCCATAAAAAAACCAATAAAACCCGGTGGGCTGGGTTAACAAAAAATCCGGGTTCTTGCCCACCCTGATTTTCATCGACAAACCTTACTATGATGTGCTGAACAGTTGAAGGACTAAATGCGACAATTTCTTCAATTTTTCGTTGGCTTCTTCTTTACCGGAAATGCTAAATGACATCCATTAAAAAACTACTACAACATACTCCGAAATCGAACTTCTCTTTTCAAATGGTGCTTTTACATGCTTTCTTCTGCTTATCTATGCTAAAAAATATGTAAAATTGGCCCATTACTTTACTTTTGTATAACTGTTTTATGGAATGCACCATTCAAGCTGTGGGCAAATTTTTATGGGAACATTATTTGTTTTGTTGATATATCTTCAAGAGTATACTTTGTTGTTATTTTTTTTCTTAATTGTCATAATTAAACAAAGGTTTTAATGCTCAATGTGTATTTTGGACATATTGATGTTTATTTGCAAAAATTTCTAACTGCATCAAATAAGCTGTGAGCGACTATACGTTAGACTTGTTCTTATTTTCCAAAAACAAAGTTTTTTAATGGGCAACCATATGTTTTTTTAAGTAAAAAAAAGTATTTTGTGAAAACGTGTCGCATTGAGGTTGAACATTTCAGCTATAGTTCAACCTCAATGAGGCACGTCTTAAAATTAAGATATCGATTTTAAATTGGAACGGAATAATAATAATAATACTTTGAGAGGATCTCTATTGAAAAATTGAAAAAAAATTTGGATAATAAAAGATCAGCCTTATATAACAGACATATGTCAGCATGTGCATAAAATTTATTTTGTGGAATTAGAATTTTCGTTTTTTTTCTTTTTAAAGATATTCAATATTAAATCACATGTGAATGTATGTATGTTGTGTGAAAATATCCACAAAAATATGTGTAAATTAATTCATTATTCCCATATTAAAACATATTTTTTTATTAAAAAAAAAAAAAAAAAATAAGAGAAGAAGTGTGTGGGTCAGATATTATATCACAAGAAAGGCCATTGATGGTGCATTTGAGAAAACATTTCAATAAATTACAAAATATTAATTCACTAAAATATTTATTTATTTAAATACGAATTAAATACGAATATAATTACAAATTATATTTAATCCTCTAAAGTAAAGATAATTTGTTCTCTAAAAAATAAAAATTGCATCGACTTTGATTATCAGATGTCCGCTTGATAAAAAAAGTAAAAATATTGAAAAAAAGAAATGGTAGAAGTTAGTGATGCAATTTACATAGAAATAATTAAAAAAAAAAAACATATTTTAAGGGATGACAATTATAAATACCGTACAAACTCGTTTTTCTTCAGAAAGAAATCGATTAAAAAATTAAAATTGGTGAGTATTATCTCCTTCAATTGCCGCACAAGTCATCTTTTGACATTATAATTGTGCATTATTGCTTTTAAAGCTATCACGCGATTGTCGCATCAGGCTTGCATTTGATTGGGATAAATAAGCACAATTATATTGTGAATTGTCGTATGAGCCAATAAATTGTATAATCACACGATTCACATATAAAATAGAATAATTATTCGTGCATTACGACAATCGTTAATTTAAATATGTATATAACGACTTTATTTCGTTATTAATTTGTAAATAAATATTTAAGCGATCAATTCAATTTAATTTAACATTAATTTTACTCTCAAATGTGGCAGTGTTGCCACGTGTGTATTTTTTATATGTTTGTATATATTTTTTATTGCAATATGCTCATCGTTTAACTATTTGTTAATTTTTTTTTTTATTATTTTTGTATATAAGCGACTTTTCTTGCCGAGGCAATTAAGAACTTGTATATTATTAATAGTGTTACAAAAATCAGGTTGGGCACCCCTACGTTTGTTAAATCGCTAAAAATAAATAAACAAAAGCTGCAAGAACAACTATACGTGGTGCTTACAAATAATCAAATCGACAACAACAAACATTAGCAGAGATAAAGGTAGGGTTACACGATTGTCGTAATGCACCAATAATTAGTGTTTTTTGTATACCAACCATGTGATTACACAATTTATTGGCTCATACGGCAACTCACAATTTTATTGTGCTTATTTATCCCAATTAAATGTAATCCTGATGCGGCAATCAATCTTAAAGTCCCTTCAGAATTCATCTATTTCTGGTCCTGATAGCATACCAAATTGTATTCTTAAAAATTGCTCTGGTCATCTTTATGAACCAATGACTATTATTTTCAACAAATCTATTGAATTGGGTTATTTGCCACCCATTTGTAAACAATCATTCATTATTCCATTGTTTAAGTCCGGAAGTAAACTTGATGTGTCGAATTATAGAGAAATTGCTAAACTGAATGCAATCCCTAAGCTTTTTGAAAAGATTTTAACTGACAATTTATATCATCAAATCTCATCACTTTTATCTCTATTCCAACATGGTTTCCGGAAATTACGTTCAACTGCTACTAACTTTTTGGAACTAACAACTAAAATTAATGATGGTTTTATTGAAAACAAACAAACTGATGTAATCTATACTGATTTTAGTAAAGCGTTTGATAGAGCCAATCATGAGATTCTACTTTACAAGTTATCACGCATGGGATTTAGTGATAATGCAATTCGCTGGCTTAAGTCGTACCTTTCATGTAGAGCCCAACAAGTAAAATTTAAAAATGCTTTATCTAAATCTATTAATGTTCTCTCTGGAGTGCCTCAAGGCAGTTATCTTGGTCCGGTATTATTTACATTATTTATAAACGATCTTCCAAGCGTTATTCTTCATGATGATGTTAAAATATTTAATTCCTTTAATGATTTTACTGGTCAATCATCTTTACAAACTGATATTAATTATTTCACTGAATGGTGTAATTTTAATTAACTGGATTTAAATATTAAAAAATGCAAACATATGTCATTTTTCCGTTCTTCGAAACTTGATACCAATTATTATTTTAATGAAAATGTTCTGAATAAAGTAGTTAACATTATGGATCTCGGAATTTTGTTGGATCATAAATTAACATTTTATGATCATATTTCAATGATGGTGAATAAAGCTAATGGTGTACTCGGATTTATGAAGCAATGGTCTAAAGAATTTTCCGATCCGTATGTAATGAAACTTCTATTTACATCTTTAGTTCGCCCAATCCTTGAATACGGATCTATTATATGGGACCCCACCTTCAATACTTAAAGTAACAAAATTGAATCGGTGCAAAAACAGTTTCTTCTATTTTGCTTGAGAGGACTTGGATGGAACTCGTATGTACTTCTTGCATATGAAGGCAGGCTCGCACTTGTTAAATTACCTGCTTTGAAAAGGCGACGAACTATGCTGAGTATTTCTTTTCTATAGAGTTTAATTCAAGGTGACATTGATTCGGAGTTTCTATTAAGTCGTATAATGCTCAATGTTCTTACTAGACCAACCCGCAACTTTCAACTATTAACATTGAAGTATTATCGATCAGTCTATGCGAAAAACGACTCCTTTCGTCAGATATACTTGAAATTTAATAATTTTCATCACCTAATTGATTTCTGTGATTCTATTGATGTTGTAAAGAGAAAAATTATTTTATATATGAATTAATGGTTTTGAATTTTCTATACTTGCTTTTTTTACTTTAGTCTGTAAGGAAATGTAATCCATAGACCTCATTTAAATAAATAAATAAATAAATCGTGTGAAAGCTTTATCGGCAATCATGCACCAATGTAAATTCCAAAAATACACCAATATTTATTGTATTCTTGTGTGGCATCTGAAGAAGACAATAATCACTGATTTTTATTTTTATTTTGATTTTTTTCGGAAAAAACATATGATTATACGGTATTTGGTTAAAATTTGCTTATTTGGAGTACAAATTAATTCGGTCCGTCTTTTCTAGCTCCAAAAAGATAATGAATTAACAAATTTATCAAAACATAAATTTATCAAATCACTGCTTACATCTTTTCCTACCTCTGAGCCGATTTACGAAACCCATCTCAAAAAAACTTCTCGTCTTTTGAGTCGATCCACTTTAAAGAAGTGATTTGGTAGCATGCCAACAGGTATTGTATCTCTTGCAACAGCCAATAGACAGAGAGTGCAATGTTTGGAGAATACGGCGGGAGAGGCAATTGATCGTTTCTAATAATTGTTTGGCTACTTTTGCGACATGTGACTGAGTGTTGTAATGGAAAAAAATTAATTACGTCTTTCTTTATATTCCGGCTGTTTTTCACATAATGCGCGGTTCAAACGAAGTTTTAGCAGCTCATAGTGCACAATGTTGTACAACGTAATTGCCTCAAAGAAACAAAAAATATTGTCGACTTGAACGATATTTGGAGCAGTTACAAAAAATACCCAATTAAACACAAAAACCCCAATAAAACTCGATGGGTTGGGATTTAAAAAAATCCGGGTTTTTGCCAACCATGATTCATACGCTGGGTCTAATTTCATCATATTCTCTCCAACATATCGGTCGGTATCTCAAGAATAAATTCTTCAATATTAGCTTCTGGTGCGTCAACCATTGTGGGCTTGTGCCTATAGACATAAGCTATAACATAGCCCCACAAAAAATAGTCTAATGGTGTTAAGTCGCACAATCTAGGCGGCTATTTGACCGGCCTCAAACGTGAAATAAACTGTTCACCTTACTTGCCTCTCACTTAGGCCATTGTTTCGAGTACTGTGTGGCATTTGTTACCGTCTTGTTGAAACCACATGTCAGCGAAGTCCAGCTCTTCCATTTTTTGGGAAAAACAAAAATTTGTTATCATCGCACGATAGCGTTCACCATTCACAGTAACGTTCCTGCTTTCATTGTCTTTGAAAAAGTATGGTCTGAAGATGCCACCAGCCAAAAAACCACACCAAACAGTACATTTTGCGGGATGCATTGGCAGTTCTTATAATGTTTCTGGCTACTCTTCACACCAAATGCGGCAATTTTGTTTGACCTCGTATCCATTTAATCAGAAATGAACTTCGTCGCTGAACACAATTTTCCGAATAAAAAGTGGATCTTCATGAGCATGAATTTTGATAATAAAACTCAATAATCTGCAAGCGTTGTTCGTTGGTGGTAGACCAAGCTGAACATGTTGACAGTATCATATTACACGAAAACAGCTGAGCTGCCGAAAAGAAAGTTGCTAAAAAATCACCCGATCTTACGACGTTATTAGACGTACAGTTCAATACTCAAGCGCGTTGGTTGATTATAAAAGCGGCCATACATAATGATCTTAATATCTCTTTAGTTAAAGACACCACAACTGAATTAAGCTCTAGATATGTTGAAAGACTGAGTCACTATAGCAATCCATTAGTTAGATGAGACAGAGGAAGTACAAAGACTTAAAAGGTTACATGTGCTAGATTTGGCTTTTAGATAGTAATTTTATAAGAATTATAAAAAAATATAAAACTTGACAATTTTTATCAAAATTAATAGTTTAAAGGAAACTCACAGATTTATGTATATGTACAGTGGCTCCAACCAAAATTTGGACACTATACCAAAATATTTTCGATCGATTAAAAATCATATATTTAAATTATTAAAAAAAATTTACTATTTTCTTATTTGTGGAAGATATCTTCCACGTACAACTCTGTAATTTCAATGCAGCCTACTTTACTGATATAATTTACGTATTTAGTGGAAAGACCTCTAGTTCAGTTTTCGAAAATTATGCAGAATAAACACAGCTAAAATCAAGAAGATGGCTAGACAACGGGGACAAACTAGTATCGAAGTAAGAAAGCTTATTATTGAGCATGCAAGAAAATGAAAAAGTGTTTGCGAAATTTCAAAAATTTTCGGCAGAAGTTATGTCTACTTTGCATGACATAATAAAACGTTTCAAAGCTAATAAAATGGTGCAATATAGACCCAAACTTGCCGACAACAAAATATTTTCTGAGGCAGAATACGTTTTTTTGTTAGAAAAATAAAAACAAATCCCTTCCTAAGTGCTTCAAAACTTGCTGCTGTTGCTGAAGGTGATTTTGGTAAGAAACTTGCTTTACAGAGTTGATCTTATTAGTAAGCGCAAAAAAACCAAAAGACTTAAATATGCAAAAGAGTACCAAATGGGGAGATCGAATGATTATTATTTGACCTGTTTAAACCGGTTTTTTTGGGCTTGTCGAATACGGTTTTTCTTAAATATTCATTTTTCGAATACCGAATAAACCGGCTATTTTAACACGAATAACCGCTTAATTGAAATATATATATAATTTTAATACGTTCTTATATTTGTTTATAAAATATGCTCATCGTTTTAGATTTTTCTAAATTGAATATATAACGTCTTATTTTTATACACTTGAACCTGTTTTTATGCGGTGTTTTTTTGTGCGGTCTAGACTTGTGGGCTTTTTTTATGCGCCTTTTTTTATGCAACTTGTAGATTTTTTTAACTTGTTTTTTATTTTTGTTGTTGTTTTTTTCTGTTTATTAACAAATAACAGTTTAATAACTTAATGGTGCATGTATTATTATGTGTTGACTCGACGGATATATTTTTATTAATCTTCAAAACTTATTTAATAGTCGACATAAAGATATATTATTAATGATCAAGACAAGCTTTAGCTTTGAGTTTGTTTAAACTGACTTTCGTATTTCCTAAAATAACCAGTTTATGTGAACAATTTTATCCCTGACTGTATGTAAAATTGTTACCGTTACTTTTACTTATCCAAACATTTTAACAATTATTCACATTATTCTTTGTCGTTTGCTTATTCAAACAACTTAACTCAATTTATAAATTGATTAATATTAAACGAAAATTGTTTAAGTAATTTGAGGTAAGTAAAATGGTCCATAATATTTTTTGATGTAATACATAGTATTAATTTTTATCTAACTTAAAATACTTATAACGCAAAATTAAAATTGGAATTAAAAAAAAAAGATTTTAGATGGCTTGGCTGAAGGTAAAGGATCCACAGCCCTAGGGAGGGAATTTGGTTTGGGTAAGTCGACCATAAGATCCATACAAAAACGTGCTGCAGCAATAAATAAGACAAGATCTTGCGCTACTGCAGAAAGTGAAAAAAGTCGTCATATTCCCGAAACCCTATTATAGAAAAAATGGAAAAGTCCTTATTGATTTGGATTGAAGAGTTAATTAGAAAACGAATACCAGTTGATGGTGTTCTTATAAAGGAAAAAGCAAAATATTTTTATAATAACATTAAAGACTTTGAACCATCAACTTCTTCACAAATATCCAAGAAGGCAACATTTTTAGCTAGTAATGGCTAGCTAAGTGGTTTCTTAAAACGTCATGGTTTTCATAACCTAAAGTTGAAAGGCGAGTCAGCATCTGCTGATGAAAATGCGGCAAAAAATTACTGTGAACAGTTTAAACAAATTATTGAGAAGGTGGTTATTCCCCAGAGCAGGTGTTTAACGCTGACGAAACAGGGCTATTTTGGAAAAAGATGCCAAGTAGAACCTACACTAATAAGTCCGAAAAAATAGCAAAAGGATTTAAAACTGCCAAGGACAGAGTAACTTTATTGATGTGCAGTAATGCGTCGGGAACAAAAATAATAAGGCCATAAATAAAACTTTTGCGCCCATAAGCTCTTAAAGGTAAAAATGTAGATGAGCTTCCAGTATATATAATGGCAAACAAAAAAGCGTGTGTAACTTCAAATATTTTTACAAGCTTGTTTAACGACTGCTTCGTGCCAGAAGTTGAAAAATATGTGAATGAAGCTGGTCTTAGCTTAAAGGCTTTGCTCCTAGTTGACAATGCACCTGGTCACCCCTATATTAAAATAATTTTTTTTCACCAAACACTGGATCAGAGCATAATTGCGACTTTTAAAAAATTGTATCTAAAATATAATTTTAAACAAATCTTATCAACTTTGGAAACAGAAGAAATAACAATGTCAGAAGTATGGAAAAAATTTTCTATACTAGACTGCATAATCAATATTGTTGAGGCTATTTCACAATTAAAACAGCACACACTAAATTCATGCTGGAAACAACTCAGGTCAGAGTGTATTGTTTCAAGTAATACACATGAAAATTTCACGCCTTTATTATCATCAGAAATAATATCTCTGGTTTATGAGATGGGTGCTGAAGACTTCACCGAAAATGACATTTTGGATTTGACGTAGGACGACGTCATTTCTGACGACGAGGTTTTGAATCATGTAATTCAACCTGCCACCGATGCAGAAGAACCTGCTTCGATGACCGAAAAGCAGTTACATAAAGGTCTCAATATCGCCAATAAATTAGAAACATATTTGGTTTCTACAGATCCTAATTCTGAAAGAGCTCTAAAATTTCAAAATGATTTGAGATCTTGTATGTCTGTCTATCAAAGGCTGTACATGCAAAAGTTACATTTCTTATTATAAAATTTTTTAAAAATAAAAATAAAACTTTTTTTGTGCGGCCCATACCGTTTTTTTTTTGTGCGATTTTTTTTTTGTGACCGCATAAAAACAGGTTTAAAACCATTGTAGATCGAAAAAGATATGCACACTTGAGCAAAAATAATTTTTGCTCATTTTCTGTAAATAATTATAAATTTTTGCCTGCTTCGAACGGCAGATGTATTAATTAGTGAAGTTTTTCACAGAGTAAATACTTATAAGCCGTCGCTAGCAATGTTGTGAGGTGATACCGCTATTGAAAGTTGTCTGATGGACCAGGCAAGATTGGACCGAGGACTTCGTTATTGATAGGCGGGTGTCTTATCTAACATACCACAGTGGCACACACTATTAAATACGTGGTGGATGCATTTGTATTTCTACAGATGCGCTCTGATGTGTGAAAATATTTGGAAATGAATGGAAAGGATAAGTCTAGATATACTACATGTCATTAAAAAGTAAGCTGAAAAGGCTCATTGACACCATAAGATTGACGCTATTGTGCAGCAAGGAAAACTTGATTCTACATCAAGTAGTCTCTACGCACTGGCAAATTAAATTGTTACAAAATATGCTGCAAAAATTTATTACTGGATGCAATAGTAATATGTTGCGTTATCGACGATTAAATGTTCGTTAAGGCCCTAAAAAGCCGAACGTTATTCTAGCATACTTACTGGCTAGAAACCACAGCATGATACACAAATTTATCTGCAAATGTAATAAAAATTGGGGCGAATTTTATTTTAATAAAAGAACCGGTTAGCCGATTATTTGATAAATTTTTAACCAAAAACCGATTTTTTTTAAATTGTAATTTTTCGAATTATTCGAATACCGGTTTTTGAAAAAGTCGAATAATCGATCTCCCTAGTACCAAAATAGGGTATGTATGTAAATGTATGCATGGTCAGACAGTTGTCAGAAGCCCTCCAGTCCAGAAAACACTCTCTATATGAGTCGCTCACCAGCGTAATATGAATAACCTCCCTCCGTACAGAATTATAGCAATCAGAACTGGCATTCTCCTCAGCTTCGCCTCCACCATTATCCGCCTTAAGCAATCGTTAGGCGCAAACGAGTCCTCATATGGCATTACCGCCCGTTAGGTGTCATTGATACATTGCTAAAATGATTGAGAAGGAAATGATTAATGTCATTCTTTATAAAGATACAGGCTCTCTTCTTACCCATGCCGGGAGGAACTATCAGCCTGTAGCGACTAGTATAGCGTCTAAGGACCTTTTCATGGTTAACCCATGGTTCCTGGACCAGAATAATATCTTCTTTCGTATTACAGAGTCGGAGGAGAAGTACTTCAGAAGCAGCCTTTGAATGGTGAAGATTAATCTGTAATATCCGCACCATCATCGGCTGCCGTTAGGGTAATATCCGAAATCGAACTTTCCCGCCGCATGGATGAAAACCTCAGGTCAAGGACTGAAGAGCATTCGCTAGTAGAGTGACCCTCTACACGCTCAGTTGTGGATGCCTGAATAGATTGCACATCCTCAGGAAGCTTCGTCGCCTCAGCCCACTCATGGATAGCATTAGCTCTGACGCCCCCTGTGTACTTTGAGGTATACTTTGCCGAACTCATAGAAGATGCAACCCTTCTGAGCCTCCAGAATAGGAAGCGACTCTTCATTTAACATGATGAGTGCCTCCCTTAACCCGTTAGAGGGTTCTCCAACCTTAGCCAAGCGCCAGTCGCTTACCGGCAGATCATCATTTGACATCCTGATGAGATCCAAAATCTCCTACGATGTCTGCAGGCAGCATGACGCAAGTCCTAGACCGCAAGTTGCGCTCCAGGCCAAATTTCCCTAAGGCCTATAAAGATCCGCTGAGCGTTGATCTTCACAGGCTACCAGCTTAACATGACAGTGGTAACACCCTGCTTCATGAACACGCGGAGAAGGACCTGGGTTAGCCAGAAAGACCTTCTTGAATGACCGAAGCAATGACGATTCGACCACCTTCCAATTAGCTGGAGTGATGGTTCCTTCAGCATGGCTTCGATCGATAACAGTGCAGACCGAAGCGTCTTTTGCAGCCGCGCGATAGTACCTGGCTACGTCCGAATGAGGTTGAACCTTGGGCTTTTTGGGATCTTGCCCCATCGTCACCTGGCTTCCGCTCGACCGCTGCTTTTTAGCTGTTGTTTTAGCAGCACCATCGGACTTATCCTTACCGTTGCTTTGCGCCTTAGGACCCCTTCTGGTGTGACAATTTTTCCTAACAGCCTCTGACAGCTGGTTGGGTGGAGTGGTGTAGAACATTATGCCCCTGTAATACTAATGCGGGCGGAATTTTGCACTGAAGTAGGCTAAAATTAGTCACCTTGCAAAGGCATTCCCACCATACAAGGCGTCCATAGGTCAAAATAGATCTGACCACAGCCGTGTATATTCAGTGAGTTAACTACGGTCCTCCACAACACTTTGTTCGAGTGAGTCCTAATTTAGCCTATTGTGTATATTAGGCTTTTAGGACAGTTTCCTGTCCAATATAAGCCACAGAAAGTGAGCCTCTTCGTTTAGTTCGGTGCTCGTGTTGTTCAAACCTAATGACCGAAAAGACGAAAGTTTGTACCACTATCTGAAAAGTACCAGCTCCGTTTTCTCGGGATTTATAACCAAATTTCATTCAAACAGTCATTAAAAGTTTTCAATTTTTTTTTGTTATTTATTCTACGGATGACTTTAAGCTTTACACAGTCTTTACATAATATTTCTTATTGTAGCTTTACATTATTTGCTTTCATTTTTCTTTACTTTATTTATTTAGTTTTTTGCTTTCTGGTTTGAACAGGAAGTATTAAGCAATTAACCGATTCGTTACATCCAATTAAAAATGTTTTGCTTCTAGCATTTACCACAAGAGAAGTCTTGTAATAAATATTGTCTAGGCTATTTTAATACATACATACATACATACATAGATAAAAATATTTTAGGGCTCTTCCTATCGTTATTATTATTGTTATTGTTGTTTTGCCTTTTCGTTATTGATTTATGAAGTTCTTATTTATTTTCTTCCAGTTTTGCCAAAAAAAGTTAAAGCAGAGTGAAACTAATTTTGGAAGTTACTAACTTACATTAACCAACAGATATTCGACAATCTGTCAATGTCAGTTACATTTAAATGATGATGTTAAACCATTACAAAAATATTCGTTAATATATACTTACTATGGAGAGCATAAATAAGTATGTAGGGTTAGTGCACCTTAGGTCGGCATGTACCAGTAGTGGGCAATTTTTGTATTTCTACTTAAATAACTAAGAATAAAAGTAATTATGTGTTAAAGGTAAACCTAAATGAAATCTATAAATATTCTCAGCTTTCTATATGTTAAAAACAATTTGAGCTTAGATAAGTATTTTTGACAGTATTTTTCTCTAATTAGTGACTGTCTTTCGGTTTTTACAAAAATACTTGCTTTCTTAATAAAAAATTAGTGGGAAACTGAACTTAGATTGTCAATAATTTTTTTTTATATATAAGACCAGCACCCAGAGGATGGCCCCTACTCATGCAGTGCATTATGCTGGTACTAGGAAAATAGGTTATTGGAAGGAGGACAGAGGAAGTAGTGTTTGTGGACGTTAGATTTAAATTTACTCATGTCGTAAGTGGCAGGAAATACTTTCGCTGGAAGATTATTCCACAACCAAACAGTGCGACTAAAGAACGAATTCTCCCTATAATGCGTTGTGCGATTTACTGGACAATCAACTACAAAGGCATGCGCTCTACGAGAAATACGAGTACTACGTAAAAATATATGATTTTTGGGAATTAATTCCTTAATTAATGAAACACACGCCACATTGCGACGGTGCTCCAATGAATCGATAGAGTTGACTACCCTACCGTCATTGATGAGCATCTTCGCCCTCTCCTGTACGCGGTCGAGAAGCTCCAAAATAGATTTTGAAGCACCGGCCCATACATGAGATTTGTACTCCATTTTGGGACGGATATAGGTCTTGTAAATATTCTCAAAAAACCAAGGCACTTGAATGCTTCTTTTGACACTTGAAATATGTGATCATTTCAACGAACGTCACAGTAAATCCTCATGTCCAGAACATCAAGAGCATTTGATTCCTCAATATCCACATTACCCATTGACACAGATGACAGCACACCACCACGCCTGTGTGTTAAAAAACAACATTGAGTCTTATGTGCATTAAAATCAACCCTGTTCGCACGACCCCACTCGGAGACCTTCACCAGGTCACTTGTGAGTGTGACGTTCATATTCATCCTTCTTACCCCAACCTCCAAAAGGCTCGGTCTACGATCAAAAGAATATGAGTGACAAATGTTACTGTCATCCGCAAAAGAGTAGATAAGATTAGAAGTGAGAAGAAGAAAGTAGTTAAGAAATATTAGAAAAAGAGTAGGAGAAAGAACAGAGCCTTGCGATACCCCTGAGTTTACCCTGACTCGCCGGATGAGACCCCATCTATAACCACTCTTATAGAGCGATCTCTGAGAAAGCTCAATACAAATCGAGAGAAGTGACTACCGACACCAAAAGCATTAAGTTTCGAAATGAGAGCCTCGTTCCAAACTCTATCAAACGCCTTTGAGATATCCAGAGCCACAGCCTTACTCTCGCCAAAACCATGAATGGACTTGTTCTCCGAGAACAACGCCAGCAAGTCACCAGTAGAACGGCCCTTTCGGAAACTGCACTGACGTTCCCTAAGTAAATCGTTGGACTCCAGATATTGTGATTAATCATAATCTCCATAACCTTGAAGAGTGTGGAACAAACTGCTATTGGACGGTAGTTCTCAGGGTTGCTAGCCTCGACATTTTTGGGGATTGGCGTTACATTAGCAACTTTCCAGCAAGATGAAAAAATACCGGCGTGATATGACGCACTGAGAAGGTGAGCTAATAGACGCGCAAGCGTCGAAGAGCACCGCTTCAGGACCAGTGCTGGTATGCCATCCGGCCCAGAAGACTTGTTAACGTTGAGATTTGCAAGGACCCTTTTTACAGCACGAGCTCGGAAGAATATACTAGGCATAGATACTGATACTCTTTCAAGTTCGGGCAGTGGTTGAACGCTCTCCGGCAAGTGAGAATTACTTGCAAACATGTCAGCGAAAAGGTTTGCCTTTTCAACCGGGTTCGTGAATATGTGGTCATTCTGTATAAGAGCAGGAACCGAACTAGCGTTGTTCCTCAGCCTTTTAACGAATGACCAAAAGTTTTTACTTCCCCGCGGAAAAAAAAGAACTTTAGCACGAAGGCGCTGCTCGTATAAAGCCTTTTCGCGTCTAAGTACTGCGGCACATGAAGGTCTCGCCTGTTTGCGAAGCAAATCCGTGTGGGCACATTTGTTATTGCGCCAATTCCTGAATGCTTCCTCTCTGGATCTCTCTGGAAAGTGCTCAAAAAAATCGTTCAGCTCAGCCCAAAGAGCATCCTCGTAGTTAAAAATAGAGTGTTCCGTAGCCATGGGTGGAACCTCGCGAAGAGCGGTGGACGACAATGAGACAGAAACTGTGCAATGATCCGAATTTCCGAGAGGTGCAAGAACCTCAACTACATACTTTTCAAGGTGTGTAGTGAGGAAAAGGTCGAGGGTATTGTTCTGGTGCCCATCTACACACGATATATGCGTAAGTTCATTAACTAATTGCGGAAGATGATTGTGCGCGGCAAATAACTCAACGTATTGGCCTTGTGGAGTTGTACGGCCTGAATAGCGTACCCAAGACGAATTATGAACATTGACAGCAACAGCAACAACAATTTCACTGTTCGGATAATTCGAAAGGATACTCGATATTGAGTCGGAAAGAGAGTCGAAGCCAGATATGGTAACTTTTCTTCCCGCGTTTGGGCTTCTATACAAAAACCCGAAGTGCAAAAGATGTGCCCTGATTCTGAACTTAACCCATAGACATTTAAATTCCATCATACATGCCAAGAGGTTGCTGGCATTGGTACACAACTTCATTACGAATGTACATAGCAAGACCCCTATGAAAATTAAAAAGGGACAGAAGGTGATACCCAGGGATATGAAAATCCTGTGTGTGGATCAGCATTTTCAGAAACTTGGGCCTCACATAAGGCGAAAACATCCGGCCTATGGAGACAAATGTGCGCATACACGGAGAATAAGTTCGCCCGTAGCCCACGCACATTGCAGAAATCAATCCGAAAGCGTCCTTCCATTACGTAAATTGAACCAAATAAAAGAAAAAATAAATATAAACAAAAATCAAACAAATCAAATTTAAAATCAAATTACTTCAAAATAATCAATTTTCAATCGGAAATGTTTGCTAAAGGTAAAGAACTGTTAAAATATGGCTATAAAAGTGAAAGAGCTGAAAAAAATGATTTTTCTCTAATCCTAAGCGATGCCGGCAATAGGAATGAAAAATGTGGCGACTAGGGTTGTGAGATCTTTTTTAAGCTTTTTCGCCAAAATCACCAAATCATCTTCTTTTTAACATTTTGGTTATAAAATTAATTTTTTTTAAATAATAAAAAAAAAATTGTAAAACCAATAAAAAATACTTTATTCAGAGTTCTTAAATTTCGCCAAAAGTGGAAAAAAATTCCCACCTCTGGCGATGATGACAAACATCAGACGAACGATCAGGAAAAGCACGCCACCTACTGGGAAAAAATTACAATGCTAAATTAAAGATCACCACCAATTAGCAAAGATCTTCACCACTGCACACACTAGAAATATCATATGGAGGAAGCTACAGCGGATTAATTATCCACTTAGCTTAAAAATATCAAGTTGAATAAAGAAACTGAAACAAAGCAATATATACTTTGTGGAAAGCCAATATGGTCCCTAGTGGAGACACGAAAAAAAAAAAAATTTTAGTTTTCTGAAAGCTAGAAAACTATAAAAAATGACTTGTATGGTTAATATAAAATACATTTTGGATATAGATATGTAGTCTCATTATTGTTATATATCTAAAACGTTATACACTTTTTCTTCGACACATTTCACATCGCCTTGTATTGGAATTAAATTACACTATGCGACAAAAAAGGCAACGACGATAAAATACCTGAAAAGTTATACTATTTTTCTTGTAAACACTATCTAGTACAACAAGATTCAGTTTTTGAAATTTTCTTAAGACTTCCGAAATCTTTAATTACGGGTAAAAACACGGTTTTTCGTACCTTCATACACTTATAGACTTATAATTTAGTGGAATGCTATCCGATTTTAATCTTTTTAGTGGATTTAAATGATGATATAATATACAGTACAGAAGTTATTATAAATTGAAACTCATCCGATTGTATACTATGTCAATAAGTAAAATTGAAATAAAATTTTTAAGCACATACTCGTAAAACTAGCATGAGTCTCATTCCAATACATTGTAAAATTGAATATTCATTAGAAGTAAAAAACCTATCGTACTAGCATCCAATTTGGATGGCTTTGTAATGCATTACATTGTTGTAGTTTTTATTATAAATTTTCTTTGTTTTTTGCTGACATTTTGAAAATTGTTTTTGAAAGTGCAAATGGACTAACCGTGTGCGTGGTGTAGAGTATGAAGCAGTCTATATAGAATTGATTTTGGCCTATGAGCTGGATTTTCATTATTGAATTTGTGATAAATAAATAAAATGAAAAAATAAATATTTGACAGTTAAAACCCAATCAACCCTTACTTGCAATGTCTGTACCATCAGACCCATCCAACCGTCTCTTACAATGTCTGCTCTATCGGACCCATTCAACCTTCGCTTACAGTGTCTGTTCTATTGGACCCATCTTACAGCCTAGGCCAACGCTGTATAAATGTAAATAGAAATTGTATACAGACATTGGATGGATCCTACTTACATTGTCATTGGTCGCGTTCAAAATGTATATGGTAAAAATTTTGCTGGGTCATAGCGCTGAGGTATGCATATGTGTGAATTTTTCAAGCAAACACATTAATTTCTTTTCCACATTTCTTAAGTTTAGAGCTTTTTTCGTACCATTTATGAACTTACATATTTCGTTGCCAGTTGCCGAAAATTGCATTACCTAAGTAAACTGGGACCTAAAAATCTATTAGTTTCAGTTCCATATAGGCAACTACAAATTTCTAGTTGCCGAGAACACAATTGAAGTTCGGCTGCCATCTATAATAGACACATTAAAATGTCGAATTTTCACTAATTTCAAACATAAAAATACCAAAATAATAATTTGAATTTTTCGTATTTTTTATCAAAAATAGCCAACAATCTCGCCAAATAATTTGAAAATCGCCAAAAAGTCACTAAACCGAAATTAAGACACCAAATAACTTTTGGCGAGAAATCGCCAGATCTGACAACCCTGGTGACGACTACTAGAACACCACTGAAAATCACCTGTTCCTATGATCTTAAAACACGTTAAGACTTCTAGAAATAATAATTTTTTGAATTTTTATATCTTAAGTAACACTGGCCAGTGATCAATAATTGTAGGCACATATTAGAATCCGTCCTCATCACCAGCCAATGAAGTCTTAAAAAACTTAATGTTGGTCTTTATTTTATAGCAAGACATGACCACCAAAGGGGTCAATTTGTAATACAGAGGGTCCAAATCAGGGCGCCCACAGTTGAAAAATTTTTGGGAGCCGCGCTTGCGTCTATTTAGCTTTATGAGCAGTCTCAAAATCCTGTTGCAAAACCTACGGCTGGTTTTGGAAAAGGGAATGATTAAGTGGGTTCATAACCGCTTTCAAAACGGATATCCGGTAAACTTTGGCTGTGACTACTGTGCTTACATCTTGTCATTTCGTTTATAAAGATAGGATCACACGATTGTCATAATGCACCAATAGTGTTTTTTAATCGTGTGATTATACAATTTATTGGCTCATACGGCAACTCACAATATTATTATGTTTATTTGTCACAACCAAATGCGACCCTGGTTTTCATTATCGGCAATCATGCACCAATGTAAATTCAAAAAAAAAAAACAAAATTTATTGTATTCTTGTGTGGCAATTAAAGAAGACAATAATCATTTTTAATTGATTTTTTAAACACGTGCTTATACGGTATTTATAATTGTCATCCCTTAAAATATGCATTATTTTAATTATTTATGTATATGTAAATTGCATCACAAACTTCCACCATTTCTCTTTTACAATATTTTTACTGATATCTGATAATCAAAGCCAATGAAGTTTTAATATTGTAGAAAATAAAAAATTTTAATAATAATAATAACAATTTAAATAAATAAATATTTTAGTGAATTGATTTATTGAATCTTTTTTTGTATTTCTTTTTATTTATTTGTTCACTAAATGACCTCAATATATGTAAATGAAAAGGACGCTATTTTGTTTCTTTTTAAGAACGAACCATATTCAATACAAAAAAAAAAAAAAAAAAAATAATTTAATTTACCACAACAGCTGACTTCCAGAGTTGCCGTAAGCTAGAACGATCCAAAAACCTAAATGCCGAACCAAAGAAGTACAAAGCTGGGATCACACGATTGATTGAAATACACCAAACTGATATAAATTTTATTGTGACAACTTAGCGCACAATAATAAAATTGCCCAATTAAAAATTCTGTATTCACGCGGTTGCCTTATTTTATACAAAATTTATTGTCACAAGATGGTACGAAACGATGTATTGACAATAATTGTCCCAAGGCTGTCACATGATTGTTCTAGTTTACGGCAACTCTGTGAATCAGCTGTTGTGGTAAATTATATTTATTTTTTTGTGTGTTCAAAATGGGTCGTTCTTTAAAAAAAGCAAATAGCGTCCTCTTTATTTATATTGAGGTCATTTAGTGAACAAATTAAAAAAAAAAAAAAATTAAAAAAAAGAAACGAAGTGTGTGGGTCAGGGATTGGATCACAAGAAGAGTCATTGATGGTCATATGAGCAAACATTTCAATAAATTAAAAAAATTAATTCACTAAAATATTAATTTATTTAAATTGGAATATAATTAAAAATTATATTTAATTCTCTAAAGAAAAGATGATTTATTCTCTAAAACATAAAATTTGCATCGGCTTTGATTATCAGGAGTCCGCTTAATAAAAAATAAAAAAAATGAAAAAAGAAATGGTGGAAGTTTGTGATGCGATTTACATATAAATAATTAAAAAAATTCATATTTTAAGGGATGACAATTATAAATTTGTATTTATTGCTTATATGGTATAAACACGTATATTTCCAGAAAAAATCAATTAAAATATAAAAATCGGTGATTATTGTATTCTTCAATTGCCACACAAGAATTCAATTTTATGATTGCCAATAAAGGTTTCACACGATTGTCGCACCAGGGTTGCATTTTATTGGGATAAATAAGCACAATAAAATAGTGAGTTGCCGTATGAGCCAATAAATTGTATAATCATATGATTGGCATATAAAAAACACTAATTATTGGTGCGTTTCGACAATCGTGAGACCTACTTTTAATGCCAGCGAATGCAGTTGGTATGTATACCTAGAAAAACGGAAGAAACGGAACGAAAGGACCCAACTAATATTTATTTAATTTTAGTAGCGAAATATTATTTAAAAATTGAATTCAAATATTTTTTATTGAGTTTAAAAATATCATAAAAATTAATGAAAATTATGTATGCAAATTGCAGTAAAAATGAATATTCTACAATGCACGGTGTGGAATAGCTTTAAATTTCTAGACACAAAATTAAATCTTTTATTTTCATTTTTGAAAAAAAAATCAGTGTATCATTTACCCTAAAAGTCAATCTGTCATGATAGTAATAGCTTCTGTGTGATTACTACAGTCCGATATAATGTACAATAAATTAATGATATTCGTTAAAGAGAATTCAAAAGAAACTCAATAAAAATGGCCGATGTTATAAGTGCATCAAAAAAAAAAAAAAAAAAAAAAAAAAAAATCCACGCAATAAGCCGGCCTTATTGCTCGTCGTAAAAGGAGGGTTTCGAAGCATTGTAATACCGTTCGCCATACTTCCACACCATAAATTTCAAAAATAGAAACTGCACACAGGCATATGCGAACCACAGAGTTTAAATAGCTAAAATAAAGTTCTACGCCACTAGTTCGTATCGAGACGTTTTGCTCATCCTACCTGATCATGATAACAAAATTCATACACTACGGCACATACAATATGAAGATCTCATGATCCCAATAACACAAACTGTGAACCCAAATGAAATTATCAAACAGAAATAATTACTCTTTACAGTCCAGCATAATTGCATTGTTGCGCTTAGTCTGCTTCTGCTAATGTTTACTGTTGTCGATTTGGTTATTTGTAAACAGCACGTAAAATTGTTCTTGCAGCTTTCGTTTATTTAAAAGCTCCGCCAACTATTTTTTTTTAAATGCCAAAAAAAACTACTGAAATATTTCTCAAATTTCTTTTTTTATTTGAAAGTGAAATCCTTCCGGTTAATAATGGAAAAAAATTTCATTCAAATGGCTGCCTCAGCTGACCATGCAGTAGCCTACACGATCGGTTCAATTTTTAAGCACATTATTGATTGTGTGCAGCTGTATTTCATCAATGGCTTCACAAATATTGTCCGCATCAAACAGTGACTCGTCTTGGGTGTATCGGCTTTTCAATGTATGCGTATGGGTTTTCTGTGCCCCAAATGCGACACTTTTGCTTGCTTACATACCCGCTCAAAATGAGCTTCATCTGAAAAGATGATTTTTTTTTGGCAAAATCGGCATTTTCTGTAAGTCGATCGCAGGCCCAGATTGCCAGTGTTGTTCAAGTGTATACACAACCATATTCGTTCAGCGAAAGGATAAAACTAATTATCTGTCAAATCAGACATGAGCTAAGTGTTACCATTCACGAAATAAGCACTAGTTGAAAAAAAACGTTAGATGGCGGACCCTTTATATATTTGAAATTTTTTTATTTAATTATGAATACATACAAGGGTGACGTATAAGCGATATTTTCTTCTTCAAAATTCAATTACTCATTTCATATCAATCATACGCTCAGTGTAATTTTCTGGAATTACAGCAAATTTTTTTTTTCAAAACTGGGTACTTTCACTTTATTGGGAACAAAATATGTATTTACCAATCGATTTTCATGAATTATTGTTTATTTTATTTCTATTATATACCACTTTGTGCATAAATAGTGAAACTGGTAAATATTTGCTGCTTTCTATTCTTGTGAATTTTTAGAAATTGAAAATTTAATTTCAAAAAAATATTTTTTGTTTTTATAATTTGTCTCTTAATATCTTTAAAAATATGGGTTATATTAAAAAATGATATTAAAATGACTTAAAGCTGGTATGGTTTGAAATCTTTTACCATATGGCTTAACGAAATCGAATGAGTCATTTCAAAGTTATCATAAGATGCATGAAGCAGCCTCAAATATGTTACATTTTAGAAGAAAAACTCTATAGAATCTATAATGCTGATGATTTTTGAAGTTAGGTGACCAAAGGGCATCAAAAAAATATGGTGGTTATCCTTGGTCTGAAAATCTTTTTTTTCATTTGCTGCATAGTGCCATTTGAAATTGTTCATTGTGATTGACAACAATTTTTATTTGGTTTTTATTTTAGTTTATTAATTTGTGTGGTATAGTAGTTTATTAAATTAATTTCTCTCTGGTAGATAAGTCCACGTCAAACATTTACAGTTTTAAGCTGCTGCAGTTAAAAATACGCAAAAAAAGCTTACGACTTTTAGTTTTTTCATTTCGTTTTGAAGGATGACAACTAGTTTTTCGCTGCAAATAAAGAAGAAAAAAAAGATGAAAGAAAAGTTGATTTTCAATGTCAGCCATTCTATTTTGGTTTTTGTTATGTTTTGACATTTGTTATATAACACAAATATGTATGTCTGTGTGCGTGCTTGTGTATTGACGCATCTATGGTATGTGTTTGTATTTGAGTACAATGGATTAATTTTACCACCAACAAACACACACACACACACACTTCCGCTTACACATTTTTTTGGTTTTTACAATTTTTTTCTAATTCATTTTGCTGTTGCTGTTATTGTATCTGACAATGCCATTGCTATTGTTGCAATGTTATTAGTAAAAGTATTAGTAGTAGCAGAAATAGTAGTAGTGTTGGTGGTAGAGTAGAGCATTATGGTGCTACTAACGTATTACATTTGTTAACGGATATATTATGCTTATACATCCGGTTTGACGTTTAACTGACAGTTTTATATTGAAACGGATGTTTATTTGTAGCTCTCACTTAATAATTGAGTTAGAAATAATACAACATGGAAAAAAGTAAAGAGAAATAGCGAAAAAAAAGAACAACTGCAAATCCAACAATAGTAACTGCTTTTGCCACCAGAAAATATAATTTAAAAAACATATAAATACCAGCCAAATGAGAAGAGGATTTAAAATAGGAAAAAATATTACAAAAAAAAACATGATTTAATAAAATAAAATAAAAAAATGCATAGAATTGTAATGAATTTGGGATAAGCTTAACATATGACGGTAGGTAGTAATCGAACTGGACGATGAAAAAAATTATATTACAATTACACAAGTTTACAAAAGTAATTATTTTTGTTCATTGAATGAAGTGCAACCTATGGTGGTTTATTATCCTGTTTTTTTCTTCACGTACACTTCACAGTTTTATGACAGATACGTTTTTGTGAAGATTTTGGTGAAGACAAAACCGGAATCATACTTTTCCTAGTCTAGGAATAATTGTGGTCTTCAAAATAAGAAAATGTATGATGATGTAAAATTAAAAGTCTTTTAGCCGGCGATAAACGGGCTACTTGGACTGTTTTAGTAAAGTGTGTTCTAAAATTAACGCAAAACTTGAATTAAATTTGAATAAAATAGAAACAGTCTTTAGTTTAACCTTTTTAAAACGTTTGAGTTCTTTCAAATGCGTCAAAATAATATAAACACCACGATGTTGTTGTTCTACAGTTTTTATTTCCTCACTTTACAGTATAAAATTATTTATCTTGCACTTAATATTCGTTTATAAAACACTTTTTACTTACGCCTAAACACGACTTTACTTTATGACTGAAATATGATAACTATATCGACAAAGGCAAAGCAGCCTTCTTATATATCTAATTGCCTACAGTTTGGAAAGTTCCAGAAATGTCTCAAACGCTCTCATATTCTCTATTTTAATCTGTTAATTTTAGACATGCATTACCCAAAAATTGGTTGAATTGGCAATACCATGGTAACACATTTCAACCTTGACACAAACCAATCGACAAAAATCCCACAATACAGTCCCAAAGGCACTTATATGGTGTATTTTATTGTAGTCATTTTTGTCTTGGTAACAATATTGTTATAGTTTCATAAAACCATAAAGTATATACTATACAATTTTTTATGGAATAACACATTGGGAAAAAGGTCTCCATGACTTTGCTGGAACATATACAGTTTTCAGTCAAAATGTTTAATGATTTTTCTTTATAATTGTGGGTAAATTTAATTGATGCAGCATTTAATTTCCTGTTGTACGCACGTTTAGTTCAGGGCATGTTGACATTGACCTTTGAAAAAACCTCATAAGAAGAAACTTCATAGTGTTAAAATCCACTTGCTGGTGTCTGATAACACGGTGCGACAAAAAAAAAAACAAAGTTGAAATACCTGGGAAATGATGTTACATTTCTGAAAGTGGGTGTAAAGGAGAACAATGATATGCTTTTGGAATTTTCAAAACACCTTAGAAATATCGAGTTATAGATAAAAATCCGGTTTTTTGGACTTGTATGCACTTATAAGCAAACTACTTTGCTGAATATTGCCCGATCTTAAGTTTATTTACAGAAGAAAAACAGACCTTTTAAACAATATATATGCCATTAAAGTAGTCTTCTAGAATCTAGATGTTTTTTTCAACCAATTTTTTAGGAAACGTACTATTTATGAATTAATTAAGGAAACGTACTATTTAAGAATTAATTATGAAAAAAATTAGACTTAAGGCTTAAGAATCTGTTGGAAATTGACGGAGTTATTAATTTTTTTTAATAAAGAAACATCTGAAAAAAGCAATTTTACTTATTCTAAACTCTTTCTTAGCTGCAAATTGGTGTTTTTTCATGGTTGCCAACAGCTTACATTAAAAATGGCGGCAAATTAAATTATTTTGTTTTTGGGACACCCTATTGCTTTTAGGAAATTAAGAAAGTACAAAATGCGAAAATAAATTTGCTGATTTAGAGAAGATTTTGAAAGGATGTCCCCAAAAATTAATTTATTGCATTCCCACATGGACTACTTCCAAAAGCATAAGACGATTGAGCGACGTGCAAGGTGAACGGTTTCACTAAAATTTAAAATTTTAAATTGATCGAATTTTTGGGAGCAGCATATGCTATGTGACTTTTGTTGAAGTGTCAGTTAGTTAGTTAGTTACGATGAGCAGCCAGACGCGTCCAGCCCACCTGGGTCCAATATTGATCCTACTGTGATACCCATCAGTAATCCAGAAAATGGACAACCTATACGTCCGTGGCCTGGTGCGATCCGAATCAACCAGAAGAGATCCTGCCGATATTCACACAGGCCAGATCTGACAAACCATCCAGAAACGGACTGCCAAAGAAAGCAGTCCTAATGTCGAAAGGACTTGGGCACTAGTATAGAAAGTGCGCGACAGTCTCCTCTTCCTCCTCATCCTGATAACCCTTACAATAGTCATTGAACGGCAGACCCAATCTCCTAGCGTGCGCACCAGCCACCCAGTGCCCAGTAACCACAATCATAAGAGCTCGCAGCCTAAGCCGCGTACCCCTATAATAGACTCCGAACGATTCCGATCATATAGGGGCCAGATTTGCCTCGATACAGAGCACGTGGGTTTATCATCCGACCGTAGCTGTGCCCTACCCAACATGTACCGAATGACCATAAGTCTGCAAGAGGAGAGTGGCATCCCAACTGAGTGGTAAATCTCCTCATTTCTGAGGAGAGAGCCAGCCCTCGCAAGTCCGTCCGCCACACAGTTCCCTCGGGTGTTCGGGTGGCCCTTTACCCAGATAATCTCCAGGTCTGAATGTCTCGCCATCTCGTTGAGAGATGCCCGGCATTCACACACCAGACGCGATGTCAAGTAGACACCGAAAAGCGCCCTGATCACAGCGTGACTGTCCGTACAGATCCAGATATATTGTTGAAGTGTCATAAGGGAAACAAATTAAAAATAAATTGTTACGTTTTTACCTTTTTAAAAACGTGTATTTATGAGTTTGTCGATTGTAATTAAAACAAACAAAAAATGTGTGTTTGGTTTTTTATTAAAATCGTTTATTCAACACAATTTTGTGCACCATTGCTTGTAACCTTTTTACAAGCAATAACAATTTTCTATTATTAATTACTCTGTCTGTTTACAAGTTTGTAAACAACAACAATTACTCGTAGTTATAACTTAGGTTCTATCACAAATTTAGTTCTCTTCGACCAGAAATAAGCCACTCTAAACTCTCTACGTTGACTTCAAACCAACAAGATTCGTTCGCTGAGTTAACTTTGCTTAAACTGCTTCTTGTTCGCATCGATGTGCTTTTTATATGGCTGAGTAAACAATACATTGAAAGCTCTCGAACCTCTCGATATTTCAGGTATATTGCATTTCTTTCTTTTAATATCTTTTTAGTTCTTTTGTAGCCATGCATATTGTTGCGAAAATAAGTTTGGGCATCACAGCGTTTATTACATCGCTAATATAAAAAAGCAAAAGCTGCAAGAACAACCTTACATGCTGTTACAAATAACTAAATCTACAACAACAAAGATTAGCTGAGATAAAATAAATAAAATAACACGGCAACAACAATAATTAAGCAGCGAAGAAAACAAATAACAGATAATAAACAAGCAACAACAAATACTAAGCAGTGCTGGATGACGGATGATACGAGGGCGGTTTGATATTGAAGCTACCTAAGTAGGAAAAAAATATCTTTTTTTTTTAAAACCATTAATTTCTCAACATAGTCTCCTTTTAGCTCAATACACTTATTAAGATGATTTTTCAACTTTTTTATACCATCTGAATAATACGATTTTGGGAACTCCTCAAAATACGCATTAGTTTCGGTAATCACTTCTTCGTTTGAGATGAATCTTTTTCTTGCGAGACATTTTTTCAAATTTAGAAACAGGAAAAAGTCACTAGGGGCTAAATCTGGTCCATAAGGTGGATGATCAACCAATTCGAAGTGGATTTCTCGTAGTTTTAGCATCGTATCTAATGCTGTGTGAACCGGTGCGTTGTCTTGAAGAAAGAGCACTTTTTTCTTGTTTAAATGTGGTCGTTTTCCTTGATTGCATCAACCAATTGATCCAATAATGCACGGTAATACTCTCCTGTGATTGTGGATCCCTTTTCAAGATAATCGATGAGCAATATTCCGTGTGCATCACAAAATACAGTGGCCATAACCTTGTCAGCCGATTTCGCTGTCTTCGCCTTCTTCGGAGCACTTCTACCAGCTTCCACCTATTGCTTCGATTGATTTTTGGTTTCAGGTGTGTAGTGGTGGGCCCACGTTTCATCAAAAGTTATTAATCTACGCATTTTGACCCGGCGATCATTCATAACGATATCGAGGATTTTATTGATATTTTCTTCAGCAACCACCTCTTTTAGCCTTCCTGTTGATGGTATTGTTGCAGTGCTTGTTCGGCCCCGTTTAAATTCAGCAATCCAATATTTTACCATATTATCTGACGGAGCAGATTCGCCGTAATGTTTATCTAGCTTTTCTTTTGTCTCTTTCGCCGTTTTGCCATTCAAATAATAGTGTTTAATCACTGCACGAAATTCACTTTTTTCCATTTTCCAAGAAGCACAAAAGTTGCTTACTTCAAATGACTACAACAAATAAACTAATCGATGAATTTGGCTAAGATTTTAACAGCTGATGTTTGACGGATCGTAACTTCTAAGAAAGAAAAAGTTTTTGTGTTTGTGCTGCCATCTAGCGCTAGGTAGCTTCAATGTTAATCCACCCTCGTATATAAGAATTAATGGTTTAAAGACAAAAATACGAAAAAAAAACCATATAGAATATCAACGCGTCAACTGATTGATAAAGTGCAAATGCCGTTTAGCAAAGAACGAATGGTTGCGAACTCGAGCAAGTGCAAAGGTAACATGATGACTTCAACTTTCATAGAAAAATTAAAGAACTTTGCGGAACCCAACGTAAGCACATTTCGTCTACATTAAGGGACAGTAACCATCGAATCCCTGCAGACATAAACGAACGAAAAAAAGAGTGGGAAAACTACATTGAAACTCTATTCGGAGATCGTCTAAGTGGTCCAGTAATAACGAAGGATGAGGTTAGATATGATATTAAAATATTGAAGAACAAAAAAGCTTCTAGTCCTGATGATATACCAGTTGAAATAATTACATTAATAGATGATAATAATCTCAATACCCTTGTAAGAATATTTTAACAAATCTACAATACTGGCATTGTTCCTTCCATGTGGTTACAATCCACTTTCATAAAAGTCCCAAAGAAGGATAATCCCAAGTCTTGTAACGACTTCCGATCTATAAGCCTTATGAACCACGCCACTAACATTTTTCTGAGCATAATTCAAAACCGCATTTACAACACATACGAAATACGTATGGGCAAAACTAGATTTGGATTTAAGTCGGGAACTGGTACTCGTGAAACAGTACATTCTTGTACAGAATTGTATGGATGTGCATAAATATGTTTTTTTATGCTTCGTAGATTATGAAAACGCATTCGATAAAGTTAAACGCAATAAACTGATAGAATACTGCAACGTTTGGACATAGATCAGAAGGATATTCAATGCATTCGAAACCTATACTGGGATCAAAGTGCTCATGTTAGAAACAATGATGGATGCACTAGAAATATTGACATTCAAAACGGAATGCGACAAGGCTGTATTCTTTTAACATTACTTTTCAATTTATACTTATTCAGGAATGTGTGCCGCTATGGTAAGTAAGACACCCGCCTATCAACCAGAAGGTCCTCTGTTCAATACCAGGCCAGACCATCTTACAAAGAAAAAAGGTTTTCGACAGTGTGGTATTACCTCATAATGCATTTTCCGTTCGGAGCCGGCGTTAAACTGTAGGTCCCTTTCAATGAGTTTCAAAATAGAATCGGATGCAGCTCATTGACTGAGAGGAGTCCCCCATGTTCCTTCATGTAATATTATGGAAATTAATATATAATATATATAATAATATATATAATAATATATATAAATATAATATATATAATATTCAGAAATATAGCAGCATTTACGGCCTAAACATCAACATGAATAAAACAAAAACGATGATTGTAAGCCGTAACAAAACTCCATATACAAATGCACAACTCACTGTGAACAATAATCCAGTAGAACGTGCTATATTCCATGGAGTCTTGCACCCTTAAAATGGATCACGTAAATAAACTTGGAAGTTATTTTGGTAAGTATTTGTAATCTATGCATAGAATTTTTTTTTATTTATAATGGATTTTTGTTTTAGATGACATTATTCAAAGGCTTGGACTTGCAAAAATTCTCTAGATTTGTTTTGCTACATCTGTGGTGAATTATTTTTAAAATTAACCCAAATTAAGAATGTTTATAAACATTACTCTGGATTTCTTATCGATGAAAGAAACAAACATTGGCTGTCAAAAATATATTCTAGTACTTATGCAAGAGGTTTAGGAGGTTGACTTGACGGCAATTGTAAGATCATGCCATTTATGAAACCAATAATATGGAGTGAACCAGAAAATCACGAACACGATTTATATTTCTGCATGACCGCAACGCGTGGATTTACGAGAAAAAATAAGAGAGTAGTCCTTCGAAGCGATAATGTTTCTTTACCTCCAATGCCTTCTAAAAGTCACGAAATGGTTAATGAAGAAGATGTTTCTTCTGTTCGGAGTGAAACCAGTTACGCATCTGTAGGTACTTCTGCATATGGAAGTCTATCGAAAAAACCTTATTTTATAAACCAGTCTGATCTGACTGATCTTGTTCGAGACGTAGATCTTCAAAATTATAATCAGAACTTCTTGCCTCAGGACTAAAGCAATAGAATTTGTTAGATTAGGACACGAAGGTCTCATATCTTCGATATGGACAAGAAGATTTTGTGGACTATTTTTTGCAGGACTATTACGAAAGCTGGGTTCTCTGAAAAGTCTGAGGCATGGCGACTTTTTTTTGATTCATCAAAGAACAACTTACGTATCTGCGTATGTATTGTTTCCTACCAGACATTTCCTTTCACTATACTTGTGTGTTGCCTAATAATATATTAAATTGTTTTTGTTAAAGTTACGTACCTGCCTTTATGGGCTATTTTACTTTCAACATATCTGACTTTCTTTGAAATGCTTAAAATGTAAAATTTATGTTCTAAGAACTTTTTTATAACTTTTTGGCAATTGGAGGAAAAAAAACACTAACTTCCAAAAAAATATTTTTCCACTAAATTTGGTCAAGGTTGTGTACCAGCATTTAATTTTGAATAAAAACATCAATAGTCACGTTATTAACACATGGTCCAGTCCCTAAAAAAGGATATACTTTGTTTTTGTTTAAAATTAGCTTTATTCGACGCAGTTGCCTTCAAGAGCAATGCAATCATTCTAGCGCCGCTAACCCATTTCAATATAAATTTTGCAGAACCATTTATCTCTTGCCTCAAAACAGGCCTAAGTTTTAACGATAATTTCTGCATTGTTCCGAAATTTCTAATAGTAGAGCATTTTTTTAGATCTGCGAACAGCCAGTAAACACTGGAAACAGACAATAGTCTGGTGAGTACGGTGGATGAGAAAACAATTCGAAGTTTAATTGTTGTAGTTTGCCATTGTAACACTTAACATTTAACATTTGTAACACGTCAACAGTAAGCAAACGCAGCACCAATTTTAAACAGAGCTTCTCATAGTCAATTGCTTATGCAATAAAAAGCCAAAACTTTGATACCTTTATGATGTCAGCTAACCCACTCAACTTCACTTTTCGATCATTAAAAACGATTTTGTGGATTTTTTCATGTTTCTGTTGATACCGCTTCTTTTGGAAGTTCAGTGGGTTCTACATCATCAGTGTCTCTACGACCACGTTTGAAGATAGCAAACCAACGTTTTATTGTTGTTTCTGATGAAGCGGAGTACCTGCACAACACTTTTCAAGCCACTGTTTTGCTTGAGCAGTATTTTTCCCATCAAGAGGTAGTGTAGAATTAAAACATGAAATTTTTTTGATGCATTGTTCCGATAATAACAAATGTATCGTCACTCTTAGCAAATTAATTAGTAGAATATCATAAAATTTCAACAGCTGTCTTTTGATGATTAGCTCTAACTGAAAAAGAAGTGAATACAGTATAACTAGCGCCATCTATGTTTTAGAGCCGAGACGTTTCAGCCCATGTGTTATAGAGGGTGGTCCAATCAAAACGCACGATGTTAATTGTAAATAAAACAAAAAGTTTTCAGAAAATTATTTCAATATTTTTTATTATTGTAGAAGAATCTATGGCAACTATTATCTATCCGTGGGTTAATTGCTTCAGTGTTTCTCAGACATAATTAAGGTACAATGTCGTTAATGTGCCGAATTATTTCATTCTTTTAGCTCTTGAATTATTCTTGCCATATTGATGTGCACTTTTTTCTTTAAATATCCCCAACGGCGTCAAATCACATGATGGTGGCGGCTAATTAACATCGCCACGATACGAGATAACACGACCATTGAATTTCTCACGCAAAAGAGCCATTGTTTAGTTGACTGTATGGTAAGTGATACCATCCTGTTGAAACCACATATCGTCCTTATTTCTTTTCTAAATTTCTGGCAATCAGTGACGTTCGTGAGATGTTCAAATGTTGTCAAGACTGACAGTTCTTTCGTCACACTATCGCGAACAACGCAATGTTTTCCGCAGAACAAACTGTGAGAGCATGAACAGGTGTTTCTACATTTCCTACAGACCCGGTATGTTGAAATTTGTGCACAATTCTCCCTATTGTGGACACATTTGGTCGACTATGCTAGCGAATAGAAACACAATGTGCACGGAATGCATTCTGATTTGAACGCCTATTTTCGTAAAAGGCTTCAACAATCTTAACACGCTGCTCAACTCCATGCCTCTTGTTGGGCAAAAAACTTCAACAATCTTAACACGCTGCTCAACTCCATGCCTGAAACAACTGAAACAACGAAATGTCAAATTAAGTTGGGCAAAAAACTTGATGTTAAGGTGTGACTCACAACTAATATCGCACATTATGGTTTGACGGGGGGTGGCGTGGTGTAGTGGTTAGAGCGCAAACGACCCAGGTTCGAACCCTAGCAGAGGACATGACAAAAAAAAATTTAATTGTGGCTTCGAATGTTTAATAAGACCACTCCATTAAAAAAAATAAAGAAACCAGCCCCCCTGACCCTTCTCGCATACCTCTGGCGACGATGACAAGCAACAGATGAATGATCAGGAAAAAAAAGCCACCTACTGGAAAAAAAATTACAATGCAAAACCAAAGATCACCACCAATTAACAAGGATCTTCACCACTACACAAAAAAAAATAATATGGAGGAAGCTACAGCGGGATGAATCATCTACTTAACTTAAAAATATCAAATTGATTAAAGATACTGAAACAAAGCAATGGATGCTTTGTGGAAGGCCACTATGCTCACTAGAGGAGTGACGGAGAAAAAAAAAATATGCTTCTACCCCCCTTTGTTATAAATTTCTTTGTGAGTTCATGTGTTTGTCATTCAATCACGTGTAAATTGCTGAATCATTTTTGTTGGAGTATGGAACACAGGTAGAACTAGCTCACAAAAGTGTTATAGGCTATGCTTTTTCAAAATTGAAACTAGGAGAGATTAAAATCGGGAGAAAACAAGCCAGGTCTGTTTAGGAATTTATCCTGCAAATTTTGTTGAAATTTTATATACAAAATTTGATCAAATTTGGAACACAGACAGATCTAGCTAACGAAGTGTTATATTAGGTTTTTTCAAAATGAAAGCTAAGAGAGACTAAAATCGGTGGAAAATGGGCCAAAATCGATCATATGAGAAATAATTTCGTTAATTCAGTTTGTTTGTGAGTTAATCACGTGCAAATGACTTAATCGATTTTGTTAAAATTTCGATTACAGATATTAAGATCCTGCTAACGGAATTGGAATAGGAATCTTTTTTATCAAAATTAGATCTAGGGACTTAAAATCTAGGGAAAACAAACAAAATTATTGACTTCATTTCTGAAACGGTGTTGTTTAATCACTTATAGTGAGTGAGTTTGATGAGACTGTATAAGAATAAGTTTATCATATTTTCCAGGAATATTTTGATATAAGAAATTTAAGAGTGCAATGAGTCCTGCAACTGATTATATTTGGTTATTAGTGCAAAGTCCTGACCACTTTTGGGAAATATGGGTATATTCTAGCTGATTCCGAAAGAGTTCTTGCATCGTTTTGTAAATTTGGATGAAATATGGATCCATCGCAATACATCAGAGCTCAAAAAAGATCAAAACAGGGTTTTCGGATAGGTAAGGACTAAGACGCATCGATGTCATTCACATCGATTATTTTCGTTACAGTAAAACGGATCTTTTTACTCCGTTACTCCTCTTCGGAGTATATAGCTTTCACAAAGCATCTCCATCTTGTACGATTCACCACTTTTGCTTCTTCTCAAGTTAAATTGGTTTGTCCAAGATAATAGTGCGCCTCGACCACGATTTCTAGAGCCTTGAGGATTCCACTCGAGTTATATGCTGTTGATGCTAACGGAACTTTTTCGAATGATATGACAGATCCACTTCCATTTTCTTTTCTCATTAGTCATGTTCCACAGTTCTGTGTTACTTTCTATATTAGGCCAGATCATTCTCCATATGATTCTAAGGCAATTGTTAGTGAATACCTGGAGTTTTTACAAGCCAGGTTTCTCTGTCATACAGTAGAACTGATTTAAAACATGAACTGAATATTCTACGTTTAGTTCCTCTGGATATACGTATGTGAGCATCTTCATACTGACTGCAGTAGACCAAATGCTGCAATAGCTTTATTAGGCTTGTTGTCTAAGTCTGTTTTTGCACCGCCATTTGTAGTCATTATACTTCCTGTGTTGGCCTGATCTAACCAGCTTCTAATCGGTGTGAAGACTGCTTCTTCGTTTCGTCGTATATTTTCCCTGTATTATGACTGCAAGTATCTTATACCACCTTGAGCAAAATGTTCCCGGAATAACATCAGTGTGGCGGTCCCATCGTTCCGATTTGAGTTTTGTTTCTAAGTTGGTACATCCGCTAAGCCTTAACGTCATATCTTGACATTTACAAAAGCCACACAGCCGATCACTATGTGTGTTGATGATCTTTTACAATTTTAGAAAGGCGTTTAAATTTTGCTTAAAAACGCATTTAATGGTGCGCACACGAGTCTATAAAGAAAACGGTCGTTTACCAATGGCACGAGTGGTTCAAAAGTGTTCGTGAGTCAATCGAATATGATGAACGTAGTGGCAGACCATCGACATCGAAAAGCGATGAAAATATTGATAAAGTAAAAGAAATGTTGGTCAATAGCCGCAAATTAATCATCAGATAGATTGCGGAAGACATGAACATTGCCTGTGGATCCGTCTAAGGCATTTTTTTTTTTTTTTTGGTTAATGATTTGGGTTTCCGTCGTTTAGCAGCAAAGTTGGTGTCAAAAGACCTCAATTTTATGCAAAAAGATACCGTGTAAAGGTCCCAAACGACATGATTTGTGAGGCTAAATTCGATCCCACATTCACCAAAAGTTGCTTACTGGAAACGAGACGTGGATTTATGAGTACGATACGCAATCCAGACATCAGGAAAATGAATGACAATCACCAGATAAGCAGAGACCAAAAAAAACACGTCGTTTTCAGTCAAAAAAGAAGACAATGCTCACGGTTTTCATGGATTACAACGGTCTAGTGTATATTGAATTTTTACCAGAAGACCAGACAGTAAACAAGGAGTATTATTTGGGTGTTATGAAAAGGCAACAAATACCATCCAACAGCCACTGAATTCAGCTGACTTGGCTCCCTGTGACTTTTTTTTGTTTAATCGAGTTAAAAAGCCATTACGTGGAACGCGTTTCATCAGCCGAGAGGAAATAATGCAAAAGTCGCAGGAAGTACTGATGGTCATACCGAAAGCCAAACATAAGAAATGCTCCGACGATTGGATCAAGCGCTGGCAGAAGTGTTTTGCAATCAATGGGGTGTACTTTCAAATACTTTTTGATCAAGTTGGTATATGGTGTTGAGCGGAGTTATTCCTTTCCAATGAACTCAGCCTTTCTTTTTCCCACACTTATTTTTCAGTTTACTCAGTAAAAAGAGTACCGGTGAATATTGTGTAAAACTTTTCAACAAATTTATTATGAATTTGAAGCAAAAGCGAATTTAGTTCGCAAAAAACAGGCTGGCTGTTTTATCAATAAGTGCTGCGAATTGCTTCTCCATGTGCTCTTTTAAAATTTATACAAATGCTGAAACGGTAAAAGATTTAGGTCAAACGAAATCATTAAAACAGACGTCTATTAAGAGGATATAGGGTGGACTAAAGTATGTGAAAAAAACGGTTTTCACAAAAAAACCTGTTTTAGAAAAAGTCATGAAATAGTCAAGCTGCCTTCGCACTTATCATTGTTGTAATAATTTCGTTGATTATTTTTCCAACGGTGCCACTCTTAAGGTTTTTATTAGCATTGAAAATTGTTTAAAAGAACCACAACAATAATTACTAAAAAAAAAACATAAAAATCAGCTACAAGATAACAAAAGGAATTAAGGGAAAAGTTTCTTGTTGTTTTTGTTTTTGTTTTAATACTTCGCATATTTTTAGAATTACACTGATAAAGGTAATAAAAATCAAAACAAAACGAATTGTTGTAAGTCCCGTTAAAAAAACAACTTGAAAAAGTAACGAAATGTGGAAAACAACACTCAACTACACACACACACACACACCCTTGAGTCCATATTATATCTCTCTGTATGCAATCAGAAATACATAAACATACAAAGCATTCACATAAATTTTATACTTGCGTGTATGTATAACTTAGAGTGTGCGTCTGTGAGTATTAAACATGTGCCCTTAAATAATAATGGAGTTGCCGCTTTGTAACAGCTACGCCATACCATATCATAATTCCAGCACACATATATACACGCATACATTCTTAAAAATAAACTGTTGATTGTTTATAGCAGACATGATATGCTTGGTTTGTTTTTCTTTATATGAGCGCCTTTGTATACATGAGAAGAGAAAACGAGAAAGAGCGAGAGAGAGACAGACAGAGAGAGAGAGAGAGTTTAAACAAAAAATTTTAAGTTCAGACAAAATATTTTTACTCTCTTAAGATGTTTAGTGCACAGCAAATAGCAGGCAGACAATTTCTTTACACACTTGTACGCGTAAGCATTGTTGCGAATAAAAACCAAAGTATTTTCGAAAGAGAAAGTGAAAGAGAGAGGGAGATAGTTTGTTGTTTATGCTAAGACATGGTAAAGTTATTGTTGCTACATACAAGCAACAATGATTCTAATAAGCCCCCTAAACAAAGTTCTTGAATCAATTGTCTTAGTGGGTATAGAAGAAGAAGAGCGAATGAAGAGTGAGGATATTATTTGAGAATGTTGATGATGTTAAAACTTATGCTTTTAAAAAAGAAATTTAACCCAGATATGGAATTTAACGTCATTTTTGTTTTTGAATGTTCTGGAATTTGAATAAAATGTTAGATTTTAAGAAAAGCAAAAAGAAATTTAAAAAGGTTGATTTTTGATTTACCATAACTTTGGACGCACGAATTTAATGGTCCCTATTTTTCCCTAACAATAAAAAAATTTCCGAAAAAGTTAAAGCAAATGCTAATGAAAATTATATGAAAATGATGGATCGTCAGTATTTTTTTAATTTTGTGCTGTGCGGATCGAAATATCACGATAAACTAAACAAAAATATACATATTTTGTTATAGGGTGTTTTTTTATATGCTCATAACTTTGAGTTGACAACCCTACATTATTTGGCAACCGACCAAACAGCTGATAGTTGCTTTTTGTTTCGTTTGGTTTTACATTTCATTACGGAGCAACGCTTCCAAATTGTATTCAAAATTTTTTTATGCGTTGCAGCATATATTGGATTATATGGGTAAGCAAATAAGCATAATTATCATTAACTTTTGCCGAAACATCATTACATCCACATAAGATTACTGTTTGGTGTACTTTATGGTCTGGTTCATATGTCTTCAAAAACGTTGATGGCCAAAATATTACTGACAATGGTGAAAGGTATAGGATCATGATTAGAATTTTTTTTCATACCTTAATTGGCTGGCATTAACTTCGCTGACGTTTCATCCGCACTAAGCCACATGCCACACAGCATGCTCTACAATTGATTTACTCAAAAAACTTTGATAAATTGTAACGACACGTTTTCCGCTCGGATGCTGGGGTAGGTCAGCGGGGTCCAGTGTCGGATAGAAAATAAATTAGTAGACTTCTATTTATAATTAGAAATAATTTATTGATTATTTAACAAGTAAATAACAAAGCTTTCACTTATAATCATAAATAGTTTCTTTTAAAACATTGCTTAGAAATCTACGCTTAACGCTAAACAAAGGTTTGTTTCCTAAAAAAAAAAACAACTAAGTCAGTCCGTGGTCGGAAGTCGGGTTAGGGTCGATTACCACGGGCACCCAATGATGATCGGGTTACTTGGCCACCAGATATCGGCTCGGTAGCATTGGCTGACCCCACTCCAACAGAGCTTTAACCTTATCGTCATTGTGAAAAGTTAAATATCTGGGTCACCACGGATCCCAGTGGTGATCAAAGTATCTCGCCTCCTGGGTTGTCTTAGTCCAAGCGGTCCGCCACAGAGTTACCCTTGACCCTAGTTGATGCCAGAGATAATATTACTAGAGCCAGTATTATTATTTCCTTCAAATTGATTATTTAGTTTTGCTCGGAGAACCACAAACAAAACTAAACCTTACCCACTGGAAGCTGGACACCAACTGCCCTTTTGCTTGGTTTATTCATGATATCATATGCACTCGCACCGACAGTGATGTTTGCAACATCATACCAATCATATTCGCGGCCGCAAGTGTCCAAACAAAACACAATCGATCGTAACACAGCAAGATCACGTGTTAACGCCGTTATCCTATTCTGTGTATAGTTTAAGTAAAAAGTACAGTCAATAATATTTATATATACAATTCAATCCAACAACATATATATTAATTCAATATAACAATAACAATAAATAATGCTATAAAAGGTAATAATAAAAATTGGATAATTACAACAATAATTCTGGTATAATAATAATGCAAAGACTAAAAACAAAAAATTAAAGTATGTTGACCCAAAAACGAAGCCGGCTGACTTTTGTCGTCACAAAATGAGTAATTTCCCATAATGGTGAAATTGTATTACACGATGCTACAAAAAAAAAGAAAAAAAATTCCTGGCAAGTGATTCTATTTTTCTGAGAGGCGCTGCAGAGCAGAACAAGGATCTGTTCCTGAAATTTTCGAAACACCTGCAAAATCTCGAGTTACAGGTGAGAAAACGTTTTAGCTGAATATTATCTGATTTCAAGTTTCTTTTCTGATCTCGAACGAATAGAGGGCCATTTAAGTGGTATACATGTAGTTTAAATAGCCTTGAAGGATCTGGATGTATTTCTCAAGCAAACACATTTTTCATCAAAATTTTTCCATATTTCAAATCTAGATGTGTTATTGCGCACCATTTTATACAGAAACCGTACTATTGATGTATTATTTAAGAAACTAGATGACTTTTGCACATTTTTCACACCCCTACTGGCAATTTTTGTATCATAATAAAGTGAAGATAATAAATTATATTTTATTTTATATTATTTGTTTGTAAAAAAAGGTAAAAATATAATTCATATATCTTATCAAAAAATATCAGAAACAATCTTTGATAAGGGTGACTATTGTTTACTTTTGTCCATACAAATCTTTAAGGAAATAAAAATACCTTTAAACGCACGTGCTTGTGAAAATTTTCGTATAACTGTCCATGAGAAAAAACATTTTCGGGTAAATAAAATAATTCCTTTTGCAAAGTTTAATTATATGCATTATTAATAGTCATAGCGAAGGCAACTTTTATAGGAAATTTTTTTCATATCATCTGATAAGGCACAGTTGGATCCGAAGGTATAAGTTAATCCGGCATTTGAGTACAGTTTTATCAAAATAAAAAATGTTTGCAGTGATGATCTACACACCGAAGTATTTATGTCAGGATTAATCAAAATTATAAATTAAATTATTTTTAACTAACACAACAACACAAATGACCCAGGTTCGAGCAGAGGACATGACGAAGAAAGAATTAAATTGTTGTTTCGATTGTTTAATAATAAAATAGGGCTTCAACTTCTTCCCTCCAGACAACTCCATCAAAAAAAAAAAAAAAAAAAAAAAAAATCCCCCCTGACCCTTTTCGCATACCTCTGGCGATGATGACAAACATCAGATGAATATGATCAGTGTGCATCCCAAAATACAGTGGCTATAACTTTGCCAGCCCATTTCGCTGTCTTCGCCTTCTTCGGAGCACTTTCACCAGCTTCCACCCATTGCTTTGATTGATTTTTGGTTCTAGGTGTGTAGTGGTGGACCCACGTTTCATCAACAGTTATTAATCTATGCCAAAAATCAGCAGGATTATGCTTTATCATGTCCAAACACCGCTGTGAAGTGATCTGTCGAACTCGTTTTTGTTCAACACTGAGCAAACGCGGCACCCATCTTGCCGATAGCTTTTTCATATGCAAATGTTCATGCAAAATGTCGAACACACGTTCATTTGATATATTTACCATTTCAGCAATCTCACGTATTTTGACCCGGCGATCATTCGTAACGATATCGAGGATTTTCTTGATAATTTCTTAAGTAACCATCGCTTTTGGCCTTCCTGTTGATGGTATTGTTGCAGTGCTTGTTCGGCCCCGTTTAAATTCAGCAATCCAATATTTTACCATATTATCTGACGGAGCAGATTCGCCGTAATGTTTATCTAGCTTTTCTTTTGTCTCTTTCGCCGTTTTGCCATTCATATAATAGTGTTTAATCACTACACGAAATTCACTTTTTCCATTTTCCAAGAAACACAAAAGTTGCTTACTTCAAATGACTACAACAAATAAACTAATCGATGAATTTGACTAAAATTTTAACAGCTGACGTTTGACAGATTGCAGTTTCTAAGAAAGAAAAGGTTTTTGTGTTTGTGCTGCCATCTAGCGCTAGGTAGCTTCAATGTCAATCCGCCTTCGTAATGCGGTATGTTCATTAATTTTTGTATAATCATCGATTTTTGGAATAGAATTGACGTTAAAAATACTGGTAATAATTGTTCGTAACTACAATAGCGATGTCTCGGTATTTCAAATGCTTCGTTATTGTAAATTGTTTGGGCTTTTAAGTCACCGTAAACGAAGGATAATTTGATCTCATATTTTAGTCAACTAATGCGTTTAACCATAGGAGCACAAGAGCGATCTCTTTACCGTATTTTCAACAAGGGTTGTTCTATTGGCGTTTCTCACAACTGGTAACAACTAGCGAAAATCTCCACGAAAAAGATTTATTTTCTTCATAAGGAAATTTATTATTTATAACGTCCTTTAAAAGGCGATCGACAACGCTAAGAGCACGTTTGGATGCCATTGAAATGTCATCCCAAATGATGAGATCGATTTTAAAAAGGGTATTTGCATCTAAGACAGGTACACGTATTTTGAGTATCGAATGTGATGTTCAACCCCCTCATAGGATAATAACTGCTATGCCACTTCATGCATCTGTTATAAGGTTTGACATCATCTGCTCCTATGTATGAAACGGCTCAGGTTTACAACACCTAATAAAACAATTACTGCATTGTCGACATTATACATCAGTAAAGAAAATGTTCGCAAGCGTCAAAAATACATTAAAAAATAATATATCTGAAGCCGAAAAATTGTGCAAAAGCAATGTTTTTACGTTATTGCGCACTGTTAAAGTTTAACATCGGCTGACACTATATATATTAAACAATCTTCTATTAATACACTTGATGAAGCAAACATTGCATTGCCGACAACATGCAGTGGTGAGAAATGTATTTCTAACCGGCAAAAACACCTGTGAGGAATATTATGTATGATAATGAGGATAGTTATGATAGAAAACGATTAATCGTAATTAGAATAATTAGTTCAGTTGGGTACTTAAAATTATATTCTTTTATAGAATTTGTACTCCTTTTTTTCTTTTAAATGTACTCTTTTAAACTCTCCGTAATCTAACATCCCTGTTAAGAAATAAATGCATATGATGATATAATATGATGAGGGTTATGATAGGAACCCCTTGTTTTAAAACAATTACTTGTTTTACTATAGAAGACACATTGTTTATGCATTATTTATTTAGGCTTATTTTCTTGAAACTTTCTTAACTATTAAAATTTTGCATCACTTGACACTATAAATTAAACAAACCTGTATTAATACATTCGACAAACCAAACACTGCATAGCCGACAACAGTATTACCAAAACTGTAATACTGAAAACAATTCACATTAAAACTTTATAATGTAACTTATTTCACCGAAAACGTTAGCTTCAAGACTTCTCACTATTTTTGAGTAGAAAATTATCTTTAAAATGAATCATCAGTCATACATTTTGATGCAGTAATACGGAAGATATTTGTAGCCGACAAAAAAAAATCTTTTAGAGATAATATATATGATTATATTTAGCTATGACTAACTGGACCCTATTTCTAAGCAATGGATCCTAATTGTAGCAATATTCGACCAACCTAGATGTCAGACTATAAGAGCCGAGTGCTCTTAATGCAGTTTGATTGTCAGAGCCCTTAAACCCACTATCCAAGTTGATCTCCTTCGCACATATGTTATAACAATGGCGGTGATCTCAGCATGTAGGACAATCAGCGATCTCTCCCGTGGGATCGACAATTCTTGGTTGGGTCTATGTAGACCAGCACCGACACAGTCGCTTATTTTGAAGCCATCGGCACAAATTTTAGATCAATCTCACTCTAAAGCCCCATTAGATCAACAACCCCTGTCCACAAACCAACCCTGAATCTCCTGCCAAAGCAAATATCCAACATCCAGGACCGAAGATGGGTTCTGCGACCACCCTGTGTAGAATAGACAGACTTTCGTACGCATTTCGGGTTCCCATTGCAAAAAAAAATTTTTGCCGAACATGCCACCATCATGGGGCCGTTTCATGGGTGGTAACAATGAGTTTGGGAACAACCCAGGAGGAGCTAAATAAGGTACAAAGATTAGCATTCACATTCCACAACTGCACTCGAGATTCTATTGACAATAGTCCACTGCATTTGGCAGTGAGAAATAGAGCCTTAGAGACCATAACAGCGATAATGGGAGATGAGTTGGTTATGATGTTATGCGGGGTCATGTTAACCCTGTTAGCAGAGCGGTCGATTTTTCTCTATTTGGCTGTTCTGTGGACAGGCCGCCATTCGAGCACTTGGCTTCTATGAGGTTGACTCAAGATTAGTTTGAGAATTTCTTTGTAAAATGAACCAGTTGGGCTGGGACAATAAGGTCTCGGTTCATGTAGGAATTCCAGGGAATGAATAGGCCGAGGAACTGGGCTGGAGCCAGGACCATTTTGTGGATTGGAAACTCAACAAAAATGAGGATAAAGAGAGCCGAGTACTATTCTCCGGCCGTACGAATCTGAGACAATCTAGAATTTTGTTGGGTAACTATAGAAGGAGAAGATTTGAATTTTGCATAGGAATGTCCAGAGACAACCGGACTTTTGAAAGCTAAATGAGATTATTTTCAAGCCCAACGTGTAGATTCTGTGATGAAAAAATCGAATCACCAGAGCACATACTGGGTATATCTGAGGCAGTGACGCATTCTCGGTGCCGATCAGATACTAGGTAGGGAGTTAACGCGTTTGGTACCAACCGACATCCTCAATTTGGTAAGATGTACGGAGAGGGCGAGGTATTATAGGGAAACCCTATACATGCAGGATTGTACAATAGACCGGAAGGTTACAGTACTTTTATACTGCAATGATAACAAAAATAATGGTATCACCCTCCTCACATAGATGCGAGCGGTGTTAAAACTGTCAATGCCTTCAAGGCCGCTGTTGGACACGTCTCATTGACACAGTTATACCGAGACAGGTGGGTCATAACTTAGCTTCCCTTTCTCCACCAAGCTTCCGCCGCATAAGTGTTAACGGGCAGAATGACAGTGGTATGTATCCACAACGTCATTCTCGGCGAAAGTTCCTATGTCTTAGCATAGGAGGAGTAACTTGCGCAGGGAGATTTGATCGCCTTACTCCAACTTAGACTTCTATCACAAAAAATACTTAGATACTACCTTCTTAGAAAAGTTATAAAATGATACTGCTGCTGAAAGTTGTCAGATGGTCTGGAGTGGAATTAAAGCGAAGACCTCTCGGTTGCTAGGCGGGTGTCTTACCTACTACCACACCATAGCGGCACACATTGGACTATGGTACATGCAAAAAGCTCTCTTAATTTCATAAGTAAGAAAAACTTAATTTTCACGATTTTTGGTTCTAAATATGGGCAAAATTCAGAAAATGTCTACCGAAAAAAAATTTTGTTGAATTGGCTGGAATGTGTAATTTGAGAATTAAAACTGATTATCGTCTTGTAACTCGATTAGATTAAAAAATTAAGTTCCAACTTAGCTTTGGGTAGTTGTTAATGTTAGAAGAGATACAAAGTAGATTCATAAGCGTTTTTGGATTTATTTTTTAAGAAAACATTTCAGTTACAGCAGTACATACTCGTATACCATAACCGTATTAGTTTACTAAGCCAGACTTTTAAAAGTCGCGTAGTGTACCATCTAAATATAATAGTAAAACTTAAAATATACTTTTCTAGTTCCACCACGTGTTTTTATTATTTCTCTGTGCACATAAGACTCTCTATCGTTTCGTTAGTTCATTTAACTCGTCTACTTAACGATACATTAGATTTCCTTTCGTTTATTTTTTATTTTTTTTGCATTTTTACGAAATATTAATAATTTTACTTGTACTCCGAAGGAATTTCTATTTTTGCCTTTCTTCCCTTTCAGTTTCCACGTTGCACTAGTTAAGTGTTTTAAAAATAAAATGTAGCATACCTCAGGGGAGATTTAAGTTTATTTTTTATCACTGTTAAGTTACGGGCATGCTGCTTAAAACAGAAAAAGTATGAAATTAAGAGTCGGTCTTGTGCGACCATAGGATACCCTAAAACACAATGCACTTTTTGAAAAGCATAGCTTGCTATGTCGCTATTAGGGTTTTATGGGATTTTACCACTAAAAGCAATTTTTGAAAATATTTTTTATGCTTTATATGGATGGCAGACTTTTCTTTAGGAATTATAAAGTTTAGCCCATAAGAAATTCTGATATGGACTCTAAAGGCCGTATTCATAATAAAAATTTAGCAAGTGTCTAGCTCAAGTATGGTTTTTAGTACACGTGCTGTTAGGTTTTCTATGCTCAGATCAGCAAACTTTCAAGCACTGATACAAATTTGACAGAAGTCGACTTAGTCGGTGTTTAAATATTATTGATCTGAGTTGAGGAAACGTGGCAGCAAGTGTACTAAAGACCATACTTATGCTAGACACTTACAAAATTTTCATTATGAATATGAGGGCAAAAGTATAGTGTGGTTTAACCATGATGTTAATTGTGAGTTACACCTTAACGTCGAGTTTTTTGCCAAACTTTTTTTTTGACAAAGTTTTGTTTCATTGTTTGACAAATTCAACCATCGAGAGGTACACAATTGAGTAGCGTGTTAAGAGTATTGAAGCCTTTTACGAAAATGCCGTTCAAATCCAAATGTATTTCTAGCATTTTGTTTTTCTTTTTGGTCAACATAATCGACCAAATGTGTCCACAATCGGCAAAAAGGGTCTGTAGGAAATGTGGAAACCCCTGTGCATGTTCTGCAGAAAACATTGCTGTTATTTGCGATAGTGTAGTAGAAGAACCGTCAGCCTCGACTGGTCGTTGTGCCCAACAATTGAACATCTCACGAACATCACTTACAAGGTTCAATTGAGCCAAAATTTAAAGCATACTAACCATTTCAAGCATCAGAAATGCTCCGAATGGTTAGCTGAACAGGCAGAAGTGATTAGCGACTTTACAAAGAAAATCAACCGCAGCGACAATCACTTCAATGGATTCGTTAACAAGCAGAATTGCCACATTTGAGCAAATGAGAATTTACGACTGATTGTTTAGAAGCCAATGCATTCAGTAAGAGTAACTCTTTAGTGCGGTTGATAAGCTGGCGGCGTCATCGAGCCGTGTTCACTATCGTGAGATGACAACGGCCTTTCTGTGGCCAGGTATTGAGGATATTGATCTGAACGATATGGGGTTCCAACAGGATGGTGCCACTGGCCACACAACCAACGAAACAATGGCTTATTGGCGCTAGAAATTTAATGGCCGTTTTATCTCATGTCGTGGCGATGTTAATTGGCCGCCACGATCATGTCATTTGACACCATTGGACTTCTTTCTTTAGGGATATTTAGAAGAAAAGGTGGACAGCAATAAGCCAAGAACAATTCAAGCGCTAAAGAATGAGATAATTCGCCACAATAACGACATTAAACCGACGGTTAGAGGTATACCACTAAAGCCCATATATTACTTCATATATAATGATCATAGGGCCTTCTATCATAATAAAGAAAATTAAGAAAATTTTCTTAATTTTTTATTTTATTTACATCGTTCGTTTTGGTTGGATCACCCTTTATAATCTCAAACTGCTTTGTTGAGCTGAAACAAAATTTATTTCCCTTCACCAATATTAATGTAGGGTGTGAAAACTGTTTGAAGGAAGACAAATTAATGTTTTGTTTTATTTTGTATTTAAATAAATAAGGTCTACTTGAAGTTTGAAATTCAAGTGTTGTTGTTGTAGTTGTTCCCTTTGCTTAGATAAAACCTCTTGGCTGGCTACAAAGGAATGAAGTGATGATAGTGCCACCAGAACGCATAAGTATTTGAAATGAAGAATTTCATTTAAATCAAGGCTTTGATGAAGGAAGAACAAAAAGAAAAAAGAGATGGAAATAAAAATGATGATTTTTCCCTGAAATATTATTTGTTTTATATGATGAGACAGCATTTTGTTTTTTTACACAAAACTGTTTACAAACTGGCTGTTAAATTAAATCTCGAGGAGAAAATTTTTGGATTAAAAAAAGCAAAAAAAAGTTAAATAGATTTCACAAAAGGAAATTAAGTTAGTAAATTAAATACGTTTACAGGGACATAAATCATTCAACTAACCGGCCAAGATACACTGTGTCCCTTGACTCCAAAGTTGTAAAAAATCACTAATCACTTTCAGCTGAAAGATATTTGTTGGAGCAATTCAAACATAGTCGTCTTTAAGTTTCATAGACTTAGTCCGGAGATTTGTATAATTTTTTTTCTGAAAATAAAAATTAAAAACGATTTCTCAGGGCCACCAAAATAGTTGTTTATTTTAATGACAACCTCACTGTTTGACCCAAAATCTCTTACAACCCAGCTTAGTTTATAAGTTTAAAAATAAATCTTGAGAATACCACCTGGTTCAAAAGGTTCCCGTAATATATTCAGAAAATTAAAAATATCGGATGGGCCATCTATCGGTTTAAAATTGAACAAGCGGTTATTTCGAATCTGCCAATACTTAAGTCATTCTATTCTGTCACAGAATTCAGTATAATATCTCCACTGAACGAAATGAAACGATTTACGCTTGAGCAACGTTGGGACTTATTGGAATTTTTTTTTCAAAACAAAGACAATTGGTCGGAAATTAAAAAAAAGAAAAAAAATTTTCTTTTCGGATGAAGCTCATTTTCATCTTGGTTGGTGCGTTAATAAGCAAAATTGCCATATTTAGGGCTTAGAAAACCTTAACGTGTTCTTACAGAAGCCAAAGCACGCATTACGAGCGACTGTTTGGTGCGGCTTGTGAAGTGGAGGCATCATTGGCCCATATTTTTTTGAAAATGAAGACGGCGCAACCACTACGGTCAATGGAGATACCTTTGGCACCATGAGAACCGATTTTTTTGTGCCATATCTTGCAACTTGCCACACATCGATTTATCGCGTCAAACGTACACATTTAATGGCCGTTTAATTAGGCGAAATGGTATGACAGTTGGCCGCCAAGAAGCTGTGATTTGATACCAACAAACTAGAATTAAGCATTTAAAGGCCAAAATTCGTAATGACACTTCCGAGATACGATGAAAAAATTCTCCGAAATTCGTCCGATCGAATGGGGAAATGTGAGCATAGCCGCTGCAGCCATATAAATGAGAGAATATTTCATTTCTAACCGGAACAATTGCACTTCATAACAAAAAATTAAATTTGGAAAAATTTCAAACCGTTTTTATTTTATTGCATTTTTAAATATAAACTTTTAAATGGCCCCTTCAAAGTAATCCCCATCGACTACAACACACTAATGCCAGCGCTTGACACAATCCTCAAAGAATTTTTTTTATTCGCTTATCGGTATGGCCATCACTGCTTCCTGCGAATTTTCCATTATTTTCTCTTTTAACTCAATTGAGCAGAAAGAAGTAAAAGGGAGCCAAGTCAGGTAAATTCGATGGCTGTTGGAAACAGCGGAACAATGGGACCACCGGGAACTTTTTGATCAAGATAGTATGCTGGATGAATACTTTAAATAAATATTAAATCCTGCCCAATGCCCTTAATAATATTTCCATGACCCTGTAGAAAGAAAATTTTGACTACTCTCCACCAAGTGCAAGTTGATAACGAAGCGACTTATACAACTCATTGGTACTTTCAGCTGCAATTTTGGGTCCATAAGGTAGCTTCGCCTGATTTTACAGGAGCCATAAATTTACGACTTTTATCCACTAGGCCTAAGATGGACCATATGTCGTCCAGAAAATTATCAAAGAGGATGCCTACCACAGTCGAAATCCTCCATCTTGGTATGTCCCCTAGTTTACTAGTCCTTCTCCGGTCCACAATCGGCCACAGCTCTCTCCCCTGCTTGCAGGAAGAAATCTGTCTTCATCTTCTAGAGAACATATTGCTAGCTGAGCACTTAAGATAAGGATGACAAGTAGAGATAAGCGTACTAATATTTTCTTTTGCCGGAAGAACTTCTACCATCGTGCCTCGTCTGGCTAGATCATCTATCACACAATTGCCCGGAATATGAGCCTGATATCGAAATATTTCGCCATCAATATTAGTGATGAGTAATGTTCCCACACTGTCCGAAAGTTAACCAACATTCATAGATTCTAAAGACTTGATTGCAATCTAACTATCAATATCTGTAAATACGTGCCCTCTTAATCATGGCTATGTGAAATACAGCTGCACACAATCGATAATGTTCTTAAAAATTGAACCGATCGTGTAGGCTACTGCATGGCCAGCCGAGGCAGCCATTTGAATGAAATTATTTTCCATTATTAACCGGACGGATCTTACTTTCAAATAAAAAAGAAATTTGAGAAAAAATTCAGTAGTTTTTTTATAGCGCACAGTAGTTCAAGAGGCCAATCTAGCTGGAAAAAGTCAATTTTTTATGTTTCAAAATTCACATAATTTGTTTGGTATTTGTTAGCCAACTCTCCACTGTACATAACTGTATATCAGGTTTTTTTATTTTTTCTTATTTGCTTTGTTATGATGCTTCGAATATGATCAATTGCAATATCTCGGTTGTTATAGGAGGCCAGTCGATCCACAGCATCACTTTTGAACTGTTCGTAACTTCAAACAGTAACACATTTTGAGCTTCTTTTCTTATATTGCATTATGTCAGGTATGTTCTACCGATATTATAAGTAAATTTTGAATTTAAATGTTTTGTATGTAAAATATGGGTAAAGAAAATATGTATTTTGTGAAGTAAATATTTATCATTTTATGGTTTTTAGAGTAGCTTTTAAATAGGATTCCCGTGGATTCCCGTGAAATGAATTGTACCCCATTTATCTGTGCAATATCCACTTTAGATGAGAAAAAAATTAGCTACAATTATTAACCGGTAAACTTTTCATATACATAAATAGATTACATACCCATAACACGGAGAGAACTATGTGATGTGTGGGATTGCCGAAGTACGAAGCAAAGAAAAGGCAGATGCTGTTATTAAATATTTTTTCGCTAAAAGTGGGTTAAAGGAAATTAAAACAGAAGATTATTGCGGTAAAGTAAAGTTAGCTGTACGGAGATTAACATATTCAATTCACGAAAGATGGATAAAAGCAAAAAGGTCTAAAAAATATTTTGAAGACTCCAACAAAATTTGGTTAGATGGAGTTTTTGTCTTCCTTCTGAGAACGTATTAAAAATTCCAGAAGATTTAGGGACCTCGATCAGATTTTTTTACGTAAATCTGAAAAGGGAAAGCGTTTGGAAGTGTCTGCTTTAGTCAGTGAATGTTCACCTGAGAAACTAGCTTTCGCTGCTGACGTTAGTCTTTATAAATCTGGCAAGAGAGATGCTGGCGCGATTCTAAAAAATATAAATGAATCTCCAACTAAAACTAAAAAAATTGTTAATGCACAATCGAAGGAACCAGTACCATATACGGATGAAGAAGCACTACGTCTGTTTGTCGATGGAAAATATACGCAAGCAAGTTATAATGCGATGCGTACTGGTACTAAGATTCGTAACGCGGACATATACCCATCATATCATAGAATTTTGGAAGCTAAACAAAAGTACTACCCAAGTAATGGAATAAAAGTATCGGATGTTATAGCAGAAGTGCCTCTGCAGGACTTAGTTGATCACACTGCATGTAGAATTGTAAAGTTCCAAAAAAAGTTCATAAAGAACTTTAATTGTATGGAATTGACTTTGATTTATAAATGGGGTTGTGATGGTAGCAGTGTACACTCAACATATAAGCAAAACTTTACTTCAATTGATTCCAGCAAAACAGATGAATATTTGTTTGCAATTTGCTTGGTGCCTTTGCAGCTAAAGTATGGTGACGACATTGCATGCGTGGATAAGGTGCCTGGAATGTGTATTGCATATATCCTACAAAATTCAATTTAAAAAATGGCAAGCTCGTCGTGAGTCCCATAAAGCTTCACAGAATAAAAGAAAACAAGAGATATGTAATGCTCTGAAATCAGAAATGTATTTGCTTATTGATATTCCAAGGCCGCGAGAGGAAAGTACAAATGTGACGGTAATACCGCTAGAAAATTTTTCAGCAACCTTCTTTAGCTTCTCAAATAACGGGAGCAAATGAAAGTTTAATAAAAAGGCTAAGAACAATTTTGAGAACTATGTCATCTGGTTATGCAATTAATGTGAAAGCGTTCCGAAAGTATGCACTGGATACTGCGGAACTATACGTGGAATTGTACGAATGGTACTATATGCCATCGAGTGTTCACAAAATGTTGGTTCATGGCGCAGACATAATTCAAAAGGCGGCACTTCCGATAGGAATTATGTCGGAGGATGCGCTTGAGTCTCGGAACAAAGATTTAAGATTTATTTGTGAACATCACACTAGAAAGATGTCGCGAGACACAACAATGGAAGATCTTTTCAAATATTTGCTTCTGTCACCAGATCCATCAATTTCGTCTTTTTCGACAAAACCATTTCTTAGTTCATTCTTAGAATTATTAGATGATGAAGAGATTTCGTTACTTTTAGATCCTTTCATACAGGAAGATATAGAATAAGTTAAATAAAATATTATTTTTTTTTTATTAATATTATTATGTTGTTTTGTATGTACATATGTTATTTTAAAATTTTTCATATTTAGAAAGTTGTGCCCGAAAGCCTCGTTCGACTGCGCATTTTAAAATTTTCAAAATGGTTTTTCTTCACTTCTTAATTAATACATTAATATTCAAAATCGTTACATTTTGATATTCTTAAAAAAGCCATTAAAAATCGTCACGCCCATTTTACCTACAACGCCCACTTTTTATATTATATTATACCAAAGCTTCATTGTTCTAGCTGCTTCCGAAGAGAAGTTATGACTTTTTTCCAGCTAGATTTGCATCTTGAACCACTGTGTTGTGGACCCTTTAATATGTAATGGCTGTCGTATAAGCGATTTTTTCAAAATTCATAAATATCACTCATACGCATAGTAGAATTTTTGGCAATTTTTTAAAGCAATTTTTTGTTTTCTTTGTTTCAAAACTAGGTACTTTCACTTTATTGGGAATAAGGTCTATGTTTACCAATCGATTTTCATGAATTATGGCTTATTTTACTTCTATTATATCCAGCTTTATAAGTAATATATTGTTACGTCTTTACCTTTTTAAAAACGTGTTTTTATGAGTTCGTAGATTGTAGGTAAAATAAAATAAATTTTGTGTTTGGTTTTGATTAAAAATCCTTTATTCAACATAGTTATGTGCACCACTGCTTGTAATCTTTTTACAGGCAATAACAATTTTTATTCTTAATTACTCTGTCTGTTTACAACTTCGTAAACAACAACAATTACTCGACAGATCTTTCTTCCTAAAGATCTTCCAATCCGATCATAGTTATAACTTAGGTTCGATCACAACCTTTTCAACCAAAGGTTATCCACACTTAACTCTCTGTACTGAGTTAGCTCAAACTAAACTGTGTTTTTTTTACTTCAATACTAGCTTCACGAGTTTATTTCTTATAAACTCTCTTCACACCAGTAACACATTCGCTGAGTTAACTTTACTTCAACTGCACTCGCTGAGTTTACGGCACATAAACTGATTGTTGGTCGCATGGATGTGCTTTTTATATGGCTGTGTAAACAATACAGCGAAAGCTCTCGTACTTTTCGATATTTCAGTTAGATTCCATTTCTTATAATGCTCGTCTCTGGTCAAGAAGAGGTATCAGTCTTATTAAAACAAGAAGAGGAAAAATTACCTTCACATTCATCCAAATATGTTTTAAATAGTGTTTTCCAATGGTTTGTTTCACCAATTGAGTTTCTCTTCGTTTTATTTTATTTTTTTAAATTTATTTAATTTAATATTAATTTTTCTAAATTTTAATTTAATTTAATTTATTTTTCTTTAATAACAACTTTACATTTCATGTCAGCTTAAGAAATGTCAATTTAGTTTATCTTAATTGTTTTGATAATTTAGCACTTTTGTCCCCTTTGTTTTGATTTATTTCTTTCTTAATTTACAACATTACCCCTTTTGATTAGTTCCATTTTCAAATATAAGTGTGTTGTCTGAACTAAATCTATACTTTTGCAGTTCAATGTTTGATCGGTCTTACGTTTTATGTTTTTATGTTTTTTTTTATCGATCGTGTACAATCTACATAATATATACATTAAGTTCTGTTAAAATTTTGTTTTTTTTTTGTTATTATTATTCTTTTGTGTGTAATTGACAACAACAAAATTCAAATATTAATTAGTCATCCCCTTGATATCAGCACAAATTGGAAGAAAATATTAAATAAGGGGAATTAACAAGAGCAACTTCCAGTGAATAGATAAAAAAACAAACAGGGCTTCCCAACAAATTCTATTTGTACGGGAAAATTTTGAAAAAAATTTGATTTTGTGGAAAATTATCAATTTGCGTTAAAAAAGGAATCCGTTAAGCGCTAAATACTGTTAGCAAGAAAGCTACGGTACTTAGCCTAAAGGTTGGGCTAACCGTTATCGTAACGGTTACTTAACTGGTATATTTGTGTAAGAGAATGACTTAAACTCAACCCCTTAAAGATGCTAAATATCAACTAATTGAATATCTAAATAAGGAAACAAATATGAAAAATGTATTATAGCTGCATAAAACAATATCGTCATATAAACTGCAATTAAAGTTAAGTATAGCAAATGAATTAATGCAAGAGAATATTTAATAACCCCTTCTTTCCAAGGAATTTTAGCCACCCACGAATTCTAAAGTAGGCCTTCTGCAGATTTCGAATGGTGAGTCAATAAGTTTTGGTATTTCAATAATTAACAATTTTTTTTCTTGCATTATTACCATTTAATAGCACATAAGCAAGAGAGCACAATCAATATTTTAAGTTATAACATGTTTGCATTTATATAGATAAATTTTAATATCTCTTTTATAAAAAAAAATTAATTTTAGCTTGGGACACCCTTATGTTTTGCTTATTTATTTCCAAATTTATTTCCAGTTTATCAAAAAGAGAATCGAACATGTTGTAACATAACAGCTGTTTAGAAAGATCAATGAACTTTATATTTAAAATTACTTTTGCTCTTTTCTTATATGCTTTATTTAAACTGCACTATGGGCAATAACCCAGTGATATGTTTAAAATTTATTAATTTATTTTTATCTAATATCGTTTTTTTTTATTAAATTCCTTTAAATTTTATGTTTGATTTATTATTATGTTTGAATATTCTTTATTATTAATTTAAATTATACATAATACGAAATTATTACTATTATATTATTTTGTTATTGTATTTGTTCTTCGCAATGAAATTAGTTTTGCAATTTAAGGATTATTATAATGAAAATAGTTCATCATTTTAGAATCATTTGAGGAATGTTTAGTTTAATATTAGCAATTATGATTAAAATTCCTAATAGATTTGATGAAATAAATTGTGTGCGAATGAACTGCTAAATTTAAACGTTATGGTCTTCATTATTGCTCTAATGTTATAAGGATATGGTAGTCTTTAGGTTTAGGGTCCTGGAACTTTATGCCGACAGAACGACGGATGGTGAGGGTACTGAAACTTTGCATCCAACAACAACTGTACTTTAACATTGAATACTACTATTAGAGTTCACAATAGGACAGAGCAAGGGGTGTTAGTTTGTGTTTGTTTTTTTCAGTTCTAGTCCTTAAATTCATATAAATGAGTATATTCAAATGCAGTTTAAATTTTAGTTTTTTTTAGTTTTTTTTGGGAGTCTATAATAAGAGTATGTAATAAACTTAAGTTGGGACAATGGGACACAAACCCCGCACCAGACTGATAGCTAGTTTTTTCAATGGCTCCCTATTCGTCCTTATTATCTCTCCTTTATTAACACCTACCCACTGTAACATCGACAATTAATTCGAATAATAAGACTAATTGAAGTTAGAAATCGTTGTTGTTCGAAACATCGATCAAAACACTTAAATATTTTTACAGATTGGTTTAACACATGAATATTGTTGTTATGTACTTTGCAAGTAATTGCTTAGATTGTAGTTTACAGTGTACATGATATATATCTTTACATTACATTCTTTCTTTTAATTTCTTTTCAGTTCTTTTGTAGCCATGCGTACGTGAACATCTACCTCTTTCAGCTCTTAGTATTTGTGGTTGCTTGTTTATTGTCTGTTAATTGTTTTCTTTGCTGCTTAATTATTGTTGTTGCCGTGTTACTTTGATTTACTTTATCTCTGCTAATAGTTGGTGTTGTAAATTTGGTTATTTGTAAACAGCGCGTATAGTTGTTCTTGCAGCTTTTGTTTATTTATTTTAGCGATGTAATAAACGCTGTGGTGCCCAACCTTATTTTCGTAACAATATTGAAACTGGTAAATATGAGCTACTTTCTATTTGTCGTGAATTTTGATTAATAAAAATATAATATTTAAAAAAAATTACAATTTGTTTCTCAATAACTCCAAAAATATGGGTAATATTAGAAAACTATGTTAGAATGACTCAAAGTTGGTATGATTTGGAATTTTGTAACATACGGCTTTCAACCCAGTGAATTCCTTAACAAAAAAACTGTCTCATTTTGGCAAAAAAAAAAATCGATGCATTTTAAAAGATTGACTGTTTGGTGCAGTTTATGGGCTGACGGCGGCATCGGGTCGTACTTCTTCGTTAGATGATAACAGACTTCTTGTGGCCAGAAATTCAGGATATAGACCTGGATCATATGTGGTTCCAACGGGATGATGCTATTTGCCACACTGCCAACGAATAAATGGCTCTTTGAAACGAGAAATTCGATGGTCGTGTTATCTCATGTCGTGGCGATGTTAATGATTGTCCGCCATGATCATGTGATTCGACACCGTTGGACTTCTTTCTTTGGCGATATTTAAAATAAATAAACAAATCAACAGTTAAAAGATGAGATAATTCGCCACATTAACGACATTGGAATTCAATTATGTCTCAGAGTCACTGAAAAAATGAGCCGACGGATAGGTAATAATTGTCATCGATTCTTCTAATATAAAACAAAATATTAAGAAAATTCTCTGGAAACTTTTTGTTCTATTTACAATTAATATCGTGCGTTATAACAAACTCTAATTAACTTAGAATTCTTGTGACATTTCTCACCCTCGTTTTAACCTCGTTTTATCACCAACACAACAACGTTTTATATACATTTCGAAATAAATAATGCACCGCATACAGAGTTCTAGAAACCACCCACAATATAGTGTCTTAATCTTCTTGCCTGCAACTATTAGCACAGCAAAATTTAAGCATCACATGTAGGCTTATTTCCACAATTATTTAGGCTTTTTTTGTAACTTTTTATTCAAAACTCCATTTTAACTAAAAACATATTCATTTCTATTTGCATAACTTAGCATGAAATACGTTCAGTTATTTCTCAATAATTTTCTTTATAAAGACATCGGAGTAACGAAGAAAACCATATCTACTGCTATTTTGTTTTTCTGTTCATTTGAAATCCTTTTAAAAAATATTTGTTTTTTTCACATTTTTTTTCTTTTATTCCACAATCTAAACTACTCTCAACAAAATTTCAGTTAAACAGGAAATTAGATTTACAAATACAACACTACTAGAGAGAAAAAAGAAAATATAGAGCCTGTATGCGTATGTGTGTTTGTTACACACATACTGTAAATTTCGAAAGCCTTGATGTATGCCAAGGATTAGTTGTGCTTAGGAAAGGAACTTTAGCATTTCCTGTTGATATATTTTAGGCAAATGCTTGTGAATTAAGTGGAAATTTCTTTTGCCGAAAATGGTTTCTAAATTTATGAAAACAATTTAAAAGTTTGTTTAAGAAAATCGTTGGCTGTTATGATTTTAAACGGGGATAAAATTGCTTCCTTTAAAATCGCAACAGAACATAAATTTTTGCTTTGCTTCAATTTTTAGCTTTAAATTAAATAATTGCGTTGCTAAATGTTTACTAAAATCTATAATATGGTAGATAATAAGCAAAAGCAAGAAAGGTAGATCGTAATCACTTTGCTTAAGCTCACTATGTGTATGATCTCTGCTTAAGTAGTCAGCAAAGCAAACACTTTATCACAAATTTCTCTTGGTGTAAGCAATAAGTTTGCTTTTGCTTAATTGTTTATTAGAATTAATTGACTTCATTGCTGTTGCTTGAATTTCGTTAAATTGTTTTTTATATATTACAACTCTGACAAGATTTGAAAGAAGAAAGGTAGATCGTAATCACTTTGCTTAAGCTCACTATGTGTATGATCTCTGCTTAAGTAGTCAGCAAAGCAAACACTTTATCACAAATTGCTCTTGCTGTAAGCAATAAGTTTGCTTTTGCTTAATTGTTTATTAGAATTAATCGACTTCATTGCTGTTGCTTGAATTTCGTTAAATTGTTTTTTATATATTACAACTCTGACTTTTTGAGTTCTAAGTTTTGTTTTTACGCGTTATTTCTGTCACCAATCACTGCCTTCATTGAAACAGTTAAGTAAAAAAAAAAACTCAATAACTTATTGTCTGCAGCGAAAGCACTATTTGAAAAAATAATTGCTTTGCTAACTAAGCAAGTTACCTACCATTTTACTTATATGCCTTTGCTTCTTACGTTGGCTTATTATCTATTAATGATTACAGTAAGCATTCAGCAACACAAACATTTATTAAATACAATGTAAATTTAAAATTGAAGCAAAACAAACAATTTATCTCTTTGCGTTTGCTTTTTACTTTTGCTAAGCTATTTTCTTTAAGTTTACTTAAGCAATTATTTATGCTTTGAAAATAGTCAAGAAGTTTTTAACGAAGAAATTTATTTTAGTTTTTATTATTTCTTTTTAAATTTTAATAGAGCATTTACACTACAACCATATTTATTATTTACGAGGCTTCAATAAAAATCTCCTAAGTTTTCACTAGATTAACCATACAAAACAAAATACTTCATCACTAGATTTTATTGAAATGAGGACGAAATTTAATAAAATAAAGTCAGATGTAACAATATTGTTAGAAAAATTTACAGAAATTATCAGAGAAAGCATTGTCAGAAGTCCAACATCGGACAACGACATCATTGTCAGAAGTCCAACATCGGACAACGACATCATTGTCAGAAATATATCTATATATAGTGGGATTGTCAGATTTTCTGACAAATGCCTTGCAATCGTGTAACCTGGCAATTTTCCATTGTCTGGTTGTTGTTAGCAATTTGCCAGGTCCAACAATGTTTTCAGATCTGACAATTGTCTGAATATTATTTTAATAAAATAAACAAATTTGTTTGGAAAAAGTAATTTTATTGTTGAAATTGCTTGATATTGTTACGTTTTACCCTTTTTAAAACGTTTGAGTTCGCTTAAATTGCGTTTATATTCGTTTATGCAACACTTTTATTTCCGCTTAAACATGTCTTTATTTTATGCCTGCAAAACGATAACTAACCGACGTGTATGTAAAGCAGCGTCTTTATACACTAAATATCTTACAGTTTGGAAAGTTCCGGAAATGTCTCATATCTTCTATTTTATATCCGTTAATACTAATGTAACACAAAGGTGGTCGAATTGGTAGTGCTGCCCGATAACGCAACTACGTACGGCTGTGACAGGGTGACACATAATATACCTAAATCCCACAATACAGTTTTAAAGGTGCTTATGTGGTGTAATTTTTTTTAGGCATTTTTATTTTCGCAACAATATTATTTTTAATATAACAGTTTGGAATCAAATATAGTTCGGTAATCTATTTTTGCTTTTATTTTTATTTCGTTCACATGAAACTGAAATGTTGCAAAATGGCCAAAAATTTAATTTAATTTAAACGCCTTAAATTTCGAGCAACATTTACTGAATTTTGGGCTATTTTTTAAATACATTTTGGTAAAGTTATTTCGAAAAAAATCTGTTTCTAACCACACGCCCCGGCCAAGTAGCCTGTTTTGATACCACAAATTGATCATAATTTTCACTAAGCTTGGCACCACTCAGAACTAAAATTAAAGTTGTTAAGCTTCCTAATATCTGTCCTCTACAGCTCTCTATGCATACTAAAATCCATACCTTGGTTAAAGAAGCTCTAATGGTTGGCTTGAAATAAAAAAATCAAAGACAAAATCTATGCTTATTAAAATCATTAATAGCAACGTTTTCCACTTTGTTCAAATACACTTCGCAAATATGGATACTTTTGAATATCTTCGAAGTAGAATTTCTAGTGATGGTGCCATATATGTTAACCACGTACGTACATCATTCGTATTCTTAAAAAGTGTACGGAAAGGCAGGAAAATGCAACTGGACACTAAGTTGATAATTTTTAATGCTTGTGTTAGGCCCGTTCACTTTATGGATGCCGCAGCTAGCTAGACACGAATGCTATAACGCAAACGTTACAAAAATCATTAATTTGGTGGCCAAGAACAATATCTCATTGGTCTACAGATGGAGAGCTGATGGGTCTCCTGGGTATAATTCGGACCGCATTAAATTCACTGTACCGATCTGTAGTGGTAGAAGGGATATGTGCATACTGGTGGCGGATTGTATGCCATACAGCTGCAAGACAATCGATAGTTTTATCGATAGTTTTGATTTTGGCTGACCATTGATAGTTTTTGTTCACTATCGAGACTATCGTCAAATTCTAAGAGTAAATACGGAGGCCACTAAATGTTATCAAAGTAATATTTGCAAAAATGTGTTTGTCTGTAAACTTTTATAGTTATATAGGGACACAGTTTAACAGTTTCTTACATTTCTATTTATTAAACTCCAATAAAGTATAAATTCCAACTAAAATATGTTCGTTCACACGATTTTGCATTTGACCAAAATAAATTACTACCTGGAATAGCACCCGTGTGGCCAGAATAACCTACGCTGGCTACGTAGCTATGACGCTAAGATTTAGCGGGGTTATTCCAGGAACTTTTTGATCAAGGTAGTGATCTTCATTTCGTAAGATCATAGCACGTTGTTCTAATTATTACGGTGCAGGTGTTGCTTCCGTTTGCTGAGAAGTGATACATTTCGAGGACTCTTACCATAAGTCTAACTTCCAAAAGTTTTTTTCTTATTGTGCGACTGGAAACAGAAGAATAAGTTCATTTCTGAGGCTTTCTGATGACTTGAAGAGATTAAAAGTAAACAGTTGTGCTACGCTTTCTTCCCATAGATTTGCAGTTTTCTTTCACTGGATCTTATTAATTACTTTAGTTTTGAAGCACTGCATGGTCTGACCAATTTTCGACTCAATACATAAAATTTTGTGACATACAGGACAAAAATAAAATGTCCCTATTTTTTGTTTCAACACTGTATACTTATTATTATTCTTTCCCTTTTACTTAAATTCTAATATTGTTGCCACTAGTAGTACTTAAAAGAATCCGATAGTATCGATACATTTTTTGCAAACTATCGAGTGGGCCGACTATCGATAGTTTTGCAGCTCTAGTATGCCATGCCCGCAGGATGGGGTTAAAGTGCAACGACCACTGTCTTAGCTGCGGTGAGGTGGAGAACAAGAAAACTGTTGAAAACTTCCTATGTGACTGTTCGACTCTTGTGAAGTGGTTTCTACACGGCATCTTTGCGATATCGTGTATTGGACCAGGTGATCTACTCAAATATCTCAAGCTCACGGAGTGGGTGTGAGGTATTCCTGACATCTTGCGGTTTTTCGGGTGCTGGTGACATTTCTCACTACTTGGCATGCGTAGTGGCTACGGGTTGCCACGTGAACCAATCCACCAACAATATCTAATGATAGGCTATGACAGATAACGAAACAATCGCTCATTATTTCGAGGATAAGTAGAAGGAGGTATAGATAAATCTGGTACAACCGAGGAAGAAATCAAATAATATAGCGCATGCTACACTCATGCTGGTAGAAAAAGAATGCGTCCAAACTAGTAAATCGACAAACAAGCTAAGATAGCTACCGATGAATTGCGAGCTCAAAGGAGATATTTTCCTTTCCTTTTTCCTTTAACGCTTTTTCAACGGTTGGAATTTGTCGGGCCTGTAGTAGCAAATCCTCTTTCGAGGTGATCTACGACCGAAGTAATCTTCTGAGGCATTGGTTGACAAATCTTTGAAGATGCTGGGTGATGGTACTAGTGACTTTCCAGGTCGTACATTATTAGAGGAGCAGAGATTTACCATTTAATTCAAAAATGCATTGCTTAGTGTGCAAGTTGAATCTGCTGCTCTGCCATATTGGAGCCAGTATACCAAAGAATGATTTTGCATTTTTTGTTCTGCTCGCATCGATTTCACATTCCCGGTATCAGATTTCGGGAAAATGGTCATATTTAATGTTGTTGATTCAACGATCCCTATAGAAACTGCCTTAGTTTTACCCGAGTTTATCGTGAGAATCGTATTTTATAGCCTTCTTTGCAAAAACTGTACTCATATTATTAATAAGACGAAAAATTAAAAAGAATTTGGCAACTACACTAACAAACCAAATAAGTAGCAGTTTATGGGTTTTTGTTAAAGACCTTGAAGAAATCTTGAAAACGTAAAGCAACTTCGATAATTGATTTTAATTACAAGCTTTTTGATTAATACTGCTATTGTTGTTAATGCTGTTGTTGCAAAAATACCAAAAATTCTCAAAATTCAGTTAAATAACAAGTGTTGTGGTGCAAATACGAATATTGCACAAAAATGTCTAAAGTGAGTGAACGAGAAAGAAACAGAGAGGGAGAGAGAGATAGAGAGAAAAAGTAATTGTAAACGAATTGTATTCTGTTGTCTCCCTGATAATCATATATACAAACATATGTTGCTTTTATTGTTATCGTTGTTGTTGTTATTATGCTTTATTCATTACAGGTAGATTTTGATGTGTTTACGTATTGAGTAACAACAATGTTTTGAGGAGAGTTATTCCCCCACTTTCACAAGGGGTGATGTTTCTCAATATTTTTCTCTATTTTCGTGTATATTTTCCATTATCAAGGACTTGACTAAAGCAATTACATACTCATTTTTGGAGAAGTAATTTATGTAAATGCAAGTGCGTATGTGTGTGTGTATGTGTAGCAAGAGCAAAGAGTATAAAAAGTAAAAGCCCCTAATGGAAGTAAACACAACTACCACATATTGTATGTAGTTGTGCCACCATTTCTCTTTTACAAACACATACATACACTGGCACATGTACAACAATATTCAACAGTTTTGTGCGAGCACCGGTTCATGAAATTCATAAACAAACTGTTGCTTTTTCAGCTGATTTACGAGTGTTTTTTTTTGTTGTTCCTCTTATAAATATTTTCAATATTGTTGCTATAGTTATGGCTGTTGTGTGTGTGTGTGTGTGTGTGTGCATTAGTATCAAAAACTCAACATGTAACATTAACCCAATTTATTTCAAGGTGAATTTTACTCATCAAAGTTGTAAACTTTTCTTGTCATTATTGTTGTACAATATTTTCCTTTCTGTATTGTGAAATATAAGAGAATAGAAATCTTTTAGAATTTAAGAGAAAACATATATTTTTTAAAATATAATAAGTCCTACAAATGTTATTAAGTGTTGCCGTTTATTCAGTTAGTCAGCTCTATATCACCATAATAATTTTGGTAACTTTTTTCTCTTTTATTACCAAACACAATGTAAGGCTTTAAGATTTTCGCAACAATATATGGTAGTTTTACATTAAAAATATTTTATTTGTTTTATTCAGAGTACCACATAAAAATAAAAATATTTTTCTTTTATTTTTTTCCGTCACTCCTCTAGGGTGCATGTTGGCTTTCCACAAAGTATATATTGCTTTGTTTCAGTTTTTTTTAATCAATTTGATATTTTTTTAAGTTAAGTCGATGATTAGTCCGCTGTAGCTTCCTCGATATGATTTGTGTGTGTGTAGTGGTGAAGATTCTTGCTAATTGGTGATGATCTTTACTTAAGTATTGTAATTTTCCCAGTAGGTGGCGTGTTTTTCTTGATCATTCGTCTGATGTTTGTCATCATCGCCAGGGTATGCGGGAAGGTCAGAGAGGGGCTTTTTCTTTTTTTTTTAGATGGAGTTGTCTGGAGGGGAGTTGAAGCCTTTTTTTTATTATTAAACATTCAAAACCACCATTAAATTTTTTTTCGACATGTCCTCTGCTGGGGCTCGAACCTGGGTCGTTTGTGTTGTTATGCCTGCGCTCTAACCACTATGCCACGCCATCCTAAATAAAAATATTACTCATACCTAAAACTGCAACCTTGGATATGAAATCATTAAAGCATTTATTATTTGAATATACAACTTCGAAAAGGGAATATCTCGCACACTTTGGCAAATGCGTTTTTTCGTTTCAACGAGTTCCAAATGCTTCCCTGCACCTACCACACTTGAAAAACTGACATTCCTAGCATTCTTTCCACATTCGACGTCTTGGCACATAGTTTACAACTCCAAAAAAATGTGCCCTTTTCGAAATTACAAAGACTACAAACACATGCAATGCAGCGCCGCCTTTTTTGTTTAACGCGCAAAGCTGTTATTTTTTTCTTTTCTTTTCTTATCGAGCTTATAGAGACAAAGTACCTATTTATTATGTGAAAAGTGCAGATATTGTAAAACTCAAGCAATATATGCCGACAGAATACCGCAGTAGCCAACTACAAATGAAAAAGAGCTTCCTGAAGAAGATTTTTGATAAAAGTATGTTATTTTTGGTACAATTATTGCCTTTAATTTTTTGATACCTAAAATAAAATATTCTGCAAATTCATATTGCTTTTTCCGTTAAGTTTCGTATAATCGATATCATAAATTTCGAAAAGGGTACATCTCATTAATTTTAAATATATGAATAAACATATATAATAAAGTCAGTATCCAAATATTTCTGTAAATTTCGGTTAAAAATTAACCCCAAAAATATAATCTATAAGAATATAATAATTATATAATAATATATAAAAAATAAATATTTTTCTTCATTTCCTGTAAACTTTAAATATTCGCACATATGCCCCTTTTCGAAATTGCACATTCATTAGTATTAATACGTTTTTATGAGCTCGAAGATTGCAGTTAAAATAAAATATATTTTGTGTTTGGTTTTAATTAAAAATCCCTTATTCAACACAGTTATGTGCACCACTGCTTGTAATCTTTTTACAGGCAATAACAATTTTTATTCTTAATTACTCTGTCTGCTTACAACTTTGTAAACAACAACAATTACTCAACAGATCTTTCTTCCTAAAGATCTTCCAACCCGATCGTAGTTATAACTTAGGCTCGATCACAACCTTTTCAACCAGAGGTTATCCACACTTAACCCTCTTTACTGAGTTAGCTCCAACTAAACTGGTTTTTTTACTTCGCTACTAGCTATATGACTGAGTAAACAACACATCGAAAGCTATCGAACCTCTCGACATTTCAGGTAGATTCCATTTCTTTCTTTTAATTTTTTTTTTAGTTCTTGTGTAGCCATTGGTAAGTGAACATCTACCTCTTTCAGCTCTTAGTATATATTGTTGCTTGTTTATTGTCTGTTACTTGTTTTCTTTGCTGATTAATTATTGTTGTTGCCGTGTTATTTTTATTTACTTTATCTCTGCTAATGTTTGTTGTTGTATTTTTGGTTATTTGTAAACAGCATGTGTAATTGTTCTTGCAGCTTTTGTTTATTTATTTCAGCGATGTAATAAACGCTGAGGTGCCCAACCTTATTTTCGTAACAGCATTATTTATTTTTTATCAAGAAAAGTTGTAAAAAATACAACAACAAAAATAGTAGTGTAAATACATCTCTTATTGTTTGATGCGAAAATCTCGAGTGCAGATCTTGAGTTTGATATAAACAGGGCAGCTTGCGAATTATTCTCAGTGCCTTGCTTTGTGCAGCTTGGATTCTCCTGATATGCGTTTTTCCCGATTTACCCACGTTTTGCATACATATAATTTTTTTTATCTTAATTTTCTGTTTCAGCTGACACTTGTTATTTAATTAAGCTTAAAGAGCTCTACATCATGTCGTGGCTTTGTTCGTAAGGTGTTCAATATGTCTTGATTTTCAGTTTTTTGTATTAATACTCTCACAGATATTTAAGAATAACCCTTATTATTATAATTTCGTTTTCATTTCGTAGTAGGATGGAAGGAACACGTTGCTGAGTTTTATTAAAAGGAAACAAAATGGCCAGTTTTGCCAGTTTTCATTTTGATTTTCCTTTTATTATAATACTTGGCACATGACATTGTGGCTTAGACTGAGTTTGAGGGTTCAAGGGTTCTTTCGAGTATGAGCCAGAAATATTTAACGAATTGAAGTACGAATTGCTTGACTACCCACCTTATTCTTCTGATTTAGCTCCCGTTGTCTACCTGTTCCCAAGTCTAAGCAATTTCTTGCTGGCAAATATCTTACCTCGAATGAAGATGTTAGGTTGATAACCTTGCGAACTGGCCTCATAGAAGTAGTAGTAAACTTCTTTTATTTAATACTTTTATGAATTTAAGTTTGCTGGCAACACCAACAGCGCTGAAAAGCATGTAAGAGAGTACAACATAAAAATTAATATTTATATATTCTCACTTTCTCTCTCTCTCTTTCGCTTTTCACAGCGGTTGACTCTCAAACATTCAACATGTTGAAGCACTCTGTGTGGTATAACAGTTATTATTTTATGTGTATAACAGCATTTATTAAAGTGTGTGCGTGTATATATGTGTAAGATGGTGTTGCTTCAAATGTGTTTAAAGTGTTTATGGGAATTTAACTGTTGCTTTCGCATTCAGTGTAATTTGAAGCTGCACGGTTAACTAACGTTTCCGGTAAAATAAAAGCGCAAAATAAAAAAGGGAAAATAATTTGTAAGAAAAAAAAAGGTACAAGTGCTGGTGATAAAAAATAAATACACACAACTAAAACAAAATATCTAAACACACGTACACACATACATGTAAACACTTATATTTATATATATAAATGTACATACATATGTATGTGTACTATATTAGCATACCTTAAAAACGAAAACGCTTTACATGTAGAAAATACACACAAATATTGCTGAAGTTCTAGTTTTTGTGGCATTATTTTCTGACAAAAAAAAAGAAAGAAAAAAGTGTAGAATTTAAAGTGAAAAAAAATTAAAATTTAAGCAATAGAAAATTAAAAACTAAAAAAAAACATTTTTGGTTTTAAAAATGATCTACTGCTGTCTAATAGAGGTACCTTAAGTTGCCGCGGGTGTTCGCACAAAATATATCCTAACTTCGTTTTATCCTCCACTGTTATTTGGCCTTTGTGTGTTTGACTAAATTCAGCTCCGCGTATATTAGTTTTTATTAAGTTTGCTAGTCTACACAAAAAAGCATGAAAGATAATTTTTGTTTTGTTTAATAATATAGCAATGATGACGATAACTGTCTGCCGGTCAGTAAAACTGAAGAATTAAAAAAAAGAAACAAATTTCTTTATGTGCCACATAAAAAGTTTTATAACTTTCGGTTTCATTTTAATGAAAATAGTGTTATAAATAAGTAATTATAATAAATTTTAGTAACTGGTGGTGTTCTTGTATATTTATAAAAAAAAAAAAAAATACATAAAAATGAAACATTTTTTTATGGTGTCTACAGCAAAGACTAAAAATACCTGTCCCAGATTTTGTATACATTTTTAACGTTACCATACCTCTATATACGTATGGATGTTTGTATGTACATATGTATACGAATACATATATATGTACGTATAAATAAAGTTTTTAATAAACCCTGCAAAATTTGAATTTATTTTTTTTTTTTTTTTTTGGTAATGGCAGGAAATAAAATTTCAAAAATTTTATGAGTTAATTAATAAGTTAAAAGCATAATAAGATGGGAAGAAAGTTAAATTTAAATTAAAACTTCTTTATGAAGATAACGTTTTAAGCCAGGGATTAAATTTCAGTAGATTTTATAAAAAAATTTGAATTTTGTTTGCTTCACTAGGCACTGAAAACTAAGTAAGAATTATCGAAATATATAGGGTGTGTTATTTATAGTTACACAAGTTTTAATCATAATAAAACAAGGAAATATATTTTATATACCAATGAAACGGTAAGAAAGATCAGTCGAGTAATTGTTTGTTGTTTACAAAGTTGTAAAAAGATTGCAAGCAATGGTGCACATAACTGGGTTGAATAAAGGATTTTTAAACAAAACACAAAATTTATTTTATTTTAACTACAATCTACGAACTCATAAATATACGTTTTTAAAAAGGTAAAAACGTAACAATATTATATTTCACAAAAAAGTTTTTGATTTTGCTGTCTTAGTGTACTATTGTTACGAGGTCTTACTCCCTTATGTTGTATAGAAAATTTTATGACCGTAATAATTAAACCTGCGGCTGCAATCCGAAACAACGAACTCTTCTTAGCATATGCTGTAATGAACACAACTATATAAATTATTGTACAACGTCATTCTTATTCACTGTAATGACCAAAGGAATTATTTATCTTCGCATAATGAGCAAAAGCCACATACCCTAGCGTAGTGTACAGCTTCATTTAACTAAGTTTGTTGCATTAAACCAAATACAAAAGAGCTCAAAGAAATTGTTAGGAGAGTACGTCGGGAGCCATTAACTCGCTAGCAAAAAGTAGGGCGGGTGGATTCAGGCCTTCCTTAAACAACATCCTGTTCGTATACAGAACTTTTATTAAAGACTCCCTATTTTTATATAAACAAAGGTCTTCTGATTCTAAATGAAATAATGACAAACGAAGCCCGATTATATTCCAGTGAAATAAAAAAAACACTGAACAAGAAGTCATTATTTTAATGGCAACCACTAAAAACAAATCCAAAAAGCAGCATCATCTGATGTTGTCGACAAGCCTTCCTCAAAACCCACCACTAAACTTGTTCCTTGGGAACTCAAAAAAACTATTGCACCTAAATTCTGACCAACTATGAAAACACTTTAAATTTCAGTTATACGAACATATTATTTGATTCCATTTTTCCTTTATTTATAAAATTCAAAGCATTGATTCAAAATATTAACACAAATAATGTAATTCAAGTCCACTCTTAAACGATTTCAGATAATTAATGATAAATATACCGGGTCCGCCATCTGACGTTTTTTTTCAACTAGGGCTTATTTCGTGAGTGGTAACACTTAGCTATTCTCTTATTTGACACATAATTGGTTTTATCCTTCCGCTGAACGAATATGGTTGTGTATACGCTTGAACAACGCTGGTAAATATTGCGACATTACTTTGAAAATCATGGTAATGTTGCAGAATCAAAAAACATTTTTTCAGATGAAGCTCATTTTGATATTGGCGGGTATGTAAACAAGCAAAATTGTCGCATTTGGGTCACAAAAACCCGCACGCATACATTGAAAAGCTGATATACCCAAGACGAGTCACTGTTTGGTGCGGATTTTGGTCCAGAGGCATAATTGGGCCATTTTTCTTCGAAAATGAGCAAGGAGTGGCCGTTGCAGTCAATGGCGATCGTTATCGGGCCATGTTGAACGAATTTTTGTTCACAAAAATTGAAGAGGAGGACATTAGCAACATTTCGTTTCAACAGGACGGCACTACGTGCCACATAGCCGAAGCTACACCCGATGTTTTGAAGATCGCATTACCAGCCGCAGAGCTGATGTCGTTTGGCCACCTCAGAGCTGTGATTTGACACCGTTGGACTATTATTTGTGTGGTGCCGTCAAAAATAAGTGTTACGCCAACAAGCCAGAGACAATTGACGCTTTAAAGGACAATATTCGTGAAGCCATTGGTGAAATACAGCTGCACACAGTCGATAATGTGCTTAAAAATTGGACCGATCGTGTAGTCTATTGCATGGCCAGCCGAGGCAGCCATTTCAATGAAATTGTTCTCCATTATTAACCGGAAGGATTGTGCTTTCAAATAAAAAAAGAAATTTGAGAAAATATTCAGTAGCTTTTTTTTATAACATTTTCAAAAAAAAAAAAAAATTATTTGGCGGACCCTTTATTATTAAAATTAAGTGGAAGCATTTCTTTTGGGTTCACTGCATCACTAAATTTACTTTATAATTCTTTTCTCTAAATTTGAAATATTAATTAACAAAAAAAAAAAAAAAAATTAAATAAAACCTATTGTGATATATGTATCTTTTTCAACTTGTGCGTATGTATGTATCAAAAAAGGGTAAAAAGGGTCCTTGCAAATCGCAACGTTAGCACGTCTTCTGGGAGGAATGGCATACCAGCACTGGTCCTGAAGCAGTGCTCTTCAACGCTTGCGCGTCCATTAGCTCACCTTTTCAGTGCGTCATATCGCTCCGGTATTTTTCTATGTTGCTGGAAGGTTGCTAATGTAACGTCAATCCCCAAAAAGGACGAGTCCAGTAACCCTGAGAACTACTGTCCAATAGCAGTTTGTTCCGCACTCTCCAAGGTTATGGAGAGTATGGTTAATCACCACCTTGTGGGATATCTGGACTCCAACGATTTACTTAGCAATCGTCAGTACGGTTTCCGAAAAGGCCGTTCTACTGGTGACCTGCTGGCGTTGCTCTCGGAGAAGCGGAACAAGTCCGTTCACGGTTTTGGCGAGAGTAAGGTTGTGGCTCTGGATATCTTAAAAGCGTTTGATAGAGTTTGGCACGAGGCTCTCATTTCGAAACTTAATGCTTTTGGTGTCGGTAGTCACTTCACGCTCTATAAGAGTGGTTATAGATGGGGTCTCATCCGGCGAGTCAGGGTATACTCAGGGGTACCGCAAGGCTCTGTTCTTTCTCCTACTCATTTTCCAATATTTCTTATCGACTTTCTTCTTCTCACTTCTAATCCTATCTACTCTTTTGCGGATGACAGCAACATTTGTCACTCATATTCTTTTGATCGTAGACCGAGCCTTTTGGAGGTTGGGGTAAGAAGGATGAATATGAACGACACACTCACAAGTGACCTGTTGAAGGTCTCCGAGTGGGGTCGTGCGAACAGGGTCGAATTTAATGCACGTAAGACTAAATATTGTTTTTTAACACACAGGCGTGGTAGTGTGCTGTCATCTGTGTCAATGGGTAATGTGGATATTGAGGAATCAGATGCTTTTGAAGTTCTGGGCATAAGAATTCACTGTGGCGTACGTTGGAATGATCACATATTTCAAGTGTCGAAAGAAGCATTCAAGTCCCTTGGTTTTTAGGGACGGTGTAAGAAATACTTCACCCCAACTGATCTCCCCATTATTTACAAGACCTATATCCGACCCAAAATGGAATACAACTCTCATTTAGGGGCTGGAGCCTCTCGACCGCGTACAGGAGAGGGTGAAGATGCTCATCAATGACGGTAGGGTAGCCAACCCTATCGATTCATTGGAGCACCGTCGCAATGTGGCGTGTGTTTCATTCTTCTATCGGTACTATAACGGAATGTGTTCTAACGAAATTAAGGAATTAATTCCCAAAAATAATATATTTTTACGTAGTACTCGTATTTCTCGTAGAGCGCATGCCTTTGTAGTTGATTGTCCAGTAATTCGCACAACGCATTATAAGGAGAATTCGTTCTTTGGTCGCACTGTTCGGTTGTGGAGTAATCTTCCAGCGAAAGTATTTCCTGCCACTTACGACATGAGTAAATTTAAATCTAACGTCCATAAACACTACTCCCTCTGTCCTCCTTCCAATAACCTATTTTCCTAGTACCAGCACAATGCACTGCATGAGTAGGGGCCATCCCCTGGGTGCTGGTCTTGTAAAAAAAAATCAGCAACAGTGATCATTACCAAATAAAAATATCAAACAAGTTTGATCCAACAAAAAGGAATGTTTCATTACTATGTACAAGCATACTTGTAGTTGTACTCACTGTACTGTTTTTTTGGGGTTTTATTGGCTCTTATAACTGCTTTCAAATTTCGTTCAAGTCGACAATATTTTTTGTTTGTTTATAAAATCACGTTGTTTTAGTATTTATAATGCAACTTTCCACTCTTGGTGTATTTGAGGCGGCATTGTGTACTATGAACTGCTAAAGCTCGGTGAGCGAAGCAGAATGCAATTACTTCATTTGAATCATGCATTATGAGAAAAACGTCTGGAATATAAAGACAGTCATGATAAATATATTCTTTTGCATGACTACAACCGACCACATGGCGCAAAAGTTTTAAAACAATAATTAGAAACGATCAAATGCCGCATCCGTCATATTCTCCGATATTGCTTCGTCGGCTGTTGCGCATCAAAGGTATTATAGTCCACATAGTTTTATTTAAAGTCGAAAAAATTTTTTTGGTTTTTGTAGATCAGCGAAATTTGCTGCAATACCCTTAACAACACCAAATCTAGGATGCGTAATATTAAGTTAGAAAGGCTTAGTAATTTCATCTACCTCGGCAGCATTCTAACATTCTAACAAGAACTGGTAGCTGTAGCGACGATATAATGTCTTGGATATCTAAAGCCCGTCAATCTTTCTGTATTTTATGACCTGCGTGGACTAACTGCTATCTTGAAATATTTAACTGATGCATAAAATCAGCCCCCTTGTATAAATGTAACGTGGCAATGATAAATATAATATAACGTAATGCCAAAGTCAGGGATAATATTTTGCTTAAATATCTGAACTATAAGGTATGATATACACACGCTCACAAACACAGCTGCCAAATATGACCATTTATTATCAATTTGACAATATTGGTCAAGAAAAAAAATTCAGAAAAGTAACTGATGAAGAAATATTGCCTTATCTGTTTTTGGGCAGTTTTTATATTTATTTGAGTTTAAAATACTTTTAGGAAATAGTTATGCTTTAGAATACAATTTGATGCAATTTCAATAAAAACCACGAATTACCAATTTAGAAAAATCATTTATCGAAAATATATTGGCAGTCAGGTATACATATGGCCCAAATACCCCTGCTCGTCATTAAAGGTTTAAAAATTAAAAAATAAAAACCACCTGTTCAGAGTTTCTACTTTTAAATATTTTATAAAAAAACTCTATATAAACATTAAGCAAATTGTAGTTGGCTCCCATTTAAAGCCAGTTCAACTTAAATTATACTTTGTTTTCAACTACGACTATGAATAAGATAGTTAAAGGTTTTAAATTAAAGACTTAAGCTGGGATCACACGATTGACTCAAATACACCAATCTGATACAAATTTTATTGTGACAAATTAACGCACAATAATAAAATTGTCCCAATTAGAAAGTCTGTATTCACACGGTGTTCGCAAGCCAGTTCAACAATACAAACACGGTTTTCGAAGGAGTGTACCTGAGCGCAGCTGCAATCATCGGTACCGCATTTCGCAGAACCCTGTCAAAGATTGCGATATATGTGGTCTTAACCACTGTGTCAAAAACCTACTTGAAATTCCTAGGCATGAGACCACAGGACACGTGAATGCGCTACTTTCGCTCTATGTGTCCTTGCCCGAGCATTCTGAAGCCAGGAAAATTGGAGTCCAGGATTAACCCTATCTGTCAGCTCCAGTTCCACCCCGTGCAGGTGCGGTAAAGTGATTTTGCATAACCGCAAAGAAAATAATCTAATGAGGCTAAATCACAAGATCTTGGTGCTATTCGAACTTGCCGCTATGAACGACGATTATTAAGCCATAAAATGAACTAAGTGCACGACAAATTTGACGGACAGAATCATTATCTTGATAAACATTTTAAATTATTTGCAATCGTTGCTCTGCTGTAAGTCTATCCACAATTAAATCTCAAAGCAAAGCAAACAAAAAGCAATTGACAGCTTTTAAATCGGTTGTACAATCAAGCAGTGTTGCCAACTAAAAATTGTGAACCTCTAATAGACACCATTTACCATATTGTTACGGTTTAACCTTTCAAAACGTTTGAGTTCGTTAAAATTGCGTTAAAATAATATTAAGCCATTTTGTTGTTGTTATAGTTTCTTTACTTACTTCACTATAACTTTTATACTGTTTGTCTTAATAAATACAACACTTAATATTCGTTTATATAACACTTTTATTTCCGCTTTAACACAACTTTGCTTATTGACATCCAAACGATAACTAACTGGCGTGTAGGTAAAACAGCCCTTTATTTACTTAATTGTCTACAGCTTGGAAGGTTCAGGACATATCGACCATCTTCTATTTCTATATCCGTTAATTCAAATGTAACGTAAAGATAGTCTATGTGGCAGTGCTGCAAAATTTACAGGGTGACACAAATTATACCAAAATCCTACAACGAAGTGTTGTATTTTTATTTTCGTAACAATGTATAGAAAATTACCTTAATGATTATACACGGGCAGCTTAATAATATCGTAAATATTTGAATATCCAGTATAGTAACTTTCATTTCAACACTCTTACCTTTCTCTGTTAGAGATGTCACCTTTTTCTGGACTGCTATCGAATCATACCAAGTTGAGTCTATTACATTTGAACGGGCATTGAAAGCAGAAAATTTTCTGAATGTAACGAAAATAATTATAAGAAAAAGAATTTTGTGTCCGAACAGAAGACCGATAGATTAATAGTGCAATTGGTTGGTTGAGTAACGTGATAACGTGTAATGTACACGAACAGTCGAATAAAGTAAGAAGGATTGTGTTTAGCCAGATGGATTGTTATTTACACCGTAATGTTTACCAATGTAGTGTACAAGTGATTAGCGTTGACTAAATGAGGCAAGACCAAGAAACCACGTCGTTTTTAGTCAAAAATGAAGGCAATATTCACGGTTTTAATGGATTACAACGCTGTAGTGCATCATGAATTTTATCCAGATGTTCAGATAGTAAAGAAGAGTAGTTAGCTCTAAAGGAATTCGCGGAAATAGACCAGAATCGTGCGCAGAAAACTAGTGGATTTTGCACCATAATAACGCACCGTCGCACAGTGCCATCATTATAAGAAATTTTTTTACGAACAATTTAACAAATACCATCTAATAGCCACCGAATTCACCTGACATGGCGCCATGTGACTTCTTTTTGTTGAATCGAATTTAAAAGCCGTTGCGGGGCACGCTTTTCATCAGCCGAGGAGAAAAAATGAAAATGTCAAGCTATGGCGCTCAGATTGAGCGGGAATATCAACAACAGATGTACCAACTTAGTATCTCAAGATCGTCGCAGAAAACTCTAGATCCAATACTTCAGTTCATTTTTGAACCATCCGTATTTTGGCGCTAAACATGCTCACTAATTTACGAATATATCACTCGTACTTGTGGAGTGAGTTATCCCCTTGAACATTCTATCAAAATCCGTATGTGGAGTAATAAAGTCAGGTGGTTGGTTTGAGATCGCAGGAATTTGCGGACTATGCACTTTCGCTGGCTAAGCAGTACATTTTTGAATTTTGTTGTTGTCATATGTACCAGCTTGCTGTCGTACTTTCAGAGCATTACATTGGATTCCATTCCATGAAATTACATTGGATATTGGTTTGCAGTAATTGAAACTGTAGGGATTTTAATTGGTTGGCTAGTTTACATTTCGCAGGAATATTCTGGTTTAAGAAACACTATATTCACTTAGAAAACAATATGTCTGATATCAGACAATAAGCGTAAACGAGTAACAAATTTAAAGTATTGCCACAATCCGAAGAGTTTCGTGCCATTTTAAAACTGCAGAAGGAAAATAGAGAGCAATTAAAACAGTGGTTTAGAGTAAACGTGCACCTGTTAGCCCACAATATTATGGCCTTAGTCTTTTTGTTTGATTACCTTAAGTATTTTAAATTTATGTTTTGAATTTGTATGGATTTAATATTGATTTCAAAAAAATGGTAACTCAAAAATACATTTATTGAGTTATGAACTGCTGCTTCATCCAGCGTACTCTCCAGAGTTTATCTCTTTTGACTGTTTCTAGTTTCCAAAAGCTTTTATCCGTGCTCAAGATATAAAAAAGTTAATAGTTACTATGTATTAGACATGCCACACCCATTTATTCAATACCACGCACTTTATAAATAAGGATTTGTAGAGCCGGTTCAGAAATTGTTATTCTAACCGTTCCCTAGATATACAATAATCAATATCTACTTTGGATGTGAGGTGCCACACCCACTTATTAAAACTCATGTTTCGACTGATGATGTGTATTGACTACGAATTTATTTAGACAAAATTCAGAATCTTTCACTATTACTGTTTCAAAAATATACAAAATTCAGTGTTTAATCTGCCACTCCCAGTTATCCAATTCTTCCCACTTTTTTACTGATGATTTATAATGATCATAAAGCTATGTTGTCCTAATTTAGAGACTTTTACTATTACCGTTTTAAAGATATATACATATAAATAAAAATTTTGTATGGGCATTGCACCGCCCAGTTGAAAGAAAACTATCACAAGTACACATTTCCAAGGTATGTATTAGTTTGTAAATCGGTTTAGTAGTTCAAGGGTTATAAAATGACGAACATAGAACACCTTATTTTTATATAGAAGACCATCTGTTCAAAGTGATGACCAGAGTCTCTGGTGGGAATTAAACTCTCGAGCTGACAGACTAGCACATTGCGTACTAGTCTATTGTGGCACAAAAATTTCTTTAAAAAGTTTTCTTTTAAGTTTTATTTATAACTTTAAAGGCTTTCATGATATCACAGCTGTAACGGTACGTATGAGTAATATTTTTAATGTTGATTTGTTATATGTTATTCATACGCCACAGGGTTCTACAATCGAAATAGATAAACGTTTTATAAAGTAAAATTGCCATTAGTATGTTGCAGATGTCATTAAGGTTGTGTTACACTTGTTTGTGTGTCTTATTATTATTATTTTTTCTATTTATCTGCTTAGCACTTTATTTTTTTTTTTATTGTTCAATTTACCATGCTTAAGTAAACTCATAAAAATGGGTTGAAAAGCATTTTACTGTATGTTTTAATAATTTTTTATATTTGTATTTAGTGAATTTAATATGCAAAATTGAATTTAATAGTCCGAAAGTCTTTAAAGCATATGTGCTGTTATTACTTTTTTCATTCATGTTTTTTTTTTTTTTTTTGCTTAAGTAACTTGCGTATGGGGAATTGTATTAAAAAAAAATAATAAAAACAAAAACAAAAGTAAGTGAATAACATATTTTACTAGTTATTACAACATTTACTTAAAATACACACAGGTGTATTTTAGGGTATCCCTTAAAGCAGCCAATTTTGTATTTAAAATATTTGAGAAAAATTCGGATAAAAATTTTGTTTACAATGCTTCTTCTAAATAAGAGAATTGGCAACCGTGAAGGAATATGCAACAATACCAGCAGCATACATTCAAGAAATCGCATATTGAATTTATCAACTTTAAAGTTCTGTCATCGTATTTTTTTATCATTGTCATGTTCTATCATCTTGCGCCCTATGACTGGTGTTACCCCAAGCCATATAGCCGACATCAAATCGTATACATATATGGTCGAGATGCTTAAGGGGTCGGGTCCCCGTGTGTAGCGGGTCAACGTGGCAAGAGTTCTAAGTTCGAATCTTCGTTGGTCTCTATAATTTAACTACTTTACTTTAAAATTTCATTAATCGGATATTGTAAGTGAATTTAGAGCGCTTACGCTAAAATTTCGAAAACAAAATTCGATATCATGAGTATAATATATTGTTACAAAAATCAGGTTGGTCATCCCCCAAAAGCCACATAAACAACTATACATGCTATTTACAGATAATCAAATCGACAATAACAACATTAGCAAAAATGTAGTAAATAAAAATAAACGGCGACAATAAAAACAGGCAGAAAAGAAAACAAGTAACAGACAATAATAAACCACAAGAAACAACAAGAACGAAAAGAAGTAAATGCGAATCTACCTGAAATATTGAGAGGTTCGAGAGCCTTCGAGGTGTTGTTTACTTAGCCATATAAAAGCACATCAACTCGAACAGCAGTAAATTAATGTGTTGTACACTCAGCGTTAAGACAGTTTATTGATATGAACTCGGTTAGTCGTGTCAAAACACCAGTTTATTTGGAGCTAACTCAGAAAAGAGATAATCTCTGGTTGAAAAAGTTGTTATGGAACCTAAGCTGTAACAACGATCGGGTTGAAAGATCTTTAGGTAGAAAGATTTGTTGAGTAATTGTTGCTGCTAACAAAGTTGTAAGCAGACGGAGTTATGAAGAATAGAAATTGCTATTGCTTGTGAACAGGCTACAAGCAGTAGAACACAAAACTCTGTTGAATAAAGGATTATTAATTAAAAACCAATTATTTTAACTGCAATTTACGAATCCATAAATAAACGTTTTTCAAATATAAAAACGTAACACTATTGTGAAAAAACCGATATTAGATCAGTCTGCACTTGAACGCTTTTAGGAAATTTATTATACTTTTCAATTCCCCTTCCCACCTTGCTGGGATCCTTTGTGTTGTGTCAGCCTACAAGATGTGTATCTCAAATGAAAAATCGAAGAAATGAATACATTTTATATGTTGAATATATACCATCACAGAAGGACAACTTCTTTATACAAATATACTGAATAGCTTTCACACGGTGTATTTTGTGCAATACCCGCATATCTAATCTTTCACACGTTTAAAATTCCATGTTTAATTTAGATGGGAACTGCCACGACCAATTAATTTATTTCCCAGAGTTATTGACTGATTATGTGTCCTGTCCAATAAGTGGTTTAATCCAAATTTAGAAACGTTTACTATAACCGTTTTCAAAATGAACAAAAAATATTTGTTCTATGTATGGGAGGTGCTATGCCCACTTATCCAATTCCGCAAGCCATTGAAGTCAAATTTAATTTCTTAAGGAGGTAGCACGCTTACTTTTATAATTTCGTTTTTTTCCACTGATGATTTGTATTGACTACCAAGTCGTTTAGAACAACTTCATTCATCCAACTCCATTCTAACCGATCTAACCGATCTTGAGATATACGAAAATCAATATTTACTTGTATGGGAGGCACCATGCCCACTTATCCGATTCCACCCACTTTTAGATCGTTGATCTGCACTGAATCGGAATCTATTTGCACCTAATTCAGAGACTCTTACTGTTGCCAATTTGAAGATATAAACAAATGAATATTTTTATGTGAGTGAGAGTAGATCTTTCCAACAAATATATTGGTTTGTATATCGGTTTGCAAGTCGAACATATGAAAACTTATTTTTATATATTTTATATGCAGATTACTGTAGATACTCCTTTAGCTGTAACACACTTTTCGAATTTATGGGGCACCCTTATGCACAGTTGTATGTACGCAGTGGGTATTATCTTTAATGATGTGATAAAACAACTCCACCTTTTTAACATCATTTACTTACTATGTATTCTCTTCATTGTTAACTTGTTTCTGCTGAAAACTATATTTTTTATTCGCTTTTATCGTTTCGGTCTAGTTGTCCGTCCACTGATAAAAGTTAACTTGTCCTTAATGTGTCCTTGAAATGAGTTTTACATGTTCATTCGTGTGTGTGCAAATTATGAGTATTTGCTTATTTTATTTTTTGCAATTACTTTGTATTATACAACTTTTAACTTTAACTTTATATTTTATTTTATTTTTAATTTGAGAAGGAAAAATTAAAAAGAAATAATTAAAAGTTATAAGTAACAAAGATAACGTCAACATAGGAAATTCCAATAGCAACCAATGGTGGCAATGGCAATCATTTGATATGAGAAATATATTTTTTTTTAATTTTTGTTTCTTTAGTTTTGAATTTGAATTTATCAAACTCTCACAAACATATACATGTCGTATGTACCGTTTAGGGGCGTTATCAGACAAGGTAGCATTCAGTCAGTGAGGCTTTAGAGTCAAATTTTAAAGAGATACATTATATTACTCTGCATAACTGACTAATTGAGCGCTTTAGTGAAAGAACGACGAGATAGAGGAGACTAAAGGAGGTTTACTTGTATTCTAAATGCCAAAGGCATTAATAAACTGTGAATAGAAGCAACTAAATTACTGAGATTTTTGCCATTAGAACAAGGATAACAAACAGCATTTGTCGTTTAACGTTTGTCTGCGTGCGTGCGTGTGTGTGAGTGTGTTTGTGTTTCCTTTCTTATCAGTTTTATGATAATGAGAGAAATTAGATCTTAAAGGATTTTGTGAATCAACATAATGAACTTGTTGCTACTTTGCGCTCTATTTTGCGTTTCTTAATTTAACGCATTTATGAATAATTTATGAAAATGCTTTCGCAAGGAAAAATACTTATACAAAACAAAAGCATTCACACGGTTATGTTCATATTAAAAGGTTTACCTGCCTTAAATAAGAAATGAATTTCAAAATCGTGCAAAAAAGGAAACATGGTAGGAATGTGATGTCTGATAAAGTTCGACTATTTAATACCCTACATTATAAGTTTGTTTTTAGTATTCTAAGATTTTTGTGTTAAAGCTTTTAGCATATTTAGCAAAATTTACTTCATACGAATCAATTTTTATTCTTTTACTAGCTAAAACCCGGCGTGCCTTTTAGCTATTATTTTAGTCATTATTTGATAAACTTTTTTTCTATTTTAGCTCCATGCGGTTTAAATCCAAATATTTCGAGTGGCCTATAATATAGATAATTAATTCTGCTTTTTGGCTGTATACAGTCTTCGAAAAACACACATTTATTTTTATGTATAAGATATATGCATCGTATATGGTCAGATAGCCACACGCCTGAATTATCTGGCTGAGAATTATTTACTCTGTATATGTATACAACGAATGCAAGCGAATTGATAATAACAAGACAATAACAAATAAACAACAACTTTATTCAGTTGTGTGATAGATGCTGGTGAAAGCAGGTGGACGATTTTCACATAAAATTGTTTATTTGTGTTTTTGTTTACATTTATAGTTTTTTTCTTCAACGCACACAGCAAAAAATCACTAATACTGCTTCACAAATTCGAGGTGGAGTGGTGTAGTGGTTAGAGCGCACGCATAACAACACAAACGACCCTGGTTCGAGCCCCAGCTGAGGACATGACGAAGAAAAATTTAATTGTGGTTTTGAATGTTTAATAAAGAGACTTAAAATTCCCTCCAGACAACTCCATCTGAAAAAAATTAAAAATAAAGAAGAAGCCTTTCATTACCTTCTCGCATACCTCTGGCGACGATGACAAACAACAGACAAATGATTAGGAAAATACTCCACCTACTGGGAAAAAAGTACAATGCTAAAGTAAAGATCACCACCAATTAGCAAGGATTTTCACCACTACGATTAATCATCTACTTAGCGTAGAAGATCAAAATGGCTAAAGAAACTGAAACAAAGCAATGGATGCCTTGCGGGAAGCCAATATGCTCCCTAAAGCTGTGACGGAGAAAAAAAATCTTCACATATGCATTTCTCTTGTTGGCCACCCTTGGTATACATATATAGATAGCTTTTACCCGGTGTGCTCTGTGCAATACCCGCTTATCCAATCTCTCCTTCCTTTCGATTGCTGTAAAAAGATAACGAAGCTTTAGTTGTTGACGTTCTAAACCTATAAAGATTTACATATTTAGTATGAATGGGAGGTGATACGCCCATTTATATATGAAGTTGTTTAAATAAAATTTAGAAACTTTTACAATTACTGCACTCATAATGTGTACATATAGTCAAGTGAAAAATGAAAGGGACACATTGAGGTTTTCCTTAAAAACTTAAGAGAAAAATGAGTTACAGCTGAGAAACTGTACAAAATTAGTTTGTCAAATAACAGCTCTTTACGTCGTCGAAATTTAAGCAGACATTTATAAGATCTTTGATAAATGTTAGAATATAAAAATAGAGTTGGATTTTTAACTATTTTGCTTTAAGTGTCCCTATTATTTTTCACACGACTATGTATACATGCCAAGCCTACTTATCCAATTCTTCAAAGCTTTTAACTGATTTTGTATTGACATGAAGTCAATCAAACCATATTGACCTTTAACTGTTTTCCGCCCACTTTTTTACCGATGTTGTGTATTGAAAACGAAGTGATTCAGGCCAAATTCGGAAACTATAACTGTTCTCAAGATATACAAAATCAGTATTTTGTTTAGCCTCATCACTATCACCTTCAGAAGGCACTTTTGAAGAACACTGCTATTTTTAGGGTCTATTGTGCCTCTTCTAATCTATAGTTTGTTCAAGAGATCTTCTGCCTAACTAACGACCCTATGTCTTCTTAAGCATTTTAAAGAATTGCATTTCGCACAATATATGTTCCGCTGTCTCTGAAGCCTGTGAATACAGTCTACTAACATCCACATCTGTAACCGCTAGCCACTTCAGATGCGCTCTCAGTCTACAGTGGCCCGTGGCCTCATGCCTGCTTTACTTGAGAACCTCATACCGACGCCCAAATTACAGACTAATCGCTGCCTTAGAGTGGCAAAGTCCCCTTTGAGTATACCAGTGTTCCAAGCATCTGACAATTTTCTAATCCTTGGTAGTAAGTGGTGCTGCACACTAAGGTTCCGGACCAATATATGGAATCTTTCCAGTCAATGCAGTCACTGTTTCATTACCATCTATCCAACAGAGTCAAGGTACCCAAAACAACTGGATCTTATTTCTAAGCGAAAGCCTTTGCAACGTATCGTACCAGACTAGATGCCATACGGTTCGTTCCAAGTGCCAGTAAGGCAGCTTGTCTTTCACTGAATATATTGTTACGTTTTAATATTTTTAAAACGTTTGAGTTCTTTTAAATTGAATTTTGAGTTCTTTTAAGGCGACAACAAACAGTTTAGTGCTGTCAATATAATAATTTAAATGAAATAGGTGTTTTAAAAGCGCAATACATGCCATATATACATTAAAAGGAGAAACAATGTATGTTAAGTTATGTTAAATGTGTCCAATAAAATGTTTATTTTGTAGCTGTGGTCATTAAAATATTTAAGTAGCTGGTTACTTGGCTACTTCTAAAGCCAGCATCATTTGTAGTTGTGTGGTCGATGGTCGGTAGCCTTGAATGTGTTTATAGGATTAGTACGACTTTACTGACTGACTAAGCACAACGCTCTGACTTTTATAGTAAATTAACATTAATTTCGAATGTTTAGGCAAAATCTTCAATCTTCTATTCGTCCTTTTAGCGGGATAAAATTGGTCGGTAGCCAGTAAAGGTTCGTTGTTAAACTTGCACTGCAGATGATTGGAAATCTAAACAAAAAACACGAAAATTATGCGATACCACGAATTATGCGAAAACACGAAAATTATGCAACACACAAAGCAAAATAATTGCTCACCAAGCTATTATTTTTACTTTTGTTCATATAGAATATAATAAGATATTTACGGGTACCCGGGTACTCATATCAGAAGTGTAAGCACTATTTGATTTGAGGTGGCTATACTGCCAACACAAATAAATTACGCAAACTAAGGGCTGCCAAAAACTTTAAAGAATTTTTAGCTGAGTTTGCGGAACCTCATATTTGTATTTTGTTCTTCTTAAGAAAAATTTGACTGTAAAGAACGTTCGGGTACCGACCTAAACTAGGATTTTTAGATCGTAGACTAGATCGTAGACTAATTACGTAGCATCCATTGCATTGTTTTAGTTTCAGTAATAACATTAATTTTCAAACTGAGCTGATGATTAATCTACTGTAGCTCGACTTCATATGATTATATGTAGTGATGGATATCCGTGTGGCGTTTGTGGCGTTTTTTCCTGATCGTTCGTCTGGTGTTTGTCATAATGGCCGAAGGTAAGCTGGATGGTCAGAGGGCTTCTTTAGATGGATTTGCCTGGAAGCAGGTTGAAGTCTCGTTATTAAACACTTGCAGCCACAATTAATTTTTTTTTCGTTATTTGGTCTGCTGGGGATTCGAACCTCGGCCGTTTGTGTTGTATGCCTGTGCTCTAACCACTATACCACGCCACTCCAGATCGTAGACTTATCATTACTTAAAACGGCACAACGAAAACTGCCAGACAACACCTGACTATCAACTTGAGAAATGATTATGGACTGGTTTCCATAAAACCTGATACAGTTTTCGAGTTACAGTCATGTGCAAAATAATAGAGACATATTACGGTTTTCATTAAGAGCTTAAGAGGCAAATGAGTTGCAACTGAGAAACGTTACAGGGTTGGTTCGCTCGAATAACGTTTTTCACATGACTATATGAAAAAATCTTTCCTTTGGCTAAGCTAACAGAAAGTTGGATTTAGTAACTTAACAAACCCTCTATTTATGGTTGCCGAAGTAACTGCCCGAATCCGTTTTGGTCTAAAGCAAGACAATTGGTAATATTTCATTATGTTCTCTTGCATGCGTTTTGATTACATGTAAGGACAAACGGGTATAATCTTACCAAATCTTATGTGATTCTGACCTGTTTTACATATTTAAGTTTGAAACACCGTATGTCACCTTTGCTGGTGTAGCGCTCTAAAAACAAATTACGTTTATAAATGGACTTGATAAAGTAAAAGTTTTTATTTGTTTTTCGTAAATCCTGTTCTGAAGGTTGACGGAAAAGATAGAAAGAAATGAAAAAACGAGAGAAGAACTGTTTATCAGCAACAAATATGTGTACAACTTAATTTGTTAAGGACATGTCATGTCCTTCCGAGTATATAACGAGTAAAGCAGAAAAATAAAAAACGGCAGTCGTTAAATTTTTGTTGACCGGACAGTTGGCTTCGTTTTTTTATTTTTTTCGATTTGTTCAAAGACCTAAAAAGTGTTTACACTTGAGTTAGTTTGTTAAAAATGCAAATCGCAAAAAAAAACAACTTAAACTGGATACCCAAAATGTAAATGAAATACAAGGCTATTGAATATTTTATGAGACACCTTAAAACAATACTTTTATTGTGCTCGGTGAAAACATACAGGGCGACAGTGTGTCAAAGAATGAAAAATTCAGTACTAGTATGTATCAGGAGGGCAATTTTATTTATTGTATTTCCAGCGAAATAACTGTCCTCATTTCAAGCAGAAAGTCTCTAGTTTGATTATGGTAGTCATTTAAAGAACACAACGTCGCTTATTTTAATGAAATAGTCATGTATTAGTTACACAGTGCGACAGAAAAGAACGAAGTTTAAGTACCAGGAAGTGAAACTACTTTTCTGATAGGAGCTGTCGAGTACAGCATGAATCTGTTTTTGAAATTTTCAATACTCGTACTTGTTTTTGCACTTTTTTATAGCACTGCCATATGTTAGTCGATTTTAATTTTCCAATCGGACTTCATAAGAAGACAAATAGACCATTTAAATGACATAAATACGTATACAGGGTGTCCGCCGGAGAGGTATACTACTTTGTTTGTTTATAATTTTTGATTATATGAAAGAGAATGGACCTTATAATGATAAAAGTTATAAAAGTTTTATTTAATGTCGGCAATTATGTATGGAATACAATATCAGTTAGCTTCACAAATGAGAGCCCTTTTGAGCATATTTTTCATTACATTCTCACACATTTCACGCGGTATTTCATTAATTTCATCACGAATATTTTGTTTGAGTTACTCCAGTGCTCCTTGCTTTTCAGATATCCTCACAAAAAGAAGTCCGGGGCAGTCAAATCAGGCGACCGTGTGGAAGCCAATCAACATCACCATTCCTTGAAATAATTTGTTGTGGAAAGAGTTCTCGCAGTAATTCCATTGTAATCCTGGCTGTATGCAATGTGGCACTATCTTGTTGAAACCACATGTTAGTCAAGCCCAAAGCATGCAGTTGTCGTGTTAAATAGTTTTGAATCATATCACGATATCGCTTTCCATTTACAGTTACCGTTACGCCGTTTTCAGTTTCAAAGACGTAAGATTCAATGATTCATCCTGATCAAATTGCACACCAGTCTGTCACTTTTAATTGATGCAAAGGTAACTGATTTTAGGGTGACTAATTTGAGAGTTTTCCGTTGCCCAGAACCGACTATTCTGTTTATTCACATAACCATTCAAATGAAAATGTGCCTCGTCACTCATTATGATTTTTTCATGAAAATCGCGGTTGTCCTGGGCGAGCTGTAACATCCTATTGGCATATAGACGACGGCGTAATTGGTCTTCTGGAAGATGCTCTTGTGTCAACTGAATCTTAAATGGAAACAAATGCAAATCTTTGTGCAAAATTGTGACCAAAATTGTTCTTTGAAGACGAAGCTCCTGAGCACGGCGTCGAATTGAGGTTAGTGGATTGTTTTGAACACTTTCTTGAACAGCAGTAATGTTTTCAACCGATCTTGCAGTACGTTGTGGTTCAGCTACAGTCCCTCTTTCTTTGAAATCATTCACTACACGGTAAATAGTGCGTCTTGTTGGCACGTTGATTCTCCCAGAAATTTCACGTAACTTTCTCATCGTCACAGTAATCGATGACTGATTTTGATAAAATGTTTTAACGATAAAAACACGCTGGTTTACTGAATAGTTTCCATAATAAGTTTGCCACGTCTCTACTACACGACTGCCAAATATGAACTGTCAAGACTAATGTTTGCCAAAATGGTGGCAAAACAAATTAGTGTACCTACCCGGCGAACATCCTGCATATCGTTAAAGGAACCATAGAGAACCTGTGTATTAAAAAAAACACACATATTTCATCTAAACTTTTCCACATTTTTTAAGTATAGAAATGCTAGAAAGTCCGTGCAAATATTTCGCAAACCTATTGGCATTTTTTGACTTAAGAAAATGGAAATATAAAACGAGAATATTAGTTACTTAAATGTATTTTATTATAAATATAAATATTAATTCATATTTGTTTTTAAATAATAAATAAAATATTTCTTGAAAAACAATCTTTAAGGTTATGATGTGATTATCGTTTGCTTTTTGCTCATACGAAAATTTAACAGAAAAACAAATCTTTAAACGCACGTACTCGTGAAAATAATCGTATAACTCTCCATGATAAAAACGGGTAAATACAATCCTGCCTTTTGAATAATTTGGCCTTATGCCTTGTTAATAGTCGGCGAAGACAACTTTTATAGGAAATTTTTTTATCATCCGAAAAGACAGTTGGATCAAAAGGTGTACAGTTTTATCGGAATGAATAGTTGTTGCAATGATGTTGTACTCAAACTTACCCAAGTGTTTTAGCCTTTACTTTGTATAATTTATGAAGCCCTGTTTAGCATTAATATCTGTATGTAGTTAACATTTTTTTTCTCCGTTGCTCCTTTAGGGAGCATATTGGCTATCCACAAAGCATCTATTGCTTTGTTTCAGTTTCTTTAATCAACTTGATAGTTCAAGCTGAGTAGATGATTAGTCCGCTGTAGCTTCCTCCATACAATTTTTTTTTGTGTAGTGGTGAAGATCCTTGCTAATTGGTGGTGATCTTTACTTTAGCATAGTAATTTTTTCCCAGTAGGTGGCGTGTTTTTCCCGATCATTCGTCTGATGTTTGCCATCATCGCCAGTGGTATGCGAGAAGGGTCAGGGGGCTTTTTTCTTTATTTTTTTAGATGGAGTTGTCTGGAGGGAAGTTGAAGCCTTTTTTATTATTAAACATTCGAAACCTCAATTAAATTTTTTCTTTTTTATGTCCTCTGCTGGGGCTCGAACCTGAGTTGTTTGTGTTGTTATGCGTGCGCTCTAACCACTACACGACGCCACCCACAAGTAGTTAACATTATAATTGCGTTTTTCCTTAAAACCAATTGTTAAACTGATAAGCTGGCAGACTTAATGTATTTAAAAATTCTGTTCGGTACAACTGAGCATTGTCTGTTTTCTCCTTTTAAACTAACATATAATAAACAAACATAAACATGTCAATACATTTTTGTATGATCATCGATTTTTGGACACAGAATTGACGTTGAGTAAAATTGAAAAACATAATACAGTGTTACGGTGTTTCGGAACTTTAGAAGCTTAGTTACTGTAACCTATTGTAGGTTCTAAATCACCATCATTCAATTTAAGAAATTATTCCGTAAAAGGAAGATCGGTCGATCTTATATTTTAAGTGAACTTATGAGTTTTAACATAAGAACATAAGCGCCATCTTTTTACCGTATTTTCAAAAATGGTTGTTCTATTAGCTTTTCGGCTTTCCGCACAACGGAAAACACCTGGCAAAACTCTCCACAAAAAAGAATTATTTTTCTCCATAACAAATTTTATTATTTCTAATATCCTTTAAAAGCAATCTACAACGCCTAGTGCACGTTTGGGTATCATTAAAATGTAATCCCAAATGATGAGATTAGTTTTAACTCCTGGTAGAAGATTAGCGGCAATGACGGTATATGCTATGTGTTGCATATAAAGGTTGACATTTTATCTGACCATATATATGAAACGCTTCAGTGTTACTACACTTAATAAAACAAACACTGTATTGTCGGCAATGTGCAGTAGCAAAGAAAATGTTTGCAACCGTCAAAAACAGTATTTCTAATGAAGAAAAGATGTTTAAAAGCAAAAGTTTATTTAAATCTGAACAACATCTTGTTTTTACATTATTTGTGCACTTATTACTTGAAAGCAATTTAACTGACATCACATGACATTAGATTCAACACTGCATTACCGACAATTGCAGTAGTGAACAACCGACACAAAAACATCATTGGCATATGATATGTATGTAAATGGCCATGGTTATGAGAGAAAACTCCGTTTTAAAACAATTACTTGTTTTACTACGAAAGACACATTGTTTGAACGTTATTCAAGTGCTTATTTTCTTGAAACTGTTAAATTTCTTTAACTGTTAATTGTTAGCATCACTTGACACTATAAATTAAACATCCCTGTATTACCACATTTGACAAAATCAGCACTGCATAGCCGACAACAATATTACCAAGAACAGTTCTGGCAACAACAAAATATATTATGTTAAACTGTAATACAGTTTAAAAAGTAATCTTTTTTATGAAAACATAACATCCAGACTTCTAACTACTTTTCGTCATTAGAGTAGAAATTCGTCTTTAAAATGAGTCATCCATCAATCATTAATTTTGATGCAGTAAACGGCAGATATTTTCAACTGAGAAAAGAATACCTTTGAGAAATAATATATATGATTTTTGTGCATTAATTTATATAGGGTCCGCCAAATAATTTTTTTTTTTTAATGCCATAAAAAAATTCTACTGAATATTTCCTAAAATTTCTCTTTTATTTGAAAGTACAATCCTTCCGATTAATAATGGAAAATAATTTCATTCAAATAGCTGCCTCGGCTGGCCATGCAGTAGCCTACACAATCGGTCCAATTTTTAAGCCCCAATGGCTTCACGAATATTGTCCTTTAAAGCGCCAAATGTTTTTTCAATTGTTGGCGTAACACTTATCTTTAACGGCACCGCACAAATAATAGTCAAATCGCAGCTTCGAGGTGGCCAAACGGCATCAGCTCTGCGGCTTATTATTATTAACATCGAGTGTAGCTTCGGCTGTGTGGCACGTAGCGCCGTCCTGTTGAAGCCAAGTGTTGCTAATATGCTCCTCTTCAATTTTTGTGAACAAAAATTCGTTCAACATGGCCCGATAACGATCGCTATTGACTGTAATGGCCACTCCTTGCTCACTTTCGAAGAAAAATGGCTCAATTATGCCTCTGGACCAATTTCCTCACCAAACAGTGACTCGTCTTGGGTGTATCGGTCTTTCAATGTATGCGTGCGTGTTTTCTTTGCCCCAAATGCAAAAATTTTGCTTGTTTACATACCCGCCAAGATCAAAATGAGCTCCATCTGAAAAGATGTTTTTTTTGGCAAAATCGGCATCTTCTGTAAGACGATCGCAGGCCTAGATTCCCAGCGTTGTTCAAGCATATACACAACCATATTCATTCACCGGAAGGATAAAACTAATTATCTGTCAAATTAGATATAAGCTTATTGCTACCATTCCAGAAATAAGCACGAGTTGAAAAAAAAACTTTAGATGGCGGACCCTATATAAAACCGTACTATCGGGTGTTTATTTTTATAGCTACACAAGCTTAAATCATAATAAAACTAAGAAATATTTTTTAGTATCAATAAACGGGCTAGGATTTCGGCCATATTGAACACGAATTTACAAAAATTTTTCGCAGTATATGCGGCCATATTCCGCCAATAACTCTTCGAATGTTGATTTTCAGGTGTTCAGTTGTCTCGGGTTTATTGACTCTGACAAGCGTCTTTACATAACCCCAAAGAATACCTTTCAGCACTTGAAGATGGCAGGGGCAAGGTCGACCAGGGTCTACGGGAATGCGGCCATCTTTAGGTATTTGGATAGGATCCTTGATGGGATAGATTACTGCACACCCACGGATGGGTCAAAATCCTCGGAAGGCGTTGGGGGTGGTATTTTATTCCTATATATGGGGTGAGGAAAACTTTTAAACTGCCGGTCCACTGCAGTGTCTTACAGGCTGAGGTCTCGGCGATAAAGAGGGCAGCAAACTGGTTGATGTGCTACGGGGTATATGACAGTGATATCCAAATCTATACGGACAGTCAGGCTGCGATCAGTGCGCTCTCCAGTGTCTACTCGACATCGCGACTGGTGTAGATTGCCGGGCATCTCTGAACGAGATGGCGGGACATTCAGACTAGGAAATTCAGGATGAATCCTTGATTGTCAGGATGAGGAAGAGGATGAGACTGTCGAGCAGATCCTGTGCCAGTGTCCAAGTCTTTCGGACATTAGGACTGCTTTCCTTGGCAGTCTGTTTCTGCCCTGTCGGATCTGGCAGATCTCTTATTTTGTGCGGACCGGGACGCGGATATGTGGGTTGTTTATTTTCTAGATTATAGATGGGTATCAATACAAAAGGATCAATATTGGACCTAAGTAGGCTAGACCGTTGTCTGGCTATACTGCGTAACTAACTGCCCGTTCAGCATTGAGTAATGAATCAATTACGCCGCCAAAAAAAAAGCTTGTGGATTATCCTCAAAGCAAATGTGACAATTCGGCTGATTTACGTACTCATGCAACCAAAAATACGATAAGTTTGGCGAATATAACCAATATTTTGATTAAAAAAATTCAAAAATTTGCAATCGTTGCTCTGGTGTAAACTCGTGAAGTTAGTCGTATAGTAAAATCCAGTTTAGTTAGAGACAACACATTAAGAGAGTGAAGGGTGTATAACCTCTGGTTGAAAAGGTTTTGATCGAACCTAAGTTGTAACATCGATCGGGTTGGAAGATCTTTAGAAAGAAAGATCTGTCGAGTAATTGTTGATGTTTACAAAGTTGTAAACGTAAACCGTAATTAAGGAGAGAAATTGTTATTGCTTAGTTACAAGCAGTGGTGCCATAAACTGGATAAATAAAGGATTTTAATTAAAAACTACAAACAAGATTTATTTTGTTTTAACTAAAATCTACGAACTCATACATACACGTATTTTAAAAGGTAAAACTTAACAATAAATAAATAAGTTGTCCTATGTTTGTCATTTCATAACTCGAGAACCACTAAGCCGATTTACCAATCAATACATGCTTCGGAAAGGTGTGCTTTCACCGAAAATATTTGAATTTATATGGCTATACCTTTAAAGCGGTAATAGTAAGTGTTTCTAACTTTGGCACAAATAGCTTTGTGATCAATACGAATCATCAGTCAAAAAGTGTGTGGGAGTGGCACCTCCCATACAAAGAAAATACTGAATTTTGTCTAATGGTAGTAGTGTTAGGTTCTTAATTTGGTCTAAACAACACTGTCGTCAACCCACATCATCTGTGGAAATATAAACGAAATTGAATAAGTGGGTGTGGCACCTCCCATACAAAGAAAAAAATAATTTTTTATACCTTGAGAAAGGTAATAGTAGAAGGTTTGAAATTTAGTCTAAATAAATGCGTAGTCAATCCGCATCACGAATCGAAGTATAAACGTAATTGAATAAGTGGTTGTGGCACAAAGTAAATATTGATTTTTGTATATCTAGGGAACGGTCAGAATGGAAGTTTCTGGAATTAATCTAAATTCGTCAATACAAAGAACACTGGTCTACAGCAAAAACGTCTTAAAAAAAAAACTATATGCAATATAATGATTTTGATGCGCTGATTTTAAATCCGTTTTCAGTTTTTTTCACATGGCGCGCAAAATTTTTCGCCTAAAATATGGTAGGTACGTCAATATATTTCATCATAACTTGGAAACAACTCGATCAATATTCATGCAATTACCACCAAACGCTTAGGAACAAAAAAAGTTAGATACCTCCCTTCATAGGTTACACATCTGGCCTTAATTGAAATGCATAAATACACAAATTATATTTTATTAATTTTTGTATAGCTTTTTGGAAATAAAGGAAAACAAAAATTCCTCTAATTTTGCAAGAAAACATGTTTTCGCTTATCTTGGGCAAAGATAAGTACCTGCATTTAATTTTGAATAAAATCAGCAATAGCCAACCGATTTTCATGCATTAAATTTTCAACATTTTAGGCGATTTGCAACACTTTAGGCTGTAATTTAAGTGCTTAACATCTACTCTTATATATGTTTTAAAAGGTTTTTTGAAAAAAAAAATTGCTCTAATTTTGCGCGAAAAAAAATTTGTTTTCACAGCTAAGTTGTGATTAAATCCGTAACTGTTGAAAATAAAAAAAAAAAAAAAAATGTTCACTGATGTTCAGGTGATTTATAGGAATTTTTGTTCCTAAACCTTTGGTGATATTTGCGTTAAAATCGGCCAAGTCATAACTAATATATTTTAGGCGAAAAATTTGCCACGCCCATAAAAAAAATTTGAGCCCGATGGAAAAAAACTTAAAACGGATTTACATTTATCACATCAAAATCATTATATTCCTTGTAGTTTTATTTAAAGGCGAAACAATTTTTTTGCTTTCGGTAGACCAGTGTAATTAAATTTAATTAAAAAAAAAAAAAATTTCATATAAGAAATGCATTCCGGCAATGTAGGATAGGTAACTCTAGCTTGATTCGTTCTTGACCACAAAAGTGAACATTTCTTTAAGCACGGAATCCATATGTTACCAGATATTTGAAATAAAGTCAGAGCTACAAAAATTACTGAATCACAATATCAAACTGCCACCGTGGATTATAAAAATTTCAAATATTTTCCAAAAATCTTAAAATGGTTTAAAAAAGATTTATTTTGCTCTTCCTTTCTAAGTGTGATTTTTTACCTTTTAACTTCTAAAATTTCTCTTAAACTTTTTTCTGAAAAATAATTGCGAAACATATTTCATCAAATAAATATCCAGGTAAAAAAGAATCATTAGACCATAAAACATAATATTTTTCAAAGGAAATTACAAATTCTTTACTTGGGTGAAACAAAAGAAAAAACCTAATGAAAAAATGTAAAAATTTACGCATAAATAACTGAAATATTTTAGCATAAGAAAAGTAAAAGTAAAACAAAAAATTAAAATTAAAATTTCTCTTTTAAGTAACAGCAAAAGAGAAATTTTTAAGAGAAAGAAGAAGAGACTAATACATACTTGCATATACACAGACAGACAAGATAAGAGAGCATAACAATCAACAACTGCCAATGCATACATACACAACAGTTATTGTTAAGTGTTATATCGTTGGCTTGTTGCTTTTTCGTTTTTACAAATGAAGTTAAACATGGCATAACTGTTGCTTTACCATTCAGTCTTATTTGAGGCTGCATACGCTGAACAGTTGTTTTTCTTCCGGTTGAAAACAGAAACAAAAATTTTAACAAAAGGTGTGTTAATCTCAAAGTGAATATTTCTTTTGCTTTTTGGGTTATTTTATTGAAAAAAAAAACACACACATATACATGCAAGACAACACGCAGGCATAAACACACACATTTCCATACATACATACATATATTACTTATTAGAAAGCAAATCAACAAAAAAATACAAAGAAAATACTTCCATATATACCATATATATAACTGTGTAAGTGAGTGAGTGATTGAGTAAGCCGCCTAAATGTATGCAATAAGAAGCTTAACTTACTCGTCAAGTATTTTTTTATTTCCTCATTAAGTGTTTAAAAAATCATTAACTAAATTTACTGGAAATATAAGAAAAATTCGCATAAAAAAAATATAATAATAAATAAATGATTAAATTTAAATAACAAAACAACGCGTATCAATTCAACCAAATAAGCTGTGAATAAATAAAATGCTTACATTTCAAGGAAAGTGATAAAAATAAAAAATAAGTTATATGATAATAAAGATTTAAAAGCATACAAAAAAATTTTTAATCAACATGTTTTTATTATTCCTCTCGGCATAATGGATTTATCACTTGTTTTCGAAGAAGTAAGAAGCGCTAGCGACACGGTGTAAGCCAAAGTGATAAGAATGAAAAATATAATTTTTTATTTTTATAACGAATTTAAAGCTTTAATTGGAAATTTACTTTTAAACTAAAAAAAGAGGTAATAGAGTTATTTTTCTCAGATTCCTTTAACCCATACCTTTCCAGCGCCCCATTTAAGGTGCACTTGCATTTAATCAAAAAATATCTTCTTATTATTGATCGTAAATTCTTGTTATTCATCTTATGATAAAGGTTCTACCACTGTTTCATTTCTAAAACAATGTAAGATTTACTTTTTTCCCTGAAGATTACACTGTGCAACAAGCAAATGTATCTTTGATATTTAATATATTCAAAAATCATCAGCATTTCAGATTCTATGGAGAAGTGAGAATTTTAAAGAGGCTGCTTCATGCATCTTATGACAAATTTAAAATGACTTATTTGATTTCATTAAGCCATATGTTAAAAAGTTCCAAACTATGCCAGCTTTAAGTCATTCAAATGTTATTTTTTAATTAAACCCATATTTTTGGTGTTATTGAGAAACAAATTTGATTTCTTTTTTAATTATTGATTTCTACAAATTCACAAAAAATAAAAAGCAGCAATTTATGATGAAGTTGCATATTACAAAAACAAAATAAACCGTAATTCATGAAAATCGATTAGGAAATACTTATTTTATTCCCGAAAATTCCACTGAGCGTATGAGTTATATTTATAAATTTTGAAAAAAATATCACCTATACTACACTCATTACACACAATTGCAACAAAAAAATTATTTACAAATCGATTTTCACTCCTCTAGGGAGCATATTGGCTTTCCACAAAGCATCTTTTGCTTTGTTTCAGTTTCTTTAATCAATTTGATATTTTTAAGTTAAGTAGATGATTAATCCGCTATAGCTTCCTCCATATGATTTTTTTTTTGTGTAGTGGGGAAGATCCTTGCTAATTGGTGGTGATCTTTTCTTTAGCATTATAATTTTTTCCCAGTAGGTGGCTTGTTTGTCCTGATCATTCGTCTGATGTTTGCCAGAGGTATGCGAGAAAAATCAAGGGAGCTTTCTTTTTGTTTTTTTTTTTTTAGATGGAGTTGTCTGGAGGGAAGCTGAAGCCTTTTTTTATTATTAAGCATTCGAAACCACAATTTAATTTTTTTTTCGTCATGTCCTGTGCAGGGTCTCGAACCTGGGTCGATTGTGTTGTTATGCGTGCGCTCTAACCACTATTATTTAAATTAAATATGGGTTATATTAGAAAATGATTTTAAAATGGCTTAAGGTTGGTAGAGTTTGGAATTTTTCTAACATATGGCTTAACGAAATCGAATGAGTCATTTTAAAGTTACTTAAAGATGTATGTAGCAGCCTCTTCAAAAATCTAACATTTTAGAAAAGAAAACTTATATAATAATATAATATATATAAATATAATATATATAAATGTTGATGATATTTGAAATAAGGCGACCAAAGTGCATCAAAAATCTATGGTGGTTGTTCATGGTCAAAAAATTTGTTTCTATTTGTTGTATAGAATTAGAAATCTGACCCTCATGAGTTCCAAGAAAGGAAAAGTAAACTCAAATATAAAATTTTATAGAACGTTAGACAGATATCACTTTTCTTTTCGTTAAATAGCTAAGCTTAAAATTTACCAACTGAAAAAATTAGATCAAAGGCAATACAAGACAGCACAAAAATTGTTTTGTCAGGCTAAAAGTTGTCGTATATTTTTTAATCGTTCAGATCTTTGAGTTGGTTAAACTGCTTTATGTGACAACCGACTTAACCCTTACGTATATATGTGACAGGTTACCCTGGTACCTTTTTGTATTTGACTTGCGGTTTTCTTTGTACACACAATTCCTAGACGCTTGAAACTTTCTGACAACTCCTACCATTTGTTTATATTGATTTTTTTATATTGATCACAGCAACAACAAGCTAATAGCAAAGAAAACAAGTAACAGACAATAAACAAGCAACAGCAAATACTAAAAGCTGATAGAAGTAGATGTTTACATTCGCATGACTGCATAAGAACTTAGAGGAAATAAAAGAAAGAAATGGAATCCACTTGAAATATCGAGAGGTTCGAGAGGTTTCGATGTTGTTTACTCAGCCATATAAAAAGCATATCGGTGCGAGCAACAATCAGTTTTAAGTAAAGTAAACTCAGCGAACGTGTTATTGGTGTGAAGAAAGTTTGTTGGTTAAGCTCTGTGTGAGGAATTGTTTATAAGGAGTAAACTCGTGATGTGAATCGTGAAATGAAAAACCAGTTTAGTTGGAGCTAACTCAGTAAGTAAATTTAAGTGTGGATAACCACTGGTTGAAAAGGTTGTGATCGAACCTGAGTTATAACTACGGTCGGATTAGAAGACCTTTAGGCAGAAAGATCTGTCGAGTTATTGTTGTGGTTTACAAACTTGTAAACAGACAGAGTAATTAAGAATAAACATTTTTATTGCCCGTAAAAAGATTACAAGCAGTGGTGAATAAAGGATTTTTAATTAAAACCAAACACAAATTTTATTTTATTTCAACTACAATCTACGAACTCATACATACACGTTTTAAAAAGTTAAAACGTAATAAAATACACTGGTGGCCAAAACTTATGCAACTGATAATACACTTTCATATTTTAGCAAATATGTTTCGCTAAAAAGGTTTTTGGTTTTTGTGTTTACACTTTATTTAGATTAAACGTAAAATGTAAAAAGATTATAATCCATTTGCTTAAAATATTTTTTTTTTCAAAATAGCGAAATAACCATAAAATTCTGGTGGTCAAAACTTTTGTATTTCTGTAACAAAACTTAAAAATTTAATTAATAGTCAATAGCGTAACCTCTTTTTTTAATGACGGCAGCATATCTACGGAGCATCAATTAGAATCTCAATTTGATTTTTAGAAATGTTGTTCCATGCGTTCTGGATACGATTAAAAATGGTGTGTTTATTTGCCCCCGAAATCCCTTTTTTATTTTGCGGTCAACGATGCTCCAAAGGTTTTCAATAAAGTTAAGGTCTGGCGGTTGCGCTGGCCACCCGACAAAACTTACTTTTGATTGACTCAACCATTCCTTAAGAAACTTTGAAGCATATTTTGGATCATTGTCATGTTGGAAAACTCAAACCAGTGGCATGTTTTCTTCTTCGAATGGCCGCATTACGTTTTCATTCATCCATTTTCTCAGTCATTTGGTAAATTGGTCCAACTCCACACCATTATTGAGCTTCCACCGTGTTTTACCGTTCCTTTACAATATTGTGGTTTAAGGCGTTCATTTTTTTTTGTCCCCTTGCGGTGAAATCTTTCAACGATCGTCCGAGAATAATATGTTTCTCCACTGAACAGGGCTCCAACCAATATGGGCCTTTGCAAAAGATAACCTGGCTATGCGATTTTTCTGAAAAATAAATGGTTTCTTTGATGGTTTCCGAGCATTTAAACCTGCTTCTGCAGCTCGTCTGTTACAGTTCTACAGCTTACATCCAATGACAAATCTCTTACTTATTCTGTTGATGTGACAAAAGGCTACTTTTTTATTTCACAGATTATTTTTGTATCTGTACGATGTGATGTTTTTCTCGGTCTACCTCCAGAATGTACTGTCACTACTGATCCAGTTGTTCGAAATCCACATATTATTCGAGAAATCACGGATTTACATGTTGAAAACATTTCGGAAATTTGTTTTTGAGACAAACCATTTTAAAAGTCATTTATAATTTGCTCTTTTAGATAAGTATAGTAGCCATTTTTCATAACTTATATTAAAATTACTCTAAATCGAAAGCTTTTCACGTGGTGTTGTAAGTAAACTTTTAATAAAAATGTTTTTTCAAATGTAAAATAAGACCGTAAAGTAAAATATGCAAAATATAACGGTAAAAACAATTATTGGTTTTTCGTAAACATTAATGTTACAATAATGTTGCATTAGTTTTGACCAGAAAAAAAATGCTTTAATTTGATAAAAGTGAAAAAATGTCCACGTAGCTAATTGAAGATGAATATTTTTTGTTTGGAATATGTAGGTTATAATTATATCTGTAACACTGCGAAGAAAAAATTACAAATTTTCGCAAAAATTTAAAAGTTTTATTGCATTAAGTAAGTGATTGATTTTTGGTTGCTTTAGTTTTGGCCACCACTGTATGTATTATATATAATAAATACTAAAAACTTGTTTTCGATTGAAGTTATTTTGTTCACTACTGTACATACACTTCAGCTTACCTAAAATTCCATGAATAACCTTTTGTTGTTGTTATATTTGGAAATTTTTGTGTAGAATCTTGCAACAGTTAAATTAACTTTAAGGTTAAAGTATTCAAGATTGTAATCCTATGCCACTTATCAGTTATCCTTCATATTGTTTTTATCAAAATACTAGAAAAAAATGTTTCATTATAAAGACGTGTCTAAGGTTGTTTGCTTTTAAAAAATTTAAGTAAAAAAAGCTAAAGCAGCTGAAGCAGTGTAAAATGTAAATGTTTAAATATCAGGGTATTCTTCTTATTCGTTATTCCTGTTAGTCTACACTTACTTTTAAACCTTTTTTTTGTGTGTGCTTTGACCACTCTCATAATGAGACCTTGTCAGGATTTTTAGAAAATGTGAAAAGAAGCAATTTTGCATACTCCGTCGCATTAAAGTGTTTGTGCGTTATTTTCTAAAGTTTAAAGGTTTGATGGCAAAATTATTTTGTTTATTTTTCAAGCACATTTCTAAGGATTTCCAAAGAAAAACAATTCTTACAAAAGTATACTTTTCTTTTAGTTTGAGAACTTATTCTTAGCAGACAAATAACGAGTAAAGAAATCATTTAAACTGATATTTGGAAATCAATATTAAATCATTATTATGGAAATATTTAAAGTTTTTATTTGTTTGGTTGAAAATTGAAAAGAAAGAAAAGAAGAACAGATGTTAAGGACACTTCGCCAGGGCAGTGATTTTTCTTTGATTTTTATTTAACAAAAAGGTCTGCGCATAAATTTTTCAAAAAAAAAAAAAAAAAAAATTCACAATAAGATACAAAAGGGAACAGAAACAAAAATCATTCTTTATTTTATACATAAAAATTTATTTAAACTTACGCTTTTCTATACATTTTGTACAGTTTTTTTTAAATTTTAAAATACAAAAATTATGAAAAGGTATAGTAAGAGAACAAAAAAAGTCGATTTCAAATGCTATCATAAGTCATAATATTTATATGGAAATGGCTTTCATTAAAATTAAAAAGCCAATAAGCACTTCTGTTGTATATTGATGCGTATGTGCAATAAAAATCATTTTTCATTACTCATACCACCTGGAGTCCATAAATATTTTCATCTTAAATGCGTAAAAGTAATAAATGTTTATTGCTCATATCACATATTGAACAAAATGGAGATGACAAATATACTGCTGTTATAATAGCGATTTAACCTGAGCAAAATCTAATTTCATTTTGAAATAAGTGAACTGGCGCAGTGCAAAAGTTATCAATATTATTAATAAGGTCATTGCGCAAATTATAATGAAACGTCTCTTTAAAGCTTTTAAGCCTGTACAGCGCAACGAATAAGCTGATTTTGTTCATATAGGATTTGTATGGATGCACATACACAATTGTGCAATCCATTTCGATTATGTTCGTCACTTTACCTTGCTTTTTTGGATTTTGAGAAGGCTTTTCACTTCTTTGCAGAATCAGTTATTGTGCATAACAGCAGTGTCAGTTGACCAATGTCATGCGAACAGGGTTGATTTTAATGTGCTTAGAACGAAATACTTTTTTCTGACATACAAACATGGTGGTGTGGTGTCATCTGTTACAATGGGTAATATAGGTACTGTGGAATTAGAAGCTTTCGGTATTATGGGCACGAGAATTCCCTGTAACATTCGGTGTAATGATCATATTTTTCAAATATCAAACAAAGCAGACCTGAGAGTCCTGATTTTTTGAAACGTTGTAGTTCATGTATGGACCGGTGCTGCAATAGCGAAAGGTTTGTGTATATAATTCAATCGATGCTTTTGAGCAACATGGCATTGTGGCGTGTGATTCATTGTGCTGTCTATACTATAGGGGAATTTTTTCTGACGAAATAACGCAGTACTCATTTTCTTCGTAGAGCACATAGCTCTGTAGTTGTGATTGTGAATCACACAACGCATTGAAGAAACAACTCGTTCTTTGGCAGCATGTTTGCTTGTGGAAGAACGTTCCCGCTAAAGTTTTGCCCGTCACTTACTATATGGACAAGTTCAAATAAAGCGTCAATATATACTGCCATAGTACGTAAAAACTAGACTCGTGAGCAGCATTTTCTCGGGTTCGCTCGTTTTATGGCTCATGCTCGTGAGTTCTTTTTTTTTTAATTCGTGACAACGAATCATATTTTTGCTCAAAATATTTTTAGCTCGACTCGTAGGGAAAAATTTTAATTTTGTTCATTTGTTTTGTTCTTCGACTTAAGAGCACGAATTTTATACAGCGAATGAATCAAAAATAACTAAAAAAGAATTGAAAACGAACAAATCATTTCAATGCATGTTGTTTGTGAAAGATTCGCTTGTGTGTATGTGCGTATATTTTGTGTGCAGCGACCAATAAGTATCACACACATCCATGTTCTATATTACAGAAACAACATTTACTGAAAAGAATTGCTGGATTTCAACTCGTTTTGATATTTTTCGTCCCGGCTTGCTTTCCGAATTTTATTTTTAAATTTTTTTGTTTTTGATTCTTCTCGCGAGTCGTATTTTAAATTCTTTTAAGATTCGTCTCTCAGAAACAATCGTTCTTTATGAGTGAATTCAATTCGTGCTCTCTTTCTACTCTGAATACTATTTCCTCTACCCTCCTCCACACAACCTATTTTAATAGTACCTGTACAATGTACTGCAGGGTCATCCCCTGATTGCTGACCTTAAGTTGGCAAAAAAATTCCTATTAAAACTAAAGTTAGTTAAAGTTTTGAGCTATTAAACACATCAAGGGTTACAATATGGGAACGTAATATAAACTAAAAAGACATTGACTACGCTGACGACTTTTATCGTCCACCTTACAGGCATTCAGACTTACGTACGTAGAATAATAATAGAATTTTGAATATAAAAATAGAGCCTATTGTTTTTGCAAATTTTCAAAAAAGAAGCAAAAATTTAACAAAGTTTTTTGCTATTCGAACATATGAAAATAAATTTTTGACAGCCTTAAACACATATAACGATATAGATGCATCAAAATTATCATCTCTATCACGTAAGTGGTAGCTAATTAACTTTATCCAGATGTTGAGTATCGTTATCGACGGTACGAGAACTCAAGAAAATTATCTGAAGAAAGTCAGGATGGTCGTATCAAAGGTAGCAATAAAATTAGATATTGAATAAGGCCGGAAAGGAAATTTTATTCAAACGTCTTAAGATTGTTACACTTTAAATGCCGAGAACATTGGGAAAAATTTATTTAATGAGTCAACCGATATACCAAAATTATCAATAAATGGCGATTTAACTACTTTTCATCACAATTTTCTTTTATCTGTTAAACTAGTTGTTCACAAGTTCGAACGTCATTAGCATTATAGCGACATCATCAGTCTGAATTGCTTGAAAGTATTTTACTCAGTTACGTTGCACAAATGCCATCTTCACGCTAGAAATTTGTCGATAAATGTAATGATATTGGAAGAGCGAATAATGAAATTGCTTGGTTACAATACATTTTTTATGATTAGAGCACGATAGATGCTGTACACGAATATAAGCTCTACCTTGTTGCCACTTCGCCTTCTAGCAGAGGCGGAAGTCAGAAGTAGGGAGATCGGTTAATCGACTTTTTTCAAAAACCAGTTTTCGAATAGTTCGACAAGTAACCGACAAGAAACCGACAAGAAAATTCATTTAATAACCAGTTAACCGGTTAACCAGTTCTTTCATTTCAATTATATTCATGTCGTTTTATTAAATAAATTTGATCATTTTTGTCCCATCTTGTAATTTCTAGCCAGTAAGTATGCTAGACCAACATTCCGCTTTTTAGGGCCTCAAGAGACATTCCAGTGATAAATTTACTCAAGAGTGTTATTGGATAGCACCTCGGAACTATTTAGTATAGAAAACAGTTTTCCTTGCTGCATAATCACGTCAACCTTATGGACATATTTTAGACGGTTAATAAGTCCTACTTTCAAAAAGCCATAGAAAGGTCGTTAATCTAGTAAGAAGTCTCTCGGATTTATACTAGGCTCTCTGTGTATTATGTGTTAAGGGCAAAAAATAGGCTGTGAGGTATGCGAAAACCTTTGCCGTACTCATTGGAAATGCAGACTCAGGCTATTGGGTCGATACTTTTTCAGTGACCTTAGTGAGTTTGCGTCTACGAAAATATTCAATATGGGCAAATTTTTGTTAGCCATTAGTTAGCTGGTGGTGAGGTTCTTTACACTTATCTTGCCCTTCCTTTCACACCTTTGATCTCTTGTCGTATTTTTCTCAGTTATTTTCTTCCATTTCTTGTTTTCGTGCTTACTGGTCACATTTCTTTTTCCCTCGTATCTCTCTACTGAAGGTATCCAAAATGTACCTCTTTTGTTCTCTGGGTGGAGTACACCACTTTCAACCCAGTACTATTTAATTGAACAGAATACGTTTGAGCCTTATTTCCGAAGTTATTACCATGAATCTATAGTTCGGAGTTAGGAGTTTTAAAAAGTCGCTATAGTTATTGAAAGCGAGATGTCAAATTAGTATTTGAGGATGGTTAATACATCTGGACACCCCTTTTCATCACGTTCGAATTGTTTTCAAACTTTACTTTTTCAATTGGAATTATTTACATTTATTTAAAACGATTCCAAGGCGAAGCGATTCCACAGCTGATCATCATTCTCCAAACATAAAAATCAATATCCATTTACAGAAAATGAGTAAAAGTTATTCTTTGATCAAGTGTGCGTATATTAATCGTTCTGCCATTTGACAATTTGACACTCTTTGTGATACGTTCAAGGTTTTCATACATATAAAAATAAGACGTTATATAGGGTCCGCCAAATAATTATTTTTTTTTTTTTTTTTTGAAAACAGGGCGCAAAACATCGAGTGTAGCTTCGGCTGTGTAGCACGTAGCGCCGTCAAGTTGAAACCAAATGTTGCTAATATCCTCCTCTTCAGTTTTTGTGAACAAAAATTCGTTCACCCTGGGCCGATAACGATCGCCATTGACTGTAACGGCCACTCCTTGCTCATTTTCGAATTATGCTTCTGGACCAAAATCCGCACCAAACAGTGACTCGTCTTGGGTGTATTGGCTTTTCAATGTATGCGTGCGGATTTTCTGTGCCCTAAATGCGACACTTTTGCTTGTTTAGATACCCGCCAAGATCAAAATGAACTTCATCTCAAAAGATGATTTTTTTTGGCAAAATCGGCATCTTCTGTAAGTCGATCGCAGGCCCACTTAGCGAAGCGAAAAAAGCGTATGCACAACCATATTCGTTCAGCGGAAGAATAAAACTAATCATCTGTCAAATCAGACATGAGCTAATTGTTACCATTCACGAAATAAGCACTAGTTGAAAAAAAAAAACGTTAGATGGCGGACCCTGGAAGAATTCTTTAATTATGAGCATATTTGCATTAAAAAAATAAAGAACGTATAAAAAGTATACTTTGTTAAATAACCGGTTAGTCGTGTTAAACCGCTTTATTCGGTATTCGAAAAATGAAAAAAAAACGGTTAAGACCGATCGAATAATAACCGTCCGATCTCTCCAGTCAGAAGTCGTCTTTATTTTGAGGATCTTATGCGTTAAACACATAAACGACAACAAGCAGCACAAATGCGAAAAACAAACTGCTGTTGGCAGCATTTGCTGCCATGCTTACGGTTTCATTAATGCTTAGAAAGCAACAGCAGCTAATTGCAGGTTTTACAGGTTGTAGCGTCCACTGTTTTTATTTATCATAAAAATATTTTTCAGTGGTGACATCCAAGCATTTCAAATCAACAAAAATCAAATCTTTTTTCAAATTTTATTATACAACTTAAAAGTCTAAAAATAAATTAAATCATGTGTTTAAAACATCTTAACTATTGATGATTTGAAACAATATTTTCATTTTTTACTGTCATCTTCACACTTATATACATTGTTCCCTCGACATCCAAAGTGAAACAAGGAGAAACTTCTCTTAATCAAAGAACATAGCGTCTAACGCCGTCTCCGAAGGACAGATGCATAAATACCCTTAACCACTTGGCAGCAATGTTATGAGATGTTACCGCTGTTAAAAATTGTCAGATAGTCTGGCCTGGATTGAACTGATAACCTCTTGGTTGGTAGATGGGTGTCTTACCCACCATACAATAGCAGCACACATTGTTGTTTTCTGCTAAATTACAAAACTATTTTTAATCCTTACCCGAGAACGTTAACCAATTTTAATTAAATTTTGCTTGTAGTAGTTTTGAGGTCTAAATAAGTTCGCAGAAAATTTAACAATCGATTTTTAAGATCCGAGATGATGGTTAGTTTACTTACTAGTGGAGGGATATATTAAGTGTTTTCGGAATAATACACAGAAAATTAAAAATACAAGTTTATTCATCTAAATTTATATTGTCCCTTTCAAAGTAATCCCCATCGACTGCACACTTATGGCAGCGCTTGATTTAATCCTCGGTATGTCCTTCAGTGCTCCCTGCGATTTTCCCATTATTTCCTTTCGGCTGCTGAAACGCGATCCCCGTTATTTTTTTTTTAACTCAATTGAATAGAAACAAGTCACAGAGAGCCGAATAAGGTGAATTCGTTGGCTGTTGGATGATATTTGTTGCATTTTTCTTCAAAAAAATTCGAATAATGATGGCATTGTGCTACGGTGCGTTATTATGATGCAAAAGCGACGTGTTTTTTGCACACAATTCTGGTCTCTTTAGGCGAATTGCTTCACGTAAACGTCTCATAACGCCCAAATAATAATCTTTGTTTACTGTCTCGTCTTCTGGAAAAAATTCATGATGCACTTCACCGTTGTAATCCATGAAAACCGTGAGCATTTTTTGGTCTCGGCTCTTTTAATGAAAGCCATTCACTTGCCCGATATCTGGATTGCGTGTCGGACTCATAAACTGGAGTCTCGTCCCCAGAATTTATCCTTTACTGAATTTGAAAACGGATTCATTTTCACTAATCGTGTCTTTTGCGACCTCGACATGGTCTCTTTTTTGTACAAAAACCCAAATCATTAACCAAAATGTTTGGACAGATCCATAGGCAATGCTCAAGTCCTTCGCTATCTCTATGAAGGCCAATTTACCAACATTTCTTTTACCTTAATAATGTTTTCTTCAGTTTTCGATGTCGATGGTCGATGGTCTGAAACTGCGTTCATCATCTTCGATTGACTCACGACCACTTCTGTTCCGCTTGTGCCACTGGTAAACGAGCGTTGTCTTTGAAGAATTGTTGCCGAAACACTTCTCCAACATTTAATCTGTTTTTTACGCCAAAGTTAATACAAGTTCGTTGGTGCAAATTTAAATCCATTTCTAAAATTTTAAAAAATCGCCAACAGGCTTAGAGATATATGTACTTTTGACTACGTAGCTTTTGCAAATGTCAAGCTATGATGCCAAGATTTAGCACAAATATCAACAACAGATGTACAAACTTAACAAAAAAAAACTCATATCGGAAGAATGGGACCGCCACTCGGGGGCTATTCCGGAAACTTTTTGATCAAGTAGTTATTCTTTATGTAAACGCACACTGCATACTTGGGTTCCCAAAACGCCTTGAAATGAATGAATGAATTGCTTTGTTAAGAATTGGCAATTGCAACGAATGGTCTATTAATAGGGAAATTTGATCTTACATTTGTAAGAGCTGCACCATTAAGTAGTTGAGAAAATGGTTTTATTCCCTCTAGCCAGCGTATTGTCATGTAGATCAACTCCACTCATATTCTTGTTCGTATAATGTGAAAAACTTGTCAAGAAATGTGGTATGACTGGATGCCAATTTAACAACTTTCAACAAACTGTGAACACTATCAGCTCCTAATCCACTAAATTTGACTCAGAGGATTCGGTCGAACAGATAAACATATATTTGATGAAGTCAGACACTATTCCGTAGATCCAAAACGGGAATGGGTTTTTATTTTACAAGAATGTCTGCCGAAGTATGGAACCATTACCCCCTTAGTGGATAAATTGTAAGCCATTTTTACACGGTGCGACAAAAAATACCTGACAAGTGATATTACTTTTCTGATTAATGCTATCGTTTAGAATAAGAATCCGTTTTTGGAATCTTTGAAATCTTGAATTATGCACTTCTAAGCTAATAATTAAACTTAATATTACCCGATTTCAAGTTTCTTTTCGGAAAGCAGAAAAACAGACCTTTTAAATGATACATATGTCCTTTAAGTAGGCTTGAAGAATCTCGGTGTGTTTCTCATCTCAAACACATATTTCATCCAATTTTTTCCACATTTTCCAAGTTCTTGTGCCCTTTTACCAGGGTTGGCAAAAACCCGGGTTTTTTTAAACCCAGCCCATCAGGTTTTATTGGATTTTTTGATATTTTTTTTATGGGTTTTATTGAATTTTTAACTGCTTCCCAATTTCGTTCATTTTGACAATATTTTCTGTTGTTAGTAAAATTGCATTGTTTTAGCAATTTTGCAATCTTAGTGGGATCAAGGCGGCATTGTGTATTATGATGTGCTAAAAATCGGTTATCGGCTCAGATTGCAATTAATTCGGTTGAACCGTGCATTATGAGAAAACCGGCCAGTATATAAAGACAGACAGACAGATAGACATATAAAGTTTTCCTTTTGCATGACAACGCTCGGTCTCTCGTGGCAAATTTGCCAAACAATTTTTAGAAACGATGAAATTCTCTGAACATAGCTGCTTCTAACTATTGGCTATTTCGATGGATGTCTATTAGTATGTCACCGAATCACTTCTGTTGAAGAAATATAAAATCGGCTTCAGAGTGGATCGCCTCAAAAAATGAGAAGTTTTTCTGAGAGGAGATTCGGACATTGGCTCAGAGATGGTGATTTGATAATTTTTTGTTTTAATAAAATTATTATTTCATTATCATTTTTGAGCTTAAAAAGAGACCGAATTAATTCATACGCCCAATACGTAAGTTTTAATTTTTGTTGTTGTAAATAAACACCAAAAACCTTTAAATAAGAAACCCACCAGGATTTTTTTTATATATAAAACCCAATAAGACCCGGGTGGGATTAATTGAGTTACCCAGTGGGTGGCCAACCCTGCACTATTTTATGCACTATTTTATACAAGAGCTGTACTATTTAGAAATCCGTTGGAAATTGACGGAGTGCCAGTGCCTATACCAAAAGAAAGTATGAAATGCATTACCAAGTATGTTCTCCTCTTCTTATAAGCAATTGGGTCTATTCGCCTTGCAGATTTTGCAAGAATACTTTCTAAAGTAGAAAGAGCGAAAACATCATAGTTTACCTCAATTACTTCTTATCTTGACCCATTATTCTAAGTTTCAGATAAGCTTAAAATCCATTCTGCCATATCTATCTTGTCTACTAGTTTGCCACCGTCTTTTGTTTAGCTCTCAGTCGTGGTAGAGTACAGTTCGCTCAGATACACTTAGAGCGCTCTAAAGTAATTTAAGGTTGGGTTACACTTTGGGCGAATAGGTAGCGTATTCGTCTGTCAGTGTTGAGGTTATGGTTAGGGTACGATTCCAACAAAAGACTCTAATTTGTTGCGCTATGCCGGAAAAGTGGTCTTTAGATGCCAAGGTTTAATTAGTATTAAAAATAAATGATTTCTGTTTAAAACTTTTGCTCAACATTTTCGACCGATTCATATTAAATAACTAAAACTGTTGCCTACTTGTGACTTATCTGCATTTCAAATTTTCTTTTTTTCTTTTCAACCCACACTCAATGCTTAGAAATCTTCATATAAGTTTAACAGTTACACACACCTCCTATTAGCATTGGTAATACTGTGCCACATAAGTTAACCCATCATTACCAATAAATGTTTAATTTGTTTTTGCCATTCATTTAACTTTATGGCTTTCATTATTGTTGTTATTGCTGTATTTATTAAACAAAAAAAATAAATAAAAACAAAATAAAATAAAATGGTCAGAACAGAAAGAAGAATCAAAAGCTTCATAAACAAACAAAGGCGAGAGTGACTGAAAATAAAAACCAGAATAATAAATAAAATAAAAATAATTTAACCGACAATACAGAACAAAAAAGAACAAGGACACTAACTAACACACACAGCCACACACAAACACACTCATACTCATTTACACCGATCCGGACTGTGTCTGTGTCTGTTAAAGATACGAGTGTACACTTCAGTGGGTTTCAATGATTTAACTCCTACGTAACGTTAAAAAAAGATATTTAAACTATTCGTCTGTTCTTACCTCTTCAATTGAATTTTTTATGTCAGTCGGGGTTTCGTTTTTAGGTTTTCAATGGGAAATCATTTCGATTGTGAAAAAGATTTAAATGAAGAAGTGTGTGAATGTTGCTGTTTTTCTTTAAGGATCGCTGTAGGTGAGGATTTATTTTTTTTGAATTTTAAGGAGGAAGAGTTACTTTTAATAGATGCAGCCCTTACGATACTCCACGCCTGCCTAATTGGTAAGATTAGGTAGTCAGTAATTCATACAGATTTTAAAATAATTAAGGTTTGGCGGCTCAGATACACTTTCAGATAACTGTGTCTTAATACCAAGAACAATTTTGTGTTTCTCAACGGAATCTTCTTTTACCTCTTTTCCTAGCGATATAGAATAGATTCGATGCCCTGTTTATAGTAAAAACGTTCTAGTTTCTTGGACTAGCCATCAACTGTAGAATCTACCTCCTTATTGTGTGCAAATCGCTTACTAATGACCCATTTTATGTCAGGTTTTTAAATGGAAAAAATTGTGTGCCTCTGTGGTATGGTGCGTAAAATACCCCTCGGTTGTATTCCAGGCCAGACCATCTGATGATTTTCAACAGCGTTATCACCTCATAACATCGCTAGTAGCTGGTTATAAGAACTAATGCTATGAAAACCTTTCTAACTAATGCATCCGCAGTTCGTAGCCGTCGGCCCTTTCCAATGAGTCTAAAAATAGAAGCTGGTGCAGCTCTTTGATTGGGAATCCCCCTTGTTCCAGCTGGGATATCGCAGGATTTATGTTTGTACGTAACGGGTCGTAAATAAAACAACAACTTTTCAGAGAATTATCTCAATATTTTTTATTATAATAGGGGATCTTCGGTAGCATACCTCTATCCTTTGGACCATATTTTCAATGACTCTGAAACATAATTCCATATCGTTCCATATCGTTCCATATCGTTACTGTGCCGACTTATTTCATGTTTTAGTTCTTGAATTTTTCTTGGCTTACTGACGTACATTTTTTCTTTTTAATATCCCACAGAAAGAAGACCGACGGTGTCAAATCAATTGACCGTGGTAGCCAATTAAGATCGCCACGACGTCTAATAACCATTGAATTTCTCATGCAAAAGCGCCATTGTTTCGTTGGCTGTGTGGCAAGTGACACCATCCTGTTGGAATCACATAATGTCCAAGTCCATATCCTCAACTTCTGACCCCAAGAAGTCCGTTATCATGTCGTGATATCGACCATACACGGTAACTGCTTGGGCGACCTGATTTTTAAAGAACAGCATCTACAGAGAGTTTGCTAAAATTTGCGCACAATTTGCTGAATGTAGACACATATGGTCGATTATGCTGACAAAAAAAAATTACGAAATGCGCGAAAAGCGAGCTAACGAGCTACTCTGTTGCGTACCTCTCCTTGGTTGAATTCGTTAAACACTGAAACAAAGAAATGTCAAATTAAGTTGGTAAAAAGCTTGACAATAAGGTGTGACTCACAGTGAACATCGTGTATTGTGGTTGGATCACCCTTTGTGTGTGGCAATAATCCGAGAGAGCGAAATCTAACCCATAAAAGTGAATCATTTCAGCTCTATGTAGCTCACGCACCTTCGGCGGATAGTCATTCATTTTGTGGATTATCTTAGACGTTTCTAACGAAGACACCTCAATTTGTCAACCACTATGGTGTTCGCCTTGACATCTCGTACAGTCTTGTTAAAACCCTACAATTCAATATTTTTTAGTCGTAAACGTAAAAACACGTTTCTCTAAAGTAGAATGTAACTTGGTTGGGCTGAAACCCCTCAAATCATTCTTAGTACTTTGACGACAACCAAAACAGAGCGAACTTAAGTAGCCAATCTTTCGACGAACTGAACCCCATACGGACGTCCCTGCGCATCTCCATTTAATGCGAATTTTAACTCAAATCTAAATTCAAAACTTAAACTAAATTAAACTTAAACTCAAATCTCTATTCAGGCATTTATCAGCTGCTACTTAGAGCACATTCTGAAAGTATTAGCTTAGGGCACGATATCTAACAATCTTTTAATGCAAAGAATGCAAAAAAAAACAACATTAAGTTCAAATAAAAAAGAAAAATTATACGAAAGAAATGGAGAAGAATTGAGTACAAGTTACAAAATGCGAATGGCGACACAGCGAATTTAGCCATAGTATGGAAGTTATAAGGAAATCAAAGAATTGGAAATTCAGCTCACGCTTATGGAATACAAGTGTAGAAAAAAACTGCTTTACAAGCTAGACAATTAGGTTTTGATAAAAACAGTTGGAAGCCAGTGTGGATCATTAAAGGCCACCAACTTTTTCAAAACTGATGCTGTCGTTAAGATATTTTAAAAGTTTTGTTGGACCAAAAGTGTGTAAGTTCTGTAAAGCATAAGACAAATATAAGCTTTAATTAAAAATTTAACCATTAGCGCTGCACACATCGTTATACCATTGCCTACCAGCAACTCTTTCAATGAAGTATGGCGAACCCAGCTTCACTTCTTTTGTATTATCTGCTTCAGTATCAAGTTATCTGCTTCTTTTATCAAGTTTCACAGTTCACATCGGGTAAAAACTATCTGCGTGTGCTTGAAGGTTGTATGGTTTAGCTACAAAACAGATTCTACTTTAATTAGTATAGAAATACTCGTAAATAAAATCCCACCTTTAGTTCTTACATATTAGTTGATGGCAAATAAATTTCATACCAAATAAACAACATTACGAGTATGTATCCTAAATAGACATTTAACAGACATGTGTTGAATATTCTATATATTTTTTCTGTTTCTACAACGTAAACTAAAACAAAAGATCAGATAGAAGGAGAGGTACCCTCTTCTTAATTGTCGTAATTAATTCTTAAATGATTAACGTCATCAGTTGTTGTGCTAAACATTTGAATTTATTTATCGATTATACCAGTAGAGCTTCTTAAATGTTAATCATCCAACGAAAAAAAAAAAATAAAATAAAAAATAAATAAATAAATAATTAATTTATTTTTCTTTTGTTTACCATAGATTTTGTTAATTTGAAAAAAAAAGAATTTTTTTTGTGCGCAATACATATTTAGTATTCCATGAAGCAGTATATTAGGGATTCCGAATGACTGTAAATACACTTGTGTCAGAGTTCTAATTACATTTGGAAAATATTACGTGACCATGATATTGTGATGAAACTCGTAAAATAAAATGTTATGCTTGGTTTAACCAAATATTGTTAACCAAATGCTTATTTAACAAATGATTTGTTTGTCGAATATCAGGGGAATAGAGGAGAATTTAAAGAGAATTTTTATTTATTTAACATACAGACGCAGAAGGCAGTTTGATAAAAGCATAGAATTTGGTAGTTCTAACTCTTAATGCATCACTTCTTTTGTTCACTATAAATCATTACTGATGTAATGGCGAACATTGAAGCAACTGCGTGTAGTTAGTAAGTTAGTTAGTTACGACGGGTAGTCAGACACGTCCAGCCCACCTGGGTTCAATATTGATCCCACTGTGATACCCATCAGTAATCCAGAAAATGGACAACCTATATGTCCGCGTCCCGGTGCGATCCGAACCAACCAGACGCATGTACAAAAGAAAAGATCCTGTCGATATTCACACCGGCCAGATCCGAGAAACGGACTGCCAAGGAAAGCAGTCCTAATGTCCGAAAGACACTGGCACTGGCATAGGAAGTGCTCGACAGTTTCCTCTCCTCCTCATCCTGACAACCCCTACAGCAGTCATTGAACGGCAGACACAATCTCCTAGCGTGCGCACCAGCCACCCAGTGCCCAGTAATCACAGCCACAATAGTTCGCAGCCTAAGTCGTGGCACCCCTATAGTAGACTCCGAGCGAGCCCGATCGTATAGGGGCCAGATTTGCCTCGATACAGAGCACGTGATTTCATCATCCCACCGTAGCTGTGCCCTACCCAATATGTACCGCATGACCATAAGTCTGCAAGGGGAGAGTGGAATCCCAACTAAGTGGTCAATCTCCTCATTTCTGAGAAAAGATCCAGCCTTCGCAAGTCTGTCCGGCACACAGTTCCCTCGGGTGTCCGAGTGACCCCTTACCCAATAATCTCCAGGTCTGAATGGCTCGCTATCTCGTTGAGAGATACCCGGCATTCACACACCAGTCGCGATGTCGAGTAGACACCGAAGAGCGCCCTGATCGCAGTCTGACTGTCCATACAGATCCGCATATCACGTTCATATACCACGTAATGCGTCAACCAGTCCCCTGCCCTCTTTATCGCCGAGACCTCCGCCTGTAAGACACTGCAGTGGTCCGGCAGCTTAAAGGATTCCCTCACCCCGTATACAGCAATAAAATGCCGCCTCCAACCCCTTTCAAGGATTTTGATCCATCTGTGTAAGTCTCAACAGTACCGTGTTCAATTACCGGTTCTGGTGAGATGCACACGGATGGATCAAAATCCTTGGAAGGGGTTGGGGGCGGATTTGGCTGTGCAGTAATCTATCCCCTCAGGGATCCTATTCAAATACAAATAGACCCTGTCCGACCATGCCCCTGCCATCCTCAACCTTATCTTAACTACGTGTATAAAACATGTGACTAAATTTATCAAACGAAGTAAGACACAGCGAGACCATATCAGGTTTACCAGTTTTTTTTTTTATGAAAATTAAATAATAATTTTTAATGGGAAAGTAAAAAACATTTTGTGGCACTGTGGTATGGTAAGTAAGACAGTCTATCAACCACGGTTCAGTGCCAGGACAGACCAAGGGCGGTATCACTTCATAACATTAGCTAGTAACTGGTCATGAGTAATATTACTGTTGAAAACTTCTCTTATGCATTTGCCGTTCGGAGCCGGCGTTAAACTGTAGGGTGCAGCTCGTTGATTGAGAGATATACCCGTGTCCCTTTATGGAATGTTATGGAAATTAATACATATCGGATAGGCCATTTAAAAGTTTGAATTTAAAAATGCATTAAAACAAAAACGGTTAGAAATTTTGCCAATTTTATTTCGTTGTTGGCAAGTAAAATTGTTCCGGCTAGAAATGAAATATTATTTCACTCATATCGCTGCCGCGGCTGGCCTAACAGTACCCCATTCGATCGGACAAATTTTCGAGAACTTTTTTGAATGTATGTGGCGTATCTTGGCAATGGCATCACGAATGTGGGCTTTCAAATGCCACTTTAATTTTAAACTCTCCATTAGTTCTGCTTATTTTTAAAACAACGTGGTCCAGCGTTGGGCTTCAATAATTAGGAAAAATTTTATTTAAATAAAAGAACCGGTTAACCGGTTATTTGAATTATTATTAACCGAAAGCCGGTTTTTAAGAAAGTGCTACTTTTCGAATTATTTGAAAACCTGTTTTTGAAAAAAGTCCAATAATCGATCTCCCGAGTCGTATCTCAGCAATGGCAATACGAATGTTGGTCTTCAAATTCTCAATAGTCTCTGGTTCGGCGGCATAACACTTGTCTTTAACAGCGTCCCACAGAAAATAGTCTAACGGTGTCAAATCGCAGCTTCTTGGCGGCCAACTGATATCACTACTTCACATCAAAAAATTGGTTATCACAGTGTGATAGGTTTCAGCATTGACCATAATGGTTGCAGAATATGAAATACGAAATATAGGCCAGAGATGCCTCCGCTTCACAAGCCGCACCAAACAGTCACTCGTAATGGGTGCATTGGCTACTATAAGACCACGTTTGGGTTTTTTGAGTCATAAAATACGGAAATTAAGTTCATTAACGTACCAACCAAGAAAAACATGAGCTTCATCCGAAAAGATGATTTTAAGTGATAAAATTAAATTTCCAATAAAACCTATGTTGCTCAAGCGTAAATCGATACATTTCGTTGAGTGGTGATAATATACTGAATTTTATGACAGAATAGAATGACATAAGTATTGCCAGCTGAAATTTAAACTTGTAAATTGTTCACCATTTAATCTCCGCACTATCTACTTCAAGGCGAAGTCTGATTTGTTCTGCAGGCTCACTAAGCTAACTATATCTAGATTTAGTGTGACGCACTCGATAGCTTATTGATCATAGTAGAAGGGATGTGCTCAGACTGATGGCTGTACTTACCGGGAATTGGCTAATTTGAAACCACGCCCACAGGATGGGAATACGCTACAACGACCACTGTTGCAGCTGTGCCGAGGACCTTATGAATCGTCGTCGTGAGACCTTCGAGTGATTTTTAGATATTACATTACCTTGATTTCCAGCATTGGACAAATTGATCTCTACCTCACGAAGTGGGTGTGAGGTATTGTTGACATGATGCGGTTTTCGAGTAATTGTGGCAATTTTCATACTGTTTGAAACTTGATGCAGATGTTGTAGCATATCCAAATCTTACACTTGCTCATACCAAAACCAAATATACATACAGATTGACAAGTTGTGCAACACATTTTATGTCTTTAATTTCTTGTTGAGGATTGTTAGACTGTCTACTGAAGAGTACATTCTTGATTTTATATATTGCTTTTGCCATCCACGCTGCATGATGCAGAGCTACTGGAATGCTGAAGCGTAAGTAAGTTTCACAGGATTTAGAACTTTTGTGAAATGAAAATTTTCGGACCTCCTGATGTCATACTACCCTCAGTCAGCACTACTTTCAATATCAGTTTATGGGTGTAATGAGGCAAGCCAATTACTACAATTGTCAACCGAACTCTGTATAAATTCTAGAAAATGCTCCTTGGATCACTCCTGTATAAGATATGCTGATACCAATGGCTAATTATGAAAAATCTAGTTCACATTTTTCTTTATATGTATGTGTGCGTTGACAAGCAAAAGCAAAAATGAAAACTACTGCCAGCCGTTTTTGACCCTTATATGGGTGACACTTTTAACAAAGTGACAAGGGTACCCGGTTACACATAAGTTCTTTGTTCCCTGTTTCCTTTCCAAAGAGCTTAGTGGCTTTAATTTATATATAAACTGCAGAATATTTTTCTGGGGTTTCCAGTTACCCTGTCACTCTGGTAAGGATGTAAATAAAAAAGATTTGATTGCCACTCCCTTAATGTCTATTAAAAAAAATACCTCATAGTTCCATTTCTCAAATATTTGGAACCATTATTAGTAAAGTAGGATGTTATCCGGCAGATAATTTGTTTTTCATTATTATAAGTATACTTTAAGCTAAAAGTGAATATTATGTTCAAGGGAAGATAATCCTGGCTTTAGCTTTTAAAGTTAACTTTATGTTCGATTGCCATATTGAAGCCACTACTTGAGGTACTAATAAATTTTAGTTGACACTTGTTGATTAAATTTTTTTAGTTTTCAGATGACAGCACAATATTACTATATATCATACGTACGAACGTTTATATGTATTTAAATAAAGATGACTTTAAATGAATTTAAGATTTTAATTAACTTCCTCAACGGTTAGGCCGTCATAGCTGCTACTGCCAAGCCACCACCCCCTAAAGTGCCACGGAACAAATCGTCGCACAATTCTCTAGACGTGCGCGACTTATTTTTGTGTAGAAATTCACACTTTAGTGCTTCAAATTATTACTTCTTTTGTTCACCTTTGAATTCTACAGAAATTTTTGGTTTAGTTTTTGTTTACCACTTTAAATGGCCAGTGCATTATATCATCCTGTATCTTCTGGTCTTCAAATTTACAGCCAATTAAACGTTTTTCATCGAAGACTGTGCTTTGTGGATTCATAGTAACTTGCTTTTCCCTAGCAACACCTATTAGGTATTCTCTATCGGTAAAGGCAACATAACTGGATATTGTGCGATTGTTTTAATCGTTGGCAAATACCATTTAATATGCTTTTGAATTTTTTAATTTCATTTATTTATTTATTTTTTACTTTATTTATATATTTATTATTTGATTTGATTAGATTATTTGATATATATGTGTGTAATATTTTTAAGCATAAAAGGCGGCATGACGTTGCCATTGTGTATTATTTAATTTGTCAAAAGTAATCGATACATCTTCTTGCACTGCCATTGTCAAAAGTCATCTATCGTATATTTCATCTTGCATTGCCATATTTTTTTAAAAAAACTGAACTTTATTTTAAACGTAGGTTATAATAACGAAAGAAATTTAAAGATGACTTTAAAGCATCGTTGGCAAAAACACGGGTTTTTTTTAAACCCAACCCACCGGATTTTATTGGGTTTTTTGATGTGTTACTTTCAGGTTTTATAACTGCTCCCATATTTCGTTCATTTTGATAATATTTTTTGTTTGTTTCCACAATCACCTTGTTTTAGTATTTACAGTGCAATTTTGAATTCTCGGTGGGATCAAGGCGGCATTGTGTACTATGAGCTGCTAAAACTCGGTGATCGCAGCAAACTGCAATTACTACGTTTGAACTATGCATTATGAGAAAAGCGGCCGGAATACAAAGACTGACTTGATTAAGTTATTCTTTTGAATGACAACACCGGACCCCATGCTGCAAAAGTTTCAAACCAATTATTAAAAACGATGCCGCATCCTTCGTCGGCTGATGAGATGGATACAGTACACCTCTTTAAACGGGCTTTCTTTTCACGGCATTCCACTTTAACGGCCTGTTTGAAATATGGATCACATTCGCATAAGCGCAAATTACCTCGATCTATGGTTAAATAATAATAGATTCTCCGTTTTTTAACAAAAAGTGTAAATGAAGCAAAAGTAACACATTTAAAGGCATTTCTATCTAGGCCGTTGAAAGAGGTATGAGGTTATCTCTTAACATATCACCGAATCATTTCTTTTGAATATATACAAAACCGATTTCAAAGTTAGAGCGCCTTAAAAGACGAGAAATATCTCTACGACGGGATATGGAAATTGCCTCAGAGTTAGGCAAAAGATGTAAGCAGTGATCTAATAAATTTGTTATTTCATTATATTTTTGAGCTCAAAAACGGAACAAGTAAATTTGTAGTCCCAATATGAAAATTACACTTATATTTGTTGTAAATAAACTACGAAAACTTTTAAATAAAAAAACCCATCCTGGTTGGTTTCTTTAAATATAATACCTAACAAAACCCAGGGTTGGTTTAATTGGGTTACCCAATGGGTTGCCAGCCCTGCTTTAAAGTTGACTTTGGTTAAAGTTACCTTTTGTTCACTCGAACTATACACGGAAGCTGTAATAATGGCTCTTAAAGAACTAAAATAGATTAAATTTTAAAAACAATAGTTATATAGGAGTTTTCGGAAGTTTTGGCTTTTTAGGCCAATAACTTCTGTAAAAAATTCTTATTAAAAAATTTAGATGGGTACTCAGGTATCCTATCACTGATATAAAGATTAAGTCTAGCAACAGTACCTGATTATTAGAAATATCTTTATTTTGAGATAAATGTTATATAAACTTTGTAAGCTTAAGCAAAAATGGGACTCTAAAGTACACCCATGCTTAGTCGTTATGGCAAAAATCCTTTTAACTCATTAGATTTAGCCACTTGCGAATAAATTCTGTTCCGAAATTTTATGAAATTAGTTGTCATCAATAAAATTAATTAAATTTTTAAGGATCTAGAGCATTGATGTACATTTCATAGAACAATTGTTCGCGTTCAATTCACACGTATTCTTACGCTCTTGCTTAAGTCATCAATGAGACACCGGCGAAAGCACATGTGCAGAGGATGTACGCATATTTTGTTAGGCACAGAAAATTTATTTAAAAACTTCATACGATTTTGCTTTAGTTGCCACTGAAACAGCCACAAATTCACATGTGCGACGGATGCTTATTGATTTTTTTTTTTTCTAAACATCAACTTTACTTCTCTGAGAGCGTAATTTTAATGTTCTCACTAATACAACTACATTTTTACTTTTGCATATGCCTGATCTGGAGCAGATTTCGGCAAAGAGCTGCTCTTCTCTTCTGTTTTCACACGTAAGTAGTCACACTCATGGGCAAAAAATAAGCAATAAATAAACAAAAAGGAGTTAAGAGAAAACATAGTGCAAAATGGTCTGAGTGAGAGACTTTCAATTACTACCACAATTGTAAAATGCTTTAATATAAGTTTGCCGAACGCTGATCTAGAGAAATCTTATTAATTTGAGAGAATAAAACATTTTTAATATTTTATTCCTTCTTTGTTATAATAATTATATAAAATAATTTAAATTTTAAAATAAATATATAAATAAATACATATTTTATTTCAAAAAATCACAACATTTTCAAATTGCTCGTGTAATTGAAACGTTTTAAAAATATTTTGAATTTTTTAATATTTTAATTAATCATCATTAAAAAGAATAACGTTATACATACGTACATACATACATACATACTCATTATGGTCTAAAATTCAATTTTTTAGCACAAAAACGTTTCCTCCACTCACACTGTTTAGCAGAGAGTAGAAAACATTTTTCCCATTTTTGTTTGTTTTTGGTATTGAACCGATAGTGTGTAGACGACACACAACTTGTTGCTATAAATAAAATCTGTCACACAGTAAAGCTTTTATCACACACATAAACACACACACAAACACATCCACACGCCCATTCAAGCAATCAAACAATATCACAGTCATACAATGCTCCCCATAAACACAAACATAAAGTATTTACTTTGTGTGTTTTTTTTTTTGGCTCTCGTACTTTCTCTCACCTCTCGCATCTCTCTTACGTTCTGTTTGTGTACGGAAAACAAACAAATGATTTTTATGAAAATAAAGGAACCTTAAAATCTAAAGTAGACAAAATAAGAAAAAACAACAAGTATAACAGTTAAACTACAAGTACAATACATTGCAGTACATATTTGTACTCTTACAAGTATTTTGTTTATTTTTGCTCTTTCTATCTCTTTGCTTTTGGTATGTGTGTGTGTGTGTGTGTGTGTGTGTGTGTTATTGGCATGCTAACACAAAAACGCACACAAAGTGTAGCTTATGTTTACTTCATAAATAGGGTGGTTTTTGGTAGTGTTGTGTGTATTCTCTTGTACTTAAAAAACATCTATAATAATAGCAACACCAACAGCAATAACTACAACAAAATCAACAACAAAAAACCATTATTTTAACTTGTTGATACTTTCTGGGTTGTGGATTGTTGGTTGTTGCGCATACACACTTACACAAACATATTACGTTTTTGTCCAACATTTTCTTTGTTAACGGTTTATGATATACAAACAAGTAGTCCTACAGAAATGTATTGGTTAGTGTTGCACCTTTGTATGTAAGTGTAAGTGAGTGTGGGTGGGTTTTTGTTGCTTTATTAATATTTCATACTTTCACCACTAGTTATGGCTATAAAGTATGTTTTGTTATCTTTTGTTTTTTTTCTATTTACATAGTAACACATACAAACACACACACGCACACACATATATAAATACTGATATATACATGTAAACCGTACATGGACAGATGAGCACTCAAGTGCATGAGTGTTATCTGTTCCGTATATATATACAAACTAACGAAAACGAAAATATTTACCCCTTATGTGTGCGACAGGGTGTCCAGGTACCTTTTCGTATTTTAATTGCGTTGTTCTTTAGACACAGACTTCCTAGACGTTTGAAACTTTCTGAGAACTTTTGTTTGTATCAAATTTTGTATATTGGTGGCATTTACGTCTCAGATTAGGAGGAAGTGGTAGATCAATTTATGTTTTACACCCTCAATAGGCTGACAGGATACCCGGGTACCACTATACAAAATATATGTATAATGTGAATTTGTGTGTTTTAATTTAGCATCATATTTGATGGCTAAAATGTTTTTTTTTTTCACTGTTCCCATCCGTGTAAAGTTTATTGAACTTACCGTCTGTGCAAGTTGCAGATCTGTAGTTATATTTCTGCCAGAGTTTTTCTATAGGCTGACTAGGTCTAAGACTACTTTTTTGGCCAATATTTCTTTATTGATCCCCATTATCTGACTTATCCGTATAAATTTGGCATTTGAGAGGATACGAATTTTTCGAGTAACACGCCAAAAAGATTTTAAAGTCATACTTTTTTGGCTTATATGTAATGTATTGTGTGAACCGAGTACATCCTCTATACCCATTCATCAACGGTAATACTCTCGCCTGGCTTGTAACTCTTAAATATATTGTCATTAAGCATAGTCCAAATGGCTCTAATTGCAGCACATTTCAAAATTTCAACACGCCTTGCTCTATCTATCACGAGACATTGTTGCATGAAATAGAGGTGAGTGATTTGGATGCTCTGTATTTGACTTGTGTGCTCCCCACAAAAATAAATTAGTAATCCTAAAAAGCGTCTAGCTCGTTTTCTGTAAATGTACTTTGCTTGGTGGTCGTTCACAGGAATTCGGATACTTTATTTCCAAGTTTTTGTTGTATTCATCGGTCACTTATTTTCTTTTCTATTACTTTTGAGCAAAATAATGTCACACGTCTCCTTGGGTAAAATATTTGTAAATACATCTTTAATTGTATATACATATATTGAAGACAAGCGCAGGTCCACAAAGTTGGCGTAAAATATTTTTATTTGAAGTCTAGGATTCTGGATATGATTTAAGTAGCCAATGCGTTCCACCCTTACCACAAGGTTGATTGTTAATTTCTCGCTTTTCATGGTCCTCAAAGCCGTGTGAGTCCTCTTCAGATTCTGTACATCCCTCTTTCACTGCATCAGATGCTTGCGATGCTACATCTCCAGTTACTGAATCTCCGTAAACAAATTTAATTTAATTTAATTTTTTGTGACTCTGTTAGAGGTGTTATTTTTTGTCACAAACATAAGAGTTAACAGATAATAAGAAATAAACAACAATTTTATTCAGTTTCCTAATAACTTTTGATGAAAGCAGTAGTTGAGTATTGGACAAAGCATATGCACGAACTTTTGGTTAATAAAAAATGTCTCAACAACAGAAGCAAACACTTTTGGATTTTAAACAATTTTATTTATTTAAAAAGGTAATCATCCAAATTCACTAAAAAATATATTGTTACGAAAATAAGATTGGGAACCTCTGAGCTTTTTACATCGCTAAAATATATAAGCAAAAGCTGCAAGAACAACTATACGTGCTGTTTACAAATAACCAAATCTACAACAACAAACATTAGCAGAGTTAAAGTAAATAAAAATAACACGGCAACAACAATAATTAAGCAGCAAAGAAAACAAGTAACAGACAATAAACAAGCAACTACAAAAGAACTAAAAAGAAATTAAAAGAAAGAAATGGAAATGAAATTTCGAGATATATCGAGAGGTAATAGAGCCTTCGATGTATTAATTACTCAGCCATTCAAAAAGCACATCGATGCGAACAACAATCAGTTAATGTGTCGTAAACTCAGCGAGTGCAGTTTAAGTAAAGTAAACTCAGCGAGTGCAGTTTGTGTGAAGAGAGTTTATAAGGAGTAAACTCGTGAAGTGAATCGTGAGGTAAAAACCAGTTTAGTTGGAGCTAACTCAGTAAAGAGAGTTAAGCGGGGATAACCTCCGGTTGAAAAAGTTGTGATAGAGCCTAAGTTATAACTCCGATTGGGTTAGAAGATCTGTTGAGTAATTTTTGTTAGTAAGCAGAGTAAATAAAAATAAAAATTGTTATTGCCTGTAAAAAGATTACAAGCAGTGGTGCACATAACTGTGTTGAATAAAAGATTTTCAATTAAAACCAAACACAAAATTTATTTTATTTTAACTACAATCTACGAACTCATAAAAACACGTTTTTAAAAAGGTAAAAACGTAACAATATAAAAAGCATGTCTTCAATAAATTCACTTAAAATGTTTATTTGCATGGCGCCCCTTTCTTTTAAGTGACTCGATTATTTTTGATAATGTTTCACCAGAAATTTCATTCTATGCAATAAAGTTTGCCTTTAGTTCTGCAATTATCGCGGTCAATTTTTAGATCTAAAATATCCCACAGATTACACTATGCAACAAGCAATACTACCTTTGATATTTAATATATTTTTTGGATTCGTTATGGTTGCCTAACTCCAAAAATTTTCAGCATTTCAGCTGCTATGGATAAAAAAACAACAAATGTTTTTTCAAAACCAGGTACTTTCACTTTGTTGGGAATAAAATATTTATTTATCTATCGAATTTCATGAATTATGGCTTATTTTATTTCTATTGCATATATGCATTTTTATGCATAAATAGTGATTCCGGTAAATATTTGCGTTTTCCATTTTTTGCGAATTTTTAGATATTAAAACTTGCATTTTATTATAATGTGTTCCCACCATCTCCAAAGTTATTGGTTATAAATATTTAAACATAATATTAGAATGACTTAAAGCTGGTATAATGGTGATCAAAAAGTTATAGTGGTTATGCAAGGTCACAAACATTTTTTTCCATTTGTTGTATAGTGTAATCAGAAAAATTATGTTTTCATACGAGATGAGACGTGCGTAGGTATTTTATTAGTTTTTTTTAACAATTTTTCCACTGCCTTATTCTACCTGAAATAAAAATATTACGCAGCTTTCGCTAAACTGAAGATTTTTTAAAAGTCTTAATCTTATTTTAGTCAAAAGGTTTTCTATCGGGTGAAATTTGCGGAAGTTTGATGGATTAGTCTCTTTCAACAAATCTAACGTTATTCTTTCTGCATTCACCCACTGTTTCGTAGTAGTAATGGATTTTTGATAAATCCGGCCGGAATATTTACAGCATAAAGTAAAGTTTGTACAAAGATAATAAACTGTTTTTCAAGCATTGTTTTCTGTACATTTGTCAGCTTAATGAGTTGCTCACAACTGCAAAGTGTTTGTCAGACAAGAAACTTTTTTACTAATTTATCTAGACAATGGGCGTCTGTGGTCTCTGGGTGGCATGCGCCGGCACCACTTTTATGTAATATTTTTCTTACATCTTCTTTTCTGAATGCTGTGTAGTATTTAGACCAAGAAATATCAAGGTTCCAAACAGTTAATTGAGACATTTCCGTTTGTATGCGGATAGTTGCAATGGAGGCGTTTGGTAAAGTAAAAGATTGTCCAACAATTTTTTTACGGTTTTTCTAACTTTGATGTTGACCCCATAATCTTTCGCTTTAAACTAAAAACTTGGAAGACATTTTATTTTCTACAAATTAAGGAATTTTATAAGTAATGGTTCTTTTATTGCTTTTTTGTTTTGATCGGAATATTGTGTTTAAATTTTGTAAACCCTTTTTCGTTTACTTATTTTATTTGTACTTGACTATGTTTATATGACACTTAACGTACCACAAAAAAAATTTTTTTTCAACATAAGACATCTCTATTTGCCTCAATGATATAGACGCCTATTTAAAAGCACACAACAACAAAATATTATGTCAAAGTCATATATTTTGTTAAAATTTTCATTTACTAGTACATATCTACGTATATATTGTCGCAGATATACTTTAAGAAACATGAGTACGTCTGTAGATATGTCTTAAACGTGGTTTAAGCACGTACACCACACCCATATGCTACAATATGTCTTTATGCCACAAAATAATACCTTTAAAATGCCCATACATCAACACCATTACATAAAGGTGTTTGTATATGTATGTGTAGCAGTATTTAAATGCTATACTACGTATAAGCATCATATAAAATCAACATGAGCATGATATGTTGATTGTATCCCATTTCTTTTCTGATCTTCTGTTAACATAAAAAATATTGAGAATCTTGATTTTGGTTTTTCTTCTTTTTTTGCGTTTGTGCCTAGAGTTGATGATATGTTTTAGACGATTTTCTTCTTTAATGGAAATATTTTTCTTTTGCTCTTTTTCGTCTTTCGAAAGTCCTTATTAAAACTATAAATCATAGTGTTTACAAAGTCATATAAAATGAATGTTTTAAAGTGTTTGTGTGGGCAAATTAATGACGCTCTACGTTTGAGTGGGTCATTTTATATAAACTTTACATACATATTGTACATACGTACATACATATGTATGTATGTTTGGGGAAATGTTTTTATTTTTACTTAAAATCATAAAAATATATTTCAAATTATTACCATATTTTAAAAATAAAATATACGGTATCATAAAAGATAGGAGGGACCATACATATATACAAAGTTTTTCGCCGGAAAGGTATACTACTTTTTTTGTTTATAATTTTCGATTATACGAAAGAGAATGGATCTTATATTGATAAATGTTTTATTTAATGTCGGCAGTTATGTATGGAATACAATATCAGATAAATGACCGACTCTGTTGGCCTCCAAATGCGAGCCTTTTTGAGCACATTTCACGCAGTATTTCATAAGGAATATTTTGTTTGAGTTGCTCCAGCGTTTCTGATTTGTTTGCATAAACCTTGCTTTTCTGATATCACCACAAAAAGAAGCCCGGAGCAGTCAAATCAGGCGACCGTGGAAATAATTTGTTGCGGAAAGAGGTCTCGCAGTAATTCCATTGTAATCCTGGCTGTATGCGATGTGGCATCGTCTTGTTGAAACCACATTCTAATCAAGCCCAAAGCCTACAGTTGTGGCGTTAAAAAGTTTTAAATCATATCACGATATCGCTCCCCATTGACAGTTACCGCATTCAGTTTCAGAGAAGTAAGGTCCAATGATTCCTATTGACCAAATTGCACACCACACTGTCACTTTTAATGGATACAGAGGTGATTGATGAATAATTGAGGATTTTTCATTGCACAGAACCGACTATTCTGTTTATTCACATAACCATTCAAATGAAAATGTGCCTCGTCACTCATTATGATTTTTTAATGAAAATCGGGGTTGTCATGGGCGAGCTGTAACATCCTATTGGCATATGTACGGCAGCGTAAATGGTCTGCTGAAAGAAGCTCTTATATCAACTGAAACTTAAATGGAAACAAATGCATATCTTTGTACAAACTTGTGACCAAAGTTGTTCTTTAAAGTCCAAGCTCCTGAGCTAGGCGTCGAATTGAAGTTAATGGATTTTTTTGAACACTTTCTTGAACAGCAGTAATGTTTTCAGCCGATCTTGCAGTACGTTGTGGTCCATGCTTGGGCCTATCAGCTACAGTCTCTTTTTCTTCGAAATCAAGCACTACACGCTAAATAGTGCGTTTTGTTGGCACGTGGTTTTTCCCAAAAATTTACCGTAACTTTCTCATCGTCATAGTAATCGATGATTGATTTTAATGAAATGTGTTAACGATTAAAGCACGTTGGTTTACTGAATACTTTTTCATAATAAATTTTCCACATCTATACTTCATGACTGTCAAATATGAACTGATAAGCCTATTTTTTGCCAAAATGGCGGCAAAACAAAGTAGTATACCTTCCCGTGGGCATCCTGTATATCGAGTGTTTTTTACGGTTACACAAGTTTAAAAAATGATTAAAAAAAACATATTTTTTGAAGTCAGCTCATAAGGCGCACCAAACAGTAATTTTCTTCAAACGTGAAAAATGCTTATTTGCGTACTTATTTAACTCAAAATGGGCTTCATCGGAGAACAAAATTTGTAATTTTGAAGCTTGAGAAACAGAACCCATGATATAAGAAATAGAAGGTAGTTCCACTCAAATTTTTTTCACAATAAACGAGATCTTTCAAATTTGTTTTATATGTAAGCATTTAAGAAAGCGTTGCCATATGAAGAAAAAGATCGATATTCTCAGAAATTTTTTAAATTTTTGTGTAATTTAATTAAGTTCTTAAATTCAGAATATTAATTAGAATTTGGCAAAATTAGTACCAGCGGTAATTTTGTATACATAATGTACGTATGTGTTTCAGCACAGGCAATTTCAGTATAAATACTAAAAGATATGTACTGAAATGGGAAATTTGAAGGTTTTATTAATGATTTGTTTTACGTTGTGACACTACTTTCTATTTTTTGGTATCACGACAGAACCAGTATTATAATAAAAAATTCTAAATGTAAGTCTATCCATAAAAAAAATATCAAACCAAACAGAAAGCAACTATCAGCTGGAAAATCGGCTGTCAAATAAAACCGTATTATGAACTCAAAGTTATAAACCTCTAAAAAAACACCAGATATTAGATCATTTAAAAAGTATTCGCTATTTCTTTATTTCAAACCGATTGTGTTAAAGAAAGTTCAGTTTACATTTTGACTGTAAAAAGCATTTTAATTCCCAGCCCGTGTAAAGGATGAAATGGATGATTCAAAATGGAGAGATCGATTATTCGATTTTTTTTAAAGCAGTTTTCGAATAACTCGTAAAATTAAAATTATTAAAAAACCGTTTTTTGGTTAAAAATTTGTCAAATAACCGGTTAACCGATTCTTTTATTAAAACAAAATTCTTTTATTAAAACAAAATTTTTATCAATTTAGGATTCATTTGCAAATAAAGTTGATAAATTTGTATCCCATGTTGTATTTTCTATCAAGTAAGTATGCTACAACAACGTTCGGCTTTTTTAGGGCCCTAACGGACATTTAATCTTCGACTACGCAACATCCTAATATTTCATCTAGTAATTCATTTTATACAGTGAATTATGTAAAAATTGTATTTGTCAGTGCCTAGAGACTACTTGGTGTAGAATAAAGTTTTCCTTGCTGCACAGTAGAGTCAATTCTATAGACATATATAAGGTGGTTAATAATTCCTAGTGTCGATGAGCCATTTCAACTTACTACTTAAGGACATTCAATATATCCTGACTTATCCTTTCCATTGATAGCCAAATATTTTCATACCTCAGAGTCCATCTGTAAAAACATAAATGAATTCACCACCTATTTAATAGTAAGTGTCACTGTGGTATGTTAGGTAAGACACCCGCCTACCAACCGAGAAGTCCTCGGTTCAATCCTAGGCCACACCATCTGACAATTATCAACAGTGGCGACTGCTTATAAGTACTTACGCTGTGAAAAACTTCATTAACTGATACATCTGCTGTTCGGAGCGGGCGTTTATAGGTCCTTTCAAATAAGTTCTAGTTGTTCATCATTCTTCAAATATACAAAATAAATAATTATTTATAGAAAATTAGAAAAAGTTAATATTGCTCAAGTGTGCATATATTTTTCGATCTACCATAGTTTCTCGTTTCTTGTGAGACGTTCAAAGTTGTCATATATAAAAAAAACACTTTATATATTAAATTTAGAAAAATGCTAGAACGATGAGCATATTTGCAATAGAAAATATAATTCGTTATACGTTTTAAAATAACCGGTTTATTTGGTGTTCGAAAAATGGATATTTAAAAACAAAGTATTCGACAAAACCGAAAAAACCGGCTTAAACCGGTCATATAATAACCGTTCGACTTCTAAAATGGTCTCGGCTCATGTGGTAAACGCCATTCACTTCCCTGATGTCTGGAAGTACGACAAGCACTCATAAATCCATATCTCGTCTCCAGAACGATGGGACCACCACACGGTGGTTATTTCGGACACTTTTTGATTAAGGTAGTAATCAGCAAAATCTTCGTGTTTCCATTCGAAAATTGCAAGCTCAGTACCCTCTCTATCCAGTTTATCAGCAATACAATTTTCGACGATACTCTGTGGTGCGGATAGATTTACCTTTGAATGATCTGATGTTTGCGTTCCGATGTGTGTAACGGATTTGATTACAACCTGGCTGTCTCAGGTAATCAGATAATTTTCAGAGAAAATACTGCCACTCAACAAGCATTGTACTGCTTTCAGTACGCCCATGACCTCCACCTGCAATACACTGCAGTGGTCAAGCATCTTATAGGAGAGTCTAATATCAGAACCCGCAATGTATATGAGCCATTGGTATAGACCTCAATGACATAGTCGGTAACCTCTAGGATCTCGAAGTCAAATTTACTATCAAGAAAATTACGATAATTTTACGACTAATTTGCTTATACCGCTTGACACCGTTCGATTTCAGGCCGGTCGAGTCGACCTGATGAGAATCTTCAAATAGGGTCTTGCAAGCAGTTACGATTTAGATTCGCGCAAGACCCAATATTGTTTTTTAACAAATATGCTGATGATAGTTTCGAGTCATCTGTGACTATGGATAATGTAAATATTGTGGAGCACATTGTCATGTCCATTAAAACAATCAAATTTTTGAAGTGCCGATAAAAAAAGTCACTCCATCTGACTTTCTCAATATATACATATATATCTGACCCAAAACAAATTACAAGTCCCATGCATGGACCAACACCTCAAAGACTATTTTGCAGCTTCTCAACCACGTATAGAAAACGGCAAAGAAGCTCATTAATTACCTTATGGTATCCAACGGAATGTGTTCTGACGAAACAAGGAATTATTTAATAATCACATATTCTTGGGAAGTACTCTTACTGTGTTCTATGTGAATATACTGTTAGGAAAATAAAAATGCCTGAGAAGAAAATACAGCACATCAGCGCCTTGTGGGATTTTGGCCGTACTTATTTGTACTTTATTTGTGTTACATTTGAATTAACGGAATTAATTCGAATGTTGTAGCAAGAACAAGAGCATTCGAATATAATTTATATTGTATATAAAAGGTGGCGCCTTATGCATAAGTAGTTAGTCATCGTTATGCTGTCATAAAGTAAAGTCGCTTGTAGGCGTAAATAAAAGTGTTGTATAAACGAATATTGAGTGCTAGAAAAATAAGTGAGGAAATAAAAACTGTAAACAACAACAAAGTGGTGTTTATTTTATTTTGATGCAAATTAAAAAAACTCAAACGTTTTAAAAAATTTAAAACGTAACCATACGTTTGTAGTAGATTGCACAACCGAGAGAATCTGATTTTAAGTCGCACCGTTCATTGTGGAATATTCTTCACACGAAAGTTTTTTTTTTTATTTCTTACGACATAAAATCATTCAAATCGGGTATCTATATATTGGCACTACTCTCTCTTTCCTCCGCTCCATTATTTATTATCCTAATACCAGCATAATGCACTGTAAGGATAAGGGTCATTTTCTGATAACTGACCTTAAAACAGATGTCATGCTAGCCTGCTTCATATCAAGGCTACAGTTTATACGTCTACCTCCTCAATTAAAAGAGAATTTTATTTTTAATCAATTAAGCACACAATTATTAACATACCTTAGGAAATACTAATACGACAGATAAAACATTTAATTTCCAAATCTCTGTAAAAGAATCTCTTATCTGTGCAACTACAAAGCAAAACAAAAATTTCAATTTTATAGACTTAATGCTCATCCAAGTAAAAAAATTTATTTCTATGAATTACTTGCCTAAAGAACCACATTAAAAACTCAATAAAATACTCGCACAAATGGTTGGATTTATGGCGACATAAGAATTATTTTTACGTAATTATCAACGCAAATAAATTTGAAGACTGACGTAAAGACAGATATCAGAAGACATGTGACTGTGGTAAATCGATATGATGATGCCACAAAAGTCAGGTAGACAACGAATTATTCACATGCCATTAATAGCAGAACAGCAACAACAATAACATTAATTTTACCTGTAATTGAAATAAAATTTTCTTTCAATTTGTATTGTTTTTCGTTTTTTTTCTTTTCTATTTTCATTCTAATGCCTATCACATTATACATATAAAACGAAAAAATTTACATTCAATTTCCATTTCTTCTTACGAAAAATACAAAAAAAAAATAATTCACAAGTACTTAAGGGAAATTAAATTAATTATTAAAATTTACAAAAAATTTTAATAGAAAAACCATTTATGTATCAGTTTATAAAATACGGATGAGATGGAGAAATGTAATGGTCTCTTTAATTGTTAATGAGTTTGGGAAATTGGAGGAGGATGAATAATAAAATTCTGAAACAATCATTTATAATTGTAAATGGCAATTAATTACATAAAACAACAAAAAAAATAACCATTAAAAAAAAACAATGAAAGTCATATACATTTATGCCAAACTAATGACTCTTTTAAAGGAGTTAGACAGTTCTTACCAAAGGGTGTTATATTTTGTAACCAGGGGTTAACTTGCGCTGTTCAAGTCGCAAGATTTAGATGAATTATCATAAATGAAAAATTTCATTGACGAGTCTTCGTGACAATGGCGCGAACAAAGAGAGTTATGTATGACACCGTCATTTAACGTAACCATGCTAAAGAAAGCTGAAATTTATCTGTCTGTTATGAGTCAACTTCATTTTAAAATTGATCGATATTGTCCGTTATATGTCCATTGCAAGCTGTGTACTACACCTCTCTGTTATCAAATAAAACACAAAGATTTTTGATGATATTGTCTGCTAGGTCTCACTAATAAACGGACCCCTGTATGACAAAATAACTTCTGCTATCTATCAGGTGTATGTTTGAAGGAAAGTAAAAAGAATTTATTCACAGTAGTGGCCATTGCTGGCTACAATATTTTCCCATTTTTAAGGAACTTGTGAATTCCACGCCAATAAAACTGTTCATCTTTTGAAGCTAATCAATTAGTCACCCAATTTTCGACTTCCTCATAGGAATCGAAGAGCTGCTCAGTCATTGCTTGTCCCATCGATGAAAACCAATAGGAGCCAAGCAGCCAAGTCTGGTGAATACACACACACAGCATTGCTTTCCTAATCAATTTGGTTTTGCAGCCCAGAATAACCCATAATTTTTTCTGTTTAGGATTCTGAAAATAAATCCATTTTTCATCGCCAGTAACAATGTAACAATTCGATGAGGCTCTGCAGCGCTTTTCTTCAAATAAAAACGAGAAATGAATGTGTTCCTCAAATCATCATATTCTGGTAAAAAACTTGTCATTTCTAAAATTATCTCTACAAGTTTATTCATCAAAATATATATTGTCCCTTTCAAAGTAATCCCCATCGACCGCCACACACTTATGCTAGCGCTTGATCCAATCCACGAAGCATTTTTTTATATTCGGTTTTCGGTATGTCCATCAGTGCTTCCTGCGGTTTCCGGGTAATGGTTTTTTAACTCGATTGAACAGAAAGAAGTCACAAGGAGCCAAATAAGGTGAATTCGGTGACTGCTGGATGGCATTTGTTACATTTTTCGTCGAAAAATTTCGAATAATGATGGCACTATGAGGTGGTGCATTATCATAGTCTCTTTCGGCGAATTGCTTCACCCAAATTTCTCATTTGTTTACTATCTGGCCTTTTGGCAACAATTCATAATGCACTACACAGTGAAAACCGTACGCATTGTGGTCAAATTCACATTTGCAAAACTTTTATAGCTACATTGGGATTTTCTATTTAAAGTATGAATTGTAATTAAAATATGTTCATACATACGATTTTGCATTGGACCCAAACAAATTAATCTTTGTTTCGTCAGACCATATAATGTTGTTCTAATTATTATGCTGCATGTGCTCCTTCCGTTTGGTGAGAAATTGTACATTTCGAGGACTCTACTTTTGATGAATGCGGGATCGGACTTTGCTTCAAAAATCATGGTTTTTGCGACATCAGAACGGTCAAAATTGTAAAAGAAATCGCCAGGACACATGGAGGTAGATGTACTCTTGGCGGCGTAACTTTACAAATGTCAAGCTATGATGCTTAGACTAAGCGGATGTACCAACTGAACAAAAAAAAAAGGAAAAAAAACTCAAATCGCAACGATGGGACCGTCACGCGGGTGTTTTTCCGAGAACTTTTTGATCAAGAACCAAAGATAATTTATCGTCAATCATCGATATTTGACCATTGTCAGCGTTTGTCATGATGATTATTAACACTAAAGATATCGATAATTACGCTTTGACAGCTAAGAATGTCAAACTATGTTGACATTTCTGTTCAGTAAGGTTTGGAAAATCATCATAAATCGCTTAAATTTACTTACAAAAATACTAAATTTGTTCGTGAAGTTCATAAAGCACTTATTCATTTTACTGTCAATCATTTCTGGTTAAATGTCTACGTCAAAAAAAAAAAAAAAAAAATTGCCGCACTTGGAGCGAAGACAATCCTTAAGCCGTTATGGAATTACTATTACATCCATTAAAATTGACCTGGTTTTTGTGAAGCAGAGATCCAACTATAGGCATTGGTATTGTCGAGACATGATTTGATATTCTTTACCTTCAGAGAGGTGATACTTGGGTTATGCTTCATGATCTTCTCAATACTGATTATGTTCGGCTGAATAAGAGTGTTGACCATCAATTATCATTTACCAAAAGGCGTATTAATTACCTTTTTTTTCAATAAGACCAGCACTCAGGGGATAACCACTACTCATGCAGTGCATTGTGCTGGTACTAGGAAAATAGGTTGTGGGAAGGAGGATACATAGAGTAGTGTCTGTGGAAATATTTCACAAGGTGATGATTAATCATACTCTCCATAACTTTGGAAAGTGCCGAACAAACTGCTATTGGACGCTAGTTTTCAGGGTTACTAGCCTCACCCTTTTTAGGGATTGGCGTTACATTGGCAATCTTCCAGCAAGATGAAAAATACCTGCACGATAAGGTGCACTGAAAAGATAAGCCAGCGCAAACTTCGAAGAGCACTGCTTCAGGACCAGCGCTGGAATGTCATCCGTCCCAGAAGACTTATTAACGTCGAGATTTGCAAGAACCTTTTTTACTCCGCGGGCTCGAAAGAATATACTAGACATAGTCACTGATACTCTTTCAAGTTCAGGCAGTGGTTGAACGCTCTCCGGCAAGTTCGAATTACCTGCAAACATTTCAACCAGTAGGTTTGCCTTATTAACCAGGTTAGTGTATGTTTGGTCATCCTTTATAAGTACTGGAACCGAACTAGCGCTGTTTTTAAGCCTTTTAATGAATGACCAAAAGCTCTTACTTCGCGGATAAGTAAGAATTTTAGCACGTAGGCGCTGTTTGTATAGAGACCTTGCACGCCTAAGTACTGCGACACACGAAGATCTCGCCTGTTTGCGTAGCGAATCAGTATGATCGCATTTGTTATTACGCCAATTTCTGAACGCTTCCTCTCTGGATCTGACTGCAAGCTTGCACGTCTGATTAAACCAAGATTTATTACTTTATTTAATCGGAAGCTTTCTGCATGTGATGCAATTATCCATCTCTAGCTTTATTATATTGACAACCATTTCGGCCATGGCATTCACGTTTGAATCAAGTAAACAAGGTTTCTAATTAAAATGCCCATAGCTTGTTGAGCTGAGCTTAACGAGCTTTCCCGTAATTGAAGACCAAGCGCCTTGTAGCTGTATGTGGAACGTTGTGAAGGGTGGAGAACGTGAAAGAGGCAGAAATGGTACAGTGATCAGAATTTCCGAGAGGTGCAAGGACCTTGACTACATACTTTTCAGGGTGTGTAGTGTGGAAAAGATCAAGTCTGTTATTTTGGTGCCCATCTACACAAGATATGTGAGTAGGTTTATTCACTAATTGCGCAAGGTGGTTGTGCGCGGCAAATAGCTCCACGTGTTGGCCTTCTGGAGTTGTGCTGCTTGAATGGCGTAGCCAAGACGAATTATGAATATTGAAATCACCAGCAACGGGTAATTCGCAAGGATACTCGATATGGCATCGGAAAGAGAGTCAAAGCCAGATATGGAAACCTCTCTTCCCTCTTCTTCTCTGAAACATTATGGACGGACATCAAAAACACGTATTGACGGTACGAACGACAGAACACTACATATGCGTTCAAAGCATATTTGCCTACGAAAACCAGACGAATAGGAGCCAGCCAGAAACCCTGGTTCAGTAATGAGATAAAATCTTAAATGAGAAAACGAAATGCTGCCCACAATCAATGGAAAAAGTTCAATGTTGATGGTTTTAGGATAATCTATCAGTCCGCTCGCAGTGCTGTAACAAAAAGCAGTAGAGTTGCAAAAACTTTGTTTTATTAAAGAAAATATCCATCAAGTATTGACTGTTAGTCCAAATGGAATGAGATCCTTAAAATTAGTTTAAGAAGGCACAACTTTCCACTAAATATGATTTTGACGAAAGGAAAATGCCCATGCTGAACTCTGTCATTTTGCAATCAAATACTATTGATATGGACGACATTAATCCTATATTTTTGAAGGCTTTAATTCCTAAGTTGATTCCCTAAGTTGAGTAGATCGGTAATACTCAATTCAAGTGGAAAAAATCGAGAACTGTCCATATCCATAAACAGAGTCCAGTTTCGCAGTTTAGGTGTCTATAAGGCACAAACAATCATACATAATACATACAAACACACATTCGTTTTTACGTATAAGATTTTATAAAAAGTAAACTCGACTGAATATGTCACAAAACAAAAAGTATTTAATTTTTTAACATCTTCTTTAGATCCCTTATAAATACAACAAAATAAAAATTATTATTATTATTTAAATTCTTAATTACCTAAATTTTACTTAAAATGAAGTCTTATATAAAAAAAAAACATGAAATGTTATTCTTGTCTATGCAATTTTCTTTTGCCCAGAGGGCTCGACGACATTATACTCATAATATGACAGGACATTCTAATGAGACCCTTAAAATTGTAAATTCATTACATCGAATAAAAGATAAATACACAAAAACAAAAACAAAAAAAAATATGTATTTTTTTCTCCAAAATTAAATAACATCCATATTTCATAAAGATTATTAAAAATTGTAAAAGCAACTAATTTATGGCCCCGAGGTATTTAAACATAAAAAAATTATTTGATATGAAAATGTAAATTAAAAATAAATAAAAGAAAGCCATAGTGAAATACAATAACAAAAAAAAAAATTATATAAAATAGGTATTCATATTATATTATAAGAAGGACAACAACAACAACAACAACAATTTTAAAAGTAAATAATATTTAAATAATATTTAGACAAAAAAGTCAAATATTTTAAATACGAAAGAAAACCATACTCTGCCATGGAAAATACACTGCCGTTCATTCGATTGGATTCACAACTTCACCACATTCGAATTAGTGTTTTTTTAATTTATTACTTAACAATAGTTTTGTAAGACTTTGCTTTATGTAACACCACCACATTTGAATTTTATTCGAATATTGATTAAACAGATTTTATGAGAAATGATAATACAAGAATACTAATACTACGACAATAGTTATCAAAAGATTTTTTGTAATTCATGTATCTATACATCTTATCTGCTCTATAAAGATTGAGCAGAATTGAGATTTGAAAGTAAATTTGCTCAAAAATACACTTTTTTTATTGACACATTCTGTTTTATTCATACCAATATAAAATAGAAACATAGGAATTAATAATGGAATATGATGTCAGACAAATGTCCACCTGCAGCACGTCAGCAGACGTCCGTTCTCTTTACAAAACTTTTAACCACATTTTGCAAAAAAAAAATCCGCTTATCTCGTCAACGCAGCGCCGAATTACATCTTTCAAAGTGTCAGTTAGTTGTGGTTTGTTCACGTAGGCCCAGAAAATAATCCAGTGGCGTTAAATCACAAGAACGAGGCGACCAATTGACATCGTCAAATCGAGAAATTACGCGACTGGTAAATTTCTCATGCAATAACTAAATTGTTTGGCTGGCCTGATGAAACCAAAGGTCACTAATGTCAATATTAGACACTTGTGGCCACAAGAAGTCAGTTATCATGGCAAGGTTATCATATCAGTTATCATAGCGCAAGGATTGATGGAGACGGCGTTTCCGTGCTCATTTTCGAAAAAATACAAGCCGATGCTGCCGACTAACCGCACCATACGGTCACTTTCTTTGGGTGTAATGGTTTGTGGAAGAGTGTTTGGGGATTTTGTGAGCCCCATATGCGACAATTTTGTTTGTTTACATAACCACCGAGTTGCAAATGGGCCTCATCACTAAAGATGATTTTGTTGAAAAATGTGGTTCAATTTTGTGAAAACAGCGGACGTCTGCCTACGTGCTAGAGGCGGACATTTGCACCACATCATGTTCTAAGGGGTCCGCCAAATAAATATTTTTTTTGAAAATGCTATAAAAAAAACTACTGAATATTTTCTCAAATTTCTGTTTTTATTTGAAAGTACAATCCTTCCGGTTGATAATGGATAATAATTTCATTCAAATGGCTGCCTCGGCTGACCATGCAGTAGCCTACACGATCAGTCCAATTTTTAAGCACACTATCGATTGTGTGCAGTTGTATTTCACCAATGGTTTCGCGAATATTGTCCTTTAAAGCGTCAATTGTCTCTGGCTTGTTGGCGTAACGCCTATCTTTGACGGCACCCCACAAATAATAGTCCAATAGTGTCAAATCGTAGCTCCGAGGCGGCCAAACGACATCAGCTCTGTGGCTGATAATGCGATCTTCAAAAATAGGGCGCAAAACATCGAGTGTAGCTTCGGCTACACTTAATAAAACTGAATTTGTCAAAAAAAATGTGTTTTTAAGCCAATTTACTTCCCAACCTCAAATTTCCCCACACTTTATATAAAAATCAATGTGTGGTTGTTTATATGTATGTATGTATGTATGTGTGTTTTAAGTCTATAGAAGGCTAAGCGGCACTATAACATCCCGTTAGCCTGGAAGGAGACATAAGCTAAATTTTTTTCTCGATAAGGTCAGGGGTAGAGGAATTCCCCATACTAACCCCATGTTAATTAATCGCATATCTAAAGAAATTTATCAGCCAGAGTCATTAAACTTTGCTCAAATTACTTTCGTATGAAACCTATTTATTGGAATAAATGTAGGGCGGATATAATCAGGGGGAGAGGTACCCCCATATAAAGCAAATAATAATTATCGTATATTATATTATCGATTTTAATGAATTATAGTTTATTTTATATCTATTATATGCAGTTTTATGAATTAATAGTTAAATTGGTAAATATTCGCTGCTTCATGTTTTTTGTGAATTTTTAAAAATCAAAAATTTCATGATTTAAAAAAAAATTATAATTTAATTCGAAATATCCCCAAAAATATTGGTTATGTTAAAAAATTATATTAGAATGACATAAAGCTGGTACAATTTGGAAATTTTTAACATATGACTTAATGTAATCGAATAAGTGATTTCAAAGTTATCATAAGATGTATGAAGCAGCCTCTTCAAAAATCTCACATTTTAGAAAAAAAAGAACTAAAAAAAAACTTCCATAGAATCTGAAATGCTAATGATTTTTGAAGTTATGTGACCATAATGCGTCACGAAAGTATAGTGGTTAACCAAGGTCAGAAATTTTATTTCTATTTGTTGCATAGTGTAATTGCAGAAAATTTGAACGTCTCCATAATTGTAACGAATCTATCAAACTCTGTCGCTAGCCAACAATATTTAATAAATAATTAAATACTATAATAGAGATCAATCAGTGATATCAATAACAAACAAGTTTGGAACTCAACACAGAATTATTTACCGTATTGTAAGCCGTTTCCGCTCATCAGGCTCATTGGCAATCATACACAGTGGTAGTAGAATCTTTAAAACTAGAAAATGGTACGACCAGGCGATACTCTGTTTAATAAAAAGTATCTCTTTATAACAGGAAGATCGCTATAAATCAATTTAAATTAAATCTTTCGATATGATGCATTCAAACACGATCTATAAATCTGTAGATGGTGGATAAGTATCATGTCGAAGTACAAAAGGGCCATTTACTACTGCCAAAAACAGATTGATCAGACTTTAATTTACATAATTTTTTTCTCCGTCACTCCTCTAGTGAGCATATTGGCTACTTTCCACAGAGCGTCTATTGCTTTGTTTCAGTTTCTTTAATCAATTTGATAGTTCAAGCTGAGTAGATGATTAATCCGCTGTAGCTTCCTCCATACAATTTTTTTTGTGTAGTGGTGAAGATCCTTGCTAATTGGTGGTGATCTTTGCTTTAGCATTGTAATTTTTTCCCAGTAGGTGGCGTGTTTTTCCTGATCATTCATCTGATGTTTGTCATCATCGCCAGAGGTATGCGAGAAGGGTCAGGGGTCTTTTGTCTTTATCTATTTTAGATGGAATTGTCTGGAGGGAAGAAGTTGAAGCTTTTTTTATTATTAAACATTCGAAACCACAATTTAATTTTTTTTTTCGTCATGTCCTCTTGCTGGGGCTTGAACCTGGGTCATTTGTGTTGTTATGTGTGCGCTCTAACCCCTACACCATGCCACCCCCAATTTACATAACAATAGCAGGTAAACTTAGGTATACTTTCAATGTAAGACCGCACTCTTTTCTAATGAATCTAAGTTTAATATAAGACTTTCTTAAGGATTAAGCTTGTTAAGCTGAATAAAAAGGACAACGTTTTAATCCCCGGTATACCAAAGACTCGGTAAACCATAAAGAAGGAAGAGTTTTAGGCTGGATATGCATTACTGGCCATGGAATTGGGCCAATACAGATAATAAAGAATATCCTGGAATACTTGCTGATACCGCATGCAGAGGAGAAAATGACACTTGATTAGAGATATCAACTTGACAACAATCCAAGCAACATCGTTTTCAAATGTCTAGTGCAGTCGCCAGATTTCAATCCCGTAAAAAATCTTTCGGATATTTTAGATCTCAAAATAAGCCGCGATAATTGCAGAAATAAGGACGAACTTTATTGAGAAGAGAATATTGCATTGAATGTAATTTCTGGTGAAACATTACCCATCCTATTCGAGTCAATAATAATATGTATATATATAAAGGACGTTAAAAAAATAATGGCTACGTAAGTAAATATTGGTAAAATAAATATTTTAAGTGAATTTATTGAAGGCGTGTATGTTTTGTCGCACTCAAAAAACTGCGTTCAACGTACAAAATGATTTTTTTGTAAGTTAAGCTGAATAGGAATATTTTTTATTTTTGATATTTTTTAATAAATTTAGATGATTAATTTTATATATAAATAAATAAAATAATAATAATAAAAATCCAAAAGTGTTTGCTTTTGTTATTGAGACATTTTGTACTAAACATTATTGTTTGTTCGTACATATGTTTTGTCCAATACTGTACATTAATTCGATTAAATAAACCGCTGAATGCTTTGTGGAGAATTTGAAGCAATTATGTTATGTTTTTTGGGAATCGAATAATATAATATATATCATCTTATTAAAGATATCTGTGTATTTGATTATACTGCAAAAAACGATTAAGGCTAAGTTTCAGTATTTGGCCAAAATAGCTTCATAGTCAATCAGTAAAAAGTGGGCGGGAGCGGATAGGTATGCGTAGTACCTCTCATGTAAAGTAAGCATTGGTTTTTGTTTATCTTGAGAACGGTAAAGGAAGAAGTTTTAAATATTGTCTAAATGACTTAGAAGTCAATACAAATCATCAGTATTAAAGTAGTTTTGAATGCCTTTTCAGTCATCAGCAAAAAAAAAGAGATAATAAAATATCTATAGCATTTTTGGATTTTAGATATATAATACGTACCTAATCAATTGCGCTGCAGTGTAAGTATAAGTGAAAATAAAAGTTATTCAGCCACAACAAAGTTTTATGTATAAGAAAAAAAGAAAATTCTTACCATTTATATGGTTGTTAAACGAAAAACTAAATTATTATTTGACATGAAGACATGAATTTCAATTTGAGTGCAGAAAGTGTGTAGAAATACCAGCTGCAACAATGATTTTATCTGCTCAGCCATCCATCCATAAATCTATCCATAAATCCATCCACCCATCCATCTATGCATTCATCTGTCTGTGAGTTGTATTAATATTTTATTCTCGTTTATGAAAGGAAATAGCAACCGTATGATGTACTCAACTCAACATACATGATAATATTTGCTTTGCGAATAAATATTTTAAACATCTTCAACTATCGGGTGTTTTTTTACAGTTACACAAGTTTTATTTAGAATAAAACAAAGAAATATATTTTTCATATTGTTATGTTTTAAGATTTTTAAAAAGTTTAAGTTCTTTTAATTGCGTTAAATAAAATCAATAACACGTATGTTGTTGTTTTATTTTATGCACTTATTTTTTTCCACACTTAATTATAACTATACAGTCTACAACTTATTTATCTTGCACTTAATACTCGCTTAATACGCAAACACCTTTATTTACGCCTAAATACGACTTTACTTTACGTGTGCAAAACGATAAATGAACTAACTAATGCATAGGGCGTCGCCTTTTATAGCAAATCATCATCAATTTCGAATATTCTTGTAGTTACTAAAAATCTCTATTTACCTTAAATACAAATCTAACAACCAACACTGGTAAGGTAAAATCGTTCAATACGCAAGTGGTAGAAGTGTTAAGAGCACAGATAATCTGATGTTGCGGATACATTAACAGTCTTGACACAAATCAATAAATTTGTTGTTGCTAAGACAACTACTGCACTAATTTAGCGTATCTTTTATTTCAGAATTGTTTATTTTCGTAACAATATCAATGAAATGGGCTTTATGCGGCCGCACTCCGCCAATAACTCTTCGAATGTTAATTTCCAGGTGTTCAATTGTCTCTGGTTTATCGATGAAGGCAAGTGACTTTAAATAACACCAAAGAAATTAATCCAATTAATTGGACCATTCCGTGGAATTACTCTTTCATCAAAAGTTTCTTTGAGTTTATCAATTGTAGCGCGCGCTATGTGACATACGGCTCCATTCTGTTGGAACCTCATGCCAGCAGGATTAATGCCAGCTAATTAAGGTACGAAAAAATTGCTGTCATGTCTCTATACCGTTCACCATTGACAGTAACATTCCGACTATTATTGTTTTCGAAGACATATGGACCAATGACTCCGGCAGCTCATAAAGTGCACTAAGCAGTAAGTTGCTGTGTAACGGTGTTTCAACAAAAGCTCTTGAATTATCATCACTCCAAATGCGACAATAGTGCTTATTTACATACCCATTCAACCAAAGTTCACGATAAGTTTAACGAGCATTATTTTGATGACAAATTTCAAAAATTTGCAAGCGTTGCTCTGGTGAAAGTTTATCCATAATAAAATGTCCAACCAAACTAAACATAATGCAACTATCAGCTGTTAAATCGGTTATCAAATAAAACAGTATTGCCAACTCAAGTTTATGGACCTCTAAGAAAACACCCGATATATAGTAAATATACATTTATTTTTTAATATGAATGACTTTAAATCTCGTTTTGTTTATTTTTTATATATTTTTTTTTTTTAAATAAATTTAAATCAGGGTTTTATCCTTTTTATTTTCTTTATAAATTTCTCTTCTCGGGTTTTGCTATATTTGTATTAGAATCTGTTGTAATGAGTAATAGTTGAACTATTTTATGATTTCAAAGTGAACTATTGAGTAAGAATTTACAAACCAACTAAGTGGTAAGTTCCTGTCGATAAGCCAATTGGGCTGTTTTCAAAAAATGCATACCGAAGTATATTGGTCAATACCATGGATATATCATTTCGTAAGTTTGTTCAATAGAAGAGAGTTATTGTATTAATCAATTTCAAAACCCATTTGTGATGCAATTGATATTTTAAACCATATCAGCAGTCTATAAAACGTACTATACAGGTTCTAAGATATTTTCCTATTGAGCTCAGCGTTATTTAAAATTTTTTTTTAATTAAATTATATAACCGTAAATCGTTTAACACATAATGTTTTAGGTTCACAGGTCGTTTTCAATGTTTTAATAAAAAAAAAAAATTTAATGCTGCTATAAATATAAAACTTCCTTTTAAAAGTGTATGTTTTAGGAAACACCACCTAACAGTGGGATTAAGTAGCAACAGAATAGCATGTTGCCATTTACTTAGCAATTACTGTACCTTACATGTAATGAGCATTAAAAAAACAATTCGTATTAAAATATATATATAATATATATATATAATATTTATCGAATTTGAAATTAAATTTTGCTGAACACAAATTAAATTGCATTTTTTTATTTACCTTTAATTCATACTTCATGTGATTCATATTTGCAACTGAAGTAACGCTTCCCTTATCGCTGGAACCTTTGTGTTGCATACCTATCAAATGTATTCATCATGAAAAAAACTTAAAGGAATGCATTAAAATTAATGATTTCTATTGACTACCAAATTATTTAGGCATAATTCAGAACTTTCACTATTGTGAAACCGACATTGTGGTTGAAATTAGTCCACCCGCTTTCCCAGTTAGTAGTTACATCAAAGTGTATACTTACTTTATATATACACTTATATATATATATATATATATATATATATATATATATATATATAAATATATATAAATATATCGTTTATTTATCGTATATATATATAAATAAATATATCGTTATGAAAATATTGTTATGAAAATAAAAATGCCTAAAATGAAAATACACCAAATCAGGGACTGTATTGGGGGATTTATATCTATTGGTTTGTACCAAGATTGATAATGTGTTACCCTTGTAATGCCGTACTGATTGTGTATTTGACGATATTGTCGTACTGATTTGTGTATTTGACGGTATTGCCAATTTGACCTTTGAGCAATACAATCTTACATGTTTAAAATTAACGGACATAAAATAGAGGATGTTAGGGCGTTTGAGACATTTCCAGAACTTTCCAAACTATAGGCAAATAGGTATATAAGGAGGCTGCTTTGCCTATGTCGATATAGTTATCGTTTTGCAGCCTCAAAGAAAGTCGTCTTTAGGCGTAAATATATGTGTCGTATAAACAAATATCAGAGTATTAAGATAAACTGTGAAAAGATAAAGTGAGAAAATAAAAATTGCAAAACGACAATAAAGTGGTGTTTATTTTATTTTGACTCAATTAAAAAGCACTCAAACGTTTTAAAAAGGTTAAAACGTAACTATATGTATACAGATTACCAATTGCTTGTGATTCGTAATAGGCTTTTTCTAATAACTTTATATTGTTATTGGTTTTTTATTAAATTATAATTAATAATTGCCAATTCCACATCGACAATCACCCATGCATGTACAACTAATGGCGTTAACAATCGAAAATTCCGTATTATGCCAAAAACACATTCAAGGCTACCGACCATCGACTACAAGCTGCCAAAAATAAAATACATGTGTACACATGAGAATAATTATTTTAGCGGCAACACGGCTATCGACTACATAACTACCATTGTAGCTCATAGCCATCTTAGACTAATTTCTTTTTTCTTGGCGGCAAAAAACAGTTTCGTGCTGTCAATACAATGAGATGCCTGAAGTAGGCGTTTTTGAAACGCAATACATGAAATATATACATAGACAACGCACTACTGAAATGTTTTGTTTTTGCTTTTATTTTTTGTTCAATATGTCCAATCAGATGTTTATTTTGTAGTTGCAATCGTTAAGATAATTAAGTAGCTGGTTACTTGGCTTCTTTTGTAGTCAAGTGGTCGTTGGTCGGTAGCCTTCAACGTGTTTATAAAATTATAAGTAATTAGTGCCAGGAAATTGTAAATTTAGAATTTGTGTAATTTGTAACATGTATTTCGATAAACATTTATTCATATGAAAATAATTGGTAATTGTCTGTCACTAATTACAAATTATATGTCATTGATAACACTATGCAATAAATGGAAAAAAATTTTCTGAGCTTGGATAACCCCTATATTTTCTGATGCACTATGGTCGCCTAACTTCAAAAATCCTCAGCATTTCAAAATCTATGGATAAGCTTTTTTTAATTTTCATTTTCTAAAATGTGATATCTTTGAAGAGGCTGCCTCATACATCTTATTAATGAAATCGAATAAGTCATTTCAAAGTTATCATAAGATGTTTGATGCAGCCTCTTTAAATATCTCACATTTTAGAAAAAATTCATAAAAAAATTTATCCATAGAATCTGAAATGCTGATGATTTTTGAAGTTAGGCGCTATGGGCGCGCATAAAAAAATAGTGGATATCCAAGGTTTTTTGCTTGGTGCATAGTGTAATAAGCAATTGTTAATTACAAATTATACTTGATTAAGAAACGTCAATTGTTAATTACAATATAATTATCAATTATATTGTCATTACACAATAATGAGTATGTAACTGACATTATTATTTTCAATTATAAACAATCGATAAGTGACAATCACTAGTCACATTTGTATGTAATTGATGGTTGTCAATTACTAATTACAATTCAATTACGTACTTATTACCAATTATATGCATTTGATAATAGAAAATTACCAATCAGAGACTGTTTAATTTAACGCATTCCCGTAGACATTATTCATCAATCGATTAAGTGATTCTCGAGTTATAAAATTACTAACGTAGGACAACTTATTTTTATATATAGACAAAAACACATATATAAAGAACTTTTACTCGATGTGGTTTTTGCAATGGACGATTATTCAATCTCACCCGCTTTTTGTCTGATGTGGATACACATGTTCTCTACACATGTATTTATAAGTATAAGTAATAGGTGTCAGGCCAGGGTGGGCAAAAACCCGGGTTAAAAAAAAACGAACCCACTGGGTTTTATTGGGTTTTTTGATGGGTTTTTTTGACAAAATTTTTTGTTTGTTTACACAATCACGTTGTTTTAGTATTTATAATGAAATTTTGCACGCTTGGTGGGATCAAGGCGTCATTGTGTACTATGAGCTGCTAAAACTGGGTGTCGAAGCCGACTGGAGTTATTTCTTTTGAATCACGCATTATGAGGAAAACGGCCGAAATATAAAGTCAGACATGATTAAGTTATTCTTTTGCATGATAACACCCGACCGCATATCGCAAAAGTTTCAAAACAGTTATTAAATATGATCAAATGCCGCATTCGCCGTATTCTCCGACTGATACAATATACACACACCTCTTTCTACGGACTTTCTTTACATGGCGTTTCGCTATAACGGCCTGTTTGTGTTATGGAACACATTTGCTTTAAGTGCAACTTACCTCGTTCTACTGTTAAAAAGACGTGGATTCTCCGTTTTTTAAAAAAGTGTAAGGGAAGCAAACGCAACACATGTTCTTCTCGTTTAAAGGCATTTCGACTTACGGCCTACATTTTCAGAAACTATCTAGGCCTTATAAAGAGTTAGGAATTTATCTTTTTACATGTCACCGAATCATTTCCTTGGAAGAAATACAAAATTGGCGGCAATGTTGTGGCGCTTTAAAAGACGAGAGGTTTTTATGAGAGGGGACTTGGATATTAGCTCAGAGGTGGAAATATGTAAGAGGATTTGATAAATTTATTATTTCATTATCTTTTTGAGGTTAAAAACGGAACAAATAAATTTGTAGTCCCAATTAGTAAATTACTCCTATTTTGCCAACCCTGTGTCACGTTCACGTTCACTTATCAGACAGTTCGCCTCTAACCGTACTCAGGATGTACAAAAATCGATATTTACTATGTATGGGATATGGCTGGTGAATTTTATTAACTACAGAAAACTACAAAAAAACAGGCAGTGTAAGTAGAATTTCCAACGCACTAATTAGTTTGTAAAGTGGTTGAGTGGTTCTCGAGTCACTAAATGACGAACATGGGACAATTTATTCTTATATACATATAAATATATATGTAGTTGACTATTGGTTATTGTCAATTACTCATTAAACTTTATATTGCAATGCCTAAGTTTGACTAGAAATATGTATCTTATAATTTTGTCATCAACTTATCTATCTGATCAGAAAGATTATTAAAAAAAAAAAGTTCAAAACGCATTACTTCCGTTAAGAATAATAAAATTGGACCCAGCGAGCATTTGTCGGGGTCATTTCAAAATTATTTCATAGAAACCTTTGTTCAACTTTGAAAAACTGAATTTGTAGAAATTCGGCTTAAATAGATTATCGAGGCTGTAATTGTTAAACTAATGTTGCCGCCTCAGTTTAACAGAACCAAAGCAAAATTTGCGGTCACAAGCAGACAGTAACTAATTCTTGATTAATTTTAACTCGTTTCTAGTTGGCTTACGTTAAAACCTTAGGAATCAGTAACATGTGAGTGTTGGATGTTTTAAAAACTCCATCCTGTTGTGGAAAGCTTTTAAGAAGAATTTTTATTTAGTTTTTTTTAAATATGGCTTGAAATCTTTGTCTTAATAGTTTTGATTCAAAAAATAGTTGCTAATCAATTTCCCGTTTTATTCCACTGTTTGTGTTTATGGGTCAAATTGTTAAATGTGCAACACGTACAAAGTGATGGTAACAAATGTTGCACACAAACAGATAATGAGTGCAACGTGCTATCAGATTCTAAGCCAACGTACATGCTTTTTTTATTAAATAAAGAAAATAAGAATAGAAAAAAAAACAGAAAATATGTTTGGTGTGGTACATACATGAATACTATAGTATTCCTGTAAAGCTTTCAGTTTTAATAAACTTCAAAGACGTACATGTAGTCTTCTTCTCATGAATTTTAATTTTAAAAAGTGAAATCAAATTAAAAGAGCAATTTTGATATCTTTTATTAAAAAAAGTTAAGTTTGTAAGATTTTCTCAAATTAAAAACAATTTTTCAATTTATTTTCATTTGTTTTCAGTAGAGTGTTTCCTGCCAGTTGAGGCATAGGTGTAGAAATATTTTATACATTCTACGTACTTACTCATTCGTACATGTACTCGCCATTAGACTCTTTAACAGAATTTATTCCATTGAGATTATTTGTTTTTATTTTATTGCTGTTGTTGTTGTTGTTGTTGTTGTTTTTTATTTTTTGTTCTTTGGGAAATTCAATCGTCTGAAAATAAATTCTTAAAGGAACAAAAAGAAGTCATGTGTGTGTATGAGTATTTGCTTATTGGATAAATAAAGAAGAAAAAAACCAACACACGTCTGCACATGTCAAAAACATAGAAAAACTTATAAAATAATAGACACGTAACCCAATAGTTCACTTAAATATAAATTTAAAAAATTTATCGATAAAAGCAAAATATTTGGGAAATTCTAAAACATATTTTTGATTGTTTTAAACCATTTATTAAATTTATTTATTAAATTTTAAGTATTTTATTAGACAAAGTGTGGAATGATATTGAATAGCCCTCCTTACAAAAGACGTAATATACTCATTATCACTAAAGTTGAATTGATTAAAGCTTATCTGTTTGTGTAACTGTTCAATCATGTTAATCCTGCAATCAACTTCTAGATAATTCGATCAAATTTATCAAATAGTTTTTTTTTTTTTTTGATAGGAAACATTTCATTGCTTACCAAAGCCCCTTAAGGCTTGATACTGTTACGTTTTTTCTTTTTAAATACACTTATTAGAAGAGTTCGTAGATTGCATTTAAAATAATTTAAATCTTGTCTTTGGGTTTTAAATAAAATCCTTCATTTAATAGAGTTTCGTTTTCCATTCCTGTTACACTTTCATGAGCAATAACAATTTCTGTTTTCAAGTACTCTTTCTGTTGACAACTTTTTAAAAAACAACAATTACTTGACAGATCTTTCTAACTAAAGATCATCCAGCCTGATCGTTGTTACAACTTAGATCCGATCACCACCTTTTCAACCAGAGTTATCCACACTAAACTCACTTTACGCTGAGTTAGCTCTAACAAAACTGGTCTTTACAACTCGAGTGCGATCGCGACTCACTTCACGAAGTTACTCCTTATAAAAACTCTCTTACAATTAGTTCAAAACAACAAACTCTACTCGGTGAGTTTACTTCACTTTAACTTGTTCTTTATGCTAAATTTCACCACATAAATTTGTTTGCTGATTTTACATTAAATAATCGCTACAATGTTCTTCTTCTTCGCATAGCGCAGCATTTAGAGGAAAAGCGGATTTGGGATTTACATTGATTTATACCAACTTGATCAGAAAGTTTACGGAATTTATTCAGAAAATTAAAAGTACAAGTTTATTCATCTAAATCTATATTGTCTCCTTCAAACTAATCCCCATCGACTGCAATACAATTATGCCAGAGCTTGATCCAATCCTCGAAGCATTTTTTATATTCGATTTTCGGTATATCCATCAGTGTTTCCTGCGATTTTTCGATTACCTTCTCTCGCCCCCTGACACGCGTTCCACGTAAGAGTTTTTAACTCGATTGCACAGAAAGAAGTCACAAGGAGCCAAAACAAGTGAATTCGATGGCTGTTGGTTGATATTTGTTGCATTTTTCGTCAAAAAATTTCGAGTTGTGATGACACAGTGCAACGGTGCGCTATCATGGTGCAAAATTCACGAGTTTTTGCTTCACGTAAATGTCTCATAACGCCCAAATAATACTCTTTGTTTACTGTCTGGCCTTCTAGCAAAAAGTCATTATGAACTACACCGTTGTAATCCCTGAAAACCGTGAACACTGTCTTATTATTTGCCTGAAAAGGACGTGGTTTTTCGAGATCGATGGTCTGCCACTGCGTTCACCATCTTCGAATGACTCATGACCACTTCTGAACTGCTCATGCCACTGGTAAACGACCATTTTCTAGAGAGAATCGTTGCCGAAATACTTTTCCAACATTTCCAACGTTTATGGTGCGCTAATAAAATCAGTTTTTTACGCAAAATTTAATGCAAGTTTGTTGTTGCAAATTCAAATCCATCTCTAAAATTTTAAAAAACCGCTAACACACCTAGAGATGGATGTACTCTTGGCTACGTAGCCTTTGCATATGTCAAGCTATGACGCTAAAATTTAGCTGGAATATCAACAACAGATATATCAACTTAACAAAAAAATAATAATAATAAAATCAGGTTCATTCCGGGCACTTTTTATATTTTAGTTAAAGTTCTTGACACAGTACAAATTTCGACCTGGATGTATTTCACTTTCCTTTGGTTATGATAAAGATCACATTGGTTTTTTAGTAATTAACAAGATAATTTAGTCTAAATTACTCAAAAGAGTTTGTATTTGAGATTATGATTTCCGGCAGATGATTGGGTGTTTATTTATAAATGAAAAAGCCAATTAGGAAAAAACGTTATGGTGTGAACATGGCACTAGCATTCTTATGATTTCACTAAGGCGATCGATTATTCAACTTTTTTCGGTTATAAGTTTATCAAAAAACCGGTTAATCGGTTGTGTTATTAAAATAAAATTTTTCTCAATTCAAGTTGCATTATCAAATAAAATTTATAAATTCTTGTCCCATGTTGTAGTTTTTAGAGAGTAAGAATGCTTAACGGACATTTCTTCCACGACACCGCAACGTCCTAATATTTCATCCAGTGATTCATTTTTTACAGCGTGTTTTGAAACAGTTCTACTGCCAGCGCCTAAGGACTACTTGGTATAGAATCAAGTTTTCCTTGCTGCACAATACCGTCAATCCCATAAACATATTTAAGGTGGTTAATAATTTCTCGTGTGGAAGAGCTTTTTCAGCTTAGTATTTAAGGACATAGATTTATGCTTTCCATTCATTTCCAAATATATTCACACTTCAGAGGACATATGCAGAAAAATAAATGCATGCATCATCATATATTTAATAGTGTGTGCCACTATGGTATGTTAGGTAAAACAGCCGCCTACCAACCAGGAAGTTCTTAGTTCAATTATAGGCCACATAATCTGGAGATTTTCAACAGCGGTATCACTTCACAACATTTCTAGCGGCTGGCTTTAACTAATTACATTTGATAAACTTTACTAACTATAACATCTGTCGTTCAGAGCTGGCGTTTGTAGGTCCCTTTCAATAAGTCTAGTTCGTCATCATTCTCCGTATATAAAAATATAAATATTTTTTTTTCAGAAAGTGAGGAAAACTTATTGTTGCTCAAGTATGCATATGTTTTTTGATCTGCCATGGTTTTCACATTACTTGTTCGACGTTCAAGTTTGTCATATACTGTACAGCATAAAAATAAGACATTATATAGTATTAAATTTAGAAAAATACTTAAACGAAGAGTATATTTGCACTAAAAATATAAAAATATATAAAAATTATACATTTTTAAATTAACCGGTTATTCGTGTTAAAATAACCGGTTTATGCGGTATACGAAAAATGGATATTTAAAAAAACCGTATACGACAAAAACAAAAATAACCGTTCGATCTCCTTAGATTTCACTCACGATATCATCAAAAATAGGTTGGCCTACAATAAGCTTTATAAGACGTCCCTTTATTTTCGCTGCTTTATATTTGCAAATATTTCGGAGTCATGACATTCGCTTTCGGTAAATTTACTTTCGCATATTTATTAATGAAATAACACGATGCGGTGGCGTGCTTTAGTGTTTAAAGCACACACGACCCAATTTGAGCCCTAGCAGAGGACATGACAGAGAAAGATTTAATTGTGGTTTCGTATGTTTAATAAAGAAGCTTACTCTTCCCTCCAGACAAATCCAACCAAAAAAGCGATCCCGACCTTCCAGCTTATCTCTGCCGATGATGACAAACATCAGACGAATGATCAGGAAAACACGCCACCTACTGGGAAAAAATTATAATGCTAAAGTAAAGATCACCACCCATTAGCAAGCATCTTCACCACTACACAAAAAAAAAAAAATCATATGGAGGAAGCTACAGTGGATTAATCATCTACTTAACTTAGAGGAATAAATTGATTAAAGAAACTAAAACAAAGCAATGTATGCTTTGTGGAAAGCTAATATGCTACCTAGATGAGTGACGGAGAAAAACGAAACGGTGCGACAAAAAAGTACCTGTTAAGTGATATTATTATTCTAAAAGGCGCTATCGAGTAAAACAAGGATCTATGTTTGGAATTTTCGAAACACCTCCAAAATCTCGAGTTACGATTAAAAAACCTGCCTTTCGGACCTTCATTCACTTATAAGCTAATAACTTTACTAAATATTCAACAATTTTAAGATTCTTTTCGGATTTGGAAAGAAGAGAAACAGAAACAACGCAATCTTTTTGGAAATGAATTTATTTGTTCTCTTTCTTTTTTTCATCGAATTTAAACATTTTTACTTAAGCAAAAAATATTTTTAAGTTTGCTAAAAAAATGGACTTGCAAGAACAACTATACGTGCTGTTTACAAATAACCAAGTCTACAACAACAAACATTAGCAGAGTTAAATTAAATAAAAATAACGCGGCAACAACAATAATTAAGCAGCAAAGAAAACAAGTAACAGGCAATGAACAAGCAACAACAAATATTAAGGGCTGAAAGAGGTAGATGTTAATATACACATGGCTACAAAAGAACTAAAATGAAATTAAAAGAAAGAAATGGAATCTACCTGAAATATCGAGAGGTTCGAGCGCTTGCGATGTGTTGTTTACTCAGCCATATAGAAAGCTCATCGATGCGAACAGCAATCAGTTTATGTGTCGTAAACTCAGCGAGTGCAGTTTTAAGAAAAGTTAACACAGCGAATGTGTTATTAGTGTGGAGAGAGTTTATAAGGAGAAGAACCAGTGAAGCTAGTAGTGAAGTAACTCAGTAAAGAGAGTTAAGTGTGGATAAGCCTCCGTTGAAAAGGTTGTAATCAAACTAAAGTTATAACAACGATCGCGTTGGAAGATCAGTGGTGCACATAACTGTGTTGAATACAAGATTTTCAATTAAAACCAAACACAAAATGTATTTTATTTTAACTAAAATCTACGGACTCATAAAGACACGTTTATAAAAAGGTAAAAACGTAGCAATACATTTTATACTATTTTTTAAACTCTAAAAATTTTTTATATTTTATTTGTGCTGGAAATTTGTATTTTTTTTTTTTATTTCAATTCCTTAAAAGAACCTCATTTTATATGTGTACATGCTGTTATTTGGGTTTCATATCATTAATATTTATTTTTTTATCTCACATAACATTTACCGGATAGGAGTTTATGAACACACGAGTTTCTACAAAAAAAAAAAAAAAAAAAAAACAGTTTTCCTAACAAAAAGGTGTTACCAGGTACCAGAAAATTTAAATTAAATATAGATTTTCTCTTTTCTGTTATTACGCGTATATCTTAAAACTCTTGAGATTAAACTTTGCGTTATACTGCTTATTTTTTATTTTACTTTAAAAAAAGTAATACAAAAAATAATAATGATAAAATGAGTTGAAATGAAAAAAAAAAAATTTTGATTTGATTTGCATTTTCATATCAATTCCCGTTTATTTCTAATCAAATTTAATATTTTTTCATTTTGATACTTATTTTTGTAAAATGAAATGCTGAGCATTCAAGTGGGAGATAAATTAAATTGTGTTTCTTAATAGCAAATATTTCTTTTTATTAGGAGTGAATACGATTTTAATGAATTTTGAAAATTAAGAAAGTAAATATTAATTTTAAAATGATGACAGCAATTTGACATTTGCTAAAGAGGCAGTTGAATTTTGAATAACTTCAATGAAATTTATATTCTAAAACAGCTTTGAGAATACTTTTAGTGCTTTGACGTAGGAAGTTTAGTGTGATAATTCTATAAATTCCCGTCCCAGGTCTTAGGGGGAAATTTGGCTATTTCCCGCTATACCGGGAATATTTTTATATACAATAAAAGTTTTGGACTTGAAAACATTTTGTATAATAATACCACGTAAAAGTGAATCAGCTGAAATAAAATCTCCATTAGAAACTTACTTAAAATAGTACAGTTTAGTATTTGTAGTCGCCACAATTGCATATATGTGGTTCCCAAGCAACTGCGGAACTGCATTTGTAGTAGTGTACGTTGAAGAAAAAAATTAACAAGGTAAACAACAAAACAAATAAACACTTTTAATGCGATCAATAGCTATCACACAACTGAGTGAAATTGTTGTTTATTTGTTATTCTCTGTTAAATATATTCGTATTCTCTCGGGCGTATATATTTACGGAACTAATTAAACGAGTGCACTTCTGTATGACTATGGCCACATATCTCTATATATGTATATAAAAATGACGTGTATCTTCGTGATCCCTAAACTCAAAAACTACTGCACAGTTCGTCCGACAGATGGCGCAATATTTAGTTTTTTTTTGTGTTTTTGCACCGTAACTCAAGAACTACTGCACCGTTTTCGACCAAACTTTATATACACGTTCTACGGGGCACAAGGGGTGTTTCGGTTTAGTTTGACATTCGTTCGACAGATGACGCAATATTAAGTTTCTTTTTTTGTTTTTGCACCGTAACTCAAAAACTACTACACCGATTTCGACCAAACTTTATACATATGCGCTATGGGGCGTGAGGAGTGTTTCTGTGTAGTTTAAAATTCGTCCAACAGATGGTGAAATATTTATTTTTTTGTGTTTTTGCATCGTAACTCAAGAACTACTGCAATATGCTGTGTTTCGTTGAAGGCGTTGGTTCGTTAGTCATCTTGCAGTGGCGTTAATTAGCCTAAAACCGACTGAAACCTAACATCTTTTATGAAAAAAATATATTAAAAAAAGTAAATAAATATCTATCACTCTTTTTTAAACTCTATTTGCGCAATAAGCCTATTTTATGTTTTGCTGAAGGCGTTAGGTGCTTGATCGGCGTGTGGCGGCGTGTAGCGGCGTTAAGTATCCCGACACCGACTCATACATAACCTCTTTTCGTGAAAAGTTCGTGGGTGTCAAACGAAAAAAATAACTTATTAAATTGAAGATTAATTTATTTAAATTAAATATTACATACATTTTAATAAATTAACCCAAAAGTAAATAAGCAACAGGTAAGACAATAAGGGCAGCCTTTCTACCCCAACAATAACAAAAAAAAAAAAATATCATAAGAAACGTATATTGCAGTACAAAATGCCACTCTCACGTGCAAATATTAGTCGCCGTACACGACATATAAATTATATGAGAGTGCTGTGCTCACAGCAGACACAAGAGGAGCGCGCAGAAGACAACAAACTAGCCAGGAATCGAATGTTAGTTTTATACCAAAATTATTCACAAGAAACAGTTCAACATAAAAGAAACTTTTGGGGCCTGCAACGCGGATCGGGCTCAGCTATCAAAAATATATAATTCCATTTGAACAATAATCGTAATGTCGATTTAGTGCACCTTTCATTCTTCTTTTAAATATCAATCAGCCATGACTTTGTATGCAAAACAGACTTACAGTGAAAATAAAATTCGAAGGCAAAACAACGTTTGCCGGTGTCTGCTAGTTCCAAAGAAAAGGAACCATTTTTTCGCTAATTTTGCAAGACATTTTTTCGCTAATTCTGGTCAAACCAGCAATAGCCAACCAATTTTCATGATTTAATACTTTCACTTCAGTCTTAACATTTTAAGCTTTAATTTAAGTGCTTAGCATCTCAAATTTTCAGTCTAAAAAAAAAAAATTAAAAATTTAAAAAACGTTTGTAATTACTAGCATCAAAATCGGTCGAGGCGTTTTTAAGTTATGATGAAATATATTGACATAACTACCATATTTCGGGCGAAAAATTTGACCCCGATGGAAAAACACTGAAAACGGATTTTTAATTAAGCGCATCAAAATTATTATACTTCATTTAGTTTTATTGAAAGGCGAGAAAATTTTTTGTTTTTTGTAGACCAGTGTAATTCAATACTCAGCAAAAATACAAAAAAAAAAAATAATAATCGTTTACTGCTTTCAGCTGTTCAATTACAAAAAACATTGCCACTTTAAAACAAAACCTTTCTGACCAACCACGACGAAAGGAAAAAATATATTTTTGAGTTAAATTGCGTATTTAAATGACATGGAATTTTAAGTAACGTTTGTTGAACTGAAGTGGCCTTATAGTGCCACTTGAAATTATGAGTTTTTTCTATTTTTCATTTCCGGAAAATAAGTGAACAACTCTTTTGAAGTTGCAAAGTCACGTCAAAAAGTTTAATTTTTTTGTCGCAACAGTAACTTTTCATTGAATGGTTTTTGAAAAACAAAAAACAAAATATTTTAAGCGTTAAAGTTACAATTGTCAGGATATGTTTATAGCTAATGTGGGTATTTAAGAAGGGTGTCCATAGATCTCTTTGTTTAGAGTAGGAACTTTTGTCAACATATCGACTTTGAAACAAAAGAGATGCTTGTTTTAGGAGGCCAAGAACTAGTCATGCTAATTTTAGATAGCCTATCTTGAAGTAAAGCGCGTTCTAGTCGGGGACATTAGTACCGATTAATATTAATAATTAATAATAGTCGGACGAGGTAATATCTGGATTCCCAACGACTATTCTAAGTAGTTTTTAACAGGTTTTACTGCATGTGGCCGAGCATTGTTATGATGGAAGATTATGACTTCATATCGGGCGGTATATTCCACTCGCCTTTCGTTCAATACTCGCTTTAAGCTAATTAGCTGTGTCCGCTGCAGATACCCTGTAATCGTTTGGCTTGATTTCTGTAGCTCATATTATATGGGCACCTTTTGGTTCCACTAAATATAAGGTGTTACTTTGGTGCCATGGATATTTAGCTATAGCGCTGGCCGGGCTTCACATTCTATTTCTCGTAGTTCGGAGCCATTTTTTATTGTTTTTAATAAAATAATGCAAAATCGAGTTTTTTATGGCATGTTCAAGCAGCATTTTTGGATATGCAGGTCCACTTTTAATGTGTTCTGGTTTTAATTTTTGTGGTACCCAATTTCCTTGCTTTAAGACAAACCCCTGTACTTGATCTGAAATGAGTGTTTGGCTAACTTCCAATGATTTTCTGGAGTAAATCCATTCCATTGCTTGCATTATTATTACAGGTGCGTTACGTACGAGATTAAGCATCTCTTTTCATAGGATCTGTATTTTAAAGTTTCAGCGTCTGTGAGCAGAGTAGAAAGAGTGCTCGAATTGAATTCGTTCGCAAGGAACGTTTTTTTTTTTCTGAGAGCAGAATTTTGAAAGAATTTAAAATACAACTCGCGAGAAGAATTAAAAACAAAAGAATTTAAACATAAAATTTGGAACTCAAACGAGCAATTCTTTTTAGTGAATTTTTTTTGTGTAAAATAAAAAGTACATGTGTGTGATACCTACTGGACGCCGCACACATAAGAATGCATATTATTACGCAATTATTCTGATAACAAAAACAGGCATTGAAATGAACTGCTCATTTTGATTTTTATTTTTTTGCTTATTTTTAATTCGTTCGCAGTATAGTGTTCGTGCTCATGAGCTAGAAAATAAGACTCGTGAGCACTACTTGTAAAAATTTTAAATTTGTGCTCACGAGTCGAGCAAAAATATTTTGAGCGAAAAATATTTTCTGGAAGTCGGCGCTCACGAATTAAAAATAAAACTCAAGAGCTTGAATCATAAAACGAGTGAATCGAAATAAATTCTTACCTTGATTCGAGTTTTTACGTACTATCTCTGCGAGCAACTGGGCTGTAGGTCACTCAAAGGTCCTGACAAGTTTGAGAATTTTTAGGAGAGTTGACTACACCGCAACACACTATGACTTCTTCTTCTGTCTGGAATAGCAGTCCGAACAGGCAATAGGCATGCTCTTCATTAAAGACTCTGAAAAATCTTCACTGACGGCTCCAAGTAGAATGAAGCTGTAGTTGGAGGTATATTTTCGAAGTCGGCGAAAAAAGCTCACTTTATTAGGTTACCAGGCCACTATGGCGTTTTTCAGGCGGAGATATCGACCATACGAGCTGTTTTGGTGATCAAAACTAACTCCAAAAGAAATATAGAAACTATTATAACTTTCAGATAGGCAGGTGGCTGTAAAAGCTCTGTAATCACACAAGTTGACCTCAATAGGAGCTCTAGACTGACGCAGATTTTTTAACAAGATGGCTGAGCTGCACAATATTGTTACAAAAATCGGGTTGGGCACCCCTGTCATTTATTACATTACTAAAAATAATAAACAAAAGTCGCAAAAGAACTATACGTGCTGTTTACTAATAACAAAATCTTCGACAACAACATTAGCAGAATGTAATAGATAAAAATAAGCGGCAACAACAAAGACAGGCAGAAAAGAAAACATGTAACAAACAACAAGCACTGAAAGAGGTAGATGGTTACATTCGCATGTCTACATTTGTAAGAACTAAAAAGAAAGTGAAAGAAAGAAGTGGAATCTACCTCAGCTTATTAGTGTAAGCTCACAAGTTTAAGTGAAGTAAGCTCAGGGAGTAGGGTTTATAATGGTTTGAATTCGGTATGAAGAAAGTTTATAAGGAGTAAACTCTTGAAGTGAGTCGTGAAGTAAAAACCAGTTTAATTAATTTTTGTAGTTTACAAAGTTGTAAACAAAGAGAAGAGTAACAAAGAACAGAAATTGTTATTGTTTGTAAAAGGGTTACGAGCAGTGGAACACATAAATGTGTTAAAAAGAATGCTCAATTAAAAACCAAACACAATATTTATTTGATTTTAATTGCAATCAACGAACTTAAAAATAAACGCTTTTAAAACGGTAAAAACGTAGCAATATTCATAATATATGGGTTCCGAGTTACAATGATAATCCAGAGAACTGTAGAGCTGATGAGTTGGCCAGGAATGGCAACATTATCGAACTTACGAACAAATTTTCACGTTGGGAATCTCATTTGGAATTTGCAAGCTTAGGATTTCCAAAAGGATAATAGACGGAAAAGATGGTACAGAAAATCTGGCCAAAGCTGGATATAAAGCGCACAAAGGATCAGCTGAATCTCCAAAGAAACACTCTTAGCTTAGTTTTCGGTGTCATTACTGAGTATTGCTTAATGGGCAGTCATGTCAAGCGGCTTGGACTAGATCACTTGGACTGGATGAGGATGAGGATGAGGAGGAAACTATTACTTACTACTGTGCACATGCCCGGTGTTATGTGGCACCATGCGAAAGGGCTAACGGAGCTATCGATTACGAATATTGGGAATCTTAGCGGTGTTCTATTGGAGGCAGGCACTTCTATCTACCTACACAGAAAAAAAAACGTTGTAAAAAACCGACTATTTATTATTATTACCCTGAATGGTTATGGTATAAAATTATATAAAACGTTCAGACTCAGTCCAGAACTCAGGGGATGACCCCAACTTATGCAGTATATTGTGCTGGTACTAGGAAAATAGGTTGTGAGAAGGAGGACAGATGGAGTAGTGTTTATGGACGTTTGATTTTAACCGATCCATATCGTAAGTGACAGGAAAAGCTTTCTCAGGAATATTGTTCCACAAACGAACGGTGCGTGTAAAAAGCGAATTCTCTCTATAATGCGTTATGCGACTCATCGGACAATCAAATAAAAGGGGATGTTAAAGTACCAATAAAACAATGAAACACACGCCACATTGCGACGATACTCTAAGGAGTCGAAAGAGGTGACTACACTACCGTCATTAATAATTATCTTCGCCCTCTCCTGTACGCAGTTAAGAAGCCCCAAAATAAACTTTGAACCATCGGCCCATACATGAGAGTTTTATTCCATTTTGGGTTGGATATAAGTCTTGTAAATATTGAGAAGGTCAGATGGAGTGAAGTATTTTCTGCACCGTCTTAAAAAGCCGAGGCACTTGAATGCTTCTTTCGACACATTGAAAATGTGATCGTTCTAACGTACATCACAATGAATCCTCATGCCCAGAACATCAAGAATATCTGATCCCTCAATATCTATATTACCCATAGATACAGAGGACATTACACCACCACGTCTGTGTGTCAGAAGACAACATTCGGTATTGCGCGCATTAAAATCGACCTGATTCCCACGACCCCACTCGGAGATCTTCGTCAAGTCACTTGTGAGTAAGTCATTCATATTTCGCCAATCTTCAAAAGGCTCTGCCTACGATCAAAAGAATGTGAATGACATATGTTGCTGTTGGAGAAAGAACTGAGTCTTGCGGTACCCCTGAATTTATCCTATACATGTCGGATAAAATCCCATCTATAACCACTCTCATAGAGCGATCTCTGAAAAAGCACGATATAAATCGAGAGCAGTGACTACCAACACCAAAGGCAATAAGCTTCGATACTAGCGCCCCATGCCAAACTCTATCAAACGCCTTGGAAATATCTAGAGCCACAACTTTGCTCTCACCAAAACCATGAATGGACTTCTTCCACCTCTCGGAGAGTACCGGCAGCAGGTCACCAGTTGCACGGCCCTTACGGAAGCCGTATTGTCGATCGCTTAGCAAATTGTTGGATTCTAAATATTTCACAAAGTGATGATTTATCATACTTTCCATAAGCTTGGAAAGCGCCGAACAGATTGCAATTGGGCGTTAGTTTTCAGGTTTGAAAGCCTCACCCTTTTTAGAGATTGGCGCTACGTTAGCAACTTGTTAGAAAGATGGAAAAATACAGGCGCGATATGACGCACTAAAAAGGTTGGCTAATGGAGCAATGCTGGTATGCCATCCGGCCCAGAAGACTTGTTAACGTTGAGATTTGCAAGCACCGTTTTTACAGCACGGGCTCGAAAGTATATACTAGACATAGTCACTGATACGGTTTCGAGTGCTGGTCTCCAATTATGTCTAGTTAAGCTTCTGAAGAAGTGAACGTGCATTCAGAAATATACCACGTTCGTTCAGTTTTAGTATTACTAAATATCAACGCGCATCCAATTTTTCGCGAACAAACGTTTATTCTAAAATAACCTATGCGCACTCTATGCATTTGATTTTTTAACAGATGTGTTTAGTCACTTAAATAAAACAACTTTTTTTTCTTTTTCCTTTTATTGGCAAAAATATTTTACATTATTTTGCTGTATGTTTTAATAGCCTTGAGAAATATGCTTATGTACGTGAATTTCGTAATTTTTTGCAAATTTTTCATGCTTAGAAATGATTTTGCTTAATTCAATTTCATATAGGAACCGTACTACTTATGCAATTTTTACAGCCGTAATTTGAGATTTTGATGGTTTTTCGGTAATTCCAAAAACAGATTATTGTTGCCCTCGATAGTGTCCTTCCATGAAATATTATCACATTCCAGGTATTCTTTTTTTGCTTTGTAGCACTGTTTTATATATAATATAATATTCACACATACATATGTAAGTATATATGTATACATTTTGATATAAAAAAAACCTGCGATATAACTGAAGCTAGATTCACAGATTCGGTTTGGATAGAAAATTTTTGGAATATCTTTCTTTATATGTATGTGCAGTAGTTCTGTTATCAAACCAATATAAAGTTCATTTTAATTCTTCTCATAACTTACCTTTCAACTTCAGAATAGCGCTGATTTGGTGGTTCCTTGGCTGATGACTCTCTATAGGGCATGCTTGACATGGTCTTATATTCCTGAGCCTTGCACCGTGTACAGCGTGATATTTATTCCCACATGAGTCCAAAGGACTTCAGACCCATCATCCTATCTTTTTTTCTTCTGAAGACTCTGGAAAGTTTGGTCGATATGCGTCTTCACAGTACGATAGAACCTGACCTATAATCTGCGTCCTACATGCCTAAATTAGGAGCAGATCTGTTGAGACTGCGCTTCACTCGCTTGTGAAAATGCCCTCGATCACAGGAAGTATGCTCTAGTGGCATTTCTGTATATAGAGGGGGTCTTTAACAATGTGACACCGGAGGCGATTAGGTCGGCTTTAGCTGCGAACTCTTGTGGCTGTGATTACTGGGCACTGGGTGGCTGATGGGCACGCCAGGTGATTAAGTCTGCCGTTCAATGATTATTGTAAGGTTTGTCAGGAGGAGGAGAAAGAAGAGAAGAAGGAGAAGAAGGACTGCTTTCCTTGGCAGACCGTTTCTGGACGGCTTGTCGGATCTTGCCGGTGTAAATATCGGCAGGATCTCTTCTTTTTTACATACGTCTGGTTGGTTCGGATCGTACCGAGACGTGGACATACAGATTGTCCATTTTCTGGAAAAAAAAACTTTGAACAAATCTAAACAAAACATTAAATTCACATGAAAAGCAAGATATTTCTCTCGTTCAGTTGAATTTTAAATTCATATTTGAAAACCATATACGCATTCGGTATTTAAAATTTTGAGCGCAACTCTAATGGTAAAGTAAAGTAAATCTGCTTACAAGAATTCAGTTTTATATTTTCTTCAACATCTTTTTTTATTCTGTGTATATAATTCAATTTTAATTTATTCTCCGTGGACTGTTTATTGCTGACCTTGACTTATCGTGGCTGTCTTTCGCATCAAAATCACTGCTGCCGAAAAGCAACTGTCAATATTTGCACGATAAGATCAACATGAAAATATTCTAAAAACATTTTCAGGATAAGCTGAGGTATGCAATTTGCTTTAACTATTATTTTTCCAAATTGAATATTTAAAACAAAACTTTCCGTAAATTATGCTTTGTTTGCACAACTTTCGACAGCACACTATTCACAATATCTGGTTCAGCGACCAGTGTAGAATAAATGTCAAATATTTACTCACTAAAAAGCCACATAAGTTGTTAAAACTATTTCTTGTGAATTCCGCATTTTTAAGTTATACACACAATATATTGAATCAATAACTTACTATATATATTGACAGCCTAACTGATGTCATGATATAGTGATCATAACATCCAGCCTAAATGTATAAAACAGTGTAGCTAATTTGGTTAAGGCTCAACACCTAAGCACTTGTAGAGGTTGACAAGTCAACTTAAGTAGAAATATAAAATAATTTAATATTAAATATCAAATATAAAATTGTATTTTATTACATATGATTCTAGGCAGATTGAATTATACATATGCTCTTATATATAAGCTTAAAATTTCATTTTTATTTTTAAGGGACATCCTAATTGTTTCAAAGCATCCATTCTTTCATATACTCGTTCACTCATAAGAGCACACACACAAAAAATTAAGTTTGATAAGTGTAAATGTGTACGTGTTAGTGTATTTGTATTTATTTTATCGGTGCAAGTCAACTAACAGTATAAATAGTATAGTTTTTTTGCCACGATACTCATGAATTGACAAATCGTTTCATTTTGAAGCTGTCACATACTCAGTAACACATACTCAGTATATGTATTAATGATTGTTTTAAATATTTTTATTCTTTACATTATTGTTTTTGTTATTTTTTGATTTGTTAAGTACAAGGTGTCCGCCGAGAAGGCATACTGATTTGTTTTGCCGCCATTTTGGTAACATTAGAATTGACAGTTCATCTTTGGCAGTCGTGAAGTAGAGACGTGGCAAACTATTATGGAAAAACATTCAGTAAACAAACTTGTTGTAGCCGTTAAAACATTTTGTCAAAATCAATCATCGATTACTGTGACAATGAGAAAGTTACTTGAAATGTTTGGGAGAAACAACGTGCCAACAAGACGCACTATTTATCGTGTAGTGAATGATTTCGAAGAAAGAGCGACTGTAGATGATAGGCCCAAGCATGTACCACAACGTACTGCAAGATCGGCTGAAAACATTACTGCTGTTCAAGAAAGTGTTCAAAACAATGCATCAACACCAATTCGACGCCATGCTCAGGAGCTTGGTCTTCAAAGAACAACTTTGGTCACAATTTTGCTCAAAGATTTGCATTTGGTTCCATTAAAAATTCAGTTGACACAAGAGCTTCTTCCAGAAGACCATTTACGCCGCCGTATATATGCCAATAGGATGTTACAGCTCGCCCATGGCAACCATGATTTTCATGAAAAGATCATTATGAGTGACGAGGCACATTTTCATTTGAATGGTTGTGTGAATAAACAGAATAGTCGGTTCTGGCCAATGGAAAACCCACAAATTATTCATCGGTCAGCTTTGCATCAATTAAAAGTGACAGTTTGGTGTGCAATTTGGTCGGAAGGAATCATTGGACCTTATTTTTTTGAAATTGAAAACGGCGTAACGGTAACTGTCAATGTGGAACGATATCACGATAAGATTGAAAACTTTTTAACGCCACAACTCCATGCTTTGTTCTTCACTAATATGTGGTCCAAACAAGACGGTGCCACGTCGCCTACAGCCAGGATTACAATGGAATTACTGCGATACCTCTTTCCACAACAAATTATTTCAAGGAATGGTGATGTTGATTATCCTCCACGGTCGCCTGTTTTGACTGCTTCGGACTTCTTTTTGTGGGGATATCTGAAGAGAAAGGTTTATGCAAACAAACCAGAAACGCTCTCAAGGCAACTCAAACAAAATATTCGTGATGAAATTAATGAAATACAGAGTGAAATGTGTGAGAATATAATAAAAAAATGTGTGCAAAAGGCTCGCATTTGTGAGGCTAACAGAGGCGATATAGATATTGTATCTGATACATAATTGCCGACATTAAATAAAACATTTATCAATATAAGATCCATTCTCTTTCATATAAACAAAAATTTTAAGCAAACAAAATCGTATACCTTCCCGGCAGACACCCTGTATTTACTGCACGATTTGAGGTTCAAGTGACATGTTGGCATGTGGCATCATCATCTCATTGTTGTTTAATTTGTTTTTATTTAATTTTGGCTTGCATGGAGTACACACATACACACACACACACACATTATATTTCAGAATTTTACAAACACGAAAATGAAATGATTTTAAAATGTATTGTTGGCAGTTTATAGAATATTTTGTTATAGTAAACGTATGAGTAATATTAGATTTTATATTAAGTATACGTTCAGTTGATTCAGGTTGATTATAATGGAAAAGTATTTGTAGGCATATTTGCGCATATAAATGTCCTTAATATATCCATTGACTAAAGATCACTTTTTGAGTCTAATAGCTCCTGTTAAACAATCCGTCTTGCCGTTTTTAAAGTTAACATGCAGTTATTTAACAGATAATTTTTTAATCATCTTGGGATGAATCAATCCTCAATTTTAATTATTTAATTTATGAACATGGCGTGATAACTAATAAGCAAGATTTGAATTCTTTATCGATCAAAATTAGCTAATTTGGTGTTAATTACTGGTTAATAATTGAACTTAGAATTGTCATACGCATTTTTCCATAAAAACTTGAAAACTATTGCAAAAATTTAATTTTTTTTTGCCAACTCACTAAGTGGCGCAATTAAACCAACCAGGGTTATATTGGGTTTCCTATTTAAAACAACCCACCGGATTTCGTAAGTTTTTGTAGATTGTTAACAACAATAATAAATATAATTTATAGATTGGGAGTACAAATTAATTCAGTCCGTTTGTTAATGAATAACAAATTTTTTAAATTAACCCACCTCTGAGCCAATGTCCGAATCCCAGCTCAGAAAAACTTCTTGTCTTTTAAGGCGATACAACTTTGAAGCCGATTTTATATTTCTTCAAAAGAAGTGATTCGGTGATATACCAAAAGGTATTGTATCCGAGAATAGTGTGTGTGCGGCATTTGATCGTTTCTAACAATTGCTTAACAATGTTTGCCACGTGAGGCCTATCATAGCCATGTAAAAGAATAAGTTAATCATGTCTGTCTTTGTATTCCGGCTGTTTTGCTCATAATACACGATTCAGTCTGTTTCGATCACCGAGTTTAACAGCTGATGGTACACAATACCGCCTTGATTCCATCAAGAGTGTTAAATTGCATTATAAACACTAAAAAAAACTTAATTATACAACAAACAAAAAATATTGTCGAATTGAATGAAATTTGCAAGCAGTTATAAAACACAAAAAGAAAAACCATCGAAAAACAAATTAAGTCCGGTGGACTGGTTTTTTTTTAAACCCGAGTTTTTGCCAACCCTATTAGCTAGTAACTGGTAATGAGTATTATTACTGTTGAAAACTTTTCTAATGCATTTTTCGTTCAGAGCTGGCATAAAGCAGCTGGTTCCTTTCAATGACTCCAAAAATAAAAACAGGACAGCGCATTGACTAAACAAAGTCCCTGTGTTCAATGAAATGTTATGAGAATTATTAATATTACCTCGACAATCAACCCGTTTACTGACTGATAGCCAATAGGCATTCGCTTATCAGAAGCCAAAGTTCCTACGGCTCCCAATGATCGTGATACTTGTAGTCAGCTCAAAAGTCTTTCTTTTATATTCTAGGTGTTATAAAGGGTCCTCCATTTAACCAGTGCTTATTTCGTGAATGGTAACACTTAGCTCATGTCTGATCTGACAGATAATTAGTTTTATCCCTCCGCTGAACGAATATGGGAATCTGGGCCAGCGATCGACTTACAGAAGATGCCGATTTTGCCAAAAAAAATCATCTTTTCAGACGAAGCTCATTTTGATCTTGGCGGGTATGTAAACAAGCAAAATTGTCGCATTTGGGGCACAGAAAACCCGCACGCATACATTGAAAAGCCGATACACTCAAGACGAGTCACTGTTTGGTGCGGATTTTGATCCAGAGGCAAAATTGGGCCATTTTTCTTCGAAAATGATCAAGGAGTGGCCGTTACAGTCAATGGCGATCGTTATCGGGCCATGTTGAACGAATTTTTGTTCACAAGAATTGAAGAGGAGGATATTAGCAACATTTGGTTTCAACAGGACGGCGCTACGTGCCACACAGCCGAAGCTACAATCGATGTTTTGCGCCCTGTTTTTGAAGGTCGCATTATCAGCCTCAGAGATGATGTCGGTTTGCCGCCTTGGAGCTGCTATTTGACACCATTGGACTGTTATTTGTCGGGTGCCGTCAAAGATATTTGAGAAATTTGAGAAAATATCCAGTAGTATTTTTTATAGCATTTTCAAAAAAAAAAAAATTATTTGGCGGACCCTTTACAATATATTCGGTCTAAACGCGGATATCATTAAAAAAAAATTGTACCTGTTTCTTCTTGCTCAACTACTTTGATATAATTGTAGCTATGCCCTAGCTTTAAGAGACACCATGCAAATTATTTCTACACTAATTATTTTCACTCTACTCAGAGCTTACAAATTGCTTAAATTTCAGCTACGTAATTAGTACTCGTAGTTCTGGTTTTCCAATTTAATATAAAGTTAGTAGTATACAAAAACGATTTGAAATTTTGTCAAATTAATTTTTTTATTGTGAAGTACAATTGTTCCCGTTAGGAATGGAATATTATTTCGATCATTGTGCTGCCGCGGCTGACCTCACAGCACCCCATTCGATAGCACCAATTTTCGAGAACTTGTTCTAGTGTATGGGATCGTATCTCGGCAATGGCAGCACGTATTTTGGCTTTCTCTTGTTTATCGGCATAACATTTGTTTTAAACGGCGCTTCACAGAAAATAGTCCAACGATGTCAAATCGCAGCTTATTGGCGGCCAACTGACATCACCGTTTTGGCTAATTAAATGGCCATTAAAGGTTTCACCTAATAAATCGGCTGTGGCGAGATATGTGGCAAGTTGCACCATCCTGTTGAAACTAAACATCGTTCACTTCAATGCCATGAAGAGCGGCCCCCTAAAAATCGTTTATCATGGTGCGAGAAATATGAAATAATGAGCCACTCGTAATGGATGAATTGGCTTCTGTAAGACCACATTTGGGTTTTTTGAGCCCTAATTAAGGCAATTTTGTATCCAATAATATATCCACCAAGATGAAGACGAGCTTCTTTTTTATGTTTGTCTTGAAAATAAATTTATAATAAACCCCAACGGTAATCAAGTGTAAGTCGAACAATTTCATTTAGTTGACATAATATACTCGATTTTTTAACAAAATAGAATCTATCTCTCTAGTGCCAGATAGTTCCTACAAAAACATTAATCAAAACTATGATAAGTTATATCCGACTCTGCGGGAAGATGACATTAACACATTCGCTGCCAACCACGACTATACTCGTAGACTGTTAATGAGAATATGTTCATGACGCTTTCAATATATTGTTACGAAAATAAATACACCTAAAAATATATAAACCACATTTAGGGCTAAAAGCTTAAGTGTTGTCAAGAGTACAATTATCTTATAACCGTTTTATACATTTAAACAGTGCTTCTGATACAACTATGAGTCAAATTTGTACTGAATCATTAAATTTGAATTAACCTTAATTGAATAGTAGGTTGTGGAATGTACTAAAACATTTAAAACTAATGACAGTGAACTATACAAGTCGCGATATTCTCATTCATGCATAAGAATTTGAAAATCATGCATAAGAATTTGAAAATCCTTTATTATTATGCCAAATTTGACTCAGTTGGATCCGTAATTGATCCAAAAAGAAACTTTTCCTTTCAAAATATAGTGTAAAGTCTCTACTTTTAAGAGCCACAAATTTTAACTAGAAATGTTAATGGTTTTCAAGTTAATTGCTTATTCAATGACCTTTCAATTCGATTATATTGAAACTTTAAATCTTTTGTTAAAAAAAAAGATTTTATTTGTTTTCTATTTCCTTCCTTTGAATTAAATTTAAGCAGATAAAGGAAATCTTTATTTAATATATTGTTTTTGAACAAAGATTTCTTAAATTTTAATTTAATTTTGTCTGTTGTTTTCATTATTTTCCCTCCATTTTTTCTTTTCTGTCTACGATTTCATGTGACATTTATAGATTCGTAGCAGACATCTTATATGTGAATGTAAGTGTATGTGCTGTACGAATATATATATATTTTTAACCACATTCGTATTTATGTATAAATATGTGCATACTTCGTACAATATCATGAATGAGGTCAAGGAGTAGGTTTTTTTAGCCATAATGTGTATAATAATAATCCATGGGATATACAATACACCACAACACTAAAGATCTACCAGGTCTTTATAGCAGAAAAAATTTAATAGAGTTTGTAGCAACAAAACAACAACAAAAAAGGACATTGATTTCAGATTTGAGTTAACAGGATTATATTTTCAATAGAGTGATGCAGGGGTGGGGGTAAATGAAATAAATTGAATAGAATATAATACTTATTCGTAGATATACTTACAAGCAGCATTACATACAGATTATTGAGATATTGTTTAGGCTACAAGGATAGCAACTGCTAAATTTTGTAGGACAGGGCCTTTTAAAAGGCATAAATTGACACATGGAACTTATGGTTCATTAGACAATATTTTGTTTAATTTTTGAACTTGATTCTACTCCTATTAGACACAATCTTTTATTACAGTATGCAACAAATGGAAAAAAGTTTCTAACCATGACTAACCACTACATTTTTTTCTTTCTTTTTTTTTTTTTTTTTTTTTTTTTGATGCGCTATGGTCGCCTAACTTCAAAAATCATCAACATTTGAGAATTTTTTCTAAAATGTAAGATTTTCGAAGAGGCTTCTTCATACATCTTATGATAATTTTGAAATGATTTATTCGATTTCGTTAAGGCATATTGTTACCTTTTTACATTTTAAAAACGTGTTTTATGAGTTCGTAGGTTGTAGTTAAAATAAGATAAATTTTGTGTTTGGTTTTAATTAAAAATTCTTTATTCAACACAGTTATGTGCACCACTGCCTGTAATCTCCTAACAGGCAATAACAATTTTTATTCTTAATTAGTCTGTCTGTTTACAACTTTGTAAACAACAAAAATTATTCGATAGATCTTTCTTCCTAAAGATCTTCCAACCCGATCACAACCTTTTCAACAAGAGGTTATCCAAACTTAACTCTCTTTACTGAGTTAGCTCCAACTAAACTAGTTTTTTTACTTCACTACTAGCTTCACTGGTTCTTCTCCTTATAAACTCTCTCCACAGCAATAACACATTCGCTGAGTTAACTTTTCTCAAAACTGTACTCGCTGAGTTTACGACACATAAACTGATTGCTGTTCGCATCGATGAGCTTTCTATATGGCTGAGTAAACAACACACAGCAAACTCTCGAACCTCTCGATATTTCAGGTAGGTTCCATATCTTTCTGTTCGTTTCTTTTTAGTTGTTTTGTAGCCATGCGTATGTGAACATCTACCTCTTTCAGCTCTTAGTATTTGTTGTTGCTTATTTATTGTCTGTTACTTGTTTTCTTTGCTGCTTAATTATTGTTGTTGCCGTGTTATATTTATTTACTTTATCTCTGCTAATGGTTGTCGTTGTAGATTTGGTTATTTATAGGCAGCACGGGTAGTTGTTCTTGCAGCTTTTGTTTATTTATTTTAGCGATGTAATAAACGCAGAGGTGTCAAATCTTCTTTTCCTAACAATATATTAAAGAAATATGGTTAAATAACATGCGGCGCTTGTTTTTGAATCAGCTATGCCGGTTCCATAACGTCTTTATTTATGTAAGCATTTGCACTTAAAAAAATAGACGCCTAAACGCTTCGATAAATTATAATTCATATTATTTGAACCGGTCATAATAAGAACACATATGTGTTCGACAAATGTAGTCACTTTGAGCTTAGCGTTAAGTTATATTATTCTCCGTATTATTACAGAACAATGGCGCTTTATAGATTTTGTGAAAGTCTTTAACAAACTATAGCATGATGTGATATGGTGTGTGTTGGCATTGAAGATAGGTCTGCTTAAGATTAGTGAACTCATTATGGGCTTATATCGAAATGCATATTCTAGAGTTAGACATGGCAAGCTATTAAGCGGATCGATAGAATTGGAAATTGGAGTTCGACAATGGTGTGTCCAATCGCCGCTGCTATATAATGAAAACGATTCTTGAGAAAGTGTCGGCAAAGCCGTCTGGACAATATCGATTATGCAGATAACATCTGCCTACTGGCTCATTGCTTTCCAGACCTTACAACAAATTTACGTTATGTAGTGCTGGCAGCAGAATCGGCATGTTTCAGAATAAATGTCGCAAAGACTAAAACTCTCCCTATTAAGGCAACGTTCCGGCAATTATTTGTTATTGACACTAAGCTGGAGAATATTATATTGGCAAACGGAGATTCGAGAGAGAATATTGTGAAGCGCTTACTTAAAGTTACAAGTTTTCGTTAGCCGCTGTCTTTTTACGATCCTGAGCATTTTCTGGTCGATGACAGAAAAAAAGGCGGATATTAGCAGAATTGCCATAGATTGGAACTCACAGGAAAGCATAAGAAGAGGATGCCCAGCCCATACATGGAGACGACTAATTGTCGCCGAGACGATTGAAAGCGTTAGCATAAAACAGTAAGTTGTTCAGGGTCTTTATTAAGGCCCCACGCTTTCGCTTTGAAAGGAATACAAAGGATTGAATTGTATTTAATAAGATTCCCTCGTAATTGTTTCGCAAAGTTTAAGCAGCTCACAAAAGAAAATTCTAAAAATTTCGGAGCACATGTAGCGTTATCGACATTAGTTTTTCTCTTTGGCTTTATCTTAGAATACTTAGAAAAAAAAAAAACACAATTTGATGCCTGTATTAAATGACATTTTATGTGACATTGAAAAATTTTTAACTATACACGTTTGTGTGCTTGTGTGTGCATATATAAGTTATCTACACATTAACTTACCAACTTGGTTAACACTAAGTCGTATTGATATTGGTATCGAGTCTGGATAATAATTTTCCTGATAAATGCGCAGCATGTCCCTTTGGTGGCATTATCAAGATTAAATATGCCTCTAAGGGCTATAAATAAGTGTATGACGTATGTTACCCATTTAGCGGCTATAATGGAGTAATCTTTACAACACTTTATGACTGTCCTTTTCTATGATAGCTTAGACTAAGACATCTTTATGCTCGTCGGAATATTATTACTGCCAAATCTTATCAATTTTGCATGGGCTCTAGCGAGTACCACATGATTTAAATATTCAGGTTGACTTTAAGTTATCAGGTTTTTTCTTGAGGGTATCACAATTGGTCATATGGCTTACAAATGTACCCCGATCGAGCGATCATTTTAAGATAATCTAACTTAATATATGCTACTCCTGAAAATTTATCTCATTCCTGACTATTGAAAACAGACGATCTGATCAGATGTTGCGTGTGATGTTTAGAAATAAAATGTAATACATCTGCCTTGCCTCGGCTTTGGTACGTGTCACACACAATATTCTTGCAACAAATCTTAAACGCCCACTAAGAGATTTGTCTATCTACCTTCAGTGAAATATTGCACCTTAGATGTAAGATTATAAAAAATACAAGGCTTAACTGGGTAGTCTAAATAGATATTGTTACGTTTTTACCTTTAAAAAACGCTTAATTAATGAGAGTTTTGTTTAACACTGTTTTGTGTTCCACTGCTCGCCTCCTTACGAGTAATGACAATTTCTGTTCTTAATTATTCTCACTGTTTACAACTTTGCAAGCAACAACAATTGCTTGGCAGGTCTTTCTAACTAAAGATCTTCCAACTCAATCGTTGTTACAACTTAGATTCGATCACAACCTTTTCAATCAGAGTTATCCATACCAAACTCCCTTTACGCTGAGTTAGCTCCAACTAAACTTGTCTTTAGAACTTGACTACGATCACGACTCACTTCACGACCTTACTCCTTATAAATTCACTTCACTTTGAGTTTATTTCACTTAGACTGTTTAGACTGAGTTTACACCAAATATACTGTCTTCGCTGAATTTACTTTCCCTAAACTTAATTGTACTTCCCAGATAGCAAACGCTATCTACAAACTCAACTGGTTGATCCTGTAATATGATGTTTTCCATGCTGGTATTGTTTAATCTGATGGCCCAACATTGCGAGCCAATTCAGTTTCGACTACATATTGAAAATCTTATGCGAGAGTAGATAGATGTCATCCGCATAGTCCAAATCTTCGAGTTGGTAAGAGAGACTCAATATTATCCCCCCTTCTCTTTGAAAAAACTTTGCTCATAATGTCATCTGGCACGAGGGTGAATAGCTGCGGTGATAGTGGGCATCTCTGTTTGATTCCTCTATTGGTGTCAATCCGTTGGCTGATGTTCCCGCTCTAATTATTCGAAATATTGTTTGGTATACTCCTTTTGTTCTTAGTGGTTTCCATATTGTGGTTCGTCCGATTGTATCAAATGCTTTCTTGAGATCGACGAAAAGTAGATACAGGGGATACGCCTTTCTATAGACTGTTCAATAATTATTCGTAGAGTGTTGGCCCGATCCACGCAGCTTCTATTTGGTGTGGAGCCTGCTTGTTCGTTTCGCAATATCTTGTCTATTTTTCTTTGAAGCCTCCCCTGCATCATAACTGCACTTATTTTATTTAAAGTGTTAAGTGGAGTAATTTCTTTACAATGATTTCTTTCTTCCTCGTAGGAGGCAGCTTAACTTCCTGCCATACTAATGTAATATGAGACCGTAGAAGTTCACCCGTAGTTAAGATGTCAAAACGCATAATTTCTGCCTGTAGTCCACTTCGCCTGCCGCTTTTTTATTTTTCAATTTTCCAATCGCTTCTTTTATCTCATTCAGATTTGCTGTTTATGCGTTTGGTGTACCATTACGATCAGCAACCGCTTGGTTCCTACAACACTTTCGATTAGTGGTTTTCATATTATTTAGATTTAGTTTTCTCATATTATTCTTGGCAGCTGCTTTCTCTGCTGCCGTTTTCAGTTGTTTCAGGAACCCTCTACTGTCTCTTCTTACAGTTTATTTAATGTTGTCGCCAGCTGATGATCTTGCTGCCTCAAAATATTTTTGTTATTCAGCTGCAGTTTCAGGTTCCCTTATTTGAGAAACCAGGTTCAAAGTGTCATCTGGTATCCAAGTTTTTCTATGTGATTTATTATATATATTGCTGTGATATCTACCCATGAGTTATATTGGTTTATCGATAGTCATTCTCGGATTGCCAATGTTAATGCATGCCTGGTTGCATTATTCTGGAGTTTCTATTGATAGAACCGTATTTGCCTTATGTGCCTGATAGTTCTTTGACATTTCAATTTGATCTTGATTTTACCAGTGTCGAGCTCGAGATAACTGCCGCTGTCAGCTCCTCTCCTATTTCTGACATCCGATAAAGATCTTCTTCATCTTCTGTTCACGCATATGTGGTCTGTCTGATTGCGTGCATTGCCGCTAGGAGATATCCATATATATTTGTGAATTTCCATATAAGGAAAGATGAAGATACCTAAGACTATTGGAAATATTTGGCGCAATTTTATTAATCGATCTCCGTTATTATTTCCGGCTCAACAACCGTGTGTCACCATCATAGTGGTGCGGATGTTAGTGTTGTCGCTACCTATCTTTGCGTTACATTCACCCATAAGTATGATGATATCACCTCTTCGAATTTTAGTGAGTGGATGTTTGATGTGCGTAGAATGCATCTTTTTTTTCGATATTGGTTTCCATGTGTGAAGGGAGCTCTTTATTTTCTTTGATGTTATAAATCCAACTCCACTTTCGTTGCCATTTATTCTTTCGCTGTAGAGTACAGTATTACCATTTGCCGTTATAAGTTCACCATTTCCATTCCACCTCATTTCGCTTATCCCTTAAACTTTGATTATGTACGCCAACATTTGATTTTCCAATTGTGTAAGCCTTGATGCTTTACGAGGTTTCGTATATTCGTCCTCTTTCATGTGCCAAAGATTGTTGCCGTATTTTCCTGTCCATTATTATTATTCTGCTTCGCTTCAGTCTCGTAAATCATTTTTTGCCCGTTTCAGGATGATGGGGCCGCCACGTCTCTATTGTATTGATTGTGTAGTGGTGACGATCCTTGCTAAGTATGTTGGTGGTGGTCCTTACTTACCATAGCCGTTTTTTCCCGTTAAGTAAAGTTATCTCCTGGTAATTCTTGTGATGATTATCATCGTCGCCATATGTAAGCTGGAATGTCAAGGTGTCTACTTCTGAATATTTTTGTCCTTTTTGGAGTTTGTAACTGGGCTGTTTGAGTTGTCTGTGGGTACTCTAACGACTGCCACCGCCTAATTCCTGGATAAGGTGAAATTAATAAAAGTGTGCTTTAATAAAAAAAAGTAACGTAAGCCTTACAAGAATATTTTTAAAACTCTTACGCTATAATATCAGATTTATGACAAACCTTTGACCGAATCCACTTCCTAAATATTATTTCATTAATGTTATCATAAGGTTACACTAAACTATTCTAGTCATTTTTCTTAATACATCTGCGGATACGGTTAAATCAAAAACTGTCGATGACGCAAAAGTTGTCTAGGTATTTTTTGTTTTCAATTCACCTTGATTTTTATTTACTCTGATTTGTGGTATCGTCTTTATTTTTTCGATTGTCTGGAATAACAGGGCAAGCAATATTGGCTTTCCACAAAGCATCCACTGACTTTGTTTCAGTTTAATTAATCAAGTTGATTTTTCAAGTTAAATAGATGATTGATTAATCCACTGTAGTTTCCTCCATATGATTTTGCATAATGGTGAAGATTCTTGCTAATTGGTGGTGATCTTTGCTTTAGATTTGAAATGTTTTCCCAGTAGATGGCGTGTTTTCCTGATCATTCGTCTGATGTTTGTCTTCGTCGCCATAGTTATGTGAGAAGGTCTGGGTAGCTATTTCCTTCTTCTTAAGGTGGAGTTGTCTGGAGAGAAGTTTGAGGCTTCTTTATTAAACATTCGAAGTCACAATTAAATTTTTCTTCGTCATGTCTTCTGCTGGGGCTCGCAGATTATAATTCAATATATAAAAAAAATTTCAATTTATTAAATATTGAAAAATCTTCTGTTGAACTGTGTAAACTATACATCATCATCAATGATATTTCTATAATGCTTGTTAAATAGATTATCATCTAGGCAAACACAAAAGTTTTATGTGTTTTTAAATGCTATGGCCTTCTAACATTTCTGCCCCTTAATATTTCAACAAGTGTTCAACCATAAAAACAAACACACTTTCACATTTCAACATCTATACGAGGGCTAAGTGAGCAATTCATTGTGTGTTGCTTTCAGTAGACTATTGTAATATTGGCATCATAATGAACTTCACCACTCCAAAGAAGAGTTATTAAGTGTGTGAAAATAAAAAAAAAAATACAAATTTATTGTTCTTTTAGAACACAAGCATTGAATTAAATAATTTTATTATTGCTTATACGAGTATACTTTACACAAAATTGTTATGATTCAAGTTTTTTATTTTTCTATTTTTTGCTATAAAATCCCCTGTATAGACTCGTGCATAATGTGGCAAATCTAAAACGATATAATTGTTTTTATTAATTAATTTAGAAATAAATTTAATGCTAATAAATCGATTTGCAAAGGTTGCGCAAGGAATTGTATTGAAAACCTCAAAGCTGCACTTATAAATTCTTATTTTATCCTTACTTTTTACTACATTCGTTGTTGTATTATCGTCCCTGCTGTTAAATTTAAATACTATTTTTAGTCGCATAAAGCCTTAATGTTGTTTGGTATTTAACAAATGGCCACATAAATGGTTTTCGTATATTCTCTAGTGGCTCAAAAGTAATATCAGAATTAATTATTAATTAGAACATAAATTGAAAGTAAAACTTATTTCAAAAATTTGAATTTCATACGCAGGCTATATTCTACAATTTGTTTGTTACAAAAATAACAATTTTGCTTTATTTGATTTTTTTTTTTAATATTTACTTTCATAAGAAAGTATATTTTTGTGTGAAAATACTTGATAAATTTGTTGTTTAAGCCTCTGGCTTATAGATTTCATTTTGAACAGTTTTCATCGGGCGAAACAATAAAAGAGAATTTTTAACCATTGAACGAACAAAATCAAAAAGTGAAAATAAAAAAAATAAATAAAAACAATAAATAAAAATTGAAAAAGTAAGCCTTTGAATATCAAACAAATTTAGCGGTGGGTAATAAATATTTGTATCTAAACATTTATATTTTTTATAAATTAAAACAAAAATAAAAATAAATAAATAAAAATAATAAATACAGAATGAAAGACAAAAATTGTATAACATTTTGTTAAGGCAATACATTGTTAAAGCATACACTATTATAACATTTATTTAATAGTTACACTGTGCTCGACTTTGACACGTTTTTCCGACAAGCAAGGCATCTAGCGGGTAAACCTAATTTGAGTACGCTGAATTTAGTGGTGCTAACCGTTTATTTAGGTTAGCTCTTGTTTTCGAGATATGCCGTTATTATGAAAATGGAGAAGGTTGCACAACATATAGTCGCTTAACTTAAAAATGGCTTAGTCTATGAAATAAACTAAAGGAAGTGAAATTACAGTATAAACTTACCTTTAAGGCTAAAACACTTTTCGATCTGCACAGCCGTTCTGGAAATATACAGGTTTGTTCTGTACTACGGAATCGAGTGGAATTGGAATGGAATGAAAGTTTTAATTAAATTAAATTATAATTTTCATATTTAAGAAGATTTCGAATTCGAAAATTTTAAAATAATTGTAGCTATTAAGTATAATCCGCCTTTAAAAATATGTTCTGCTTCAATTTCACTCGTTTTCGATTTAAGGAACATACCAGATAAATTTTCTCTTGACGAGAGAACAGTTGGATCACATTACTACGTAAAAACGTACGTATTAGTGATATTTTTGCTTCATTAGTACAATATCACTCATACGATGCGATGTACTCTGACAGCGTTTAATACTGTCACTAACTCTTCGTTGCTCCGAATTCTATATTGGGTTCACGTGAAAAATTTTCCTTCCTCAATATCAATGGCATCGGTACACGCTTATTAACGAGGACTATGTTTTCTTCATCGGTGGATCAAAACAGAAGGGCGGTGAGACTGTAGAATGGAGATCGAACGGTTATTATTCGGCCGGTTTAAGCGGTTTTTTTGGTTTTGCCGAATACATTTCTTAAAATATCCATTTTTGGAACACCAAATAAACCGGTTATTTTAAAATGTAGCCACTGTGTTTGCTCATAATTTTCAAAAGGCTTTGCCAATAGACAAATACTGATTTTCCAGGCGGAGATTTACGACATGCTCACATGCGTTAGGGAATATTTGAGAAGAAAATCGAAGGGATTGATTATTGAAGGGATTATTTATTGGATGTCAGATTTGGACTGCATGACATCCTCAATGAATTTGGCGTTCTCAACAGGGTTGCGCTAGGTTAGGTCTCTGGTCATGAGGGTCATTCTGGAAACGAAAGAATTGAAACGAATTGAAACGAATTCGTTTGGCAAATAGCGTACCCCGCCGGATGTTTATTGGGCCTAAGCCATTTTGCAGTGTTCCTGTCGAATAAGCAAAGGTAAGAACTTACTTCTAGGCTGAAGGGGGACTCGCATGTTTATTTCACTTTAGGCCATTGCTGCTCAATAAGAACGATCTCAGGGTACTAACAGGTTAGTTTGTCGGACATTGTAGTCTTAGATACCATCCCAGTGTTCTTTTGGGTAATGTTGAAGTAGATCAATGTAGCTTCTGCACAACTTATATCGAAACATACGATCACGAACTTTGTCAGTGCCCAGCTATTTCGGCCTAGAGGATAATGTTCCTGCTGTGACGACTCAAAAAGAGGTATTTTTTCTCTCAATAAATAGGATTACTGGCAGTTGGCATGCTTTTTGCTTTGAAGTTCCGAAGAGTGCATGACACGTATGAGCCCAAATATTTAAGACTATCAACACTAATCGTGTGCCGCTGTGGTATAGCAGGTAAGACGCCCACCTACCAATCAGGCCAAGACCATCTGAAAAAAAACAATTTTTTATTTTCATCAAAATGCTAATTTTGTAAAAAATAAAACATACGATAATTTTACACAAGAGGGTTTGTATTCAAACTTATCTGATCTTAAAAACATATGAAAAGCAAGAAATCATGAACAGTCACAACTCAAAATATATCAAAATCGCATTTTTGTCATAAACTAATTCACAAACCAAATCTCTAACGAACACGAAAATTTCATCTTGGGATTATATGGCTTCCACAAAGCATCTCCATCTAATACGGTTTACAGCTGTTGACTTTGCCTCTTCCTATGTTAGGTTATTCTGTCTCAGTTCTTGGATAGTTGTGCGTCTCCAGGTGTTTTTTGGTCGACCACGATTTCTTGAGGATTCCACTCGAGTGACATTCTGGTGATAATCTCTGAATTTTTTCGGATGGTGTAACCGATCCATCCCCACTTTCTTTTGCTTATCTGTTTCAGTATGGATTCCTCATTAGTCATGCTCCACAGTTCTGGTTTACTTGTGGTGTTAGGCCAGAATATTCTGCATATGATTCTGAGGCACCTGTTAATGAATAGCTGGAGTTTCTGTGTGATGTTATTCGATACAAGCCAGGTTTCACTGCCATACAGCAGTACCGACTTAATACATGAGTTAAATATTCTGAGCTTAGTTCGTCTGGATATATGAGAGCTTCTCCTCTTCATTTCGAACAGACTTTGCTCATTATGTTATCCAGCACGATGGTGAATAGCTGAGGTGATAGTGGGCATCCTTGTTTAACTCCAGCATTGGTGTGGAGTGGTTGGCTGATGTTGTGAAGAACTGAAAGTTCTGCATCCTCATACATCGCTCTTATTATTCGAATTATCTTCTGGAGTACTCCTTTGGTTCTTAGTGCTTTCCATATAGCCGTTCGCCTGATGGTATCAAACACTTTCTTGAAATGGACGAATAGTAAATACAGGTGGGTACGCCATTCTATGGACTGTTCAATGATTATTCGTAAAGTGTTAGTCTGATCTCGCAGTTCCTATTCGGTCTGAAGCCAGCTTGTTTGTCTCGCAGTATGTTGTCTATTCTGCTCTGAAGCCTCCCCTGTATTATGACTGCAAGTATCTTATATATGGTGTTAAGTTGAGTAATTCCTCTCCAATTATTACAGTCTTTTAAATCGCCAATAATCCTCTTCTTCCACGTAGGAGGCAGCCTCTCCTCCTCAAATACTGATGTGATATGAGGCAGTAGAAGTTCAGCTGTGGTTTAGATGTCAACCCGTAGAATTTCCCCTGGCTTGCCTACAGCCTTATTATTTTTCAATTTACCAATCGGCCCTTTTATCTTATTCAGATTGGGATGCAATACGATGCTGTAACGAAGTTTCTCGTTACCTATTATAATCATTATTCTTTTTACCATTGCATTGTACTTATTTCATTATTTAATATTAATTTGTTACATATAACAGAAATTTCTTAAATTAACTTGAGCTGTTATATATACTTCAATTATCATTTACTGTATTTATAATTATCATTATATTTTAGTGTACTCAGCATTTATACTTGGAGAGTTAATTTTAATATATTCATTGCCACTATATTCATAAATAGGTTAATACCATTGCATTTTCATAATCATAATTTTAAATTCAATTTTAAATTCAAAATCAGTTTTATTCACCACTAAGTTTTAAATAGACGATCGTACTCTTTTATTTTATATATCTCTACTGTATACAAGAATTAATAAGACTTAAGCAACAAACTCTGTATAGAAATGATCTTATGGTGGAGCACAATTATTTGCTATGAGAAAAGTGAAGTTAAATATCATTATTATTATATGTTTAACTTAAATGAAATTAAGTTATTATTATATACTGAATTTTAAAGAAAAATAATTAAGAATAAAGTGATTGAGATTATCACAACTGAGTTAGTGGGTCTCTATCTGTCGTAGCGAGTACATTATTAATATTTAATTAAGAATGTTAAGTCAGAGAATTCTTAATTGATAAATAAGTGTTGGGAATTACAGTGGAAATCTTTTATTTTAAATTAATTTACGCAGTGATCCCTGGAGTAACTGAATTTATACTGGTACATCTGTTATAATGCATAAATTACTTATTCTTCAAGCATCATTTCCGACATGCAAACTTTTCTCGGTTTCAATTCATGTGGGTCCCAATTTCCTTACTTTTGAATGAATCCCAATGCTTTTAAGCGTAGGGAAATGTTTTGTTGCGTGACTCCCAATGATAATGCTAGTTTTTCGTACATTCGGCAACAATCTTCGTCGAGTAATGCTTCCAATTCCTCATCTTCAAACTTTTTCGGCTGACCAGGCCTCTCCTTGTCTTCCGTGCCGTAATCACCGTTTTTGAGTTAGTGCATGTGGGCCGTAAGCTTCTACCAACAATCGATAACTTTTAGCAGCCGTTTTCTTCAAATGGGAGGCTGTTATCAGACTTCCCCGCAAAACATCATTTTTAGGCACATAATTCGACACTGTTATAGCGATTGAAAAAAATGTGTGTTTGTACGAAATGTGTAATTTTGTATATATGGAGAACGGTAACAGTCTAAGCTTCGTTATTTATCCACATCTGCTTAAATGCGGTAGAGATTGGATAAGTGGGTATCAGGGTTGACAAAAAACCAGGTTTTTTTATAAAAAACCAACTCACTGAGTTTTATTTGGTTCTTTGATGGGTTTTTTTACAATATTTTTGTTTTTGTTTATATTTATTTATATATTTTGTTCATGTTTTGTTTATGTTTTTTTGCAATTACTTCGTTTGAATCATGCATTATGAGAAAAACGGCCGGAATATAAATTCAGACATGATTAGGTTATACTTTTGCATGATAACACCCGACCACATACCGCAAAAGTTTCAAAACAATTATTAGAAACTATCAAATGCCGCATCCGCCGCATTCTCCGATGGATACAGTATACTCACACCTCTTTACATGCCATTTCGCTCTACCGGTCTGTTTGTATTATGGAGCACATTTGCTTTAAGCGCAAATTACCTCGTTCTACGGTTAAAAAAACCTGGATTCTCCATATTATAAAAAAGTGTAAGGGAAGCAACGCAACATATATTCTTCTCGTTTAAAGTCATTTCGATTTACGGCCTACATTTTTAGAAACTATCCAGGTCTTATAAAGAGGGAGGAGTTTATCTTTTAACATGTCACCGAACCATTTCCTTTGAAGAAATACAAAATTGGCGGCAAAGTTGTGGCGCCTTAAAAGACGAGAAGTTTATCTGAGACGGAACTTGTTTGATTTGTTATTTCATTATCTTTTTGAGGTGAAAAACGGAACAAATTAATTTGTAGTCCCAACAAGTAAATTACTCCTACTTTTGTTGTAAATACCCGGTTTTTTTTTAAATATTATACATTATATATAAATTTATCCTGAAGGTATGCAAATAATAAGAATACATTTATTATGAATGTAATGCCATTTCTGGGAAAGGCCAAGATGATATAAATAGAATTTCTACTTAAAATAAAGTGAATGGGGATGTTTATCTATTTGTTGTGAGATATGTATGTATGTATACATTTTTTTAAACAAGAATATGTTTATTTTTATTAAGAACCTCGTTTGAAATTCGTATGGTTGTGGGTATTTATTTACCTGTACACTTAGCCATTGATAATAATTCTTTGAAAAGCTCTAATTCTATGGTAATGCAAATACTTCTAATAAGTCTTCAACAAAGAACTTATTTAGAAATAAAGTAAAGATTCTAATGAATATGTGTATTACTGTAAATAGTCCCAATACGCAGGACATTAAGTCAGTGGTTTTACGTGAGTACCCATCCTATTACGTTACCTCACGGTGCCAAAGCACGAGTGAATACAATGCGTCCACCAAAGTCCCCACCTATGATAAGAATCACAGTGAGTACCAATTCAAATCCATGTTATTTGGAAATGACCTCACACCTTGTTGATGTGCGGGGGCCATCTAAACTCCTACTGATCTATGGGTCACGGCACCCAGTTAAAATGTAACTCCACACCAAGGCAGCATAGCTCTTCCCGCGATTTGGGTTTAAACCACAGCCACCACGTTGCTACCACAAGGGAGCCTCACAATAGTCGGGCTGGAACCAAAATTCCTGGGGCTCCCGACACCCGTGGTACCAGAACTAAGCCTCCGGTCAGGCCACGTAGTATAAATACTACTTTCAGTGTAAGTCCCAAACGACTCCGGACTGGTGACCATGAAGATGGTAAACAAGACACAAGAAACGCTCAAACAACACATCAATAAATGGAGCCACCCTCACGGGAGAATTCAAAGTGACATCGTGCGCCACGGACACAATACAAAAAACAAGAACAGAACCAGTCAAGGATGGAGCAGTGCAATACACAACACCCAAAATCGGCAGCCACGAATTGAGCCGCAAACAGCAAAGCAGGAAGCAGCAAGCAACACACCCTTAGTCGGCAGCTACGAACTAAGACCGCAAACAGCCAAACAGGAAGCAGCAAACAGCAAGCAATAACAACAAGCAGCATAAAAACACCAACTGTCAGCATACCACCGGAAAACCGATCTAGAAAAGGCTAGCCATGAGACCATTAAGATGGTGATGTGGGTTCAACCTCTGCTAACAGTGCCGTCCTTCTACGCCTGAACACCTCAAGGGCAGAAACGCCCAGCCTACCATAAGTACCATCGTCCAACAATACCCTACTGAAATCCCACACCCCCTCGTTTGAGTGATACCCATACTATCTAAATACCTAACATCATCAGTCCGGGCACGAAGTCAATACATGCCTCCAGTCCACAATTCCCTCCAACACCGACAGTCAGCTGATTTAGTTTGGCCAATTCGATGCAAAAATGCATTGAAAGAGCCATGTCCCGTCAGTAAGAACCCCAGACTTAAGCCAAAGCCAAAGTCAGGTTATGTCAGCTGCACGATAATATAATTGCACTATACTCAGATTTATCCAAGCATTCAGGTTGCACATACATACATATGTATAAAGTGGGCCATCTATCAGTTAAAATTTTAACCAGCGATTATTTTGAATCTGGCAATACTTATGTCATTCCATTCTATCACAAAATTCAGTATATTATCTCCACTGAACGAAATGAATCGATTTACGTTTGAAAAACGTTGGCTTTATTGAAAATTTAACATCATATACAGTCATCTTTTCGGATGAAGCTCATTTTCATCTTGGTGGGTACGTTAATAAGCAAAAGTGCCATAACAGAAGCCACTGCACACATTACGGTTTTGTGTGGTTTGTGGAGCGGAGGCATCATTGGCCCATATTTCTTTGAAAATGAGGACGACGCAGACATTACGATCAATGGAGAAGCTATCGCACCATAATAACCGATTTTTTTGTGCCGAACTTCATGGTATTGATGTGAACGATATTTGGTTTCAATAGGATGGTTCAACATGGCATACATACTATACCACTATCGGTTTATGGCATCAAACGTTTGATGGCCGTTTAATTAGGTGAAATGATAATGTAAGTTGGCTGCCAAGAAGCTGCGACTTGACACCGTTGGACTATTTTCGGTGAGGCGCAGTTAAAGGCAAGTGTTATGCTAACAAACCAGAGACAATTGAGCATTTGACCAACATTCGTGCTGCCATTGTTCTCGAAAATTGGTCCGATCGAAAGGGTTACTCTGAGGCTAGTCGCGTCAGCCATATGAATGAAATATTATTTCATTTCTAACCAGAGCAATTGTACTTCTCAACAAAAAAATAGATTTGGCAAAATTTCAAACCGGTTTTGTTATATTTCATTTTTAAAGCTAAACTTTTAAATGGCCCACCTTATAAAACAATTTGTACCAATTGTCAGAATGTAAACGCCATAAACTTGCCGTTTACAGCAGCCATTAAGTAAACATTTTTCTAAAGATAGATCTTTACTTGATTTCGCATTTCAAACATAAGCAGGCAACAACAAATAATACCACACCTACACAGTGTGCTTCTAATTTTCAATTTGAATCTTTCTTATTTTAGAGGTTTCAGTAAAACAAGCATGACTCATAATCCATCGAACTGCTTTTTGATGATCCCTCACATCCTGAGATTCAATTTTCAGATTAGATAGGAGTTACTCATTCGAATAGAAATAAACAAACCACACAGGAACTTAATTCTGGTTCCATGGGCATTAAACGAGATTGTCCTTCAGGCATTGAGCGCGCTTATTCGTAGTTGCTGTGATTTGATCTAAAGGCCCCGGGAGAGGGTATTTACTTCATGCAGGGTTGCATCGCAATCAATATTGGCAGTGAAACCGCAGAAATTTAAATAGATTTCTACAACTACACCAGGAAAGAGTTTCATCGAGGTTGTACAGCCCTCCATCTATGTGTATAGGGTTTCCGTATAATATATCCATCTCGTATGTCTTATGAAATTCAGGATGTCGGTACCAACCGCGATAACTCCCACCTAGAACCTGATAGGCACATGCACCCCGTATGTGCTCTGTAGATTCGATTTCCTCATCACAGAATCTGCACATCGAGCTTGAGATGTACATTTAGCCTGAAATGACCAGTCAAAAGCCCGGTGAGTATCCTCAATTTGTCTCTTTGATTACCTATGCAGGATTCGAATCTTCTCCTCTTCTAGTTGCCCAACAAAAGTTTAGACTGTCTCAGGCCTGTATGGCCGGAGAACACCTGCCTCTCATTATGCTCTCTTTTGTTAAGGAGGCACTTCCAGGCCCCCCTTCTCAGTCCAGAAACGGGTTCAGGCCCCATCAGTGGAGTGGAAGCTATATTTCTAGCCAGTTCATCGGCCATTTCATTCCCAGAAATACCTACATGACCCGCGACCAAGCATAAGTTGACCCTATTGTCCCTGTCTATCCGGTTCAGTTTACCCAGACATTCTCAAGCAAATCTTTAGTCAAGCTTATAGGAGCCTTGTGCTCGAATTTCGGCCTGACTACCAAATAGTATGGCTGTCCCGTCCTCTATATATGCTCTCCATGTCAAATTGAGCATATCTCTCAATTGCCTAAATTGTCGCCGGGAATATGTCGCTTGTTTTCCCTTAGGTTCCGAATATTCTGCCCTAGCACCAAACACTCCAGCGCCTGTACCACTTTTCGTCTTTGACCCTTCTGTGTACCACAAAGTGGCTCCTTCTCTAAAGGAGTAAGCAGTCGACAAACCTTCTCACTTACTCCTATTATTTAGTCTTGTCCTGAAGCTTTGCCAAAGTCATAGAGTTTCATGATCCTGTCCATAGGACAGCCAAGTAGGGATTAATCGACCACTCGGGCAAGCAAGTTAACATGACCCCCGCATAACCTCTTATCCTCTTATCCCCCATTATCCTAGCCATGGTCCCTATGGCTCTATTTCCCACAGCCAAATGTAGCGGACTGAGGTCCAATAGAACTTGTAGGACAAGTTCTCACTGCCCCAGTTATGCTTATGTATGCTAATCTTTGTACCTTATTTAGCTCTGCCTTGGCTGTTCCCAAACTTGCTCTTAACGCCCACACAACAGACCTATATCACAATCGGTCTGACCATCATGGTATATATCCAATATATAAATCTTGGGTCGCGGCCGCAAGTCTCTTGATAGAGACTCCACTTGAGCTTTCCGCTTCTGCGTACCATCCAGTATTATGCCTATATATTTAACCTCCTTCCTCGGTAGTATTTCCTAAACCAGAAGTTGAATATTCCTTAGCCTAGGAAGTTTTCTTTTCCTTGTGAATGGTACTATCATGGTTCTGCCAGGATTAATGTTTAACCCCGTTGTCCCACACCATCGATTGACTATTTTAAGTCCCCTGTGTATGATTTCACACAAGGTATACTCGAACCTCTGGCAGTCAATGCCCGACAGACGACTGCCATACTCTGCTCTATTTATTTAGTACCTTACGCTAGAGTTGACAACTCCAACCTTGATAACTAACATATGTTACCTAGGTAGCAATATGCATTGACGTATGACTATTCAACTTTATCGGTGTTATAATATTAGTTGCTATTCGTAAGCTCTTCGTTTTCTTACTGATAATTTTTAAGCCCACTGTAAGTGCTTTCATTTCTAGCTTAGGGATTTTCGATTGTATACCGAATAGCTTATGCGACATTAAGCTGCGTATTTGAAATAATGTATTCTACCGTTAATTCACCGTTGCCCTAGTATTTGTCTTTGCCATGACGAATTCTAATACTTGCCATCGAAACGAACTTGGCAAGGTGTGTCACTATAGATAGATCGTATTAGTTTTGTATTTTTCTACCAATATTTCAAAGACACCAAGACTAATGGATCAAATGCACTTTCAATGTCAACGAAGACAATTAATAGCTGCGAGTTCTATACCATAGACTGCTCTATAATAACTCGCACCCTGTTTATATGATCTATGCACGACCGACAAGCTCTAAGCCTCGTCATGTTCAAATAACATGGCTTCGGATTGGTGCTTACACATGGTGTACATGGCGGCGTTGGTGAACGCTTGTATTCACTCGGATTTTGTACCGTGAGGTAAAGTCCTAAGACAAGTACTCACGTTAAGCGACTGACTTATTGTTCACTGCGCAGTGCCGACTCTATTGTACATAGAATGTGCTCTAGGGTTTCAAAAACTACTACTTTTTAGATGGTGTTTAGTAGCCTCAGTCTTCTGCTTCAACAACTACTTAGGTCTCTTCTTCTCGGAATTGTAACGATGATACCCTCCTTCAACTTACCGGAAAATGCTGTACAGTTCCAATATTTCTGTATCATCGGTAATATATGTGTAATCAAGTCAAAAGTTCAAATCAGACAGTCAAGCTGATTTGTTGTTTCTTAGCATTTAACTTCTTTTTCTTCTTTTAACTTCTTCCAGGGTTGATGTGTTGTGTTGTGGAATCTAGATTTATGACATTCAAGAGGCTCGGAGAGGTCTGAATGAATTCTCTGTATTGCGCTGTCTCTTCATCTGTGCTCAAAACTTTACACTGCTCATCCCTTATGTTCGGCATTATTGACTGATTGATTGAATGGGATCAAATGAAAGAAAGAATAAAGCCCTTTCTGGAGTTACTATAACCCAGTTTCTCTTTCCAGTCGGGGTATGACTCTGTCTGTCCAGGATCGGAACAAAGGTTTGCGTCCTTTTTGAATAAAATACGACTGCTTTCTTTCGTATTTAAAGCATAGGCAAAACTTTATTTTGAATCTCTACTTTTTACGCTTAACAACCAACATAAACTCCAACAGATTGGGTTCGAGGGTGTTGGATTTGGCGTCGTCGGTAAGGAGGTTAGTAAACGCTCCGTCTGGCGTTTAATCTGGCAGGATTACAGGAACAGTTGACGGTGGTAAGTCTGGAAGGACCACAGAAACGGTTGTCGGTAATTAATTAAGCACGATTACAGAAACAGGAATGGTTGTCGGTAATTAATCTCGCTGGATTGCAGGAACGGTTGTCGACGGTTAATCTGGCCGGATTACAGGAACGGTTGTAGACAGTTAACCTGGCAAGATTAGAGGAACGGTTGTAGGCAGTTAATCTATCAGGATTGCAGGAACTGTTGTCGGTGGTTAATATGGCCGGATTACAGGAACGCTTGTAGAGAGTTAACCTGGCAGGATTACAAAAACGGTTGTACACAGTTAACCTCGAAGGGTTAGAGCAGCAGGAACGGGTTTTAGTATCGGGTTAGGATGAGTGCGGAAGACCTTTCTACCAGCTAGTTATAACACAATTGTAGGATAAATTCGGGAGACGTTACAATTTGGGGTTTTAGTATAAAATGTATTGAGACGGCAAGAGAGTCGCCAGTGTTACCCAGCTCTATAAGTATACTAACAATGGTAACAGGATAAATGCGGAAGACCTTGTTACCAGCTACTTAAAGTCCAATTATAGGATGAATTCGGAAGACCTTATAATTAGATATTAGTAAATATATAAGCTATAAAGATGCCAAGACAGTCGCCCTTGTTACTCGACTTACGACAATTATTGGCCAGTTATAAGATGAATTTGGGAGACCCTATAATTGGGAGGCTAGTAAATAAAAGTAAGTATATCTACTAAGACGCCAATAGAGTCGCCATTGTTGAGAGTCGATTTTTAGTCAAACTAACTCTGAATCATTCTCTCAGAACTACAACCATTTACGTTAAAAACAATATGAACACAATGAGAATTCTGTGTTAATTATTTATAAAAATGTTTGTGAACGAAATGTTAAATTCTCATTGTGTTCTATTTTTAGTTTGCCTGTGTGTTATTGTTGTGTTTGTTAATTTTTTTATTAGTCATAGATTATTTTGTATTTTGTGCAGGTGTTTAAGGGATTTATCGGTATGTAGAGGTACACATCTGTTCGCTTGTATCAGTCGAGAACTATTCCTTCATATCCTAAATAAATAAATTCCCTCCCAACCCATGAGTCCTTTCTCTGAAATATCCCACAGAGATACTGAGAAATATTATTACGATTACAACTATGCCAAAATTTTTAATTAAATATTCAATTAATTTCTTCATCATTTAACTCTCTTTGCTCAACGTAATCAAGCTGTTGATTGAATTTAAAATTACGCACTCAGCAGTTTATTGCTTTTGCATTGATTAACTTCATAATTTGCATTGCAAACGATTCACCGTAAGCAAATTGTTTTTTTTTTTTCATTATCATAACCAAAGAACACCTGGCTTTTATCGTAAAGCCTGAAGCCAATTATTTATTTCGCAGATTTAAACATTTTTATTGCATCGCTTAAAGCGTCTGTTATGAAAACCAATTGAAAAATGTATTCGAAAGTATGAACAGCAACTGTAGTTTTGCAAACTGAGTTATAAAATCAATTATGAATAGTTAAGAGCCAGTCAGACAGTTCAAGCAGACCAAGACTCTTTCATTTTGTATTAAATAACAAATTTGTTTTATATACAAAATTACCTTTTTATTGTTTTCATTATTAACTATTATGGAGTTTTGGTTTTAAAATAAACTGCTTTTGTTTCCAAGCACAAAATGAAATCTATTGTTTTCAAAAAAAAAAAAAAACTTTCAATTGTTTTCTATGTAAAACGAGACCGAGACCAGACTTAACTGTGAACTGTGGTAGTCAGTTTCTACTACAATACTAAAAAGGATTATAAGTTTTTCAATGCAATTTGTACCCGCTATTGTGTGCTGAAGTATTCTTTTGAAACGTTAGAACAATAAAAAGTCGTTTAAATGGCTTTAAATTACTGGCATTGTGGTAGCACCATAGCATAGAGGGCTACTATTCATTGTGGACACTTAAACATTGAAATTAGGAATTTTATAAACATTCACAAACATACCATACATATGTATGTATTTAAAAAATTCATTTAAAACTTACAATAGATTTAATTGAATTGAATTTTATCAACACTCAGGTTTGTTGTTTAACATTAATGCAAATTGCAGTTGTTATTTATGATACGCCGCAATGCATAGTTGTAATTTGTTGCCAAAAAATCGATTTTTTTACTATTGCTTCTTAGAAATCTATTGGTGCTATTCTATAGAGAAGTGTATCATTAAATTAAATTCATAATTTGTTTTATTAAAGAGGAATATTTTATCTTAGAAAAAGTCTATTCCAGTTACTTAAATATTGTAAAACGAAAACTGACGAACATTTTCATCCAACTTAGTGGCTAGTATATGTAAGATATTTTATTTGATAACATCAAAACGCTATTTTTAATGAAATACAAAAACTCCTTTTTAATTTGAACAAAAGGTTATTAAGATTACTTATGTAGCTTAATAGATATGAGCAAATAAAAATGGCCTTAAGATATTTAGCATTTGCAGATTTTATTGAAAAACAGAAGGCTGCTCAGTGTTGCTCCGCCATCTTACTAAAACCGAATGAAGCCTAAGAGTCTATTCTTTGAATTTACCAAAAGGAATTCATCAACTTTTACCGATTGCTGAACATACATACGAATTTTCTGAATTGTATAGGGAAAACTGCAGTACAGTAACAGATTAGTAATGAATTTTGTTGCATACTTTTAGGATTAAACTTTTTGGAATAAAAGTGCCATTATGTCAGTGATTTTAAAAAAGTGCACAACGAAATATGAAAAACAAAACCATATGTTTAAGTAATACAACAATTTTAATTGGAAAAAATTTGACAAATAAAAATTATAGTAATACTGTGAAGCACAATTATTAAAATGAATTTATTTTCTGTAATAATTTTATTTATTAAATTCAATGAAGAGACTCCCAGGCTTTATTTGGTTCTTGTAAGAAGACGGATGTAGCCGGAGCTAACTAATTTTTTCCAAGGAAAACTGTCAACTTTGAATCTTATAAGGCCATTTTTTTTTTTGCTCATATCCACTAAACTACACACGCAATTTAAATAATTTTTTCTTTTAATTATAGCGGAGCTGCAGTATTTTAATAAAAACGGCATTAGAATGTTAGCAGTAAAAATATCTGACACGTACAAACTATTGAGCTGCGTGAAAATTTTCGTCAGTCGTCGTTTTACTATATTTATTTCATTAGAGTTTTTTTTTTTTTGTTTTTTGTCAATAAAATATTACTTTTTACAAAAACAAGTTATGATTTTTCTACATGAAACACTCTTCAAGGGAACTGAATTATTATATTTGTAAGAAATAAGTTTTAAAAATGGCATTTTGTCACCGAAATGCCATCGCCAAACAGTGCGCAAGGGAGCGGCGGACTTGGTAGATTTTGATGAAACTTGGCATACATCTTCTGCCTTCTTTAGGATGTGTATGGACCAAATTTGAAGACTCTTTCTTTCATAGGAAAAATTTTCTACGAAAATTTGGGTTGTATAGGCGGTGGGCGAACACTATATTCTTAATTTGGTCAATATAATGCTCGGTGCCAACTTTCAATTAAGTGGGACTATTCTCCATATTTTTTGTACAAAAATTTATATGCATACCAGTGTTAAATGTGTTAGAGGAAACCATTTTCTGCTAACTTTTTCTTAAAACGAACTCAATAGAGCTCTACAAGTTTTCACATGACTAATTCTGTCTAGGTTCTGAAAAGAGGCCTACTTCCTTTTAAAAGCAAAATTGCTGTCGTGTATAAACAAAGTTTTATTGACGAAACGTTAAGCTAACTTATTACCTACATAACCCTTAAATACCTAATACAGTCTGCCAACGGTAATCAAAAATCAAGTTAAACAAAATAAGTAAACTTAACACCTGTTTTCTATGGCCGACTATGGACGGTCCCAGTTGTTTCAGGGTTAAACTATACAAACAATTTAGAATTTAGTGTTGTAGTGTTTATTTCCGAACTTTCTTAAGCACCATTACAGGCGCAAAGTATTCCACTAAGATAAATATATTAAATACAAATAAAAAAACTCAAATTTATTTAAAAGAAAATATCAATAACACTTAGCTTATGTCTGATTTGACAGGTAATTAGTTTTATCCTTCCGCTGAATGAATATGGTTGTGTGTACGCTTTTTTTTGCGATCGACTTGCAGAAGATGCCGATTTTGCCAAAAAAATCATCTTTTCAGATGAAGCTCATTTTGATCTTGGCGGGTATGTAAGCAAGCAAAATTGTCGCATTTGGGGCACAGAAAACCCGCAAGCATACATTGAAAAGCCGATACACCCAAGACGAGTCACTGTTTGGTGCGGATTTTGGTCCAGAGGCATAATTGGGACATTTTGCTTCGAAAATTAGCAAGGAGTGGCCGTTACAGTCAATGGCGATCGTTATAGGGCCATGTTGAACGAATTTTTGTTCACAAAAATTGAAGAGGAGGATATTAGCAATATTTGGTTTCAACAGGACGGCGCTACGTGCCACGCAGCCGAAACTACACTCGATTTTTTGCACCCTGTTTTCAAAAAAAAAATTAGTTTGCGGACCCTATAGATAATAGCGTATAGTAATAGTATACAAAGAGGAAAGAAAACAAAATACAAAAAGGCGATACTTGAAATACTCTCAGCAACGTGTTTATAGACATTTTAAGATAGCGATCAAATTAATCATTATTCTTGTTGCTTCTTTATACACTAAATTTCGATTAACATAAATCAGCGTCAGGCAAACTAATATTAATACAGATTTTACAATGGTGGTGGTAATTTGCGAGTCTCTCACTTACGCCAATTCTCGTTACTTCTTTTAGTTTATTTTTTACTTATTTTTTGCCTATGTGTGTGGGTACGCTCTTATCTGACATAAATTGGGAAAAGTATTATTTAGAATTCAATCACCGAATTACGAATATATTGACAGCAGCTATTGAAGAGGCCTCTTCAATTCTGATGTTTACAACTAAATGTGCCACATTTATAAACCACCAAATTAAAACTTAAAATGTGTTATTACATATTAATACCAAATGAGCAAAATATAATAATATATTTATACCGTAGACAGACGACATCAGTAAGTTTTCAATGCAAATTAAATTTTCACCCTGACAGACTAGAGTTTTTGCGTTAAGTAAACAGATGTTTGTTCGTCAACTATTTTAGATCAAATGGATAGAAGACAGAAAGTATGATTAGCAGCTATGCTGTCGGTGAAAAACCTCTATTTATTTTACAAAAAAGCTGTAATTATTTTTGTAGAAAATGCTACATAATACATTTCAATCCATTTTAATATGTTCGATAAAACATACATTCACAATAGTAAACAATTTGGTTTATTATCCACAGAATTGCCATATCGAAAAAGCTGAATGCAGTTTAAATGCACTTTGGTTTTGTGCATTTACATCAACTTAATTCACATTGTGATAGGAATAATTCACAAGTTAATTTGCGTAAAGACAGTTAATGCAGATTAACGTTTGTTACGGTATTATAATGTAATTTCGAAATTCAACTGTGATAATCAAGTTCAATATGTAATATGTTAGTTATTTAAGGATTGCAAATAGTTTCAGCAATTATTCATTTTTAATAATTTTAATTTTCTTTCATTTAGAATTCGATTTTTTTTTTCACAATATGTATGCATTTTATTGTTGTTGTTGTTGTTGCTCCAATGAATTTGGTTGATGGAAGTTGGAAGAGATTCTTACAACAGAAAATATTTTCCCATACACACAGAACAGGAATTAGGACCACTTTTCACTAATTTCTTTACGTTATCCTTCATGTTTCCTCATGTACTTAAAATTGGCCAAAACTTGTTCATTTGAAATCAAGCTTTCTTTAGCATTCACTTTCCTTCAAAACCTTTGGTTATACTAACTTAATTCAGTTCTCTGTGCTTACTTCTTCTCAAAACCTTAAACCTTTGTCTTAGCCATCACCATTTCATTCATTCATTTTTCTATTCTTATTTCAATTTGATGTTTAAGCTACTGTTGTTGTTGTAATGTAGTTAGGAATATACTATAGATGTTGTAGTATTTGTTTTTTCTTTGCTACCTGAAACCGGGCGAAAGTAGTTGTTTCAATACAAATTGTTAACCTGTGTATTAAATAACAATTAATTTAAATGTACTTTATGGTACAGTGGTGACTAAAGGAAGAAGGACGTATAAATGGTGTAACGAAATTTCTTTTCTCCTATAACAGTCAAATTACTTTAAAAAGTTGTGATATTTAGTCTTCTTTGTCTTTAATACGAATTTTCTCCCTGTTCACCTTCAGATAATGCAATATAGTTTGGAATTTGTTTAACATGATAGAATTTTTTTCTGCGCAAATAATAATAAATTGATGTCATTTTTTTACACTTTGGATGTTCTCAATTTTATAATACTGTTACGTTTTAAACTTTTTAAAAGGTTTGAGTTCTTTTAAATCAAGTTAAATAAAATAAATACACAATGTTGTTCTTGTATACACTTCTTTTTATTTGTACACTTTTATTTATACAACAACTTCAACTAAATACAAAAATTACTTAACACTTCTATTTATGCCCTAAGAAGACTTTATTTTATGACTGAACTAACTAAGGCATAATGCGCCGCCTTTCATATACAATTGGCATTACTTACGAATGTTCTTGTTCTTACTACAACATTCGCTTAATTTCCGTTAATTCAAATACAACACCCAGAAATCGGTACGATAACATCGTTCAATTCCCAATTGGTAATACTCTTAATAACACAAATTAAGTATAACATTACCAAGGTGGTACATTGACACGCTTTGACTATATAGACTAGAATACATAAATAGACTAGAATCACATAATACAGTTTTAAATACACTGATGTTCTCGTATCTTCTTTGGACATTGTTTATTTTCGTAACAATACAATACATTTTAACTTTCACCAACATGTAAATTGATCAACGAATCGCTCAATACTAAAGAAAATTGTTAAGGAATCACCCTTTTATTACTTTCCTCCTGAATTGCTTGAACTACAGACAAATATACTACAAACACAGCCAAAACATAGTCAAGCATATGCAAAAGGTTTCCTTTCCTATCGTACCAATGCATACAAAGAAAAATAATGAAGGCTAAACACAGCTCCAATATTCACTTCAAACTGTTAATCTGTTAAATTTCAAAACATTAATAATAAAATATAAAAAAACAAATCACGTTTAAATATTTATTTCGATTTGTTTTATATATTTTGACTTCAGCAACAATCAACGAAGACATCAACCAATATTAAAATAGCAAATGTTCAGTATTAGAACGTATGTTACTCGCATACACTGTTGCCAACTTTTTTAAAAAATATTCCGCGAAATTATACTTTAAAACCGCCAGAAACCGCAAAATGAAAATAAAACAGACCCAAGCTTGTCTATTGAGAAATAAAATGAACGTTTATTCGATATTATACGTACATATATAAGTATATATATACATATTGATGTACATATAATATATTTGAAAAATATGTACATACATATTTATAGTTTCAAACTTTCAGGCAAATATCGGGCAAAGAATTAAAGTATTTTTAAATATTTCCAAAAACGTATGTATGTTGACTATATGAAGAAATTGTTCCCACTTCTTTTAAAAGACATTCTGAAATCTCGTATTCAAAGCAGCATCTATTACACAGCTTAAGCCCATACCTGGAATTTATAGTAACGAATGCTAATTAAATGCAATCATAACAATTATTATCAATCTGTTTATAACTTATCTGACATTTAGAACAGCATTTACAGTGTCAGTTAAAAGCCTGTTTGGTAGTTTGGTGTTGACTACGTTTAATTGGCTAAAAACTCTTTCTACATCCGCATTAGACCAAGGTAGGGATAAAACTTTTAACGCAAATTCAAATTCACTGAAATGGTCTATAGAATTTGTTGAACTATGCTGACAGGTAAACAGTGCCAGCGCAATTTCTTGCTTTTTCACTTTATCTGCAGTTTCTGGTACAAAATTCAGTTTACGCCAACATGATGCTTTTAGAGAAGCAGCAGATTTGTATTTTTGGGTTTCTCCGTGGTTAATCAAATCACACAGTTTGCCATTTAAAGTACACTTGCAGTACTTGCAATAACCTTGGTCGCGTCTTTTTCACATTGCGCTAACCAGCCCTTCAATTTGGTAGGGTCCAACCATTCCTGCTGGAACTTTTGATTATATTCAGGCGTCATAAACTTTTATTTTAAAATTTATATTAAAAAAAATCACAAATTTTTTTATTTTTTTATTTTTTTGTTTATCACAAATTTAAGTTTCTTTCTATTTAAATAAACACATTTAAAATATTAACTTTTTTCATATAATTTTTTATATTTTAATCACTTTTTCATATTCTAATCCACTTTGAATGCTTAGCTTTACTTTTTGAAAGAAATTATATTTTTTATTTTACCGTTATCCGATTCTCGAATAAAATATATGTATATGTACATGTCTTATTAACAGACATAAGTATACATTTGGTTGGGTTATTTGTTTTTTTTTTTTTTAACTGCATACATAAAAAGCAACTCTTAAATTAATGTTGCCCATATGCACACAGAAAATACACGTTAAAAAATCTTGATGCAAATGTTTAAAAATCGCTAGATTTCCCGCTATCCGCTAACAAGCATTTTTTCGCGCAATATGCACTTGAAAAACTCTAGATTTAACTTGAAAATCTCTAAATTGGCAACAGTGCTCGCATGCTATAAATTTCTTCGCTCCCTACACAACATTGTAGCTGAACAATGTTAAAGTAGTTTAATAAAATGAAACCAAAATGTAAGCTACATAGGAAATATGTACATACATAAAAATTGATATTTTCCAAGAAAATGTTTTATTTTATAACAACTGCGAATAAAATGCAGTAGTAATTATAAACAGAAATGTCAAACTATAAATAAAAAACGATTTATTAAAAGGAAACAAAAGTAAAAATACATACAGATGTGTGCCAACTAAAATTGTTCATAATCTTGCTGTACAGTGTACCGTAGTGATTATCTCCTGCTATGTCCTCAGGAAACGCACAATCGTTGAAACTACTAATACAAAGGGTTGAACTGCATCCGATATTAAATTTTCAAAGGGTAGTACGAAATTTAAGAACATTCCAGCTCTTACAATCAGTAAGAACAAGGATCCGTTTTTAGAATTTTCGAAAAACCTCTAAAATCTTGAGTTATGGGTATAAAATCCGAAAAGAAACTTAAAATCGGTGCATTAACAGTGCATGAAGGTCCGAAAAACTGGTTTATTACCGTAACTTAAGATTTTGGTGGCGTTTCGAAAATTCCAAAAACAAATCCTTCTTCTGCTCGACGGCGCCTATCAGAAAAGTAGTATCATTTTCCCAGGCATTTAAATTTCGTATTCACAAATTTTGTGGAACAAAAATTAAACAAAATTGTTGAAATAGTACAGATCTTGTATAATTACACAAAAATTGGCAACACTGTCCCATAATCTTTTTGCCATCATTGTATGCTAAGTTTTACTGATTGTAAGAGCTGGCGGGTTCTTACATTTCGTACTAAAATTTGAAAATTAAAATCAATAATATTCTCGACGATTGTGCGCTTCCTGAGAGGAGTTACCTAAATCATAGCAACTACGATACACTGTACAGCAAGATTATAAACAATTTTAGTTGTCACACATTTTATATTTTCATTCTTGTTTTCTTTTAATATTTTTTGTTTGTTTTTTCTTATTCATAATTAGATATTACTCTTTATAAATAATTAATATTACATTTCATTTTTAATTATTATAAAATATTTTCTTGGAAAATATCAATTTTTATGTATGTATTTCCTATGTAATTTAGATTTTGGTTTCATGTTATTAAACTACTTTAGCATTGTTCAGATATAATGTTATGTAGAGTGAGAAGAAATTTATTGCATGCGAGTAACATTTGTTCTGATACTGAACATTTGCTATTTTAATACTGGTTGATGTCTTCGTTGATTGTTGCTGATGTTTAAATATATAAAACAATATGGAGCACACAGAATAGGAAATCAATATTTAGCTTTGTTAGTACTTAAATTTCTTCCTTTTTTTGTATAGCAAAGTCATGTGAAAAATAATAAGGAGACTAATGTGGCACATTAAGATTTAATAAGAAAGTATGTAAAATGAGGCAATTGCTGATAAACAATTGTTCTTAGTTTTAGTTAATTAGCTACAGAAACAAGTTTAATTAAATTTTTACTAAATAATTGCTTGTGTTTCAAAATATAAATAAATTAAACTTAAAATACACATTCAAACTGTGAACAAAATAGGAATGCTTAAAACATATAATATAATAAGAGATTTGCACTAATTTCAGTTCTAACTGCCAGTCATCGATTGGATATAGACTCGGCATAATTTTAGCTTACTGAAGCGGATATAATTATCTCCAAATTATCTTCATATATGTGAAACGATTCAAGTTTGTTTCGATGAAAACGTAAATGCCAACTTAAGCAACCCACTTTCAATGCCAGGCCATATCAAAACTGCCTACTTATTTTTAAAACTACGTGATCTAACTTTGCGGTGAAAATACCAAAGATGGCCTATCCAAGACTTCAATCCATTCTTTCACCAATTTCGACTAGTGTTTTGGCCCCCTATTTTATTTCCTATTTGATTATTTAAAATCTTCCCATAAATAAAACGACCAATTTTTGCTTGCATTTCAACAAAATCTTCTCTCTGAAAAGCAGGTCAAAATTTTACATTTCTCCTTCATGCTTTATTGTTTCTCTACAACGCAGAGATTATAATCATTTTCACTTGTGTCGTCGAACGTGTATTTAACAAATTGAATTTAGACTCGTCGATAAATAAAACTGACTTCCAATGCGCCACAATCCAGTTTGCTTAAGCTCTTGCAAAATCCCATAACATTCCATCAAGCAATATGGGGACTTCTCTCAGTCAATGATTTGCACCCGATTCTATTTTTAGACTCATTGAAAGGAACCTACAGTTTAACGCCGGTTCTGAACGGAAAATGCTTTAGAGAAGTTTTCAATAGTATGTAATACTCATAACCAGTTACTAGCAAAAGTTATGAGGTGATACTGTTTTTGAAAGCTTTTTTTTCAGATGGTCTGGCCTGGTATGGAAGCGAGGATCTTCAGGTTGATAGGCGGGTGTCTTACCTACCATACCACAGAGGCACACAATCAAAATAAAATATATGACTTTTATTTTTTTTTATTCACTATCGGGAAACGTTGCTTAGGTTTCGGACAATAATGAAAATAGTATATGTGTGTGAACTACACACGCTTAAATACAAATAAAAAAAGTTTTCTGTACTATCGTGTGGGCCATCTATCGGTTTAAATTTGAAGCAGCGGTTATTTCGAATCTGGCAATACTTACGTCATTCTATTCTGTCACAAAATTCAGTATATTATCTCCACTGAACGAAATGAATTGATTTATGTTTCAGCAACGTTGGGATTCATCTTTTCGGATGAAGCCTATTTTCATCTTGGTGGGGACGTTAGTAAACAAAATTGCCGAATTTATGGCTCAGAAGACCCAAACGCGCTCTTACAGAAGCCACTGCAACCATTACGATTTGGTTTGGTGCGGCTTCTGAAGAGGAGGCATCATTGGCTCATATTTCTTTGAAAATGAGAACGGCGCAACCATTACGGTCAATGGAGACACTGATCGCACCATGATAACCGATTTTTTTGTGCCCGCTCTTTATTGTATTGATGGTAACGATGTTTGGTTTCAACATGGTGGTGCAACTTGCCACACATCTCATACCATAATCGATTTATTTCGTGAAACGTTTGATGGCCGTTTAATGAGCCGAAATGATGATGTCAGTTGGCCTATTTGTGTGGGGCGCCATTAAAGACAATTGTTATGCCAACAAACCAGACATAATTGAGCATTTAAAGGCAAACATTCGTGATGCCATTGCCGAGATACGACCCCATACACTCGAAAAAGTTCTCGAATACTGGTCCGATAGAATGGGGTACTCTGAGGCCAGCCGCGGCAGCGATATTAATGAAATCATATTTCATTTCTAACCGGAACAATTGTACTTCACAACAACAAAATAAATTTGGAGAAATTTCAAAGCGTTTGTTAAATTTCAATTTTTAAATTGCCCACCCTGTATATTGGTTTTGCACTTTTTTAGCTTATCTTTTGTATAATTTTTTGTTTCATTGGTGGCAATACTGTTTTGGGAGCTCTTGTTATTAAGTCTAGTTAATACAAATGTAGGAAGAATTCGGGAGCGCTTGGACTCAGCAGGAATAAACCAACTAAAACGACAATACAAAGAATTTGAATGCGCTTGTAGTTGGCTGTGGTTAGTATGAATATAATATCCAGAAGCTTTTACGTTTGGCAAGCTTTACCATATATCCTACGGCACATGCCAGTAATTTTAAAAAGCAGGTATCGGGTTGTTGTTACATATTAATGCTTAATGAGCATTTATTTTAATTTCTTTTTTTTAATTTTTAATTTATTTATTTTTTTCTTATTCTACTTCATGCTACAATCGTTTTTATTATTTCATTAGCATACAGAATATGTTACAGTTGTAAGTATATAAATAAGTAATTTTTAGGGCTTTTCCTGTAACGTCATTTTAGACTACCACCGATTAAAAAAAGACTCTATTCTGGATAGAAAATGTTTACCCTTTTTGCGCTTTTCCGAATCATTCAATACTTTCACATCATGCTATGACAACTTTAATGGATCTTTTATGTTTAAAGAAGTTAAACAAAATAATTAGTCGTTTAACTTAAAGCCCTAAAAATGGAAGTAAGCCCTAAGCTAAAGTATGATGTAGATTACAAAATAAGGATCATTTTTTATTTTAATTTTTTATTTTAGGTTTCTTATAACACTCAACACTAAGTTGAAGCTCAAATATTGGACAATACGACCTGGTGGCAAACGAACAAGCCTGTTTAAGCGGTAGCAATACAGGTTACTTTCTTTGAAAGTTTGATTAATAGGAAGAAGTACACTATGTTATCCTTTTTTTGAAATTTGCAAAATATACGCATAGTTTGCTCAAATTTATTTAAGAAATTTCATTGTCAAGGTTGCTTTTGCTCTGCTGGGCTAGTTACCAAAAAAAATTTAAAAAGTTTTGTAACTGGGAGTACAAGCTGCATACATCAGCGTAATTACGTACGTATGAATGATATTTCTACTTCACTAATAAAATATCACTCATACGTACGCACTTACGTAGTAGTGAGATCCCACTGTTCTTTTGCCCAATAAATTTCTATTTCTAAAACAACTGCGCAGATTAAAAAAGTTTTAGCTTTTTTACGGAATTATGTTCTTTAGTTTTTTCAATAAACTAAACGGTTTTTGTATTACGCGAATATATGTTGTGTAACCTCCTCCTTATTCGACATAACAATATATTTTGAGAACAAGAGCTGACCTGAAAATACGGTTAGCACTACTGGGTTCAGGGTACTCGGATTAGGCTTACTCACTGAGTGCCACGCTTGTCGGAAAATAAAATGTATCAAATACTAGCACAGTGTCATAAAATTTTATTAATTTAAATTTTAGAAAATTTTATTGTATTTCACAGATCTTTACCTGCCGCCTACATATAGGGCAATGTGTCCATAATATTATTAAAGAGATGTAAAAGCTACCAAAGACATGTAGATGTCTAGGCAGCTGCTTAACTTGCCGAGAGACAGGATATCTGCAGCGATAGTGTTACTGCCGGGACATTGTTTGGTTGGGTAACATGGCCTTAGATTGGGTCATAGGAACTCCACCTTATGTAGATGTGCTTTACTAAAAGACTTAAAAAAAAAGATCTATTTTTTTTTTTCATAACTAAACAAAGTTTCTTTAATAATTCAAAAAATAGTACGATTCCTATATAAGTTAGTGCCCAAATTTGATAAAAAGCTCAGATTTTGTGGCTCGAATTTTTTTTAAGGGCGTGGCAAATTTTTCACCCAAAATATGGTAATTATGTCAATATCTTTCATCATAACTTGAAAACGACTTAACCGATTTTAATGCAAGTACCATCAAACGTTTAGGAAAAATTATCCTATAAATTACCTGAACAACATTTTTCTGTATGTTCAACAGTTGGGACAAAATTAAAGTAATTTTTTTTTTCAAAAAGTCAAAAAGATTTTCAGAAAGAAAAATTTTTTTTTGTTAAGCACTTAAATTGAAGCCTAAAATGTTGAGAATATGCGAATGTATTGTTTCCCACCAGACATTTCCTTTCATTATGTTTGTGTTGCCTAATAATGTATTACTAATTTTTTGCCAAAGTTAGGTACCTCCCTTTATAGGTTACATATATTAGTTCCCGTAACATTCCATGAAGGAATATGGGGACTTCTCTCAGTCAATGAGCTGCATCCGATTCTATTTTTAAGCTCATTGAAAGGGGCCTATAGGTTAACGCCAGCTCCGAACGGCAAATGCATTTAGAGAAGTTTTCAATAGTAGTAATACTCATAAACAGTTACTAGCTAATGTTATGAGGTGATACCGCTGTCGAAAAACTACCATACCACAGCGGCACATAGGTTACATATGTGGTTTTAATTTAAATGTCTAAATGTATAAATTATATTTTAATGATTTTTGTATAACTTTTTGGAAATAAAAGAATAAAAGTTCCTTTAAGAATACCTTTTTACGCTAATTTTGGTCAAAGTTAGGTACCTGCATATAATTTTGAATAAAATCAGCAATAGCCAACCGATTTTCATGTTCTATAGCCTATTTTATTCTCAACACTTTAGCTTTATCTTAAGTGCTTAACATCAAAATATTTTATTCTGAAAATTTTTTTGACTTTAAAAAAAAATGCTTTAATTTTGCGCAATTTTTTTTTTCGTAGCTACGAGTAAGTTGTGAATAACTCCAAAACAGATTATATAATACTGTTACGAAAATTAAGTTTGATAACAGCTGTCGTTTGTTACATCGCTAAAATAAATAAACGAAAGCTGCACAAACAACTATACGTGCTGTTTCTAAAAATAACTCAGCAAAGAAAACAAGTAACAGACAATAAACAAGCAACAACAAATACTAAGATCTGAAAGAGGTAGATGTTTACATACGCATGTCTACAAAAGAACTAAAATGAAATTAAAAGAAAGAAATGGAATCTACCTGATATATCGAGAGGTTCGAGAGCTTTCGGTGTATTGTTTACTCAGCCATATAAAAAGCACATCGATGCGAACAACGATCAGTTTATGTGTCGTAAACTCAGCGAGTGCAGTTTATTTGGTGTAAACTCAGCGAACGTGTTATTGGCTTGAACTCAGTGTAAGAGAGTTTAGTGTGGTTAAACTCTGTTTGAAGAGATTGTGATCGAACCTAAGTTGTAACTACGATCGGATTGGAATATCTTTAGAAAGAAAGATATCTCGAATAATTGTTGTTGTTTACAAAGTCTTAGCAGACAGAGTAATTAAGAATAAAAATTGTTATTGCCTGTAAAAAAGATTACAAGCAGTGGTGCACATAACTGTGTTGAATAAAGGATTTTTAATTAAAAGCAAGCACAACATTTATTTTATTTAACCTGCAATCTACGAACTCATATGAATACTATATAATATATTATATAATATTATATATTGACATAACTATCATACTTTGGGAAAAAATTTGCCACGCCCATAAAAAAAATTTGAGCCCGATAGAAAAGAAATGAAAACGTATTTGAATTCAGCGCATATAAATCATTGTGGAGTATAATAGTTTTATTTAAGGGCGAGAAAATTTTTTGTTTTTTGTAGACCAGTCTAATTTCGAGTGTGCACAGTTTGGCCTATTTAGCGCTCTTGAATTAACTTAAGCGCACAAGTTAAGGGGTTAAGTAATATATACTGTTACGTTTTTATCTTTTTAAAAACGCGTTTTTATGAGTTCGTAGATCGTAGTTAAAATAAAATAAATTTTGTGTTTGGTTTTAATTTAAAAAATCATTTATTCAACACAGTTTTGTGCACCATTGCTTGTAATCTTTTTACAGGCAATAACAATTTTTATTCTTAATTACTCTGTTTGTTTACAATCTTGTAAACAACAACAATTACTCGACAGAAATTTCTACTTAAAGATCTTCCAACCCGATCGTATTTATAACTTAGGTTCGATCACAACCTTTTCAACCAGAGGTTGTGCACACTTAACTCTAAACTGGTTTTTCACTTCACTACTAGCTTCACGAGTTTACTCCTTATAAACTCTCTTCGCATCAATAACACTTTCACTGAGTTAAATTTACTTAAAATCTGCACTCGCTGAGTTTACGACACATAAAACTGATTGCTGTTCGCATTGATGTTCTTTTTATATGGCTGAGTAAAAAAGACATCGAAAGCTCTCGAACCTCTCGATATTGCGGGTAGATTCCATTTCTTTCTTTTAATTTATTTTTAGTTCTTTTGTAGCCATGTGTATGTAAACTTCTACCCCTTTCAGCTTTTAGTATTTGTTGTTGCTTATGTTATTTTTATTTATTTTATCTCTGCTTATAACAACGCGTGTTTTTTATAGTGGTATAGAACTTTAAGTTGGCATTACTTTTCAAGATGGTGACCAATTTAACAGCTGTCAAGTGATTTATTGTCAGTTTGGCTTGGCAATTCATCCTAAATAGACTCACGCCCGGCGTAGATTCGTCGAATGGGCCAAAAACGAGATCACCGTTGTTTCCGATTTTCGTAAGCGAATTTTGTTTAGCGATGAAGCGCACTTCTGGTTGAATGGCTACGTCAACACGCGAAACTGCTGCATTTGGAGTGAAGGTAATCCTAAAGTGTATGTGGAAACACCGTTACATACAGAAAACCCGACTGTTTGGTGCGCTTTATGGGCTGGTGGAATCACTGGTCCGTACTTTTTCAAAAACGATGGTGGCCAGAACGTTACAGTCAATGGTGATCGGTATAGAGCCATGATTACTAACTTTTTCATTCCTGAATTGAATAACCATGATGTCCAGGAGATGTGGTTTCAACATGTTACACAGCTCGTGCCACAATAGATTTATTGAAAGACATGTTTGGTGACCGCCTAATTTCACGTTCTGGACCTGTGAATTGCCCTCCAAGATCTTGTGATTTAACACTGCTAGACTAGTTTCTGTGGGGCTATATAAAGTCATTGGTCTATACGGTAAAGCCAAAAACGCTTGACCATTTGGAAAACAACATTCGCCGTGTTATTGCCGAAATACGGCCACAAATGTTTTAAAAGGTCATCGAAAATTGGACGTCCAGATTGGATTACATCCGCGCCAGCCGTGTCGGTCATATGCCAGAAATCATATTTAAAATGTAATGCCATAAGATTATCTTTCGGATAAATAAAATTTATATCTATCGAATAATCCATCGTTGTTTTATTGCAACTTAAATGTTTATACCTTTATAAAAAACACCCCTTATTTGTTGTTGTCGATTTGATTTGATTATTTGTAAACAGCACGTATAGCTGTTCTTGCAGCTTTTGTTTTAACGCTGTGATGCCCAACTTATGTTCGTAACAATACTATATATCATATAAAATGATTACTTCTCTTCTTTCCAAATCATCATAGAAACTTAAAATCGATTAATACTCAGCTTAGTTACTAGCTCGAACGTAAGAAGAACCGCTTTTTATCCGTAACTTAAGATTTTGGAGTTGTGTGGTTGCTTTTGTCGCACACTAATTTAACCCTTTCATGTATTTGCTTCTCATATATACCGATATTATATTTTTTTTTTTATCGATGTCATTTAAAATAAAATTAAATGCCTTTAGATTAGTTTTTTACTAATTTCGCTGAGGTAAAAACGTTTTTGAGTTTCTTATTATAATTTTCATTCGGACAAGTCTGTTGATTTTTTTGATATATATTTTGTGAAAAAATAGGTGCTTAACTTTTTTAGAAAAACTTAAGATAATTCAGTGAAAATGTTTTTCCTGTTAAACATGGTAAACATTTTAATCAGACGATTTTTTGGAACTATAATTTATCTGTAACCAAACTCTTGCGATTTCACTTAATAATTTAAACTGAGATGATGGCTTATGTACCAGACTGTGTAGTCAGACCAGAATATTTTTCTTTGCCATTTTCGCTCAATTAATTTCAATTTAAACTGACAAAAAATAAAAGAGATTTACGCAATTTATAAAATTTCTATCTGATTTAAGCACATTTTCTCCCCATTTTCTCCCCATTTTTATTGTGTTACATTTATAAAATCTGTGTTTTTTTTCTATTTTATTTTATTTTATTTCTCTAACAAGCAATTTACAGGTACAAACAAATACAGCTTGGCAGCATTAAATTTCTTAATATATTTGTATTTGTATTTTTTATTTTTTATTTGTTATTTTTCTATTTCAATTCATTTCTTTCCTAAATTACATTAATTTTCTTACTCAATTGTATTGCCATTCAGGATTTCTTCCATTTTTATATTTAACAAGCAACACCCCTATGCCCCAACAAATGGTTTGTGCGTCTATTTTACAGTTTCAACATTTAATCCAATTCACTAATTTAATTGATTGTGACACTCTTATCAACGTTTGGTTGGATGATAAAAAGAAGAATAAATAAATAGGGAAGAATGGTGATATAAAACAGTGTAGAGGAAAAGCAGTACTTCGTTCCTCAAATGTTAGGTTTTCTTACATGTTGCGAAATTTTTAAACTAACACTGAGGTTACTTTCTACGGCTAAGAAATATTTTTAACTATTATTTAAAATCATTTGATGGTTTGCCATGTTATTTTATAATAAATTTCAATAATTTTTATATAAAAATTTACTTTTGAGAATATCGTGTTCTTTTAAATTGTTAACCAAGGCCTGGGTTTTTCAATTTACTTACCTGATAAGCCCCATTGACTTTCTAATATCATGCATGACCATATGCTTGTTTGTTATTTTTAGTTTTTTTCTATTCAAACCTTTATTTGAAAAGTTTAGTTTTTGTTTCAAAAATATTGTTACCAACCATTTACTTAGTCTGTTGCATTAATGTCAGTGTATCCTTGTATCAGCAGCTGCATACACGTACACCAGGTTGAAGTTACAAATACATTTTCAACCATGTGTGAGAAGCATCTATTGTGAATATGTAACATGGCAATTGGATAGTTGAGTTTTAATTTAAAAAAAAACGCCAATTCATTAGGGGGAATAACTTTATGGAGAATTTTTCCGGAATGAATGGTTAGGGTTCGATAAATGAGTTGTTTTCTAACTTAATACAAACTGACTTGAAAAGTCATTTATTCTGTCGTTTTTATGTTAGAATGGAACCACGTTTTTTCAAAGTTGCAAAACGAATTTAAAATTTGTTTGCCAACAACATTACCTCACACTGTTCTACCGCTACACTTATAGTGTGAGCAATCATGGCAATTATCGGATGTATAGCTATTTAACCCTTTCGGTATTTTCACAACACACGGTGTGATGACTTATTGAATGCTTTTAGATTAAGCTCTGCTTATCCTTAACAATTTCTGCCGACCTAATATTGAAATATTGGGTGATTTTTTAGCAACTTTGTTTTTAATAGCTCAGCTATCTTCCTGTATAGGTTACTGTCAAACATATGCAGATTGGGCTATAAATTAACCATGAATCGACCTACAAACGAACAAGGCTTGCGGATTATTGAATTTTATTATCAAAACTTAGAAGCATTGCAAGAACTGCCAATGCATCCCGAGAAATGCACTGTTTGGTAGGGATTATTGGCCGGTGACATCATTGGAACGTACTTTTTTAATGACGACGAAGGCAGGACCGTTACTGTGAGCGCCACCGTGCGATGCTTAAAAAAATTTTTTTTGCCCAAAATGGAGCAACTGGACCTTGGTGTCATGTGGTTTCAACAAAACGGTGCCACATACCACACAGCACGTGAAATAATGACTCAGTTGAGCGGAGAGTTCGGTGAACAGTTTATTTCACGTTTGAGTCCGGTGTTTTGGACGTCTATATCGTGTGACTTAGCGCCTTTAGACTATTTTTTATGGGGCTATGTTAAGCTCACATCTATAGGGACAAACTCGCACTGGTAGCCAATAATGCCGAATTTATTCGTGAGATATCAACCGATATGTTGGAGAGAGCATTCCTAAATTGGACCCACCGTATTTACATGAAATCATCTTTAAGCATTGAATTATTGGGTGTACATGTCGATTTGGACAACCTATATGACAACTATCATATACTCGTATAGTTGAAGTAAATAATAACAAAATATGGTATTTTAGAGGGTAAACATCTGTCATTATAATTCAGAATTCGACAGACGCCAAAATATAAACACGCATTTTTTTCAGTCGCCATAATAAAAAAAGATGTCTTGCTGGGAAGCCTTATAACCCTCTTTCGTGTGAAGAAAGCGGCTGCTGAAAGTTATCGTTTGTTGGTAAAAGCTTACGGTCAATATGTACCAACTCAAAAAGCTTGTAATCGATGGTTTGTTTTATTCAAAAGTGGTGATTTCGACAAAGAAGGCAAGAAAAGGCCTGGTCAACCGAAAAGTGTAAAGATGAGGAATTGCAAGCATTACTCGACGCTGTCAAACGCAAAAAGAATTTGCATTATCATTGGGAAACACACAACAAGCCATTCCCTACGTTAAAAAGCTTTGGGATTCATTCAAAAGCAAGGAAATTTGGTCCCATATGAATTGAAGCCGAGAGACATTGAAAGGCGATTTTGCATGTTGGAAATGATGCTTAAACGCTACAAAAAGAAGTCACTTATGCAGCGTATTGTTACTGATGATGAAAAATGGATACATTATGATAACCCCAAGCGCAAAAAGTTCTATGTAAAGCCCGGCCAGCCAGCCAGATCTACGCCGATACATACGCTCATACATACAGTGACTCCAGCGCATTATATACATAGATATTAAATATTAATTCCCATAACATTCCATAAAGGAACATGGGGACTTCTCTCAGTCAATGAGCTGCATCCAATTCTATTTTTGAACTCATTGAAAGGGATCTACAGTTTAACCCTGACTCCGAGCGGCAAATGTATTAGAGAAGTTTTCAATAGGAGTAATACTCATAACCAGTTACTAGGTAATGTTATGAAGTGATACCGCACTGTCGAAAAACTCTTTTCTTTTTTAAGATAGTCTGGCTTGATATTGAACCATGCACCTTCTGATTGGTAGATGGGTGTTTTACCTAACATACCACAGCGACACACGAATTCAGCGCAATATTATTATTCCCCTGACCATATACTATTTCAGGACACTGCAACTCATATGATCTATTATGCCCCCTCAGGCCTGTAGTTTGTTCAGTAGATCTAATAACTTCCTAATGAACATCAGCAGATTTGAGACCGTAATCCAATGATACAGTGACCAGTTTTATAACACGTGAGAAGCCTAATTGAATCCCTCTCAAAAGTCAGGATAGTTCTGGTCCTTTCCACTAACAAAGAAGAATAAGGCAACTTGGATTTCCTACAAGTGGTAATAGTAGACCACCTGCTTTCCATACTATCCACTCATCTATCAATTTATGTTCCCATGCGCAAAGTCACACTCATAGATGACATCCTAGTAGCGCATTCATCAGTAAAACTCCTCCCTCGAATGCCACCATGACATGGGAACCAAATTGGACCAAGGAGTGAATATAGGACATTCTGTCCTAACTACATGTGAACTGACACAAGACTAGCCCACATATTGTAAATACCAATGTTCGAAATTTCGAAATCTAGTTCCCGAATACACCTAGTTATCCAATCGCTCGCATAAACCTAGGCCTGGAGAGAGAGTCTAAGAGAAATCTAGAGAACAAGTTCATCAGATTAAAAACCATATCCTTTGTCCGCCAATATTTTCAAGCTATCGGTGTCGATTAAATTGCATCATTTAGAAGAACAGATCCCGCTGCCCAATCATCCCTAGTAGGTATGCGATCCCATAGGACTAACGAAGCTCAGAGCAGTTACCGCATAATACGTTCGAAGCCCTATGATCGGCTTTCCTAATTTTAGTAGAATGTTTCTAAATTTGTATCGTTTTCATTAAATAAAAATTAAAACTAAATAAAAAGCAGCATTTAATATAAAATGAATGGCAGCCTTAACTAAATATTTGCCATATTTCAAGTACCAACCTAATAAATTGCCATAGAAATCCAAAACTTTGTGATTGTTTTACCATTACAATATGGCACTTAAACAACAAAATACTTTTACCAAAAGAAAATAAGTTTTTTTGCATCTTACAAAGGCAACCTTATTAAATTTAAAATTTAAAGCGGTTTTAAATGAACATGAAATGAAAAAGAAAATGGTTTTGGGAAATATATTTACACAATTTTATAAAAGTTTCATTTTAATTAAATCTCAATAGGGTATCCATGCCTGAAATTGACGATAAAGCTTATGAAATGATATACTTGTCTACAAAATACAAAAATTTTCGGGACTTTAATTAAAACTGAATTTCAATCGGTTTTCAGTTTCTTTTCCATCAGGCTCAAATATTTTTATGGGCGTGGCAAATTTTTTGCCAAATTATGGTAGTTATGTTAATAATTATATAAAATATTTTTTTCTTTTTTTTCTCCGTCACTCCTCTAGGGAGCATATTGGCTTTCCACAAAGCATCTATTGCTTTGTTTCTGTTTTTTTAATTAATTTGATATTTCAAGCCAAGTAGATGATTAATCCGCTGTAGCTTCCTCCATATGATTTTTTTTTTTTGTGTAGTGGTGAAGATGCTTGCTAATTGGTGGTGATCTTTACTTTAGCATTATAATTTTTTTCCCAGTAGATGGCGTGTTTTTCCTGATCATTCATCTGATATTTATCATTATCGCTAGAGGTATGCGAGAAGGGTCAGGGGGAATTTTTTTGTTTTATTTTATTTTTTTTTGTTTGGATGGAGCTGTCTGGAGGGAAGTTGAGGTCTCTTTTTATTATCAAACATTCGAAACCTCAATTAAATTTTTTCTTCGTCATGTCGTCTGCTGGGGCTCGAACCTGTGTCGTTTGTGTTGTTATGCGTGCGCTCTAACCAGTTATGAACATATCGAAAAATGTTCCAATTTTGGCTCAACGAAGAATAATAAAAGTTTTATATGACAATGGATTTCATAGCAAAATAGCACGCAATAGCCACTAAATGAGTAAAGAAAAGGGAGATCGAACGCTTATTATTCGACAGGTTTTAACTGGTTTTTTTGGTTTTGTCGAATACGGTTTTTTTTAAATACCAGTTTTAAGAATACCAAATAAACCGGTTGTTTTAACACGAATAATCGGTTAACTTAAAAATATATAATTTTTATATGTTTTTATATTTTTTAATGCAAATATACTCTTCGTTTAAGTATTTTTCTGAATTCAGTGCTATATAACGGCTTATTTTTATACTGTACAGTACATGACAACCTCGAACGTCGCACAGATAAATTGGAAACCGTGTTAGATCAAAAGAGATATGCATAGCAACCATAACTTTTTCTCATTTTCTGTAAATAATTATATATTTGTTACATTTGAAAAATGATGATGAACTAGACTCATTGAAAGAGACATACAAACGCCAGCTCCGAACGGCAGATGTTATAGTTAGTAGAGTTTATCAAACGTAAATACTCATAACCAGCTGCTAAAAATATTGTGAGGTGATACCGCTGTTGAAAATCTCCAGATTATGTGGCCTATAATTGAACTAAGAACTTCCTGGCTGGTAGGCGGGTGTCTTACCTAACATACCATAGTGGAACACACTATTAAATACAAGATGAGCATGCATTTATGTCTCTGCACAAGTCCTCCGAAGTGTGAATATATTTGGAAATTGATGGCAAGCATAAATCTATATAAATCCTTAAATATTAAGCTGGGAAGCTCTTCCACACGAGAGATTATTAACCACCTTAAATATGTTTATGGGATTGACGGTATTGTGCAGCAAGGAAAACTTGATTCTATATCAAGTAGTCTTTAGGCGCTGGCAGTAGAACTCTTACAAAACACGCTGTAAAAAGTGAATCACTGGATGAAATATTAGGACGTTGCGGTGTCGTGGAAGAAATGTCCGTTAAGCATTCCTACTTCTAAAAACTACAACATGGGACAAAAATTTATTAATTTTATTTGATAATGCAACTTGAATTGAGAAAAATTTTATTTTAATAACAAAACCGGTTCACCGGTTATTTGATAATTTTATAATCGGAAACCGGTTTTTTTCAATTGCAATTTTTTCGAATTATTCGAAAACCGGTTTTTGAAAAAAGTCGAATAATCGATCTCTGATCTTTGTCATCATCACCAGATGATGAAGTTGAAGCCTTTTTTATTATTATACATTCGAAACCACAATTAAATTCTTTCCTCATCATGTCCTCTGCTGGGGCTCGAACCTGGGTCGTTTGTGTTGTTATGCGTACGCTCTAACCGCTACTCCATGCCACCCCCAAATAAACATCTTTTTAATTTTCCTCACACACTCTCTAATACCACTAAGCCAAAAGGCGTATGTAGACTTTTTTCCTTGACCGTATATTTAATATTTTTCTAGCGTTCCTTTTCAAACGATTTGACGAAATTAGATAATTGCACTTGTATCTCCATGCTAAACGAATTTAAGTAAGAACGTCTTTCTCATTTTTGTTTCTAAAATATTCTTCGCCCAATTCTATATAACTGAAGCTCTCTATGTTTTTGTAAATAAATATTATTTTTTGCGACGGCTATTGCTGAAGTATATTTTAACAATTGAAATGTCACTTTTTTATAAGCCTTTCCTATTATATACAGTGGATTTTATAAGCAAATATCACTGACTGCTGTTAACTATGAAACACCTAAGGCACAAATTTAACGCAACATTAAATTTCTCTGGAGTAAAATCATTAGAACGAAAAAAGTATTTTACAGACGGCAAAATACGACAGCAAAAGTATATATAGGGTAATAGGGGACAGTTTCACCTATCCATGGGTGTTTTACTTTTCTTGTTCCTTTTTGTTCCCTATAAGTTCTATTCCACTAAAATTGAAATTTGAGAAAACTATAGGGGTTTAATAAATATCTTAGAACACATCTAATATTAATGTTAGGGCTGTAACAACCTACAATTATTTAAAGATAACTATCTTACCAACCTAGCAAAAAAGAGAGCAGACAATTATTGATGAAAGCTTGCGAGTTGTCACCGTTTATTTTTATTATTTTATTTATTTGCTATCATTAATACAAGTTAAATACATAAAAAATATTCTAAAGGGTCCGCCAAATAAATTTTTGTTTTTTAAATGCTATAGAAAAAACTACTGAATATTTTCTGAAATTTCTTTTTTTATTTGAAAGCACAATCCTTCCGGTTAATAATGGAAAATAATTTCATTCAAGTGGCTGCCTCGGCAGGCCATGTAGTAGCCTACACGATCGGTCAATGCGATCGGTTGTGTGCAGCTGTATTTCACCAATGGCTTCACGAATATTGTAGTTTAAAGCGTCAATTGTTTCTGGTTTGTTGGCGTAACACTTATTCTTGACGGCACCCCACAAATAATAGTCCAACGGTGTCAAAGCGCAGCTCCGAGGTGGCCAAACAATATCAGCTCTGCGGTTGACAATGCGATCTTTAAAAACAGGGCGCAAAACATCGAGTGTAGCTTCGGCTGTGTGGCACGTAGCGCCGTCGTGTTGAAACCAAATGTTGCTAATATCCTCCTCTTCAATTTTTGTGAACACAAATTCGTTCAACATGGCCCGATAACGATCGCCATTGACAGTAACGGCCACTCCTTGCTCATTTTCGAAGAAAAAAGCCCCAATTAAGCCTCTGTACCAAAATCCGCACCAAACAATGACTCGTCTTGGGTGTATCGGCTTTTCAATGTATGTTTGCGGGTTTTCTGTGCCCCAAATGCGACAATTTTGCTTGTTTACATACCCGCCAACATCAAAATTAGCTTCATCTGAAAAGATGATTTTTTTGGCAAAATCGGCATATTCTGTAAGTCGATCGCAGGCCCAGATTCCCAGCGTTGTTCAAGCGTACATACAACCATATTCGTTCAGCGGAAGGATAAAACTAATTATCACTCAAATCAGGCATGAGCTAAGTGTTACCATTCACGAAATAAACACTAGTTGAAAAAACAACGTTAGATGGCGGACCCTTTACATAGTTTGAGATTTTACACGTAACACTGTAAGAAATGAAAAACTTATTTTAGAGCGAACTAAAATTACGTATAAACGTATTATTTACATTTAAGGAAAAAAGTGAGTAAGAAGCTTACTGAAATTTGAAGAACATTTTTATATCAACCCTTCTGTCAACTTCGTAATGAAGTTGAGGAAGTTGGTGATATTACAGATTTCTTAATAGATGATGGCTTGAAAACCTGTTGCAATTTTAAAAGCTTTGTGTAATTTGTAATATGTTGTAACCATTGCTTTTTCATAAAAAAGCAAAAAAATCACTTTTTTTCATAAAAAAACAGTTGGGCTTGGCAGCTTGCCACTCCAACAGTTGAAAATAGTTTGAGCTAATTTTTTTCCTACCAAAAGGCGTTACAATTTTATTAATCTTTGTCACCGATTAATAAAATAGAATTTTTGCCAGGAAAATCATTTTTCAGCCCTTGGCCGTGGCCGTCTTAAAACCTGTGTGACACCTTTCCTCCGACAAGTTTTATTAATCTAGGATCGATAGAGCAATGTGGTTTCAAAATTTACATGTGATAGAATCAAATTGTCTAAAATTTTATTGTGTAAAATATTAGATGAAAAAAGCGTAATCAGTATTTTATAGAAATATTTGTTTTTTATTATTGATTTTTTCAAATTTATTTATTAAAATATCTAATAATTTTTTACGCTATTTTTTGTGTTAAATCTTTTTTCAAGAAATGTGGACAAAAATCAAATGTTTTTATAAAATGTTTATATAAATTAGTGGTTACGCTTTTTTAGCCAATATATACCTCATTATAACCGTACGGCAACACTACGGCTAAGTATTCCAAGAATTACTATTGCAAATGATCGCATTTTTATATTCTTTGATGTAGTAATTGTTATTCCATGTTAATTAATGAATGTTCAAGGCGGTTTGAGCTTATTTTATCCCAATGTGCTTTTTTTGTCAATTAAATATTTGGCTATTAATGTCTGTTTCCGCATTTCCTTTTGTTGTCATTGTACTTCCAAGATAGCAGAAGCTATCTACATACTAAATTTGTTGGGTCTGTAGCATGTTGTTTTCGATGCTATTGTTGTTAGTACTCATGGCTTTGGTTTTCATGATATTTATCTCAAGTCCAACACTGTCTGCCAGTCTTTCCAGGTCTTCTTCTACATGTTGAAGATGTTGTATGAGATTAGACAAATATTATCTACATAATCCAGGTCATCGAGCTCTCGTGAGAGACTCCTCTTCTCTGTTAACAGACTTTGCTCATGATCACTTCCCGTACGATGTTATATAGTAGAGGTACTCCAGCATTACTGTTGAATGGTTAATTCTCCCGTTGTAAAGAGCAGAGGGATCTATATCCTCGTACATTTTTCTTTTTAATAGAATTGTATTCTGAGTTACTCCTTTCCATCTCAATGCTTTCCATATAGCATCGAAGGCTTTCTAGAAATCGACGACCCTTAGGTACAGTGAGACGACCTCCTAAATGTTTAAAATTAAAAACTGCAGCTTAAATTCATTTATGCATCTAACATAGTCTCTCAAAATGTTAAGCAAATCAAATTACCCTGTTTTATTCCAAAAATACTATTTTGAGACTTAAATGAAATTAGAAAGAAAAAAACGAATGAATAATTTTGTGTTTGGCCTTGTCTGATTATGGCCCGAATAGGTTTTGTTAATTAATTCTTTTTTTTATTCTAACTTTTTATTTCTAATGAAAAAATGCTAAGCAACACTAGAAATTATAGTTTTTTTTCTTCGTTTTTTTTTTTGTCTGACCTCATTATGAGCATAATTAAGCGTTGCACACAAAGAAAACAACCACAGAACATTTTATGCTCCAATAAAAATTAACAAATAATAAACAAAAACATATACACACACGCGCACACACACACACACACACATAACAAAACAACGGCCAAAAATAAACGAGTATTTGCAACTACAACATGATTTAATAAAAATCCCATAATTTGATTTTATTTCAGCCACAAAATTAAAGCACAATACAACAACAGAAGCAGCAGCAACAACAAGGAGTAATAAAGCGAAGCAAATAAACGAATGCCGAAACATAAAACAACAAAAACAAAACAAGGCTTACAGGCACAATAATATTAAATGAGGCAACAAGTGGAAATTCTACACTCATACACATTTACATGAACATGTACATACAGTATACATACATAATTCCATTACACAAGCATGTGCATACGCATAGATCCAAACAATGTTTAGCTATTTATTAGACAAAAAATAGATGTTGAGATAGAGAGAGAGAGAGATAAAGGGAGAGAGATTAAAATAAATCTGCCTACCAAAACCGTCATTTTAATTGAATGAAAATTTCATTGAAAATTGACCAGAAAATAAAACGTTGTAAACAAGAATTTACTTTGAACACGCAAACACATATGTATTAATGTATACACACACACACTTAAAATTATACAAACCTACACAGAAATATTTAAACATAAACATGGCTTTACATACACACCCACATATACACACCTATTATTAGAGTATAAAAATTAAACCCAGAGAGGGAAAGAAACAGAAACAAGAGAGACTCAAAATCCACATAAAATGCCTATAAATACGCACACAAACGATAATACAATAATAACAACAATACCATTCAATTCAATTTTTCAATTTTGTCTGTGTGTGTGTGTATGCGTTATTATTGATAATTGTTATAGTTGTAGCAGCAGATAAAAAAAGAAGTTTACTTAACAAAGGTTGGCAAGTTGCAGTATAACACAAAAGCTATTTAATAGGATTATAACAACAATAACAACAACATACATTTAAAAAGTAAAATAAAAGAAATAAATAAAAAGCTAACAAAGAGAATAAATAAAAAACAAACAAGCAGACAATAACAACAGCAGCAATAACAACATAAACATAAGGCCAAATATCATAAAAACAAAAATTATAAAGCGAAACGAAGAGTGACAGAGAGAAAACCAACAACAAATTAAAGAGCAGAAAATTTGAATTAATTAACCGTTACCAAGGTAAAGTGACTCGTCTCTCTGTTCAAAATTTATTGGGAAAAAAATTTTGTAAAAAAAATTTGCCAAAATAGCGCTGCATTGGAAAAAATTAAAAGAGCATATATTGCAAACACACTCAAATAAAACACCACATGAACAGGGCGCGGAGGCATCTTCAACATATCAGGCATACGGAGGCGATATACAGCCATATCCAGAGCCTTATAATGTTGCTATAGAAAATCATCAACAACACCACCAGCAGCAACAGCAGCAGCAACAATCTCATCAAACACATTTCGATAAATCTTTGCGTAGAAACAATCCCCCACCATCTTTACAAGCTCAAGGCCCAAAGGGCACTCTACACTTGGACTCCCTTAAAAATACTGACTTTCTAACCTCAAATACAAAAACTTCAACCACGGCGACTACAGCGGCAAGACGTTATTCCAGGTTCGAGAATCCAGAAGCAGCATTGGAACGACGTGTTAGTACCTCGGCAACCAATACGGGTAGTGGCAGTAGTAGTAGTGGTGGTGGTGGCGGTGGCAGTTCTAGATCATTGGCAGCATCCGCATTAGCTGATATTATAACGGCTGATGTAGGTGTAGTACCTCAACAGAAACAGCACACACAACCTCATACTTTCGGTTCAAGATCCTATACAGATGGTCGTGTAAAACGAGCCAGTATTTATGGCGGTGATAATACGGCGAAATTAACGGCTAGCGGTGGCTCAGTGGTTAATTTAGCGAAACGTCATAGTGGCGGCAGTTTTACGGGAGCATTCGAGGCAGCTTCCAGTCGCGGTCAAACTGGTAAGAAAAGTTAAATTAATTTTTTTCTTGTTCGAGATCTTAAAAAAAGGACCTTAAAATACACCAGGCGCTATTGCAGGACACTGCGACCTAAGGAATCTATTGTTTTCTTTCCGGCTTTAAGTTTGTTCAGCAAATTCGAAACAAAAATGGTGGATATGTCACACAGAAAGACCCTATGCATAGCTAAACATTTCAAACTAAACGAAGAACCCCACATTTACCCAATACGTGCTCCGCTGTCTCTTATGCCTGTGAGCACAGTCTTCATGCATCCACATCTGTGACTACCATCCTCTTCAGAATCTATTTGATTTGTTTTTGTTAATTTCCACGACTATTGCAATCCCAGTGACTTTGTGATCTATCTGAGGCTTTATATTCTGCTGCTTGAAACACCGCAGAAGATAGAAACTAATAACTCCTCCGACTTTCGTGTTTTCACTAGACAATCTTTTGGGCAACACCGAAATTAGAAGCTGTTCAGATGCAGCCCTTCGGAGAGTACACCAGGTGACTGGATTTTACAAGTAAGACGAAGATTATTGAGAGGCTGCAGTTAACTGTGTAAAAAGCTGTAATAGGATACCGCTGTAAAAAAGCAAGGCAATTCAGTCCATAAAGAACAGATGGTCAGTCGGTCAGATGTAATAAAAGGCATTATGACATACTGAAGTTTATTTTTTCATCAACACTAAGTGTAGGTTACCAGTTTGGTTCTGAATAGTAACTCCGTTATCTTAAAAGCTCTTTTTTATAACACTTTTGGCTTAATATTCCGAACAAAATCCAGTGTCCGAATACAAAAAATAAACCTCTGACCAGAAACCTCAGAGACTTCACTTGCTGCCCGATGATTTACTGCGGACTTAAGTTAAATAGTCTGTAACCAAACTCGGATAGATGTTTGATTACGTGCCATACATTGACGTTTTATTAACGAGGCAAATAGGAATTTCCTCTGGCAAATCTGGTAGTCGAATAGGAAGAAAAAGATATTCAAGATCTGGCCAGTGTCACAATTTTCATGTCCTAGTCAATAAGAGCCACAATAACTTAAGTTCCTGTCGGTGATTAGGTATGGTTCCTAAGTAGGTTGCGCTTTATTAAAAAAAAAATCGAAATCGCTCTGTTACTCCTCCTAAAAATGTTCTCCGTAGCCAAAAAATGCATTGTAGAAAATTATAGACAGATTTCATCAGGGGAAGACGTGCTCACAATAGGATGTGCCTTAAATGTATGGCCCAATTATTTTATGTAAAGTTTGGGTCGTAAATCTCCACCGAAATGTTCCCTGTAGCAAATACATTGTGGAAAATTTTAAGCAGATTACATCACGAGAAGGCGTGCCAAATTCGCCCTCGAGCAATCAAGACATGTTAAATTATATGAACCAAAATTTTGCCAGCTTTTTGGCTTTTGGATGCAGAGCACCTTCCCCCGAACATGTTGAACAATATATTTTTTTTGATGCAGAAAACACATCTGGAGAGAGTGGCGTCCCAAACTTGGCCCTGTTGTTGGCGAACACGGCTTGCCTTCACCTGATGCAGTCTGTCTATAATTCTTTACAATATATTTGCGAATATTTCTGGGGGAGTTACGTAAAAAGCTTTAAAAAATGTTGGCTCATACATATAAGGAGCACCCTACTTTTCAGTGTGGTGGCGGGAGTTGAGAAGTCAATTGCAGAAAGGAACTTAAAAACAAACTTAAGCATGAAATGGCATTGATAAGACAGAGACTTAAGATTATGCTTAAATAACCTGGTATTAGAGTATCAAATTTAGTCCGTATTTTATTCCTGTCCTTGGAGTAGAGTACCCCATATTTGGTATCTATCATCCATTTACTTGTCATATAATTAATGAGAATAGTCCAGTGTAAAATAAAGCCCAACCGAACCTCCTGGGCTTTTATTTCATTCTTTGCTTTTGGTTTGTTTTCCATTACAGGTGCAGTGAATGGTTATGACAGTGGGAGAATTTGGGATGGTGAACAACAGCAGCAACAACAGCAACAACAGCAACAACAACAACAGTATACATCAGATGCAACACAAATTAACACGGGTACAACCAACTCACCTATGAGACAACGTCTACCCTCACAATCAGGTCTCAATGATTTGAGTGTTAGTTGTAATACGCCCGGCATATTTGTTGGTGGTTTAGGTGGCAGTAACATTTACAGTAACAACATACAAACACCCAGTACATTTAACACCTCAACTGGCAGTGGTAGTGGTGGTGTCCCTAGCGCTTCAACTATTAGTAGTAGTAGTAGCAGTTGTGCTGGTATTGCAAGTGGTAATACAACTGCTGTCGGTCTTAGTGGTGGCAATATTAGTGGACTTTGTGCAATCAGTACTAATAATACTATTGGGCCTCCAAGTAGTGGTTCTGGCGGAGGAGGAGCTGCCGGTACTGGACCCAGACGTCAAGGTAGTTTTACGAATGTTTTTTCCAAAATAATTGATGGTATGCCCTCGAGTACGATGTTTTCGAAATTCAAAAGTGTAAATACGTCCGTTACCCAACAAACCATCATCGATGGCAATCCTATTAAGCAATACTTTGATATTGGTAAACAGGTAGCCAGTGCTGGACCAGAGTTGGCGTGGAAAATACACGATGGCAGTCGAAAGAGTGATGGCAGGGTAAGAAGGAGAATTTGCTCTAAAAAAAAAAAATATTTTTCAAAAACTTTTTAACAGAAAATATTTTTTATTTAAAAATTATTAATTAAATTTGTACTTCAATATTATTTTTTGTTTTTAAACCCAGGGATGCTCAATATTTGTGTTCGAGAAGAAAGTGGCGGAAAAACTGCATAAGCCCAGGCGCAAGGAAACTATTACGGAGATTTTAAAAAATTCTGTTAAAAATTTAGAAAGATTTCGACATCCGAAGGTAAGTTAAGTTTGTAGGGCGGTATTAGAAAAGCTTTGCAACAAGGCATACGTAACGGGATATTTATAGCAAAATTATTGTCGCTACCATTAGACAAACTTCCCCCACAGCTGCACTCAAGGTTCTATTGACCCTTAGTCCGCTGCGAGGCAAAACTGCGCAATAGGAGTGAGTGGAGAGGTTTGGAGACTGCATATTTCTTTAGAGAACGGATCACGGATGGGTTAAAGACGGAAAGTGGTACAAGTGAGTGGGTGTTTGGCCCTAGGAGGGATTATTCGAAACCTATGGGAAAATTCACCAGCATATTCCAGGCGGAAGTTTATGAATTTTAGAAATGTGCCAATTTAACCTGGAGAGGAAATAAAGAGGATTGCACATAACTATACTATCTGATAGTTAGGCTGTCATTCGAGCACTTGGCTCCTAAGAGGTTGACTTAAGGCTAGCTTGGGAATGTCTGGGTAAACTGAATCAGCTGGACAGAGACAATATGGTCAACTTATGCTGAGTCGCGGGTCTTTTAGAAATTCCAGGGAATGAAAAAGCCGATTAGCTGGCCTGAAATGGACCTTGCACACCACTAGTGTGGCCAGAACCCTTTTGTGAACTAGAAAGTGTTGCCTGGAAGGGCATAATAGGGAAAATGAGAGGCGGGTGCTCGTACGGCTATAAGACAATCTAAACTCTTGTTGGGTAACTCTAAAAGGGGAGATTTTAATCCTGTATAGGATTATCTAGGTACTAATCAGATACTAGGTAGGGAGTTAATGCGGTTGGTACCAAGCGACATCCTGAATTTCAGTAAAACGACGAGTTGGACTCAATATAGATGGGGGGCTGTGCAATAGATCGAGAAGTCGCAGTACCTATATACCTCAATGATATTAATAGTAGTAACATACAAACCTGGAAGAGATTAGTCAACGTTTATGATCAAGAATTAAACCTAAAATGCATCCAGATTACTGACTCTGAATGATCTATTTAACCAAATATTGTATTTGATCGACAACTTACTGTATTTAGCACTTTCTTATTTAGGATACTTTGAAAACTGAACACTATTTCCCGCTGTTTAACTTTACTGCTTATTTTATTAATTCTTTTAATGATCCACAGGGGTTGAAAGGACTATAACAAATTTCTTTCAGCAGTGAAATTTGTTTTGGCAGTGGAGACCAATGTCGTCTGCGTAGTCGAAGTACTCCAGCCTTGTGCTAACTTCGCAGCTTATACCTCTTGGTGAGAATAAGGCTCGTTGTAATACACAGTTAAGGACAACAGTGAACAGCTGTGGGGAGAGAACACGACCTTCAAGCACCAGTTTTAAAAGCGATTGTTGTGATGATGGAATACGACAGCATGACAAGAAACTTAATCTGGTTCCAAGAAAGATCTGCATTTCGTAACGCATTATTCATTGCCAGGTTGTTTTTTGCCGGCCTATTCTTCTATGATCTTTTAGATTCCATTTTAAATCGTTCCTCGGTTGTTATATGGTATAACTTTTGGGGTCTTTGTAGTAAGTCTCTTATCGATCTAAATGAAATTTAAAAGCTGGATAATTGCTCATTTGTTAATCGACCGTATAGCCTTGAAGTATTACTTTTAGCTATCCAAGCTCCACAGAGGTTTAAATGACTGGAAATATGTCTCAAGATTTAGTTTCAGCACCTGACTGTCAACTGGAAATACTTTCTTTCAAAATTAGAACTCAGAAATAGAAAAGATATTCGGCGTTCAAAATCACATCTTGACATGTAAGAACACAAGTCTTTCTCGACTAACTAATAATGGTTAAGGTGCATGTCTGTAGATACATGCCCATAGCACACCATGTCCATGTATCTTTGCTACAGCTAACTTTGTCAAGAGATGCAGACAGTGCAACAAGCTTGTCCTTTATTAACCCTCTCTATAACACCTTGTCTAGAGACCAATAAACTACAACACACGGTAAAATTGTTCAAACTGACAACCCTTAAATATCTGTCAAAGCATTTTTTTTTATTATGATCAAAAAATATTTCTTTATTTTAAATTATATTTTTTTTTATTATTTCTTTACAGATGCTTCAAATTTATCATACTGTAGAAGAATCATCCGAAACATTGGCTTTTGCCACTGAACCAATTTTCGCTAGCCTTGCGAATATATTAGCATTTCATGTAAGTGTTTTCTTAGATTTTAAAAATATATATATACTGTTACGAAAATAGCAATGCCTAAATAAACGATACACCAAATTAGTACAGTAGTAGTATTAGCTATAAGCTTTATTATGGCGTTTATTCTATTCGTTTGTGTAAAGGCTCTCAAGGTAACTGTCACTACTATAACTACTTGTGTTATTAACAGTGTCACCACTTGCGTGTTCAATGGGGTTGCCAGTTGGATTTCCTTTTGTGTATTATGATCTTAAATTTTTTTTCTCCGTCACTCCTCTAGGAGCACCCATTGCTTTATTTTAGCTTTTTTAATCAATTTGACCTTTTTCAAGCGAGTAGATGATTAATTCGCTGTAGCTTCCTCCATATGATTTTTGCGTAGTGGTTAAGATACTTGCTAATTGGCTAATTTACTTTAGCATTGTAATTAGGTAATTAGGTAATAGGTGGCGTATTTTCCTGATCATTCGTCTAATGATTGTTATCATCGCTAGAGGTATGCGGGAAGGTCAGGGTGGATTTTTCTTTATTTCTAAGATGGAGTTGTCTGGAGGGAAGTTGAAACCATTTTGTTAAACATTTCAAAACACAATCAATTTTTTTTTTGTCATGTGCTCTGCTGGGGCTCAAACCTGTCCCGTTTGTTTTGTTATGTGTGCGCTCTATCCAGCACACCACGCCACCCCACGCCTTTTGAATTTAACGTAGATAAATAGAAATTTATAGCAACTACAAGCATATTTAAATTGAGAATAATTTCTTATAAGAAGTGACACATTGCGCTCAGTTATAGTCAGTTATAGTTTGGCAGTCATTGTGTAAAGTTGTACTAAGATTTGTGTATTTTGAGTAAATTGGTTTATTAAGAGGATTTTAAATAAGTTGGACACTGTAGAGTAGTGAGAGGGTAAAGTTGTTGTTTAAAAAAAATGTTTAAATCAACATGCATCAGTTACACATGTGCATTCGTCGCTTTTTCAGTGACAACTAGTGTTGCCATTTTTTTTTTCGAAAATCTTAAAATTTAAAAGAAAAACACTATTTTAAAGTGAAAAACTCAAAAATTTACATATCCATGTATATTCTCTAAACCGAAAACGAGTGAATTTTCAAGGACAAATAAAACTTAAATGTTCCAATTATTTCAAATTTCTGATCAATAAATCACCGAAAGTTTTTGAAAGTTAATTAAGTGAATTAATGAGAAAAAACATCAAAATTTTGTTTGATTTAAAAGTTATTATAAATGGAGGTTTCATTCGACTGCAATTTCACTGGATTTCGGTTTACATAAGATACCCGGTAATTTATTTCATAGTGTATTTTTTTATTCAAGCATTACACAACGAGTTAAATATTATATACATATTTGACACTTTTTCGTGTATTTTTTGACAAGCAATGCACACGGTGGATAGACCAGATTTGGGTACCCTGAATCCAGTCTTGCTAACCATTTTTTTTTTTTTTTTAATTTGCTCTTGTTTTCGAGATATATCGTTTATTAGGAAATTAGAGGAGGTCTCACAACAGCTTATTCGAGTAAATAAAAAACGATTAAGTTTATTGAAGAACTTAAAAAACCAAAATTCCTCAATAAAATTAACTTTAAGTGAAGCTAAATCTCTTTTAATCGCGCAGCCATTTTAGAAATATAAATATTTTTTTGGCAAAAGCACAGTGGCATCACATTACTATGAGTATGTACTTAAGTACGTAGCTCACTTATACGTATACGTGTGAATTCTTTCATTCTTTGCGATCAGTTGTCAAAATAAGGGAAAGTTACATCGTCGCTTAAAAAAAGGTACGAGCAAGCCTCATCAAAAATGAAGTAAAATTCTTACTTTAGAAATTCAAATGTAAAAAACTGCAAAATCTGTATAATCTACAGAAAAACTTATTTTTTAAACAAAAATCTTTAAAACTGAAATATACAGACAAATCTGCACATATGGCAACGCTGGTGGCAACTAAAAGCAAGAGCGTAAGAAACTTTTTTAAATTATCTTTCTGTCCATTTGTGTACATTCTCCGCACATTTGCATTAATCGCAGTCTTGTTGACGACTAAAAGCAAGGGCGTAAGAATACCTGTGAGTTGATCGAGGACGAGAGTCCCATGAAAAGCTGACGAGAGTTATGCTACAGAGTTATGATTGTATAGAGTAAAATATTAAATTCGCTGCGTTTATTTTCTTTTACGCAATTTAAAAGAAATCAAATGTTTTGAAAAGGTTAAAACGCGACAATACAGACATATATGGTATGTGTATGTTTATATAATTTTTGGTAATTTTTATTTAAATATTCATAGCTTTTGTTAAAATAAAGAAAGAACAAAAGCTTTAGAAAATCCTAAAAGCAAAGAGAGTCTCTTTTATATATACAGTATTAGGGTAACCCTTCCCGCTTTGCTGGGAGCTATTGTGTTGTATACCTATGAAATGTAGTCCTCAAAAGAACAATGTAAAAGAATGCTTTAAAATTAATAATTTGTATGACTACCAACTCATATAGACAAAGTTCAGAAACTATCACTCTAACCATTTTAAAAACAAATTTTACTTTCACTTATAAAGTTTCGCCCATATTTTGACTGATAATGTGTATTGACTATAAAGTTATTTAGATTAAATGAAGAACCTTCCACTATTACCGTTCCGAAGATATAAAACAATTAGTATTTACTTTATATGGAGGCGCCACTCCCACTTATTCAATTTCGTCTATATTTCGACTGATGATGTGGATTGACTACAAAGTTATTTTGACCAAATTTAGAACCTTCCATATTACAGTTCTAAGGATATACACTTATCCAATTCCGCCCACTTTTTGACTGCTGATTTGTATTAATCACAAAGTTAGTTGGGTCAAAATTTAAAACTATTGCTATTACCGTTTTGAGGATATAGACATATAAATAAGAATTGTATATGGGCATGGCACCGTCCAGATAAGCCAAAACCATCAGTAAATGTACACATGTTTCGGTTTGTAATTCTGTTCAGTGGTTCTCGAGTTATAAAATGACAAATATAGGACAACTTACTTAGAAACAAAAGAAACAAACCCTATAAAAACTAATAATGCCGTATATTTCTGAGAGTATTTCATTTGGTAAAAAAGTTTCTCTGTAATTTATTTACATTTATATGCACTAAGATTTGCATAAAATAATGTCTTACTGTATCTCAACATTTTTTTGCAAGAATCAACAAAAACCATCGAGGTCTTCAAATATAGGTGTGCAAAGCAAAAGCAACAAACTAATATTTAATTGGAAAACCTCATGGAATCAATAGGGCTATTAAGTACGGACTCCGAGATGCATTTATATTCACCCCCTAGATTTTTAAATATGAAAATGATGATTCTTGAATCCTATTTCTTAGATGTTCCCCATGAAGCGTCCGACAATTTACAATTCATTTTTATATATAGAAGAAGATTGAGTAATTTCAGAATGATTTTTCCTATTTCAAAAATATTTATATTGTATAATGTTCGGATTAAATACTTATGTATGCTGCTGATTGAATCTATAAGAATTTACACACAGAGTTTAAACGAATTCTAATAATTTTTTTTTTTTTTTTTTTTTGCCCTATAAATAACAATGAAGTTGTCATTCTCAGCATCATCATCATCATCATCATCATCATCATCATCATTATAATAAATATTCTTTCAGCTGTTATGGTTGTGGGTAAATTCCAGATACTCTGATGCTTCCGCTTTGGCTTTTTCGAATGTTTGTCTTTTTCTTTCTGCAATAAATCAAATGTCTCATGCAATTTATCAAAATTTGTGGTTGAAAAATAGTTGGAAATTATTCAAAAATCACAGGCATGTTTAAAATTTTTCTTAAAATACTTTACTTGAAAGGAAACATTCCACACATTAAAGCCAATCGTTCATTTTAATAAACAATAACAAAAATAATACAGAAAAGTACCTTTTTCAGAACAGAAGGAATGCATCTTAGGTATTTAAACACGCAAATAAAGGTGGGAAAAATTATATTCGATAAATGTAAGATAATCAGATAAGAATAAAAGCAAAACTAAATATGATAAAATTTATATAAAGTGAGGCATTATTTGCATTATGGATTTACTTTGAAACAACATTTATGCCATTATATATATATATATATAGTAGCACATTGCTCAAATATCCGCTCTGCAAGCAATACTTGTTGTTGGTCACTCTAACATTTTTTACGATACTCCGATAACAGTGTCTTGAATATTGATTTTCAACAGATTTAAAATGGATAACGTTTTACAGTAGACTAAAGACTTGATATAGCTCCAGAGAAATCAGGTGAAAGCTGTCTAGTCTAGTCTTTATTTTTTTTACAACCTTGAGAATTGCTTAGCTTTGTAGCATTAAGTGCCGTCTGGCTCTGGTGGATAAGTTGGAATCTTAATGAAGGCTACCTAACCTTGGGTAGTTTATAACACGAATAGGTAGAGAACAACCCTCGTGGTCTGAAAATTGACTTAATTTAAGTACCAAGGGCGAATTACAGTTAAGGCCTAAGTTGCAAGGATAGGCTATTATACGGTAGACTCAGTGTTAAGTTGCACTAGAAGCAATGCTGCCAAGGCACAGTGGTTCCACTTATATGGAGTAGCCGGCCAAAACAAATTTCAGTAACGTAAAGCATTATTCACTTCATTATACAATTCTGAAAATTAAATATTGTTACGAAAATAAGATTGAGCACCTTTGCGTTTATTACATCTCTAAACTAAATAAACAAAAGTTGCAAGAACAACTCTTTACGTGCTGTTTATAAATAACCAAAATCGACAACAACAAACCTTAGCAGAGATAAAGTAAATAAAAATAACACAACAACAACAAAAACTAACAGCAAAGAAAACAAGTAACAATAAATACTAAAAGCTGAAAGAGGTAGATGTTTACGTATGCATTGCTACAAAAGAGCTAAAGAGAAATTAAAAGAAAGAAATGAAATCTACCTGAAATATCGAGAGGTTCGAGAGCTTTTGATGTATTGTTTACTCAACCATATAAAAAGCACATCGATGCGAACAACAATGAGTTTATATGGTGTAAAGTCAGCGAGTAGAGTTTATTTTTAGTAAACTCAGCGAGTACAGTTTAAGTAAAGTTTACTCAGCGACCGAATCTACTGGTTTGAAGTCAGCGTAAAGAGAGTTTATAGTGGTTAAACTCTGGTCGAAGAGAAGTTGTAAACGAACCTAAGCTATAACTAAGATCGGGTTGGGAGATCTTTAGGTAGAAAGATCTGTCGAGTAATTGTTGTAGTTTACAAGCTTGTAAACAAACGGTGTAACTAAGAATAGAAAATTGTTATTGCTTTTAAAAACGATTACAAGCAGTGGTGCACAAAACTGTGTTTAATAAAGGATTTTAGTTAAAAACTAACACAAGATTTATTCTATTTTAACTACAATCTACGAATTCATACATACACGGTTTTAAAAAGGTAAAAACGTAACAATATTATTAAAATGGGTGTGGTTGATACCTAAATATACCACTCTAACGCCTGCATTTTCCCCTTGCAAGTAAAAACGTTAGAACATAATTAACGCAATTTGTTTGATATAAAATTAAAAAAAAAAATATATTTTGTAAAATCTTAAAGGACAAAACATCTAGAATATCAAAAATAGATGACGTTGAAATGTTTGCTGGCTGGGTTATTTTCATTGCCCGGATATTAAGGATGGTCCATCTAAAACGCACGTTGTTAATTGTAAATAAAACAAAAAGTTTTCAGAAAAGTATCTTAATATTTTTGATTATGAAAGAAGGATCTGTGGCAATTATGTGTGAAATAAAATGCCTGCCACAGCTTCGTTGGCATACCTCTATCCGGCGGTTCATATTTTCAATAACTCTAAGACATAATTGACATAATTGTCGTTAATGTTCCGAATTATCTCATCCTTTAGCTCTTGACTTGTTTTTGGCTCATTGACGTATACTTTTTCCTTTAAATATTCGCAAAGAAACAAGTTCAACAGTGTCAAATCTCATGATCGTGGCGTCCAATTAACACGGCCATTGAATTTCTCACACAAAAGAGCCATTGCTGCGTTGGAGGTGTGACCAGTGGCACCATTCTGTTAGAACTACATATCGTCCAAGTCCATATCCGCAATTTCTGGCCACAGGAAGTCAATTATCATCTTGCGATGTGGAACACCGTTCACGGTAACTGCTTGGCCGATCTCATTTTCGTAGTAGTGCGGCCAATGACGCCGCCAGCACATAAACCGCACGAAACAGTCACTCTTTGTGGATGCATCGACTTTTCAGCAATCACTCGTGGTGATTCATTTATTGTAAAATAAAACTACCAAAACGAGTTTTATTTTTGACGGTAAACTAAAACACTCTTTTTAATATTTTTATCTGACCTTTTCTTATTTTGTCGAAAAATAACGATTAAAATATAATTGAGAATCGTTTTACGAATATCACCACAAAACTCTAACATGACGACTTTTTTAAGTTAAGTTGTTTATGAATAAATGTTATTTACTGTCCCTGATGTCCTGAGAACACTAAGAGTGGAAGTTACTGCATATGGCCTAAATGGCTTCATAAATAGTAAATATTGATTAAAAACTTCGTCGAAATAACTTTGTTATCAATACAATAATCAACCAAAAAGTAGCATGAATTGGATAAGTTTCAGTGACTCCTCAAATAAATAGTAAACAATGACTTTGTGTATCTTGGGAACGATTTTCCACATAAAATTCGGTAATTTTTCTATATTTTTGTTAAGGTTTTTATGAAGAGAAATGACGTAAAAATTGTTAGAAAAAATATTATATCATTCTTAAGGTCTTGAAGTGCACGATTAAAGCATTAAATCAATAAATAAAATAATCACCTTGCGACAGGCAATAAAGTTTGACTGAACGAAGTCTTTCGGTGCAGGTAATTGTAAATAAAATATCGCACCGTTAAAAAAGTTTGGCCTGGCCTAAGATGTTCCACTTACATGTATTTAGGAATATAGATAATTTTTTCTGATAAAAGCGAAAATCTCTCCATTTATGTACATACATATTGGTCCGCCAAATAATTTGTAGTAGCTTCGGCCGTGTGGCACGTAGAGCCGTCCTGTTGAAACCAAATGTTGCTAATATCCTCCTCATCAATTTTTGTGAACAAGAATTCGTTCACCATGGCCCGATAACGATCGCCATTAACTGTAACGGCCACTCCTTGCTCATTTTCGAAGAAAAATGGCCAAATTATGCCTCTGGATTAAAATCCGCACCAAACAGTCACTCGTCTTGGGTGTATCGGCTTTTCAATGACAGTAAAATATTATGGATTTTTTTTTAAATTTTTTTCTAGGAATCAAAAACATACGAAAATGTTATCCCACCAAATACTGGCAATAATCAATCAATGCAACAGCAGCAGCAGCAGCAGCAGCAGCAACAACAACAACAACAACAATCACAAACACCAACGCCAATGAGGCCATCTCATGCCAAAGACTATACATTTTTGGATATTGAATTAAAATGTGGATTTTTACAGGTGAGTATGTACCTACAAAATTACATGCATAATTATTATATGTATGGAGGTTTTAAATAATTACTAATTAAAAAGTACCTAAAAATATTGAGCTTATAGTACAGCGGAAATATAAAATTCGCAATTAGTTGCAATCATTTAACGCTAGACTGCATTAAAATTATGCTTAATTCACAATCATGTCATGTGAAAGTAAGCCTAACGAAGGGTTTTCTTGTTCACTATATGTCATCCTGTTGTAATTAGAAAAACATTTTCTTTTTAATTTATTTAAACTAAAATGAATTCGTGAAAAGATCTATTGCTTTATAACTTATTGTACAAAAATATTTAGGTAAAATCATGAGCAGGGAAACCAAAAATATGCAACTGCATGTTTTATCTCATGCAACCAATCACGTCGAATACAAGATATTCATCCATTTCATGAAGTTTTATGAATTTTGGCATCAATTTTTTGGGGTGCATATTTTTGCATATTTTGCTCATAACAGAATTTTTTACATAAAGAACACTTTAAACCTTTTTGGCGCATAATTAGATTTTTCATACTCCAAATATAATTTTACAACGAAAACAAAATATTTGTTTTAAATTCTGGCCAAGTTATGACATTTTTGAATTATCTGTCAATTCAAATGTATTGGAACGAGTTTAAGCATAAAAAACAAACCCCTCGAACGAGTTTCATAATTAAAATATCTCGGCTGTTGGTTACAAGAGTCTTGGCAATGCGATAAGGAAATTAATGTTCGCATAGAAATGGCTAGAAGCTCATTCTGTAAATTCCAGAAATTACTAACAAGTCGAGATATTAATATCAATCTCAGAATAAGATTTATGAAATGTTATGTATGGTCAATACTTTTCTGCAGAGTCGAAAAATGGACATTCAAAGCCGCCAACATGAATAGACTAGAAGCTTTCGAAATGTGGTGTTATCGTCGGATATTAAGAACACCATGGACTGACCGTGTAACAAAGAGTGAAGTATAACAAAAAGGCGCAAATTTGCATACTTTGGTCATATTTTTAGGGGTGATAAATAAGAATTGCTTCAACTCTTTGTACAAGGGGGAATAGAAGGACGACGAGTTATTGGTAGCAAGCAATTATCATGGCTGAGGAATATAAGAAACTGGACTGATTTAAGAAGTATTAGTGAACTGGTACACAGTTCAAGAAATAAAGATGATTTTCTGCAATTAATTAAGGGCATCCAATGATGTTAAGATATTTATTATATTATATTTGTTATATATAATATAAGTATGTTATATATTTGTTCTATTTATTATAGAATATATGACTTTGTTAAGTTCTGCATGTAATCGCTTAAATTCAGAATTGAATATGCAATAAAATGAGAAGGATCTAAGACAATTTTTGGAAGAATTTACAAACTATAACACGCGATCAGAAAGCATTTATTGTTAAGAAAAATGGATTAAATGTATTTAAGCGTCTTTCATAAAGCTCCTAGCGTTATAATGCGACCACAGACATTTAAAAGATATTAAATTGTTGAATAAACTTGTTTATCTATTCTTTAAGGAAAAATTTTTGTTTGTTTGTTCTGAAATGTTTGTTTTTTATAACATATCAGGTCACTCAATAAGTCCGTAGAGTGACACATAGAGAGTGACCATATGATTTTTATTTATTACTAACCTTCAAATTATACATGTATGAATCTGACAGTAATCTGACTATTAATTCGTGATTTATAACATTTTGTAAAAAGATACTTTTGTTATTGAAAAAAAAAATGGAAAAAAGTGAATTTCTAGTTTTGATGAAAGATATGAAGTAGAAAGCAAACAATGGCTTGATAAACATTATCCGAACTCTGCTCCATCGAGGCAAATCGTAGAGAAGTAGTTTGACAAATTAAACAGAGTGCTGTGGGCGCCCAAATGAGGCTGTTATTCCAGAAAACATCGCAAAAATCCACAAATTGGTTATGAACGATCTTAAATTGAAAGTTGACATTGTGAAGATATCAGATGGTAGTGTTTTTACCATTCTACACGTACGTTTGAGTATGCGAAGGCACTGTTCAAAGTGGGTGTCGCGTGAGCTCACAAATCTATGAAAACTATGGAAAAACTAAATGTAACTGCCTACCTACCCATCGTATTTTCCATATTTAGCCCTCAGCGACATTTTCCTGGTTTCAGATATCAATAGAATGCCTGCTAGAAATAAATTTTAGTCCAATGGCTAAGTTATCGCTGAGACAGAGGAAAAGAAATCGTACTATAAAAGTGGTATCGAAAAGTTTAAAAATAGCTATATGCGTTGTATCGCCATTGAAGTCAACTATGTTGAATAATAAAATCGAGTTTTTGTTTTTGACCTGTTATTTTTTAAATTTTTACATCATATTTTAGGATTTTTACTGTATGTTCTATGTGCATAAAACACTTTTTAAAAGTATATTTCTGGTTTCCCTGGCCATTAGTTTTGTGCACCTGCACACGCCCTCGAAGCCTTATGCTAAATTATATCTCATCCAATTCGTAGGTCTTTTATTATGCATAGCATAGATATACAAGACAAAGTTTAGAGTTATTAATAATCCTATCACCACAAGATAAACTTCAATAAATTTTAAGTCGATGGGTTCCTTTCCTACTTCAACTTCATTTATAACGTTAGCTGTAGGTCTATCTATTTTAGATTGTGGTTGACCAATTCCAAAAATCAACAAAAATATGTTTTTACCCTAAATATTTATAATTCTCAATTGGTAAGTTTTCTACCTGACCCATAACTTAATATTTTATTCATATTTGTTTGTAAACACAAATATTTTCTTTAATTTCTTTTTTTTAATTTGTTTACTTATTTTATACTATTATTTAGTACGATTTTGGAAATATTTTTTCGACATCCTATTCATTCTTACTGTTTCCTCTTCTACTCTTTGTCTATTGACTACATCTTCTATGGTAGGGGTACCTTTCATACCTATCCATTTCCAAAATTTTGTTAATCATTCTGTTTGTTCTTCTATTGTTCGACTTCTGTCTTTCCTATTCCAATTTATTGAATTTTTGGCTACAATTTTTCTCGTCTTCATAACTGCAAGTATTTTCTTAACACCAGTTTATAATTAAAAAAATATAATTTTTTTGTATTTTTATTTTTAATAAAAAAAAATTAACTGTTTTGCCTCGAGCGATTTTTTCGCTTATAGGCCCTCAAGAGCAATCTCCTAATTTATTATGCTTTTTAGTTGCGTATTGATTTCGTTAATACGTTTCGACATTTCACAGCTGGCTGCCAAGCTTGGTGGTAGAGAAATTTTGAGAAGCCTGTGGAGTATAGCCTTCTCCCTTTTCAGTTTTTGTAGTTCTGTTGCCTCGTCGTTGCTTTCTTAGAGTTTTAGGGAAACCACCTTCCTCCTGTGTAGTTGGTTCCTACTTCTTTAAATTTCTATTGTCAGTGTTTGTGAACCCGTTTTAGTGGTAGGTCAGAATTATCTTCTCATCTGACGGATCGTTTCAGGCTAATCCGTCAGGACTCGGAAAAAAGAAAATATTATTGTTTTTTCCTTAAAGTTTAACTGCCGAAGCATATAAAGCACAGGAAATTGGCAGCAGGATCGCCATATAATAAAAGATAATTTGAACAATTAACTCAAGCCCCGTATAGATGCGGTTGTAAAATTATTCTGTGTTGTTAAGGAAAACGTTCCTTCTGTTTATACTAAGTTTGTGATGATTTGACAATCCAAATCACTCACTTAATTCTATATAAATTATTTATTATTAGTCGCCTACTCGAAATATACTGCAATTTCTGCACCTGAAAACCCAAGCATAAATGTAGCAACAACAACATACAGTGGTTTTAGCAAACAAACCAATAGTAATCAAATGTGCTTACCAAGCACTATGACGTCACATCGCTGGTCAATAATATTGCCTTTAGCTGTTTGACATTTGATATTCTTCTCTGACTACATTTGAATAAATAATCGCACTGCAGACTATTAAGTCACGCTATACTACAATTCTTTGTCTGCAGTTTCCTTAATTATGATAAAGGATACAACCTTATTCTCTAACATACTAATAATAACAAGATTTCTTCATGTGGTTCTTTGCCAAATAACTCAGTAAATTCGTCAATTTCCATTCGATTTTCAGAAATAAAGTTTAATTCTATTCATAGCTCAACATGCTTTTTGAATAAATTCAAAAGGAGGAAGGTTCTTATATAAAATAGTATGTAAAAACGTCAATGAAAAAATGGAATTAATTTTATTTAAATGTGCTTGCTTAGGAATACACAGATTTCTTAAGTTTACTTAAGCAACCGTTTAATAAGACCATTCCTCTTTTTTCCAAATCCGTTAAAAATCTAAAAATCGCGCAATATTTAGCTAAGATACTAACTTATATGAACTTAAGAAAAACCGCCTCTGCAACTCAAGATTTTGGTGGAGTTACAAAAATTTCAAAATCAGATTCTTATTGTACGGTATCACTTCTTAGGTATTTCTTCCTCGTTCTTTTTTGTTCCATAGTTTTTTCTTTGTACACGTTTTTTGACGCGTGAAAAACAGAGTACCTTTCTGTTTTGTTGTTTAACTTTAGTTGTTGTAAGAATATTTGTTTTTTTTTGTTTTTTTCGGATTTTGGACCTTTGTTTAAAAGGTCTAAAAAAGTATAAAATGTTTTAATACATCGTATTTTCAAAGACTGAAATAAAGATTCAATTCTAGAGAATTAGCTTGTACACTTTATTTTGTCACTCAGTATAATATGCTGTACTTTTGTCGCTCTTGGTTTCCTATGAGTAACACCAGATAATCATAGTTTCTCCATTATTTCTGCATAAGCCAGACTGTTTGCCATTTATAATCTTTTAGCGGATATACGATTGTACGTGCGTTTTTTTTTTCAATTGTCTTATTTTTACATTTCTTTACAATTTTGCACAGATCTGTACTTTTGTGCGTATCAACTAAAATCACCCTTAGCACTCTGCATTTAAAAAATTGAATACTAAGAATTTAGATAGGATTTATGGCTCAACCCTGAAGAATTTAGTCAAAATAAAATAGGATCTAATGGGTATGCTTATGCAAACTTAAGCAATTCTGCAAGTACATATAATCAAATGCCTATAAAGTTATAACTATAATATTTTTATGTTGGCTTAAGCAACTCATGGTATAGAAAGACTCAAATTTATATAATTATATAGTTTACTTAAGGAAATATATGTTTGTGTGTCACTTTTTAAACAGTAATAACAGAAACAAAGTGTACAATTGTGCTATTTTTTATTACTGATAATCAGGGTTGGCAAAAACCCGAGATTTTTGAAAAAACTTTTTAATGGGTTTATAGGGTTTTATTGGGTTTTATAACTGCTTCCAAATCTCGTTTAATCCGACAATAATTTTTGCTTGTTAGTATAATTACGTTGTTTTAATATTTATAATGCAATTTTGTACTCTTAGTTGGTTGAACCGTGCATTATGAGAAAAACGGCCGGAATATTAAGACAGACAGTGAGATAAAGTTTCTTTTGCATGAAAATACTCAGTCTTCCGTGGCAAATTTGCCAAGCAATTTTTAAAAACGATCTAATTCCCCAAACATAGCTCCTTCTGGCTATTGGCCGTTTCGATGGATGCAATATCTATTAACATGTCACCGAATAACTTCTTTTAAAGAAATATAAAATCGGCTTCAAAGTAGATCGCTTCAAACAACGAGAAGTTTTTCTGGACGGGTTTCGGACATTAGAGAAAGATATAAGCTAGTGATTTGATAATTTTTTATTTTACTTCCAATATGTAAATTTTTAATTTTTTTGTTGTAAATAAACAATAAAAACCTTTAAAAAAAAAACCCACCTGGGTTTTTAAAATATAAAACCCAATAAGACCGGGTGGGTTTAACTGGGTTACCCAGTGGGTTGCCAAACCTGCTGATAATTGATAAAAGTAAATATAGTATTAATATAGTATAGTACAGTATTCCGCCCGATATCTTACGAATCGCATCAGTAATGTTGCCCTCCAGGATTGAAACTGTGACTGGCTAGTTCCTGTACAAGACAGACTCCACGTATCCCCATAAAAAATAGTCTTGTGGGTTAAAATCGTATAATCTGCGTCCAATGTATTGATCAAAAACGTGAGATTAATTACTTACCAAACTAGCCTTTCAGGGGGTTAATACTATTGCGTCCGTGTTGCAAGTAACACCGTCCAAGTCCAATTCATCCATTTTGCGCTAAAAAAATCGATTATCGTCGCGGAGTAAGTTGTGATTTTCACCGTTCATTGAACCATATAATGATGCCGCCGGCAAACAAAGAAGTTTTGTTCCTTTGGTTTGTTTTTTTTTAACTCCCGTTATTTACCAAATATAAGAGTAAAACATTTTTTTTTTTTTAAGTATAAATGTTTTGCACTAAGTGCAGCTTGCACTTAGCAAATCAATTGGCAGACTATTCGATTATTTTTGAAAATAGCTGACGCCAGCTTAATAACAATATATTTAGACATTTACTTGACTGATTTTTTTATCCTTTAAGTCCAGTACTCAGGTGGGTCCACCACTCATGCAGTGCATTGTGCGGGAACTAAAAAAGTAAGTTGTGGGCGTTTGATGTCAGTTTATTTATGTGATAAGTGGCAGGAAAACCTTTCCTCATGTCTATAGGTACAAGCCCACAACAATTGACGAGGAGTTTATTCGGGAGATACCGAACGATTTGTTTGAGAAAGTATATCAAAATTGGACCCAACGTTACCCTCAAATGGTTGAGGCCTAATCGCGGTCAACATTTACATGAAATCATCTTTAAACACTGAATTATATAGATCGTTCTATCGACTCAAATAAAGATTTTAAGCATTTCTCTAAATTGTATGGAGTTTTTTTTAATCAAAAACGAAAGCTCTTAAATAATTTCACGAAAGCTACGGATAGCAAAAGCAATAAGTTTCGACTCAAGCGCCTAACGCCAAACTCTATCAAACGCCTTGGAAATAATCAGAGCCACAAATTTTGGTCTCGCAGAAACCATGAATGGAATCGTTCCATCTCTCAGAGAGCACCGCTAACAGGTTGGTACTAGAGCGACCCTTACGGGAGCTGTACTGACGGTCGCTTAGCAAATCTTTGGATTCTAAATACTTCACGAGGTGATGATTAACCAAACTCTACATAACTTTGGAGGGTACTGAATAAATTGCTATTGGGCGGTAGTTTTCAGGATAGGTAACCTCACCCGTTTTAGGGATTGGCATTACATTAGCAACCTTTTAGCAGAATGGAAAAATACCGCGATATGACGCAGTAAAAAGGTTGGCTAGTTCACGTCCAGTGCTGGTATACCTTCAGGCTAAGAAGACTTATTTGCATGCTAAAGCGTAGATTTATTTTAAGTTTCTTTATTTTATAAATCAGTATTAAATAATATTTTAAAATTTAATTTTCAGTTAATAGAAGCAATAACATTTTTACACTATTCTGGGCATGTCATACATCGGAATATATGTCCGTCATCAATATTAATTACAAAAAGGGGTACCTGGAAATTAGCTGGTTTAGAATTTTTAGGTAAGTTTCTAAGACAAACGCCTGAAACAAACTGAATGATTTATAAAAAAAAAAAATCAACAAAAATAAAAAAAAAAAATTTCATAAAAACTTTTCTAATCTATATTGTTTTGTTTTAAACTTCTTTTGCAGAAAGAATGAATGAGACTGATATTAATGAATCCATCACATGTCAACCATGGACAACACGCATATCAAAAATGGCCCAGCCAAATTTGGATTTTATGCGTAAGTACTACTGAAAAAATCTAAAGAAAATTTTATGAAATCCTCTTTCAATTTTAAAGCAATTTAATACTGTGATATTAATCTCCACTCCACAGTCTTTAAAAGAAATTTTTTTTTGTTGAGATTTTATTCCGGCTCATGATGTTTTATTTTTCTTACGTTTTCTCTGCTTTTTTTTAATTCTCTCTACTTACAGCACCTGAAACTCAAATACATTCCAAATGTAGTCTTCTTAGTGACATGTTTTCTTTAGGTTTAGTAATCTGTGCTGTTTTCAATAGAGGACGTCCCATTATACAGGCTGGCAATATACCAGCCAACTATATTAAACAGTTGGAAATGGTAAGTTTCTTTTCTCATCTCTTTTTTTCAGATATTCTTATTTTCATCCTGGTCCTCGCCTCCATCTACCCCTACATAGATTAATAACAAGTATGTATGTACGTATATTTGGTGGAAAACCGTTGTCAGTAGCAACAAGTGTTTTTATTCGGTTTCATTTCATTTTCATTGTTTGTCGTCTTAACGAAAAATAAAATGAAAACTTTCATTGCCAGGAAAATGTTAAGAAGTTTGAAAAAGGGAATGAATATGAATATATAAGTAAATAGAAGACTTGCTATAATACCCTATACCTGAGATGGTTGTATACTCGAGGTCTAACATATGTTTTGATTTTAATATTTTATAGTGAAATTTCTGGTGAGTTTTTAAAGGTTCAACAACCGATTTAACAGCTGATGGTTGCTTTTTGTTCATTATGGATAAACTTCCACAAGAACAACGTTTGCAAATTGTTGAAATTTTTGAATTGAATTTCCATTCAAATTTGAGTTTTCCATGAAACCCATTTTCGTGGTTGCATGGGTACGTATATAAGCATATTTGTCACATTTGGAGTGAGGATAACCCAAAAGCTTTTATCGGAACACCATTATATCCACAGAAAATTAATGTTTGTTGCGTTTTATGAGCTGGCGGATTCATTGGTCCATATATCTTCAGAAACGATGATGGTCAGAATGTTACCATCAATGATGAACGAAATGATTAGAAATCTTCTTCTACCTCAATTAGCTGGCAATAATCTTGCTGAAATGTTAGCAGGTTATTTCAAAGAGTTGTTTGCGAAATACGATCATATATGCTGAGAAAATTTTTGAAAATTATTGCTCCAGATTGCGCATTATACACGCTAGCTATGAGGGTCACATGACTGAAATCATATTTAAACATTATTGTCATAATATTTTCTTTCCAACCAAGACTGTTTCATTGATATTAATAATATATTTATTTGCTTTACTACAGGGTTGGCAACCCACTGAGTAATCCAATTAAGCCCCCACCCGAGTTTTATTGGGTATTATATTTAAAAAAAACCCCGGGTGGGTTTTTTTTAAAGGTGTTCGTAGTTTATTTACAACAAAAATAATTAAAATTTACTTATTTGGAGTACAAATTAATTCGATCCGTTTCTTTTAGCTAAAAAAATGGATTTAAAAAAAATGGGTTTTTGCCAACCCTGCTTTATTATGACTTAAACTTGTATGATTGAAAAAAAAACGCCCAATATAATGGTGATTTGATAAAACCTATTCTTAAATAAAAAGGTTGTCTGTCTGAGGGTATCTTCCATAGAATTAATATTGAAATTAAATTTTAAATTTAAAACAATATGGAGGTGATCTGGTGAATATGAAAAAAATCTGTTCTCAGAACCTAATGTTCTCTAGAGAGTCTAAATGAAGCTTCAACCATTTTATAAATTATGAATGCAATGCAGTTTTCTATTCAGTTTTTGCTTTTCGGGACCAAAGTATAAAAAACCAAAACTTGCCATTAACCTATAAAATTTAATTAAATTGTTTTTATATTTTGATCGAATTTTCTGCAATTCAATTTAAAGTCACACTAAATCCAAAATTTGTAATATAAAAACCATCCATTTACTGGTCTAGTTTTTGCAGTTAAAGCCGGAAGATAAACCGGTGCGCAAGCCAGAAGAGAAAGCAGTGACATTAAGGTACCTTGCAATTACAAAACCTCGTGTAGGTTAAGACCGTAATTGTCCTTTGTTTATAAGAGAAGGTTATAAGCCATGGTTGGCAACCCACTGGGTAACTCAGTTGAATCGGTTTTTTTTTAACACGTGTGGGTTTTTCAATTTAAAGGCTTCCGTAGTTTATTTACAACAAACAGTTTTCTTAGCTCAAAAAATAAAATGAATTAGTAAGTTTGTCAAAATAATTTACCAAATCTCTGCTTACATCTTTTCCCCGCCTCTGAGTCAATTTTCAAACCCCATCTCAGAAAAGCGCTACAACTTTGAAACCAATTTTATATTTCTTTAAAGGAAGTGAATTGGTAACATGCTTGCAGATAAACTCATACTTCTTCTTCCCTTACACTTTTTGCTAAAAAAAAACGGTGTAATTTGCGCTGTAAAGCGAATGTGATCCATAATTCAAAAAGGCCGTTATAGCGAGATATGGCCGTTATAAAGAGATATGAGTATATTGTATCCGTCGCAACAGCCAATAGTCAGATAGATACGACGGAAGTGACATTTGATCGCCTCTAATAACTGTTTTGAAACTTTTGCGAAAATTAGTTCAATAATCCTGTCTGTCATCATATTCCGGCAGTTTTTCTCATAAGGCGTGGTTCATCATAAGGCTTGCTCTGATCACCGAGTTTTAGCAGCTCATAGCTCCCACCAAGAGTGCAAAAATGCAATATAAATAGTAAAACAGCGTAATTGTAATAACAAATGGAAAATATTGTCGACTTAAACGAAATTTGGAAGCAGTTATAAAACCCAAAACAATCCCAATATAAAAACTAATAAAACCCGGTGGGTTGGGTTTTTTTTAAACCCGGTTTTTTGGCAATCCGTTTTCCTCAAATATTTTACTCTTGTACCTTTCTGGCCACATATAGCGAACTCTGTTTACTTTCAAGATTCAAAAAATCTTACCCTGAGCGGAATTCGAACTGTATTTTGCAGCCTAAAGTCAAATTCAAGAGAACTATTCAGATAAAAAATTTATTGTGACAAATTAGCGCACAATGATAAAATTGTCCCATTTAAAAATTCTGTATTTACACGGTTTGCTTATTTTATACAAAATTTATTGTCACAAGATGGCGCGAAGCGATGTATTTACAATAATTGTCCAAAGATGTCATACGATTGTTCTAGTTTATGGCAACTCTATGAATCAGCTGTTGTGGTAATTTAAATTAATCATTTTTTTGCTGTTCAAAAAGGTTCGCTCTTTCAAAAAAGAAAATAGAATCCTGTTTATTCATATTGAGGTTATATAGTGAACAAATAAATAAAAACAAATACAAAAGAAAATGAAAAAGTGTGTGTGTCAGAAATTGGCTCAAAAGAAGGGCCATTGATTAAGCATATGAGAAAACATTTCAATAAATTTAAGAAAAAATTAATTCAGTAAAGTATTTATTTCTTTAAATTGGAATATAATTACAAATTATATTTAATTCACCAAAGTAAAGATGATTTATTCTCTAAAAAATAAAAATTGCGTCGGCTTTGATGGTGTAAGCTTAATAAAAAGAAGTAAAAATAACGAAAAAGAAATGGTGGTAGCTTGTGATGCAATTTGCATATGCATAAATAATTTAAAAAATTCATATTTTAAGGCATGACAATTATAAATACCGTATAAACACGTGTTTTTTCAAAAAGAAATCAATTCAAAAATAAAAATCGGTGATTATTGTCTTGTACACTGGTACATGACTGCCGATAAAGCTTTCACACGATTGTCGCACCAGGGTTGCATTTTATTGGGATAAATAAGCACAATAACATTCTGAGTTGCCGTATGAGCTAATAAATTGTATAATCACACGATTGGCATAAAAACACTAATTATTGGTGCATTGCGACAATCGTATGATCCTACCTTTAGTCACACCTTTATATCTAGTTTCTGCTCAGCTTAATTTGACATTTCTTTGTTTCTGTATTCGGCAAATTCAACCATGGAGAGGTAAGCAATTGAGCAACACATTAAGATTGTTAAAGACTTTTATGAAAATGAGCGTTAAATTAAAATGCATTTCGTACACTTCGTGATTTTTTTGGTCAGCATAATCGGCCAAATGTGTTCACAATCGGGAGAATTGTGCGCATTTGGGCAAAAGAGAATTCACGGGTGATTGTTGAAAATCCGATGCATGCACAAAGAGTGACTGATTGGTGCGATTTATGGGCTGACGGCGTCACCGGGCGTACTTCCTCGAAAATGAGGACGGCCAAAGAGTTACCGTGAATGGTGTTTGCTCTCGCGAGATGATAAAGGACTTCTTGTGGCCAGAAGTTGAGGGTATAAACCTGAACGATATGTGATTTGTTCAATTGATTTATAGGAAATTTTGTTCCCAAATATTTGATGGTAATTGAATTAAAATCTTTTTCAAGTTATGATGAAATATAACGACATAGATACCATATTTTGGACGAAAAATTTGCCACGCCCATAAAAAAAAATTTTGCGGATGGATAACAATGAAACCGGATTTGAGTTCAGCGCACTAAAATCATTATATTCCATATAGTTTTATTGTTTCGTTTTTTGTAGACCAGTGTAATCAGCGTTGCCCAATGTGCCTATTTATCAGCTTTTCTGTTAATTGCTTAGATTTTGCAGTTTTTCATATTTTAATTTTCTACTTTCAATTTTGTTATTTCAATTACAATCTGAGAGGGCAATATTCGTGAAGCTATTGGTCAAATACAGCTACACACAATCGATAATGTGCTTAAAAATTTGACGATCGTGTAGGCTACTGCATTTTGAATGAAATTATTTTCCATTATTAACCGGAAGGATTGTACTTTCAAATATGACAAAATATTCAGTAATTTTTTTTATAGCATTTTAAAAAGAAAAAAAATATTTGGCGGACCCTTTTTCTTTTTTGACCACTGTGTGTGTTTTATTCATATTTAGGTTAAGAAAGTTTCATTTTTTAGTGCGAAAGAATAGTTTGATCACATTACATGCTATGTAAGTACGTAATAATGTTATTCCACTCCTCTTTAATAAAAAAAAATATATTTCTGAAACGACTGTGCAGATATAAAAACAGTTTTAGTCTTGCTAAAGCGTAACTTTATTGCGGAATTCCGTTTTTATTTGGTTTATTCAATAAACTGAGCCGTCTTAGAGTTTTATAACCTCCTTCATTTTCTACATAACCGTATATCTCGAAAACAAGAGCTAAGCTAAGAAACCGTTTAGCACCACTGGATTCAGCGTACTCCAATAAGGTTTGCTCCCTGGGGGCTTGCTTGTCGGAAAAAAGTGTCAAATTCGATCGCAGATTTATTATATTATATTATATATGCGTATCACATTTAATTTGGTGTATTCTGCTCGAATAAATAATTTTTACTTTTTTAAATATGTGCAGTTTTTTTACTTTTGGATTTTAAGTTTTTCTAAACAAAAAATTATGGCAACGCTGATCATAATAAAAACTATTAAGATAATTCTTTGAAAAGTTTTTATTATATTTAAAATTAATATTGTGCGTCTTGGTTGGACCACCCTTTATAATTCTTAATTAACAACTCAGTCTAGAATGTTTTAAAGTTTTCGAAAATTACATGTCTATGGTATGTCATCATCGCCTTCTCTTTCATCGTATTGCTGTTATGTTCTGTTCTTCCTTTGCAAAGATTTCCCAACAAAAAAAAGAGCTTAACCAAAAATTAATTTTTTGGGTGCAAAACGTTTTTAGAATCCTGGGATTGCTTTTGTAATTCCATGTACACAAGGATTTTGTTCTATACTTAACCTTGTGTTAACCACTTTAACAAATTTTATAATTAAATTACTTAAAATCCTTTTATTTTAAATGGCAAAGACTTAAGAAACTTTTCTTTAACCTACACCTAGACTTGACAAATTCCATTTCAAAGACCCACAAAGTAAAGTCAACAAATTTAAAAGCATTCTTAAGAAACTAACAAGTAATTGTCAATCAGTTGACAAGCCAGTTAATGCAACCCATCAGAATACAGCAGAACAGATATATTGCCTTAAAATATTCCCCAAAGACGAGTGTAAAGAATTTACAAACAAAAACCAATAGAAAATACAGAGAAATAAGGCAACGCAACCAAGTGTAGCAACAACACTGAAGAATGCAGAGCAACATAAAAAGATACTAAAATTTATTTTTATTTTATTTTTTTTTTTATTTTATTTATTTTTTTATAACTGAAACTTAACCTTGTGTAAGACTTTTATGATGAAATTTGAAATATTACCTAAAGATTTATTTTTGTTAGAAAGAAAAGAAATATTTAAATAACTTTACAGAAAAATGTTTTGTGGGTATGTAGGCAGGTAGGTATTTAAGAGAACAAGATCAAGAACAAGAGCGAAAACAATAGTCTAAAATACTTTCAAAGTTTCTTTCTTTTGTTCTTCGCCTTCTTGTCTTATGCCTTACAATACCATTCGAAAAATATTTTCACTTTTTTTCCTTCCAAGTATACTTATATACATATATTGACACTTTACCTTTCTAAACTTTTATTTAATTATAGAATTTTATTGGTAGCAACACCTCAAGCCTTAAAATGAAAGAGAGTGTAACAGAATTTTTCTGCTAAAAATCTTGGAAAACTTAATCAAAAGTTATATTTGAAATATAAATTAGGAATTATTATTATGCAGTAATACAGATGAAATAGAAAAAAAAACTAAATTTTATGATTTGCCTGTGCCAGTTGTCTTTAATAACTCCAAATAAAATTAAGAAGGCTGTTGCCTAAGTTAAGAAATAAGCAAAGAGTGTAAGTAGTGCTTAAGTAAGTGGCATGCAAAATATTGATATCCGGTGATTTTATTTAGATAAATGTATGAAATCTTTATTTGAGTTGATAGAACGATCTCTATAATTCAATGTTTAAAGGCGATTTCATGTACGTATTGACCGAGGCTATTCTTCAAATTTTTCCAAATTTGTCATACTCTCTCTTCAACATATCGACCGGTATCTCACGAATAAATTCTTTAATATTAGCTTCCAGTGCGTCAAAGGTTGCAGGCTTGTCCCTATAGACATGAGCCTTAACATAGCCCCACAGAGAATAGTCTAAAAGTATTAAATGGCGCGATCTAGGCGGTCACGGAACGATCACCGAACTCGCAACTCAATTGGGCTATTGTATAGCATGCTGTGTTTCTTGTTGAAACCACATGTCAGCCAAGTGCAGCTGTTCCATTTTGAGCAAAAAAAATTTTTGCAATAATCGCACGTTAGCACTCGCCATTCACAGTAACGTTCCTGCCTTCGTCGTCTTATAAAAAGTACGGTACAATGATACCACCGGCCCATAATCCACACCAAACAGTGCAGTTTTTGAAATGCATTGGCAGTTCTTGCAATACTCCTGGCTGCTCTTCATACCATACACGGAAATTTTGCTTGTCCACGTATCCATTCAACCAGAAATGAGAAAAAGGCAAGAATTTGGATAATAAATTTTAACAATCTGCGAGCGTTGTTCGTTTGATACATGGTTAAATTATAAATCAAACTTAATATGTTCAACAGTAACATGTTACACGAAAACAGCTGAGCTGCCAGAGACAGTGTTGCCAGAAAGAAAGTTGCTAAAAAAAAATCACCCTTAGTAGCAAACAAATTTTATTACTCAAAATCAAAGTTTACCCAACAATATTACATTTATTTATATCTTATACTAACGAAAACCCGGCGTGCTTCGTTATCCATATCTTAAGTATTACCTTAACTATTGCACTGTCCAACAAATGGATAAATATGTTCTGATTTTGGATACCCACCATATTTGATTTTTTCGCTATAGGAGCCTAACTTCAAAAATCATCAGCATTTCAGATTCTATAGATAAGTATTTTTTATAATTTCTTTTCTAAAATATATATATAATATATATAGGGTGTTTTTATAGAGGTATAGAACTTTAAGTTCCAATAAAACAACGATGGATTATTCGATTGACATGAGTTTTATTTATCCGAAAGATAATCTTGTGGCATTACATTTTAAATATAATTTCTGGCGTGTGACCGGCCGGTCTGGCGCGGATGTAGTCCAATCTGGACATCCAATTTTCGATTACATTTTCCAACATTTGTGGCCGTATATCGGCAATAACACGGCAAATGTTGTCTTCCAAATGGTCAAGCGTTTGTGGCTTTACCACACAGACCAATGACTTTACATAGCCTCACAGAAAGTAGTCTAGCGATGTTAAATCACAAAATCTTGGAGGCCAATTCACAGGTCCAAAACGTGAAATTAGGCGGTCACCAAACGTGTCTGTCAATAAATTTATTATGGCACGAGCTGTGTGACATATTGCGCCGTCTTGTGGACACCACATCTCCTGCACATCATGGTTATTCAATTCAGGAATGAAAAAGTTAGTAATCATGGTTCTATACCGACCACCATTGACTGTAACGTTCTGGCCACCATCGTTTTTGAAAAAGTACGGACCAATAATTCCACCAGCCCATAAAGCGCATCAAACAGTCAGTTTTTCTGGATATAACGGTGTTTCCACATACACTTGAGGATTACCTTCACTCCAAATGCGGCAGTTTTGTTTGTTGACGTAGCCATTCAACCATAAGTGCGCTTCATCGCTAAACAAAATTCGTTTATGGAAATCGGGCACAACGGTAATTTCGTTTTGGGCCCATTCGACAAATCTACGCCGGGTGTAAGTCTATTCCTGATGAATTGCGAAACCAAACTGAGAATAAATCACTTGACAGCTGTTAAATCGGTCGTCATCTTGAAAAGTAATGCCAACTTAAAGTTCTATACCTCTATAAAAAACACGCAATATATATAAATTACCTTTAACTGGCATGCTCTGTGTAATGCGCTCTGTTATTGACTAAGTGTGGTCGAAGAAACTTCTTAGGAATTTCTACTATTACAGTTCTAAAGATATGTAAAAATTAATATTTACTATTTATGACGTTGCCACGGCTACTTATTCACTTTCGCCCATTTTTTTTACTGACAATTTAACTTTAGCCCTTCCTAAGATATATAAAAATCAATATTTAGATTCAATTTGAATTGAATTTAATTGAATATGATGTCGTTCAGACCGATTTCAAAAACCTTAGCTATTGAAATAAATTTTGAAACCATTATCATTTTAAAGATATATGCGAATTAATATTTATTTTTAATGGACGTGGCATAGCCCAGTTTGAATTTTGGTATGCAAAATAGTTTACATACTATTCTCAGACCTACTGAATGTAATATACACATAATTTCACAGCAACTGGTCAAGCTGTTTCAGAGAAGTTTTGTTACAAACACTGAAACGTGAATTTCGTGGCGTTTTCAAAAACGTTGCACTTCTTTTGTTTTTGCCTTAAGTCGTCGTCAAAAATATATTTATAAAAATCAAAGATTTTTAAAGGCAACATTTTCGGAGGTGAACACACACAAACACGCCATCAGATTCATTTATATTTTGTATGGAATAACAAAATAATTTCTTTTCAATACTTCTTATAGGAGCACTTTTGTTATAAATATAAGGTTGGTCATCTATCGGTTTAAATTTGAACCAGCGTTTATTTCGAATCTGGCAATACTTATGTCATTCTACTCTGTCACAAAATTCAGCATATTATCTCTACTGAACGAAATGAATCGATTTACACTTGAGCAATGTTGGGATTTATTGGATATTTATTTCCAAAACGGAAATTGCAAGAATATTTCGTACAAAATTTTGTCGCAGAAAAGGACCAACAGTGCCCGGTATATACAAATTTATGCACTAAGACGTAAGCATGCTCGTACAATGCGTACACCATAAACTATCGAAACTGTGGCTAGGAGTGTGCATGAGAATTCATCAACATGAACTCGACATCGTTCACGAAAATTAAACATTTCACGCACCAGTTTAGGTCGAAAATTGCAAAAAAAAAAAAATTAAAAATTAAAAAATTGCAAAAATCATCTTTCCGGATGAAGCTCATTTTTGTCTAACTGGGTACGCTAATAAGCAAAATTTCCGTATTTTGGGTTCAGAAAACCCAAACGTGAGATACCCATCGCACCATGATAACCGATTTTTTATGCCCGCTTTTCATATTATTGGTGTAAACGATATTTGGTTTCAACATGATGGTGCACAATCGATTAATTGCATTATATGTTTGATGGCCGTTTAATTAGCCGAAATGGTGATGTCAGTTGGCCGCCAAAAAGCTTCGATTTGACAGCGTTGGACTATTTTTTGTGGGGCGCCGTTAAAGTCAAGTGTTATGCCGACAAAGCAGAGACAATTGAATATTTAAAGCCAAAATGCGTGATGCCATTGCCATTGATATACGACCCCATAGACTCGAAAAAGTTCTTGCTAATTGGCATACATATGAATATATGTAGCTTTTAGTTCTCGAATTTTTGCTTTCAAAAATGTAACAACTAGCTTTTCAATCGATACTCTGAGGAATACATCCTGATCTTTTTGGAGAAATATAGGATGTAATAGTGATGAGCTCTCTCTCCCAATCTAAAGATTCGCTGAAGAGCTAAGATGTAGTCTGGATAATTGAACCACTGATCTCCACTACCCATATAGTTCGTGGTAATTATTTTCCCTTTATCATGTATGGTTTGAAATACATATTTTAAGCGCACGCAAAAGAACTCATCGCAATGTTGGTTTGTTTTTATTTTCATTTTGACGACTGTATCAACGAAGAATGGTGGAAGAAATGGCAGCAAGAATGTGACTGCATAACCAACTGAAAGAAGCTGTACCATACTTCGTGTACCATAAAGCAGAGACTAGACAGGGCAAGACATGCATTTGGTTTGTTGAACTCCCTTTGGTGTTCCTCCCATCTGTTTCCGACACATCACCGGCAACCAGTCCGGAATCGTTATGGGGCCGAAACTGAAGGCAGCACGTGGGCGAATGCCCACGAGCCTAACCATAGGTATTCTGGTGCTTTTGGTAGGCTCCCTTGTGGAAACTTCGTTATGGCTGTGGTTTTAAACATTAAAACACAGGCAGAGCGTGTGAATTGTAAATTTTATTTCTGTAAATAAAATAATTCATAATGAAGGTAAAAATTAGTTAAAACAATAAAAATAAATAAAAATTTTCTTAAAAATAGCAGAATATAAACAGATTATGAAAAAAAAATATATGTGAACAGACTATGAACAATTTTTAATGCACCAAGTGAAGGTTAAAGGAGATCCGACTTTGTCAATTTTTAATATTTTCAACAATATAGGGCATTCTCAACGACTACATGGCAAATTGTGCTTAAGGATTTGTCTTTTTACTCTTACAAGGTGCAACCGGTGCTTGAATTGATGTCTGTAGAACCTTTTTTCAATAAGAAAAATACTTAAGCAAGAGAAATTACCTCATTTATGCTCTTAAAAATCAAAAACAGTTGTTAAAATGCCCTTGTATGGGGTGCTATGTAGTCTAGTGGCGTGATTTGGCCATTTTTTTTCGAAAACTCGTCTTATAATGATGGATATCACTCACATATGGTTTTAATAGGACGCTGTCACATGTCACATAACACCGACACATTGTTCATTGTCATTGTATGAATTTGAATCGAATTCCGAATTAGAGTTAGACTCTGTACAAAACCAATCGAATCAAATGTAGTCTTAAAACTCAAAATCCACGATTAACAAAATAGGCGAGTTAATTTTGACAAAAGATGTATAATTGAAAATTTGGTTACAAAAAATTAACATTTGTATGCATAATCGTGGTAGATATATGTCCGACAGCTTTTTTCTTTTATAATTGCCATCTCTTAACCTTTCCAATACAGTAATATTTTGAATGGTTTACACATAAACTCTGTATTTTATATTGTTACGAAAATAAAAATGGCTACACTACATTAGTGCCTTTGTGACTGTATTGTGGGATTTTTGTGTGTTATCCTGGTATCACCGAACTGATTTGACAGCATTTCCAATTCAACCATCTTTGAGTAACACAATCTTACGTATTTAAAATTAACAGATATAAAATAGAGGAGATATCAGAGCGATTGACACATTTCCAGAACTTTCCAAACTGTCGGAAATTAAGTATATAAGGAGACAGCTTAGCCTACGTCGATGTAGTTATTGTTTTGCAGTCATAAAGTAAATTCGTGCTTAGGCGTAAATAAAAGTGTGGTATAAATGAATATTAAGTTCAAGATAAATAAGTTGCTGTATTAAAGTAAACTGTATAAAGATAAAGTGAGGAAATAAAAACTGTGGTGTTTATTTTATTTTGACGCCATTAAAAATAACTCAAACGTTTTAAGAAGGTTAAAACGTAACAATATTACGTATTTTGAAAAACAGTGTTCTTGTTAAAACACCCTTTATTTACGAATATAAGAGCAGGTGAAACGATATACCTAAACTCCATTAAAAAACTAAAAATAACTATCTATGATCTTAACACCTCTCATTGATAAAAAACCATTTCAAAAATATATACAAGAAAAAATTTTTAAGTCAAAAATTTATAATATTTACTTATCAGACAATCCACGTAAAGGTAATATATAAGATAATTAAATTGAATAAACTTTTAATATTTGTTTATATAAAACAATTTTAATTTATTTTTTGTTTTTATAAATTTATTATCTTCTAATGAAGTCTGCATTAAGTGTGCCATATACCAGTAGTATGAGTTTTTATTTGGTTTAAAACGAATTTAGAAAACTTCAAAACCTGCCAGTTTATTTGCAAAGAAATATTATTTTTATTTTCTGAATTTTTTTTTTCTCATTTTTTTCTTTTTTATTATTTAATTAAAGGAACTTTTTGCTGTTGAAAACTTTTAATGCCTTTTTTAAGAGCATGACCAAGTAGTAGAATAGCAAATCATTTTGTTTTAATCAAAGGCGTTTAAAAATATGGTTTTGTTATTGCTAACTGGTTGCGAATACACTGTACCGAAAACAAAATACTTCCAACTGTAGTCCCATACTTGCTCTTATATGTTTTTAAGTTTTAAAAGTATTTTTACTGATTTATTGAAAAATAAATTCCTTTGATTTATTGCCTTCAATAGCAAAACAATCGATTTAAAAGCGCAACGCAACTTATTTTTCACTTTTTTTCTATTTTCTTTCTGCAGAACTTGTAAAATCTTGTGACATTTTGCTTATAAGCATGCCTATTACTTAAACCCATTATAGATGTCACTTTGAAATTAAATCCGCTTTAAATTTAATAATCAGCTTAAGCTAACGGTTGTCATCTTAAAATCATTGCTGCTATCACCTGTGGCATTAACAAGGTGACAACGCGAACTAGAAGTGCACAGATTAGTTGTTATTTATGGTGCGCTACTTCTTTAACTCTGGGATACAACAATAAAAATAAAATATTGAATTACTTTAAAAGGCGGTAGAGGAAGGGGCAAGTTAAAGTGGTTATCTAAACTTACTATCTTGTAACTTGTGAATAAAATGGAAAATTCTTTGACATAACAGTGAGTATTTTTATGACAGCTAAGCAAAGGAAATTGGTAGTATTGATACTGTTAATGTGTTAAAAAAATGAAATTAGTTACGCTCCTATACAGGTCGAAATTATTATTAAAAGTGATGCCGAAATATTTAAGAAAAATATCCAAGTATTTAGTGACGGCAGCACAGCCGTCATAAGATTCCTAGAAAGTGTTGACCACAGAGAAAAATTTTTTTCAAAAATGTTGGCTGTCTCTGGAGAGGGATTTGATCGTTACCCATTAGTGGGTTCCTGCACATGATGGCATAGAAGCTAATTACATAGTGAATAATGTTGAACAAGCAGTTAACGACTTGGATCATTAGAAGACAGAGTAAGTGCGGGTAATGTGGTGTAGACTGGTAATGCGGTATTTATCATAATTTCTTTTAAAAAGAAGAAATAATTACTAAAACACTAACTGCATGTAAATGAATGTAGTAGACCCCAACTGCATCGAGACAGATAGGGCTGGCCAATTTTAATGAAAAGAGAGTATGGCAAATATTTCAACTGCCTAGGATTCTTACTGTTTCGGTTTAACCTTTTTAAAACGTTTGAGTTCTTTTAAATTGCGTCAAAATAAAATAACATCACTTCGTTTCCTCACTTTATCTGTATACAGTTTGTCTTAACACAGCAACTTTTTATGGACTGAATATTCGTTTAAGCAACACTTTTATTTAGGCCTAAAAACGTCTTTACTTTACGACAGCAAAACAATAACTAGGTAAAGCATCCTACTTATATACTTAATTGCCTACCGTTTATAAAGTTTCGGAAATGTCTCAAACGCTTTCATATCCTCTATTTTATATCCGTTAATTTTAAACATGTAAGATTGTGTTACCCAAAGATGGTCGAATTGGCAGTGTTGCCAAATACACAAATAATTACGGCATTGACGGGGTGACACATTATTACCAAATACACTAAAATTCCACAATACAGTTTTAAAGACGCTGATGCGGTGTATTTTCTCTTTAGACATTTTTATTTTCATAAGAATATAGATATGCACTTAGACAAGTGATATCTTATATGGACTTCTGCAGAAGCTAAAATGACACTGAGGCGAAAGAATACACTTCACATCTCTGATATTCCCTACACTCGAGGACTCAACACAAAAATTGCTTGAAAGTTAGTTTTAGCTTTAAAACCATCATTAAAACCTGGTTCTATCATACAAAATTATTGTGTTAAAACTAACAAAGAACCATTTTTAAATTCGTTTTAAGTAGGTGTTATGAAATACAACCTTGTTTTCAATGTACTAAATTCAGTGCTACCAAGTTGAAAATGTTAAACCAGCTGATAATTTAAATGGCGCTCAATAAAAATAAAAACAAAAAGTAAATGTTTACTATTTTGTTGCTCTTATGCATTGTTGATGTAAACAAAAGTGATTATTTTCTTTAAGGATCTTCTAAAGCTTTTTTATACATAACTAAAGTAATCCCTTTCTCGTTGCTGAAAGCCTTTGTGTTTAATAATGTTTTGTATTGACTGCTAAGTTTCTTAAACCAAATCTAGAAACTCTAACCATTCGCAATATATACAAAAATCATTACTTAATTTAATGGGAGATACCATACCTGCTTATCCGATTCCGCTCACTTTTTAACTCATGGTTTGTACTATCTGATAAGTCATTTATATCAAATTCAGAACATTCCATTCTTTCCATCGTTCTCTAGATATACAAAAATCAATATTTTTTTTTTGTATGGGAGGTGTCACAGCCACTAATTTAATTTCGCTCATATTTCGACTGATGATATGTATTACCTACTACAGAACCCTACACTATTGCCGTTTCAAAGATATACAACAATCAATGTATTGTCCACGACGTTTTCTGCACCAAATTAAGAAACTTATACTATTACCGTCTACTATTGAATAAAAATTAATGCTTACTAAAGGGTCCGCCGTCTAACGTTTTTTTTTCAAGAAGATCGAATTATCAGCCGCAGAGCTGATGTCGTTTGGCCACCTCGGAGCTGCGATTTGACACCGTTGGACTATCATTTGTGAGGTGCCATCAAAGATAAGTCTTACTCCAATAAGCCAGAGACAATTGACGCTTTAAAGGACAATATTCGTGAAGCCATTGGTGAAATACAGCTGCACACAATCGATAATGTGCTCAAAAATTGTACCGATCGTGTAGGCTACTGCATGGCCAGCCGAGGCAGCCATTTAAATGAAATTATTTTCCATTATTAACCGGAAGGATTGTACTTTCAAATAAAAAAAGAAATTTTAGAAAATATTCAGTAGTTTTTTTTATAGCATTTTCAAAACAAAAAATTATTTGGTGGACCCTTTACAACAATCAATGTATTGTCCACGACGTTTTTTCCACCAAATTAAGAAACTTCTACAATTACTGTCTACTATTGAATAAAAATGAATGTTTACTATATATGTACCCACTTGTCTAATACCGCCCACTATTTGAATGATGATTTGTCTTGACTTCAAAGTTATTTAGACCAAATTCACAACCTTCCTAATCGTTCTCTTGATATACAAAAATCAATATTTAATTTTTATGGGAGATGCCATACAACTGCAATCATTGCAGCAATAAGGACGATCTTTATTGACTAGTAGAAATTGAATAGTAGAAATTATCTAATCGAGTCAATAATACGAATATGTAAAAAACTTTCAAAAGATAAGGGCTAGACAACTAAATATTATTAAAATTTATATTTTAAGTGAAGTTGTCGAAGACGTCCGTATGTTTTGTCGCATTCAAAAAACTACATTCAACGTACAAAATGATTTTTTCTAAGTTAAATAGGAGTATTCTTTGCTTTTTTTTTTTTTTTAGTGAATTTAGATGACTAACTTTATAAATAAATAAAATAGTTAAAAATCCAAAAGTGTTCGCTTTGTTATTGAGATATTGAACCAGAAGGTCGTATGTATGTTTTGTCCAATACTGTATATCACTTGAAGAATCTGCTTATTTTTTTAATCTTGGAAACTAAGTACCGCTTAATATTTCGCTAAATTATCATCTTATAAATACATGAAGGTACGAAAAACCGGTTGACCGGTTGTACTCGACAGCGCATATCACAAATGTAAATCACTGCCCAGATATTATTTGCTGTAGCACCATGTAAATACTAGTCTCATGCTCTTTGACAGCCTTCTAATGCCTAGCTACGACTCCAAAAGCTGATAAAAAATAAAGCTTCACAATTAGTAAAGAATAGGTCTTCCTGCTAACAAATGAAGTTTTCCAATATTTCATAAGTAAATTAGTAGTTATCGAAATTTTTAAATTTAGTTTTAAATGTTTTTTTTATTATTTAAAAATATATCAAAATATTTTTATTACTTTAAAACTCTTAATATTGTATTTATTTACTATCAAACAAATTTTGTTTGTGTACAACCCTAACAATGCCAACAAAACATACACCTGTTGCTGCTAATTGTTTACCACAATAGACTTTCTGTTGGTGTTAATCAGGTAAATGTCTCAATGACATTTACATTCTAACGCATACATGCGTATGTATGCATATACATGTGTATGCGTTTGTATTCAAACAACATACTCATACGCCATTATCTTTAGATGTATCCACCCATCCACCCATTCATTCATTGTCACATACATTCATTCATTCAATCATTTTCTCTCCTTCTTTCTACCCTCTACGGCTGACTGTCATTTACTCGTAAATATATATACTCGTCGTAGTCAGTTGTCTTATTACTATTAACGATTCTTTAGAAGTTATTTAATCAATTATCTCTACACCTTTCAAATTACTAATGACTTTTAAATAAATTTCTTGTCTATTCTATTCATTTCTTCTTCTTTTGTCTTTTTCTTTTGTTTTCTTTACATATTTGTCTGACGTCTTGTGCGTTTGAACAAAAATAAATAAAAATAATGACGCCTGTTTTTACTGCATACGCCGCCCATTCAAGTTGGATGATAATGTACAAAAAATGTTACCCAGAGTTCCAGTGCCACTACAAGAAGCCACATCACGTCTAGTGAATCGGGATCCAACCGCAAGACCAACAGCCCAACTGTTGCAATTGATTAAGTACTTTGTGTAAGTAATTTTATATATAAATTATATACGTATGTATTTACCAACAGACATACTTACTTCAGTTTATAAATAAATAGCTAACAATGTAACTGTACACTTTATATACGTACTGTACACTTTATACTCGTATTTATAAAAAATTAAAACAAATTACTTGTATAGGACTATTAGGGTAAAACAGAGTTTTGGAAAATTGGTCTGGATTTAAAACAAACAAAAAGTCCGTAGGTCCATAATCTTGAGAGCAATAAAAAAGAACTTCTTAAATTTGAACTAGTTCATCACGTTCATTTGACTAATTTGTTGATGCTTAAACTTTTGCTAACCATGTTTTTATACTTGTTAAGCTATTTACTTACTTACTTAGGTGACTATAAATAACCGTTTAGGTCAGTAGCCGCCTTGAAATCCACTCGATGATATCAATATCGATAGCAAACGCTGGCGGCATGTATTTTCTGGTGTAATTTATGGCAGTTCTATTAACCCATTTTGTACCAGGCTAAAAAAATATTTTAATATTTTAATGAAATTTTCATGGTTACTTAGAAGTCGGCCAAAAATAACATTTTGCACTTTTTTTACCTATGATTACCTGTGACAACTACTGGTCGAGATCTAACTACCTAAGATAAGCCAATATAAAAGCTTCATACTCGTACATATTTATTGGATAAAAAAAAAATTATTTAAATTTTTATGATGTCTCAAAGCAATTACCCACATGTAATTTTATATTGCATTTTGAGCAGGTGTAGGCAGTATGCTTTTTGTATATTTTGCATCGGTGATAGCAGCGATTTACACGTACAGACATATGCATACCTTTTATTCTAGGCAGTGATGATGGGCGGTCTATAAAGTCGTCACTACTTCCATTTTCTTTATCCGATGAATCTATTTCGCTATTGTTTGCATACACGGCAAGTAACAGAGTTTTTGTCAACGAGTTTTTGAAATCAATTTGGCTCATTCAGCAATCACCAATGCAGTTTCCATGCATTAATACTAGCGCTCTCCAAGCAGGTAACAGAGAGTGGTCACTACCACTTCTTGCCCATAATTCCAATGCGGTAAGTAGCTACAGCATTATCACGCAGGTCAACTTCGCCCATGTGTTAGGTTGGATTGAGGCACAGCAAACAATTTTTTTTTTTTGCTTTCGGTCGCATCGATCATAATTTGCAGCTAAAGTGACTTCTGCACTATCTCTGCATCTAACCAAAGCTATATTATGTGCTTGATCAAATGCGTAATTCATATCGCAGTGGATTTATTTTGTTTTTATCTCTGCGCCAATCTGCACCAATCTGTTTGCCGGTATTGTGCTAGTTGCACAAACTCCTTTTTCTTTTAAAAGGCAAAGTAAATGCTAACCAGTGAAAAAAATTGTCGAAATGAATGGTATGTTGTCTAGGATTTTCACAATCCGACGTTGGACTCATAAACGCACTAGCAGCTCGGCCAAGCTGTTTATCATATGCATCCGATGCTCCAGCGTATGGTTTGAGTTGGAAAAGAAATCCTTTCGATGAACACAAACACTAATATTTGTACCCAAAGTGTATAGGTTTCCCCTGATTAGTACCTTGTAGCTATGTCAACAAAAATGTAATAACATTTGTTCGTCAATTGAAAGATTTGGTTCAAAAACACGAAACTGCATATATCGGGTGTTCAGAAGATCAGACAGTGGTTTTACTTTAGCGAATTTATTATTTGTATTTTCATCGTTGATTGCGATATGAAAGTTTGATTTAATTTTTTTAAAACTTGTTGGGTTGAATTGCTTGTTTTATGATATCGACTCCATACGTCGATTCTTTCCTCCAATAGCTCTAGACTTTATGGACGGAGTGGTAGCCCGAAAATATTAATATCCCAAAAAATCCACGCCTTGTGGCCATATCAACTTCATTTCCATTATTGTTATGTTGGTCAACATACCTGTTAATCTGATTTACCAAATGTTGAGTAACCTCATTGTCAAAAAATAGACTCAATGGCTAGTATAGTGTATGCTCATCTGCAAGCGATATAAATAATTATAAAAACAAATTTTAAATATAAACATTAGATATGTATCTAATTTAGACACAAAACTTTTTTTTTGTAATTCAATAGTTCATGCACAGGAGCAATATCAAAAATAAATTAATTTTATTGTCTAATATTTTTAATTATTTAATGAAAAACACCAAAAGTATACACTCGACATCTCAACTGCTGATACGAAATGAGTTAACACACTATGAGCAGAAGCGGGTACCCGTTTCGCAGATTTCCACTTAACTAAGTGAACAACCAAAAGCTTTTCAACACTCGCAAATATAAAATTGTTAAAATTGCCTTTTTCCATCTCAAGCCAATTAGTATTAATGATTTGCTTTTAAATAGTTACACTCCTAATAATCCTGATGAATTATACTTTCCCATGCACATTTGCTGAAGCAAAGCAGGCGAATGTGTGTGCTGTTGAGTGCGTGCAGACAAATAAATATTTAAAGAATCAATAAAATGACTTGTTGAACGAACGAACGAAAGAACAAACATTCAACCTCAACATCAGGAATAATGCTTTTTACTGAATTGAAGATAAAGTTCCATTCTCTCTAGCTCTTAATGTAGTAATTCAAGAAATAAATTGAAAACAAAAAATTTGGAACAAAGTAACTTTTACTGTCTAATAGATATTGAAATGTTTATGTATCAACAAATTGCACAGAATCATACATACTTAGATAGGAAAACATAAAAAAATTCATATTTGTTTGAAAACTAAAGAAAGTTTAGTTCCGTCGTTTTCCCTACCGCGTCTGCACGGCGTTTAGCTGGGGCTGTCGGATGGCGCGAAGTATCTGGGGATAATCCTGGATTCCAAGCTATCCTGGCGCCAAAATACACGTGCGAGGGCGGCGAGGGCGAATGTTACGTTGTACGCCTGTCGTAGAGCCGTTGGAATGTCCTGGGGTCCTAATTCTAGGAGTTCCAATTGAATATTCAACACGGTGGTTAGGTCTATACTTATGTATGGTGGGGGTCTCTGGAGATATCCACATATTGAAGGATCTTTGATCAGTTCTGCGCATTGCAGCACTGATGATTGCAGGTGCGCTCAGGTTCACTCCTTCGAGGGCCTTGTTTGTACTGCTGAACTGGCTTCCAGAGGAACTGATGGCGGGCATATCTGCGATAAGGTTGAATAGCAGCGGCATCTTTAGGTATTTGGATATGAACCTTGGGGGGATAGATTACTGCACACCCAAACCCTTTCTGGATAGAATGTTCTCCGTGTGCATCTCACCAGAACCGGTAATTGGATACGGTACTGTTGAGATGTACACGGATGGATCAAAATCCTCGGAAGGCGTTGGGGGCGGCATCTTCATTTCTATATACGGCGTGAGAGAATCCTATAAACTGCCGGACAACTGCAGTGTCTTACAGGCGGAGGTCTCAGCGATAAAGGGGGCAGCGTACTGGTTGATGTACTACGGGGATCTGTACGGACAGTCAAGCTGCGATCAAGGAGCTCTCCGGTGTCTACTCGACATCGCGATTGGTGTGTGAATGCCGGTCATCTCTCAACGAGATGGCGAGACATTCAGACATGGAGATTATCTGGATAAGGGGTTACTGGGACACCCGGGGGAACTGTGTGGCAGACAGACTTGCGAGGGCTAGCTTTCTCCTCAGAAATGAGGAGATTGACCACTCAGTTGAAATGCCACTCTCCTCTTGCAGACTTATGGTCATGCGGTACATGTTGGGTGGGGCACAGCTACGGTGGGATGATAAACTCACGTGCTCTGTATCGAGGTAAATCTGGCCCCTATATGATCGGGCTCGCTCGGAGTCTACTATAGGGGCGCCACGACTTAGGCTGCGAACTCTTGTGGCTGTGATTACTGGGCACTGTGTGGCTGGAGCGCACGCTAGGAGATTGGGTCTGCCGGTGTGAATATCGGCAGAATCTCTTCTTTTGTACATGCGTCTGGTTGGCTCGGATCGTACCGGGACGCGGACATATAGGCTGTCTAATTTTCTGGATTACTGGCGGATATCACAGTGGGATCAATATTGGACCCAGGTGGGCTGGACGTGTCTGGCTACCCGTCGTATCTAACTAACTTACTAAAGAATTTTTTACAAAAATAAAATGTTAAAGGAAACCAATTTTTGGACCAACTGATTCCTTGATTATTATTTTCGTTTTGAAGCACCAAGAGGTTTTGTAAATATTGAAATTACAAAATTTTCTATCATCTTTAAATAAATACATTTAATCAGACATAAAGTCAAATAATTGAATATTTTTAAAATCTGTAAAATGAGCAAGAAAAGGCATTCAATGCTTAGTGAATACAAAAGCGATATTCCAATTAGACAAGCCAATTGCATTTGGTTTGCCTATTAATTTAACTTGTATACCAGACTTATACTCTTCTAATAATTAAAGTATTTTCCATTTGATTCAATTTAAGGAATTATCAACGCTTTTAGAAATGTTAAAGAATATCTCTAATCTGTTAAAACGTTTATTTCAATTTAAAGGCAAAATACATTTTGCTAAAGTTGTTTTTGAAATCATTTTTTTGTTTTCTTTTTTTTGTTATTTTCAATAAAGTCGGGCGTTGTAAGATAAAAAATTATAAATTTTAAAATACAGTCGACATTCCTTTTGCAATATGTTTTAATTCAAAGCAAAGAAACGACAAATGGGTGAGTAATATTCTTACGAAAATCAAGTTTGGGAACCACTGTCGTTTGTTACATAGCTGCAGTACAGGAAACAGAACTCATTACCATGTCACCATTACATAGTTTTACCAATTTCAATATTATTAGAAAGGATCGTAGAAGAGGAGGAAGTGGAGGTATCGCATTTATTATCAATAATACAGTGCAATATAAGCTACTGACGTTACCCAATATAAGTGATTACATCCGGAACCACAGAAATAGAATTGCTAAATTTCTACATCCACCGGTTAATAGCTGCCCAGCTGGTTATTGCACGAACATCGAACAACTGCTTAATGGGGACAGTCGTGTGGTGATGGGAGACTTTAATGCTCATCACAAGCTCTGGCACTCTAACCTAGAAAACGATCAGAGGGGCATTGCAATGGCGGAAAAGATCTACGACTCAACCTATATCACAATAAATGATGATAAAGATATAAATATTGCCAGCGCAGGTCCGATAAACTTCAAACAATGACGAACTATTCCAACACTAGCATCAGACCAAATCCCCATACTAATCACAATACATCGTCCTCCTAACTTTGTGGTCTTTGATCGGTGGACCTTCTTAAACCACGCTGAAGCAAACTGGGAAGGATACAGAGAGTACTCAATCCGCAGATTTTAGAATTTACCGATTCCCACGACATCGTTTCCGCAGAGAGGAACTTCCGTAACACCATCCGGGTAGCTGCCGCGCGCTTTATACCATTGATATACTCAAACTTAACAGCTGAAGCAGCAACACTTGCAGATGAGCGTGACGAGATCAGGCATACAAACCCTGGAGGGTCCGAGAGTTTAACAGGGTGATCTATGGACAAATTTCCTAAATACATACAATCTCACCTCAGGGGCAGGCAGGCTATGGTATCCCTCTCCTATCCATCGAGAAGAGGTGACAAGGTACCAATATCATTCGGTGGGATATCACGGACAGATCCCGCAAGGTGGGCAATTCCTCGAGCACTCGTACAGTGATAAGACACAAACGATAGTCCGTCACATTAACGAGAATCCGCAAAATTACACCAAAAATGAGGTTGCTAAAGTCATCAAGGATGTTCAACCATCACTTGGCCCGGACGGTATATCCATGCTGATGATGAAAAATCTAGATACGCCTGGCTTGGAATATCTTACCAAACTACTCAACTTCTCACTAGACACACAGGTGATACCAGACATCTGAAAAATGGGAAGAGTAGTCCCGGTACTTAAACCAGGGAAGGCTGCAAGCTTGGGAGACTCCTTTCGATCGATAACGCTTCTATCCCCGATGGCTAAGGCCCTAGAAGCATTATTCCTCCCAAGCCTGATGGACCACCTACTAATGGCGATTATGTTTAATTTCTAATTTTAGAAAGTCCCAGTACCACCAGCGGGAGTGGAAATAATATCCTATGCGGACGACTGTACTGTTATGGCGACTGGCAAGAATATCGATGACACCAGTTTGCAGCATTAGTAGCTAAATATCTAGTGAACCTAATAGATTTCTTCGCTCGAAGGAATTGGAGAATCCAACCATCCAAATTCTCTGCCACGGTTCTCACTAGCTGGGCAAATGAAGTAAGGCTGGGATTCAATATATTGGTTAATGGTTCGAAAATACCAACGACGAATTACCCCAAAATCCTCGTGGTAACTTTCAATAGACTCTTCCGGTCCTCAGCTCAGGCCACTGCAATTCACAATAAAATGCGAAGTAGAAACAAGGTCTCCAATTCACTTGCCAGCAGTACTTGGGACACGGACAAAAAAACCTGGTTGGCTACATATAAGGCAATTGGCCGGTCAGTGGTAAACTATGAAGCGCCCGCGTGGGCACCAACTGTAAGCCCAAGTAGTGAAATCCACAGAGATATCAGATTTCAGCTCTAACGACAATCACCGGTTCTATCCAGAAAACACCAGAATGATATCTTCACGAAGAATCCCAGATCCTTCCAGTCAATAAGCACAACATCCTGCCCGCGAAGCAATTCCACTGGCCTGCCATTGGACGGAGCATCCGAAATATCGACTCATGAACATTTATGATCTTTACCCAGGAATCTGAGGGTAGATCTTCGAAAATACCAAAGTTATATCCAACATTATCTTCGGCATCCATTTGATCTGGACGCATACAAGACATTTTTGAAGGACATTCATCGTGATACGGTTGAGATATTCTTAAGAAGCTCCCACGAGAATGTCGTCCAAGGAAGCTGTCCACCCCCGTGGCGGAAAACAAAAATATCAAAAATCAATGATGGCATTCACAATATTTGTCCAACCTTCAGAACAGGTCCTTATGATGTGCAGCATTTGTTTTCCTGTAGTGAAAGCCTATAACTCTATCTAGTCTCCAAAACACTCTGGACATCCGAGGGAAGTAGCTCAACTCCTGGGCCTTAGAATAGAAGAAGAAAAAAGAGAAGAACAAGAAGAAGAGGAGGAGGGGTGGTGGAAATGAATGATAATAAATATAAATTATTGTATTTTAAGGTCAAGTTCTACAACAACAACATTGCTAGAAAATAAACAAAAGCGACAAAAACAACTATTTCCATGCTTGTTTACAAATAAAAATAAACTACGACAACAAAGCAAGCAGGCAATGAAACAAATAAGAAACAACAACAACACAATAATAACTAAAACAAACAAGATGTTTACAATCAGATCGCTGCATAAAGCATCAATCACATAACCGACAGCAAGCAGCATGAAAGCAAGCAGCAAGTTGATGTTGGCAGCATTTGCTGCTATGCTATCGAATTCATAAATATTTTGAAAGCAGCAGCAGCAATAAAATTATGTCTCATTGTCATCTGTTTTATTTGTCATAAATATATTTGTTATAGACAAATATTTTTCATTGGTGACAATCAAGCTTTTCAAATGCACCAAAATAAAATATTGCTCAAATATATAAAAATTAATGAAATTATGTATTTAAACTTTTAAATTATTAACGTAGTCGTACATGTTATTGCGATACAATATTTTAATTTTATATTGTTCTTTTCTGATAAATTTAAAAAAAAAAAATTGGTTTGCGTTTTTTTATTTAAAATTTTATAATGTATCGGTAACACTAATTTTTGTTTTTGCGGTGTTGCCTTTTAAATAATTGTTTTCATATAAACGTATGTATTCTAATTTTCACATTTTGCTGTCTGCTGCTTGCTGTCGGTTATGTGTTTAATACTTAACAATCTTACTTAACATCGATACGGATAGCAGTCAGTTTATTTGGTTTATACGCAGCGAGTAAAGTTTATTAGATACTTATATTGGTGTAAGCTCAGAATAACGAGTAGTTGGAGTATACTGGTCAAAAAGGTCCTGATCGAACCTATGTTGTGACAACGATCGGGTTGGAAGATCTTTAGGGAGAAAGATCTGTGTAGTGATTGTTATTATTTTACACAAAGGGTGGTAACAGAGATTAATTAAGAGTATTTGTAATTGCCTGTAAAAAGGTTATGCGCAGTGAAACACAAAACTGCGTAAATAAGGAATTATTGAACTGAAAACCAAACACATATTTATTTTTATTTTTACTGCAATCTACGAACTCATTAATAAGCGTTTTTTCAAAGTTAAAGCGTAACAATATCCTTTCGTTGATATTGAATTGAAGATCTTAATTCTCCCAATAATACTTAACAACACACAAACAACTTTTAGTTGAAAAAATTGGTTGTTGTGTAGACGTAGCCACCTGTAGCTTCAGCGAATGTCAAATACTAGTCTCAGACACGATTTTGATAATTGCCACAAACACACGATACTAAAATTTCTAGAATACTGTTTGATAAAGACCAGATAACAGTTTGAATGCGTTATTCACAATAAAATTAGTACATTGATGTGAATTCACACAATTTCAGTTAAAAAACATATGACAATACATGCGTGTAACGAAATCCATGCACTGCATAGCTTGTCTTATCTATAAGTCATCTACCACAAATGAAAAGCAACGCATGCCTAAAGTTATGTTTAGACAATTGGCACATAAAAAATATTGTTAAAAAAAATGTCTAAAAAATGCCTTACAACCTTTTTTTTGTTTTTCAACATTGTCAGATTGTCAACTAATCAATTTTTTAACATCTAACAATGACATCATTGTCAGAAAAAACTTATGTGCAATTGGATTGACGAATGACTTGCAATCATGTGAACTGACAGAATACATTCTGGTGGCAATTTTCCATTGTCCGGTCATTGTCAACAAATTGCAAAGTCTGATAATGTTGTTAGATCTGACAATCGTCTGAACAGAGCTCAACGAATGGTATGAATGGTTGAACATGTCATTCAATGAAGAGCAAAATTCTTTTGAGAAGTATTTACGCCTGCAAGCCAGCTTGACCTGAGATTACCAATAAGCGATTGTTCGCCATTAGCGAAGAATTTTCGAAACAAAAATATTTGCGCACCAATAGTAAATTAAAAACAAAACTCTCTCTCGATTCACATGTACTCTCATGCTCTTGCTTTTAGTCATCACTGAAACAGCGACGAATGAACATGCGTAACGGGTGCATGCTGTTCTTAAAAAATTTTTTTTTTTTTTAATGAAGTATTTAATTTTTTACATAAAACATTAAGATTTTTATATTTATTATATTTTATATTAAAGAATAAATTTATACAGATACTAATAATGCTAATTACCTATTCAACTCTCAGAGAGCAAGTTTTTATGTTCTCACTAACAGAACCATATTTTTGTTTTTGAAGAGCATGGAGAGGCAAAAAAATCAAAATAAATAATGGCCAGAATAGAAGAAAGCAAAAATTTCATTCTAGAACTATTGCGTGATATCGTTAAAGTTATTCGCTTCAGATATTGCTAAAGGCTTACTATTGATATAACAGGCAAACCTTCGAGATCGAAAGATTTGCTGGCACAAACAGAGCGGCGGGTGAGCTCTTTGAGTTCTTTTTCGTTTCGCTTCCAGTAGTCGTTTTCGATTGTTTTATCAGAGAAATGTTTGCCAAACATTCGAAAGTGATGTTATTATCGAATGTCGTGGTCAAGCGGTGGGTTTATTGCTCTAATATATATTTTATTTATGTATGAGTGTACTACGAGTATATATTGCTGTGTTTTCAAGAAGAAATTGCCGATTTTAATTTTTTTTTTTTTATTACGAAATCATTTTATTACTTGACATGAATCAGCATTGTAAAGAAAGAGTATTCAGTGACCAATGAACAAAAATAGCGAATGTGAACATTGCAATATCAATAGAGATTGTTGGTGAATAAGTGGATTAGCACCGAATGCATGAATACTTAGCAAACAGGAATACTTTCATTCTGCTGGTAAGGACAGTCTATGATTTTAATAGAGTAGGAAGAGTGGAACAGAACTCGTAAAATTTTAAAATTTTATATAAAAATTTAAAATTTTATATAAAAATTTAAAATTAAAAATTTTAAAATTTAATTTAATTTAAAATTTTATATAAAAATTTAAAATTAAAAATTTTATATAAAAATTTTAAATTTTTTAGATTTGTGCTCACGAGTCGAGCAAAAAATATGATTCGTGCTCACAAATTAAAAAATAAAACCCACGAGCACGGGTCACTAAGCGAGAACTTCTTTCAAGAGCAGAGTTTTGACGTACTATGGATTTTAAATATCTCCTCTAAAAGATTTTGTTCGTTAATCATCTTGGGAGCATTTGCTTTCACAAAGCATATTTGCTTTGTTTCAGTTTCTGTTATCATTAGTAGGCAATTAGTCTTTGGTTATCTGTAGCAGGTTTAGGATGAATGATAATGCTGCGATATTTCGTTGTCTAGAAATAACGCTTACTGTATATATGGTGTAGGGGTATGGAGTCGTAGGATCCTATCTTTTTCCCTCTTCTTTTTATTTCTGAGAGGATGATACCGGAACTTCTTTTATTATTCAAAAAATTTAAATCATGATAAAGAAAATTCTCTTTCGGGATGCGTACATGGCCTATTTTAAGCTTTCTGTCCGAGCACTTAAGTAATTGGTATGAATGGAAGATGACACACTTACTTATACAATCTCTTCCAGTTGTTGACTGATGATGTGTACTGCCACGAAGCTACACTAAAATCAATATACACTTTGTATGGGAGGTACCATGCTCACTAATCTGATTCCGCCCAATTTTTGACAGATTATCCTATTTGGACCAAATGTAGAGATTCTTTCCCTTACCGTTTCGGAGATACAGCCAAATAAATATTTTTATAAGTGTGGCATCGGCTGTATTGGTTTGTAAATCGGTTGAGTGGTTTTCGACTTATTAAATGACGTACATAGGACAACTCATATGTAGTATACGTATGTCTATAGATAGATTTGCTTAGTTTCTTAAAAATTCCAAAAAATATTTTATTCTCTTCAGCTGGGTGTACACCTCATGCCAATATTGCTTTTTTGTTTGCTTTGAACCATGAAACGTTTTCAATAGGTTTTACTAATGCAATTGTATTTCTTTGCTACTTCCTGTTCCGGCTATAAGTTAACATTGTTGCTGTTGTTGTAGTTGTTGCCGTTTTGGCTTCAAATGAACATTGTTGCTGTTATTGTAGTTGTTGCTGTTTTGGCTTTAGTCATGTCATCATGGCATTGCTAAGATTTGATTTCATTTACCCCGTTAATATTGTTTTCGGTATGCAGTACTGTGCTGTGCTTTTTTATGCCCATTGTATAAAGTTTAGCAGGAAGATAAAGTTTTCCTTAACGAAAATTTATTCCTTAAGCAAAAGTTTGTTTAAAATTTAAACAGTTTTCTAAAAAATTAATAGAAACTTTACTTTTTAGATAAAAATTAAACAGATAAAATAAATATTATGAAAAAAGAGGGTAAATAACTAATTATGTTAAATATTATTTTATTAAAATAAAAAATTATGGGCAAAATGTTTTGGTTTTTTTCCATCATAAAACAATACATAAAAAACACAAAAATTGTGAAACTCATTAAAATTTAATCCTTGCTAAGCATAACATAACAAAAAAAGATATATTTTCTCATTTTTTTCTTTTATCCTTCCCTTTTATTAATCGCAGTGATCCGGCGGTAAATGCCCTCAAGTTTCTCGATGTGGTTAACATGAAGGATACATCACAAAAATCTCAATTTTATAAAGTCACTTTAATGGAAAGCATGCCACTGATACCCAAGGTAAATATAAGCTATTCTATATAGAAAATATCTTCCAAAACCTAACAACATAACATTTTAATAAAATACAAACAAAAAAAGGATACTCACATTAGAGTTGGGTCGTATAGCTCTTCTAATGAGCTAGTTCGTTTACTTAAAACAAAAAATATGTGTAAAACAAAAATTTTATTTAGGTATTTGTGAGTGTGTGTGGTTAACATACATGTTTTGTGTTGTAAGTGAACGAACTAGCTCATGAAAAGAGCTAAAGAACCCAACTCTAACTCACATACAAAAACACACATAAATACACATTTGGTGGTTAAAGAAAAAGCAAAAAAAGGATTTAATTTTGCTACAACAGGATATTAAAAAAATGGCAGTAAAAAATTAACAACCGAGCAAAATTAAGCAATAAAACAAGATGCGTTTTGTATTTGTGCAACATTTAAAAATGCCTCAAACAACAACCGTTTGGTTAATAACGGGTAATATAGAATAGCGTAGATCATACACTAGCAATTAGAGCTATCGATCGTATCGATAGTTTTGTTTTTGGCTGACCATCGATAGTATTTTGTCACTATCGATACTATCGTCAAATTCTAACAGTAAATATGGAGGTCACTAAATGTACATACATAGTCAAAGTCATATTTGCAAAAATTTGTTCGACGCAGGCTGTTAGACATCTGTCACCTTTTATAGTTACATAGGGACACAGTTTAACAGTTTCTTAAATTCCTATTTATTAAGCTCAAAAGGAAGGAAACTTAAACACATGATTTATTTTATTCCAACTACAATCTATGAACTCTTATATAGACGTTGTTAAAAAGGTAAAAACGTAACATTATCATCTTGTTGTACTGATATGCAGAACAAAATCGACGACCTGAATTGTCCATCTATGTTAATACCAATATTACCAATAGTAGTAACACTCATAACCAGTTACTAGCTAATGTTATAAGGTGGTATCGCTGTTGAAAAACTTTTTTTTATCAGATGGTCTGGCCGGGTATTGAACCGAGGCCCTTCTGGTTGGTAGGAGTATAGGTTTATAGATTATCTTTCAAAGAATATTTTACATTCATTCATTATGTTAAAATTCATAGCCAACGTTTGTCGAGCTCGCACTAAGTATTCAACCGTTTCAACATCGTTATCACTCTTATTGTTATCACTGATGAAGTTGAATAATAAGATGATATGAAAGCATAGAATGCTTGAAAATGTTCTGATATTTAGGCAGCCTTATCACAACGGAATAGGAAGATGTGGACAAACATACTTGTTAACAAGGCTAAAGCGGCTTTTAGTCAATTGAGAATTGCGGCAGCTTCTTTCTCAGGTCATCCTTCCGAAGAAAGAAGAGAGAGTCTACTATGACGCTTCTTGCTTTCTTGTGGATTCCATTAAATTGCTGTTTTGATTATACTTTCATCTGGCTTTCTCAGAGTATGTCCGCTCCTTTTCGATAACCTTGTTCGAACTACCACTATGATGAGCGCTTGGTTTGTTTTTTGCCGAAGGCAGTTGTTAGAAATTGTAGCTGACCAGAATAGAGGCAAGATTATTCGCAAGCATAGGGGTGTATAACATTCTTGGACTGTGATTATAACTATGCTTGCTAGGTTTCATGATTTGCCATCAGTATAAAAGTGTAAATTTTATGCACAAAGAAATTATTTTCGATTTAGTATTTGCAGTATCCACAGCATTTCTAACATTTATTTTATTCCTTTTATGTCTGCATTCATGCCACCAAATGAAGTTAATATACTTCCGATGGTTTCTAATAAGGAATCAAATGGTATTTATTGTGTATTGATTCGTATGATCTTTGTTCTTTTATTCCATATACATATATATACATATCATTGAATCATTGTGCTAAGAGACATATGTCATCTAGGTCTACTAGTTTTCTTTTCTTTGCCTATTCCTTTATCTGTATATTCATGGAAAATATTAAAGAGCATTGATGACGGCACAAATCATCGCAACATCGCAACAAAAATTTTGTTCCGAAACCATTTTTTTTATATGTATGTAGTTTGACGATTCTATTTTTGAGAGAGAGAGAGAGAGAGATCGAAAGAGAGTTAACTTGCTTCGGAAAAATTTTAGCTTGAATTGGTTTAATTTTAATTTTGTTCCGAAACATTTGAACTGTGCTGCCAGCTACTTCAGTTTTTTAAGCAAAGTTGAACTGAGCTGCCACATCATATTATATGTACATATGTATGTATGTATAATACAATACATATCACTTGTTTTGTATTGTTTGTTTTAAAAAATAACTGTTGATTAGTATTACTAAATTAAAAATAAAACAAAATAAAATAAATATTACCTTGGAGTTAAATGAATCAGTTGTACTGAAGCTGATTTCAGAAATAATAAGCCGAGCAGGGAATGCTTGTATGATATGAGTAATAAAAGTTACACAAATAATCATATGGAGAAAGGTGTGTGGTTAACAATAGCAACCTCTATTGTAATGGGAAGTGAGTTAAATGTTATTGATGATTATCAAAACCATTCAACAAGTTGTGTTTAGTTAATTGCAGGAAGCGAATGCCAAGTACTTCGGAAGTGTTTGCGTAGAAGGTACAGGGTCCGCCATCTAACGTTTTTTTTTCAACTAGTGCTTATTTCGTGAATGGTAATACTTAGCTCATGTCTGCTTTGACGGATAATTAGTTTTATCCTTCCGCTGAATGAATATGAGTGTGTATACGCTTCGCTAAGTGGACCTGCGATGGACTTACAGGAGATGCCGATTTTGCCAAAAAAAAAAATCATCTTTTCAGATGAAGCTCATTTTGATCTTGGCGGGTATGTAAACAAGCAAAATTGTCGCATTTGGGGCACAGAAAACCCGCACGCATACATTGAAAAGCCGACACACCCAAGACGAGTCACTGTTTGGTGCGGATTTTGGTCCAGAGGCATAATTGGGCCATTTTTTTTTTTTTGAAAATGAGCAAGGAGTGGCCGTTACAATCAATGGAGGGAGGAGAAGAGGAGGATATTAGCAACATTTGGCTTCAACAGGACGGCGCTACGTGCCACATAGCCGTTTCTGAAGATCGTATTATCAGCCGCAGAGCTGATGTCGTTTGGCCAACTCGGAGCTGCGATTTGATAAGATAAGTGTCACGCCAACAAGCCAGAGATAACTGACGCTTTAAAGGACAATATTCGTGAAGCCATTGGTGAAATCCAGCTACACACAATCGATAATGTGCTTAAAAATTGGACCGATCGTGTAGGCTACTTCATGGCCAGCCGAGGCAGCCATTTGAATGAAATTATTTTCCATCATTAACCGGAAAATATTCAGTAGTTTTTTTATAGCATTTTCAAAAAAAATTATTTAGCGGACCCTATATAAAACAGCTAAAAGCAATTAATTTACAATTTTTTATTACAAAATAACTAATATAGTGTGACACAAAGAACACAAGCAAATTGAAATCATCTGCTACTATGCTGCCAAATTGTAAAACGAACACAGCCCGCTTACAAAAATATATCATATCGAACAAGCATTTTGTTCCGAAACAATGGGTGAATCCAGCTTAAGAGCACTGTAATTAAAACTTTTGCATTTAATATAGAAAAAGTCATGGAAAATATTTAAAATGCCCTCGTATCATAAATATCCTTCGAATTTGAAGGTTTAATGTAATTTGTATGCACCTTAAATGGTAATTTCGTTTATTGAATTTTGGTTTTACTTGTGGTATTACAGTTTATATGCCAATTAGTGTTACCACCTTGTGTGTACTTACAAATATTATGTGTAATATTTTACTGAATGTGTAGCCTGTAGCCTGTGTGTAATTAGCTTCATGTGTAATTTGTGTATAATTTTACGTTTTGTTTTACCGTTTATTTAACACGTTGACTACCATATGTACCACCGGTGTGTCGCATTTTATTAAAATATTTTGTTTGTTGATCATATATTTTCGGTTTGTTGACGATATATCAAATTTCCGTTCAATGGCGCCTTTGTAAAGATTTTTCTCTGTCACTCCTTTATGGAGCATATTGTCGGCTTTTCACAAAACATTCATTGCTTTGTTTCAGTTTCTTTAAATAATTTAATCTTTCAAGCTAAGTGGATGATTAATCCACTGTAGCTAAGTGGATGATTAATCCACTGTAGCTTCCTCCATATGATTTTGCATAGTGGTAAAGATTCTTGGTGACTGGTGATGACCTTTATTTTGGCATTGCAATTTTTTCCCAATAGGTGGCGTATTTTCCTGATCATTCGTTTGATGGTTGTCATCGTCGCCTGAGGCATGTGGAAGAGTCAGAGGGTCTCGTTGTCACTTTAACCACTAAACTATGCCTCCCTCTTTGTAAGGATACATTCTTTTTTTAAATATAATTTTTCAAGTCTCTGTTTAAAAAAAGTCGAATTTTCATATAGATTTTTATTCGTTTTTTTTTTTTTTTAAATATAATTTTTCAAGTCTCTGTTTAAAAAAAGTCGAATTTTCATATAGATTTTTATTCGTTTTTTTTTTTTTTTTTTTTTTTTGTATGGCAGTCAACGTGTTAATCGAAATAACCTGATTTGCAAACAAAACGGATTTAATCATAGAAATGCAGAAACTACTGTTAAGCATGGATGATGGCTTAGAACTCGAGTATCCAATTACTAGAATTTTTTACTTTTGTCGAGTAAGAAATTAATTGAATTTAAACTTCCAGGAATGCTCGATTAAGCGAGTCAGGTTTTCAAATTGTTCGAATAACTCGAACAATTAAAATATTATCTAAAAAATTTAATTTAATGGAATAAAACAAACATGTGTATTTAGTTTTTTGCTTTTTTATTATTTAAAAACGAGGTTGATGTTTTTTCTTTTGAGTCCAGAAGGAGTATTAAGTCCAGTATGGATGGTTGAATTAAATTTATTTATGTCGTAAGTGGCGGGGTAAACTGTCGATGAAAAATCGTTCCACAGACGAACGGTGCGGCAAAAAAACGAATTCTCTGCATAATGCATTATGCGAATCATTGGACAATTAGCTGCAGAAGGGATACGCTTTACGAGAAAAACGTGTACTATGTGAAAATATGTGATTATTAGGAATTAATTCCCTTACATCATCATTCCGTTGTAGTACCGATAGAACAATGAGGCACTCACCACATTGCGACAATGCAATCGATATCGAATCGATAGAGTTGACTACTCTACCGTCATTACTCTAACGTGGTAGAGAAGCTCCAAAATAGACTGTGAAGCACCGGCGTATACATGAGAGCTGTATTCCATTTTGGGTCGGTTATAGGTCTTGTAAATATAAAGGAGATCAGATGCAATGAAGTATTTCTTGCACTGTCTTAATCCTGGAATGCTTCTTGCGACACATAAAATATGTGAGCGTTCCAACGAACGTCACGGTGAATTCTCATGCCCAGAGCATAGTAATAGAAACAGAAGATAACACATCACCACGTCTGAGTGTTAAAAAGCAACATTGGGTCTTGATTGCATTAAAATCGAATTTGTTGGTAGGACCCCACTCGGAGATTTTCGCCAGGTCGCTTGTGAGTGTGTCGTTAATATTCATCCTTTTCGCTACAATCTTCAAGAGGCTCGGCCTATGATCAACAGAATATGAATGACAAATGTTGCTGTCATCTTCGAAAGAATAGATAGAATTGGAAGTAAGAAGAAGAAAGTCGTTAAGAAATATTAGAAATAGAGTAGGATAGAGAACAGAACTGGTGACGACAATTCACATTCGAAAAGAAAATATGAAGCAAAACGTTGAGAAAATGGGTATTGCAAGCAACATCCCATTCTACTAAGACCACAATCCCATTCAATCCCAATCAGCGGGTAATGCAAAGTTTTGATTGATTCATACCTGATCCAAGCTTACAGCAACTCCTGCTTAAAGCCTAGAACTTAATGTAATTGAACACCGTTATTAGAAATTGGCTAGAAGAGTTTATCAGAAAAGCTTAACACACTAGTACAGCTTAAGGCGACATTATCAGAAGAGAGCCGCAATAATAGTGAAATTTGTGAAAATCAATTTCTAGGCGCTTACTGACTGCTCTGGACTACAAAAGATATGTAAGCTAATCCTAATTGTTCAATTATTACATTTCAAGTATTCATATCTTGCTTCAAACGATTATGCGTTGAAATAAAAAATGAGATATTTTTGTATTTCTGATGAAACATACAGTTGTTATTGAAGAAAATGCTGGTCTTGTTATTCATATTGATGTATAATTAATACCCTAAAAAATGTAAGTATTTATTATATGTTTTTGTTTAGAAGACTTTTCTATGAGAAAAACTTTTTTCCGATTATATCTTGGAGTCACTGTATGTATATAATATTCGTAAAAATAGAATTTTGTGTGTATTTTTTCTTCATATGTGTAATTTTTTTACCGGTTGTGTGCAATTCATAATGCTATTGGTGGCAACACTGATGCCAACGTATGTATACGTAAACATAACGAAATATTTAGGGTCCCTGATTAGAATGGCATTTATTTATTTTTTTTTACTTAAAATCTGAAAGACGCCGAAAAAATCAATAAACAGTTCATAACGAATAACATACCGAATTGAGTTTAAGCTGGTGAGTTATTTTTAAATATTTGGTATACTTAGGGTATTCTGTTTAAAAATAAAAACAATTTCGATGATTTCGTATATACATACATACAGTCAGCGTAAAAAATAAATGTGTACACTCTTATTCACTAAAATTTCGTTTTTATGCGATGAATTTAAACATTTTATGTTATTTTCAAACTATATTTAATGCTTTTTTAAATTCGCAAAAAACAACAACAAAATTTTTACAACTAAACTTATACAACAGAAACAAAGCGTACTCTAGTTTTTATGCGTCAAAAGAAAGTGTGAAAGGAAAAAACTATGCGATAGAAACGAGTTAATAGGTTATTCCGGAAACTTTTTGATCAAGGTAGTAAATAGAATTACCTAGGAAGTGATACTATTTTTTTAAAGATGCTATCAAATAAAGCCACGCATTAACCTTGGCAAGCCGAGAGCGGCAACCAACAAACCAACGTCACAACGTCGCAGAGGAAACACTTAGTGTAGTGCAACCGTATTAGATTACATTTGGAACCTGGTTTCTCAAAGAAAGGAACTAAAACTGCAACTAAAGAGCAACAATAACTTCAGGCAGCTCAAGCTGCAAGAAGAAACTTCCTGGAACGACTAGCAACGGCAGCAGAAGAAGCAGCTGGCCAGAATAATTTGAGAAAACTACACCAGACGACTATCACTAATCGAATGTGCAATAGGAACCAAGCTGTTGCTGATCGAAATGGTGCACTAATAACGAACAATGATGCACAAACACAGAGATGGAGAGAATATTTCAATGAAATAAGCAACGTCTTGAACACTACTAAGGACAGCGAAACGGTTGAGAACATAGATGAACAACACAGTTTAAGAATACCATGCAACCATTCCAATCTGAATGAGATGAGAGGCGATTGGCGAAGATGGACTACCCGTCAAATTCTATAGATTGACATCCAAACCACAGCTGAACTTCTACTGCCTCACATCACATCAGTTTGGGAGGAGGAGAGGCTGTCTCCTACGTGGAAGATGGGCATCATTGTAAACTTACCAAAAAGTGGCGACTTGAAAGACTGTAATAATTGGAGGAAATTACTCTACTTAACACCATATATAAGATATTTGCAGTCATAATACAGGGAAGGCTTCAGAGCAAAATAGACAACATACTGCGTGACGAACAAGCTGGCTTCAGACCGAGTAGAAGCTGCATGGATCAGGCCAACACTTTACGAATAATCATTGAACAGTCCATGTAATGGCATACCCCCTGTATCTACTGTTCGTCGATATCAAGAAAGCGTTTAATACCATCAGACGAATGGATATATGGAAAGCACTAATAAGAAAAGGAGTACCCCAGAAGATAATTCGAATAATCATAGCGATGTGTGAGGATGCAGAACTTTCAGTTCTTCACAACGGGAATATCAGCCAACCACTCCACACCAATGCTGGGGTTAAACAAGGATGCCCTCTATAACCTCAGCTATTCACCATCGTGCTGGATGACATAATGAGCAAAGTCTGTTCGAAAAGAAGAGGGATCACAGAGTCTCTCACGCCAACTCGAAGACTTGGACTATGCAGATGACATTTGTCTACTCTCGCATAAGATTTCCAATATGAAACTGGAGGACCTGGAAAAATGGCTCGTAGTGTTGGGCTTGAGATAAACATCAAGAAAACCAAGGCCATGAGAATAAACAATACGAGCACGGAAAACATCATGCTACAGGGTCAACCGGTCGAGTATGTAGATAGCTTCCGCTATTAGGAAGTACAATGACTACAAACGGTGGCGCAGAAACAGACGCAGATAACAGGCTCAACAAAGCAAGAGCGGCATTTGGACAACTGCAGTCAGTATGGAGAAGCCCACATTATCCACACGGACTAAGCTCAGAATATTCAAATCAGGTCTTAAATCAGTACTGCTGTATGTCAGTAAAACCTGGCTTCTATCGAATAACATCACACAGAAACTCCAGGTATTCATTAACAAGTGCCTCAGAACCATATGCAGAATATTCTGGCCTAACACCATAAGAAACACAAAACTGTGGAGCATGACTAATGAGGAACTCACTGAAACAGATAAGGAAAAGAAAGTGGGGATGGATCGGTCACACCAACCGAAAAAGTCCAGAGAGTATCACCAGAATATCACTCGAGTAAAATCCTCAAGACACAAGAAATTGTAGTCAACCAAAAACATCCGGAGACGCACAATTATCCAAGGACTGAGACAGAACAACCTAACAGTAAACCGTGTTAGATGCAGATGCTTTGTGGAAGCCATATGTTCCCAAGGGGAGTAACGGGCAAAAAAATCGAGCAAGCAAGAATCTGTCTTTGAGTTTTTCGAAACGTATCCAAAATCCTAAATTACGGCTAAAAAGCCGGTCTTTTGTGCCTTCAGTCACTTTTCAGCTAACAACTTAACAAAATGTTTCAAATATTTTAGATTCGGAAATAGAAAGAAGAAGAACAGACTTTTTAAATGATATATGTACATATACTTTATTTACGTAAACTTGTGAAATCTGTGTGCATTGCTCAAGCAAACGCATTTTGTATTAAATTTATCCCAAATTGCTTACGTTATGGGAGCTGTCACGCCCACTCTTCCTGTGAAGTTAATTTGTTGCCTTGATGTGCACCTAGATAAGAAAATAACATTTGTAAAGTTGGAAGACTTAACATTTTATAGTTCCCAAGATATAGCGCAATAGCTATGTGTATCATGGAATGGACTATCAGCCAAAAATTCTCCTTTTACAACTTATTAGCCCTTCAAAGTCAAACTTTTGACTCACATTTAAGTGGATGATGACCGTTAGCAAATAAAAACTTTGCTTTGGGAAGAGAACAAACGTGTCATTTCGGATGAAAAATCCTTAATTTTGATCCTTTCCCCTCGATTTTACATCCCAAGAGATTCAATTTTTAGAAAATACCCCATTGCACTTTCGTTAGCTGGATCTATATATCTCTGCTCCGAATATCAATAAAATCGATACAGTCGTTTATGCGTGATTTACTCATAAACAAGCTGAATAAACAAAATTATTAAAATTATTAAAAAAGCATATCCTATAACACTTTCGCTCATCTATTTGTGTACCAAATTTCATCAAAATCGGAATGCTGGAGAACAGAAGCTTTGTTTGGAAAAGAATAAATAAATAAATAAATCGGGGTTACAAGAGAAGTTATTTGTTTTGCCTGTTTTTGTCACTTTCATTTACCAAATAGGTACTTTAACTCATATAATTCCCAACGGATTCTTAAAACCAAAGTATCGTTGTATTCGTAACGAAGCTTACTTCTCTAATGAGTTCATAAATAGTGGGGCTCCTATATAAAATACCGTGTAAATACATCCATAAACTTGAACAATTTGGAAAAAGTTGTGCACAGATTGCACAAGTTTACTTAATTAAAGTATATACCATTCTGTGCTTCTTCTTTCCCTATCTGCTAAAAATCTTAAAATAGATTAATTATTAAGTAAGTTATTAGTGCATGAATATAAGTGCATGAAGGTACTAACAACCGTTTTTTTAACTCTATCTTAAGATTTTTCTTTCGTTTTTAAGAATTTTGTAAAGCATTTAATACAGTTTTAAAAAACATAAAATGTTTAAATTCATCGCATTTTTAAAGACTGAAATAAAAATTGAATTCTTGATAATAAGGGTGTACATTTTGTTAAAGCTGACTATATATGGATTACAGGATAACCTAATTGCTTAATACAAATTAAATCAGATTTAAGTATTAAAAACATATAAAAATGTGAATTAACAAATAAAAAAAGGAAATATTAATATTAAATGGATTTAAAATCTTGTACAAATTCTAATGCGTTTACATTAGACTTTTTTGACGCTTAATGAGAAAGAAATTACATTTTCTGATTGTCTTCCTGTTGTATGAAAACTATTCGTAAATTGTTATGCCGAAAAACCTTTTTTTTAATCTACTAGATTTTGATCGAAATCTCGCAAGCAGTAGATTTCGTTCAGGTGTAAATAAGCTATAGATAGGCCATAAACATATATGGCCATATGTAAAAAAAAATCTAAAAGCATACTTGTAGTACACGTTAGTTACCAAACACGTTAAGCTAAACAAACATTTGTTAAAGAAACGTATGCAAAAACCCTACATTAGGATTGCTTTACTGTATATTAAGTTTTCATGCTGGCAATACCATGATTTTTTGTGTTAGCGATACAAACAAACGAATGCCACACTTATAAGTAGTCGAACTAAAAAGCTTTATTTTCATTAATTTAATATAAAATTATATATCGGGTCCGCAATCTAACGTTTCTTTTCAACTAGTGCTGATTTCGTGAATGGGAACACATAGCTCATGTCTGATTTGACAGATAATTAGATTTATCCTTCCGCTGAACGAATATGGTTGGGTATACGCTTGAACAACGCTGGGAGATATTACGACATTACTTCGAGAGTCATGGTAATGTTGCATAATGTGTGCGATGTGTTCAGATGAAGTTTTTTTTTGATCTTGGCGGGTATGTAAACAAGCAAAATGGTCGCATTTGAGGCACAGAAAACCCGCACGCATACATTGAAAAGCCGATACACCCAAGACGAGTCACTGTTTGGTGCGGATTTTGGTCCAGAGGCATAATTGGGCCATTTTTCTTCGAAAGCAAGGAGTGGCACGTTACAGTCAATGGCGATCGTTATCGGGCCATGTTGAACGAATTTTTGTTCACAAAAATTGAAGAGGAGGATATTAGCAATATTTGACGCCACGTACCACACAGCCGAAGCTACACTCGCCCTGTTTTGAAGATCGCATTATCACCCGCAGAGCTGATGTCGTTTGGTTACATCGGAGCTGCGATTTGACATCGTTGGACTATTATTTGTGGGGTGCCGTGAAAGATAAGTATTACGCCAACAAGCCAGAGACAATTGACGCTTTAAAGGACAATATTCGTGAAGCCATTGGTGAAATATAGCTGCACACAATCGATAATGTGCTTAAAAATTGGACCGATCGTGTAGGCTACTACATGGTCAGCCTAGGCAGCCATTTGAATGAAATTATTTTCCATTATTAACCGGAAGGATTGTACTTTCAAATAAAAAAAAGAAATTTGAGAAAATATTCAGTAGTTTTTTTCTTATAGCATTTTCAAAAAAAAATTTTTTTGCGGACCCTTTATATACTTTTTTCTACTAAATCTGTTTCATTTTTCATTCATTTTATTTTATGTGTAAAAAATTAAAGACAATTAAATTATTAGTGGAATAATATGTACCCGAATAACGAGCTTTATCTATTTGTTTTGATTTCATGTACATCACTAAAAGTAAAATGTTTTTATTTTGCTTAAATGAAAAAATTTAGATGAAAAAATTAGTTTTAAAAGAAAATGATTCAAAAATAATGCCGAGGATGATAAAGAAGGTGTGAAAATGTATATACGTACAGTGGAGGGCAAAACCAAGTGCATGTTTTGAAGTTGAATAGAAAAACTCCTATAAAAACAAATACTCAACCAAATAAAACAAAACTACACATTTATTCATTGTTAAGTCCTTCACAAAAAGTGTGATATTCGAACACTGGAATGGGAGCAAGGCAATGATATAAAAGAATTTGCATGCACTTAGTTTTACACTATTTAGTTAACACTTCTCTTAGAACACCTTTTTTGTGGCGTTTTTAAAGAATTTAGATGTACTCTCTACAATATTATCCAAACCCGTAAGAGAAAGCTGGTCCCATTCATATTATAGCTTCAACAAGTTCTTCGAAGTTCAGTTATATTTTTCCAGGCGTTTTTTTACTATTGCCTAAAAATTCTCATTGGATTGAAATTATAGCTTTACGATGATCACTAATTTATCTAAAATTTCTGTTACAACAGCCATTCTTTGACAATTTTCACGGTCTGACTTCGATCACCATCTCACTGAAAGATGAACTATTCTCTTGGCTAAGTGTTTATGCCTCCAAAAAATGTTTCTTGACGCAAAAACATGCTATTTTTATTTTTATGTTAAATATTCATAACATACAGTGGCTCAATAAAGTCTTCGGACAAACATTAAAATTAAGTAAAATACAAAAGTTATCATATTAAAAAATATTTAACACATTTTTGTTTTGCAATATGTAGCGGTACGATATTTTCCTTGAAATAAAACAAAAAACTAAAATAAATTCAATTCATTTATAAACTAAAATACAAAAATTGCATTATATACAAAAAACACTACCAAAAAAGTAGTCGGACAGTTGAAACACTTGATATCAGCACTTACTACTATGGAGGAAGTCCTTTGCCTTTTATAACTGCTTCCAATCTGCATATAAATGGATCAATATTTGTCCATTCGTCCATTAACGCTTTAACAAGATCATTTTTATTCGAAATCGTATATTTTTTTAATTCGGTTTCTAAATGTGCCCATGAATAGTTAATGACATTTATATCAGGGGACTGTGTTGGTATTTCGAGAACTTGTAGACAATTAAACAACGGCCACATACGTACAGCATGAGCCTTATGTTTGGGATCGTTATCATGATAATACTGGAATGTGTCTTTTATACCCAATTTCTCAACGCTTGGTAACAAATGTTGTTTCAAAATGGACAAATATTTTGTTTGGTTTATTATGCCATCTTTTATGCAGAGTTTCCCATCTCCAGAAGCCGACATGCAACCCCAAGTTAGTACTGAACCGCCTCCACGTTTAACAGTAGCTCTTAAGTTTTTTCTTTGAGTTCTTCATTTCGCTTTCTCCATACTTACGACTTTCCATCCGATCTAAATATATTAAATTTACTTTCATCGCTAAATAAGATTTTGTTTCAAAGTGACATATCCATGTGTTTGTACTTTCTGGAAAAATCTAGCCGTTTAATTCTATACACTTTGCTAATACTTATGTGGCTTCTTACGAGCTACTCTTCCATTATATTCTTTTTTATGAACAACTTTTCTGTTTCCGAGCTGCAGTCTTTATAGATGCGTTCAGAGACTTCATTTGCTAGTTTTGCAGCACTTAAATTAGGGTTTTTCTTAATCTGTAGGACCGTCGTTCATCGACATTTGTAAGCAATTTAGGCCTTCCAGATTTTGGTTTGTTTCCAACGGATTTAGCTTCGTTATACCTTTTTATTATATCACGAACCGTTGATTTGAATCTTCAAAGTATATCTCGAATCTCTCGAACAGTTTTTCCTTCATAGTTTTTTTATAATAATTTTTCTTACTTCTTCAGTCGTCTATAACTTAGGTTTTGACATTTTCACAAATTTATAATGAAGAGAATTAAAATCAAGCCTTTTCTTACTTTTTCGAACAACACATTCAATAATTATGCAAAATACATTTGACAACCTAAAATAAGGGGAATTCCCTAAGAGTGCTGTCGTATGTCCGACTACTTTTTTTGTGCATTTTTTGTACTTAAAAAGCTTTTATTTAAAACTTGAAAAAAAAAACAAAGATAAATGAAAAGCGTTTCTGCCTTTTGAAGAACAAGAATATCGTTTTGAAAGAAAACACTACGTAAAGGGTCTTATGGGTTATTTTAATTTTTAATCGATGGAAAAGATATAGAACTGTTGAATTGGAAAACAGCTGTGAAATGTGTAGAAGGGTAAACTTAAAAATAAATTAGGATCTGCTGGAAGGAAATACGTAATATGAGTGCAGTTTGTAGAAACAATGAAGTTGATAAGATTATTGATGTTAATCAATTGAATTATGAGTTTAGAAATATACCAAAGCCAGTTGCTAATATTGACTTCTATGACACCATTAATCAACAAACAACGAGCTTTGAATTTCAAAACGATTCGATGGACGATTAATGATACTCGTCATTAATGTCTTCTATAGCATCACTTCAGAATCCATAGGATACGATGAAATACATCCTAAATTTATTAAGATCATTTTGAGATACATTCTAAAATATATATTTCATTTTTTCAATACAATTATAATATCATCTGAATTTCCCACTATCTGGAAGTTGTTATACTACTGTTTTTGTTCAAGGTATTCGAATGAATGATTTACTTATAAATGAGTCAATATATACATGATAATCATATGTGAAAAAAGAGACAGTCTGGTTTCAGACCCAAACACTGCTACGCCGCCGTATTAATAGAAGTCTGTGAAGAGATAAGATCCAAGTTAGACAAGAACATGATCACCTTTCTGGTCCTTCTTGACCACTCAAAAGCGTTCGATACGGTTAACCATTATCTTCTTTACCATAAACTAAGAAACTTGTTTTACTTTTCCACAACTGCAACAAAATTAATTTATCATATTTGAGCAACAGAATTCAATCGGTATATTCTGGCCAGCAGAAATCCAATGATTGTGTTGTAAACAGAGGAATACCGCAAGGATCGATTTGAGGCCCACTATTGTACACGATATACTCAAATGATTTACCATCCCAAGTTAAATATTGCAATATTCACATGTATGCCGACGATGTAAAACTTTATATCAGTTGCCTACCATCGGAAATTAGTAACTATATATGTTTCTACAAATGGGCTATACATTAATGCTAGCAAATCAAAATGTATTGTTATCGGTAAACCTAAAAACGTTGTATATCCTTTACCTTCTTTAATTGTTGGGGACTCGTCAATTGAATATGTTCAACAAGTAAAATATCTTGGTATTATGCTTAACGAACAACTTGATTGGTCAAATCATATAAATGCAATATGTGGAAAAACACAGATCTTGTTGAGAAACCTGTGGAATACGCTATATTTTACACCACTTAAAATTCGCATGCTCCTGCCAAAGACATATACATATACTCCCCTCGTCAAAAATTACATACAATATATATCCTAAGTCGATGTGCGTTACTAATCACCTGCAATTCATAAGGGATTGCAAGATCAAATAAATAAGAGAAATCAATGTCCAATGTCGAAATGCAAAAAGCCTTCTACCCCTTGCAAGCATTGAAAAGCTTAAACGCGCATGAAGATGATGAGGTTGACGTGTATATATAATTTTATGCAAGTACAGTAAGATACGAACTCTTAAATAATTATCAAAACTCATGCCAAAAAACGAGCTTACATTGATAGAAATATGATCATACCTACGTAGACCACAAGCATAACGCACAATATTGTTAAGCGCCAAATTAAGTTTCCTATTACTCTCACCATCACAGCTGGCAAAAAGTTCGCAGCCATACAATTAGACTCCTAATTGGAGTACAATACTGAGTCTGCCAGAAGTTTCTTAACATCGAGAACGTCCGACCACAAACTACAATTTTTAATGATGGCACAATGTCGATCGACTGGCCGTTCAATTCCAAAATTGGGTGGTAATCAAGTCTCAATAACCTCTTCATTATAATTAGACACTTCGACTTTGTAGGATTAATTAAACACTTTATAGCTCCTGATTCAGCTCATATATAGCTGAACATCGTCTGCATACAATCGGACCTAACGATGTTGAATTCAAGTCTGAAGATCATTAACATATAAAGAAAATAGCAGACCTCATATAATCGAGCCCTGTAGAACACCTAGACTCAATGGCAAATATCTAGACTGTGGAGTAGATGTCTGAACATATTGGTATCTAACAACATTGCAAGATATATATATAAACGCAGACCATATAGCCACATAACGCACCTTTAAAAGCTGATTTTTAATGTATCGTTAGATAACTTGTCGAATGTCGAATTCTAATTCTTCTTCATAAGATGATATATACCAAACAGCCTAAATACCTTTACGATAGAGTTGAGTTCTCTAGGTCAAATCGAGGAAATAGACTAAATACGATAAAGTATCGTAAACTGATATCCGAAAGACACTATTTTGTTAATGCGATAAGATTTTTGAACCAACTTCCTCCTTCTATTCAAATTTTAAGCAATGCAATGTAATTTAGAAAGGCAATCTTTTGCCACTTTAATAAAACTATGGAGATGAATATGTTTGCTTTCTGCTTTTTATTGAGTTTTTGAATTAATTTAATTTTTAATTTTTGATTCTTAAATAGTTGTTATTGTAAATTCAAAATTTTTTTTATTTTTCTTCTCTATTTCTATTTGTGTAAAATGAACGCTCAGATAATATTGCCATTATCTACCCAGTACTGTAATACAAGACCCTATGTCTTGTTGTACTGTATTTTAAGATTTAAATAAATAAATAAATAAAAATTGAATGTTTATCCGACGACTTTATTAATCTACTTTATTAATTTACTTTGACTGAGATTTATGAAGCATCCTACCAATATATTAGAAACATCATTTAAAAGCCTAAAGTGTGCTCTTTCAATATCTTTTCAATTTTTTAAAAATATCTTTATTATTAAAAAGCCAAATGATTTACTGTGCGACGGTATATATATAATTCTGTCTTAAAAGTTTTTATCGAAGACTTGGTAAAAGCAAAAATCAGATATGCAATCCTAATTGAAGCAAGTAAAGACACCATTTTGGCTTGGCTAACATATACCTTAACCTTTCTTTATTATTGTATCAATGTATGTATTTTAAACTATCGTTGTTTCAAGTTTTCAATATAGAACATAAGCATTTCAAAAAGAAGGCACATTCAGTCTCCATCGATTATACTTTTCTTACTTGATTTTAATTAAATTTTTTACTTTTATTTACAGAAATTATGGTGGCAAAACCTCTGGCCTATGTTGCAATCAGAAATAAGTAATGGCGAAGTACTGGCTGCCGTTTTACATCCAGTTCTTACTCTTCTGCAGGACTCTTCCAAAGCTGAATATGAGGCTGTTATGGCACCAACAATGAAGTAAGTTTTCCAGTTTGTTTAATTATCGATTTAAAAAAAAATAAAATAAAATTAATTAAAAAGGCAAAATATATCACAATAGCCCATGTGTGTAAATGGGTGTGCGAATAAAAATGTGTTTGGGCTTAAAGAGATGATTAAAGGCTTTAAAATTATAAACCGGCCACATTAGTGGCTACGAAATCATGAGTTAAATGTTTAAACAGTATTAATTACTTACTGTCTTTTTTAAAAAGTTATAATCCGGTTTAATGATATCAATTTTATAAAAACAATATTAAATTCTGTTACAAATTTAAACAGATTTAAGCATTAAATCAGCCTGGATAGAATCACCTAAAGAGAATTTAAAAAGAAATTTAATTATAATTTTAAGGCATAAACCAGATATTTATATGTAATCCTTGGCACAACACATGAATATCTTCTTATTTTCCCATTAAATTATTTAAAATGAATTTTAATATTTTACATATTTTTCTCATTTATTATCCCATTTTACAATTCCATCCAAGAATCATTTTGAATGGCCCCAAATCAATACAGGCAACTGTTACTTTACTAGAGAATTTACATCTGATTATTGAGAAAACACCAACAGAGGATGTCACTACGGATATTATGCCAATGCTATTTGCATCATTTGAAAGTTCCACCATACAAGTGCAGGTAAGTAAAATATTATTGCAATATCAGCAACACATATTTATAAAATACAAAAACATTAAAAATAAATAAAAAATACTTGTATTTGTAAAGAATTTAAATAAAAAATACATACAAATGTACTTAAAGTGATTAGAGTATTAAAGTATATTGCAAAATATGTACTTTTTTTAAAGGGCATAAAAGGAATTGTTACATTTAAGAAAATCGATTTTATTCTTGGAGCTCTTTTAAGGAGTGCTAAAGAGTGGTCCATCCAAAACGCACGATGTTAATTGTAAATAAAACAAGAAGTTTTCAGAGAATTATCTTCATATTTGTTACTACTCATAGAAGGATCTATAAAAATTATGTGTGAAATAAAATATCGGCCAAATGTTTGCCCCTATTCGTCGGTCCAGATTTTCAATGACTTAGAAATAAAATTGAGGTTCAATATCCTTGATGTGCCCAATTATTTCATCCTTTAGCTCTTGAATTTTTCTTGGTGTGTTGACGTACACTTTTTCTTTTAAATATTCCCAAAGATAGAAGTCCAACGGTGTCAAAACACATGATACGGTCAATTAACATCGCCACGACATGAAATAACACGGCCAATAAATTTCATAAAAGAGCTATTGTTTCGCAAAAAAGAGCAATTATTCCGTTGGCAAGTGGCACAAACCATATATCGTCAAGGTCCATATGGTTACGAAAATAAACAATACACCACATCAGCGCCTTTAAAACTGTATTGTGGAATTTTGGTCTATTGGGTTATGTCAATGCTGTTAATGTGTCACCCTGGCAATGCTGTACTTATTTGTGTATTTGGCAGCATTGCCAATTCGACCATCTTTATGTGTTACATTTGAAATTTACGGAAATAATTCGAATATTGTAGGAAGAACAAGAACATTCGGAAGTAACAAGGCGGCGCTTTAAGCATTAGTTAGTTTAGTTATAGTTTTGCGGTCATAAAGTAAAGTCGTGTTTAAGCGCAAATAAAGGCGTTTTATAAACGAATATTAAGTGCAAGATAAATCAGTTGCTGTACCAAGATAAACTGTATAAAGATAAAGTGAAGAAATAGAAACCGTAAAACAACAACAATGTGGTGTTTGTTTTATTTTGACGCATTTAAAAAGTACTTTATCATCTCGTGATAGCGAACACCATTCACTGTAACTACGTGGCCAACAGTCACTCTTTGTGTATGCATCGGCTTTTCAACAATCACTCGTGGAAAATCATTTGCCCAAATGCGTCAACTCTGCTTGTTAGCAAATTCAATGAGGTGAAAGTGTGCCTCGTTGCTGAATATGATTTTCTTTGAAAAGTCACCATTCACTTCTATCTGTTTAACTAACCATTCGGCATATTGACAACGCTTAAAATGGTCAGTAGGCTTCAGATCTTATGTCAATTGAACCTTGTAAGCGTCTAAATTTAAATCTTTATTCAAAATTCGCATTAGTGATGTTCGCGAGATGTTCAATTGTGGGGCACGTGATGAGTTGAGGTTGACGGCTCTACTGCCACACTTTCAAGAACAATAGCAATGTTTTTCCGCCGAACGAACTGAACGAGAATGCACAGGTGTTTTCTACAATTTTTACTCTGTTTACTGAAATTTGTGCACAATTCCCCCGATTGTGTACACATTTGGTCAATAAATGCATATTGATTTGAACGCGCATTTTCTTAAAAGGCTTCAACAATCATAACACGCTTCTCAGTTATGTACTTCTCCGCGGTTGTGTTTGAAATGCGTAAGAACTAGCTAACTATAGTGTAACAGCTGAGAATATCAAACTGTGTTAACATTTCTGTTCAGTAAGGTTTCACAAATCATCATAAATCGTTTACCCGCAGAATAAAGCTTCTCTTCCAAACGGTAAAAATTTACTTTTAAAAATAAATCTGTCTGCGAAATTCATAGAGCACCTCGTTTTTTTCCATAATTGAAACATTTGGAATGAAGACATTTCTCAAGCCGTTATTGAATCACCATTACATGCATTAAAAGTGACTTCTTGCTGCGGCTTACACGCTAGCGGCATCATCGGTCCATTTTTCTTTCGAAATGGGCAAGGAGTTTTCCATTACGGTGAATGGATTTTTGTTTCCAAGAATTAATTAGTTTGGTTCCAACTAAATTGCGCAACTTTCCATGCAGCGCGCTTAACAATCGATTTATTGCAAAATCAATTTGATGAAATCTTTCTTTTCAGAAGTGGTTCTGTTCACTGGCTCCTTCGTTTGTGCGATTTACCACCTCTGGATTACTTTTTATGTGACTATGTTAAGTCATTGGCTTATGTCGACAAACCAGCGCAACTCTTGCAGCAGTAGAGAAAGCTGCAAGAAGAGACAAAAAGAAGTTTCTGTAGTAGAAGAGGCAAGGCAGAATCACATAAGAAAAATACACTAAATGATAGACTACACAAACACAAAGTGTAGCAGGAACCAAGCAGTAACTCATCATAGTTGCACATTAATAACGAATAGTAAAGCACAGATGTAAAGATAAAGGGAACATTTCGAAGAAATTATCAACGTAGAAAACAAGAATAAAAGAGGCAGTAGTAAAGTTGATTAATAATAAAGGTTTAGGCGAAGATGGTCTACTGGCGGAAGCCTTACGAGTTGACATCACCAACCGCAGCTGAATTACTACGGTCTCATATCACATCATCAGGATGAGAAGCTACCTTTAACTTTGAAGAAAGGCATCATTGTAAAGGTACCATAAAGTGACGACTGGAAAGATTGCAATAACTGTAGAGGAATCACTATGCTTAACACCATATACAAGATACTGGAAGTCAGAATACAGGGAAGGCTTCGGAGCAAAACACAAAACATATTGCGGGACGAACAGGCAGACTTCCGGTTAAATAGAAGCTGAGTAGAATAGTTTATAACCCTACATATCATTAAAGAACGGTCTCTAGAATAGCGGACCCACCTGTACCTACTATTCGTCATCTTTTAGAGAGCCTTCAATACCATCAAACAGGCTGCCAAATAGAAAGCATTGAAAAGAAAAGGATACCCAAAAAATAATCCGAATAAAAATGTACATTATACGAGGATGCATATTTCTCTGTTCCTAACAACGGGAGCATATCAACCATTCCATACTTAGGCTGGAGTAAAGCAAGTATGACCACTTGCAGCTCTACTATTTACCATCGTACTGGATGAGATCATGAGCGAAGTCTATTCACAGAGAAGAGGTATAACATGAAGTCTCTCACGACAACTCCAAGGCCTAGATTATGCAGATAATAATTATGTACTCTAACACAAGATCTCCGAAATGCAGTCAAAATTAGAAGGACGGGAAAGGCAGGTTCTTATTGTCCATAAGAATTAACAACAATAGCAAAGAAAACGTCCTGCTACAGGGCCAACCCAATGACTATGTAGATAACTTCTGCTATCTGGAAAGCATAATGGCAACAAACGGCGGTGCAGACTCTAAAAACAAGCTCAACAAAGTAAGAGTGGCAGTTGAACGACTGCAGTTAGTATGGAGAAGCTTATATATTTCCAGGCAAACCAATCTCAGTATATTCAACTAGTGTATAAAGTCAGGGAAGCGTGGTGGTTAGAGCGCAGGCACACAACACAAACGACCCATGTTCGAATCCCAACAGCGAGAAATCGACGAAAAACGTTTAATTGCGATTTCGAGTGTTTAACAAAGAGGCTTCAACCTCCCTTCAGACAAATCCATCTGAAGAAGCCCCCCTGAACCTTACAGCTTACCTCTAGCAATGATGACAAACATCAGACGAATGATCAAGTGAAAATACCACCTACTGAAAAAAGATTAGAATGTTAAGTAAGGCTCACTACCATCACCACTACAAACACTCATATGGATGCCGCTACAGTAGATTAATCATCTACTAAACTTGAAAATCAACTTAATTACTAAAACAAAGCAATGGATGCTTTGTGAAAAGCCAATATGCTCCTTAGAGGGGGGGGAGATGGGAAAAATTTATAAAGTCAATTCTCTTCCACGGCAGTGAAACATCACGCAGAATTTACAAGTATTCACCAACATGTGCCTTAGAATCATAAGCAAGCTATTCTGGCCTAACAGTATAAGCAAGATGGAAGTATGGAATTTAACAAATGAATCGGATATATCTTAAGGAAAAATTCTTATAGTATTACAAGGATGGCACTTGAGTGGAATCCTCAAGAATCAAGGAACCGCGGCCGTCCAAGAAACACCTTGGCAATGCACAATTATCCACGAACTATGAGGCAAAACAATCTTACATGGGAAGAGACAAAGACAACGGCAGCAAACCATGTAGAATGGAGGACTAACGGAAAAAAAATCGAGCTCCTCAAGTCTGCCCTTCAGCCCTCAAGTTATGCTCATTCTCTGTCGTGTTGCTTTCTGTAAAACTTGGTCCAGGACCCAACAATACACAGGCCTTACGACACCAACGCTTATGTCTATTTTGTTACAGGAATTATTATGGATTATGGTTCTACGAAACTCAATCATACAGAATTTGTTTTACTACAATTATTATGTTTGTTATGTTTGTTGTTTTTCTATCACAGAACTTAAGCGGAGCTTGCGAATGGCACTATAGTAGCCTATGTGTTACTGTGGAAATACATTTGATATTTAGCTCTACTACTATCATTGTTAAATGGAATGGTCAACTGTTCTAGCTTGGGCACTCACACCAGTGTTATAAATGCACCAACAGGACCATATTAATAGCTCAACACTCAGAAGTCATCAACACAATCTGGATTGGCGTTTTACATGGAATACTATTTATTTATTTTTAAAGTATTTTCAAATTTGATTAATTTCGTCTGGCAAAAGGTAAAGAAATCCTCTCTGTCTGTTATAAAATTAATATGCAATTCAAACAAATAAATCTTTAAAAGCTGGTGCCCTTTTCTTCACATTGCTTTTGGTTAGGAGACCCTTAGTAACTCATTATTATTCAAAAAACGAAATGAACTCATTAAATTCGTATTTTCCTTAGATAAAACACCAAGACATTTTATTGGTTATTACGGGTATTGGGTGTTTTTAGGGTGTTTAAGTAAGAATTATTGATTTTCTGCCATTTAAGCTTAATTTTGTATTTTTTTTTTTATTCTTTTATTTCAGAACGCTGCTGTGGTTGCAGTCACAAATGTTTATGACAACATTACTGAAGCGTCAATTAAACGTATGGTTTTGCCAAAAGTTAAGTCGGTCTTCGAAAAGAATCTCACCGATCCGAAAATTGTACAAAATGTATTGATTTGTGTTGAGACTCTAATGGATAGAATGGATAAGCCAGAGGTAAGAAAGTTATTTTTAAGATTAATAACTAAGATGGTAGTGATATACTGCTCAATGGATTTTATGTGAAAATATTGTAACAGACTACTTATGCTCTACGTGTGTAGCTGTGGTATGGTAGGTCAGACATCCGCCTACCAACCAGAAGGTCGTCGTTTCAATACCAGACCAGACCATCTTAAAAAATAACAATAAAAAGTTTTTCGATAGCGGTATCACATCTTAACATTAGCTAGTAATTGGTTATGAGTTAGTACGACTATTGAAAACTTCTCTAAATGCATTTGCCGTTCGGAGCCGGCATTAAATTGTAGGTCCCTTTAAATAAGTTTAAAAATGGAATCGGATGCAGCTCATTGACTGAGATAAGTCCACATGTTCCTTCATGGAATGGTTTGAAAATTAATATAAAACTTATGCTCTACACCACAATTAAATAGCAACTTGGCAACATAGTAACACTTAACCAAAGGTCAAAGTTAAATTTTTGTTGTTATTGTTTGTATGAGTATTATATTAATTCAAAAATCTATTAAAAGAATAAAAATCTAAACTATTTAAAATTACACCAGCCTAGAAGGGTTTGGACTAGGTAATTTGGTGAGCAGAATTCGAATCTGTTGTTGGTTTCTCTATAACGTTTTCGACATACAAAAAAAAATGTTTTTATTCGTTTTTTTACATAAACAATCATTAGCTTGTTTAAAAATCAAGGAATTTTCGAAAGTGATAGGCGTTATTTGAATGTCGTTTGTATTTTGTTGGTCCGGTTTCAAGTATTAGAGTCCAGCAATAATCTCCCAGCAGCTTTTGTTCCAAAATCCTTGATAATTTCTTTAAAATTCATTAAGTTTTGGTGAGCACGCTCCCCTAGTTCGTCAATCACCGCACCTAGGTTTTACGGAAGAAATCTAACTGCGAATGAAGGAAACGCATTTTGAGTGACATTCGTGCACCTAAAACTGTTCATGATGCTCTTGAAAGATATCCAGGCTGCATATTCTTTCTTCACTAAACATTGTGAAAAATGGTTATCATTCAATAGCTTCCTGAGCTGAGGGCCAACAAATATGCCTTCTTTGATTTTAGCATATGAAATTTTGGGATAAACTACTGACAAATATTTAAATGCTGCAACATCTTTGTCCAGAGCCTTGACAAAGTTCTTATAAAGACCCAAATTTATGTGCAGCGGCGTAAGAAGATCGTTATTTGGATTAATTAATGTTTTATTGGAAATGTTTTGTTTTCTTGGCGAATACTGTGTTCTACGCAATGGTCACATGTAGCGTGACTATCCCATAGACAAAGGAAACAACAATATTTTGTAATGCTTTCTTGCATACCAGTCAACAAACCAATGACCTGAAACAGATTAATTTACAGTTATATACTATATATACAAAGAAATTTAAATCACAAACCTGAAGGTCACCACAATTCTTCCTTTATAATCGTTGTCTTTGAGCAGTCAAAATTTCAGTCATTGATTCATAATTTTTCTTTGTCTTACTGGCAGGAGCAATTGGTATGGATGATTTTCCATTCCCATTATGCAAAAAAAGAGCCTTTAAGCTGTACTTAGAGCCATCAATAAATAATTCCATTCAGTTTTGTCTTATGGCTGGTCCATTTTTTGAAATAAACCATCAGTACACTGTAGAATAGAGTGTTTCTTTTGAAAATATTGTTACGAAAATAAGATTATTACTTCGCCAAAAGTTGCAAGAACAACTATATATGATGTTTATAAATAGCCAACATTAGCAGAGATAAAGTAAATAAAAATAACACAGCAACAACAACAAAAATAACAACAAAGAAAACAAGCAACAACAAATACTAAAAACTGAAAGAGATAGATGTTTACATACGCATGGCTACAAGAGAACTAAAAAGAAATTAAAAGAAAGAAGTGGAATCTACCTGTAATCGAGAGGTTCGAGAGCTTTCTATGTATTGTTTACTCAGCCATATAAAAAGCACATTGATGCGAACAATAATCAGTTTTTAAGTAAAGTTAACTCCGCGAATGTGTTATTGGTGTGAAGAGAGTTTATAAGTAGTAAGCTCGTGAAGTGAATCGAGAAGTAAAAAACCAGCTTAGCTGGAGCTAACTCAGTAAGGAGAGTTAAGTGTGGATAACCTCTGGTTGAAAAGGTTGTGATCGAACCTAAGTTGTAACATCGATCGGGTTGGAAGATCTTTAGGAAGAAAGATCTGTCGAGTAATTGTTGTTGCTTACAAAGTTGTAAACAAACGGAGTAGTTAAGAATAGAAAATTGTTATTGCTTGTAAAAAGGTTACAAGCAGTGGTGCCCAAAACTGTGTTAATAAAGGATTTTAATTGAAAACTAAACACAAGATTTATTTGATTTTAACTACAATCTACGAACTCATAAATACACGTTTTTAGAAAGGTAAGAGCGTAACAATATGTTACTTTTGTCCCAACTGCAAGATGTTTCCACTGCTGCATGTGTGAAGTTAGTAATTCTGTGTCCTGTTTCGTAAATCACGAATTAGATCATTCAGCTCAGCTTGAGTCACAAAATGGCGTCCATCATCAGCCTAATACAAACTACCACTGCTGGTGAACGATGTTTCGGACTAACTGCTGGTACCACTGGGAATGACTGGTAATGGTAATGGATCATTTGGTGGACATTGAAGTGGTTTGAAAACTGATAGCACCTTTGCGTAAATAATATTTTTTCGATTTTTCATATTGAGTCCAACAGAAATAACAATCGATTTGGTGGTAATTTTATAGTGGTGGTGGTAGATCTCCTTGCCATTTGACCACCAGTATAAAATAGTTCATCAACCATTGCAAAATATTGTCGGTGTTCACGGTTTGTCCAAGTTTCTGACAGCAAAATCAAAATGAGGTAAATATTCACATCCTAATGATTCTCATAGGACATGACGAAGAAAAAATTTAATTGAGGTTTCGAATGTTCAATAATAAAAAAAGGCTTCAACTTCGCTCCAGACAACTCCTTCTAGAAAAATTAAGAAAAAGCTCGCTTGAACCTTCTCGCATACTCTAGCGATGATGACAAACATCAGACGAATGATCAGGAAAAACACTCCACCTACTGGGTAAAAATTATAATGCTAAAGTAAAGATCACCACCAATTAGCAAGGATCTTCACCACTACACAAAAAATAAATAAAATCATATGGAGGAAGCTACAGCGGATTAATCATCTACTTAGCTTGAACTATCAAGTTAATTAAAGAAACTGAAACAAAGCAATAGATGCTTTATGGAAAGCCAATATGCTCACTAGAGGAGTGGCGGAAAAAAAATAATTCTGATATTGTATATCCTTTTTTCCAACCAAATATTCAACACACACAAAGCAATAATAGTTTGCATCAGTAACACACGATCTCCTTGACATGCTTAAGCGCTTCTCTTATGAAGATTTAGAATGAATGTGGGCTTTTGTCAAATTAATAAGTATGAAATTGTAGTGTCAGTATTGCCAGCATGCGATAAAAAATGAACAAGACATGATAGCCCAATTTTTACATCAGATTCGAATTCAGCACTTCGTCTCTGCAGCCAACTTATTTTTTTTTTTTAAATTTGCAAACCAATGTTATTGAATCAGGGATAGATGCTACGACATTTTAGTTTTTTGGCCATAAATTAGCGAAGTTTTTTCTGGAACTACTAATTTCAGAAAGTAAGAAGTGCTCAGATAATCTTAACGCCAACTATAATCATAATTTACTTAAAAGTTTATGTACGCATATGTGACAGACCAGGGATATGTGACTATGCTACAGAAATAGAAGCTGAAACGCATCAGGGGTTAAAAAAAATCATTTAAATTTGTTAAAATCTTAAGGTTTTTCTGGTAGTCTCCTTTTATTACCGCGGAATAGTGCCTTAATATCTTTACACTAGTTGTTATGGTCATGAGTATCTCATTGTATTAACATGCTTATGGCCCGCATTAATCTCGAACAGTGTTTTCACATTGCAGTTTAGAGCTACCCTAGAGGTCGAGGACCATTAAAAACTCTACTGCAACATTAGTTGCAAAACACAACGAGTCAATAGCTTCTTCCTGCGAATTGAGTTTAAACCAGTATTAACGAAACCAGTATTCCACAAAGTTTTGCATCAAACCGTTGCGTGAATCCGAAGTTTTCTAGCCAGATCTCTGAGGTTATTATCTTCTTATTCGAGCACTAAACTAACCAGGTGTAGGTAACCTCAACCTCAAGAACTAAAAATTAATAGGCTAACGCATTTCCTTGTATCCCTTTTACTACCGTTGTACTGCTACGATTTTTGAAAGATATATATGAGCTTAAAGCGTTTAATGTGCAGATCGGTTCAGTACTTTGGGAATCATATGACTATAAAATTCTTACTAACGCAGGCAAAGAAAATATATATTTTTCTGTTTACCTATAAATTAACGAACTTGTAATACGTGGGAAATGATACTAATTTTGATAGGCGCCTTCGATTAATATATATTATATAGCGTTCTGCTGAAAATTAGGATTTCGAGCTCAAATTTCTAAGCAGAAAATGCTTCTGGAAAGCTCCAGAACCAAAAAAAGGTAGCAGCGGTGTTCACAAAGATTTCCATTGAAGCAAAACCGTTGCTTAATTTACCTTTATGTCCACATATAATGAAAGTAAACATTTCTTACCAAAAAACTAAATTCCGGATTCAATTCAATGAAGACAAAGTATATAAATTTTTCTAATTTCAATTCGCGTAAAAATTCCGAAAAGAATGCTCATTTATTTAACTGTTAAGCGTTAGAGGTGATCCTGCATCTTCCTACTCTGAGCCTGTACTAAAAAGGGTTAGGGACTAGTACAAAACAGTGTCTGTTAGTGGCTGGACTATGGCAGAATTTAAAGATGGGCACTCAAAGATCCTGACAAGTTTAGGAGTTTCTGAAAGAGTTGACTACATAGCATTGAACTATGATTTCTCAGTGAAGTTCCGGACCACGATTCCGGACAGGAGAGAATGATAAAATGGTGAAATATACCTGATTAAAGACTCCGAACAAAACTTCACGGACGGCTCAAAGTTGAACGGAGCTGTGGGTGGAGGTATAATCTCGTAGTCAGCGAATATAGCTCATTCTATAAGGATACCGAACCATTATAGCGTTTTTCAAGCAAAGTTATCGGCATGAGAGAACTGCCTTGACGATCATTGGAAAAGGCAAATTCTCCAAGAAAGATTTTAGCATACTTTCGGATAGCCAAGTGGCTGTAGGAGCTCTAGGATCACAAGTTGACCTCAAAAATAGTTATCAAATGCCGCAGATCTGTCAACCAGATGGCTGAGCAGTAACAGGTCATTTAATAACAGGTCATTTAATAAGTCAAATGATTTTTATTTAGTACGAACCTTCAAACGATACGTCTATGAATTTGACAGCAATCTGGCTAATGATTCGGGAGTTATAGCATTTTGTGTGATGCAACTATTGTTGTTAGAAAAAAAAAATACAGTGGAAACGAAACAATGGCTTGATAAACATTATTCGAACTCTGCGCCATCAATACATATGGTAGAGAAGTGTTTTGTCGAATTTAAAAATGGTCGTACCAGCACAAATGATGTAGAGCGCAGTAGACGCCCAAATGAGGTTGCTTTTCAGAAGACATTAAAAAAATTACAAATTGGTTGTGTACGATCTAGCTGACATTGTAAAGATATAAGATGGTAGAGTTTTTACCGTTTTATACGAGCATTTGGGTATGCGAAAGTTCGTTCAAAGTGAGTGAGCTCACAAATCAATGAAAACAATGACAAAATTCAATGAATTGGTGCTTACCCACCTGTTTTCAGATCTCATGAAAATGCTTGCTGGAAAGAGAATGTTGCGGTAATCGCTGGCCTCTTTTGACGAGAAATCATACTATAAAAGTGGTATCGATAATTTGGAAAATCACTACACTCGTTGTATCGCCTGCGCAGGCAATTATGTTAAATAATAAAATTATGTTTTGTCAGAGTTTTGTGTTTTTCTTATTTATCCTAGGGACTTATTGAATGATCTGTTATAATATTCATATTATATGGATTCCAAACCACAGTGATATTCTGGGGAACCGTAGGGCTGATGAAAACATGGTTCAACTATCGAATTCACAAGCAAATTTTCCACGTTGGAAATACCATTGAAAACTTGTAAGCTCATTATTCACAATGAGGTAATGGACTTCGTCAACGTCGCATAGGCAGCTTCGGAGACGGACAAGATAGCGCAGCAAATCTGGCATAAGCTGGAATTCAAGCGCACAAATGATTTGCTCAATCTCCAAAGAAGCACACTCAGGATAGTTGTCGGTGTCGTTACTGGGCATTGTATAATGAGCACTCATGCCAGAGGGCTGGTACTGGGTCACCTGGCCAATGACTTCTATAAAAGCTGGAGATATAAGGAGGAAGAGGCAACAATTTCTTACCTACTGCGCACATGCCCAGCATTATGAGGTAAAAGAAAAAGGCAACTGGGCTTCTACCATGCGACTGGGCTTACGAAGCTGTCAAGTACGGACGGCTTAGCGGTTTTATTATGAGTTCCAGGTGGTTCTGGTTATAGGGGGTATGGGTATGTGCTTACATATGTCCTTCTTTTGGGGGCAGCCACTTCTACCTACCTACCTACCTTCTCAACTGTTAAACTTACCAAAGAGTAAAGTTTATTGATTTTGTTAAAGCTGTTTTTTCCTGATGATCGTCCGTAAACGGTCTTAGGTGTTTGAGGGTTAAAAAATTTACCACTTATTGTTATTGAACACATCTTTAAAGGTGTTATCGATTTAAAAAATTAAATCTTTACACATGTTTTTTTCATTAAAAAAAAAAAACAAAATGTGGAAAATTGATTTATATTTCGCATCATAATTATCTTTAATCATTAATGCAACTTTTCTTGCGTTCTTGTTTTCATTTAAAGGTTACGGAAGAAATATTATCAATACTTGCTGGTGTGGAAATACCAGATCCAGATTTAATAATGCGTTCTGTGCGTAAGTAAAAAGATTTTTTTCATTTTTGTTTTTTTTTTTTTTTGCCACACGCTCATAAACATTAAATACAAAAATACGAAAAAATGAAAAAAAGTTGTTTTTATCGCCAACGAATGCATTGCATGCCTCATTTGCAACATTACTTTATCTTTATCATCTTCGTCATCATTATTATCCATCCTTATTATCATCATCTTCATCGTCATCATCATCATCAAATTAACAAAGTTTTACTGCAGCAAAAAAATAAAAAAAAGTAAAAGAGAAAGAGAAAGTAAATGATAACATGTATTATCCGTAAATAAAACTGAACTTTTCTACATTATTTTCATTGCAGGTATTTATCAGCGTATGTTCTTTGATGGTTCGTATAATTTAACAACCGAAGCCATTGCCAATAATGTTTTGCCTCTACTGATACCACACACTATAAATCCACATTTATCTTTGGAACAATATTGTCTTTTACTCGAGGTTTGTAAAATCATCATCAAAATAAATATTTACTTTATCATATACAAGCAAGCATACATACAAATGTACATATAACCTTAGCCAGTATACAAGCATACATTCATATGCTAGCAATTCACTAGTCCCATGAAGGCATGAAGGCGCAGAGCCCATAACATAGGCATTCACAGTAAAAGCAGTCAAAGCCAGACTGTTGAACATATTTCAGTTTCATATTTCCCATACAAAAAGTCATAAATTAACACTTGTTTTCTACTTTAACGCAACATCTTCTAGATTACTAAGGGTATTCAGGAGTTTTTAAAAATCCAGTTGCGGCATACAAATAAGTAATCTCTACAAGCAATAGCAAAATTTTTAAAGTTATAACGGTTTTTCAAGACTTTATATAAAAACTAGAGGAACTCTTCCAGAGTTGCAGGGAGCTTTTGTCTCATATAGAGGAAGTTCGGAAATTGCCATTCTGACTGTTCCCTAGATACACAAAAATCAATATTTACTTTGTATTGAAGGTGCCACCCCCACTTATGCACTGATGTAAATTTAGAAACTTTTACTATTACCATTCTCTAGATATACAAAAATTAGTATTTACATTGTATGGGAGGTGCCATACCCGCTTTTACAATTTTATTCATATATCGACTGATGTTGTGGATTGACTACGAAGTTATTTAGCCCAAAATTCAGAGCCTTCCACCAAAAGATAAACAAAATTCAGTGTTTACTCCCACTTATGCAATTCCACCCACTTTTTTAGTGATGATTTGTATTAACCACATTGTTATTTGGGCCAAATTTAGAAACTCCTACTGTTACTGTTTTAAAGATATAGACAAATAAATAAAAATTTGATATGGGCGTGGCACCGCCCAGTTGAACCAAAACCATCAGTGAAAGTACAGCTTTCCAGCGCATTTATTGGTTTGTAAATCAGTTCATACATATGTATGTATGTATTTGTATATAGAAGATAGATAGCTTAGCTTTGTAGGAAATTACAAAGAATTGCATGACCTTCTTACCTAGCATAACTCACCCAGCATGACTTTTGAAAAATGTTCGCTGTTTATTATGCAAATGTTTTCAAAATATTGGATCGTTGTTAGCTATTATGATCTTAATTCTCGCTACATAAGGATTAATGCAAAAAGAGCTGTTTAGTTTTTCTGAACCTAGAACGAATGCGATTAATTTTGAATACCCTATGCCGAAGCTAGACTATAAATCGAGTGAGACAAGAATTATTAGCCCCAATTTTCTAAAAACAGATGGGTCGCTTCTAGTCCTACTAAATACACAACATTACTTTTTAGACTTTTTTGTGGCGCTATGTCAAAGACCATGTCTACGTGAAAAATCCCATAAGGCTGAAGCAAGTTATTGCCGTCTGAACTCTGCGAAAAAGTGGTCAAGAGCTACTTCAAGGTGATTGTCTTCTACAACCAATGCAGAGACGATCATTTAATGACAGAAAGGTTCAAGCATTACAATGAATTAAAAGTTTTATAAAAAAATCATAGCTTTCTGTGTGGTTTAGTTAGCTTTGCTTTAGAAAACAAAAAAATTGATTACCCGTTATTATAATGTTTCAGAGGATTAGCAATAAAATGGCTTCAGAAGGTTTAGCGTGATTTTTAGATTTCGTTAATAGTATGCCTTTTTTGGGTTTATTTTAAATTAAATTTCTGTGCAATTTTTCTTTAAGAAATAGCACAATTTTCGCTGGGCATTAAAACGGCTTTCAAGGGTTCTCAAAAGAGCCTAGCAAGGCTTTTAAAAAGTTTTATAGGAAATAGCGAAATAAAAATTTGGTGTTTCAAGTTATAGCATTAATTTAAATGTTTTTATTTGAAACACAGGGTGTCCACCGGGAAGGTATACTACTTTGTTTGCTTATAAAATTTGATTATATGAAAGAGAATGGATCGGCAATTATGTATGGAATACAATATCAGATAAATGCCCGCCTCATTAGCCTCACAAATGCGAGCCCTTTTGAGCACATTTTTCATTACATTCTCACACATTTCACGCAGTATTTCATTAATTTCATCACGAATATTTTGTTGGAGTTGCTCCAGCGTTTCTGGTTTACTTGCATAAGCCTTGCTTTTCAGATATCCCCACCAAAAAGAGGTCCGGAGCAGTCAAATCAGGCGACCGTGGAGGCCAATCAACATCACCATTTCTTGAAATAATTTGTAATTCCATTGTAATCCCTGCTGTATGCGATGTGGCACCGTCTTGTTGAAACTACATGTTAGTCAAGCCCAAGGCATGCAGTTGTGGCGTTAAAAAGTTTTCAATAATATCACGATATCGCTCTCCATTGACAATTACCGTTACGCAGTTTTCAGTTTCTAAGAAGTAAGGTCTACTGATTCCTCCTGATCAAATTGCACACCAGACTGTCACTTTTAATGGATGCAAAAGTGACTGATGAATAATTTGAGGGTTTTCCATTTGCCAGAACCAACTATTCTGTTTATTCAGATAACCATTCAAATGAAAGTGTGCCTCGTCGATCGATGATTGATTTTGATCAAATATTTTAACGATAAAAACACGTTGGTTTACTAAATATTTTTCCATAATTAATTTTCCACGTCTCTACTTCACGACAGTCAAGACTAATGTTAACCAAAATGGCGGCAAAACAAAGTAGTATACCTTCCCGGCGGACACCCCGTATTATAAATTCGTATTGGCTTTATAGCAAATTTAAAAATTTTTAAAACAAACAGAACTAACATTATAGAGTTTACACAAAATAGCATAAAAGATACATATTCGTAACTTGATTTTTAAGACTTTTAGATTTCTTTTAGGAATAGCAAAGTTAGAGTACCTACAATAAATAGCATGAAATAAATATATACGTCAAGAGTTTTTAATCGTTGTAAAACATATTTGACGAAATAATTGTTTTAGGCTGTCGCATTAATTTTTACGGCTTTATATGGAGTAGCATGCAATTAAATTTTAATGTATGTAAAATAGCATAAAATTATTCATTTCTTTGAGACGACTTTTTAGAATGTTACTAAGAAAATCACAAATACGGCAGTTTAATATGTGGCATTAACCATAATTTTTAAGGATTTCCTTACTCATAGCATTCGATTTTAAGCTTTTTCTCTTTTACTATATAATCTTCCTTAACAGCATCAAATTTTTTCTACATATCTTTGCTTGTTTTCACAGGCTATTCAAGCATTTTTGGAAAATATTGATCGACAACAACGTAATCGCTTGAAAATGGAGAACATATCTATGTCATCACCTGAACGTCATCGTACCTTAAGGCATCAGTATTCAACTGATAATATGAATGCAATACCACCATTTAATATACCCAATCTGCGTATTGATCAGCGTAAAACATCAAGTGCTGAGGACATGGCAAGAAAAAATTCTGGTGGTAAGTTATTGTATCAAATTTCTTTCAGTTTTTCTTACTTTCGTCCGGCGTTTTAATAGAATTTTTTTTTTTTTTTTTTGCCTTTTGTAAAATATATGAAATAATTTTTTATAGTTTGTATGGTGTGGTCTATCAGAGACATAGTTTTTTGTTTACTTGGTTTACAGTGAACCTTCGATATAATGATTTTTATTAAAACGAAAAATTTCCGAGTCTCTTGGAAAAACTGCTATAACTATAGCTATAACGAAGAAATTCTGAGCTATAAGACCTCTATATAACGAAGTATTCATTGAAAATACTCTATACAGAGAAGTCAGAATGAAGTAGAACGTAAAAGTCAGGGTTTTAAGACAACGAAATCTAAATACGTTTGCATAAGCAATGCATCTTTATAGCAACGTATTCATTCAAAAGCAGAGTTAGCAAAAACCCGGGTTTTAAAAAAATAAAAAACCAACCCATCGGTTTTATTTGGTTTTTTAATGGTCTTTTTTTGGGTTTATAATGCTTCAGCATTTCGTTCAAGTCGACAATATTTTTTGTTTGTTTATACAATCACGGTGTTTCAGTATTTATAACGCAATTTTGCACTCTTGGTGGGATCAAGGAGTCATTCTGTACTGTGAGTTGCTAGAACTGGATGATTGAAGCAGACTGAAATTACTTCGTTTGAATCATGCATTATGTTTAAAGCGGCCAGAATATAAAGACAGGCATGATTAAATTATTTTCTTCCCGACCACACGCCGCAAAAATTTAAAAACAATTATTCTCCGAACATTGCTCCGTCGCTTTCTTTACATGGCATTTCGCTATGACGGCCTGTTTGTATTATGGAACAGATTCGCTTAAAGCACAAATTATCTTGTTCTACTTTTAAAAAACGTGGATTCTTAGTTTAAAAACAAATGTAAGGGAAGCAAAAACAACACGTATTCATCTCATTTAAAGGCATTTCGATTTACGGCCTACATTTTCAGAAACTATTTAGGTCGTATAAAGAGGTATGAGTTTATTTTTTATTTTTTATTTATTGCGCCATCTAGACCTAAATTCAGTTTATTACGGCTTAACAATTTTAAACGAATACACAAATTATGTATAAAGTTCGATTGAAAAGCGTTTAAGGTTCAGAATATGTTTGTATCGGGTGATTTTTAAGAGCTTTCGGATATAATTGAATATGCAATTTCGAAAAGGGCACATCTCGCACATTTTGGCAAATGCGTTTTTTTCGTATCAATGAGTCCCAAATGCTTCCCTGTACCTACTACGTTTGATAAACTGACAAGCCTAGCATTCTTTCTGCTTTAGACGTTATGACAGATAGGTCACAACTCTAAGCGAAATTAATGTTTAAACAATATTATCCTTCCGCTGAGCGAATATGGCGAATATGTGTATACGCTTGAACAATGTTGGGAAATATTGCGACATTACTTTGAAAATCATGGTAATGTAATCATGGTAATGTAATCATGGTAATGGTAATCATGGTAATGTTGCTTGACGGGTATGTAAACAAGTAAAATTGTCGCATTTGTGGCACAGAAAACCCGCACGCATACATTGAAAAGCCGATACACCCAAGACAAGTCACTGTTTGATGCGGATTTTGCTCCAGATTCGAAAATGAGCAAGGAGTGGCCGTTACAGTCAATGTCGATCGTTATGGGCGTTGAATGAAGGAAGATATTAGCAACATTTGGTTTCAACAAGATGGCGCCACGTGCCATACAGCCGAAGCTACACTCACTGTTTTGCGCCCTGTTTTTGAAGATCACATTATCAGCCGCAGAGCTGATGTCGTTTGGTCACCTCGGAGCTGCGATTTGACACCGTTGGACTATTATTTGTGGGTCCCATCAAAGATAAGTGTTACGCCAATAAGTCAGAGACAACTGACGCTTTAAAGGACAATATTCGTGAAGCCATTGGTGAAATACAGCTGCACACAATCGATAATGTGCTTAAAAATTGGACGTGTAGGCTACTGCAAAAAAAGAAATTTGAGAAAATATTCTTCTTTCTCTTTTTTGAGTTTTTAGAAGTCAAAATTATCATAATTTTTCAACAAAAAAATAAATAAAAATTTTGGACCCAAATATACTAAAAAATTTTACTAAAAAATCATATCAGAATGACTAAAATCTGGTATAATTTGGACTTCTTTAATATATGGCTTAACGAAATCGAATGAGTTATTTTAAGTTATCTTAAGATGTATGAAGCAGCCTCTTAAAAAATATCACATTTTAGAAAAAAAAATTAAATAAAAAATCTTATCCATTAGCGCATCAAAAAAGGACAGTGGCTATCCAGGCCGAAAAATTTTTTCCATTTGTCTCATAGTGTAATTGATAGCTACCTAGGGAGATCGATTATGCGACTTTTTTCAAAAACCGGTTTTTGAATAATTCGAAAACTTACAACGTTTAAAAACCGGTTTTCTTGTAAAAAATAAACAAATAACCGGTTAACCGGTTCTTTTCTTCAAATACATTTTTTTAATTTTTGTTGCTTAATTCGGTATAATTGATATATTTCCATCATATACATTGTTGATTACGCCGGCATATTGTAGTTTCTAGCAAGAAAGTATGCTAGAACAACGTTCAACATTTTTAGGGTTTTAAGGACATTTCTTATTTGATATCACAACGTCCTAATACTTCACCCAGTGATTCATTTTTATAGAAAGAGAAAGAGACTACTTGAGATAGAATCAAGTTTTCCTTGCTGCACAATAAAGTCAATTTTCCTGGTGTCAAAACGCCTTTAAGGACGTTCAAAATATCTAGACTTATTCTTTCCATAGATCCAAGTATTTTCACACTTTAGAGGACTTCTGCAGAAACATAAATCGCGTATTTAATAATGTGTGGCACTTTGGTATGTAAGGGAAGAACCCGCCTGCCAACCAAAAAGTTCTCGGTTCAATCCCAGGCCACAGCATCTGACAATTTTTATCAGGGGTATCACCGCACAACATTGCTAGCGACTGTTTATGAGTATTTCTGCTACAAAAAACTTTATTAATTAATACATCTGCCGCTCGGAGCCAGCATTTTTAGGTCTCTTTCAATTAATCTGGTTGCTCTGCCACCATACATATACAAATTAATTATTTATATACAGAAAATGAGAAAAAAATTGTTGTTGCTCAACTGTGCTTATCTTTGTCGATCTGCCATGGTTTTCACGTTCTTTGTAAGACGCTCCAGGTTGTCATATATATAAATATACGGCTTTATGTTATAAATTTAGCAAAATACTTAAACGATGAGCAAATTTGCAAAAAAAAATAATATAAAAACATGTAAAAATTATACATATTTAAATTAACCGGTTATTCGAGTTATAATAACCGAAAAATGGATATTTAAAAAAAACCGTATTCGACAAAGCCAAAAAAACTGGTTAAAACCGGTCGAATAATAACCGTTCGATCTCCCTATAGCTACCTGAGGCAGCCAAAAACGTTAGAGAGCTAAATATGTAATTTTATATTTCTTTGAAAACAATCTTTGAGGTTATCAAGTGATTATGAATATTTAACAGAAACAAAAATATCTTTAAGCGTGCTCGTTGAAATCTTCGTGTAACTGTCCGTGAGAAACAACGGGTTCGGGTAAATACAATCCTACCTTTTAAGGAGTTTGACCGTATGGAAATTTATAGGAAATTTTGTTCTTATCATCCGAAAACTCACTGTAGGATAAAAAGACGAAGTATGTTAGGATTAACTTTAAGATTTATAATAAACAATAAAATTAAATTATTCTTTAAAATCAACTTAGGAGGTGTTAGGCCGGATGCATTTAATGCATTTACAAAGTGTGCTTTCTTCAGAACTAAAATAAATCTTATTCTCTCCAAGTAACAAATTTTAAATAATATTGACGTTGAGTCAAATTAAGAAACATTTGTTTATTGATTTGTCTGGCGTTAAAAAAGGTGGAATTAATTGTGTCATAACTACAATAACGATGTTTCGCGATTTGAAATTCTTACTTACTGTAACTTGCTGAAGCCTCTAAATCACCACTATCCAATTTAAACAACCATTCCGTAAATGAACCTCTTCATTTGATCTCATATTTTCAGTCATCTTATGAGTTTTGATATAAGACAAAAAGGGCGATTTTTTCGTGTTATTTTCGTGGTTGTTCTATTGGCGTTTCTTACAACGGGTAACACCTGGCGAAAATTTTCACGAAACAGACTTATTTTTTTCAATGAAAATTATTATTATTTATATTGTCCTTTAAAGGCCGATCGATAACGCTTAGTGTACGCTTGGTTACTATTTAAATATCTTTCCAAATGATGAGATTTGTTTTAAGGAGGAGTTGTGCATACTCTGTGTGAGAGCGGGATGATGAGACTGATGTGTCTAAGACAGATACACGTATCTTAAAAACCGAATGTGATATTCGAAAACTGGTAAAAAATTAACTGGAATTACGGTATATGCAACTATGTAGTATACACTGCAATTGTAGCAAAGAATATCTTTGCAACCGATAATAACACTTTTAAAAAATAATATATCAGATGATGAAAAGATGTTTAAAGACAATTACTTGTTTTAATCTGAATAACAAGTTGTTTTTAGGTTATTTGTGTACTTTTTTCTTCAAAGCAATTTAACTGTTAAAGTTTGGTATCAGTTGACACTATAAATTAAACGCCCCTGTGTTAACATACATGCTTGGAAAAGCAAACACTGCATAGCCGACAAAATGCAGCAATGAGAAAGAAACACCTTTAAGTAATACAGTGTATTATGACGTTGGTTATGATAGAAAATGATTTTAAAAACAATTACTTGTTTTAATCTAAATGACACGTTGTTAAACGTTCTTTAATTACGTATTTTATTGAAATCTTTGTAACCATTAGCATGTAACAAGTCACAAGTTTAGCATCACCTGATACTATAAATTAAACAACCCTGTCATTTGACAAAACAAACACTGCATAGCCGACAACAATATTACCAAGAACAGTTTTTGCAACAACAAAATATCTTATGTTAAACTTTGAAACTATAAACCTTAAGGCTTTAAAATGTAATTTTTTAATTTATTTAATAATTTTAAGATTATTTTCAATACTTCCCACTATTTTTCGTCATTGGAATAGAAGATTATCTTCAAAATGAATCATCATTCATTTATTTTGATGCAGTAATACGGAAGATATTTGCAACCGACAAAAAAAATTCCTTTTAGAAATTATTGTTACGCTTTAACCTTCTTAAAATGTTTGAGTTCGCTTAAATTGCGTTAAAATAAAATAAACACTGCTTTATTTTGTTGTTTTACGGTTTTTATTTATTCCACTATATCTTTTATACTGTTTGTCTTAATACAAGACTTTTATTTCCGCTTTAACACAACTTTATTTATTGACTGCCAAACAATAACTATCTGACTGTAGGTAAAGCAGCCTCTTTATATACCTAATTGCATACAGTTTGGAAGAAAATGTCTCAATCTTCTACTTTTTCTATTTATTCGAATGTAACGTAAATTTGATCGATTTAGCAGTGCTGCCAAATACGCAAATAAGTACGGCATTGACAGGGTGACACATTAACTACCAAATATAGCAAAATTTAAGCATTTTTATTTTCGTTATAATATATATGATATCTAACAAAAGATCTTAGCACATCTTTAAATTAAGTTATAAAATTTGATCAATAGACTGTGAAAAACCATTTTCAAAATTTAAACATTAAGTACAAATTTTATTTTATTATTCTGTTGTAGTGTTTCTTGTATTCTTAATTTTTTTATTTTACTTTAAATATAATCAAAAGAATTGTTGAATAAGCCGTCTTTACTTTTTATACTTTCGTTATATCGAATATTTACTGTAATTATGATAATATTACTGCGTCTTTTTGTCCTAACCTCAGTAAACTTAATAATAATACGCTTAAAGACTTATCCATAATTCAATTAATATTAAAATAATAAAATGAAACAACATTTGTAAAAATAACACCATAAATACATACGTACATATGTTGATTGGAATATACAGAACTACCGGAAATGAAAATTTTTCATTTTAACAAAAATATATGAGAATTGCTCACTGTTATGGTATTTAATTGCCAGACAACAATATCAAGAAGCTTAAGGGGTAAACCACACTATCCTTTTTATTAAATTTTTAATTTCAAAATTTATTTTCGTTACATATTTTACATTCCAAATATGTAAATTGAATAAAGTGAAATACTCTTTTAAATATTTATTATTAAATTCTACAGTTTATTGTGGTAAAAACAATTTTTTGAAAAAAAATCATCATCATCATTTGCCTCAATATGCTAAAAGTCGTTAAAAAAAAGTAAAAATAATAATTTGTTTCAAAGCACTAATCTGATAAGTGTAGTGGTGACTGTGGTATCACAAATACTTTGCAATAAACCGCGCAACGCTTATTTTCCACATAATTCCACGAATTTTTGAGCGTTCCTCTAATTAGCTGCTTAAGCAGGTGTTGCCGTGGTTTTTAAAAACGCCCACCCATCACCACCTCATTTGCCAAACAATTTGAAAGTACTTTTGGTGAATTTATTTTTAATTTGAAAATTCTATATGAAATGTCTTAATTATAGTTGAAAAGAAAAGCTTACAATTTTAAGCTTAAAATACATGGCATTGTAGAAGAAAACAAATAATACTTTACGTACAAACAAATGAATTCTAATTCCCAGTTTATTTTTTACAATGAAAGATACATATTCTACATTAAAGTCGTCCTTTTAAGGATATAATTCCTCGTAAAAAAACGTAAAAAAGTTATCCTAAAAAAAATTACTACTTCATGGAATAAATAGAATAAAGCAAATCCGTCGGATTAGGAGAAGGACACCTTTACACTTAGAAATGAATTTTAGATTTTAATTACGTTTGTTTGTGTATGTGTAGTCATATGGAGGTAAATATTTGACGAAATTAACGTAACCATTATATCGGCTGGGCCACTTATCGGTTTAAATTTGAACCAGGGGTTATTTCGAATCTGGCAATACATTCTATTCTGTCAAAGTTTATTCCACTGAACGAACGCTGGGATTTATTGGAAATTTATTTACAAAACAAAGATAGTTCGTCGGGAAATCGCAAAAAAATAAAAAATAAATTGTTTTTAATTGCAAAACTTATCTTTTCGAATGATGTTCCTTTCGTATTGGTGGGTACGTTAATAAGCAAAATTGCGTTGTCTTACAAAAGCCAATGCAACCATTACGAGTGACTGCTTGGTGCGGCCTGTGGAGCGGAGGCATCATTGGCCCATATTTCGAAAAACGGGGCGGCGCATGCATAACGGTCAATGGTGACACCCACCACACCATGATAACCGATCTTTTTTGTGCCCGCTCTTCATGGTATTGATGTGAACGATGTTTGGTTTCAACAGGATGCTGCAACTTGCCACAATCGATTTATTGCGTCAAATGTTTGAAAAATAAATATTTTTATTTTTTTGAAAAATAAATATTTTTATTTTTCATACATTTTTATTAATTTTCTTAATAATTTGATAGAATTTTCCCAAAAGTCATGGAAAACTAAACGAAATCACAAAGAATAACCAACAAATTTTCGCATCAATGAAGAACGTTGACTGATTAAATACTATTTTTTACATAAAATACCGTCACCAAAAGCAAAGAAAGATTAATAGTTATAATGCAGAGCTCAGCTCAATCGATTTCAAAGGTTAAAACGTGGTAAACAATGTTCTGTTGTAGTCACCTAAAAAAGTTAGACAAGTCAAGGTTTATAATTTTGAGTTGGCAACACTGCTTTATTTGACAACTGATTTAACAGCTGACAGTTTCTTTTAGCTTAGCTTGTTTTGACAATTCATTATGGATAGATTTACACGGCGCCAATTCAAATTTATATTGATATTAGGGAGATCGATTATTCGAAAAGTTAAGATTTTCAAAAACCGGTTTACGGGTAAAAATTAATCAAATAAAATTCTTTTCCATTCTTGTTGTTTTATTGAATAAAATTGTTAATTTTTACCCCATGTTGTAGTTTCTAGCTAGTATGTATGCTAGAAAAACATTCCACTTTTCACGGCCTTAAGAGAGATTCCGTCCTCGACAACACGACGTGCTAATATTTCAGCCAGTGATTGATTTTTGTCAAAGTGTTTGTTATATGCCTGCTCTTTAGAACTACTTAGTATAAAAACAAGTTTTCCTAGCTGCACGTTTACGTCAATCTTATGGTGGTTAATGAGTCCTAGTGTCGAAGAGCCTTTGTATGATCTGTTCGAGTACTAAATGGGTTCTGAATCTAGAACGGAGTTTTGCAGAATTCTACTAGCCTTTCTGGGCATTATGCGTTAAGGGCAAAAACCAGGTTGCCAGATACGTAAACCTTTGCCATGGTCTTTGGAAACGCAGAGATTCAAATTATTATTCTTAGTAGATCGGCATAAACTTTATACGGTGGTGGTAGATATGACAACACTATTATTTATTTGTTATAACGATGGTTCTTCTTTTCGCCAGGATAGATCTCAGTTGGCTCCAGGATAAGACAAATATCAAAAAACACTAACGGATTTCGATTTCTTTACTCCTCCCCCTTTAGAGGTCGGAACACGACTAACTTGTCCTCGAAAGGATCCCATACTTTTATTGTTTTCAGGTAGATATGACGGTCTTTGCCAGTATTTTCCATGAAGTGGTACTTTACGGTAGTTAGTATTTTTAGTCACAAATACTCCTGGAATATATGGCACTCTGTAACAGTATATTTCCTGGATACCACTATTACAAACCTGGGACCTATTGCTGTCTTTACCAGTAGAACTCCTAGGTCATTACTATCACTACATGCTTGGACACAATGACCTTCGAGATCAGTTGTTACCCTCAGCAATACTACCTTGAGTTGATCCTGACTTATGTCTAATGACGATAATACTGAAGCCGTCTGTACTTGCAGTACCATCCTCATACTAAGACAAACTGAAATAGTATTGATGGTCAATTTACAAGCGTGACACAAGCAAGGAGAAATTTTTAAGATTGTCATCACCCATACATTCTACCTGGCACTATGTATGCGTCAGTAATAGTTAATTACCAGTTTATTGTACTCTCTTCTGCTCTTACAATGTATATATATAATGGAATACTCTTAAAATTAATAATAGAATTATCTTAAAATTAACTATATAATTCTCTTAAAAACTAACAACATAATTCCTTTTACAAGTCAGAAATGTAATTCTCATTATAATTCTCTTAAGATTAATAGTACGAAATTAAATACATTCTTTTATTAATAATTCCTTTTCATAAAATAAAGACATATGTGATGAAAAACTTCATTACATTGCATTAAGAACTTTAACAATTCGTGGGGATCATAGAATCATAATATATTCCTTCCACCTGCGCCTGCCCGAAGTCATCGCTTTAATCTAAATCCTGTAGGAAGCAGCTTCCTTCTCCAAATAGGAATTGGTCTTCTTACTCATCGGCTTACGTGTGGTTTCTATTCTTGACCAGTTTTACTATGTGGTTATCGAGTTTTCTTTCGGTGTGTGCCCAACATATCTTCATTTCATTTTTAAAATTTCCTTTATTACAGGAACTTGTTTCTGACCAGATTATTCTCAGAATGTGTCGTAGAGAACGATTGATAAGTGCTCGTTTAGAATTGACATCCCCAACTGGTGCCAAACAAAAGGTGTAAACTTCAAAAATGAATTGAAGATGTTAATTTTTGTGTTGAACGAGATGTTTAGAGATTGCCATGTGGGGTTCAAACCATTTTAGATGTCAGCATTCAACATCCCCTAACTTTGTGTTTCCAATTTTTTAATTTTTGTCTTGGAAAAGTTTAACTGCAAGCCTGCTTTGTATGCTTCTGCTTGTACAGAATCCAGCATCACCGTGCTAGTCACAATGTCTATGAGCCATCTGCGTAGTCAAGTTCTTCGAGCCTTATTTTAAGTCCTCAGCTTATACATCTTGGTGTGGATAAGGCACATTACAGCAAACAGTCGAGCAATACATTGGAAATCAATGGGAGAGAACACAACCGTGTCTAGCACCAATTTTAATAAGGATTGGTCTAATAGTGCTACCATAATGCAGGATACGACAACTCCTTTTTAAGTACCGTGCTTTAATCATGACGATAATTTTGCCAGTGCGTTTTAAACAGCTGAGTGTGCAAGGGTGTCAAAAGGTTTTACGAAATCAATAAAAGCAAGTTAAACTGGCGATTGCCTAATATTGATCTGAAGGCAAAACTCAGCTTGCCACCCTTTCTCTGAATATGTGTGATCATTCCCTTTTTCAAGAATATGCTAATGTCTCTCTCTTATCAAACAAGAGAGACAGGCATATCGATGTTGCCTTACTAAAATTTATGTGTTGCTTGGTACGGGCGAGTACGTTTTGTATTTCCTTTTTATCAGAATTAAGAATTTAAAAAAAAAAAATTATTTTGTTTTCAGTTTTATTAAAGAAGACAAACCGAAATTAAAAGTTTATTTTGCAAAACTTTTTTATTCTGCTAACAAAGTGCAATAAATTTACATTATGGAGTTTCGACATGTTTATGCCCGAGTATAAATGGGGGCTATTTTGCAGAAAATTAACAGTCGTTTCAAAGAATTTTGTTTTTAAAAAAAAATATCATATTTTATGTTCGAAATTAAGAAACGAATTTATTCTTTTTAACTTCATCTCTTTAAATATAACTTATATGGCAAGCAATTATTTATGGTTCTAATACTTATTTTGTTGTGCCTCTCTTACATCATGTTAATGTCAAGGTTTTTAATTTATATCTAAAATTCTATATTTGAATAACTAAACATTTTTGCTCTTTCATTATGCCTCTATGTGACTCTTTATATTTGAAAAGTTTTTGTTTCTTCTTTTCTTTTTTCTTATAAATTTTTTTCCTAATTGATGTCATTTAGTAAAATTTATGGTCAGTTTTTCATAATCACCTTTCAACATCATGCTGCAATATATGACAATAAAAATTATGTATTTAAAATGATAGACAATAACACATGAAAGGTGTTTGAATTACAAACGAAATATTGGCTTTTGCAAATATACCCCCATATTCATAAAAAAAGTATATCAAATCTATTTTAAGAAATATTTGTGTGAAAAATATCTATATCGGGTGTATTTTTACAGTTACACAAGTTTAAATCATAATAAAACAAAAAAATATACCAGGTGTACTGGTATGAAGTGAGCTTCAAGATACAAATGCCTCCATAGACAACATTTATGGTGAACGAACCTTAATTTTTTTTTATTGGCAATGATATCTGTCAAACATATTCAGTATACATCAAATCATTGAACAAACAGCATCTTATTTTTCATCGTGTAATCGCGATAATGGCGGATTTTGTACCAGGAAATGATTTGCAGAAAGCACTAATTTTTCTTTTTATTTGAAGAAAAGTGCTGCAGAGTTGGATCGAATACTTGTCGAGGTATGATTGGTGATCATTATCTCAACGGAAGAAATCATTGATTAACCCGTGACAACCATCAACTTCGGCTGCAAAACCAGATCGATTTGGCAGGAAGACAAGGCTGTGTGTTTTGTGGGACCAGAAGGTATGGTGTACCACGAGCTCCTAAAACCTGATGAAACCGTTAATACAGATCGCTTCCGACAACAAATGATCAATTGAAACCATGTATTGATCGAAAAACGACCAGAATGGGCCACAAGACACGACTAGGTAATTTTGCAGCATGACAATGCACCTACACGAAAAGTAAAACCTTAGACCCCACCCACTGTATTCATCAGATTTGGGACTTCCGACTACTATTTGTTGTCCTCGAGGCTGAGCAGCATTTTGATTCCTAAAAGGAAGCCGAAAATCGGGTGCCTAATTGGCTTGCTTCAAAAGACGAACAGTGCTGTTGGCGTGGAATCCACAAAGTGTCTGAAGTTAGTAAAAATGTCCTGCCAGCAATGGCGAATACTTTGAAACAAATATTTTTTACTTTTCCATTGAAAATTAGTAATTCTTTTCTCCGTCACTGCTCTAGGGAGTATATTGGCTTTCCACAAAGCATCTATTGCTTTGTTTCAGTTTCTTTAATCAATTTGATATTCCAAGCTAAGTAGATGATTAATTAATCCGCTGTAGCTTCCTCCATATGATTTTTTTTCGTGTAGTGGTGAAGATCCTTGCTAATTGGTGGTGATCTTTACTATAGCATTGTAATTTAGGTGGCGTGTTTTTCCTGATCATTCGTCTGATGTTTGTCATCATTGCCAGAGGTATGCGAGAAGGGTCAAGGGGGCTTTTTTTATTTTTTTAGATGAAGTTGTCTGGATGGAAGTTGAAACCTTTTTATTAAACATTCGAAACCACAATTGAATTTTTTCTTCGTCATGTCCTCTGCTGGGGCTCAAACTTGGGGTCGTTTGTGTTGTTATGCGTATGCTCTAACCACTACACCACGCCACCCCTAAAATTATATTCACAAAAAAATGCTCATTTTATACCGGTACAGATGATATTTTTAATATCAATGCGACAGGTGTTGTTGGATAGAAAATTTGTTGACATTAATGTTTAAGTATGATGTGGACTACATCATTGCGATGGCTGGCGCCTAAAAGGCGTAATATGGAACACCATCTTTCAAAAACTTTTTGCAGCATTTGCGGCCGTATTTCGCCAATAACTTTTCGAATGTTAATTCTTAAGTGTTCAATTGTCTCTAGTTTATCGACGTAGACAAGACTTTACACAACCTCTAAGAAAAAAACACAATGGGGTAAAATTACATGAAATTACTCTTTCATTCAAAGTTTCTTTGAGTAAACCAACTGTAGCGCTCGTTGTGCCGCAAGTGGTTCCATTCTGTTGGAACTATCAAAATTAATTCCAGTAAATTGAGGTACGAAAATATTTCTAATCATGTCCCTATATCGTTCATCATTGACAGTAACATTCTGACCATCATCGGAGAAAAAAATTTTGAATGGACATTCAATTCAAAAGTTTATAAAATTTACAATCGTTGCTCTGGTGTAAGTCTATCGTAATGAAATGGCAAGCCAAACTAAATAAAAAACAACCATCAGCTATTAAATTGGTTGTCAAATAAAGCAGTGTTGCCAACTCAAAGTTATGAACTTCGAAAAAAATACCAGATACTATTGCTTTTAATACTTTTTTCTAAGAGTCTCTTAAGCTATTAAACAAGAACTTAAACTGCTCCCCGTACTTACATTTACACCACAAAACAAGCCCTTGATTAGAACACGAGTTCATGGTAAGCCGAGGTGGACATGGCGAAGTAACTTTCTAGGTGAGTTAAAGTCTATTGAAAAAAAACTCAGCTGGACGCAGATGAAAAGTTTAACCTTAGATCGTTGTAAATTAAAATTTTAACGGAGCGAAAGCAATAATTTTTAAAAGGTGGTCCAACAAAAACTCACAATGTTAATTGTCAAAAGAACAAAAAAAATTTTAGAGAATTATCTTAATATTTTTTATTATAATAGAAGGATCTATGACAATTATGTGTGAAACAAAATATCGGCTAAATGATCGCCGCGGCTATCCGTCAGTTCATATTTTCAATGACTATGAGACATAATTGAGGTTCAATGTTGTTAAACTGCCAAATTATCTCATGCTTTAGCTCTTGAATAGTTCTGGGCTTATTAACGTACACTTTTTCTTTTAAATATGCCCAAAGGAAGAAGTCCAACGGTGTCAAATTACATGATCGTGGCAACCAATTAACATCGCCACGACATGAGATGACACGGCCATTGAATTTCTGGCGCAAAGAGCGGGTTCTTCGTTGGCGGTATGGCAAGTGGCATCATCGTGTTGAAACCTTATATTGTCCAGTTCCACATCCTCAATTTCTGGCTACAAGAAGTCCGTAATTATCTCGCATGACGGCGAGACGAGGTTGACGGCTCTTCTGCCACACTATCGGGAACAAGGGCAATGTTTTTCGCAGAACGAACTGGACGAGCATGAACAGGTGTTTCCACATTTCCCACAGACTCAGTTTGTTGAAATTTGAGCATAATTGTGGATACGTTTAGTCGATTATGCTGACCAAAAAAATCACAAAGTGAACGAAATGCATTTTGATTTGAACATCCACTTTCGTAAAAGGCTTCAACAATCTTAACGCGCTGCTCAATTGTTCACCTCCCCATGGTTGAATTTGTCAAACACTGAAACAAAGAAATGTCAAATTAAGTTGATCAAAACACTTGACGTTAAGGTGTGACGCACAATTGACATCGTGCATTATGGTTGGACTATCCCATATACTTATATACACCCGGGTACCAGATCGCGCTGAAGAAGGTGTTTAGTCTACAGTGCACATAAGGCTTAAATAACTCTTCAATTGTATACAGTGTAGTAAACTCTAATATTCTCTAGGTAATAAATAGTATATTGTTTTTATAAAAAAAAATGTAAGTCCTTGACAATAATTTCCTCTTTGAAGTTCTTATAAATAAAAACAATCTGTTTTATCGGTGTACCCACTATTAAAATGTTCGACTTAACAAAGGCAATGAGAAAAATGGAAAAAAAGAAAGAAAATAAAAATGAATATACGAGTATACTCGTAAAATGTATTCCAGCAATAATTTTCTACCAGTCAGAGTTACAGTTGTTGCCATGACTACAGGCTATGGAAACCAACACAGTAAATGGTGTTTTTCCATGTAAAGTGACGAATTATTAGAAACAAAAAATAATGACAAAAAAATTATAAAATGTTACGCTTGAGTAGACTCTTAAACATACTTTTCTCTCGTACCACCTTTACACTAAGTTCTGTGTTATCAAATGATTTTTTGGTTGAGGAATGAAAGACAAAAATAAATCATTGACATTCACATTTCAAATGTAATTTCGACATCAAACGAAATTATAGCCCCATAGGTATTTATTTTCTCTCTTTCTTCTTTTCTTCACTATTTTGGTGGTTATATGAGTGGGTGCGTACTTAGAAGTGTATTCGATGAAAAAAAACACCTTAACACTCCTAGAAAATCCTTAATAATTGTTTATGGCAAATAATGGGGAAAGGGAGAAAAATGAAGGTATCAAGCAGGAAAACAAAACAATTTTATTGGTTTTCTCATAACAGCATGTGCTACAACATATGTTTAATATTAATAGACATGAACACGTATGTAAACCATAAACATAAGCAAGGTGTGAACTAAGATACGTGGGTTGTGTATAAACCAACCTTTGCTGAATGTACAATCTTTGTGCGTCCAAATGTGGCTATAAAAATCTTCTCGTACATAATATAACAAACGAACATTTTTGCTAAATATGCTATCGCTCTAAGATACTTCCCGCTGAAACTATTTGTTTCAATCACTAATAATAATGTCGAATTTTTTCCCAAAAAATGATGTTTTGCGGCGAAGTCTGATAACCTTGTTTCATTTGAAGAAAACGGCTGCTGAAAGTTATCGATTGTCGGTAGAAGCTTACGGCCAATACACACCAACTCAAAAAACTTGTGAACGATGGTGAATTCAAAAGTTGTGATTTCGACATAGAAGACAATGAGTGGCCTGGAATAGCCGAAAAAGTTTGAAGATGAGGAATCGGAAGCATTTCTCAACGAAGATTGTTGTCAAACGAAAGAAGAACTTGCATTATCATTGGGAGTCACACAACAAGCCATTTCCCTACTTTTAAAAGCATCGGTATTCATTCAAAATCAAGAAAATTTGGTTCCATATGAATTGAAACGGAGAGAGGTTGAAAAGCGATTTTGCACGTCGGAAATGATGCTTGAACGCTACAAAAAGATTTCATTTTTGCATCGTATTGTTACTGGTGATGAAAAATGAATACATTATGATAACCCGATGCGAAAAAATTAATATGTAAAACCCGGCCAATAAGCCAAATCAACGCCGGGGCCGAATATCCATAACGTCAATATAATGCTCTGTATTTACACATTTATCACAGAGAACCTGTACCGAACACAATTAATTCGTTTGAAGAGAGCAATCAACGAGGCCATAATTTTTCATCATGACAACGCTCGGCAACGCTCGGTTTTTATTTACAGTTGTTGATGCTACTACTGTCGTTGTTGTTGTATTGGCATCAAACTAGTTTTGAAAGAAGAGCACACTTTTAACTACAATAATATACAACAAAAGTACTTAGTTCATTTGAACTTCATAAATACAGGGTGTTGAAATGTAAGTACTAAATCATGGATTCCATTTAAAATCAATTATTTTTGAAAATAACGAAAAATATTTCATAAAATAAAACTATTCATCAAATGAAATAAAAATCAATCATTTATATTAATTATGAAACAAGTTGAGTTTCTTCATGTTGCAAAATTCATCTGCTGATATTCTTTTTAAATATATTTTCATGTGGCATTTTCATTACCACTACGCCGTAAATACTTTTTTCCATCATTTCGGCTGTTCTTTAACCAAACGCAGCTATAATGTTGCCTTACAGGGCTGGATTTGTGACTGGCTTGTCCCTGAACACGAGAGTTTTCACGTATCCCCAGATATCGCATGATATTGGCGGTCAATTGGCTACTCCAAAACTTCAGATTAATTGCTCATCAGGCTTGCTTCTGAATAGGTTAATGGTATCGAGTGGCATGTGTTACTGTCTTGTTAAAACCATATGTTAACCAAGTCTTATTCATCCATTTTGGGCAAAAAAAAAGTCGTTAATCATCGGACTGTACGTTTCTCTATTGACTATAACTTTGAGATTTTCATCGTTTAACAAACCACACCAAAGAGTGCATCTTTAAGGGTGCATTGACTGTTCTTCACCAAACTCTGTTTGTTACTGTGCCCATTGACTCAAAAATGATTTGCTTCCATAAAACGAACGTAACCTTCGAAACACTTTTCTCAGCATGAATAATAATAAAATTTTATAATTTGCTAACGCTTCTCATTCGTTAATCTATTCATGGTGAAATGGCACATCTTACTGAGCATTTTTGGTATTTTTTTAAACTGAAAAACCAAATATAAAAAAATCAGCCTTAATGTGTGTGTAAGTGTTTGAACTTGATTTGAATAATTTTTTTGGTTTTGACGTTTGTTATTGTATTTTTTATAAAAATAAGTTGTCATATCTTATTAAGTATTCGTTTTAAATATTTGCAAAAATGTTAGTGCATGCGAGCGAAAAGTATTCGCAACACCCTTAATATTAATCTCTGCACCCATAAAATTAATTAAAATGCACCTTCTCCACACCGATTTAACAGCTTCTCTTGCGGTTTAAATACAAACGATGGGCATTGCTTTAATAATTCTTAAAAACGCACCCTGAAACCGGTCTAAAACCTAAGTTTCTTTGAACCTCAGTGCTCTTTGAAACAAAGTAAAATCAAAATCGTAAAATCTTTGATCAGACCTCGAAGGTTTTCTTTCCTTTTTAAGTAACGGTAAAGAAAAGCAGTAGAGAGAATGTGATAGATAACCGCGAGCATAGTGGAGCCTCCAAAACTGAAATACTCAAAAAGAAATTGCATTAATTTTTTACGAATCTAGAAGGTTTTCTCAGGTGGTAACAAATTAATTGTGCCAAGTAAATTGCAAAGATTTACTTAAATATACAAACAGACACTCACTAAAAAAAAAGGAAATTATGCTTTTAGTGATAGAATTTAAACATTGCTATGGAACACTTTATATAAAGCACCTTAACTTATCGGACATACCTCCTTCATCTACAGAGTTAATTATGTTGTCAAAGGTTAATATGTACAGTTGTTTCTACAGAAACCACATAAAAAGAGTAACACAAATACTACAAATACATAAAGACACATATACGATGAAGGCAACCAAATATTATCTGTCAAAATGTCATCTAAAAACAAGTTAAAAAAAATATGTAATTTGATAGAAGGTCAGACTCAACCTTAGTACCCTACATTCAAACATAATTTTTAAACAAATTATAACCTTTTCAGGCAATTTTGGAAACACTTAAAACAAATTTAACACAATTATAAAAGCAACGTAACGGTTGTGTTTTTTTAAATGTTCATAACTTTGAATTTGCAGCACTGCTTTATTTGGCAACTAATTTAACAGCTGATAGTTGCTTTTTGTTTAGTTTGGTTTGACATTTAATTGTGGATAGACTCATACCAGAGCAACGCTTGCAAATTGTTGAAATTTCTTATCGATATAATCTGTTCGTCAAACTTTTGTTCCAGATGAAGCATATTTTTGATTGAATAGGTGCGTAAATAAGCAGAATTGTCGCATTTGAAGTGAGAAAATTACTGTTTGGTGCACTTTATGGGCTGGCGGAGTCATTGGTCTATATGTCTTCAAAAACGAAAATTAATGTCAATAGTGAACGGTATAGGAACATGATTAGAAATGTTTTTGTACTTGCTGACATGTGGCTAGAGAAATCGATTATTCGGCTTTCTTCAAAAACCGGTTTTCAAATAATTTGAAAAGCAACACTTTTTAAAAAATCAGTGGTCGGTTAATAGTATGGTTATGTGTATATACGCTGTGAAAAACTTCACTAACTAATATATCTGCCGTTCGGAACCGGCATTTGTGGGTTTTCAATGAGTCTAGTTGATCATTATCAATATATAAAAATCAATATTTATTTACAGAAGATGAAAAAAGGTTATTTTTACTCAAAAGTGCGTATCTCTTTCGATCTACCTTGAGTTCCACGTTCTTTGTGAGACGTTCAAGGTACAAATAGTTAAACGTTGAGCAAATTTTCAATAAAAAAATATATACAAGCGTATAAAACTTATACTTATTTAAATTAACCGGTTTTATATGTATTCGAAAAATGAAGATTTTTAAAAAACCGTATTCGACAAAACCAAAAAAACCGGTTAAAACTGGTAGAATAATAACCGTCCGATCTCCCATGTGGCTCTAACAGGACAGGTTACATGCCACACAGCTTGCGCTACAATTGATTTACTCAAAGAAACTTTTGATGAAAGAGTATTTTCACGTAATCGGTCAATTAATTGACCACAAAGATCGTGTGATTTAATCCCATTTGATTATTATTATTATTCTTTTTTTTGTTTTATATAAAGTCACTTGTCTACGTGGAAATCAGAAATTAACATTCGAAGAGTTATTGCCGAAATACAGCCACATATGCTGCGAAAAGTCTGCAAAAATTGTTGTTCACAAGGCCGAAATAATATTTAAACATTATTGTCATCAAATTTTTATCCAACAAATCCCGTTTCATTGCTACTTAAAAAAAAATATATTTCTTTATTTTATTATGACTTAAACTTGTATAACTGTAAAAAAACACTCGATACAACTTATCTGCTACAAAATTTATTGAAATCAAACTCTGTATGGCTATCTACTCCAACATTGTAATGACAAGGTTAACTTAAATAGACGTAGAAGTACTGTAAGAGATCATTGCCATTGGGGTCTACTATGGGAGTGTACTTTTTTTTATTAACGACATTACAAACTTTAGTATAAACCAAGTATAACTTTTCCATTCATGTTAAAACAGTTTATAAATATAAAAGGAAAAAAAATTATTTTGTTTTAAGGTTCAAGGTTAATCGCAGACAACTCACAACTCAGTTGCCTTCGGGTATAATAAAAAAAAATTTTGAAACTTATTTTCAATTTCAAATACAATTGTAGATAATTTTTTTGTATCAAAATGGTAACTCAAACAAATTTCATAAAATAATATAAAATAATTTTGTTTTAAAAATCTTTTTGATTGGACTTATGCGAAACCGCCTTTTTTCGATTGCAGTAAAATTTTAAAAATTTTTGAGGAATATATAACACTGGGCTACGAAGTACAAAAGTTGTCGGAACTTTAAATATCTGGCTCAAAGTTTTTTATGGGCGTGGCAAATTTTTCGCTCAAAATATGGTAGTTCTATTAATATATTTGTGTGCCGCTGTGGTATGGTAGGTAAGACACCCGCCTACCAACCTCCTTCCCACAACCTATTTTCCTGGTACCAGCATAACGCACTGCACGAGCAGGGGTTAACCCATGAATGCTGGTCTCAAATAAAAAAAAAAAAGTCAATAGTAGACTTGATTTTATTGACTTGGTTATTGACCAACATTTCTTTACCTTTATCAATGTTTTCGTCAATGTCGATAGTCTGCCGCTATGTTCATCATTTTCGATTGACTCACGACCACTTTTGAACCATTCGTGCCACTGGTAAACGACCGTTTTCTTTAGAGAATCATTGCCGAAACACTTTTTCAACGTTTCTAGCCTTCCAGCACCATTGAATCCATTTTTTTACACAAAATTTAATACAAGAACGTTGTTGCAAATTTAAATCCATTTCTAAAATTGTAAAAAATCGCCCACACACAGAAGGTCGTCGGTTCAATACCGAGACCATCTTAAAAAAAAAAGTTTTCCGACAGCGGTATCACCTCACAGCATTAGCTAATAACTGGTTATGAGTACTACTACTATTGAAAACTTCTCTAAATGCTTTTGCTGTTCGGTCCCTTTGAGTCTAAAAATAAAATCGGGTGCTACTCATTGACTGAGAGAAGTCCCCGTGTTCCTTCATGGAATGTTATGAGATTTCATATAATATCTAAACCAACAATGCCCGGTAAATATAATCGTTAGTACTCTAAGCTCGCTCTTATTAAACAGTAACAGCCTTCTAGATCTATCAGGAGAAAGAAAGAGAAACTTCTTATCCTATGCCCAAACCGCAGGCACTCCCCAAAAAACCGAACGAATTCTCAACCAACCAGTTAAATTGTGCAATAATATTTCTGTATAAAAAGTTTTGAAATTTTGACAAATTTATTTTTTTGTTAGGAATTACAATTGTTCCGATTAGAAATGAAATATTATTTGATTTATATGGATCGAATGTGTGGGGTCGTATCTCGGTAATGGCATACGAATGTTGGCCTTCAAATGTTCAATTGTCTCTGGTTTGTCGGCATAATACTTGTCTTTAACGGCGCCCCACAAAAAATAGTCCAACGGTGTCAAATCGAAGCTTCTTGGCGGCCAACTGACATCACCATTTCGGCTAATTAAATGGATATCAAACGTTTGACTCAATAAAGCGATTGTGGCATGAGATGTGTTACCAGTCGCACATTCTTGTTGAAACCATACATCGCTCACATCAATATCATAAATAGCGGGCACAAAAAATCGGTTATTATGGTGCGATAGGTATCTCCGTTGACCGTAATTGTTGTGTCGTCCTCATTTTCAGAGAAATATGGGCCAATGATGTCTCTGCTTCACAAGCTGCACTAAACAGTCACTCGTAATAGGTGCATTAGCTTTTGTAAGATCACGTTTGGTTTTTCTGAGCCCCAAATATGACAATTTTGTTTATTAACGTATCCATCAAGATGAAAATGAACTTCATCCGAAAAGATGATTTTGCGATTATTTTTATTTATTTTTTTTATTTTTTTGCAAACAAATTTCCAATAAATCCCAACGTTGCTCAAGCGTAAATTGATGCATTTCATGCAGTGGAGAAAGTATACAGAATTTTGTGACAGAATAGAATGACATAAGTATTGTCATATTCGAAATAACCGCTGGTTCAAATTTAAACCGATAGGTGGCCAACCCGTTATTATGGCAAATTTTAGCCCCGGTTGCTGTATGGTGAAGCAATGTGGACGTTTGATATAATGTCTAAAGGTGATAAGCATTTTTACAAAGTAGCATCTTGCTGCTTGAAACACGTACAGACTATGAAAACCCAAAAACTCATAATAGCTCAGAGTGTCATGTGCACTGGTCAAAATAGAAATACAAAGTCCAATCTGTCCAGTGACAATGAAATAAATATCGTTGATCATAAATTTTTATTTTTAAGAACATTTACTTTTACCAAACGATCGTAAAAGGTACTCCGAAATTGTCGAACCATAATAAATTGTTAGTCCATGAAATGAAACTCGACAATTTTTTTTTTCACTGAATCTTTGGAGAGAGCGGTTTTAAAAAGAAAAGTAACAATAATGACAGAGAAGCCGTTAGGAACAGATTTACAAGTGATGCACCATACAAAATGTCGGAAGATCAAGATGCTGAATTCATAATTATCAATTTATTACTACAGCTAGGAAGACCAAGTTATTTCAGAAATATAGGGTATTATGTATAGAAAAACAAATTCTATATCATTTGAAAAACAGAAGAACATGATGGATGTATTGCCTTATATACATACCTCCAGTTTATCTAATTTCACCATCTCAAAGCTGTCTTAGTTACTGAATGGAACAACATTTCGGAAGATATTACCAAAAAGCTTGTGGACTCTGTTCCAGCACGTTTAAATGAAGTTCTGAAAAGTAATGGAGGTTCAACAAAATACTTATTTTTCAACTTTTTGAATTCCATATTGTGATGCTGTCATTTTTATTTGTTTTTTTTTTTTTAATTCTATACGAAGTTTTATAATTTTGTTATCTTTTTTTGTAAGAGAAGTCTTTATTTATTTATTTGGTGAGATGTTCTTTAAAAAAAATTAACGTGAGCGAATATTTAATGGAGCCACTGTAGGTAGGTTCCTCTCTATTTAGGCGAAGAGTGCAAAACTAATTCCATGCGGATTCTTTTATATAATTGTCTTTCTCCCACTCCAGTATTTGAATATCATACCTTTTGTTAATATTTTTTTAAATGGCTTAACAAAAAAACATACATATGTACATGCATATGTATGTATGTATGTATGTATGTATTTAAATGTGTAAAGTTGTGTTTTATTTGATTCTCCGTTCAACTTTATAAATTTATACAAAGTGGGTGTATAAATAATCGGCCCAATTATCGAAACATTTTCTTTTAAAACTATTCTTTTTCTAATAAATTTTTTACTTAAGTTATTGTGCTTAAGCTTAAACATTTTTCCTTTAGTGATGTACATCAAATAAAAACAACTACACAAAGCTCGTTGTTCGGGTATTTATTATTCCACCAATAAAATTAATTGTCTTACTTTTTTACGATTTAAAGAATTTTTGAAATAAGTATGTATCGCGCATTAAATAAAACATAAAAAGGTAATGATAACTGAAATAGATTTATTAAAAACAAAAATGTGATTTAATATTAAATTAATTATAAAGAAACTTTTTTTTGGTTCGCACATACGAGTGCGGCGTTCGTTTTTTAGTATCGCTGACACAAAAAAATCATTGCATTGCCAGCATAAAAACTTAAAATTAAGTTAAGCAATCATTAACTAATGTAAGGTTATTGCATAAGTTTTTTTAACAAATGTTTGTTAAGCATAAATTGTGTGGTAACTAACGTGCACTATAAGTCTACTTTTAGATTTTTTTTGCATATGGCCGTAAAACTTAAATGAACGTGAAATAATAATTTATTCATTTTGGAAGTGAGGAGAGTCCATCTAGTTATTAAAAACCTCTTGCTCGTTTAATGAGCACTGAAAGCAATATTGTATTATAAGCTTACGTTCTCAAAGACCTCAAAATATTAAAAATATATCTCTTAACACTTACCAATATTTTTAAAGTGAATGAACTGCAAGCCTCTGAATATCTCGAAACAAAATAAAAAACTGGGCTTGCACTACTTTCTAAATAATCGGCTCATATATTGAACGTGTACATAATATCGTAAAGAACAAGCAGTTTTCAATAATTCGTTTTGAATTGGAAGTTTTAATTTGAAGCTCCCCTTAAAGTAGGCATTAAATTTTAAATTGCGGTGTACACTCAATATACATATGTGTGTATGTGTCTATGTCACATATTTTATCTGCTCATTTGTGCAATAATTGTGAAACTATTTTATTTCAAATATATATTATTGAGTGTGCGTGTGTGTGTGTGTGTGTGTGTGTTTGCATATATTACAAAATTTTTTTTATTTTTAATTCTCTAGGCTCTGGTATGCTGGGTGGCTGGTGGTTTGGCTGTTCACCCTCATCGCCCGATAGCAATTTTCTTCGTGTGGCAAATGCATTTCCCAATCGTCGCTTATCAGACAATACCTTAATGACACCTAAAATACGTATTGCACCATCATGTGCATCATCACCGGGTGGCACACCCGGCAGTGGTTTGCCAACACGTCGTCATTCTAGTATTGGCCCACAAGAGCGTCGAGGTTCAACAATAAATTTATCACCACCTACGGTAAGTTGTCGTTGCTATTGTTTTTTAATGTGTTTTTAAAATGTTGTAAAAATCTCAACATTTTTGTTTTTTTTTTGTTTTTGTTTTTATTATTGGTGGTTATGTTTCGTTATTTTGTTTTAATTATTTTTTTTTTTAAATGTTTTGTTATATTTTCAATAAATTCTTTTTTACAATTTTTTTTTTTTTTAATTTTGTTTATGGCTTCATTGAACAGTCAGTTAAAAGTTCAGAGAATTTGTATATTTATTTTCCGTTGTATTAAATTAATTGTGGGTTTCTTTTTTAGTTTTTTTTATTCATTTAAATTCCAACGAAATAAAAAATTATTTTTGTTTAATTTGTAGCAAGAATTTAAGTCGTGATTGATTATTTCTTTTGTATTACCGTCTCATTTGCAAATCGAATTGATTGCCATGGACATTAATTAATTTGTATGTGTAATGTGGTTTAACCTTAATAAGAAGAACAATTGCCGTTCATTTGTTAGTTAAAAACAAAAAAATTTTATTTTCTGTCCGGGTTAAAGATACGATACTCTATACCACAAAATATATTCCTTTAAAATAATAATTGCCATGTGGGAGAAATTTTTCACTGATCAAGGATAATACATAGTTTATTAAAATTTTTTGTATGTGTGTGTGTCTGTTTTTTATTGCTTTAGTTATGGCAGGAATTACAAGCCAAACCTCTATAACAGGGTGGCCAAAGAGAGAATTGCATTTGTTGTAGAAGTAGCAGTAAATTTTTGCGGGGTGCGTTGAAAAAAAATCAAAAAAGTAATTAACGAAATGAATAAATAATTTTAATACACAAACCGATATACTTTGCTTTCATCAAAAGCTATTAGACAATTGAATGAAATTGTTGTCTATTTCTTATTCTCTGTTTAATACTTTGGTTTTCATCAGTAAGCCAATTAAACTTCGGGGCTCAAGTGCCACTTTAGCCCCTTTTGCTCTATAGTTAGGTAGACATTGTAATATTGTATGCATAACTTTAAGATACGGGAGGGTCAGGGAGACTTCCACTTTATTTTTTAGATAGACTTGTCTGGAGGGAAGTTGAATCCTTTTTAATAAACTTTAGAAACCACAATTAAATTTTTCTTCATCGTGTCCTCTGCTGTGGTTAGAACCTGGGTCGTTTGTGTTGTTATGCTTGCGCTCTAATTACTACACCACGCCACCCCCTAATAGTACGATATAAATTTAGTCAAATAATTGGCCATCGTAAGCTATTACATGTATTCTCTACAAAAAGAACTGCTCATTTTTTAAGACCAAGAATTAACCAAGTGAAGTAAAATATTTCAGTGAGAATGCTTTGCATCAATCGAAATAGTAATCAGGCGATCTTCACTATAAGGCGGATAGAGCAGAACTCTCCAACTACTATTTTCTAAATAGTCTGTTCGGTATTTGTCCTTTGTGATAATCGGCTTTGCCTTTATTTCAGATAGTAAGCTGGACTTCACATACGGTTCCTTGCCAGTTTGTCTGTCTTTATGATTTGAATGATTCGATATAAAAATAACTTCTTTTAATGACGTTTCAGACATACAAATTTGTCTTTCAACGTCTCTTACCTCAAATACTTTAAAATGGTTATTTGAGTAGCTGCCAATGATTTTGCAAGTTCTTCTTGAGTTTGACAAAAATATTCAGGGTGTCATGTCTCTAATCCATTATATTTAAACTTCTTTTTGTCTTTCGTGTCAAAATCAACAGTTCTAAGCCGCACAAACCATTTTTCCCATGTTGAAATCGATGAGATATATTCAGAAAAGGCTTCGGTGGGCAATCAGTGTACTACAGTAGTTCTTCTTAGTTTTAAATTTAAAAAGCAAAACATAACATTCGACATTTGGCTTTGCTGTCTACACTATCTATTTTAATGACAAAGTGAAAATAAATTACAAATATTTGCCCAGTAAAATACCAAACCATGTGTAAAAATGGCGCTATCGGCTTATTATCATCATCCTGACCAGGCACTTTTGCACGTCATTGCGACCCATAGGATCTATTGTAGCCCTATAGATCTGCCGCCTTCATAATGAATGCTATCAGCTCTGAAACCATATTGGTAGATATGTCTCCCTAAACATTTACATCTAAACCTATCAAGAACCACAAATTCGCAGAATATACGTTGCGACATCTCTGACGCCTGTGAGAACATGCAGATCCGTGATCGCCATCCTCCTCAGATGCGTCTGCTGTACTTATAAAATTTGGAATAATGCGCAAGTAGCGAATTAATCGTCACCTTAGATTTTCTAAGTCCCTTTTGAGTGTTCCAAGCATCGGACAATTTCCCAATCTTTAATCGGATAGAGAATATGGGTAAGCGATACCGCACAGTATGATTCGAGATCAATGTAGGTTTCTAGCGAAAGTATCCGCTGCTTCGTTGCCACTTATCCCACAGTATACAGGTACCCAAAACAATTAGACCCTATTCCTTAACGCTAAATTTTGCAACATATCATAGCAATATTGATCAGTTTAGATGTCATACGTTTCGAGCCAGGCTCCGTTAAGACAGCTTGGCTTTCAGAGAATATAAAAATGGCCTTACCTTTGAGCGAACTGTCTAGTTTGATCTCTGCACATATGGCAATGACCATGATCTCATGATCTCAGCCTGAAGGAAACTCAGCAATCTTCCCAGGGGGATCAACAAATCTCAGTTGTGTCCATGAACACCACCACCGAAACAGTTATTTCTTTTGGAACCATCGATAAGACAGTTCAGATCAAACTCTCCCCGAACTAAGCTCCCATTAAGCCAGCAATCCCAGTCCGCGATTTCAACGCTAAATCTTTTGCCAAAGCACAGATCCAAAGACATGACATCCTGGATCGAAGATGGTTCTCCAACCATCCTGCATAGAATATGCCACCACCCTATTTACATAGATGTCAAGCAGTGTCAAACCAATCCAGGCTTCCAGGACCACTGGGCATGGGCTCGTTGCCTAAGTTATACCTAAGCTGTACTCTGCCTAATTCATTCAGCCTTTTTTCACTAAACTATCGCCGCAAAAGTAACTATGGGTCGAATAATGGCGGTATATATCCATAACGTCATTCTCGGCAAAAAACCATGTCTTACCGTAGGAGGACCGACTTGGGCAAACGACCTATTCGAGGTTAAGTATCTAGGTGTCAGAAGTTATCGCCTTGTTTTTGACGACACCCATGCTCGAGTTCCAACTAAACCTCCTATCCAAATGTTATATACTGTGTAACCAAACTGTGTAACACCCTAAACTTCACGTTCTGTTTTATGGCGCACAAGTTTGGGTAATTGCTTAGGCAGATGAAGCAGTTTCTGTTGTCTACAATAGAAAAATATTTTGTTATTTACATATTTCTCTTCCACGTTGGTGGAGTGTACAGACATCGAACAAATCATGAACCTCAACATCGTTATAGTTAGGCTCGTCAAAGTACAACTACTGTGATGACTAAGATATACTGTACGCATGAGTAAAAATGCTCCGAATAAAACTTTGTCGTGTATGTATCCGAGACGACGATCGTATGCAGGAGAGGAGATTCATTAGATTCTGGTGGTAAAATCAAGATAATGAATTGATTTACTTAAAATTGGAGAAACAGCGCATATGATCGAACTACAACGATCAGCTTGTTATATAGCCATTTACAGTTCACTCCGGTGCTATATTTCAGTCGCCTGACTACAAAAACAAATACACTAACTATGAACATTTGCAAATAGGTTAAATGACAAATGTCATTGCTCTTCTTTTTTTAGGAAATTTGGAACACGGATAGGTGTAGCTAACGACAATGTTATAGGGTACGTTTTTTTTAATTTGGACCTGGGAGAGGTTAAAATCCAAGGAAAACGAATCAATTTAGGTCCGTTTAAATGTTTGGCATACATCTGAGCTCCTAAGTGAAATGTTTTCAAATTGCAAATTTTTTTGTAATCTAGCCAACGTAAGAGGAAATTATTTAAAATTGGGTTGAAAAAATTGTGTGAAAAACTGGCGAAACAAGTGACTTGTCTTCTAAGATGACATTTTCCATACTTTTCAAAACAAAGTTTTTTGTTTACTAATATCCCGATTGTGTTGAAATTTTGAACACAGATTGATAGCTAGCGAAATTGTAAAAACAGGATTTAGGCCATATGAGAATTTTGTTTATTCGATTTTGTTGAAATCTGGAGCACAGATATACAGATCCAGCTAACGAAAGTACAATAGGGGGGTTTTTCAAAATTGAATCTCGGGGAAGTTAAAATTAGAAAAAAACGATCATAATTAATTAATTACTTTTCTTCTCAACTGACACGCTTTTTTATTCTTAAAACAAAGTTTTTCGTCGGTTGTACTTTTTCACTCCTCACTAGTAAAGGGAAAATTTTTGGTATATAGTTTATTCGGGCAACTGTAAAAGATAGATTTCTCAAACCCTCCACATGCTATTCTATTATCAAGCTACACATGAATATCAAAAATTAACTTCACAGGAAGAGTAGGCGTGGCACCTCCCATAAAAAATAATAAATATCGTACAATATATCAGCGAAAGTCGTCTAAAGTTGTCTTAGCATTTTCTTTCCAAAGACGGACAGGTGGCAAAAAAATTGATCGAAAAAAGAGAATTCATATCCAATTTTTGATACACATACATAAAGGGTGTCCAAAATTGAGTTATCTCAAGACTTTTTTCAACTATTAAAAATATTTTTATTTCAGTTTATTAGAAATAGGTTCCGGTTAAAAATAAAAAATTATGTTGGTCAAGTGAGCCCCCCCCCCCCCTACTGGCTATTTAGGCTTCCAATCATTTACCAAAATTATCAATCACGTTTCAATCAAGCAATAAACTGTTGTCAATGGTTGATATCTGCTCAATAATGTTTGAGCTCTTGAACTGTTGTGGGATTATCGTTGTGGGATATCTTGGTGGCCAATTTACTCCTCATCTACGAGATATAATGTGATTTCCGAACTTTTCTTTCAAAAGATCCATTGTTTCTCTTGCTGTGTCACAAGTAGCGCCATCCTGTTGAAACAACATATTCTCTACAACTAAATCATTAACTTTCCACCACAAAGAGTTTCGGAACATCTACCTGTAGCGATTTCCATTGATCGTAATCTCATTTCCATTTCCGTTTTAAAAAAACAACACCAAACCGTAACTATTTGCTGATGTAATGGTTGCTCTAAGATAACTCTTCGATTATCTTCACCCCTAATGCAACAATTCTTGTTGTTGAGCTTCATCGATGAAGATTATTTTGTTCAAAAAAATATTCTTGAAAAATTACATCCTGAAAACTTTTGCCATTTTTAAAAAATGTTTTAATAATTAAAATACGTTGTTCCTTCGCGTAACGTTCCATATTAACTAACCGGAATGTATTCAGAATCTAAAAATAAAAATTTAGAATAAAAATTACAAGTAGAAAAAATGGCAGCAAAATTACAATGATACCCAAATATTGGACACCCTTTATATAGATTTCCGGGCAACGGCGAATGGGTAAAGCCAGTAATATTAAATTTGATTAAATTAATTTTATAATTAATCACGACTTAAATACTTTAAAACATTTAAAAAGCTTTGTTTGTTTTTTCGTTTTGATTAAACATAATTCATTTTTTGCATTTTTGTTTCAACAATAAAATGTTAAAGATAAAAATAATAATTTACGTATACAAAAAATTTTAAAATTATTTTTAAATCCAACCCTCCTTTTCTAAAAAAAAAAGAAATACACCCAACAACTAAATACACTAAAAATTTACACTCACTAACAGGCAATACAACTCAACACAAAATCCTTTATGATGAACGAAACCGTATCCTTGTTTTAATTTCACATTTCCTCTGCTCCCACCCTCCAGCTATCAAATCAAATCAAAAGTAAAATACATAATTGAAACAAAACAAGTGTAATAAAAATATACAATAAATAAACAAAAAACAATAACAAATCACTGTCAAAAACACAAAAAGGAAAAACAAACAAAAACCTGTCAAATTATCAAAAGAAATGCCAACATTTACACTCACCAATGCTCTAAAATATACCAAAATTCATGTCTAACAAAGGTTTTATATATATATGTACTCACATACACATAACTATACTTAAGATATATACAATATATATGTATACTATACACAAATCGAATACATACAATTTATATTTCAAATACAATATATATAATATATATATAAATAAATACTCAATATATACCTAAAACTCAAATCACTCAATTTATTAGGCGTATGGTTTTGGTGCAAGAGGTGGCTCAGGATCAAGTCTTTCGGTTCCCTCAACGTCTGTCTATGTAGTAAGTCTAAAAAACTTAAAAACAAAAACAAATAATTTGATTTAGTAAAAAAGAAAAGAAACAAAATCAAAAGAAAATTGCTCAAACAGTGGGAACATATCAAAAATACCATCAAATAACAATAAAATAAGAAAAGAAGTCAAAAAAGAGCATAAAAAACAAAATTACTTGTGCGAGTACGATGATGTGATGAGATATAATGAATTTTTTTTTTTTTTTTTTTTTTTTTGTTATTGAATGTCCCCTAAAAAAAATTGTGCGTTCTACTGTGATAACTACAACTACAGAAAGGGAAAAAAGGGGGAAAAAGAAAGCGATTGTTTACCATTGAAATGCGACTCAGCGGCAAAAACTACAATTTGTATACAATTATGGGTTCAAAGGGTTTTAAATAAGTAATTCCTTCGATAAAGTTCTGATCTTCTCTTATGCAGTTTTCATTGCTGCAAAAAATGTTGCCTTTTAAGAAGGTTATATTTTAAAAGTGTTGCATTACCCAATAAAAATATTGCCCTTTTTTAAACAAAAACTAATATTAAAATAAAATTTTTCACTAACACCAACACAGCAAATACTTCAAAATCTTATTCATCTGGCAACACCAACAATTCAAGGTATGGCGACAGTGTCCAAGAAAAATTATCGAAATTAACAGTTGTAAATACACAAAGAAATAACACTAAACATAGTTTATGACTGCAGTTAAATAAAACTAAACATTTTTTCAGGGCAAAAAGTGAAGCATCTTTAAACTTTTTCAGGGCAACATTTTCACAATATTTTCAGAAGATAGCGTTACATTTTTTTAAGAACACGACAAAAACCAAAAAATGCAGCATTTTTGATAGAAATTAAAAAGTAATTAGAGTATGTGATCTCCATCTTAGTTTTGTTGATTTTGTTGCGCTTTCAAGTCCATTTTCAAGTACCTCAAGCAATGACATAAATGCTGCAGTTCTTCAAGTTCTCTAATGTCCTGAGACTTTTGTAGGTGGATTCAGTCAACATGCACCGATACCGATTATTTTCTCTTTAACCCTTGCCATACTGATAGCATTTACACACGTCATGAGAAAAAAGCTTAAGGCATTTATTGAAATTTTACTGGTCACGGGTATAAATAGCACCACCGATTATCCTCCTTCAGATTTTTGAGGAAATTACCGTCCTCCATTACAGAAAGCATCATCTCAAGTTGCTACTGATTTAAGCAAGTATTGTATTACATGTAACACGTTCTGATAATGCTTCTACTAGATCAGCACGTTAACAAAGAGATAAAGCCGATCCAATCTGCGATATTTTAAATATATCGATAAGTATCTACAGGCTATTATCAAGACGAAAATGTGGCAATGGACAAGTAGTTATTTCTATTTATAGGTCGAACCAGTTCTACTGAAAATTTTATTTGCTGTTGTGTAACAGTGCCAATAGCTATCCTTTGAATGGAATCATTTACCGTTGGTCAGTGACAGGAAAATGTAGAAGAAAATTTTGTTTTAGCTCTGGTTGATGCTTACAGGCAGTATGGAATATATATGATAACAAATAATTTATTTACCTCACTCCTTCTGGTCTGTTGACTTCAAGTTAGGCAAGTCTTTGGTACTCTTCGGTAAAACAAACCATATATTCCAAAAAAGTTAGGTTTCAATAAAAACGAAACTCTGTCTGCATTATACTCGAGGGAAGCTAATTTCTAATAATTGAAAGGAGAAGATAAATGATTTCTAGAATAAAATAAGAGCTTATAACAACCAAAACCACTTCTAAAAAGTGTGCCAATGTTCTACAGGCCCATCAAATACTTCTAAGCGGGATAAAACTTTTGCACTAAATGGTCGTTGCTTCCTTCGGAGGGCTGATAATTCGAAATCTAATCGAAAAAAATAAAATTACACGTTGCCACAAAAAAGAACGAAGTTGAAATACCTGGGAAATTATACTACTTTTCTGATAGGCGCTGTAGAGTAGAAGAAGGATCTGTTTTTGGAATTTTCATAGCACCTCCAAAATCTCGAGTTACAGGAAAAAACCGGTTTTTCGGACCTTATATAACTTAACTTATAAGCTAATAACTTAGCTGAATATTATCAGATTTTAAGTTTCTATGGAAAGAAGGTTTTAGGTTTCCTTCGGATTAGGAAAGAAGAGAAACAGACCTTTTAAATGATATATGCACACTATTTTATATAGGAATTGTACTATTGAGCAATTTATTAAGGAATTATATTAAGTTATGAATAAAATGATATTTACGGCTTAGAAATCCGTTGGAAATTGGCGGAGTTATAAAGCTTTTTCATTCATTTCATTTATAGAAAAATAAATGCAAATCATTCTTCAAAATGCCCCTCAAAGTGGCGGCAAATGATGCTGAGCGCGGCAAGAAAACAACACATATAAGCAACACTTTCTCTTACTTCTTCAACTTCTCCTCTTCTTAAATGTTTCTACTTAGGTGTTGATGAACGGCACGTAGACGATCACCCACTGTTCTGTGTTCAAGAAAATTTGGCACCAAATGCTGAATGATTTTATTAGACAACTGTTGACGCAATGTATACTCGCTATTCGCTTCCATTTTCCTATCAAAAATAAAAAATCAGCCTTCAATAACCAAACAATTTCCATACATCTGCAAATTATTCCTTGACCCTCAAAAGCACAAGTAAAAAACTTGCATTTTTCCAATCTTATTCTTACTGCAGTATTGTTGTAGACTAAAACAAAATGGCTTCTAGCAACTAATACGCCTTTGATCTTTTTCGCATATTATTGCCATATGTGATACTCATTTCATCGGCTGTAATCTAAATCACAAATGGAAATACTGACCATTAAATTTTTCACTGTTAATTCATGTACACAATTTTCTTCAAATGGTTGAAGAAGCCAAGTTCCCTAGATACGTCTTCACTTCGGTCTTTCTCAATTTTTTTTTTTTATGATTTCATAGGCTTTTTTAGTGATTAGTCGAACAGAGTCAGCTGTATCTTCAAGACCAAAATCATCAGATTGAAAACAAGCAACTCATTTCGTTACTGGTTTTCTAGTTACAACATCGTTTTCGTAAACTTCATAACTTTATTCAACAGCATGCGAAATATACCGGTAATATCCCAAATTTCCGAATCATAAAACGAGCGAACCAAAGAAAATTCAACTCACGAGCCGAGTTTTGACGTACTATGTTGGATCATGATGGTTTTGTCCAAAAATCAGTTTGTATTACTTTACGCTTAATCAACGAAAACAGCAAGCGATGCCTTTGCACTTGATCACACATGTGCTTTTTTCGGTCTTAGATATCTTGAATACACAAGGTTTTTGACATTTGACATTTGACATTTGACATTGAGCAACAATTTACCTGATCGTAAGTAATTCCTGTTAAAACTTTGCTTTCTGTCATCGTCATCGATAATTTATTGTATGATGGAAATCTCTTTTCATATTGCTTCCTAGCTTAGGTGTCTAGATCGATGCTTGTCAGTAACAGCCAAACCTAAATTAGAGCGATGAGCGTAATTTATCTGTCAAAAACTCCCATATACATACAAATTGTATAGAAAAACCCAATGCTTTGTAATTGGAAAATACGAATTTGACAGCTTGTTAGAAAGTGCATTTGGCTGCGAAACGCTGTTATAAATGCACAAAACTGGCAGTGTTGTATTTTTTTAAAAATGTATTATTATTGTTCAATGTTATAGTAATGCCAATTACCTATTTTTACATCACACTTAGCGATTTAATCACTATTAAAAGTTTTTATTTAGTTATGTTTTACTGAAAATTTAAGTTGACATTACTGTTTCCGACACAACGTTAACGCTCTTAAGAGCTACTTAGTCTAAAAGTAACGTAGACGGGACACAAAAGTAACGTGATCAAGACGTCAAGTGTGATTAGTTGGTGAATTAAAAACGTGTCAGCTGTTTTCAACTGTGTGTGTAAACAATTTCTTTTTTTAAGAAACAAAAAGACTTCGTGCTCTTGCACGAATAAAATTAATTTTTCATCATCCATTTTATTTAAGTTTATTATTATTTAATAATAAATATTTAAAACACACACTTAAATTTTTGTTTATTCAGCAAGAGACCAATAGTGCGGAATAAAAATATGTTTTTCGCTTTGTTTATTTTATTTGTTTACCTAAAAATACACCCCTGATCTAATTAAAAAAACAAAGAGTGTCGTACGCAGTGTTGCCAATTAAGCGCAAAAGTCGCATTTTTTCTCTTTCGCGCTTTTCTCAAAAAACGCGCTAGGTTAGCGCTTTTCTACATCCAATTTTTTGTAAGAAATATAAATTTAATAAATTCAATGAACTCATTAATTTATATAAACTATTGACTTAAAATGCTTCATACTGTAAGAATTACGTATTTCCAGATAACATTTGTGTAAAAATTAATAAAAATAGTGTTTTTGAAACGTATCTCAAATCTAAGAACCGAATTTTCAAGACTTATAAGTCATTTTAGAAGAAAAATAAAAATTTTAATTTTTTAACTAAAATACTTAACTTGTTATTTGTTATCACACCTTTAAAGATCCCAAGGGGATCAGAGAGCCATAACGAAGTCGATGATCTAATCTGATATCAAGTCATGCTATGGGCTTTTCTTCCAATCTGTCTTCTCTAATAATTGGCTTGCCTTCCGATTCTTCTGTTTATCTGCGAGGTCTATTCAATGGGTAGTTTTACTAAGTCGTAGTTTGATTTCCTCAAAGTGTTCCCAGTCCATTTCTTTCATTACAAGGTCTGTGTGATCTAGTTTCTGGTCAGAAAATTTTCAAAATCCACCGTAGATAGTGGTTTATAAATGTCTAAATGGAATAGAACGACCTATAGCAATCAGTCGGCCTTAATAGGTCCAATCTGTTCTTAATATCAGTGCCGGAACCTCTCCAAAATTTCTGATTCAGAATTCGGAAGATCGTTGTATTATTAGTATTGGTTGATTCATATAATTTTGATTTTGAAGATTTTTATTCGCAAGCTCACTCTGTATGCTTCTGACGGTACAGAGACAAGTTTTCATTGCATTTCACAATGTCTGTTAGCCAAGAGATAGATGTCATTTGAGTAATCTATGTCTTACAACTTTGTGTTAAGTTCCAAGGTTATATCACGTTATAACACATACTCGAGTACAACGTTAAACAGCAGTGGAAAAAATTAAGAAAAAGTTTTTAAGTGGCTGTTTTGTTCTAAGTCGTTATTAATTTCATTTGTTAATCGTTCAAATTATTAAACAAATCTTTGTAAAAGTGGAAATTTTAATGGTAGAATTTTAGTATATTCTTTGGCTTTAAATATTATTAACGCTTTTTTACAGTGCTTTCGGATTACAAATAGTTACATAAATTATAATTTAGGACTTTTTAGCGCCTTTCGAGTACTAGGTCTACGCGTTTTGATCACAAAAATTTGGCAGCACTGGTCGTACGACTGCCAAATTTTCATCCGTGTTTTTTCTCTATCCGCTCTCTTCTACGCAAAAACTTGACATGTCGTACGACTTGTATTATCATGTTGGCTGTAAATCATTTTTTGCCTTTGATTTTATGCAAATTCTTTGATTGTTTTTTTTTTTCTTTTTTTTTAACAGCAGCAACAATAGCTGTTTCACATATTAAACAGTTAAAAAATGAACCGTTTTTGCCGCCTAACATTGTCTGTCGCATTGCAATTGTAAATTCAACGCTTCACATCTCACATTTTTCTCGTTTGTAGATCGCGAATAAAAGAATGAGTGGATGAATGTTATAGCTCGAAATGTCTATTTGATTGTGCTTTTTATCGGTCAATACTCGTAATAAAAGTAAAATCGTTTTTGTTCTTATATATAAAATAATAACCTTTTAAATGTGATATATGACATGTTGTTTTACGTTTTCAATGTGCTTCTTTTTTATAATAAATATAAAACGAAAAGCAAAAAAAAACAAAAATTGAATTGAAAGTATATTGCCTATATATGATATCCTATGTATGTATGTATTCATATATAAATGCTTATATTGTATCTGACAGTTTTTTTATACTTAAATTTTATGGAATTTTGTTCCAGATACATATTAACGAAAAATAAAATCCTCTTTATACATATCAGTGTTCTTATAAAAAAATATGAAAAAAAAAATAATCAGAAGGAGAAAGGAATGATTGAATGAAATTTCGTTATGGTTATGGTTTTATACCTCGTATTGCTCGCATATATATTTCTTTTTTCATACTGATTATGCCACTTGTTGTCACTTGACTATTTTTTTCCATACTTCTGTGATACTACTGTTGCTTTTTTGTTGTTATTCTTATTATTTTGTACTGTAATATACTCGTTATGTTATTTATTTATTTATTTATTTTTTTTTATTTAAAAATATTTTAAAATTTGAATAGCAAAACATGGCAAAAAAACGAATGTTGTTCGCTTGTGTTAATGATGATGCTGATAATGATGATTAAAACGATAAATTTGATACTTATTTGTTAAAGATTTGTACACACAAGAAAAAAATTTATTTGTATTGATTTTTTTTAGTTTAAAATTTGTTTAATTTTTTAGTTCTTTTCTATTTTTTTTTTTTAATGAATGAATAACATAGTAACATAGTTTGTTCGAAATACTATTATGACCCTTGGAAAAGAAAATCTGACTGTACAACGTTGATCCGCTATGCCCAAAACAATGACAATAACCAGAGAGGGCGTACCCACTACAGTCGAAATCCTCCGTCTTGGCAGGATCACTAGCTGACTAGTCCTCGTTCGATCAATCACTGGCCACAGCTTCCTCGCCTCCCAACAGGAAGAAATCTTTCTCCTTTTTCCGGAGAACATATTACTCGCCCAGCACCCTTATCTCAGCATGGCAACACAGGCCATATGTTTTACTGTAATATCCGGAAAACGGAAATCGAATAAAACGGTGCTCGTTGGTTGCCACCCACCGGAGAACCAAATCAAGGCTGACCGTTAAACCTTTTCCAACTTCTTCGGCACATAACCTTTCTCCTTTAATGAACGCATAGTAAAGTATAGGTTTAACTATAGTGATATAGATCCACGTCATTGATGATGTGGGAAAGTCCTCAGCTTTCTGTCCAGAATGATTCCCAAATATTTTACTTAATCACTAAGTCTCAGTACGGCCCCTTTGAACGCAAGCAGCCCAAATTCCGATACCTTGTGTTTTCTCGTGCACAAAAATAACTCTGTCTTAGTGGAATTCAGAGAGAGTCTGTTCAGAACAAACCATTTCGACACTATTTTCAGATAGTAAGTTGTACTCAAATATTTACTCTGAGTAATAATGGCAAGGTCATCCGCTTAGGCAACAACCTGGCTTTTCTCGCGACAAATACGTAAAAGAATATACCACCCTCAGGTTTGCCACTACTGACGGCCTTACTTTTGGCAGTTCCTAACAGAGAAGACATTAAACTGCTCAACGCCGAGGATACGCAGAACCTTCAACACCGTGCTAGGAAGAATACTATTGAAGGTTCCCTCAGTGTCTTACCATAATGTAGAGCTTAAAATAATAGTAAAGTTTCTTTTTAAGTATACATTTTGATAACAAACAAAAACAACAACAACAAATGATAAAGCAGAAACTCTGACGCTATAAACACATTCAAGGCTACCAACCATCGACTACACAACTACAAAAGATGCTGGCTACAAAAGTAACCAAGTAACCAGCTACTTATTTATTTTAACAACCACAACTACAAAATAAATGTAAACAGATGGACATATGATTATTATTTTTCAGTGGTACCACATACATTTTTTCGCGTTTTTAATGTACATATATTTCATGTATTGCGTTTTTAAAACGCCTATTTCGTGCATCTTATTGTATTGAGAGCACTAAACTGTTTGTTGTCGCCAAGAAAAATAAAAATTAGCCTAAGTTGACTACGGGCTACAACGGTAGTCGTGTAGTCGGAAACCGTGTTACCGTTAAAATAATTATACGCACACATATATTATATTTTTGACAGCTTGTAGCCGATGGTCGGTAGCTTTGAATGTGTTTATAGCATCAAGGTCCAACTATAATATGCGCAAGCAAACTTTAACGACTGAGCGATTACACACAGTCAAATATGTATAAATAACTTAATGTACTTAAAAAACTTTTCGACAAAATTTGTTCAGTTTCATTTATTTACGTTTTGAGCGAAACTGTTCGCATTGTACGTAAATAAACAGCTATTTGTATGTTATGCGTAAAACCATAACAAAAAAAAAAACACATTGTGTAATAGATGCTCTTGTTTTTATTCGTCACTGAAACAGCGACGATTGAACATGCGGAGCGGGTGTATGCGGATTTCTTAAATTTTTATTTAAACTTATTTCTCTGATAATACTTAAATTTTTAAACAAAATATTAAAATTTTTATATTTTTAATAAAAAATAAAGTCATCTAGATACTAATAATACTAATTAGCCATTCAACTCAACTCTCAGATACCACTTTTCATGTTCTCACTAACACAACTATTCCTAAAGTTCATTATAGCCACCAAAAAGTTGATTAAGTATTTGACAGAGTTTTCGTTAAGTTTCCGACAGTAGCTTAAGTAAACAAAAGTATATTATGTTTCGGCTTAAAACTGTAGCAAAACAAAAAAAGGTGAGAGAAAAGTTTACTGGGGTTCAATTGTTATTAAAAAAAACAAATTAACAAAATTATAAATTTAAAAATTATCATACAGTTAATACCCCACAGCTTAATGTTCTTTTTGTGAAAACAATAATTCACTGAAAATTCTGAGTAAAAACATATGTACGTTGGGCCTGACCAATTTTCGCATTAATACTGCTAAACTTACCCACTGCAAACCAATGAACTACAAACTTCCATGATTTAAGTGAATTTGGTGTAATAATTTTGTTTAACTTAGAAAGAATAAAAATATGTCAATGGCGGAAAAATGAATCACGACTTGAGAAACTACTGATTGTCTCGGTTAAACTATGCACGCCATTATCTGCACAATCCGCCAGTTGGGACCTTATCCATCATTCTTCTTAGTCTGCTCCTGAACAGAGCCGGACATTGGCACAGTATATGAGCCACCAATACTTACACTACTTACATTCCGCCTTTCTCAGAAATGACAGCCATAAACAACGCTAAGTTTTCCACATGCGTATTATATCTCGGCAATAGAAGAAGTCACATCCGTACACGAGAGTTGGAATTAAATATGTTTTCGCCAAGAGGTGTAAAACTTAGGTTTGACTAGACGAGTTGTCTTTTTGGCATTTTGAACAATTTGTATTGATTAACTGATAACTGATGACAATGTGTTTGGTAAACAGTTAATTTCTACATTTACAATGGCTTTTTTACTATTTAAACAAAGACCATTATCTTTAGCACCCTTATATACTACCAAGATCATGGGGAGTGGATTTGGCTTAAGAATACAATTGTTAATTTCACTCTTAAGACATTTGATTATCTCATTGATTAATTTAAAAGAATAAGTTATTGGAACATATTTATATATATTGGGCCAATTAAAAGTATAAAATAAAACAAAAACAGTTTTTGTTGTGAAATACAATCGTTCCGTTTAGAAATGAAATATTAATTCATTAAAATGGCTTGCGCGGCTATCCTCACAGTATCCTATTCGGTCGTACCAATTTTTGAGACTTTTTCGACTGTATGGAGTCGTTTCTCGGCAATGGCATCACGAATGTTGGCCGAAAAATGTTTAACGGCGCACCACACAAAATAGTCCAATCGTGTCAAATTGCAGCTTTTTAGTGGACAACTGACATCACCATTTCGGATAGTTAAACGTTTGCGAAATAAATCGATTGTGGCATGAGATGTGTGGCAAGTTGCACCATCCTGTTGAAACCAAACATCGTTCACATCAATACCATGAAGAGCGGGTACAAAAAAAAACGGTTACCATGGTGCGATAGGTGTCTCCATTGACCGTAATAGTTGCGCCGTTCTCAATTTCAAAGAAATATGGGCTAATGATGCCTCCGCTCCACTAGCTGCACCCAACAGTTACTCGTAAGGGGTGCATTGACTTCTGAAAGACCACGTTTGGGTTTCCTTAGCCCCAAATAAAGCAATTTTGCTTATTAACGTACCCACCGAGATGAAAATGAGCTTCATCCGAAAGCATGATTTTTCGAATTTTTTGATTTCTTTGCAATTTCCGACCACATGTCTTTGTTTTGGAAATAAATTTACAAAAAAAAACCCCACCGTTGCTCAAGCGCAAATCAATTCATTTCATTCAGCGGAGATAACATACTGAATTTTATGACATAGGTATTGCTGATTCAAATTTAAGCCGATAGATGGCCCACGCGATATAAAAATAAGTTGCCCTATATTCATCATTTTATAACTCAAGAACCACTAAACCGATTTACAAACCAATACATGCGTTGGAGAGGTGTAGTTTAACTGATGGCTTGGCTTAAACTGGGCGGTGCCATGCCATTTAAATATTTTATTTATATTTTTATATCTTCAAAACGGTATTAGTAAGAGTTTCTAAACTTGGCTTTGCGCTCAATACAAATCATCAGTAAAAAAGTGGGCAGAATTGGATGAGTGGAAATGGCACCTCCCATACAAAGAAAATATTGATTTTTGTATATCCAGAGAACAATAATAGCCAAAGTTTTTAAATTCAGCTCAGAAACATTCGTCGTTAATAGAAATTATCAACTTTCAAAAAGCCAATGAGTTATTGGAAAAAAGATCTTTTCAAATAAATTAATATTTAACTAAAAAAAACTTTTTGTTCTTGTTGTTGTTTTGTTTTAAGAAACTTTACGCAAGAAAAATCTAGAAATGAAACTTAAGACTTAAAAGAGATTATAACACTCACCTTTTGGCAAAAGGTACAACAAGTCTTGTTAAAAATGTTCTCCCTAAACTATACTTCGTTTATTAATAAATAAGTAATGATGAGTTGGCGTGAGTTTGTTTCCCTTATTTAAAAATAGAAGAGAGTATAAGTAAACACGTGTGTGTGTGTGTGTGTATGTGAGATTATTCATTTCATTTTATAACATTAATTGGTGTTGCTCTTTCATTTGTTTGTGTTTGTATTTGTGTTCTGTTACTGTTTTTTTTTTCCTTTAATGTTTTTGTTTTATATTTGGTATGTGTATACAGGACTTTAAATGTCTTGTGTTTGCTGCGTGTAAGACAAAACAGAAAACATATTAACTAATACATATACTAATCAAAAAGAAAAATAAAAACCCATACACACGTACATATATAACATACACGTACATATGAAAGTATAAACACAGAAAACAATATTCCCCCATGTACTACATACTTACGAAAGACACACTCTTATACTGTTGCATTTATTTAATCTAAGTAACCATCATATTCCTCTAAAACAAATACTTACATATATAAATATTAACATAATTTGTTTGACTGTCTATACAGACAATGTTTGTTTGTTTGTTTGTTTTTTTTTCCTCTTACTTTTATTTATCTCTTCTACTTTCCCACAAATTTCTTGTTTTATATTTAACAAGTTGATATTTATTTTATCCGATTGTCTATTTAAAAGCAAAAATAAACTCGTTTAACATATGCCCACACTTACATGTGTACATATGTATATTCATCTACACTATGTCATATAGTTGTACACACGTATATACAAATTCCTATCTATGTTTTATTTTATTTTACTTTTTTTCAATAAAATATTTTGTAATAATAAAACAAATAAATATAAATCATAAAATATTTATGTTTCTGTTTTGGCCAAATCAATATTTTTACTTTTCGTGCTATATTTTATTTACAATATTTTATTTGAGTTTTTAACTTGTTACTTCCGGTTTTCTTATTAATAAAGAGTTTTATTAAAAATATTCATTTTACATTTTTATTTAAGAGGTTTTACTTACAAACAGTTTATTAACTATTATTTTCATTAAAAAAAATTAAACTATAAAAAATTGGAATAAAAAAGTAACAAAAGACTACTTTCGAATTTGAAGTAAATTGTGTTTATTAGTTTGTCTTTGACCCTAATTAGCCCTAAGCACATAAGCTGCGAAAATAACAGGCGTTTTTTTTCTGCTTTTTTCTTTACTGCGTAAATTTGTATAGTGTAAAAAAAACTTAATAAGATGTATCATATTACATTAAGGAGACTAACAAACGAATAACGTTTGCGAATCATTGCATTTTATTATCATAATTCGTGTTGGGTGAGAAAAATCATCTTCAGCGATGAGACTTATTTTTGGCTCAATGGCAGTGTTGCCATAATTTTTTTTAATAAAAACTGAAAATTTATAAGACAAAACCTGATTTTCAGGTATAAAAACTATAAAAATATGTATAAATATACACATATGCAGGTATGTGTTGTAAGCGATTTTAATTGGACTTAATTTCGGATAACATAACATAACCGATAATTTTTATCATACAATAGTATATTTTTTACAACAGACTAAATGCGATATATATAAATGATATGATATATTGACACTGTGCTCGATTTTGATAGCTTTTTCCCGACAATCGGGACATCTGATGTATAAGCCTGATTTGAATACGCTGAATCCAGTGGTGCTTACCGTTCTTTTAAGTTACCTCTTGTTTTCGAGATATAATCTTATTTTAAACATATATTCGCGTAACTCAAAAACAGTTTACTTTATTGAATAATCTAAAAACAAAGTGAAATTCTGCAATAAAATTATCTTGAGACTAAAACTTTTTTTAATCTGCGCGCTCATTTTAGAAACATATATTTTTTAACATAACAGTAGAATGACATAACTACGTGCTTAAGTATGTCCGTATGAGCGATGTTCTATTAGTGAAGCAGATTTATTACTCAAACCTACGTACTTACTTAGTATATAATAGGAGAGGATTCAACTGTTATTTTAGCAAAAAAAAAAAAACAAAAATATATGTTTCCAAAACTACAGCGCAGAAAAACGCAACTTTTTAGGATCTAAATGTGAATATCATATCCTGTGTTACTTCTCCTTTTGATTGTGAACAGTGGTCAAAAAGATATAATCACATTGTCGCCTTAAAAAAGATAGGAGTAAGACTCACCACAGTCAACAAGTGGAGTGACAACAAAATTAAAAGACAAAAACTAAAATGTTAAAAACTGCAAAATCTGTACAATTTACAGCAGAGCTTATTTTTCAAATAAAAACTTCAAAACTGCTAAATTCTCGTACTTAAAAAAAACTGCAAAATACAGGTAAATCTGGCAACGCTGCTTAGTGGGTACGTTAACAAACAGAATTGCCAAATTTGGTGTGAAGAGCAGCCAGAGTCAGTTCAACAGCTGACAATGCATTTTGAAAGGTACACTGTTTAGTGCTGTTCGTGGGCCGATACCATCAATGGACCATACTTCTTCAAGAACGAAGAAAGTCACAATGTTACAGTCAACGGATCAAGCTTTACCACCTGTTTACCCCCGTTTCTATCTGAAAATGAAAGAAATGATTTTAGTTGGCATATGTTTTCAAAAATATGGTGCCATATGCCACACGGCACTCAATACCAAGAACACATAGAGAGGCGAGTCTGGTAAGCAATTAATCTCATCTTTTGGAGCAGTCCATTTACTGCTAAACTCATTCCTTTTGACCCCACCACACTTTTTTGGTGGGCTTACGTAAAGTTTTTTGTGAACATTGACAAACCAGCCACAGTTCTAGCCCTGGAAGACAACATTACATTTGTGAAATACCAGCTGAAATGCTAAAAAAAAGTATACCATATTTGAAGTTCACGGTTGCGGCGGGCAACATTTAAATGAAATAATCTTTAAAAAGTTGTATGTGGTTTTTGCAATTTTCAAAGCCTAATCAGACTTTTCAGCCAAATTATTACTTCTGACAAATTCGATCAAATTATATCTTGGAGATAAATCATATTACTAATAATATATTTCCAAGACAATCTAGATCATGAAAGGGACTTGTAGCAAAATGTCTTAGCCTTTGCTCCTGTCAGTCATCCAAAGCAGTTGCACGGCTTAATAATCTTTTTCATAAAAACAATTTTTCATGTAGTCATAGCCGACATATATACATGTCGAATCATATATAGCTGTAAGTAGCCTAATCGTACTCCTACCAAGTGCTAAAAGAGAGTCTTGATTCCTTTTTTCGCCAGAGTAAGTCAGATCAGATCATTACAGTTTTTAAAAGATCATTACCTACTCAGTTACCAAATTTAATATCGCTTTGAAGACAGTGTGCAAAACTCACGTACAAGGACTCTAGAACTCTAGATCACACACCTATTTAATGACCGTGGAAAAATGTAATTTTAATGCTTTATCAGCACCCAAAATTTAAGTTTTTTTTTTATTTTCAATTCAATCGAGAAGATTGCCTACTTTCAACTTTGTTTGTTTAAAAGAAATAAAAGATTAGTTGTGCATAGTGAGCATATTTATACAATTTACGCTTCTATACCTAAAAACCATATCAGTTCAACATGGTATTGTCTAAGCTGTGCCAGTGAATTAATATATGTATGTAGTTAAGGAAAGATTAAGGCGTAATTATATCTCTACTACTGAAGCTAAAAAAAAGATGTAATTAATACTATGAAGACTCTGCACCGTGAATTTCAACAGTAAAGAATCCTTTTGCAAAGTTTCGCTGTGATCAGTAGAAATGGGACCAAATCTTTCGATTGTCTCAAAGAGTTCGTTACACTAGTAATAGGTAATAGGCAATAGGCAATAATATCCGTAGAATGATTTAGGTCGCAAATTTAAAGTTCATGAGACAGCTGAGTTTATAGTCGAGTCAACTAAGTAGAATTTTGATATTAAAGGCTATTCGAGTGCCAAGTGTGACTTCTAAAAAAAAATTTTCCTCAAATCATATCGGGTTTTAGCCACGTTTAGAAACTGTCAACCAAATATGGAACCATTTCAACACATCAGAGGTTAAAACAACAATCAATACAGTGAGTTTATTTCTTAAATTTTTCACACTTGACCATAAGTTCAAACGTGAGACTATTTCTAAGCAGTATTTTGGACTATTCAAGCAAACTTCAAAAAAATTTTTGCACAGTGGAACACGATACACAAGAAACTAAAGGACAATAAAAAAAATAAGTTTCTTTGGTTAGACTAACACCAAACAAAGCTAAGGTGAGATTATTGCCAGAGTTTTTTGGAATTCATGCGGTAACATTCACATCGACTGCCTTGAGAAATATAAAACGAGAAGATTTAGTATTGATTGAAGCGAAAATAACCTTATATAGAGATTGCCTTATGGTAAAACCCATAAATTAGGCAGCCAATCTATTACCCCATTCAGCATACGCGTCAGATTTAAATTTTAAAAATGGGTGGATGATAACAGATTTCAATCAACGAATCATTTTGAGAGAGTTAACGAATTAAAATATCCAAAAACTACCGCAAGCTTTTAATTAAAAAAAAATGTCAGTATTTAGTTTTTAAATAATATGGCTTCTATGGTTATGCTCTCTTGCACAAATTTTTAATAAAGATTTTGAGTGGATGTGGCAAAATTTTATTGATTCTGTGGTCATGTTGCGATGGAGTAACAATTCTGCACTAAATGTAAAGACTTTTTGTATCAAACTTAGTTATACTTACTTACTTACTAAATACGGCTCTACAACCTGTTGTTGGTTCTAGCCTGCATAATATATGATCGCCAATTAACACGATTTTGTGCGTGCCGTCTCCAGCTTGTTACGCCAAGAATTGTTAGATCTTCCTCCTTCTGACTAGAAAGTTTATCTCCATTCGACCGACATGTTCCAGCCCGCTCAATCGCAATATTTTGATGCGCTTGACAACATTAATATCAGAATACAGCTCATACATCTATACTCTTCGTTTACATAAATGGAACCATACATTTTCTAAAAGATCTTTCTCTTAAATATACCCAATATTGCGTCATAAACTTTGATAGGTTTAAGCGTATTGTTGAGTGTAAGTTTCGCTCTTCAAGAGAGGGTTCTGTTTTTATGCTGTTTGCCGAGCCCAAAGTATATTTTATGTGCCAGCATGATCCATCTCAGAGCTGATATTATTCCTCTGGTTTACAGCGCATACAAGGTATATAAATTCGTCTACTATCACGAACTTTCAACTGCCAGTCGTGGTTATTTCACCCTTCTTCCTACGCGGCGTGTCCCTAGCAGCTGCTACCATTATCTTTGTGTTAAACTTATTCACCATCAGGCCTATTTTCGAAGACTGTATTTCGATTCGTGTAAAAGGTCCAATTACATCTCGTTCTGTCGTCTTAACAAGATCTATGCTGCGAGATATAATTTGTGCCCGTTTTAATAACTTTTGCGTTGTACAGAATTTTCTCCATCAAGATATTGAATAAATTACACGCTAAGGCGCCACCCTATCTCAGACCTTTTATAGTAGTGAATGGCACATAGAAGTCACTTCATATTTTAACTTAGGATTTCATGTCACTTAGTGGCATTCTATAAAGGCGTACAAGTTTTTCTGGTATCCCGTACGCAGACATGGTTCCAAACAACTTGTCTGTTATCGGTGTGTCGAATGCAGCCTTATAATCGATGAAAAGATGGTATGTATCGTTCTGGTTTTCGTGAGTCTTTTAGAGGATTTGTTACAGGATAAAGATTTAGTCGATTGTGGACCTATTCGGCCTGCAAACTTGGACTTTAATCTTGCACATCTCCTATGCTTGACAGTACTATATACGAGTAAGTGAACAACAGAAAACTTATTCCGCAGTAGATATAATAGATATAATAGACAAGTTGATACATAAGTACTTCCATTCAACTCGTATCAACCAGTCTTATAAAGCTCAACTGGTATTTTTTGTATTCCATAGGTCCCAGTAGCCTTATTCTTAAGTCGGGATCATGCTGTCTAGTACTCTTGCCGGGTAGGATGTGCACTCTCCACACGATCATCTATTACTGGACGGTGGTCGCCTAAAATAGTTCCTTCCAAATTCTCAGCATACTCGACATAATCTTTACAAGATTTCTAGTTTCATCTCTACCCAAAGCTATTCTATTCTCTTGCTTGATGTTTTACGAGTAGGCATTATTTTCTGGCATGGTTCCTTCTACATTATTTATACCACGTTTTAAGCCAGTAGTATTCACAAAGAGAGACACGTCTAAAATGAGAGTATACACTGAAACTAAATTCCTTTAAGGAAATACAGTAACAAGCAAAAGCGAGCACATATTTAGAAGTTGAACTGAAAAGTTCATGTAAATATATAAATACTTAATCATATAAAACAGAACTTCACACAAGTTCAAATTCTAAAATGAAAGAAAAAAAATTATAGATGACTGCACACATATTCAGTTTTGACTTTTCGCTTAAATAGAGACGAATTTATATTTTCAATACTATTTTTAAAGCTATTTATTATTGGTGGTGCCTTTAATGCATTTAGGCATTCACTCTGCAATATTATCTAGCAAATAATTCTAGATTATATTCTAGAGAAATTTGATCCTATTCGTATCATATTCGTTGCTGTAGTCCCAAACTGTTCCCCAAAGCCCAATGACATTTTTCACCTGACAGGCAATTTTTCGTTATTATCCAAAAGTTCTACTTTGGACCGGGATTAGGACTTAATACTGACCATTCTATCGTCCGAATTTTTTGTTTCGGCAGCTATTTTTTTTTAATTTTTAACGGTTTGTCTTGGATTGGAACTTATCAAGAAACTTTTTGATAGGAATTTTAGTTTACTTTTAGCAACCTTGGTTGTAATATTCACAAAGAAAATAAGTAAAGACCCGAAAAACTCTTTTAGCTGGGTAATGTGAACGAACACCACTGTATTAAGCCTACTTTCAAGGCATTTAGATAAGTGTGACTTGCAACAAAGTAATTTACTAAACTTTATACCAACTTTTGAACAAGATAAGATCTTAAATTATAAGTTAATATTTATGAAAACGCAAAGTTATCATTTCAGATAAAACGCTGTTGTGCTTTATTACACTATTTTGCTGAAAAATCCATTTCAATTTTTTCTTTATGCGAGTTTTAATTGTAAAACTTTTATTTTATTTTTTTTATGTATGTTTTCATATCTTGACTTTTTAATTGTCTATTTATAATTTATTTATATCTTATATTCCAAAAACAAAAACAAAAAAACAAACAAGAGAAACTATTTAATGTTTGATTTCAGTTTAACTTGCAAAGGGTTTGTTTTTCATTTCCATTTTAACTCTTTTAATTAAAACAACAAATACAACTTAATTACTCTTTAAATATGAAAATAAAATTGAAAAAAAGCAGATTTCTTTTCATGTAAAATATCTACAATTACTGGCTGTCTTCATCTTCTTCTCGTTCTCGTTCTCGTTCTTGTTTTTCTTTTTCTTGTATTTCATGTTTATTGTTTATTGTGTTTCATTTTACTTACGTGTACTGTGAATATAAAAAAATAAATGGAATTAAAAAAACAAAAACAAAAATGTTCTCTTTATTATATGAAACAAAACTTCCGAATACGAAAAAATAATAATAAGCAGCTTGCACGGAGCATGATCGTGAGTACACGTTTATTTTTCATTTTAAATCAATTCTTTTTGTTTTTGCTTTATTTGCTTTTTAATCTCATATATTTTCTCTATTAAATCTTTTTTTATTATATTGCATTAAATACTTATAAAAGCAAATATTCTTTTATATTCAAAGTAAAAAAAACTACAAGGTTTCACAGTTACTTTAATAGAAAGAACGAAAAGTGTTACTAACTTTGTTATATATAGTTAATTAAACCAGTCCAATTATAAATTATAACAGTTCAATAATAAGTTATAACAGTTCAAATTCAACTGTTATGCTATAAACACATTCAAGGCTAACGACTATCGACCACACGACTACGAAAGACGCTGGCTACAAAAGTAGCCAAGTAACCAGCTACTTAATTATTTTAACGACTACAGCTACAAAAACATGTACATATGATTGTTGTTTTTCAGTGGTGCCACGTACATTTTTTTGCGTTTTCAATGTACATGTTTCATGTATTGCGTATTTAAAACGCCTATTGACGAATCTTATTTTGTTGACAGCAGTAAACTGTTTGTTGTCGCTAAAAAAAATACAAATTAGCCTAAGTTGGCTACGGGCTACAACGGTAGTCGTATAGTCGGTAGCCGTGTTGCAGCTAAAATATTTATTCTTATATGCACACATGTATTCTATTTTTGACAGCTTGTAGTCGATGTTCGGTAGCCTTAAATGTGTTTATAACATTAGGTTTCTTGCTGTACAACCAGAGGCAATTACAAACGGTGACAAAAAATACCTGAAAAGTGATAGATTCTACTTTTCTGATATGTGGTATCGAGGACAACAAAAATTAAATTTTGACATTTATATATACAGTAGGGAGATCGAACGATTATTATTCGACCGGTTTCAACCGGTTTTTTTGTTTTGTCGAATACGGTTTATTTAAAATGTTCATTTTTCGAACACCGAATAAACCGGTTATTTTAACACGAATAACCGGTTAATTTAAATATGTTTTTATATTTTTTAGTGCAAGTATACGTCACACAAATAACGTGAAAACCATAACACGAATAACCGGTTAATTTAAATATGTTTTTATATTTTTTAGTGCTAGTATACGTCACACAAATAACGTAAAAACCATTTTAAATCAAGAAAGATAGGCACACTTGAGCAACAATGACTCTTTCCCATTTTCTGAAAATAAATATTCATTTTTTATATATGGAAAATTATGATGTATTAGTTAGCGAAGTTTCTCACGTCGCTAATAATGTTGTGAGGTGATACCGCTGTTGAAAATTGTCAGATGGTGTGGCCTAGAATTAAACCAAAGACTTCATGGTTGGTAGACAGATGATTTACCTAACATACCACAGTGACACACTCTATTAAATATGTTTCTACAGATGTCTCTGAATTGTAAAAATATTTGGAAGTCGATGAAAGAGATAAATAGAAAAATACTGAACTGAAAAGGGTTTCCGACACCAGGAATTATTAACCACCTTAAATATGTCTATAAGATTGACCTAATTGGTATTGATTCTATACCAAGTAGTCTCTAGACGTTGGCAAATAAAACTATGTAAAAAAGGAACCACTGAACGTAATATTAGAATATTATGTTATCGATGAAGTATATCCATTAAGGGCATAAAAAGCCGAAAATTGTTTTAGCATACTTGGATGCTAGAAACTACAACATGGGAAAGATTTATATCAACTTCATTTGCCAACGCAACAAGAATTGAGAAGAATTTTATTCTAACAAAAGAACCGGTTAACCGGTTATTTCATTACTTTTCAACCGAAAACTGGTTTTATTAAAATTTTAACTTTTCGAACTATTCGAAAACCCATTTTTTGAAAAAGTCAAATAAACGATCTCCTAGTAGGTACTCAATTAAACAGCTCGTTGAGATTGTTGAAGGCTTTTACGAAAATGGGCGTTCAAATCAAAATTCATTTCGTGCACTTCATGAATTTTTTGTTTTGCATAATCGACCAAATTTGTCTACAATCGTGAAAATTGTGCTCATATTTCAGCAAACCGGGCTTGTTAGAAATGTGTTTCAGAGTTATTGAAAGTATGGACCGACAGATAGAGGTATGCTACCGAAGCCATGGCGAGCATTTGGCGGATATTTGGTTTCACTTATAATTGTCGTAGATCCTTCTATGTTAATAAAAAAATATTAAGATAATTCTCTGAAAAATTTCTGTTTTATTTACAATTAACATCGAGCATTTTTGGTTGGACCATTCATCCTTTATAACATAACTCGAATAATCCCCCTCGCGTTGCTGGGAGCCTTTGTGTTGTATCTGCTTTTTGACTGATGTGGACAGATAGAGAAAGTTCTAAATGTTACCGTTTTTACAAATGCAAAATTTCATATATTTTTTTTAATGATGGTTTGTCTTGACTGCCAAATTATTTAATCCAAATCTAGAAATTATAACTCTTCCATTCTCAAGATATAAAAACATCATTATTTAATTTGTGTGGGAGGTACCATGACCACTTATCCGATTGCTGCCACTTTTTAACTGATGGTTTGTACTATCTAAGAAGTCCTTTAGACCAAATTTAAAACCTTCCATTCTAGTCGTTCTCTAGATATACAAAACTCAATATTTAATTTGTAGGGGAGATGCCACATCTACTTATTTATTTTCCCCCAAAATCGACGGATGATGTGTATTAACTACTAAGTTATTTTTACCAAATTCAGAACCTTCCACTTCCTTCCTTCCTTGCCGTTCCAAGGATATACAAAAATCAATATTTAATTTAATTTTGATTAATATTTTGTTGAGGGTCCGTGGTTGTTTAAAACTGTCAGATATCGACAAAGTTTTGGCCTATTGAGGCCGATATATCATACCACGCAGCCTGAATTAATTCCCAAAGCTTATAATCAATTGTGGGACACTTGGGACTGTGGTGGCCAGTCTAATACAGTGATATTGTTATCTTCGAACCTTTTCTTAGGACACTTTGCAGTATAACACCCATTGAAGTGGCTTATTCTTAGCATACAACTTCGGAGCTTTTCAACAAAGAAATATCTGCTTCATCTCATAATTTTGGTTATTTCCCGATATTTTACTCGCCTATCTAAATTTACCCACAAATTCTTGATCGGATTTATATCTGGCGATTGTATAAATAATGGATAGAAGTCAAATTCCCATTCGAAGCATTGTGCAGTGTTTCAAAGAAATCAAACCCTTCGAAATTATACGCCTTAAAGAACGGTGTAGGTCTTTAAGCAACCGTGATTGTAGCCAGATAGCCAGAAAAGGCAAAGTGATTTTGAAAATAAAATCAACGCAGATCTCTGCGTGCTTAAGTCCTCAGTCCCGTGTTCCAAGTATCTGGCAATTTCCTAATTGTTGATTATTTTGAGGATAGTAGTAAACGGTGCCGCAGAGTAGGATTCTCAACCAATATAGGATGTCACGGAACCTTTTCTAGCCAATGCATCCCCTGTTTCATTGCCACTTACATCACAGTGGCCAGATACCCAAAACAACATATATAGTAGCAAAATCTGACCAGTCTAGATGTCATACGATTTAAGCTGAGTACCCTTAAGGCAGCTTAGCTATCGGTTTATGGTTTTACTCCTAAGCCCACTGTTCAGAATGATTTCTGCACATATGGCAATATGATTACAGGGCTCCATTTTAAAATGCAAAATTTTTAACTCTTTTAGATTTAATTTAATTTGAATACTCATAGAATTAAACGGTAAAATAGTGGACTGCTGACGTACTTCTTTTTATTCATTTTAAATAATACAGTCGACCTTAGTTACAACAACCTAGAAAAAACCCCATAATTTAGTTCGCTATAGACGTAGATTGCTATATACGTTTGCCCAAGAATTGTAATAATTTTTCTTGCTTGTTTACATACTAAAACAACTAATCAACTTTTGAGTACCTCGATAAGCTAGTGGGTACTGTGCTAATCTATCAGAGCGGCAATCGTGTGTTCGATTTCCACCAGAAACTCTTGTCTGTTGCACTACAACGAGCATAAAGTCTGCGTTACTCGACTCGTAACAATTGTGTTTTAATCTCAAATCCTTATATATCCGGTATTTATTTTACAGTTACACAAGTTTAAATCATAATAAGACAAAGAAATATATTTTTAATATCAATAAAATGGTATTTATTGGATAGAAAATTTTATGATATTAATGTTTAAATATGATTTTGGCCATGTGGCTGCCATGGCTGACGCATACAATGCACAATCTGGAACACCAATTTTCACAAACTTTTCGCAGCATGTGCGGCTGTATTTCGCCAATTACTCTTCGAATGTTAATTTTTATGTGTTCAATTAACTCTGGTTTATTGACGTCGTCAAGTGACTTTACATAGCCCCACAGAAAATAATACAATGGGGTTAAATCACTCGATCTTGGTAGCCAATTAATTGGACCATTACTCTTTCATCAAAACTTTTTTTGGAGTAAATCAATTGTAGCGGGAGCTATATGGTATGTACCTCCGTCCTGTTGGAAACACATGTCAGCAAGATTAATGCCAGCTACTTGAGGTACAAAAAAATTTCTAATCATGTCTCTATACCGTTCACCATTGGCAGTAATATTCCGACTATCATCGTTTTTTAAGAAATATGGACCAATGACTCCGCCAGCACATAAAGCGCACCACAAAGTAATTTTCTGTGTAATGTAATGGTGTTTCAATAAATGCTTGTGGATAATTCTCACTCAAAATTCGGCAATTATGCTTATTTTCGTACCTATTTAACCTTAAATAGGCTTCATCAAAGTAAAATGTTGAATACCGAAGTTTGACGTACAGAACCATTATATTGATAAAAAATTTCATTAATTTGCAAGCGTTGCTCTGGTGTAAGTTTATCCACAATATAATGTCAAACCAAACTAAGCAAAAAGCAACTATCAGGTGTTAAATCGGTTGTCAAATAAAGCAGTGTTGCCAACTCAAAGCTATGAACCTCTAAAAAACACACTTGATACTTATTATTATAAATTTCTTTATAAGATTATTTATTTATTCTTTTGTTTGTTATTCAATCACGCGTAAGCGACTGAACCGAATTTGTTGAAACTTGGAATATGGATAGATATAGCTGACAAAAGTGTTAAAGTGTACTCTTATGCTTTTTTCAAATTTATGTTAAAAATCGTGGAAAAACGAGCCAGATTAGGTCATATGAGAACTGCGTTTATACAGTTTGTTTATGAGTCAATCACGCGTAAGCGATGAAATCGATTTTTTGACATTTTGAGCAACAATATACCATACTGATTAGGTCTATACATAAACCATGCAGATTGGATCTATAGATTAGATCTATGTGGTATATATAGGGCGCTTTCTCTCAAATTTGGATCTCGGGGACGTTAAAATCCAAGAAAACGATCGAAATTAATGACTTTTCTTCTGCAATGACATGCATTTCTTCTTCTTCTTCTTAAAGCAAAGATTTTTGATTGCCAACATTCATCATTCACTAAAATGTGTTAAGAGGTAAAAAAGAGATTTTGTTTCAAAGTCTATTCCTATAAAACACTTAGTTATTGCGGTATATCTTGGAAACTCTAAAAAATAGGGTCTTCAAGCTTTCCACAGGCTATTTTATTATCAAGTTGTACATTAAGTTAAAGTATTAACTGCACAGTAAGAGTGGACATGACACCTCCCTTAAAAAACAATATTTATTATCGTATGTCTCAATAAATATATCTGCTGAAGACATCTTAGCATTTTCTTTATAAGAATAGACAAATAATCCACTGGTTCACGTGAGTCTCGCCACGCTGGCATACCCCACGGTGCCCGAGGCACGGCACCTATGATTAAAATTACCAGCAAGTTCCAAATTTAAAAGTGTGTTGCTTGGACACGGTAAAGTGTCGGCGTTGGTAAAGTGTCGGTGACTATTTAAATTCCTACCGATCTATGGGTCACGGCACCCAGTTAAGAACATAACTTCACATGGAAATCGCGCTCTTCCCGCGATTTGGGTATAAACTACAGCCACCCCGTAACTCCCACAAGGGAGCCTCACCATAGCCGGCAGGGACCTAAATCCCTGGGGCTCCCAACTCCCATGGTATCAGGCTTCATAACATAAATGTTTATAATGACAGACAGGGACAGAGTGCTATCTGGATTTACATGAGTGTTCACCGAGCTGGCATACCCAACGGTGGCCCAGGCAGGGGTGAATACAATGCGTAGACCGACGCCACAACCCATGATAAACACAAGTGAATATCACAAGTGAGTACCAATTCGAAGGCGTGTTGTTAGGACACTCATAATCTTCACACCTTGGTGAGGAGTTGGAGACTATCTAAACTCCTGAATCGGAATCCCTGGGGCTCCCGATTCCCGTGGCACCAGAATACCTCTGGTTATGCTTAGTGACACGTAAGTGTAAGTACACTCACGTGCCGCTGCCAGTTTCAACTCCACAATGGCCCTGGTCTGGTCGCCGGTAAATCGACAGGGACAGGTGATCAAAAAAACACGAAAAGGATCGCGAAAAAATAAATTTATCTCCCATTTATAATACACAAATATACAGATTTCTGGGAAACGCCGGATGGGTAAAGTTAGTAGTATTATAAATTTAATGGATCTCAATTGTAAAAGCAAAAGTACATGTAATTACACTTAAGTCCAGTTGTGCATTGGTAAATAATTGGCAGTTGTCAGTAGAGGAACAAAAAGCTCGAAAAGGGATTTAAAAAATCCTAGAGAGAATTTTTCACGAAAATGTTTAAGAGAAAAATCGCAATGATGGTCACAAGTCCGATGATCTATACTAATATGATAATGGATTTTGGTTTCTTCGGATGCCTAAAACTTGAAAACGACTGGACCTTCTGCGATTTTGTGCGTAATTGCTATGCGAAGGTTTAGAAAACAAGCAAAGTCGGAAATGTTCAACAGATGGCGCTGTAGGTTGTCATTCCTTTATTACTACTCCTGATTTGGCACGTCGATTCAATGCACATATTCTATTAACTTCGTAGTTAACACAAATTATCAACTAATGAGTGGGCGCATAAAAATCGGATATGTGGGCATGGTACATGCCTCCCATACAAATGAATTTGAATTTGTTCTTGACAGTTCTGAATGACTTGACAGTCAATACGAATCATCAGTTCAAAAGTAGGAGGAATTGGATAGGTGGGCGTGGATTCCTTTATACATAATAAGTAGTTGTTGTTTAAATCAATAAACAATCACTCTGAAAAAGTATACAAACAACTGTTGTCCCTAAATAGCTATCTATTTCTGTACATACATAGATTCCCGGACAAAGCCGGATTGTTAAAGCTAATACTGAATAAAGGCTTTTGCATATGCTATGATTATTTTTGTTATGAGAAAAATAAAAGTATTGAGAAAATAAAAATAAAAAATGAGAAGATAACTAACTAAAAATTTACACTAAAAATGAGAAGATAACTAAAAATTTCCACTAATGTATGCATAAAATGTATTTATTTATACATTTCTAATCAAAATCGATCGAAATCCATTGAATTTAGTTCTCGAGAAAGGCTCACCGAATTGATTCCCATTTTAAGCATTAAATACCCCATTGTGCATAGTTCGTTAGAACCAGTGTGACCATATTAGCTTTTTTAAGCTAAATTTATCTGTTTTATGCTCGATTTGGCTTCGAAATTTTTCATTTAGCTCTTAGCTTTATTTGTAGCTTTTTTTAAATTCATTTAGATTTTTTTTAGCCTTTTCTAACATATCAACAAAATAGGATAACAAAGAAAAAATAGTACAAATAGTACATTGTAAAGTCTGACATCAAAAAACACTAAGATTGTAGCATCACAGAAACAAAAGTTTCTGCATTGCTTACATGCTTATCTCAATTAGAAAATTAATGTTCTTTTTCATATTAGTTCGACAGAAAAGTTGAAAATATAACTTTTTGTTGCCCTTTCTTTAATTTTTTTTTTTTTTTTTTTTTTATTTAATACAAAGAAAGGGATTTGTGTTTATCTCTGAAAATGTTGCCTTTTGAAATCCTTGATATTTCTTAATTTTAAACGATATTTAGTGACAAGAAGTGCCAGACTTTTTGTCAGAAAAGAAAATGAATCCAGAAATTAATTTGATTGTAGATTTGTTTCTATTAATGTCTCAAAAAGTGTTACTACCTTAGTTATGAAATTTAATTTTTATGGTTTTGTTCCTTTGCTATTGTGAACTTAATCGCCTGTGTTGTGTTTATTACACATATACAGTTTTTCCCATAAACGGATAAAAATAATTCGATTGTGCAAATGGAGCACTTGTTAAAAGAAGGCATTTCAATTTACATTTCTGGTCAAGGAAGTTTTTTAAATCGTCGATGGTGTAAAAATTTATATTTTTTAAGGAAACCAGTACGGGGAATGAAAAGCGAAAAGGAATGAGGATATTAAACGAAAGAAAGGTTGGATTATTTCAATGCCAATGGACATCTTTGATTCGCCGAAAATTGGCTAGAAACTTTCTGCTCAACCCTTATAAATATGAGATGAAATATTAGCCAATAGCTAATAATAAAATTGACTAAATGAAACCAAATTTTAAAAAATTGTTTTCACAACTTTATTTAAAACTACCTTTAATCATCCCGTGTTGCCCGAAAATGTATATACATATATTATAAACAAGCTTAATATTCCCCTTTATCCCAATCATATCAGTTTTTGGGTCATCTATCTATTTTATAAGGAAAATGCAAAGGCGTTTGAATTAGATGATGACTGTTGGCAATGAAAAATTGCTTCTAAAAAAAAAAAAAAAATACGTATCATTTCAGACGAAAAGTTACTAGTTTAGTCGTCTCCGATGTCTAATAAAAGATAATAAAAAAATCCCCGACTGCATTTTTGTAAGTTTGATCTACCTACGTATTTATGCTTTTAATTTCAACAAAATCGGTTCAGTCCTTTACACGTGATTGGCTCATAAACGAACTGAATAAAGAATACTTCTTAAAGTAGGATCACACGATGGTCGTAATGCACCAATAATTAGTGTTCTTTATATGCCAATCGTGTGATTATACAATTTGTTGGCTCATACGGCAACTCAGAATATTAATGTGTTTATTTATCCCAATAAAATGCAACCCTGGTGCGAAAATCGTGTGAAACCTTTATCGGCAATCATGCACCATGCAAATTCCAAAAACACACCAATATTTATTGTATTCTTGTGTGGCAATTGAAGAGGACAATAATCAACGATTTTTATTTATTAATTGATTTCTTTCTGAAAAAACACGTGTTTATACGGTATTTATAATTGTCATCCCTTAAAATATGTTTTTTTTTTAAATTTTTATGCATGTGTAAGTAAATGCATCACAAACTTCGATCATATCTTTTTTTCATTATTTTTACTCTACTTTTATCAAGCGGAGAAGAAATCATCTTTACTTTAGAGAATTAAATATAATTTGTAATTATATTTCAATTTTAAAAAATAAATATTTTAGTGAATTATTTGCTTTTTTTTAATTTATTAAAATGTTTTCTCATATGCACCATCAATGGCCCTTCTTGTAAGCCAATCTCCGACCCACACACTTTATCTTTTCTTTTTTTTTCGATTTTCTTTTTATTTATTTGTTCACTAAATGACCTCAATATGAATAAAGAGGACACTGTTTTCTTTTTTCAAAGAACGAACTATTTTGAACAAAAAAAAATAATAATAATAATAATAATAATGAATTCAATTTACCACAACAGCTCGTTCATAGAGTTGCCGTAAGCTAGAGCAATCGTATGATAGCGTTGTGATAATTATTGTCAATACATCGCTTCGCGCCATCTTGTAACAATAAATTTTGTATATAATAAGACAACCATGTGAATACAGAATTTTAAATTGGGACAATTTTATTATTGTGCGTTAATTTTTCACAATAAAGTTTGTTTCAAATTGGTGTATTTAAGCCAATCGTGTGATCCAAGCTTTAATTTTATTCGCATGCTTTTAAGCTTGCAAATTAAATACATTTTTAATAGTAAGTGACAATTCATGTGACTTATTTGTGATTGCCAAACAAACAAACAAATTTATAATATATGTACAGTTAGTGTCATTAATATTCGGTTTTATTAAAGAGATATGTTTAACTGATTCGTCTTAAGCTAAATGTATATCTTATTCAACATTTTTTTCTTTTCATTAATAGTTTATTTAGACACTTGAAAGTTCACATTGGTATTTAGAAAAAAGAATAACAATATAACAAAAAAAAACTAAATTAATTCAGGCGGCATAAAATATTGCGCGTCAATAATATTCGGTTTTCTTTGAAAAGTAACAAATAATACATTAGAAAAATGGTTTTATATAAAATTCAGTATTTTGTTCGATAACCCTTTTGTTTTATAGCTTCACTTAGATGATTTGACATGTTTTTTACTATTTTAGCTGTATAAGCTGCAGGAATACGATCCCATTCTTCTTGAAGCCGCAATTTCAAGTCTTCAATGGATGTTATTTTGTAGTTGCGGATTCGCCGGTCCAGCTCATCCCATAAATTCTCAATTGGATTGAGGTCTGGGCATTGTGCAGGTGGATGGAGAACTTTAGGGCAGTTATAGAGCAACCATTCTTGAATTAAGCGCGACATGTGCTTTAGGTCGTTATCTTGGTAGAATTTAAAAGAATCTAAAACGCCCAGCTTATTTGCACTTTCTTTCAAATTTTGACGGAGGATATTCAAATATGATTCCTTATTCATAATTCCACTGATAAAAACTAATTTTCCCGTCCCTTTAGCTCCCATACAACCCCACACCATAACATGTCCATTTCCATGTTTTACGGTTGGTTTTAAATTTTGTGGTTGTAGCTCCTCATTTGGCTTCCGCCACACCTTCACACGCCCATCGGATCCAAATACGTAATACTTGCTCTCGTCCGCAAATATAACGCCATCCCACCAAGTTTCAGGCTTCTTAATGTACTCCCTGGCAAAACTCAAACGAGCTTTTCGGTTGCGTAAATTAACCAATGGCTTACGACGTGCTACTCGGCCATGAAAACTTTTTTATCTTATGGTTCTTCGTTTAGTAGATGCAGATATTTTCTTTTTAAACTCATTGAGCACCTCTGTGACTTTTTACCTTTTTCATAATGGCAAATAACAAGTCTTCGCTGTTCTAAAGAAGTGTTTTTTCCTTTGCGCCCCATTTGTATAACTTGCAGTGAAGTAGAATTTTGGACAGACAAGAAAGCAGATGTTATGTTTTTTTATTAAAACGTATCTCTACATTGCTGCAAAAGTAGCTGAATAACATGTTTTTTGCAAATAGCATATAAATAGGGGAAAAACCGAATATTAATGGCGCTTAGTAAACAGGGTTAACAAACTTTTATCGATTTATCACGGTTGCAGGGTTACCATAGAGCCATTATTTCCATATATTTGAATACTCATACTGAGAACATTTATTTACGTTTTTGCTATTCTTCTGATTACCTATCCATTTCGCTAATGCCAGGGTGTTATTATCGATAAACTTAAAAACCGAATGTTAATGACACTAACTGTATATGGATTTAAAAAAATGTATGAAACTGAAAATTATGTAGATTTATGTATTTCATTTGAATTCTTATTGAAATTTGTTCAATTAATAGTTTGACTTTTATGCTGATCAAATAGGTTTAGAAGTGCTATCTAGTTTATCATCTAAACAATTGTTTTTACATTGGATTTAAGGAAAACAATTTATATATGTAGTGCTATATAACGGGTCCGCCAAATAATTTTTTTTTTAATGCTATAAAAAAAACCACTGAATATTTTCTCAAATATTGAAAATAATTTCATTGACATGGCTGCCTCGGCTGGCCATGCAGTAGCCTACACCATCGGTCCAATTTTTAAGCATATTATCGATTATGTGCAGCTGTATTTCACCAATGGTTTCACGAATATTGTCCTTTAAAGCGTCAATTGTCTCTGGCTTGTTGGTGTAACACTTATCTTTGACGGCACCCCACAAATAATAGTCCAACAGTGTCCAATTGCAGCTCCGAGGTGGCCAAACGACATCAGCTCTGCGGCTGAAAATGCGATCTTCAAAAACAGGGCGCAAAAAATCGCGTGTAGCTTGGGCTGTGTGGCACGTAGCGCCGTCCTGTCGAAACCAAATGTTGCTAATATCCTCCTCTTCAATTTTTGCAAACAAAAATTTGTTCAACATGACCCGATAACGATCGCCATTGTCTGTAACGGCCACTCCTTGCTCATTTTCGAAGAAAAATGTCCTAATTATACCTCTGGACCAAAATCCGCACCAAACAGTGACTCGTCTTGGGTGTAGCGGCTTTTCAATGTATGCGTGCGGGTTTTCTGTGCCCCAAATGCGACAATTTTGCTTGTTTACATACCCGCCAAGATCAAAATGAGCTTCATCTGAAAAGATGATTTCTTTGGCAAAATCGGCATCTTCGTAAAGTCGATCACAGGCCCACTTAGCGAAGCGAAAACGCATTGGACACAACCATATTCGTTCAGCGGAAGGATAAAACTAATTATCTGTCAAATCAGACGTGAGCTAAGTCTTACCATTCACGAAATAAGCACTAGTTGAAAAGAAAACGTTAGATGGCGGACCCTATATTAACTCTATCTAATATCCAACTCAAAAAAATATATGTTAAAAAACAATTTGAAATTTAAGCTTATGTTTTTAGCCGAAAACAAAATTTTTTACCTTTTTTAGTTTTTTTTAATGCTATTTAGCTTTATGTCATTTTAAAATCGGATCACACTGGTTATAATTAGCATTCGTTACAGCCGTATTCGACTGTATATAAAATAAATTTTCTAGAATACATATTTTATATTGATTTATAAATTAAAACAAAAAAGAAGCTCTCTCGTTCGTGTTTTTGGTAACTGTGATACCTTTTAAGTAATCTATTTTCTACGAATTTTTTTTTGTCTTTATTTAAATTTTCTTATAATTTTCGTATCAAATATATTTCTTTGTTTCTTTTCTTTTTTGCTCTTTTAATAAAAAGAATTTTCTTGTAATTTAATATGCAATCTTATTCATACTCTTTTCGTTTTCTTAATATACACCAACAAATATCCTTGACACTAATAAAAAATTAAAAACGTAACGACCCAATTAAAAAATAATAATAATCCTTATTAAACTTGAACAAATAATATTGGATTTTTCATTTTGTATTTATTGTTATTGTATTTATTCAAATGAATTTAATTTCTTATCGTCTACTCTTAACTTAATAACTGTTTCTTATATATTTCATTTCCTTTTCCGTTTTATTTAATATGTTTTTTTTAATGAATATATACATATGTATGTATATGGTTATGGTTTTATAAGGTTTAATTGTTTGTTATTTGTTTGCAAAATAAATTTTTAATTTTTTTTAAACAATTTATCTGGTTTATGGTTGATTTATCTGGTTTATTGTCAATTGCATTTTTATTGTTTTATTTCACAGAATAGGTTTTAGAATTATTTGAGTGTAAAAATATGCATTTTATTGGAAATCATGTTTTCGTTTTAAATTCCATGTTTTTTAAAATATTTTTCTTTTTAATTATTTGGTCGGTTTGTTTGATAAATTGTTTGCTGTTGGTTTGCTTTGATTTCGTATGTTTGCGTTTCTAAATTGTATATTTTATTTTCAAATCGTTTATAAACCCAAAACAAAATTATAAAATATATTTTTAAAATATATAAAAAATTCTCATTGTCTCTGCTTTAATGTTTTCTTATGCGTTTTTATAAAAAAATTTCATTTACCTTTTAATTAAAAAGAGAAATATGTTTTTTGTTTCCTGCGTAAGTCCCATTACTGCTGCTGCTACAAATTGCCTCATAAACAATTTAATGCCACATTAAATTAAGAAATTTTTTGGTTACAGCTTTATTAGGTGTTTGCTCAGCACTAAGAAACGTAGGTAGAGTTAAGGGAATATAAACAAAATTTAGTATTGGTCGGGAATTAAAACAGCAAGTGTTAAACCTTTAAAACAGCGACAGGCAAACTTGCTACAATGCATTTTACAATTGTGTGAGTAATTTGAGAGTCTGCTTCAAGCCACACTGCAGGAAAAAATTATACAAACGGTTGCGTACACTGCACTATGGTTCCAAATCGATTTTTTTGAATGACCATGGCATATAAATAATTTTTTTTTTTAACTACGCTCACTAAAATAACTGAAATAAATGATTTCTTCCAAAAATACACAGATGATAGAGAAAATAAAATAACATCAACCTTCTCAAACTTATCGGATCCTGTTCTGTTTTAAAAGGTTATACTTTATGTCTAAAATGACCCACTTTTTGGTTTGTTTAACAATATAGTAGTGTTTAATATTGCCAATCATACCTTGTTGGACTTTCTGAAACTTATCCGATTTGTAATTGTAGTTCGGTAAATATTTTTTATTAGTGAAAGATAGTTATATATGTTAGATAGTCAACATCACGCGGCTCAGTCGAAGTCAAATGGCAAAGCAATACAACTGAGTAGATGAATGTGCTGTTAATTTGACGTTCGAGTTATTGGTATATTAAACTAGAGTTCAGATGGTAATTCTTAATAAATTGAATATCTTAAATTGTATCCTAAATTTCCTGTTTTCATTTATTATTGGAAAACATAACAATGAAATTTTTTTTTTATTTGATTATATTGTTAATATTCACATTATTATTGAATTTTTTAAAAACCCACTGTAATAGCACATCATCCTTGCGCCTCTTAGTTTTCTAAGCCGAAAGCATTTTGGTACGACTAACCAAAAATTATTCTAAAATAATATAACAATTGTCGGAGTTTACTGAAAAATGTTGGCAAGATATGAATATACACTTAAAAAACACACTTTGGCGAACACTTTCACACGAACAGTTCGTACCAAAACATGACTTTTGGTCCACGGAACTTATAGGTTATGGTAAAACTACCACACTACACAATCAAAACATTAAGATTTACAACAGGGACTCAACAAAAATTAAATTCCAATATATCATGAATCTACTTTCCGTGGGCTACATTCTTAAATTTGTTAAATACTTTATGACTATTTTTTAAGGTTTGCTCGTTAGATAATTGTAACCCTGTTTAACACTTATTTAAGAACAAGTGGTTAAACTTTCTACTTTAAAAGCTTAGCAGTGTGACAGTTTTTTTAAATATATTTTCTCGATTGCTTGAATTATACCAAAAATGTAATCTTTGCAAAATAAATCGACTTGGAACCATAGTGCACTGTAAAAAGTATTGTTACCAAAATGAAAACACTGAAGACGAAATTCACCACGTCAGAGTTTATTATGAGCTTTTAGCTAAAAAATGTATTGGCTTGTGTCAAGGCTTAAAAACTTCGAAAATTATCTGCTCTAATTAAGAGTGCTGCCAAGTGCTGCCAAGTGCATGCATCGGTTACGGACATTTGGATTAACGACGAAAAATCGAAGATTCATGTCCGTACTAGAACATTCTGAACTAAGATGAAATACTATAAAAGCGGCGAATTGCGGCTGGTGAGTTAGTGATCAATTGGTTGTCAAGAATTAAAGTCTGTTTAAGGCGCAAATAAAAGGTGTTGTAAAAGCGAATTTGGTGCATTAACACATAGTGTATTAAAGTACAGTGGAATTAATAAAAAGTGACAGAAAGTAAAACAACCAAAATAAAAATAATGTTTTATTTTTAACGCAATAAAAACGAGCTCAGACGTTTTGAAAGAAGAAATAAAACAACAGGTAATAGCAAAAAATAGATCGAAAAACTGCAGCAACAAAACAACGAATAAAAAACAAGAAATAATAAAAACTAAAACGGATAACAACAAAAAATATGTACAGAAATAAAGGAAAACACCAACAAAACACAATTATAAAAACACCAAATTAAGAAAAAATTGCAAACAAATCGTACGTGTAAATAATAGATGTAATAAAATGTTCAATACCATCATCTTTGAACATTTTTCTCTCTCAGTATTTTTAAACTTATAAGTATTCTCTTTATTTCTCTCTAATTATTTTTTGCCTTTGCGTGTGAGTACGTACATACATACGTGTGAGAGCAAAAAAATATTTGCACGGAGTACTGTTTTGCCTTTCGCTGTTGTAAACCATTTTTTAATTAACGGAATAAATAGCATATATATTACAGCTAAATTCTTAAAAATAACAGTTTTGCAAATAAACATGTTTTGGAACCACAACAAAATGTTTATGAAGCGTAAACCTGATTGGTCTTTATGGTATAAGTAAGAAATTTAAAAAAAAAAGTCTTTAAGGCAAATAAAAGTAAGTCATACAATGACTCTTTGGTACAATAGTTTCACAAATCGAATAAAAAATAACACCTATTTAGCGGAGTTAAATTTTATCTTTCATCATTCTAAAGGATTCCAAACCACAATGGTAAAGGTCAACTAATTCTAATTAACTTCTTGTGAAATTGAATTTCGTACAGTTGTAAAGGCTTCATGTAATAAGCTAAATGAGTATGGGAGATCTTAGAAGTGCTACGTGCTTTATTGCAAGCTGTCTTCACGTTTTCTACATATACTATAATTACAAGGTTTTTATACAGTGCGTTCCATCACGATAAAACCACATTGCTTTTTTCAAAGATAATGATCAGTATTACGAGATTTCGGCATAATGTAGTCCATAAAGCCACCCCAATGACCCAGATGCGCAGTGGCAACATAATGATCATTCCACTCTATAAAAAACCGCAAAGGTTCTAGCATTGGTATGATGAGGAATGTCGGAGAGTAACAGCAACAACCAATTGCTACGCGAGCCGTGCATCAGCTTTACATATATATAAGAAAGGAAGAAAATCAACTGTTCCGAAGTAAAAATAGGCAGCTTGAGGAATGGAGGGATGAGAAACTGGAGGATTGCATGAACCGCAACGATGACAAAAAAGATTTTGGTAATGTGCTCGTTTCTTGTAGGGATGACAACGGAAATCTGGCCACAGATAAGGATTCGAAGACACCAATGTTCCAAGTTGCTCATAGGAGTAAACACCCAAATCGGGGAAGACAATATATGTAGTATGCCCATTCTCCAGCCGGTGAAAAAAGCGAGTGCACGTCTCAAGAATAATAGATCTGCTGGTGCCGATAACTTCCTATTAGAACTTTTAAAGTTTGGTGGCAACGAACAGCTTGATTGAATACACAAGCTTTTGTGCACAATTTGTTTGAGGGAAAGCATGCCCTCAGATTCGAGCCTCAGAGGACTCTGGCTTATTCATAAGAAGGGTGATTCCAGTCTCTACACTAACTACCGTGAAAACAGTCATCTTCCCATCTTTTATAAAAAATTGTACATCGCAATGTGTGATCGACTGAAACCTACAGTTGTTAAACCACAACGGCCAAGAAAATACACAACTGATCAAGTATTCGCAATAAGTCAAGTCCTGAAGAAAACCCAAGAGAAACAGATCGATACATACCATCTTTTTGTCGATTACAAAGCTATTTTTGAAAGTCCTACACGGAGAAAATTGTATAAGACTATGTCTGAGTTTAGAATACCTGCCAAACTTGCACGATTGTGTAGAATAACGCTCACGGATACAAAGTCCTCAGTGAAGATGGGCAAGGATCTATCGCAGCCATTCGTAACTAAAAGAAGACTCAAGATTAAAAAGAAGAAAGCTACGTCAGTATTCCCTACAACAGAGAAAGCGTCAGCTATATGAAGTTTGGTGCTGCATGAGGACAAGTTGAAGTTAATGGTCTTCATGGACAAACATACCCTACCATTTGGATGATCATTAGTTGGAAATAATTTTAACTTTGAAGTGGTGCACGCTCAGAAACAATAATGTCAGCCTGGAAATAAAAAGAAAAATCTTTCTTAAGTAGAAGAACATAACCCTGCATTTACAAGACGTTAATTCTACCAGTTTTGCAGTATGGTGCTGAATCGTAGGTAACGACATACACTAATGAGGCGATTCTAGGAGTTTTCAAGGGAAGAATTTACTCGAATATATGGACCTGCTGTCTTAAATAACGAGTATTAACACCGGATGAACTCTAAACTGTAAGCACTGTATCCCGACATTGAGGTGGTTAAGCGCATTAAAATGCAACAGTTTCGTTGGCTGATACATGTCACGTGCATGAGTGAAAATTTTCAGCTAGAAAGGTGTTTAATATGAAAACCGAAGGACGACATAAGAGATGGATTCGAACACTCCGTTCGAAGGAATAGATTGATGAGATTCTTTTTAAACTTGATGTGACTAACTGGAGAAGAAGCGCACACGATCGACGAACTTGAGGTTGTAAATAGCAATATAAGTAAGTAAGTATACAAAACAAAGTGTAGTAATCTTCATTCGATAGAGCTTTTTTTGCTTTACAAAACTTTTCTGATTGTATTGCTGAGTACTTTAACTTTTTGTTACTTTTAAGGCTTATTTTCAATCACAACATTGTAAGCGATCATCAGTACGGTTTCCACAAGGCCCGTTCTACTGGTAATCTGCCGAAGCTGGTCTCGGAGATATGTAAAATGTCCATTTTGATGAGAGTATGCTTCTAGCTTTGGATATTTCCAAGGCGTTTGAAAAGGTTGGCATAAGGCTCTCATTTAGAAACTTATTGCTTCTGGTGTCGGTAGTCACTTAACTTGATTTATATAGATTTTCCGTAGTAAGCATAGCGGCAAAATTATACTTATGCGAGACACTTGCTAGATTCTCATTAATTTTTTCAGCTTGGTAGCGAAGTTTCAGAGGATTATGATTAGACTTAGAATTGTTAAGATTAAAGCAATATTTTACAGTAGCACCTAATTATGCGTAATGTAGTACAAGTTTTTACCTTAAAAACAGCGAGAATCAATATATCTTTATCGACATAACGGAGGCAATTTTAAATAAATTTATTTAATTTTTATCACGATATTAAACATATTTCTCTTTAAAAGTTTTTTTTTTAAATTCCCCCTAATTCAGCACATTTTCGCACAAGATAATTTTTTTCGAATACAAAGAAAATAAATTTAAAAAAGATATATATTTTTATAACTTTATATTAAAACAAAAAAAAATCTAAAAGTCTTTTATAAACAATATTTTAATGTTGCAAAGAAATCTCCTTTACTATCATCCAATAAACAGGGTGGATCAATGCCGAATACATCAAGCAGTGTACCATTTTTATTATCATCCAGTATGCAATCAATACGCTCAAGACGAACATCAACGGTATTATCATCAGGACCATTGGGTTCTGGCTCGGGAATATTACAACAGCTAGGCAGTGGCATGGTAAGGCAATTTACTTCTGTATCTGGTCAAACTAGTCCCTTAGTACCGATATTACAAGTCAATAATCAACGACAAAATGTCCGAAAGTGTCCGTCACTCAATATAACATTTAGTCAATAATAAATGAAATAATTTAACAATTTCAACAAAATTCAAATCGGAATTCTTCAAGTGATTCTGTGCTTAAAATTGTTGAAATGAAATTGAAAAACAGAATATGGTTGTAATTTATTAAAAATTATTACAAAAATTAAAAAAAAACAACAGGACTTCATGATTAAAGTAAATTAAAACAAACAAAAAATCAAATAAAAAAGGTATTTTTATTAAAATGAAAATTATTAGATTTAGCCAAACTATTTTTACTGTGAATATTTCCAATATAAAAAAGGTATTTTAACTCTTTTTTTACCTAAAAATTAAAAAATATATATATTTTCCATTTATATTCTAAATAAAAGAAGAAAAATATAAGAAGGGCAGAGGGTAAAATTTAATGGAGAAAAATTGTTTCGAATTTTTTTTTTATTTTTTTTAAATTATAAAAATTTTATGTACAACAAAGCATTCTTAATAGTTTATTATAATAAAAGTAATTGTATAAAAATATCTTTGAATTTATTTTTAATGTTCTTTAATTGTTATATAATATTTTAAGTTATATAAAATTTATAAAATGTTTGTATTCGTTAGTTCATATGAATTTTGTCAATATGTATAGTTTTTTTTTTATTTTTAATGTATAGTATATTTAGTGATGATGTGTTTTTGATTGAAAAGGAAAAACATATAAATGACACTGGCAATCCAATTATTATTAAATCATTGAACGCTTCTTACAGGCAAACTTAAATTAGAGCTCTAAGCGTTATCTAGCTGTCAAAAATTCTCATGCCCATACACACCAAAATAGCGCGACGTCAACGCTTTGCAATTGAATAATGCCATTCCAAAGTGAAGTTGGCTGCGAAAAACAAATTAAAAAATAAGAAAGATAAAAAGTAGTGCCATTTTAGCTGTTTTCTAGTTAAATCAATTGTGTTTTAGTAATATTTTAATTACAATTTAGTGACTTTGGGTTGAAAAGATAAGTTAACAGGTATGTCATTTCAGCGTCAACGCGACGTACAACGCCTTAATTTAGGTTCGTCAGTTAGCCGAGGAAAAGGATATAACAAACAGTTTTTAGCTATGTCCGCTTAGAACTAATATTTATGTTAAGTTCCAAGTATGAATTGGTCTTAGTCTTCCTTACTTTACACTGACTCAATAGTTTCTCCTTGTGCTTTAAACACAACCACCTTGTGTATCCTTAGAAGAGACGCAGCCCATCACTGGTACCGAAATTAAGATTCTTGTCGGACTGCGAAGTTCCTTTTCTTCATATTTGGGCAGTAAACTATACTCATCCCCCCTTTCAGTTTCTCAAAGCCAAGTTGTGATAGGTCAGCAGGGTCTATCCGAGCAAGCGGGCAATTACTGAAAGACTTATGTGTATATACTCCAACATATAATCGAAACGCTAAAAACATAACAAATACGAAAATTTTTTTGGGTCTAATTATATTGCGGATATGTGCATATTTCTCGCGACAACCCAAGTGGAACAAAGGGGACTTCTCTCAATCAATAAGCGGCACCCGATTCTATTTTTAGACTCACTGAAAGATATCTAAAGTTTAACGTCGGCTGCAAAAGGCAGAACTATCGTTTCGTTGGCATGGTGATAAGGTAATACCGCTATTGAAAATTGTCAGTTAATGTGGCCTAAGATTGAACCGAGGACCGCAAACGGGCTTCTTGCCTACCATACTACATTTTAGCGCATGAGGTATGTCTTCGTACTTACAGTGACCGTCGTTGACTGCGTTCAGTGGTGTTTCCACTAAAACAATCCCTCCTCATCTATTGGGGAGTCTTCCTTCCCGGAACCGCGATCTGCATTATTTCGGGAAGGCCCAGAATTACATCCTCATAAGGACCGTTTTTACTCACCCACGTCTGGGTGCGCCATATTTAAAGCCAGGATCATCCTATTGGCTTATCTTCTTGAATCTCGTTTTGTTGCTGTCTGTCTAGATCTTGTCAGATAGAATATATATCTTTATGAATAAAAGGAAAAACAGCATTTATCCCATATAACTTTCAATACAAAAACAAAAATAACTCAATGTATTAAACTCAACGCAACGGACAAAGCAAAGTTTAAATTGTTAAAGCGCAATAGCCGAGCAATCAGTAATTATTTGCATATAATTCATAATCTAGCAACGCCAGTATTATCTTAGCATTGATTCTGACATAATTCCGGCTGCGGAGTTCAATATTTCTAGTAACGTCACATTAAGCAAATGAACTTCCCTAGCCAATTCCTCCTAAAGACATCCAGTCGCTAAAGGTTTTCGACAGAGATCTGCAATGAATATTGAAAACATGGGTATACTCGAATCAGAATTCATAAATTCTTATACTCATACTTATTTGTACTCATTTCTATGGCTACTCATAAGCTTTCATACTCTAAAGCTTGAAGTACTCATTATACTCATACTTATCAACATTTATGACGCTATGGTGATGCAAAATGAGTATGACTTGAATATGAACATTTGAATATTCATAACAAGGTAGTGTGTTTGTCTGTTTTCTTTTTCTGTTGAATAGCCAATACTTACAATGCGGAGCTACACCAAATGGATGTTTTGAAGTTGAATGGAAAAGATTCTATAAAAATTTAAATACTTATTCAAATAAAACAAATTCCACACGTTTATTCAGCGTTAATTCCTTAAAAAAAAAACCTTTAAAAATGTGTATGATATTCCAATACTAGAATGAGAGAAAGCCCATTATATAAAAGAATCCGCATATAATTAGTTTTGCACTTTTCGCTTAAATAGAGAGGAACTTATATTTTTAACACTCCCTTTAATACTCCCTAAAATATTGCCCAAAAACGTAACAGAAATCTAATCCCAGTCGTATTATATTGGTTAACATAGCTCCAATATGTTTCTTGAAGCCAAATTATATTTTTCCATGTGTTTTTTAACATTGCCCAAAAATTCTCCATTAGATTGGATATGTCTATTCCACACATATGGTATATTACACAGTGTGACAAAAAAAAAATACCTGGCTAGTGATATCATTTTTCCGATAGGCGCTATCGAGTACCTATACAGTAGCTTATTTCGTGTGCATTCAAAATATAACTTTGAACGCTTGCAACATCAAAACTAGAGATGATATCAAAAAGATTTAAATGTAATTTTTTTATAAAAATACTTATTTATTTAAATTAAAAGTATGTGTTCATATCTTTAAATATTTGTAAAAGTAATTTTAAGAAAACTTAAAACATATGAAAAATTCAAGTCACAGCTTATTTCGTGTGTTGCCAGCAGTCTTAAAAAAAACTTAGATGGTCTAATATTAGGAGAGACTTTATTTTGGCTTAATTTTTCCGTCGATATAAACATTTTTTGGGCAGTTTCGGGGTGGTCTTTCTCCACTCTTCGACCAGTACAGCTTATAAATAATTCTGATTACTAATCTGCTTCTTATTTCTGGGCACGAAAGAAGCTGTGAGCACACAGCTTATCCATCTCCCGTGTGGAGGTCCCATCGTCCGGATTTGGGCTTTTTTTTTTTTTGTTAAGTTGGTACATCTGTTGTTATTTCCGCTAAGTCTTAGCGTCATAGCTTAACATCTGCTTCCTGCGATTTTTTCATTATTTCTTTTCGGAAATATGTATATATGTATGGATTCTAACCACAAACAATGGCTTTTGTTCTGCATTCATCGCGGAAACCACAAGTGAGTCTAAGATTAATTTTCATATATTGAATTACAAAAATCAGCACAAACACAATTAGGTATGCTTCAAAATGATAAGGCCACCTTAATATTTGCTCAATTCATCCAAACTATAAAATGTTACGTATGGTCAGCTTATTAAAAAAATCATACGTTCAAATAAGTGAAGAATAAGCCAATTTTGCTTTAAGAGATGTACCATTATATTATGTTTCTTTATATTTATGAAAATAAGTGCAAAACTCAAAGCGGGATAGCATCTCACTTACTAAATTGTCCAGAACGTTGGAGCGGATTTCGCGCCAGCTGTTGCAAATTGCGACTTTTAATTTATCTTTTGTCCGGTACTGTTTGTTTTCTGCATAAACATTACGAACAATCAATTCCCACAAATTTTCCATGGGGTTTAAGTCGGAGGAACATGCTGACCAGTCAAGTACTCCTCAAACCCTTATCTTGTCGATTTGCTGACATGAATTGCTGCGTTATCTTGCTGAAAGGTGAAAGTTTTGTCAGCATTTTCGGCCAAATAAGGCAGCAAGCGTGCCTTGGTACTCTAAACTATCCATTCGAGTGGAAAGTAAGTAGAGTTTTAGGGTACCACATGAGGTAAAGCCAGCCCAAGCCATAAAACAGCCACCGCCGAAATTCCGTTTGGAAAAAAACAAGGGCTCCTTCCTTAAATCTCGTCAATTGCAATTGAAACCATCTGGTCCATGCAGGTTAAATTTTTTCTCACCAAAAAAAATTACATACAAACCCAAAAATGGACGGAATATCTTATAACCTTTTTAAAAAAAATTTTACCTGGATGCCAATTAGTTGCCATGTTGTTTTTCGCAAATTGCTTAACATTAATCTTATGCTGCTTAGTCAGACAGGGAATTTTTTTTAATTTTGCTTGAATAAGATTTTGCTGAGCGTTGATAGGTCCTAGAATTGTGCTTTCATTGTTACCGCACTTTTCATGGAGTTCGAGGCCTTTCGTGAAATTACCCGAGTTTCACGGGCAGTCAGGACCTTTGGACGACCCGTGTTTTGTAATTTTCCATAATATTCTCTGTTTTTGAGTAAATTTTGCACAACATACAAAGATCGTCCCAGTTTTTTCGCCATTCCACGCATACTTAATCCCTGCTCATGAAGTGCCACAATTTGTCCTTGTTCATAAGGTGACAAAGGTTTCCCGCGATCCATACCGCGCAGATATTATTCCAATTATAAATTATTACAAAAAAAAATAGCAATTGTGATACCTTCTGATTAGATTAATTGCTTATTAATCACTGACTTATCATTTTGGCGCATTGAATTATGCACTTATTTACATAAATTCAAATAAACATAATATGACGCTACATCTCTAAAAGCAAAACTGGCTTATTATTCACTTATTTGAACGCAGAACTTTTTTATTTATTATAGTTTGGATGAATTGAGCAAATATTAAGGTGACCTTATTATTTTAAAGCACACCTTAGGCTTTTCCCATCATTATCTACAGCTGTGTGGAATTCAAAGACGACCTTTATACAAAATTAATTATCGATTTAAAATCTCAGTGTCATCTATAGTTTTTTTCTTTTGGACAAAACAACATCAAATTAGTTTTTTTTAAATGAATTAATTCCCAAATAAATTTCCCCACAAAAATTAGTATTAAATGTGTATAAAACTTTTTTCTATGTGTTTTAAACAATTTTTTTATTTGTAATTTTAATTCAAAAATAAAATAAATGATAAATAGGCCATTAACAAAAAAAACCTAAATTTTTATATACAATATTTGTTTACGAGTCCGTTAATACGTAAATATTTATAAATAAAACAATTGTTTTTTAATTTTATTAAAATAATAATAATAATAAATTCACCGAATTCATTTTAAAGGTTATAAATAAATAAATATTATTCACACATTTATTTTATTTTTTTCATTTGGAATTTATTTTATTTTTTAACACAATATTTTTGCACTTCAAAGCATTTAATAAGAATTTAAAAAATTAAATATTAACAAAAAAAACCTAAATTTTTATATACAATATTTGTTTACGAGTCCGTTAATACGTAAATATTTATAAATAAAACAATTGTTTTTTAATTTTATTAAAATAATAATAATAATAAATTCACCGAATTCATTTTAAAGGTTATAAATAAATAAATATTATTCACACATTTATTTTATTTTTTTCATTTGGAATTTATTTTATTTTTTAACACAATATTTTTGCACTTCAAAGCATTTAATAAGAATTTAAAAAATTAAATATTTTTTTTCGAACATAATTCTTTTTATTTACTCTGTGCCATAATCATTTCAAGTGGAATTTTTAAAGTGATATTAAATAATAAAGGCCTATTATATGTATATATATGTACATATAGGCATTAAAAACGACACTTAGAAGTTTAATACTTTAAAATTATACAAGTATACGTCTACGCCATTATATAACGACGTTCGGCTACTTTCTATATGGGAGTAGCTGGACTCGTCAGCTAAAAATTTTGGCAAACTTTTTCCAACATTTCGGTCGATACCTCACCAATGACAGCTGTAATGTTGTCTTCCAATTCTGGAATTGTCTACGGCTTGTTCCCATACACTAGAGACTTCACATATATCCCCAATAAATGGTCTAGTAGGTTCATAAAAATTGCTTCAAAACGTGACATAAATTTCTCAGCAAATTCGCTTCTTAACAGGCTTATGGTATCGGTTGTCGTGTAGCATATGACACCGTCTTGTTGAAAGCACATATTAACCAAACTCAATTCTTCCAATTTTGAAAAAATGGTCGGTAACCATTGTATGGTACCTTACACCATTGACTGCAACTGTCTACTCTTCACACCAAGCTCGGCAATTCCGTTTGTTGACGTACCCATTGAGCCAAAAATGAGCTGACGACTATAAAAGGGCCACAGCTTACAAATTATAAAACATAAATAGCTCGAATGTTGACAATAAAATTGAGTGACTTGCAAGCGTTGTTCGTTTGCTAATCTTTTCATCGTAAAATATCAAATCTTACTGATCATTTTTGGCATTGCCACATGTCACGAACCTTTTTTTAAACTGAAAAACCAAATAGCCATTTATTACAATGATACTTAGCTTTTAAATATATAAACATCCGTCAAATCATTCATTGTGAAACAAACATTTCTTTTAATATAACGCTGCTATTATACATGACTCCCAATAGCTCTGTTGGAGTTTCGCGATTTCAGTATTATGATTTTAATCCATTAGAACATAATGACGGCAGGGAGGTACATAGTCTGCACGCAGGGAAAACGTGTGCGTTTTACCTATGGCAACTACGTATTAAGCCACACCTCCACGATTTATGGTTTATTTCTGCTTGAAGAAATATCCGATTTAAATTGAATTTAATTCTAGTATGACTTTCAATGTGTTATGTGGACTCAAATTTTACTCACGGTGAGTTAAGAGTCTCAACATTAAACTTTAACAAGTTAACAATATTGAGTTTCATTCAAAAGGTCGTTCTTCTTTATCACTCTACTCTAACAAGTTCCGATCGATCCTAAAAGATGCATGTGGCTTCAATAAATTTCCTGTTTTGTGATAAGGCGTATCCATGTATGGGCTAGGCATCTTCTTCTTCTGCTCCGCTGTGGATTCCTATCTATGGCATTTCTACTAATATCTCAACCAATAATTATTCTTGTTAGATACAGTTGTCGGCCAAAAAATGCTAGGATTCTGCGAAGACAACGGTTTTTGAAAACTATAAACTTTTTCATATCACTAGTGGTAGCAAGACTTACAACTGGCATTGAATACCGCAATTTTCGTATGTAACGATTATATGAATGATTTCCAACTTGATCCTAGATGGTTAGAAGTTTGACAAGCTTTTTTTTAGTGGTTCTTAATATCCTCGCTCGAACCTCCGTTTGCGGATATAATATACTCCCTAGGTAGCAGAATTGATAGACATCCTCAATTTCTTCAGTGAAAACAACAAAAAATACACGGGGCGTCGCACTAATACGGCCGCTTCTACTGAAGCAAAAGTTAAACATGAGTATCACTAGCATACCACACAGTAGAGACTTTCCGAACTCCGATCTATGGGTCACAACAGCTCTCAAAAAGGAGTATCTCAAGGACCGTGCCTAGACCTATACTATGGCCTTTACTTTTTCAGTTTGACTTCTAGTATAGCGTGACATTACTACATTAATATCGTTCAAGTCGTTTTTAAGTTATGATGAACTATATTGAAATAACTGCCAAATTTTGGAGGAAAAATTTGCCAAGCCCATAAAAAAAATTTTTGAGCCCATAGAAAAAAACTAAAAACGGATTTGAATTCAGCGCATCAAAATTTATATATAATTATATATAATTATACTCCGTATAGTTTTATTTAAAGGCTTTTTAGCTGTAGACCGGTGTAATTAGATCAATAGGGTTTTTATCCTTTCCCCATTACTTATAAGCATGTCCCTGGGTAGTCTGATGCTCATTTCGGAAGAGAAGCATTCTGGAAGTCTTTATAAAGCCTTATTTATAGTACAGCAGGCAATGAGAAGCCTCAAAAAAAATGCTTTAAGTTTCGTTTATTAACCTTTGAGCAAAGAGTACGAGTATATACTACGCCCATACAGTGTAGACTTAAATTGCAACTGGTGTGTCTCTTGTAGTACTATGTAGTCCAAGAGCCCGTTAGTATTTTTTTTTTTCAAAATAAATTTCTAACCACTGCATAATGATTTTGGTACTTATACTTCAATAAAATTTATTTATTTATTATTTTTTTAACGGTATATTGAAATTCATCGATTTTTATTAATATTTTAATAAAATAAAAATATCGATAATTTTTTTTGCCCAGAAGCACATTTTAAATTATTTTCAGCTTTTTGTAGAATTATTTTTAAATAAAAATTTGATGTTTTTTCATTTCACTAAAATATTAAAAATGTTAATTAATAGAAAATAATAATTAATAATAGAAAATAAAATTAAAACAAAAAACAAAACAAATAGAAATAAATTAATAGGTTTATTATATAAGTTAATTGTTTGTAAATATTCATATATAATCACCTCCCACATAAATATTTAATATTTGCAATAAATTTTATTTTCAAAAAAGTTTTTTTTCTTTATTTGATCCTGTAAAAACATATTTTTTAACTGCATGCTGAGTTTTGTTTCGTTTTGTTCCACCAGCTTTAATAATATCGTTTAAATCACTCTTATTCAATAGAATTTAATTCACTTTTCGATATATTTTTTTATTTCTTTTTTTTCAATAAAACTATTTTAAGAACATGCAGTTTTAAATACGGCTTTTAAAATAGTTATAAGCTAAGCTTCAAAGAGCTTTTAAAAAGTTTACTTTATTAAACAAAAAATTATTTAAAATCGTTCATTGTAATGTTTAGGTGTAACGTATGCGTTCAAGTTTCGATTTTTCGAAAAAATGTCGACTTCTTTCAAATACTCCAGTAAAGTTTCTGATTATGATCATTAAGAAAGAGCTTTTCACTTCTACAAACAAGTTACTTACTATTCGAATCAGTTTTGACTTTAATTAATACCGATTAAAATTATAAAAAAGTGGAAAGTTAATGCGAAAGTTCACGAATATCAGTTAGTAAAGAAATCGAAAGTTCTCTGAATTTTTTTCCGCCCAAAGAGGGAAGGTATTATTTCTTTCGTACTGGACAACAGATTGTCTTTATCTGTCACTCTCTTTATATTAAATTTTCATTCACTGCTTTATGGTAAGCACACTCGATAGCAGCGACAGGCAAATTTATACCACTACATTTTACAATGGTGCGAATAATTTAAAAGTCTACCTCTCAGACCACACTACAAGCATACATTACTGCAAGAAAAGCATTACAACTGATTGCGTATGCTGGAAAGACGCTTTCACATTACAAGTTTATATATTTTAAAAGTAAACAAGTGACAAGATAAATATAAAGACAAACAACAACGGTAAACTAACAAAGAAAAAATTAAAATAAATATAAAAAAATAAATCGAAAACAAATGAAACAAGTTAATAAAATTTTCGATAACAGCATTAATTAAACATTTCTTCTCCAACTGTTTTTTTCAACTTAGTTTCTCTCAGTTTGTTTTTTCACCTATACTTGTAAAAACAAAAGAGACTCTTTGCTCGGAGCACTGTTTTGCCTGTCGCTTTAATGCCAGATACTATTAGGATGTATTTTAATAGTAAATAATTCCTGAAGTGCACCAGATTGGCAAAAATTTCCAACAATCATCTTCAATGATCTGTCTTTAAATTATTATAAACTCACTCCACATTGGCCTTATCGCTGTCTTATTGTTAGTTAGTTATCGAATGGCGAATGGCTTATGTTTCCTAGCGCTTTCCTAGAAAGTGATACGTCACTGCGTTGAATGATATTCGATATTTCTGGACTATCATCCATACGTCCATATATCACATATGTATTGTTACGTTTTAACCATTTTAATTGCGCCAAAAAAATAAATACCACGTTATTGTTGTTCTACAGTCTTTATTTCCTCACTTTATCTTTATACAGTTTATCTTAATACAGCAACTTATTTATCTTGCGCTTAATATTCGCTTATACAACACTTTTATTTACGCCTAAATATGACTTTACTTTATGACTGCAAAACGATAACTACATCGACGTAGGTAAATCAATCTCCTTATATATTACGATTAAGATCGTATAAGATTGTGTTGCCCAAAGATGGTCGAATTGGTAATGCCGTCGAATACACAAATCAGTATGGCATTACCAAGGTAACACATTAACATCCTGGACACAAACCAATAGACGAAAATCCCACAATACAGTGCCAAAGGCACTGATGTGGTGTATTTTATTTGTTTATGTGTTCGTTTACCTTGAAATCACTCGTAAATGACTGAATTCATTTTGATAAAATTTGGAACACAGATAGATTTAACTAACGAACGTGTTACGTGTTTTTCTTTTTTCAAAATCTGACCTTGGAGAGCATACTTGTTACCTTCTAATTAAAATGTTTTTGACATTACAAATTTTGTTTATATTTGACACATAGAGACCTAATGAAAGTGCAAATTTTTTAAAATTGGATCCCAGTGAGGTTAAAATCGGAGAAAGCGATTTCTAACGAAAGTATTATAGAGCTACCAAAGTGCAATAGGATGCTGCTTTCAAAATTTGACCTTTCGAACATTAAAATTAGGGGAAAACGATCGAAATTATCTTTCTGAAATGTCACAAGCTTTTTATTCATAATTTTCTCCTCTTAAATGTGTTGCACAAAAATATATTATTTATCATCGTACATCTCAATAAATATTGTATCGGCGGGAGACGTCTTTTCTTTATAAAGACAGACAGGCGGCAAAAAAACTGATAGGATCGAGAAAACAAAGGGAATCAAAAGTTGCCATGCGGCTTAAGAATTTAATAATTTTTTCCCTTATATATTTTTCTTATTTTTTTCCAGATTATAAAATATACAAAATGGAAATCTTTTTAAGCTAAGTATGGAAAATAATGTCACTTAAATGAACCCCATTTTCAGCTTTGCAATGCTGTCAAATTTTTGAAGAACGAAAAATTTTGACAAATTTAAAAATGAATTGGCCAGCACGTTCGCCAGATTTGTCAGCACATGACTATTTTCTTTGGGGTTATTTCAAGGAGCAAGTATATGTGCAGAAGCCCCAGACAATTCTCGAAGTCAAGTCCAAAATTGTTGCCACAAATTTTAAAAGATGTTATGGAAAATGCTCTAAAACGAGCCCATTATTGCAAGCTGAAAACGGGTCATTTAAATAACATTATTATTAATGACTAATTGTTTGTTTTTTGAGAAATATTCTAGTTTGTTTTTATATTAGCGGATGCCATTGTCGCTCCAAAAACATATTCTTAGACAGTTCATGCCCTGTAGAAAATGTCAATAGTGAAATACAGGGTGTCCGCTGGCAAGGTATACTACTCTGTTTGTTTATAATTTTTGATTATATGAAAGAGAATGGATCTTATATTGATAAATGTTTTATTTAATGTCGGCAATTATGTACGGAATACAATCAGATAAATGCCCGCCTCTGTTAGCCTCATAAATGCGAGCCTTTTTGAGCACATTTTTCATTACATTCTCACACATTTCACGAGGTATTTCATTAATTTCATCACGAGTATTTTGTTTGAGTTGCTCCAGCGTTTCTGGTTTGTTTGCATAAACCTTGCTTCTCAGATAACCCCACAAAGAGAAGTTCGGAGTAGTCAAATCAGACGATCGTGGAAGCCAACATCACCATTCCTTGAAATAATTTGTTGTGGAAAGAAGTCTCGCAGTAATTCCATTGTAATCCTGGCAGTATGCGATGTGGCACCGTCTTGTTGAAACCACATGTTAGTCAAGCCCAAAGCATGTAGTTGTGGCGTTAAAAAGTTTTCATTCATATCACGATATCGCTCCCAATTGAAAGTTACCGGTACGCCGTTTTCAGTTTCAAAGAAGTAAGGTCCAATAATTCCTCCTGACCAAATTGCATACATGTCACTGAAGAATAATTTGAGGGTTTTACATTGCCCAGAACCGACTACTCTGTTTATTAACATAACCGTTCAAGTGAAAATGTGCCTCGTCACTCATTATAATCTATTCATGAAAATCGTGGTTGTCATGAGCGAGCTGTACTATTGGCATATATACGGCGGCGTAAATGGTCTTCTGGAAGAAGCTCTTGTGTCAACTGAATCTTAAATGGAACCAAATGCAAATCTTTGTGCAAAATTGTGACGAAAGTTGTTTTTTGAAGACCAAGCTCCTGAGCACGGCGTCGAATTGGGGTTGATGGATTGTTTTGAACACTTTCTTGAACAGCAGTAATATTTTAGCCGATCTTGCAGTACGTTATGGTCCTTGGGCCTATCAGCTACAGTCCCTCTTTCTTCGAAATCATTCACTACACGATAAATACCTGCAGTAGCATTTTCTGCATCCTCAGAATTCGCGTTGTTATGTTCGTCATGGTATTAGTAAAGTTATTCATGTTACTCATGGTATGGGTAAGAGTAGTTGTTGACTGCACCAAATTTTCAATAGCGGACTCCAGTCGGCTCAAGTTCGATTCGGCTGTGAACTATGAAGGTAGTACAATATTTGATTGACTTTTCGTGTCAATAACTATGGTCTCGCTAGCTTTTAGAACGTCAGCGTATGAGAACTCGTTGGTAGCAGGCATTCAAATTGTGTCATTTCCGACACTCGTTGGCTTCGGCTGCACTTTATTTACCTCAGGTCTTTGAATCGTAGTCTAGATTGCTTAGAAAAAGTTTGCAGTCCAAACGTAAGGTTGTGTTTTTACAAATAAGCCAGTCAATTGGGACTATTTTCCCTCCATATTAGATTTCCAATTTAACCGCCGATTAAGTTGTGTACACAGGTATATAACAAATTTATTTGATTGTTTATTCGAATAATAGGACGGGATTTGCTAGGTAAAGTGTAAGTTATATGTGATCACTTTAATTCATCAACCTTTAGTCTCTATTGCTTTAACCATATATCTAATTAAGATACTCAATACTGTAAGTACTGCTCGAAAAACTGAGGGTATTCATGTATCCCTTATAATAAAACAAGTCGCCTTAAACTTGTAACTAACTTGTCTGTCTTTACAAACAAACTGCCAAAACTACTTGTTTTTTAACTTAATGTGTGACCTGATAATAAAAAATCATGTGATAGTTCCCAAGATATACCGTAATAACTACATGTTTCGTAGAAATAAACTATAAACCAAACATTTTCCTTTTATCTCTTATTAGCCCCTCAAAGTGCAACTTTTGAAAATATAATTTTGTACTTAAGAAGAAAAATGCATTTCATTTCAGAAGAAAAGATTTTAATTTTGACCGTTTTCCCTCCAATTTAACGTTCTCTGCGTTCAATCTTGAAAGAAGCACCCTTTCGCACTTCTGTTAACTGGATTTATATATGTATCTGTGCTTAAAATTTCAACACAATTAATTTAGTCATTTAACACTTTCCTTAGATATACCTGCGTTCGAAATTTCATCAAAATCGGAGTGTTTACGAACAAAGAAGAAGAAATGTTACTTATTTTGCCCGTTTTCCTCCTCTATTATTTTTAACCTCTCCCAGGTCCAATTGTGAAATAAAACAGTCTATAAAACTTTCGTTAAGCAGATCTATCTATACTCGTTTACGCTTAATTGACTCATATGCAAAATTTTTTCTCATATGACTTAATTTTTATAATTTTCCCCCACTTTTAACCTCTCACAGGTCAATATTTTTTGAAAAAGGCATACACCATAAAAGTTCCGTTAGCTAGGTTTCTCTTATCTATGTTCTAAATTTCATCAAAATCGGTTCAGTCGTTTACGCATGATTGAGCGACAAATAAGCAAACAAATAAACTTACAAAGAAATTTATTAGTTACCACACACTTTAAGGTTAACAAACATTTGTTAAAAAAAAGTATGCAAAACCTTACTTTAGCTAATGATTGCTTTACTAAATTTTAAGTTTTCATGCTGGCAATACCATAATATTTTATATTAATTAATGCCAAAAATATGAGTAATCGAACCAAAAAAGATTTATTTTTATTAATTTAGTATAAAAACATATTCTCTAATCAATCTGTTTCAGTTTTCCTTACCTTTTTATATTTTATTTAATGCTATTCTATTTATTGCAAAAAGTTCTTCATACCCAAAAAAATAAGACAATTAGTTTCATTAGTGGAATAATAAATACCCGAATAACGAGCTTTATGTATTTGCTTTGATTTTACGTACATCACTATAGGAAAAATGTTTTTATTCTGCTTAAATGAAAATATGTATTTAAAAAAAATTAGTTTTAAAAGAAAAAGGTTTGAAAATAGTGCTGAGGATGATAAAGTGGTTGTACAAATTTATATACATACATACAGTGGGGTGCAAAATGAAGTGCACATTTCGAAGTTGAATAGAAAAGTTGCCATAAAAACTTAAATACTCAATCAAATAAAACAAAACTTCACATATTTATTCATTGTTAAGTCCTTTTAAAAACATTAACAAAAGGCATGATATTCAAGTACTGGAATGGGAGAAAGACAATGATATTGTTGCGTTTTAAGCTTTTTAAAACGTTTGAGTTCGTTTAAATTGCGTTAAAATAAAGTAAATACCGCTATTTTTATTGTTTTACTGTTATATTCTTATTTACTACACAATAACTTTTATACAGTTTACTACAACCTAATACTCGCTTATACAACAGTTTTATTTCCGCTTTAACACGTCTTCATCTTACGACAGCCAAACGATAACTAACTGACACGTAGGTAAAACAGCCCTTTATATACCTAATTGGCTACATTTTAGAAGGTTCTGGAAATATCGACCATCTTCTATTTCCATATCCGCTAATTCAAATGTAACGTAAAGATATTCGATGAGGCAGTGCTGCCAACTTGACAGATACCGAAATCCCACAATGCAGTGTTGTATTTTTATTTTCGTAACAATATAAAAGAATCCGCTTGCACTTAGTTTTGCATTTTTCACTTAAATAAAAAAGAACTTATATTTTTTAACGATATTTTTATAACTCGTTTTTTGTGACGTTTTTAAAGAATTTAGACGTACTCTCTATAGTATTAATCAAAAACATAAAAAAAATCTGGTCCCACTCATATTACACTCGTTGTCATAGCTTCAACATATTCCGCGAAATCAAAAATATATTTTTCTATGTCTCTTTTTTACTATTGTCCAAAAATTTTCCATTAGATTGGAATTAGAGCTTTGCAGTGATCACTAATTTACCTTTAATTTCTATTGCAACAGCCATTCTTTGACAATTTTAGAGGTCTGGCTTGGATCACCATCTCACTAAAAAATTACTTTTACTTTTGGGAAAGGGTTTATGCTTCCAAAAAATTTTCTTTGACCCCAAAACATGCTATTTTTTATATTAAATATTCATAACACAGATGTTACTTAAAAGTACTCTTAAAGTAGGTAGCTTTCTACATTAAAATTTTTAAAGTTGACGTAGGCTTAGCAAATGGACATTTAGTTAATAATCTTTTTTATATACAACATTAAGGAATTTTGCTTAGCAAAGGTTTATCAAGCTTTGTTAAGTTTTTTTGCAGTAGTAGTTATTTGACTAATAGTTGTGTTGACAGCACTGTCCTCATAGATATAATTTAAGCAAAAATATCGGGCTTATTTATATATATATACTTATATTATATTCTAAAAACAATGAAATTCAGCCATTCAGCAATTCAGTTATTAATTCTCGTATTTTAATCTACTTATATGCATCTATATAGTTATTGAACTTAAATCTACGTAATATTCGGTTAATTCATATATTTTTTTATTATTATAACTTCTATGTATTATAAATGGCCCAACACGTGGTATCTTTAATAGGGTGATCTGATTGAAAATTTATCGATTATACTCTCGTAGTATTTACACCAACCAGTAGATAGATAGCTTTTAAATAACAAATGTTAGCATATTTATTTTTATCTTTTAGACATATTTATTTTTAACAATATACATACATACAATTGTACTTTTTTTATCATTTAAGTGAAAATGAAAGAAAATGAAAGAACGAAATAGGCTTCATATGCCTACAGTTTCTGGTCTTATTTAGACAAAAGATTTGTTAAGGTCATCAAATTTTTGCTGCTTTCGTTTTAAAATACCAAATAATTTGTTATTAAAAGCAATTTGATCACATGAATATTTACGTATGTAAGTATATCGACAGACTTTTTTTGTACATTATTTTACTTGTAAATATGTATTTATACCTTAGTGTAGTTTTTTAATCCTCTGCAACTGTCGTACACGAATTGTAACAATTGTATTGACGTGGAGTCTAGTAGACACCACTTCTAACTCATATATTGTTATTAATGTTTCCGAATACTACCTTATTTGCCTTATTTATTTATTACAATAAATGGTTTTCGAGCTAACATGAGGGTTAAATTTAAAACGAAACACATTATTCTTGAAAATATGACTGATTTTATTAATCCAAATTGCACGAAGTTACGCACAAGATAGTTTTTGTAGTTTTTGTTAAGCTACACGTCAGTTAAAAAGGGTTAAAAAAATATTTTTAAAATATAAGTGAACTTTTAAGTACAAATATTAATTTTATTATTATAAAAATTAATTTTTATGTACAATTTTGTTGTTTTTTGTGCCCTTAAAACAAAAAAAATAAAAATATTTTAAAAAAACGTTTTTTTTGCTACAATTGCGGTCGAAAAAATACAATTTTATGAGCCTCTAAGTACTATTTTGATATTCTCATTTTGCAACCATGATACATACTGTTACGAAAGGTTGGGCACCACAGCGTTTTTACATCGCTAAAGTAAATAAACAAAAGCTGCAAGAACAACTCTATACGTGCTGTTTACAAATAACCAAATCTACAACGACAACCATTAGTAGAGATAAAGTAAATAAAGATAACACGGCAACAACAATAATTAAGCAGCAAAGAAAACGAGTAACAGGCAACTAACAAGCAACAACAAATACTAAGAGCTCAAAGAGGTAAATGTTCACATACGCATGGCTACAAAAGAACTAAAAAGAAATTAAAAGAAAGAAATGGAATCTACTTGAAATATCGAGAGGTTCGAGAGCTTTCGAGGTATTGTCTACTCAGCCATATAAAAAGCACATCGATGCGAACAGCAATCAGTTTATGTGTCGTAAACTCAGTTTGTGTGAAGTGAATCATGACGTAAAAAACCAGTTTAGTTGGAGCTAACTCAGTAAAGAGAGTTAGGTGTGGATAACCTCTGGTTGAAAAGGTTGTGATCGAACCTAAGTTATAACTACGATCGGGTTGGAAGATCTTTAAGTAGATAAATTTGTCGAGTAATTGTTGTTGTTTACAAAGCTGTAAACAGACGGAGTAATTAAGAATAAAAATTGTTATCGCCTGTAAAAAGGTTACAAGTAGTGGTGCACAAAACTGTGTTGAATAAAGGATTCTTAATTAAAACTAAATACAAGATTTATTTTATTTTAACTACAATCTACGAACTCATAAATACACGTTTTTAAAAAGGTAAAATACATATGTATATGGATTAGGCTTAGAAAATTTTATATTCTAAATATCAATTTTCTATCACTTAACTAGTTTTCGAATAGCTGATTAATTTCAGTTTCTTGCCTTAGATGGAAAATAAGTCAGTTTATTTATTTACCACTGAAATATTTTTAAAGCACACATTACAGATTGCAACTTGACTCAACTCCTGTGAAGAAAAGCGTAAACGCAATATACGACCTTTATTTTTCTTTATTACTCTCATTTTTCGATCAATAAAAGCTGCATGTATGCGTTCACATATCATCAAATAAACAATTTATTTTACTTTAAAATGAGAAATAATAAAAATGTATATTGATTTTCTTTTTCCTCTATTGCCATTATTATTTTTACTATTTTATTACAAACTGATGCTGTATGTATGTTGTACTCGTACGTATGAGTTGTATTGTATACAAATAATAAAACTAAATTTAAATTTTACTTTCTGCCCATCTATAAATATATATTTATGTATATGTATATATGTATATGTATATATATATATATATATATATATATATATATATATATATAAATTGCATACTATATACATATTTCAATTGTTTTCCTCTATTATATACATATATTATTAGAACATAAAAATAAAAAAATGCATTTTTCAATATCTTTTCAAATTGAATCGTGCATACAAATAATATTTGCTTTATTGAACTTTATTACCATCATTATGACTGGCTGGCTTCTTTTCTATATCATAGTTTGCTTAAATACCATAATACAAATACAAATGAAAATTTTTAAAATTAGTAAATAAATAAATAATTTCTATATATAGCAAAAAAAACTTATTAAAAAAAATACTTTTTGCTACCAACTATTTACTAATGCCTACTATATTTACTGCTTGAATTTAACAACTACTTTTACAAAAAAATATAAAATAAAAAACCATCCAATTTTATGGTATGGTTGTTGGTATAATTATATTTAAAATTAAAGAAATTGATTGACTGACACTTAAAAAAAATTAAATTAACTTAGAAAAACAAAATATTTTATTATTGATTTTTGCTGTTATTAATACAAAAATCAAAAACAAATTCAATGTTAATAAATTGTTATAAAAAAAACAATAAAAAAATTAAATGTAAATAAATTATTAATAATTACAAAAACACAAACACTAATACATACACCTGTGCTTAAATACGTTATATAAAAAATTGTTACAATTACAACAACATTAATAAAATACAAATAAATGTTTAAATGTTTATAATTATTTTATTATTTATTTTTCACACACAAATTCATTATTTTATATTTAATAAACTTTACTAATTGCTTGCCTTAAGTATTTACTTGTAAAATATTATACAAATTGTAGTTTAATTATTATTATTTTTCTTTAATTAGTTAACATATTAATTATTTAGTGTATATGTGTACATATACATAGAAATTTTTATGTATGTCCATATGTATGTATGTAGTATGTGAATGATTGTATATTTGTATAGTATATTTATTGTAGTTGTAGAATTAATTGTTATTTGTTTAAAAAATATTTAAATATTAGAATATTTGTGTTTTTTTAAGTTTTTGTGAAACAAAATGAAAAGGGGTGATGATACAGTTTTAAAGAAAATTTTTAAAATTTAACTATAGTTTTATGAATGTTTTTAATTAAGACAATCTACAATCAAACAACTACATTACTTTCATTATTATTAATTCCTTTAACGATCCACAGGGGATCATAGGCCAAAACAAATTCGTAATTATTAATTCTTCATTAATGCTTATATCTTGCCTCAAGTGTGCCTATAGGATGCAGCTTCTCTCTTCACTTGCCTTATTAAAGTATATGTTGGTCTTTTAACTTTTAAGCTTCACTTTTAGTTTTCACAGATGTGCCCAATATATATGTATATCCACATTTTCTTCGCATAATTTTGTTTAGTATAAGAACTTGAAGTGATATTTGCTCGTACATTTCTCGCAACTCGTCACAGAAGTTAAAAAAGTTTAATTCCATGTTGAAAGAAAATCGACCATAAATAAGATTGGTTACTTAGGTTTAATCTCTTTCGGATGTCAGCAATGGATACAGCGAATACAGTAAGAATACGAAACTCCCTAAACATATATGTATTCCCCATTATACTGTGAGCATCAAAATGAAGTGTACAACCTTTTACTCTAGAGTTCAGTCTTTACTTCAGTGTTTTAAAATACTATATATTTGAACATTGTATGCTTATGTGTATTTATACTTATACTTTATACTTTCGTACTAGTTATACAATCAAAACGAAAGTTACTCTATTTTTTACACGACAACAAAAAGTGTACAAGAAAAAAAATATGCCACAAAAAAATGACGTATAAATACCTGGGAAGTCGGTGCTACCGAGTACAACATGAATTTGATTTCGAAATTTTCGAAACACCTCCAAAATCCAAATAAAAAGCCGCTTTTTTGTACCTTCATCCACTTAAGGTAGGATCACACGATTGTCGTAATACACCAATAATTAGTCTATTTTACAAACCAAACGTGGCTAATAACATTATATGCTAATAACAGTTTGAATATTAACCGATTTTAAGTTTGGAGAGAAGAACAGACTTTATATTTTGTTTAAGTAAACTTAAGAGATTTGTATATATTTATTTAGCAAACAGATTTTTGTCCAATTCACTCCAAGTTTAGTGACTTTATTACGTGCTATTTTTTACAGGAATCATCCTATTTTTGTATTTATTAAAGAAATAAATTTAATTATGAATAAAATTACACTTTATTTTTTAAAATCCATGGAAATTGACGGAGTTATGCACCTATTGATATAATTTTTATTGTATTGTACGCTATTTAATAATAAAATTGTCCCAATTAAAAATTCTGTATTTACATGGTTGTCTTATTTTATACAAAATTTGTTGTCACAAGATGGCGCGAACGATGTATTGACAATAATTGCCCCAACGCTGTCTCACGATTGTTCTTGTTTACAGCAACTCTGTGAATCAGCTATTGTGGTAAATTAAATTCATTTAGTTTTTTTTTTTTTGATGTTCAAAATAATTCGTTCTTTAAAAAAAAAAGAAAATAGCGTCCTCTTTATTTATATTGAACTCATTTAGTGAACAAATAAATAAAAAAATACAAAAAAAGAAAAGAAGAAGTGTGTGGGTCTGAGATTGGCCCACAATTAAAAAAAATTAATTTACTAAAATATTTATTTATTTAAATTGAAATATAATTACAAATTAAATTGAATTCTTTGAAGTAAAGATGATTTGTTCTCTAAAAAATAAATATTGCATCGGCTTTGATTATCAGGTGTCCGCTTTTAAAAAAAGAATTAAAAATAATGAAAAAAAGAAATGGTGGAAGTTTGTGATGCAATTTACATATAAATAATTTTAAAAATGCATATTTTAAGGGATGACAACTATAAACACTGTATAAACACGTGTTTTTCAGAAAGAAATCAATTAAAAAATAAAAATCGGTGATTATTGTCTTCTTCAATTGCCACCCCAGAATGCAATAAATATTGGTGTATTTTTGAAATTTACATTGGTGCATGATTTTCGATAAAGCTTTCACACGATTGTCGCACCAGGGTTGCTTTTTATTGATATAAATAAGCATAATAATATTGTGTGTTGCCGTATGAGCCAATAAATTGTATAATCATACGATTGGCATATAAAACACATTAATTATTGCTGCATTACGACAATCGTGTGATCCTACCTTAATGTCGTCTAAATCGTCAATTGTCTTTCTCAAAACAGTTTTCAAAGCTATTCAAATAATTTGACATCACAATTGACTATTACATATAAAAAATTTAAATTAATTAGTTAAGCTAAAAACGATAGAATTGCGTCTGTCTTGTATTTTATTTTGTTCAGATCTACTGTGATAGGTTTATATGGTATTATTATTAAGAGGTCCTAATAACTAACTCATAAATACAGAATATTAGTTTAGCTGAACGGGTTTTACATAAAATTCAAACATTTTTGTTTATCTAAATAAATTGTGTCGTTCGGCTTCAGTTCTTGTGGATTCCAAGCATGATGCAAACATTTCCTCTTACCATTTCTGTTCTGTTCGAAATGCCAATTTCAAAACAATTAAAGTATTAACAAGAAGTTGCTTTAGATAGTCTTCACAGGATTAAAAATATGTAAAAAATATAGTTAAATTTAAAAAACAAATATCACCTGCTTACCAAGATTTTATCAGTATCATTATTATTTTGAAAATAAAATTCAAATCAAGTGCCTTAATATCATCAATATCATTTAATTGTATATTATTTGAAATTTATTAATCAAATAATAAATAATTATTAGAAACAAAAAGAAGAGAAATAATCACAAAAAGCTGAAAATTATCTCTAAACAAAAAAATAGAATAAAAACGGAAAAATATTTGAAAACGAAATCAAAACCTAAGGAATTAATTTGAAAAAAGGTAATAAATTTAAATATATAATTATTAATACACACATAAGTATAATAATTTTGTTTAATTCTAAACTAACACATCTATTTTACTATTACATATACACTATAGATTAATTACATTTTTAATTATTGTATAATTAAGTAACAAACAAAAAATTGTTGAAAGCCTGCCCTTTTTTTCAATAAAAGTAAATCTTAGTAGTAGTTGTATAAGTAGTTCTTCCCCCCACCAATTTTTTTTTTCTGTCAACCAAATCAAATCACTAACCATAGAAGCCATCAGCAATTATTACAACAAATATAATAATGACAACAACATCATTCGCAATTTTTTAATCTCAGGTATGTACAAAGTTGTATAAAATGTTTAATATTTGTTTTATCATATTATTAAAGGAAAAATTCCATACCAATTAATTTCCCCATTTTTTTATTATTATTATTATTATTTCTGTTTTTTTTTAATTTTATTTTCATTTAGTAAACTTGCACATTATGGCGTATGAGGAATAATTAATTGTAGAATGCAATGCACATACGCTGAGGTGTACATATATGCTGCATACAAAGTAAATATTCATTTGGAATACCACATACAGGGTGACCGCCGGGAAGGTATACAACTTTGTTTTTTTATAATTTTTGATTATATGAGAATGGATCCTTTATTGATAAATGTTTTATTTAATGTCGACAATTATGTCTGGAATACAATATCATATAAATGCCTGCCTCTGTTAGCCTCACAAATGCGAGTTGCTCCAGCTTTTCTGGTTTGTTTGCATAAAACTTGCTTTTCAGATATCCTCACAAAAAGAAGTCCGGAGCAGTCAAATCAGGCGACCATGGAGGCCAATCAACATCACCATTCCTTGAAATAATTGGTTGTGGAAAGAGGTCTCGCAGTAATTCCATTGTAATCCTGGCTGTATGCGATGTGGCACCGTTTTGTTGAAACCACATGTTAGTCAAACCCAAAACATGCAGTTGTGACGTTAAAAAGTTTTCAATCATATCACGATATCGCTCCACATTGACAGTTACCGTTACGCCGTTTTCAGTTTCAAAGAAGTAAGGTCCAATGATTCAGCCTGGCCAAATTACGCATCATACTGTCACTTTTAATACATGCAAAGCTACTGATGAATAATTTGAGGGTTTTTCATTGCGCAGAACCGACTATTCTGTTTATTCACATAACCATTCAAATGAAAATGTGCCACGTCACTCATTATGATTTTTTCGTGAAAATCGATGATTGATTTTGATAAAATGTTTTGACGATTAAAACATAATAAATTTGCCACGTATCTATTTCACGATTACCAAATATGAACTGTCAAGACTAATATTTACCAAAAAGGCGGCAAAACAAAGTAGTAGTACCTTCCCGGCGGGCACCCTATGCTATGTATTTATTATGCTTGTTCCATTAAACCAGCAATCCTGGAATAATAATTTTTAATTAATCGATGAAGCCAAAAAGCTTTTGTAACCAAATACAGCATTCGTCCGTATTTCTGTACGTCCGTCTATTTACTAAAGTAAACCTAATATTCAAAATATTCATACAGAAATGCAAGTTTTAGAAACTCAATTAAACTGGAATTGCTAGATTCTAAGCAAATTTTAGGCATTTATTATGAAACATTAGCTCAGTTGCCCTGGGCATTGTGGAATAGATGGTAGCGCGACAGCGGATGCATTGGCTAGGAAAAGTTCCTCCACAACCTATATTGGTCCGGAACCACTTACTACCATTTTCAATCTAATCAAGGATTGGGAAATTTTCAGATGATTGGAACACTGGAATGCCAAGAAGAAACTTTAGCAATCTTTAAACATCGCTCTGAGGTTCGCAAGTATGGCAGGCCGGACTGAAATTTCTGAAAGATTTTCCTACGGGCCATTGCGGATTGAGAGCGCATCTAAGCAGGATAGTATTCACGGATGTGTATGCTTGTAAGCTCTGTTCACTGACATCAGAGGCAGCGGAACATATATTGTGTGAATTTGGAGTTCTTGATGGGTTTAAATGGAAATGTTTGGGGAGATATAGCATCTCAATGGGAGACATATCCACCATTAAGGTATCAGATCTGCTGGTCTTCATTAGGAAGGCAACAGATATTCTAAACAAACTGTAGACCGGAAGAGGCACAATTGATCCTAAGAATCACAGTGCCCTAGTCAGAATGATAATAATAATAATAATGATATGAAACATTGGTACAAGGTAAATTCATTCAATGTATCATTATTTCGTTGCCAAAAGTAACCATTCATTTTTCGATGCTAAGAACAATTGTTCTAAACTTAAAGCGTTCTAAACTGTTCTAAACTTAAGCGTATTCCAGTTAGAATAGCAACGATTGAAATAAATAGTAGTTAGACGGCGCAAGATCGCGACCGTTGTGATTTCTATCTTAATTAACAGTTCACTCAATAAGTCCGTAGGATGACACATAGATGGCGTTACTTGAATTTTTTCCAAATGATTTTCATTTAGGACTAAACTTCAAACGATACGTGTATAAATTTTACAGCAATCTGGCTATTGATTCGTGAGTTATAGCACATTTTGTGAATCAACTTTTGTCATTGAAAAAACTGGAAAAAAATAAATTTCAAGTTTTGATAAAGCATTACCTTTTGATAAAAAAAAAACAGTGGAAACCAAGAAATGGCTTGATAAACATTATCGGAACTCATCTCCATCGAAGAATTTAAACGTGGTCGTACCAGCACAATTGATGCAGAGTGCAGTGGACGCCCAAATGAGGCTGTTATTCCTGAAGAGTCCAATAAAATCCACAAAATGATTATGAACGATAGCAAATTAAAGGCGTACGAGCTAGCTGACATTGTAAAAATATCAGATGGTAATGTTTTTAGCATTTTGCGCGTACGTTTGGGTTGGCAAAAGCTCTGTTCAAAGTGGTGCCGCGTAAGCTCACAAATCGATGAAAACGATGGCAAAATTGTTTGAATTGAACTTCAAATTGTTTACCCACCCAATGTATTCTTTAGATTTAGCCCCTAACGACTTTTTCCTGTTTGCAGATTTCAAAGGAATGCTTGCTGAAAAGAAATTTAAGTCTGATGGTGAAGTAATCGCTGAAACTGAACCATATTTTGACGAGAAATTGAGATCGTACTATAAAAGTGGTATCGATAAGTTAGAAAATCGATATACTCGTTGTAACGCCATAGCAGGCAACTATGTTGAATAATAAAATCGAGTTTTGTTAAAATTTAATTTTTTTTTCTTCCTCATCCTACGGACGTATTGAGTGTCCTGTTAATATCGATTGTTTGTTCATGCTAAATTTATTTATTTAATTTTATAAAATTTTTTCATTTTTATAAAACAATAATCTGGGAAATAACTATCAAAACGAATTAGAAAGGTAATTCAAACAGTGAACAAAGTAATTCGCATTCTCGTGTGAATATACTGTTACGTTTTAACCTTTTTAAAACGTTTGAGTTCTTTTAAACTGCGCCAAAAAAAAACACCACGTTGTTGTCGTTTTACAGTTTTAATTCTTCACTTTATCCCTATACACTTTATCTTAATACCGCTATACAGTTTATCTTAATACACCTTTCTTTACGACTTTAATTTATGACAGCAAGACGATAACAAACTGACGTAGATAATATCTTAAATGCTCTCATATGCTCTATTTTATATCCGTTAATTCAAATCTAAAACACAAAGATGGTCGAATTGGCAGTGCTGCCAGATACGCAAATAAGTACGGCATTGATAAGGTAACAATCATACCAAATATACCAAAATCCCACAATACAGTTTTTAAAGACGCTGATGTGGTGTATTTTCTTTTTACGCATTTTTATTTTCGTAGCAATATAATTATTGTTCTTTCGACATCTTTCGAATTCAACGTGTGTGGTATCCAATTTCGTTTCTTTCGTATGAATTCTGTTGCTTACAAAGTTATCGCAGCTTGATAAAAAGAGCAAAAATGGTACTGGGCATTAGTCAGATTACTTCAAGGAAGTTTTTGATGACATTGGTACATTAGTTGGCCCATGTTCTACCATATGTTTGTATATCTACAAAGTTTTTTGCAAAACTGCTTAATTTTTACTGGAAAAATTACCGAATATCACATAGAAACTGAGCAAACAAATCATAGAGCCATAGTTGTGATATCTAAATCAAAGCCCAACCGTGTCAAATATGTTAAAAATGTCATAGAAGTTATCTGTGAAAAATATGCCATTTGTTGTGTATCTCGCATTTGTACGTAGTAAACCCAAAGAGAATAATGTTGCATTGAAAGTTATTGCTTTGGAAATAAAAAAATTCTATAGAATTATCAAAGTATCGATAAATATATAGGGTCCGCCAAATAATTTTTTTTTTTTTTTGAAAACAGGGCACAAAACATCGAGTGTGGTTCAGCTGTGTGGTACGTAGCGCCGTCCAGTTGAAACCAAATGTTGATAATATCCTCCTCTTCAATTTTTGTTTACAAAAATTCGTTCAACATGGCCCGATAACGATCACCATTGACTGTAACGGCCACTCCTTGCTCATTTTTGAATTATGCCCCTGGACCAAAATGCGCACCAAAAAGTGACTCGTCTTGGGTGTATCGGCTTTTCAATGTATGCGTGCGGGTTTTCTGTACCCTAAATGCGACAATTTTGCTTGTTTACATATCCGCCAAGATCAAAATGAGCTTCATCTGAAAAGATGATTTTTTTTGGCGAAATCGTCGATCGCAGGCCCACTTAGCGAAGCGAAAAAAGCGTATACACAACCATATTCGTTCAGCGGAAGGATAAAACTAATTATCTGTCAAATCAGACATGACCTAAGTGTTACCATTCACGAAATAAGCACTAGTTGAAAAAAAACGTTAGATGGCGGACCCGTTATTTTATTTTCTATGATTTTTCTTTCATTTTTTTTTATTAAAATAATCAAAAACATACTCGTATACACAGAGGTATTTAGAAATTTATTTAACTTTTAACTTTTTTTGTAATTTTTTAGTTTTTTTTTTTAAGTGTATCACTAAATGATCTTAAAAATTCGTTGTTATCAGTAGATTTTCTTGGAAAAAAATAAATTTATTCCGGTGTTTAAGTAGTTAGTTTCAATGTTAATTATATATATATATACATATATATAAATTTATATACATACATAACACTAATATAAATATACACTTAACTCTTTAATACATTAAAAAATATTTTTATTGAATAATACGTTCTTAAAAATGTATTATAATTTTTTTTAAAGGTAATAAATACTTTTACTATAAACTTTTGTTTCAGTACCAACTATTTTCGGGTCGTAACACTTAAAATACTCAAAACTGTAAGAAAATAAAAGAAAACTATTTAATCAAAACAACAACAACAACAAATTAATTAATTTTTATCTACAAACAAACAACATCAAATGAATAAAAGAATTGGATTTAAAGCAAAAAAATTTATAAGTATTAATTGATTGAAAAAAAAACAAACTCCAAAATTTATCTAATTTTTTCTATTGTGGAAGATATAATTTTCTTTTTATTTGTTCATAATTTATTAATGTACCATCAGACTTATACATCAAATGAATCAAATATTTGACTAAAATCGTAGCTACTATTTTGTACCAATTAGGTCTTTTATTTAACGCACTTTTTCTATTCCCGGGAAAACGAAAAAATAGATATGTTTTCCCGCTACATACAATGTGAAACACTGCTTTCCATAGAAGAAGGACTTAATTTAATTTCATGACACAATGTAATCACAATAGCATCACCAATAGGTTTGTGCTTCGTTTACTCAGTGTCTGCATTGATAATTTTGTTGGCTTTAAAATGAGAAGCATATTTAATCCTAATGGATAAATGTACAAAACGACTTGAAGTATCTATCAAGGTGCTCAGGGTAGGGTTCTAGAGTTAAAAAAAAAAAACTTATATTTTCTTTTATACAAATGTTACTAAGTGTTTCTAAGTCAATCAGGGCTTTTTAGTAGCTTTTTTAAAAGAAGAAACTTTTAAGTCAAAGGTATAATTAAATACTACTGAGTTATAACGCCTAAACCAAGACACGTTTACTTTCTAATTCTAAAACGACATATTTTTATAGCATAGCATTTTTTTGGGCCTTTTCTAGAACTTTTTACAATTTTACGTGCTACATCTTAAACTTCTTTGACATTATTGTTTATTTTCATTCCCTCTTAAAAATATCATAAATATTTTTACTAAAGGAATCTAAAAAATTTACTGTAACAGTGTTTTTTCATATAAAATATCTACCACTGCCAACTGTATGACATGATTTAGGCAGAAAACACTTTTAAATTTTATTGCATAAATTATTTCATAACTTTGGGCATATGTGGACATGTTCGCACAGAAGTGCACTCGTTTAATGGGTTCCGTAAATGTATACACCCGCACGAAAAAGAAAATATTTAACAGAGAATAACAAATAAACAGCAAGTTTATTCAGTTGTGTGATAGCTATTGATCTTATTAACATTGTTTACTTATTTTGTTGTTGACATTGTTAATTCTTTTCTTCAACGCACACTACTACAAATGCAGATTTCTCTCTGACCACCCTTGCTTTGGTACCATATATGTTATGTAATTGTGGCAACTACATTTCCTAAATACTAAATTGAACTATTTTAAGAGAGGTTTTATAGAAGATTTTATTTTAGCTGCTCCATTTTTTAAAACTTTTATTGTATATGAGAAAACCAACGGTATTCCCGCATAAAAATCTCGGGAAAGCGAAAAATTAAATGAGCTGAATTTCTTGGGAATAACCGGGACGGGAATCCCGGGAAAAAACCCTAGTACCAATAGATGTTGCAGTAAATTGTGCTGAAGTAGTAAACAAAATTTTGAAGGAGGAGAAAGAGGGGAAATAGTGTATTTTGAATTTTACCGTTAATGTACAGTAGTACTCGATAGTAATTTGAATAGAAGGCAGCCAGTAAGATAATATATGACCACAATAAATATAGTCATATACAATACTGCAATTTATGCGACAGTAAAGCAACACTTCTTCAAACACTACTACATCTCTATCCAGGCTAATTCTTTTACTTAACATTCTTTAGTCAGCGTCAAAAAAAAAATATACACCCTTCTTCTCCAGAATTAATTTTTTATTTCAGTCTTTGAAAATGCGATGAATTTAATCATTTAATTATTTTTTTATGACTATATTTAATCCTTTATAACAACTAACGTTTAACAACAAAAACAAAAGTTATTTTTTAGCCGTCAAAAACAAGTATACAAGATAAAAAATATGCGTCAAAATAAAAGTAGAAATACCTGAAAAGTAATACTATTTTCGTGATAGGTGCCATCGAGTACTACAAGAATCTATTTTTGAAATTTCGAAAACACCATCAAAATCTTAAATTACGGGTAAAAACCACGTTTTCGTATCTTCACGCCAGAGTTGGGTTTATTGCACTACTTTTAGTGGTAATGGAAAAAATAGTGAATTATCGCCTTTAATATTGAGTACTAGTTGAAATTTAATGCACTAAATTATCCTACTTTCATTGTAATGGAATTTTAGTGCACTAATTATGAATGATTAGTAGTAATAGACAAGAAATCCATTTGCACTATAGTAAAGTGTAAATTCAGTTCTACTGTCTCAGATCCACTATAGTTTTCATAAAGAGGAACTGCCATATACATTCATACATAGACATGATACTATTTTTACTCACAAATTAATGATTTTTCGATACAAAGTTAATTTTTTATAAGTCAAACGCAAATTTCTTCAACAAAAATTAAATTTTATTCGGAACAAATTAAACTTTTTTCAACACAAATTAAATTTTTTCACTTTGAATTAAATATTCAAATTAATTTGTTTTTTTTTTTCATTTCAAATCAAATTTATTTTTTATTCGAGAAATCCATAGCGTAGCGTTAAGTACAACGAGTACAAACAATGCACTAAAATCTTTGCGAATTAAATTAAAAACTGGCACATTCAATATAGATCGTTTAAATAGCGGCATTACAATTCAGCGTCGCATACCATATGCGTTAAATTTCGTACAAAACTCTCTAAAAGCAAGAGAAAAAATAATATTCATTGACGTATTCGATTTTAATTACCACTTTCGGAAAAACAAGGCAAGATCTAAAGTAAATACAGCTGCACGAGTAACTGTTCCTACCGTTAGAAAATGAAATGTGTCGCCTATTACACCCATGAACATACATGGCATTTTACATAAAAAAAATAATTGCACATTCCACAGTTAATACCAGCATCTTTATATCTTTCTTCGAAGAATTACTTAATAAAATAGCTGAATCTAACATCACAGGTGCCTGGTTAATCCTTGAAAATGAAAAGATACACAAAACTCTAGATGTAAAAGATAAAGTTGCGGAATCCGGGCATAACTTAGTTTTTCTTCCTCAATACTCTCCAATGCTAAATCCAATAGAAAAAGTATTTTCGAAAACCAAAATTTGTGCATGAAATTTACTAGCTGATCCAAAGAGTAATGTGGACTTAGTAACTATAATCAAACCAGACGAGATATTAGTAACACCTTCTGATTGCAACAATTATTATCTCGATATGACTATAAATTCGTCATTAGCTGCTGCAGAGAATAGTTTTAATAGCAATGAAGTATAAGTTTAATTTTATAGTACAAAAAAACAATAACATAAAAAAAACTTATTTGAATTAAAAAAAAAAATTTAATTTGAAGTGAAAATGATTTAAATTAAATTGAAAAAATTTACAGTCTTGCCCACGATGTTGAACGTTATCGTTTCGAACGACAAACAGTTGATTTACGGCACCCTAGTACTTTCCCGTCGAAAGAAAATGAATACGAACGATAGCGTAAGCATTTCAATACAAACCTGCGGCTCTTATATTCGAAATGTCAAAATTACTCACTTGTTTTTTATTATCGTTTGCATCATGAAATGCACACTGGAGCACTCTGGAAAGCATATTCTTGTACCTGGCTTTGTTGCTGGATATTTGGTCCCTGTAAAGGCTTCTATTTGTACCCATGAAGTAAAATTATTTTCATAAACTCAATTTTTTTTTTTTTTTTGTTAATTTGTTTATTAATTTATTTACACTATGAAAAGTCAATATTCATACACCTTTTTCAAAATTAAATTTAAAAAAATAAATAATTACAAATAATATTTTATACGATTTAAAAAGCAAGAGGCGTTATTTTTTAAAAACAAATAAAAGAATTCGTTTTAATTATATATTTTATTAAATAACAACGAAAATCAAGTCCATAAATATTTAAGGTTGTATGAATACGGATTTTTGATACTGTATTTTAGTTTGTTTACTTTTTTTACAGTCAAGTTCCAATAGTACCACAGTTAGATTTTTCATAGTAAAATTTCACAATTAGGCGCTTTTTATTGTATATTGGCGTTTTATTTATGGAAATAAGCTATGGCAATCCAGTTAATTAATTGCATTACGTTTAAAACGTAAATCCAAGCGAACAATAAATCGTAAGTTAGTGGATGATGTTAGGAAAGAAAGTGCGTGACTACCTTTCGTTCGAATAAATTTCCGACGGCATCGTGAGCCAGGCTGTTAAAATGTATAAAAAAAAGTTTAATTTGTTTCCAATAAAATTCTATTTGGGTTAAAAAAAATTGCGTTTGACTTGTAAAATATTTAATTTTAATTTAAAATGAGAGTAAAAACCTATATGTATATAGCTTAAGTCAATCATAAATGAACACTGCATTACCAGTTAAATTGAAGTAAAAATAAAAGTTTATAGATAATGAAATTTCATTTGCATTACCAGTAAAACTTATTACTGAAAATGCCTGCTACTGATCACAAATTTCGAACCGCATTATTTTAGTTTGACAATTTATATTTACAACTTTATTAATTTCTGATAAAAGGAAACAAATCCAAATTCCAATACAATAGAAAAAGAATATCTTAAAGGCAATATCCTTTTTTATCAGGGACCGTAACAGTAATAACTATTATCATAAAAATCATAATTTAATTGTTAATTTGCGATTTTTATTTTTTAGTGCATTAAATATTCACTACCACTAAAACCGTTTCATTTAGTGTACTAAAATTTCTTCTACCACTAAAATCGTTTGAATTGGTGGTTAGTTATTTTCACTGCCACTAGTGATGGCGGCAACATTGTTGCATTAATGCTAAGTCGTTTAGCGGTAATGGAAACGATAATGCATTATAAATTCAATGCAGTAAACCCAACTCTGCTTCATGCACATAAGTATAAGCTAATAACTTAGCTAAATGTAAGCCGCTTTCAACATTCTTGGCGGATTTGGCAAGAACAGGAACAGATTTTTTAAATGGGATATACATACTTTACTTAAGTAAACTTGCATTGCACATTTGTTAAATATTTTTCAAAAAAAATCGTAATGGAGAAATATTTTATGGAATAATTTCCTTTTGTTTCAGCATTTCATAAAAAAATTATTTAAAAACAAATAATAATACAAAGGTACTATTTATATTTAAATAATATATATTTAAATGAAAATAACTTTATTGTTTTCGAAAATATTCCTTTTCTCAGAGCAGCTTTTTCATTCCTCTTAAGACTGCTTTTCGGCACTCGTAAATCGTTGACCACGTTGTTTACCTTTGATATTCGAGAACAAGAAGAAGTCATTCGGTGCCAAATCAGGACTGTACGGAGGATGAGACATCAATTTGATATTTTGACGACTCAAAAATTCATCTGATTGACGAAATGTATGAGAGCTCGCATTGTCATAATGGAGTATGATTCGTCTTCGGCGGTTGGTTTTATGAATTTATCCGAAGAATTGTGGCAAATAAATGGTCGTGTACCTCTCAGAATTGAACGTCCTACGTAGCTTAAGCGGAACAGTGGCCACATGACCCATACGGCCGAAGAAACCATTCGCTTCGCTGTGCTTTTTCAACACATAACTTTTGTTGAATTTAGTTCTTTCTGGAATACCCACACGGTCGATTTCTTTGTTTCCGGCTTATACGCATATATCCATGATTCGCCACCTGTCACGGTCTTATACAAGTCTTTTGAAGCACCATGGTAGAATTTTTCTATCATTTTCTTACGCCAAACGACGAGAGCCTTTTCTTGAGCGATTGATAAATTGTTGGATATCCAACGAGAACAAATTTTTTTTTACAACTAAGTGTTGAAATCGTATTGAAGTGGAACTAATGTGCAAGGATGCCTCTATCTCACAATATATCACATGACGATTGCATCGATGTTTTGTGCACAACAACCAATTTTAGACGACCTTCACGGAATTCATCGGCGACCGACCTACGACCGCGATTGAATTCACTATATACTGTGGTTTTTGATGGTGCTTTATCGGCAATAAATAACTGAATGAATACATTCTAGTTAAGATAATCCACGTCGAAAGTTGTGAAAAATAATCCAGCGAAATCTTTCTCTTGATGTTTTCATTTTTTGGCCAAATTGATTTTCTTAACTCACTGTAAACAAAACAAATAGCACTTGTATGTCAAAACGTTGTGAGTACGTTTATGGTAAAAAATGTCAAAATTTTATTATGATGTTGCCAGATTTTTGCTATAGTCATTAGTGTTGCCAGTTCGCGAAATATAAATAGTACCCCTCGTCAAACAAAAAAAAAAATATTTAGATTTTTAAATTACTTCATTTATAAAAATAAAAAATAAAATATTTGACAAATGTGACAGTAGCTTTACATTCAAAAACCACTGCTTTACAAAAATTACTGGTACATTAATTACACAGCAAACGAGACTCATTTATGATGAAATCAGTAATATTCGTAACACTTGTCTCTCCTAATGAGATATTTTCAATTTTTTTTTTAATTTTTGATTCAATTATGTCTTTGTCTGATTGTACTTTAAAATTATTAATTTTTTTTTTCCGAAATTTAGAACTTAAATTTAGAAACACAAACTAATTTCACAAACATTAGTTACTGTAGTTTAAAATAAATAAATAATAATTATAACAATCATACTTATTTATATCATGATATAGTATACAAATATATTTACTTGGTGCTTTAACACTAAGCCTACCCATGTTGCATGTAATAAATTTTACAAAAGAGAAGTAAGTACTGAGAAATATATTTAAATTATTTTTAAATAAAAGTAGTAAAAGCAAATGACGAAGTTACAATGTTATTTACAAGAAATTCTGAAAAAAATGTTAATGTGAGTCGTGGTTGGCTTAGTGTTAAAAACAAATTATAAAAATTTTATTTAAAACAATTTATAACCTGACGCTAAGCTTTAGTCTTAAAATTTTCATTAAACAAACCACAGAACACAAAAAAGAAAATTCTTATTATTCACAGTCGCTTTTAACTGAGAAAAAATTATTTAGTTTTTTCGGTTAAGAGTGTAGTAAACATTGTTCATATATTGGGTGATTTTTTAAGAGCTTCGGACTTGATTTAAGGAAAATATACATAAAATTTAGAGAAATGTATAAAATCTTTAAGGTGGCGTGGTGTAGTGGTTAGAGTGCATGCATAATGCATGCGTTTAATTGTGGTTTCGAATGTTTAATAAAGAGGCTTCAACTTCCCTCCAGAGAACTCCATCTAAAAAAAAAAATTAAGCTGATGCCCCACTGACCTTCCCGCATACCTCTGGCGATGATGACAAACATCAGACGAATGTTTAGGAAAACACGTCACCTAAAATCAAATCTTTATTTGAGTCATAAAAGATCTATATAACCCCACAAAATATAGTCTCAAGGCGTTAAATCGCCCGATTTAGGCAGCCAATTGACCGGCGTCTAACGTGAAATAAACTGTTCACCGAACTAGCCTCTCAATTGGACCATTTTTTTCGCGTGCTGTGTGGCACCATCTTATTGAAAACACATGGCAGCCAACTCCAGATCTTCCATTTTGGACAAAAAAAATTGTAATCATCACAGTAGCGCTCGCCATTCATGGTAACGTTCCTGCCTTCGTCGTCTTTAAAAAACTATAGTCTAATGATTCCACTGGCCCATAATCCACACTAAGCAAAGCATTTTTTAGGATACATTGGCAGTTCTTGCAATGCCTCTGGCTAATCTTCACATCAAATATGGCAATTTTGCTTGTTCACGGATCTATTCAACCAAAAATGCACTTCGTCGCTGAACACAACTCAGAGCATGTATTTAGATAATAAAATTCAATAATTTGCAAGCGTTATTCATTTTAGTCGATTCATGTTTATATTATAGACCAAACTGAACTGGCAGTAATATGTTACACGAAAACAGCTGCGCTGCCAAAAACAGTGCCGCCAAAACGAAAGTTGCTGAAAAATTCACCCGATATACGTATGAATGCCGAAAATATGCGCTTTTTAAAAATAAAAAAACAAAACGCTTTACACAAAATCTTTTCGTTTAACTAATTTATGACTTAATTAAATAATAAACTTGGATTTTTTTTTATTGTTACAATAATGCTTGTAAATATATTTGTGTAACTACTCTTTTCAGAAATTAGACAAATCTTAGAAGACTTTAAACAATTTTGTAGACAAACATTTTTAATCAAATTTTAATTAAAACAAATAATAATTATTAGATGTAGTTGTTCTTAGATAACACCAACTTATGTATTTTAAATAGAAAACAATTTTAATGAAAAAAAATATATTCAACTTAGAGAATTTTTAAGAAATTACGGAAAATCTATAAATTTTAATTATTTCTACAAAGAACTTAAAAGAAAGAATCATTTAATAATATGTCATTAAAAGAAATACAAATAAAACTATTTTAGTTAAGAAACGAGATATTTCTTCTTAACAAATTTCTATATGAAAAATATTTTTTTTTAATAATTTATAAATCTTGCAATATTACATTACGCGGCAAAAAAAAATAACATGGAACTTGTTGTTGAACCGTGCTCACACGGACTCAGCCCTAGAAAATATAATCAGGCCATCCAAAACATTGTTAGGCAACATATTCGAGATCCTGATATTCATATTATCTTTGATTATTTTCTACTGAGCTCCTTTAGAGCTGAGCAGTTACATATATAAAAGATGTTGCACTGTTTTCTTATTACGAATTCGCCTGAGCATGCAATGCCCAGAAGAAGTACTGTTTCTTGCTCGCAAAAACCAAATAAGCTTATCCATCAGCTAAGTGAATTGTTCACTCTTACGAAAGCAAATACATAGAGAACAAATAGAATAAATATGGATAGAGTCCTATATCGGTTCAAGACAGCAGAGACTAAAAGGTGTCTAGAACGACGGTGGTAAATTCTGTAGATACCGTGTGCGCTCTTTGACTTTGCTCTAGCCAACTATCTATAGTTTTCTATGGCTTCGTTATACTTAATATGCTATGACAGGATATAAAATTTTTACGTTTTAACCTTTTCTAAAACGTTTGAGTTCTTTTTAATTGCGTCAAAATAAAATAAACACCACTTTGTTATTACTTTACAGTTTTTATTTTTTCACTTTTTGCAGTATACAATTATAACTATACAGCAATGCTGTGCATAATTAAAAAATAAGCAAATAAGAAATGCACTGCAAGAATTTTTAACGTGTTAAATGTAGTATTAAGTTCTCTAAGAACTGTAAAAATTGTAAAAAATTTTGTAAAATTCAAAATGTATCGGGGATTGCCAAAGGCATTAATAATCATAAAAAAAAAAACACAGACAAAGAGAGAATTAGAACCAAGAGCGTAAGAATACCTGTAAGTTGAGAGGAAGCAATTGCTCTATGAAATGAACATCATTGCTATACGTCCCCAACTTATTTATCTTAACATTCGTTTATACAACACTTTTATTTACACCTAAACACGGCTATATTTTATAACTGCAAAACGATAACTATATCGACGTAGGCAAAGCAGCCTTCTTATATTACTAATTGCCTGCAGTTTGGAAAGTTTCGGATATATCCCAAATGCTCTCATATCCTCTATTTTATATCAGTTAATTTTAAACATATAAGATTGTGTTACCCAAAGATGATCGAATTTGCAATGCCATCAAATACACAAATCAGTACGACAGTACCAGGTTAACACATTATCAACTTTGACACACTTGACACAAACCAATATGTTATGATATGATATTACGAATGCTGCTTCTTGAAAAAGTCCACAGAAATTGTTCTCTGAGCATAAAATACCTTCAGTATATTAGAAACAAAGTTTGATTTACCGCAATATATCTCTTACTTCATAAAGCCGAACCAAATAGCAGAAACATATAGGTACATAGCAGAATATTTTTAATTACCTCCGCCAGTATCATCTCTCTATGACATTTAAAACCTCTAGTCTTTGACATTATTCTACGAAGAAATCTTCTGATATTTTGTTTGACGTACTAGGTCTGTATGACTACTTTCATATAATTTCTTTAGTCTCCTTTATTCATGTTTATTTATTCCCTAACTAGATATGAAGTTAATTTCCTTTTTATGCTCTGCTAGTGGTAAAGCTATTTCTGATTTAAGCACGCTTATACAGGAATTTGTCAGTGTGTTAAGCTTACTTAACACATTGACATAAATAACGTCTATAGAAGTCTATTGCGAGTGCTTGCACACCAGAGTTGGCAACCCACTGGATAACCCAATTAAACCCACCAGGGTTTTTTTAGGTATTATATTTTAAAAAACCCAGGTGGGTTTTTTATTTAAGGGGGCTTTCGTAGTTTCTTTACAATAAAAATAATTAAAATTTACTTATTTGGAGTACAAATTAATTCGATCCGTTTCTTTTAGCTCAAAAAAGATAAGCTGATATCTTCTTATACGTCCTAAACAATTTCTGAAAATGTAGGCCGTAAATCGAAATGCCTTTAAACGAAATGTATATGTGTTGCGTTTGCTTATATCTTTTCTCCACTTCTGAGCCAATTTCCAAATTCCGTCTCAGAAAAACTTCTCGTCTTCTCTCCAACTTTGAAGCTGATTTGGTATTTCTTCAAAGGAAATGATTCGGTGACATGTTAAAAGATAAGCTCGTATCTTCTTATACGTCCTAGACAGTTTCTGAAAATGTATGCCGTAAATCGAAATGCCTTTAAACGAAATGTATATCTGTTGCGTTTGCTTCCCTTACACTTTTTTAGAAAACGGAGAATCCACGTTTTTTTAACCGTAGAACGAAGTAAATTGCGCTTATAGCGAATGTGTTCCATAATACAAACAAGTGTTATAGCGAAATGCCATGTAAAGAAAGCCTGTATAAAGAGGTGTGAGTATACTGTATTCGTCGCAACAGCCGACGGAGCAATGTTCGGAGAATACGGCGGATGGGGCATTTGATCGTTTCTAATAATTATTTTGAAACTTTGAGACATGAGGTCGAGTGTTATCATGCAAAAGAATAACTTAATCATGTCTGTTTTTATATTCCGGCTGTTTATCTCATAAAGCACCATTCAAACGAAGTAATTGCAGTCTGCTTCAATCATCCAGTCTTAGCAGCATTTGGGGCATTTGATCGTTTCTAATAATTATTTTGAAACTTTGAGACATGAGGTCGAGTGTTATCATGCAAAAGAATAACTTAATCATGTCTGTTTTTATATTCCGGCTGTTTATCTCATAAAGCACCATTCAAACGAAGTAATTTCAGTCTGCTTCAATCATCCAGTCTTAGCAGCTCTTAGTACGCAAGGATCCTTGGTACCAACAAGAGTGCAAAATTGCATCAAAAATACTAAAATAACGTGATTGTATAAACAGGTAAAAAATATTGTTGACTTGAACGAAATTTGAAAGCATTTATAAAACCTAATAAAACCCAAAAAAATAACCATTAATAAAACCCGGTGGGTTGGGTTTTTAAAAAAAAAAAAACGGCGTTTCTGCCAACCCTGTTCAACACGCACACGACATCTACAGAAGTCTTAAAACTTGTTTGTTTTTGACAGGACCCACCGACTTAAAATTGAGAGTCAACTTGTTAACTCGGTTGCTACAGTGCAATATTGTTCGCAAATTCAATAGTTTAATCAGCTATCAAAGCTATAGCTTTACCTAAACTTAGACCATGACTTAAAAAACCTGAAAATTTTGCTTTAAATCTTTAAATGATTTTATCAAAAGAACTTTGTTTAATAATTTATAAAATTTTTTATTTAAAAAAAAAATCTAAATTATATAGAAACCAAGGTACACAATGATATTACAACAACTACTACTAAGATTTAACAAAAACAAAAAATGGGAACCAATTAAAAACAACAACAACAACAACAATTAATTTGCACTTTAAAAAAATAAAGGGAACAACTTAAAAACCCCTCTAAAAGATATTAAATAAGAAAAAAACATAAAAAATTATTTTTTAAAAATTACAAAAATAAAAAATATTATTATTTAAATTAATAAGACAAATATAAATTTATTTGATGTAAAAGACAATGATAATATGTGTAATAGCAATATATGAGACAAAAGATTATACTTTCAATAATAACTTTTAACTTTAACTTTTAAAAATATTAAAAACAAAATACATACAAACATACAAAATAATTGTCAATTCTTTCTATATTTTTTAAAATCTAAATGTTAAAAAAAGTAACAGTAAAGATAAAATACTTATGTATATGAAATACAAACGACTATTATATACTATATACATATTATTTAAATATAAAAAAATTACTTTAAAAAACTAAAAAAAAAAATTATTTTTAAAAATCAAATCAAAAACAAAACAATGTAAGAATAAAACAACAATTTGGATATCCCTTAAAATAAATAAATACAACTAAAAATTTGTATTTAAAATATAAAAACTTTGAGTATTTATTTATTAAGTCCTAAATAAATTTAAATATACATATATTTTTTATTACTTAAAACCTTAACTCTAAATATACATATATCCTAAAATTAATTATTATACTCGTACTCTACTCCAACTGAAACAAAAAACATTTCAACTCTCAACTAAAGGACAATCAAAAAAAAAAAAAAAAACAAAAAAAATCTAAAAATGAAAATGAAAAATGTCATTTCCCCAACAAAAACTCGTAAAAACAAATAAATCTTATTAAATAATTTATTTAACACAATAACTAACAAATATTTCTTAATGTATAAAAACTACAAAATATTAAAAGAATACATCCAACAAATTTTCTTTTCTTGTTTATATATTATCTACATACATATGTATGTATGTACACTAAATATTTATTATCGAATAATACTAATTGTTGAAAAAAAAAAGAAAATCCTTATAAAGTGTTATATATGTACGTAAAATTTATAATTGTTAAAAGATTATACAAACATACAAACATTTACATACACTTATATTCTATTTTGTATTCTTTAATCCTAAAAATATACTTCAAGTATTCCAACGTAATTGCTAAAACACTGAGGGGAATTCACATAAAGGCAAAATTAGAGCACAATTTACGCTCTTTAACTGTTTTGCATACTGTTTTGTTTTAATTCAATGCAGTGCTAAGAAATGCACTGTAAGAAATTTTTAACGCGTTAAAAGTAGTATTAAGTTCTCTAAGCATTTATTTTAAATTCTAAATATAAAAATTTTAATGTTTTGTGTAAAATTTATAATACATTGGGGATTACCAAATGCATTAATAATCATAAAATATTCGTTGCACATTTTTTATAATTTTAATCAGCACATTTAGTGGAAAATATAAAAAATCCACAAACAGCCACTCCACATGTTGATTCGTCGCTATTTCAGTGACGACTAAAAGCAAATTTCTTCCAGTTCTTAAAAAAAAAAAAACAAAGACAAAGAGAGGACTGAAACCAAGAGCGTAAGAATACCTGTGAGTTGAGAGTAAACAATTGCTCTATGAAATGAACACCATTGTTTCAATTCTAGATCCGATTTAATAGGCCAAATATCTTCTTCGACTTAGGCTATATGACATAGTTTAATCATTATTATCCAAAATCCTATGTGGAACATAGGCTACAACACACCTTTTCCAATCAATTCTACTGCTAGCTGTTTTATTTCATTCCAATTTATAATCGCCTTTCTTAGTTCGTCTTGAACGTATCGCTTTCAATGCGGGTTCCATTTGCCATGAATTCCAGACTTTTCTTAAGATTCCAAATTAATCAAAAAAAAAAAAAAACAGGCTTTACAAAAATACCACAAGTTAATAAATTATGAACAATCTGTAGTAAAATCGTGAACAAATTGTACAAAAATACCATAAGTTAATAAATTAAGAACGATTCCTTATCAAATCGTAAGCGATATAAGATCAATATAAGAACGAAATTAACATAAAGTCCGGTCCGTTATTAAAATAAGAACAGTGTGTTATAAAAACAAGAACAGTTGGTAATAAAACGATACCGAGTTGTTTTTAAAACATTGATACCAATCGTTAACGAAGTAACCACTTGACGGACTTAACTCAATTTCGGTACCCGATTTTTTAACCGAGTGTGCCTGTAAGATGCTTCAGTAAGACTCGTCGAACATTATTTTAATCAGATTAATTATTTCAATAAGTAAGCCTTTACAATGTTGTGATGTCTATATTGTTTTGTGAGATAGAGTATCTAATGCCCGTAATTTCTACAAATAGATATCTAACTGTGTATAGATATCTATGATGTAACGTATTTTTAATAATTTAACTGGGTAAAGTGTAGTGTATTTCACATCACACCCGATATTCGATAGGTCACTTAAAATGTAAATAAAAATTTATTTACATATGTTTTATTGAATTGTCATATAATTTTAAAAATATAAAAACAAATAATCTTATATATAAAAATTAATGTGTGTTTGAATGTTTGTAAGCAGAACCAACTATCTTGAAATTTTTGCAATGTTCTTCAACTTAAATATATGAACTTTTACTGGAATGCGATAAAATATAGAAAAAGGTGTAAAAATGCTAAAAAAAAAGATAAGAGTTAAAATAATAATGAACTTAGGAATAGCGAAGCACGCCAGTTTTAAGCTTAAAATAATATAAAATGACAAATATATTTGACAAATATTGCCATATTTTAAAAATAAAAACGCGTAGGCAGAAGTAATGTTGAAATTACCAAAGTTGTTACCGAATAGGTAAAGATAATTGTTAGGTACGAACACGACCAGATATTTGTTTGTCGAAATTACGGGCGTTAGCCCCTTTGAAAATCTATACATTTCAGATACAAAGGCAGTCCGAAGTCAAAAGTTATCTGGTTGTGTTCGTACCTAACAGTTATCTCTACCTATTCGGTGTAACAACTTTGGTAATTTCAATGTTACTTTTGCCTATTTGTTTTTGTCTTTAAAAATATGGCAACATTTGTTAAATATATTTCTAGGCAGTGCAGCCGTTGAAAATTTCGAAAAAACATCATAAAAAGGGTATTTGAGAGAAAAAAGGGTATTTTAAAGTAAAATTTATTTAAATTTAAAAACAAAACGAATTTTAACAGTTAATTAAGTACATTAAACTAAAATAAAAGTAATTATACATACCTAAATGACAAATAAATGTTAAAACTAAAAAACAATTCACAGATACATTCAAATATTAGTCATATTGTCAAAAACAAAGAAGTTACTTTTACAAAAACTCTTGATAATGTTTATCACTTTTTAGAAATACTTTTTCTATATTTTGTAATTAATTCTTTACATGGAGTCTATTTTTTCAGTCCTGATTCGGGCAAATTGGGAGTGGAAAGTATGGATTCGTAAATATATATGTATGTAACGATTTCATATAAATTTGAATATACAGTCGTACAGTAAAGTACAGTATACCTTCGAAGACTGAATTTTACATAGAACTATAAGGTTTGGACTTTCAATGTAAATCTACTCGAAAAATAAAACAAAAATATATAAGCTTTTGCATAAAATATCCCTAAGCTTAAAGGATACATGCTCTACATTATTTTGTAACTAATTATCCCCAAAAAAATGTTAAAAATTGTTTTATTGTTAATCTATATTTTAAAGAGCCATATTTAATCATTAAATTTATACACAATTTTTTTATCGTAGTTTCACTTGAATTCTTGTGATATCCTTTAAATTGAGCAGTCTTACAGCCTTATTTGTTTTTAATTGCACTTTTTTTACTAGGTTACCCAATTTATCAAATAAATTGTCTGTGGGACTTATGTTAGGTGTCTAATAAGTAGAATGAAGCCGTCAAGTCAAGTTTTGATGTCGGAACTTCTCCAAAATTCTTCAACATAAAATTTTAATACTTGCGAATATATATGTTAGGCAGTTTTCTTATGATTTTCCATATTGCTTGATGAAGCCTGTTGGTCATCTATTCTTTTTGATTTAACGACAAACAAACAAATATATTTTTATACATAAGTTAATATAATTAAATATTTAGAACTGTAATACATACTTGTCCATTTGCATTTATTTTGTTGCAAATATGATCATATATAAATATGGATTGCACGCGAAACTACAAAATTATATGGAAATCAGCTAAAAAAAATATATAAAAGCTTCTCGCTGTCAAGACTTAAGCCGAAGTCGATCAACAGTTTATTTTACACAATTGTCAAACTTTATATGAAAAAATAGGTATGCATAGAATATGACAGTTTCAGTAGAGTCAGTTGCAATAATAATATCGAATGCAATTTATATATATGTTCACAAAACTCATGCATGTTATGTATATGTAGAACATACATATATAAAAACTAAGCGTAATAAGAATTTTCGTAAGGAATTATGTACCTCTACTCATTTTCAAAAAGTGTCAAAAAGGGATACATTAAAAAAAAGAGTCATAAAAAGGGTCAAAAGTGATACTTTAGTGTCACAACGGCAACGCTGATTCTTGGTCTGTTTCTTTCAGTGTTGTCAATTGAGCGCCTTTCGCGCTATATTTAGCGCGTTTTAACTACCGAAAAGTCGCATTTTTTCTCTTTAGCGCTTTTTAAAAAAAACGCGCTAGGTTAACGCTTCAATTTTTTTACAAAAAACTTGATCCCAAGGGGATTACAGAGCCATAACCAAGTCATGCTATGGGCTTTTCTTTCAATTTGTCTTCCTGGTAATGGGATTGTCTTCCGATTCTTCTGTTTATTTGCGAGTTCTATTTAATGGGTAGTTTTACTAAGTCGTAGTTTGGTTTCCTCAGATTGTGCCCAGTCCATTTTCTTAATTACAAGAACTTGGTGTGATCTGGTTTTTGGCCAGAAAATTTTCTAAATCCACCGTAGACAGTGGTTTATAAATGCCTGAATGGAAACGAACGTCCTATAGCAATCAGTCGGCCTGAATAGGTCCAATCTATTCTGAATATCAGTGCTGGAACCTCCGGACGTCGTGAGGAAGTTAATAAGATAGGACATCTTCCGAATTTCTGAATCTGAATTCGGAAGATCGTTGTGTTATTAGCATTGGTTGATTCATATAATTTTTAGTTTTGAAGATTTTTATCCGCAAGCTCACTCTGTATGCTTCTGACTGTATAGAGTCAACGTTTCATTGCAATGCGCAATGTCTGTTAGCAAAGAGATAGATGTCATCTAAGATAATAAACTTTGTGTTAAGACCAAGGTTAAGTCCCAAGGTTATACCACGTTGCAACACATAATCGAGTACAACGTTAAACAGCAGTGGAGAAAGAACACAACCTTGCCTAACACCAGCACCAAATAATTAAGAAAAAGTTTTTAAGTTCTTGTTTTCTTCTAAATCGTCTTTAATATCATTTGTTAATCGTTCAAATTATTAAAATAAAATCTTTGTAAAAGTGGAAATTTTAATAGTAGAAGTTGTTTCTTTACAATTTCAGTATATTTTTTGGCTTTAAATATTATTAACGCTTTTTTACAGCGCGCTTGGATTACAAATAGTTACATAAATTATAATTTAGTGTTTTTTAGCGCCTTTTGAGTACTAGGTCTGCGCGTTTTGATCATAAATAATTGGCAGCACTGGTTTCTTTACTTTTTGGGTAAAGTGCGGTAAAATGAGAGTAAAAAACAATTTCTCTCAATATGAGACAAAAACGCACAAAAATACGGAAACGCAAAAAACCACAAACTTTACCACAAAAATAAACGTAAATTTTTTGACAATTTAGTGGACTTAAAAACTGCCGCATAATTATTCAATGTTTACATTATTTCGCTTAATTAAAATAAATAAAATAAAACAAAAATGGTTTATATATATTATTTAAGGGTTTAAATTTGACTTATGCGTGATAATTAATCAAAAAACAACAGTTTTTTAAAACAACAATGAACCAGAATTAAATTTTAGTTGTTCACAACAAATTTTTAAACCTTCTTTAATTCAAAATTTCAATTTTTTTAATTTTGTAAAAAAAATTTTTTTTTACTTTATTATTGTTTCTTTGTTAAACAGCTGACTGTTGTTTACCTGCACAAACTATTCCGAAGAAAAAGTACGAGATGTTTCGTGCTGGATGAAGAATTTTACTCTCTCAAAATCTATCACATTTACCCAATTTTTGCGAACGGGAACGCTTTTTGGTAGAGTAAAAAAACAGACCTTCTATATTATTACTAGCTCAAACCCGGCGTGCTTCGCTACTCCTATTTTAATTATTATAGTAACTCTTATCTTTGTTGGCATTTTACACATTTTTCCCCATTTTATTGCATTCCAGTTCAAGTTAAAATATTTAACTGCTTAGAATGGAAGTCAAATCACACGATCTCGGTGACCTATTCACTTTATCTCCATGTAAGATGGCCATGCCCTCAAAACGGTTGTGAAGAATGCCTAATGTGTTTATAAGTTATGTGGCACTTAGCGTCGAAGATCATATGTCAGTTAAATTTGTACAGGCACAGGTCCATGTTATGGTCTGCGAAAGATCAAGTTCTTGTGAATGACATAAAATCTATTGCCTCTGATTCACCTTCACGCTCTCACGAACAGCGGCGATGTTTTTAGCAGATTTTGCAAATTATCATAGGTATGTTGGTTCATTATTTATTAAGGCTGTAGCGAATAGTCCTCTCAGTAGGTCTACTATGACAACCGTAAAATAGGAAGCTCACAAAACGTTTCTCGAACAAAACGCCACTTTTAATGAATATTATTATTTGCACATGTATTAAACGCTATATATTTATTCATAGTGATTTGATAAAACAAACTGTATTAATGGCAGTTAATTCAATAGACTTAACAATGCTGCCGCTATCAGCTGTCAAATTTCAAAATTCCCTTTTGGAGGACACGTTATATAGTCCATACATTCAATTCGGATTGAAGTCACTTAACTTTTTTTGAGTTCGAATGAGAGCAAAAATGAAATTCCATTATTCAGTATATGGGCTATGATCTTATTAATTATGATCAGTAGAGTTATACGCCTATAGTCGAAGCATTTAGAAAGGCTACTTCTTTTCGATAGCAGCTGTTTAAATCAACAGCCCATCAATAATTAAGAAAACATTTTCAGGCGTCATGAATCGAACCTGTGCTTTTGAACAAATTTTAAAAAAATACTTAAATTGTCTTAAATTGAATTACCTCAGTGTACGCACAATTTTATTCGAATTCTATTAATAACTAAAACTTCACTTTTTGTTAAGCTAATAGACAATCAAAAGAAAAACTTTAACCATGAAATAAAATACATTTCAATTTATTTATATTTATAAAATTATTCTTAAAAATACATTCATACATCACATGGCATTAAATGAGGAAAAGCAAACTCGATTACTTTATTTATTAAAAAAAAAAAAAGTTTACATACTCGTAAATATGTATAAAAATGAAAATGTTAAAATAAAATTATGATCATACAATATAAAATAAATACATATCGTTTAATAGTGTTGTAATTTACCATAATTATTTATTATTATTCTTTTTTATTTAAACAAATTAAAAAAAGTGTTGCAAACAAACATATACAAAAAAATTAAAGAGCTCAATTTGGACTGAAGTTTATTGTTTACAAAAATACATAAAACCAATTTTAAAAAATAAATAATATAATTTAAAGAAAAAAAATTATTAAAACTGTTATTTCGATAAGTTATTTGTTATTTTTTAAGACAAAAACAAAAACAATATTAAATCATGCATAAAAAAACTAATAGATTTGAGCTTAAATTTTAATATATTTAGTTTTAACACATACTAAAAAACAAAAAGATATAATAAATTAACAAAAATACAAACAACAATTTTTAACTAGTGATTTTATGTGATTTGGAAAAATCCTTTAAGTTGTGTTTTTTTATAAAAATTTAGAGATTAAAAAAAATGTAAAAATAAATATAAAATTTTTTAAATAAAATCATTAAGCATAAAAATGCATTAAACAATTTTAACTTCATCACACAAGCACTTTTAATAAATATTTTCTACAAATTTATTAAACATTTAAAAAACATGTTATTATTAAATAACAGAACAAAAACAACAAACATTTACCGAAAAATCAAAGTTAATTGCTTTTCTTTTTTTATATTTTACATCTTTAACTAAAGCCCTCTTGCATATTCACCATAAAGTACTTGAAATCAAATAAACCATGTAACTGAATTACAGACCTTAAGAAGAAAAAAACGAAAAAAAATATAATTAAATGTTATATATATAAATATTTTCTTATAATTTCTATTTGTATTTTCGAAAAAAAAGAAAATATTTACAATAAACATATTTTTGAGATTTAGTAAAATACTATTAACTTGATGAGAATTATTAGCAAATAAGCGAACTTTCTCGATTTACATCAACCGTAAATACTAAACTCTAGACTATATGAATGAATTCAAAACTATCATTATTGTGTGTAGCATATTGTGTATGTACGTATGAAGTAAATGAAAAAGCAAAATTTTAAAACCGTTTGTAGAATTTTAGTCCCAAGACATTCTTTAATTTAATGCATTTATTATTAATTTGATAAGAAAATAAAAATATATCAAGAAATAGTCAAAACAAACAACAAACTGTTATTGTGAAAAAAGACAAATTATGAATTTCATTAAAGAATTAATTAAACTGATGGAAAATAATGAATATATGTTAAATGTCCAAAAATAAAAGTAAACAAAAACTTGTCTTTGAATTTTAATGGAAAACACTTTTTAGCTCTCCATAAGGTAAGAAATAGCAATCAAATGTGTTCAACAAAAGTTCACTTCTATTGTGCTACGTTCGATTATGGGCTTAATTACATACAGCTGCAGTATAAGTAATAGCAGCACAAATATAAAAATATTTTGATTGTAGAAAGAAAAGTCCACACGGCTTTATGGAATGGAAGTCAAATTTTTTCGAACACTATACGAGTATGTTGTGAGTTTTTTATTTCTATATTCAAGTAAAAGAAATTGCTTATAGTTGAGAGATCATAAATTAAAAGTTATTCTTTTAAGAAAATTAATCGGTATTAAAATTATTATTACAATTGATTGTATTTTGAACTGAATAACTATTGATTTTTTAATATGAGGCTTTCCCAGGACATCACTAGTTATTTAATATTTTGTAGAGCTTCCTTTGTTTTTTAATGCGGCCTTGCAACGTCGTTTCATTGAATTGACAAGGTTGTGACATCTCTCAAAGGGTATATTTCTCCAGTATTCTTTAATTACTGCCCATTATTTCTGCTCGTTATTGTTTTCGGCTGCCTTCTTAACATCACACCACAAATTCTCTACAGGATTTAGATCTGGCGACAACGCAGGCCATCCCATGACAACAGTACCACTTTCAACGCAAAAGATTTTTGCGACTCGACTGGTGTGTTTGGGATCATTATCATGCTGACAGATCCACTTGAGAGGCATTTCATATTCCGCAAAAGGCAACATAGCATTCTTCAAAATATCAACATATTTGGAAGCATTCATTATGTCCTTTATGCAATATATTGGACCAACACCATAGTATGAAAAAGTATGCCCAAACCATTACACTAGATCCTCCGTGTTTAACCGTTTTAATGGTATATCTTAGGTCGTATTCTTTATTGGGAGGTCTTCTTACATATTGCTGCGATCCTCTTCCACCATACAATTTTTGATTTGCGCCTTTTCCAATGGCCAGGAACGTGAACATTTGCAATTGTATTTTTTTTAACAAAGGAACGGCTCTGGGATTCCTTGCGAATAAATTTTGGTTCCACAATATTTTAAGTACAGTTTCAAGGCTTAGATTTTGACACATATTGCCTATTGGGTTTTTGGAGCTATACAATTTCACGTGTCTCATAGTATTGGAGGTTACTATTCCTTTTCTTCCACGTGTTTCTAACTTTTTCTTAAACAATATGGTGTTCCGTATCATTTTTGCTGAACATTGAAGAAGACTTTGTATTTCCCGATATGTTTTTCCTTTAGAAATCATCTTTCTTATAAGAGAACGCTTTTCCTCTGTACAATGTTTAGGTCGTCCCTTTTGATTAAAAAGAATATGAATGTTAAAAAAAAAATTCAGTCTTATGTTTTCTTACTTTTTTTAATTAAAAACTTTTATAATCTTCTCTCTTTTGTAATTATTATTATTATTTTTTTTTTTATTTTATAAATTATTTGCAAAACTGCTATTATTTGAACTGCTGTGGAATGAGAACCGAAATTGTTCTTCTAGAACAATTCATTGTGTACAGAAATAAACAGCAACAGCATTCAAGATAGATCTACATAAAAAAATTGTTAGGGCCAAACTTAATACAGTACTGCAATTATAATTACAGCAGCTGTAAATCTCCATACAACATTTTGAGAATTAACCATATTATAAGTAATTCGCTTTCTATTACCTTGTTTATTACTTCAAAATAAGTGCCATCTCTAATTTTAATAAAACTTACATCATATGAGTTTGGCATACTTTTTAGCCCTTAATTAAAATTAATTTATGACAGATTTAACATAGCAAATTTATTAAATTATCCTCCCAAAAGTATACCGTCAAACATAAGAAATAAACCAAAAATAAAATAGAGATTATAAAACATACAATGCCGCTCGTTGCCATAATGATGATTTTATCATATTTTATCATAATATAATTTGATGATTCTTAATATCATATGATGATTTTTTTAGTTGGCAAAATTATAATTTTTCTAAAAAAACTAAATAAAAAACAAAACTTAATTTTTAAAACGAACAAATTTTGTGTCAATCAACTTGTAAGTAATTGTTTTTGTATGTTTATCCATTCTATTTAATTGCTTTCAATGAAATTTCTTTAAATTGAAAGACTGTGAAATCTATGAAATCAATGAATTTGAATATGTGAAGACTTTGACTTTAATGTTATTTTAACATTTTTGTTTAATAAGAGCTTCCATGTCTTGGCCGTTTAAAAATTATAAATAGAAAAGATTTCCATTCCATTCTTTTCAAAATTTATACAAAATTTGATTTAATTTTCCAATATCTTCTGAAAACGTTTGTCGAATATTCGCAAAAGTCAATTTATATAAATTAAACCAAATGTCGATTACATTTCAAACACAAACGGTCCAATTCATAATGACTTACAACAGCTTTATAAGACAAAATCCAAAAATTTGTATTCATAAACGACAAACAGTGTTACAAAGCTCTTATAAACCATTTATAAATTTTAAAATTTTATTTTAGTTCTGTAGTTATGTATGTACGAGTGCTTTAAACCTTTCATAAGTAAAAATTTGTATTTTTGTTTTTAAATTTTTCTATTTGTGTTTTATTTTTATAAATAAAATATTTTTTTATTTAATTTGCAATCATAAATAATATAAAAAATAGAATACATTCATCTACCGTTTGCCTGTACCCAAATTAGTACCACTGTTCCTATCTGCTCTACATTCTCGCCCAACCTACAAAATTCTGGCGAGCGGTTGTCTCATCTACTTATTATCCCCCTTATGATGAAGTGACCAGTAATTATGCCCACCTTGACCCTTAGACCTCACTGAAAAAATTTACAAAATGAATGATATATTTGTTTGGGGCTATAAGTGAATTCATGCCATTTTCTTCCTAAAGTTTATTTCATGGATGGTAAATCTGTCAGCTCTAATTTTGACATACTTTTTCAAGCATTTCTGACGGTAATTCACCAATGACGGTTGTAATGTTGTCTGATAGGGCTGGAATTGTGGCTAACTCGTCTGTACAAAAGTTTAGTCTAGTAAGGTCGAATTGCATGAATTCGGTGGCAAATGAACTGCTTTAAAAAGTGAGATAAATTGCTCACCAAACTTGCCGCCCAACAGGTTAATGATGTCGCGTACATGTGGCATGATGCACCCAATTCTTTCGTTTTGGCATAAAAACCGGTAGTAGTACGGTACCTAGTTTCATTTTTCCAACGTTTAGATTTTCACCATTCTTGAAGAACTACTCACAAACTAAACTGAGCATCTTTAGGATTCATTGGTAGATCTTGAACTGTATATATCTGCTTTTCACAACAAATTCGGTAATTTTTTTGGTCGATGAGCCAAAAATGATCCCTTATAAAATAAGAAATTCTTTTTTTTTAATTATTACTTTTATGTTTTTGAAACAAAATGTTTCATAAAAAAATTATGAAGATTTGCTTCCAAAATATGACTTTTCTTTTGCGAAATGATTATATTCCTTCCAAAGCTTCTGGCAACGCTGCTCGTTGTATATATTTCATCTGCTAGCAGCTAGAGAGATGCCGTGCGAACGGGAGAATCCAAATAAGTATTACAAACAGAGAGTAAAGTAATCCGAAGTCTCGTGCGAACATAACTTTATCCTTGAAATCAGCCTTACGGCAGCATTTCTTTATGTATTTCTTCATGCATTACTTTAAAGCAGTGATGGGAAAGTTGATACGATCGTACTTTTTTGATACTTCAAAAAATACCCTAGTACTGCCCTAACAGAATTGGTACTCTTATAAATATTTCCTTATTTCAAAATTTTTTATATTCCTATGTTTCAGCATTTTCCAGCTTTTATTTATTTTTAGTACTAATGGCAGCTCGCTTACACTATAGTACAAAAATAAAAAAGTTAAGTGATACTATTTTTCTTGTAGGCACTACCGAGTACAACAAGAACCTGTTTTTCAAATATTCAAAACACTTCAAAATTATAAGTTACGGATATTCTTGCCCTCATGCACTTATAAGCTAATAACTTAGCTGAATATTACCTGATTTTAATTTTCTAATAATAGAAAAAGGAGCAACAGAAATATTGCCACGCAGCTTATCTAGTTTATCCGACATTACGCGATATTCAATAGGAATATCTTAGTATTTACATAAGATCCCTAGGGGGTGTGCTATAAGAATGAAAAGACAAATTGTAGCCTAGCTTTTAAATTGATTATTGCTAGAATATCTTTTGTCTTTAGCAAATTATGCTGTTTTGACTTCCGAAATCATTCTGTACTTTTATAACAAAATGTGCTATCAATTTGTTACAATTTCAAATCACCCACTTAACTACACTAAATGTTACTTTAACATTTACTTTAACCTATAAAAATATTAACATGCTTCCGACACTTGAGTTAACATAAGTGTGCCAGCGTAACAACAAGTGGTACGCTTGTAGCGCATACCATGCAATGTTTTGTCACAGAAACTGCCAATAATGCTGACATTCGAAACTCTTGTATTTATTCTTCTTTTCTTTATTATATGTATTATGAAGACACACTATGCTACAGTGGATAACATGTAGGGAATTGTTCATGATTCCCTTGTGTTTCTGGATGACATAGCGCGACATTCGACCGTTACCCTTACTTGGGTTCATTGACATGAGGATATTAAAGGTAACTTCATGGCAGATGTACTTGGGCAGGTAGATACCACTTTGAATCCGAACGAGTCGATTTGGAACGTCGGTGCTCGTCTTAGGTAGAATAGACAGCTGGTGTTACGGAAATTTCGCTAATTGGTGATCACACGACTGGGAATTTATCCCACCTGCTATGAGATCAGTCTCTAGCAGGACTCTTGACTCTTCGGATAACTGTTTCTTCAAGCGTTTTTTTTTTACAGGTATTCTCGGACAAAATGTATGGGTTATTGATTTTTTAGGCTCTTAAATAGTTAACGCGCTGTATATTTACGTATTAAAATTTTAATCTACATTAAAGTAATATTAAGAAATCTATAAAATATATCTGCTTCTTAGTATTCATTTCAATCCTCATCCTCACCATCTTCTTGTAGATGGGACAGCAATAACTTTCCAGCCGCTCTCTCTTGTTTTTCTTTGCCACTTGACACATTGAATTTCTTTTTGTTTATAGCCGTTTTCTTTTGACCCACCACATACTCCGGCATTACAAATTTTGAACCCTTCAATTTGGGCGAATCAATTTCAGCATCACGCTGTTCCATCGATTCTAAAGACTTCATATTACGGCGTATTT